>JAWNNS010000650.1:4462500-5930000 GCA_035044605.1 Scaptomyza cyrtandrae | reverse complement strand
CCAACTGACGTTGCGGCGAATGCGCATGGTGCGATTGAGCCAGGGTCAGAGCAACGGGCGCCGTTTGCGTTGGTGAGCCGCCAGGTGGCGCCTGATGCGTCAGCGAAATGCCCACAAGCTGCTGTGGCGACAACTGGGACGGCGGCGGTTGCTGCGACTGTGAACTTGGTGAATTGGGTGGCGAGGCCAACATATGATTACTGGGCGAATGCATATCCGGTAAGCCCACAAGCATTGGCGGCTTGGCGGCCATAGCAGGCATAGGCGGTGCACGTGGATGCGGCACAGCGGTCATATTGGCCAGCAGTGATTGAAAGGAGCTCGATGGCGAATACATTGAAGCCATGCCAGGTGGCAGCATGTGTGGCGGAGCACTGAAAAGAAACGGAAGGAAAGGAGTTAAAATAAAATGTGAAGCAGAGCTCAGTTTAAGCATTCTATAAGAACGATTAAAAGTCAACATAAGCCATAAGTTTTATTTGTCTTACCGCTGGAACTGATTGAAGTAGCTGGATGGTATCATTGGTCCTGCGGACAAGTGCGGATAGCGAAAGGCGGCCAAATTGGCTGGTGTATCGAATGGTTTGCGCAGCTGGAAGCCCAAATGGGTAAACGGATTGGGCGGTAGGGCGGCACCCACCACTGTTTGCATGCTGGCGGCGCCGCTGGGCAGATACGGATTGTATGGATGTGACTGGGGACCAACCTTCTCCTGCTTGCGCCACTTGGCGCGTCGATTCTGAAACCAGACCTGCAACGAGAATAAGAAACTTGAGTTGAGTTATGTGTTTAATGCAGGCTACTGTGTCCTGTTCGGTTCTGTGTCCAGAAGCAGCAACAGCAACAGCAACAGCCACAGCAGCAGCAGTAACCAATTAATGGGCGTGACTACTGAAAACGCCCATTTAATTAGTTTTTAACATAACAATCTGAAGTCGTGTCGCAAACGGTGGCTGATTGCAGCCAACTATCGCTCTCTTTCGCTCTCTCTCTCTCTTTCTTTCAAGAGTTGGAGTCCCTTTTGGCAATTACCGCTAGAACTGTATGTAAACAAATAATGTTGTTGTTTAGCATGAGCGGTAATTAAAAACCAGATCAAAAAAAATAAAAAGAAACGATCTCAAATTTAACCGGATCAGCTTTGTAATGACTAGCACTAAAATATGAAATTAGTTGCTTTTGGCTTCTGTGGCAGCGTTTCCATTAGGATCGACATGCTCCATTATTTTTCAATTTTCAACATTGTTAAACACGCGAATCGAACCGCAATATAAGTATTATAAGACTAGGGTGCTGTTTTTACCTGTATCCGCGCTTCCGTTAATCCAATCTTCATCGCCAGCTCTTCTCTGCACCGAGAAAAAAACGAGATAAACAAAGTAAAATATTAGTTACAGTTGGTTAAGCAAAAGATGTAACAAGAACTTGTGGTCTATATAGAAAAGCAATCAGTTTTAAGATTTTTTCGAATCAAAAAACTTAAGCACACGATTAAACTCGATGGTTTAACTTAATCACACTAGAAAGCTGAAGACTTTAAGCCCTATGCTTAACTAAAGAAATGCCGGCAATGGCAAAACTTTAATTAAAGTCGGTAAATGTTATCGTACATTGATAAGTATCAAGATTATTAATGTTTTAAGCATTTAAATTTGAATTATATAGCTGCAGATCGTAAAATAATTGTGATGTAAAGGAAACTATTCAAATTTAATTACTTTGCTAATTTGAATCGATTTTTATTAATGATCATTTAATTAATATCGCTGTCTAGAAGTAATATATTCAAGCGGTTACCAATTATATAGCTAAGCAACGAACTGATCGTTAAATTCATTAATTTGTGCAACTATTTTTTTTTTGCATATGTTCAGTAATTTTTCAACAACTTGCAGGTCGCTTTTGCTTTTACACCTTTTGTGTCAACTGTTGAAACTCTCGTCAATCTTTTAATGTCAATCAGTCGAGACAAGTGCAAATAAAATATGTGATTTATTAGCTTAATTAATTGCCAAGCATTTAAACTAGTTGCACCAACAAAAAACCTGCCTTTAATTGATGTCGTTATTTACATACACGTAGATATTTATTTTAAATTTTTTTTTATATTTATTTTCGTGTAAATCCAATTAACGTTTGCTCGACGTCAGTTCTGTGACTGGTTTTCTAATTTATGGCAATTATTATATGCAGTTATTTTTCTTTTATATCTATGCTGCATGTTAATTTAATTTTATTGTACCCCAAGGGGTATTGAAACTCAAACCCACAACTATTGAGTGTAATTTAAAACCTAATGCTTTGAGCATGCTGCTCCAAATAGTTGGGACAACTCTACTCACACAGGGGGTCGTGTCATATCATATCATAGCACGGCTTAGCATAAACTGAACTTTTCTATTCAAATCGATTTATGTAAATCGGAAATATTTGTACACTCACCTCGTAAATACATCTGGGTAATGGGTGCGCGAGAATGCCTTCTCTAGTTCCTCCAGCTGAAAACTGGTGAAGGTGGTGCGATATCTTCGCTGTTTGCGCTTGGGGGCATATTCATCCACTTCGCAATCACTGTTGGGATCCGAGATGGGACTGTTGGTGCCGCCACTGGCGCCGCTTGGCACCGCACCAGAAGCTGAGACCGAGGCAGATGCCACACCACGTTCGGCAACGGCATCCGGGTGTGCTAACTTGGCTTCTTGCGGTAGTTCTTCCAGTTTGACCTCCTCCGATATGCCCATAATCTAAGAGGCAGCGAATCGGGCAAGTTATCAGCTATAATAAAGAGACCAACACACACAGAGAGAGAGAGAGAGCAGCAGGGGGGCAAACACAGATTAGTCTCGAATTAGAAGCTCGTAATTCAATCAATACTAAACATACAATTATCGTACACTTTATTACGCCAATTTCTATAATTTTCAATAGCCATGAAGGCTCCAACGTTCGCAACGTTTGAGGTTAGCTGCGGTTACGCTAAGCTTAACCGGTAGACTATACACTAGTTAGCACAATAAAATCAACTAGCTAAAGAGTTTAATAATAGTTTTTTTTAAAGCATCATAACTTTTTCAATACTCAACCGATTTTTACATAAAATGCCTTTTTGTTCTTGTTTAGTTCTCTAGAAAAATATTGCATTTAAAGTTGAAAACACAATTTTGTTCTCGATATTCTCACACTGAGAAATGAATAAAATATTTTTGACACACATATATTAGTCAATATTGAACTCGTTTCAAAAGCTATACTATCATATTTTGATGCTAGATATAAAAGTAGATTTTAATTTAATAGCAGATTGTATGTCAAAATACATTTCGATGCTAAAAATATGTAAATTTGGACACAGAATCAGATTTTTGCCTGTTATAACTTTGCTAACATTTTACTAATATTTTCTAGTAATAGCTTAGGTTATATTTAAAGTTGTTATGAGCATTTCCTTTAGTTTGCGTTATTAAGGCTCTGTCATATTTTCCTTCAATACCCTGTAGTCTAGTGTTGTTGGTTGTTTTTGCGGTCTAGCCGCGTGCCTTATTGCTAGACGCTGTTGCAATGCTGTGAGACTTTATGGGCAGCTGCAACGTTCTCAATGCAAATCGATGGCATCAGACTGGCTAGAAATAATACAGACAACAACAGACTAAGACACAAGACCAAACACCGTGTCCATCTCAGCTGATCTTTCATCAACACGTTTGCACAAGCTGCGTTTTATAAATATTATACTGCTCGCTTTGCAGTGCACGCTGCATGTGCAGATCGTTTGGAATTTTAATTAAATTGGGCGGCAACTTCATTTTCATCATCATCATCATCATCATATTCAACGGGCAACTGGCAACTGGCAAGAGAGTAACCGCAACCAAAGAGTTGACTACTCAACTTCAACTTCCAGCTCCAATCTGCACTTCGATCAAAAACTGAATACTTGATATCAGGTGCCAGTTGGGGACTACTACTTGCTGTCAATAAGTTTCCTGTTTCGATTTGTAGCTCTTTCGTAATTTTGTGGTTATTTTGTTAATTTCATGTTTTGCTAATTAATATACAATGCGCTTTAATCACAATTAACTTAATGTTTAGTTCCCCAAATGTAAACGTCACAAAATGCATTACCAAAAAAAGCTGTTCTGCCTTTTTGTTGTTTTATTTGTTAAGTTTTTGTGTTGCCCTACCATTCTGGCCAGGTTTTGAAAACTTGGCTGCATTGCTGCAAAAGCTGCTTGATTGATGGCTTTAGTCCCTAAGTTGGCGTTGTCGTTGATGCTACCGTTGACATTTCGCCTCTTTCGCTTCGCGACTGAATACATATATCAAAATTGTCCAAATACCTTGTTAAATGGCAAATTAGTGTGCCTCTGATTGATTTAGTTGCATTCTTTGCGACGAATGAAGTTGCAACAAGACGCGACAGACAAACAACAACATCATCATTATCATTATTATCAAAAACATGCTGCAGCAAAACAGGAGATTCGATGATCAAGAGTGCATGATTTTTGTTGCCATGTCATTGGATGGCATGGAGGAGTTTTAAAGGTTATAGTAAATGTGTTGTGAGATTTGTCAAGATGTCTTATATATTGTATTGTGTTATTGCAACACCAAACTTTTTAACTAACCCTTAAGCTCGATTCGTTTTGTTACTACTAAAAAACTTTTTAAAATAGTTAGTTGGAGGTCATAAAATAAAAGAAATCTCGTAAAGAATTTTTTATTACTTTGTAAGGGTATTCATTGTTCGCATTAGGTGTTTAATTTTTAGTACCTCTTGTCAGTTAGTTAATAACTCATTTTTCTCATCATTAATAACTTTTATTATGATTCACGCTGTCAGTTTTCAATGTTGTTAACAAATTCCGCACATTGACAGCTGACAAACTTAATTTGTGTAAGCCACTGCGTCCGGCAAATTATTAAATTAGTTGTACGAATTGCAATTATGTTGGCAGTTGCAACAAAATACCCTTCCTCCCCACCGACAACACCGCCTGACTAAATCTCACAAAACAACATCATTGAATCATAAAAAATAAATAAAAAAAAATTTGCGCTGATTAATTCGTTGCATGCGAATGCAATGTTGTTGTTGCTGTGTATGTATATGCAGTGCCACAAAGTACACAGTACAGTAGACACTCTTGAGTGAGTCTCTCTCTTTCTCTTGGAGAGTTATGTGTGGAATGTGTGCCGTTTGGCTTTGTTGTCGGGCCGCCTTTTTATAATTGTATCCGCGTTACGACTTTATTATTGCAACGATGCGTGGCATAAGGAAAAGGAGTTGGGAAGAAGAAGAAGAAGAAGTAGAAGGAGTTGATCATCCAACATCAAAGTCGCAATTTGACGGTTTGACGTTTTGTTCGCGGCGGTAATTAAAAAACTTTTCACTAAAACTGTCAACTAACTGACATACACACGTACTCAATTGTTGTTGTTGTTGTTGCTGGTTGTTGCTTGTTGCTTTAACTGGGATTTCAATTTGGCTTTCATGTCTTTATTTACGAGCCATGGCCAGAACTAATCAAGTTAGCGCTGCGCTTGCTTCTGCCCAATTGCAGATATTGCGTTGCTTGCCTTCTATGGCCAATTGGCAAATCTAACCAGCTGTGAGAGCGAGAGATGGGTAAAGTGAGGGTAGAAGAAGTGGTGGGGGGTGAGGGGTGGGGTATATATACATATAAACTACTCGTCGTGCCTAACTGTTTGACACAGTGTGGCAACTGCATTGCTTAGGGCTCACATGCTAATCAAGTCAAGCGCCAGTCTACAGTCTGCAAATCTTCAACCGCCCTTCAGTCAGTTACTCAGTCTGTCAGTCTGTCAGTCTTCGTCTTTTTCTTCTTGTTCTTTTCTTTTTGCTGGCACAGACTTGTTTGCGGTTGCTTGTTTCGTTTAGAGATAAGCTCCATTAGTGTCTGGAAATAATTTAAGAGCAGCTTGCAAAGCCAACATTCAAAGTAAGAGAGCTGCGTGTGGGTTTTAGCTTTGATTTTAGATTTATGTTTTGCTTTCCAACAAGTGCAGAAATTAAAATATAAATAACAAACATAAAGCTTTAGTTTACACATAAATATTTAAAAAATTTAATATTTTCTCCAATTTACTAAAAAGTATTGCGTTAGGCATATAACATAATAATAATGTGCCGGAAAATTCTACAGAACAAGAAATAGGCTCAATTCGGACCCAAAGCGTGCCTAGAAACCATCATTTTCATTAACCTAATTTATATTATTTGAATTTTTAATGTCTGCTTCGAGTCTTAATATAATTGCCATTCTTTGCAAATTGAGCAAGCATCAAACGTAACATAACAAAGAATCACAACAACTAAAACACACTCACTAAACATACACTCTGTCTGTCTGTCTTGACGCGTCGATAAGCATCAATGTTTTGCTCTGTTCTCGCTACATTCGCTACCTTCCTGCACTGCCCTGCTTCCTTTCCATTTCAGCCCTATAACGTTTTGCCTGCTGTGCTGCACCATGTCGCTTGGTGTCGTTTTTATGGCTGCACTTTTGTGTTTGCGGGACAGGAGGAAACAGGCGAAGACTATATAGCAAGTCGGGACGTCGCATATTTCATTAAATGGCCAGAGCCCCCAGTAAAGTCTGAAGTCTGAAAGGTAAAAAGCAGGGCAGCAGCAGCAGCAGCAACAAACAGCAAAACAGAAGCTCATTTCTGGCATTTTGTTAATGCGTCGTCGTCTTCTTGGCATGGTCCACTTGGTCTTGGTTTTGGTCTTGGTCTTGTTGCTTGGGTATCTGCTTCATGCTTATTTATGGGTTTACATTAGGCTAAACCACTTTAGTCACACTTTGATGATCAGTATTGTAATGATTTCCCCCCGTACCACTCTCTCTCTCTCTCTCTCAAGTCACGATAATGGCAAACTTTTTGGGTGGCGCCTGTCTCCAAACAAAAATATCCAAAAATATGCTCAAATGCCCATCATAATGATAATGTGTCGAAGGTCTTGTGTGTTGTGTGGTCCCCACAAATGAAACTGATTGATTAGCCAGAGTGAGACAGAGTCTAACACACCTGCTTTTGGTTGTTTAACATACGAAGCCGTTGGTTGATAAAGTCAATTATTAATTTCGTATAAGCGCAGACAAAGCGAGACAATTTCGTGAGTCACCCAAAAAACAAACATAAAAATGATAGCGGCAAAAGGCTGCAGCAGGCTGTATATAGTAGACCTATAGCTGCACCTGAGTAGCTGCTGCCGCTGCTGCTGTTGATGCTTGGCGCCGGCTTTGGACGCGCCAGGTGCGATAAGGCAACATTCTTCTTGTGCCCCAGACGCCGGCCAGTAGAAGAGAGCAAAAGAACACAGTATATTGGTACATTATGGACCTCTAATGCACACACACACACAGACACACACACGCGTACAGACAGATACCAAATTATAATTAGTTTATTCATATCCTGTGTCGAAGTCTCAGCAGCCTCATTTGTTGATGGGGCAATCTTAATTCAATTTACCGCCTATCAACAATAAACACAACGAATTGTGATTACTCTTAACTAACGTATGGAAAATTATTTAAGGGATTTAAGTTTTTTAAGATGGTATTTACGGTAAAACTAAACTTTGTTACATTTTTAGGGGTAAGCTTTTATTATTTACCTGAATAATATTTGAAACTTTTGATTCTTCATGTTCGCTTTGAATAGAATTTGGTTACCAATATTTTCTATGGTCTTAGAAAAACTACAAGCCATCGATTTGATGATTTCCGGTCTAATACAGTGTTCCCCATTCGTAACTTAAACCTTCTAAAGTTGATTAAAGACATAAACATATATCTGAGTTTACTTAAAGAATTTTAATCTTTATTACTGTAAGAAAGCGTATTTGCGCTTCGTTGTAAAACAAACAGCTTTTTCCCTTTTCATTTTGCGCCCTGGCCACCCTAATGGCAGAGTTGTTGACGGTAGCCAAAGGTAGTCTTCATCGTCGTCGCCGAGGTTTTAAAGTTGTGACTCAGGTTCAGAGACGTTCCGGGTAGCTCTTGCTTTTGCTCTTGCTCTGCAGTTTTGTGCTGTGCTGAGCTGAGCTGAGCTGCCAAGCTGTTGATGTGGATGATGCGAGGCCAATTACTCATAAAATGCATGTTAAAAACGCTGAGCCATGTAGCAAGCTGGGAGAAGCGAACAGAATAGGGGGTAAGCAGGGAGGAAAAGCGTTGAACAACTGTTGTTCGACGCCTGGCGCTGGCTTTCTGCTTTGTTGGCCAAGTTTTAGTGGGGCCAAGACTGAGATGGAGGCTGAGACGGCGACTGTGTAGCATCCGTGTCTCTGCCCTTTTGTCATTGTCTTGTATGGCTTGATAAGAGACGGAGGCAATTTGGGGACGTGTCTGAGGTTGATATTTCATGTTTGCATGTTCCATTTGTGTGCACAGAGAGAAATTGTGTTGTACTTTTAATAGAGGAATAATTTTCTTCTCTAAAATTACTTCTAAACTTCATTTTGCTACATTTTCTTGTTTAATCATAGATATAAATTGAGTTAAGATATCAAATACGAGTTTAGAGTTCGATATGTTTTGAAACCTTTAACTTTTTAGTAAGAAATCTTCTGATTGACTTTTTCTCTCTGTGTGCTCGACTCTTAGGGCAAGGTCCGAAGCTTTGGGCTTGGGAATTAATGAAGCATATGTATGCAAAGCGCTTTCAATGAGCTGTGAGCTGTGAGCTGTTAGCTGAGAGCTGGGTTTGGTCTTGGCGCCACCTCTTATCAGAAGCTGTTCGTGGGTGTAGCTTAGCTTTGACTAAAGAGTACATAGAGTCAAGTTCTAGTCAACGCCTCCCTTTGTGACATTAAAGAAAGAACTCTAATTGGAAAATGTTAGCTTCAAACAAAGTACAAATGGTATTCATATCAGTTATGTACCCAGTTCCAACTCAGATAGATAACTGCGCCATTGTGTATCTTACAGATACGAACTGCAACGGTAGACATTATCAATGGAGACAAGTTTTAATTGTGTGTCGGCCTAATTGAATTGCGCTGCAAATATCAATGTGCCCCCAATTGCAAACATATTTTAATTTTTCAACCAACCAATCTAATCATACGTGAAGATCTTTTCTTTTAATATCTCAAGCAGATGCTACCACATCGATAAATTGTAACTATTTGCGTCACAGCTCAAAAATGAAATTGTTTGTGACAAGCAAGTCACATGGCGCATTATTATTAATTAAATCAGTGAGCAATATTATCGATTATCGTGTGTGGAAGGAAACCTTTTCTCCCGCACAGAAACGTAAAAGAACGGAACGGAACGAAACGAAAAACCCGCATTGACGTGAAGTTGATATGATTTGACTTATCTTTATATTATATGTACTCGTCGTATTACTCGACTGACCCAAGCATATCGCTCAAGTTTGTTCTAGCTTTTGACATGATTATCTGGCTTAGATAGCTGAGGGAAGTTAATTTCATTTATTTGTGGTGTTCGAGTGGAAATTTCATTTGCTTTGATTAGCAAACATTTTGAAAACATCACAATGACAAAACGTGATTTATTTACCATCGACTCAGACGCTGACAATATTTTGTACTCTTTTAATGGTGCTTAATTAAAGCCAATCAGCGATAAACCTATCGACCTATCAGCATGTGGCATACCCTATAAATAAGTACTCGTAGTTAATCAAAAAAATATATAAAAAAAATAAAGAAAACAAAACAACAGCACTGAAATAAGTTGAAGTAATAATAATATTTGATGTACTCGTACAAGGCGATACGATATGTCCAAGTGAATTAATCAAACCTAATGATATTTAATTTTCGTTTTGTTAGTCAAATTTTGGGGAATGGGGCTAAGTACCGGCTGCTGATTACCGATCACTCGACTTGTGAAATATGTAATATTATCCGATCGTAACGCAAACTGGGTCATTTCCAAGACAAACACTCAACGTCTGATCGTATCACACGAAAAATGTGTGAGGAAACTGAGAGAATAGTGTGTTGGTAGAGATATGAGTGTAGGTGATCAATGAGATTATTGGAGATGGTCGGTAAGAGTACCTACGATAATGATTCTTTAATTTAGAAATTGGGCTAAAGGGATTTTATGGGTTTAGTTTTAAGATGAGAAAGATATGGGTAAGAAGTTGTAGTTTGTGATAGGTAAAGTTTCACCCATGTCGTATCTTATATATTATATGGATTGCATGTTCTTTCCCCCAAAAGATCTTAGACCTTTGAATCATACTACATTATATATTATAGAACCGTATAAACTTGCTTTTAAAGAATTTCTTTGATAACTATAGTAATTTTAAGATTCCAAAAATTGTATATATTATGTAGATTATGGTATAGTTTTAAGGAATTTTATTGTATAACAAGTTTCTCCGAACCTTTAAATTTATTTTTTTACCTTATTTGATCTAAATCAGTGAAGCTACGAAACTTACCTTCTTCCTGTTTAATCAGGAACTGCAATACAGCTTAGCTAAGAATGAGCTGTGATCTTTTCACGAGTTTTAGTTTATATCGTTTGATTTTATTGTATATATATTTAGGAACTGAACTTTTCATATAGCACTTGCCGACGGTCTTTGCACAAACACGGCCCTGAGAACAATTGTTGTCAAGTCAACAGTTATGAAGCACGCCAATAACTTTTCTATATTGCATTAAGATAATCCATATATATTTAGATCCAATTTGTTTTGCTATTATAGTTTTAGCACTGTTTTATAATACACACACACACACATACACACAGAGCAATTTTTGGTTAAATATACTCGAGTTTTGAGCGCGACGACGGCTTTGATGACCGGGCTCCGTCAATGCCGCTAGCGAACTACGCAAAGAGCAGGCCGGTAAACACTCAGGTGGGCTCAGACGCCAAATCAACAACCGGTTGTTGTTGTGTTTTTATACGAAGCTGCCACCACACTCCATGTGCTGAAGCGAGAGAGCGCGATGCGATCGAAACGAGCGCGATCGAATAAACGATCGTCATCGTCGTCGTTGTTTGCTAGGTGTTTACTTATGCCCGGGCAGGTGAGCACCAGCTCTGCTTCTGCTTCTGCTTCAGCTTTAGCTTTAGTGCTCCGCCTTTCTCTCTCTCTGTTTTGCTGCTGCGCTGCTGCAGTGTGAACGAAAGAGAGAGAGCGCTTTATGTTTGGCACTGCCAATGAGCATTGACCTATGAGAGCAGACGGCGCTCAAAAGCGCTCAAATAATGGCGTCTAACCGGCCGACGGCTCTAGTAAAGCTTGTAAAGCTCTCTCACTCTCTCTCCCTCTCTCTCGCCTTACTTGTGCATATGTATGCGTGTGTGTGTGTGTGTGTGTGTGTGTGTAGAGTGGCACGTAATTGAATAAGCCTCGCACAAAGTGCAATAAATTTGATTAGCAAAATGGAAATTTATTTCCAAGACTTTTGTTTGCTTTTTGCATTGGTTTTGCTATACGTACATATATATATGTTCATACGTGTAGCTGCATTTCTTTTGCTTCTTTCCATTTTGTGTGTCGTTGCGGCTCATAAATTAAATAATTTAGCTATCACGCATATGCAGTGAATTGCTGCTGTTATTATTGTTATTATTGTTGTTGGGTAGTGTTAAGGGTCTCGTAAATGACTTTGTTGGTTTATTGAATCCAACTGCGAGTCACCTGTCAAGGGCCTTAATTGCTTGATATGGATAGAGAAAGACAGAGAATGGGAAGGTTGAAAACGCATGTTAAGTACCTTAAAACAAACTAGACGGGTATTATAAATTATAATTATGATTATAAAGGTATTAAGAAGAAAATTCCTTCCCCCTTATTGAATAAATATTGTTTTTATAGTCTTGAATTACTTAATTCCATGTTGGAGTTGGGTTAAATAAATTATAATAATATTTTGGACCTCCTATAATGATTTTTTAAACTATCAACCAAAACCATAAACTATGTTTTATCCTTTTTTTTATACCAAACTTGAACATTATAGCTCATGTTCTGTAAAATGACTCCTCTGAACCTCTATTCCGTGTCAGCTGCGAACCGGTTAGCAGTCCTTTAAGGTATTAAGTTCTATATATAGAAACGTTCTTTCAAATATGTTTGTCGGATAGCAATTACATTATCTGTCTGATTATTTTGTTGCTTCCCATTTGTAACCATTTCATACCAAGCTAACTACTTCATTAAACCTCAAACCCAAGAGCAGCAAGCGCCCAGATCCATTTAGCTTTAGCTTCAGCTCTTTCTTGCATCTCTCTCTCTCTCTTTTTCTCTCTCTCTCTTTATCTTCACTGTAGAGTTTGCAACTGTATTGCCAGGCAATAAATAAAGTGTTAATGGCAATTGCATACAAATAGTTTGGTGTTGCCATTATATGGACATTATAGGTATATAATACCATTGTCGGGGTCCCCATAACAAGAAGTAAACAATGCGACGCTGCACTCGCTGCACTTTAAGCCAATTTCACGCTTCATTTACAGTCGAAATGCAAACAAAAGACCAGCTAGTCGACCATTTGGCGGGGTTCGGACCTCGGGTTCGCGCTCGCTGCCCAGCTCAGAATTGGGTTCAATGTACAGCAGGTCGTTTGCACTTAAAGAAAAAACGTGCATCAGAACGTTCCTAAGAAAAGCTTGAGCTTTACAAGCAATCAAAATATTTTTGTCTGCAAAATTATTGTTTTTCGATACAAATGGGATTTTTCTAAAGGTTTAATGTAAAGATTATTCCCATTAATATTAATATTTAAAAATAAATTTTCTAAAAACGTGAAAAAAATGTTTTATATAAAAGAAAAGTTTTTTTTTTTTTTTTTTTAGATATTTTTAAGTTTAATTTTTTAAATTTTTTCAAAACGGTTTAGATTTGCATAGAGAATATTTCGAATCTTGAAGATATAGTTGATATTTCCTATTTAAAGTGAGAAACTATGTCGCAAAAGGACAAGGATTCTACTTTTAAGAAATTACTCCTTAAAAAAACAGTTTTCGAGTGTAATAACGCTATCGTATTATAGCGGTACGTCCCCATGTGGCCGTGTCAATCAGCTCGTCGCGCAAGGTGTGCGCTCCGTTTTAGAGTATTCTCTCTCTCTAGTCCCAGGTCCCTGTTCCCTGTTTCCATGATCGACGCTGGCTGGTCAGTCCATATGCTCAATTTGTGAGTCTGAAGTTTGTGTGTTGTTGTGTTTTTTTTTTGCAGTCGGAGTTGCGCATGCGCGCACGTCCTAATGTAATTATTATCTCAACAATTGAATTTCCGGTCTCGGTCTTGGACACTGTCTGGTCTCTCTCTCCTGTTGTCTTTGGCCTGGGACAGATGTCGCGCAAAACGTTACAAATGTGCACTTAATTGCGCAATTAAATAATTTTATTTCTCTGTGGCGCGTTTGCCTTTTTCCTTGTCTTTTCCTTACCTCTGCTCAGCTTTCCTTACGCGCATTAAGTGCCATTTGTATTAAAGAAAGAAAGGAAAAAAACGGTTCTTGACCAGTCCAAATAGCCAAACAAATTGCAGTTATGTGCATCCACTCCAATCCAGCTTATCGTCTGTCCGAAAGGCATCCTCTTTATTACCAGCAAATGAAGCTAAATGCCATTTGGAATGTGAAGCAATAGAAATGTATGTTGCCGTATAGCTACTATATTTCATAGGATGTTTATGAAGTTAATTGTCACTTGGAATGGGTTTTGCGTTGCTCAATTTATGTATATCATACTTCAAAACTTTCACATCAAAATTTCCATTGTAATACAATCATTTTCTTAGGCTCAGGTGTTTGGGTTATTAGTTTGGGGTAAGTCAATTATGGGAACAAGCGATGCGTTGGCATAATCTCAACATGGCCTACATTGAAGTTAACTAACTTCTGCCCCCCCCTTCTCATTGCGTATTTATTGGGCAAACGTACGTAACGAACGTAACACAAAAACCGCAACTGTAAACGATACCAAATTATATTTAATTACGTGCGATTAGTTAGGGTTACTGGAGTCGCGCGATCAAATGCCAGCGATAAGGTGACATTGCCTGTCATTTGGGCCATAAACAGCACCAACCAAACACACACACACACACAACTAACATTAATTCAATTACAAATGGCTGCGTTTGTGACAAAATGGGGCAGGCGTGTGACATAATCACCTCTGGGAAAATGAGACTGCCAGCTTTATGGGGTAACTACTTACATTTCCTTGACTTGGTTGGTAACGCCCACAATTTGGTAATTTGATACGACGATTTGTCTTGCTTTCATTTGCGACAACTGCATTTTCACTCAATTTTCGTGGGCACAAAAACAAACAAACAAACAAACAAAATTTGACTTAAACGGAAGCGCGTTATTAACTGGTCTATGCAAGCCATAATCGCCCGAGATTCCAGGCAAACGATAAGCAAAAATCGTGGCGAGGGTGAGGACCAACAACAACAAGAACAACAACAACTGTCGATTAACCAAAACTATCCAAACTATGCCGAACAACTCTAACCCTCTACATGAGCCAACGAGCCAACAATTAAAACGAAAGCGCGGTAATTTCATTTGTTCGTAAATCTAATTGTGGAAAACATGAAAACAAACTCATGGACTATTCGAAATCGTCATGTAAAAATGAGAAAAATGAAAAATGCTTTGGTAATTAGTGCGTGTACCAACTGTAGAAGCAGGAACAGGAGCGGTACGCTCTGTGGCGGGGAATAATATTTTTTGTTTTTAACTTAATTGCTACTTGGCAGTAATTTTTTGTTTTTGTTTTTGGTTTTTTGTTTTCGGCTTTCATTTTTCGCCTTTTTGTTTTTGGCAAATTAATGTTTGTGTTGGTAATTTCAGTTTAATGTGCGTCAATTAAAATTATTTTTGTTTATCTTTGGTCGTGTTTCGGATTTTTAGTAAATTAAATATAATTTCGAACAATGACCAGTTTCGCATCTCGCAATCTGATTAGAATATTGTTTGCTTTTTGAATGTCATTACAAATGATTAAAACCATTTGCAAAAAAAACTTTCCAAAAAAAAATACATAATTCTTTTTTTTTTGAAGGCTGATGAGTTTTTGGTTTTACGTGCAGAAAATAATTGTTTAAATATTACTATAAATTTTCATAATTTCAATAAACAAAGCTTTGAAAATACCTTTTAAATGGTTAATTGTGATTAAAAAATAATACGTATAAAAATATTTAAATTTTTTAAGTACTTAAATAGCTTACATTTAGTTGTATCGAATTTAAAAATATCTCTTAGGTCAAATAAACTAAGAGATGCATTAAGAAGTATCTGTCAGATACACAGCAGCTGTTTGAAACAACTTCCAGGTGTGTGTGTGTGTATCTGTGTGCTTGTGTGTGTGCCTTTTGCTTATCCCTTTAACATTTTAGTCATTTTGTTGTATCCCGTTTTCTGTTGCTATCATCGCATCGAATTCGTTTGTTTTATAATTGATTAATTAGAGGTCGGCCTGTGAGTTCCGAGAGCGAGTCCCAAAGAGTCCCACAGAGTCCCGCGTAGCCTTTTTCGGGGATATCGTTAGAATTATAATTGGTCAGAGCGGCATGTGTTATCCTAAGTAATATCCCAATTTGCTGTCTGTTTTGTCGATTTGTCTGTTTTTTTTTTCGTTTGTCGGCAATTTGTTTTTGTTTTTGGTCTCAGCTGCCCCACCCTCAAATTGATTTTATTGACTTGTAAATAATGTTTCAAGTCTTCCGCACTCGTTCCACCCGATAACCCTTGACCCCGGGTCAGTTGCTTCCGTTTACTACTGCCGAATATCCCTATCAATATGATCATATCCACATCCACATCCGTGTTCCTGTCAACGTTCGCTGAATGGCTAATGGCTACTAATGTCAGTGTCCTGTTAATTTACGATCACTTCAGCTGACATCAGCTGACAATTTATGAATATATATTAGTAATAATTGTGTTTGTTAGGCTCATAAATCTAAAGTTTATTAACAAACTCTACTATTAAAATGGTTATTATGCATATTCTTCAAAAGTTTTAGCCGTTGTTGGCCATGTAATTGGTATTGTAATTAGTTGCAAAAACTGTTATTGCTTACCACATGTGGCAAGCTTAAAAGTCCTAAATACCATTGACATTTAAGCTCCAATGCCAACGAACCTGCCACTCTAGCATTAATGAGTAGTAGCAATATGAATTGTTATTAAAGTTTTCAAAAATGTTTGTTGACTTTTGGCTGATACTTAAATACTTAGTTATAATTATTTAATAACATGTTTACAAGTCATTAAAGAGTATATTTATTCGGTATTTAAAACTCACCTTAGATCCCTTATCCCTTATCTCCCCAACTTATTAGATATTAAATATTTTCCAAAAATAACCTGTTCCTTCCACTCATATTTAACTTTGATTGATTTAATGCTGTCAATACGAAACTTGCGCAATCACTACTAGTTTATAGTATAAGCAGATTTTTAATGGAGCTGCAGATATATAGCTTGTAGCCTGTGCGATCGTGCAGCAGCTTCGGAAGCATTAAGAGCTGAGCTCGCTATTAATTACATTTTGTAATTAGTTGCAAATTTTTATGGCTGACCGCATGTGGCAAGCGCTGTGTGTGTGCCAAGTAACCAAAAGATGACTCCGAAGCGCATTAAGATTGATAACGAGCTAATGAATGTAAATTTTATATACTCGAACCTGTCCGTTTCGTCAGTCAGTCAGTCAGTCAGTCAGTCAGCTTGTAAGCGAGCCTGGGTTTTTCATCACGATAGTATATATAAATATGAGTTGTTTCTGCCAGAGGCTCGTAAATTGAATTTCGCACTAAGCTTGGCTTCCGTTTACTTTTGGCGGCAGCACTCCTTCATACAAAAATACAGTTTAAGTCCGATAAAAAATAAACTACACATGAGTTTTGAGTAGTAAATTATGTATGTATTAACAAGTTGGTCAGGGTAGTAAATAACATTGTAATAAGGTCTTCATACTATGCTTACAATATCTTCTACCTGTGTGGGATCACTTAGGCAATAACCACTGCACTTGTATAGGGAAATGGGTGGGCTAAACCCATTGCAATTATGTGAGAGAGCTACTTGGTAGCCAACATATTGGATAATTAAAGAGATGGCTTTTGAGGGCTCATTGAAGCTCTACCCGTTTAAAGGCGAAGGCGACGTTGACAAATGGGTTCATCAGCAGCTCCTTTTGGTCAAGCGGCAGCCGAAGAAAGAGAAAGAGAAAGAGAGAAAGAGAGAGAGAGAGAGAGAGAGGGAGAGAGTGAGAAAGGTGCGCTGAATGAATATTTTGTAAAGTGAAAAGCGATTTATATTCGCCATTTGTGTGTGCCGTGAGGCCGTTTAATAAACAATTTAATAGCGCGCATAAATTTTAGACATCATATAATAAACCCATTTGTCTTTTAAGCCTTAAAGACCTTCTTACATGTGTGTCTGTGTCTGTGTGTGTGTGTTTGTGCCACCAAGAGCCAAAGTTATTTAATTATGCCGCTCAAGCGTAAAAATAAACCGTAGCAAATGTAGGACGAGTGTGAGGGAAAGAGAGCGAATCTGTTTAACGAGCCCTAATGGAACCCCAAGATCTTAAACTTATAGCTTCAAGATCTTTGCTCTTCCCGTCGTTGACTTTCTCCCAAAAACAAAAACAAAAAAAAATATATATAAAATTAGACGCGAGTCGGCTTCAATTAATCAGAGATATTTTCGAATAAATCAAGTGCCATAAAAGTGACACAGCGTGAGATACTCTAAAGATTAGAGAGAGAGAGAGAGAGAGACAGAGAGAGAGAGAGAGAGGGGTCTGGGGTAGAAGGCACCACAGCAGGGCTGCTGGCCACATACAAAAGATGAATATTTAATTAGGAACAAATTAAGAATGCAAATAATGTGGAACTACCGTCGAGAAGCAGGGGAGGCGTTGCTCTTTGCTTGAACTACGACTCTCTACAGAGACACACACACACAAAATATTGAGTCGATTATTAATCGATAGACTTTATAATTAGTGGGCAAACAACAAAGCACGGGGCAATCATCTGACGGCGGGACGTCTTAGCTAATTGGTTGAAAGAATCCAAATATGAAGGTTTACTAAACGCGTGCTGCTCAGAGTCAAGAGCTGGAGCTGATCTTATCAGATTTGCCATAGCACACAAGATTACGCACATACATTTTATATATGTTTCATTCGATTCTTATCTGCGTGACACATTTTAGGTTGTTTTCGTTGGATTCGCTTTTAAATGTTGCCGCTTGATAAAATTGTGTATCGATGTCAATCGGCATGGATCGTTTATTTATATATTTCTAGCGTAAAACAAGAAACCAATTGTATTTCATTAAATATGATTGACGTGCGTTTAGTCATTTTCGATAATCATTCAACCACAAACATCAAAATTCCACTAACTTAAGTTCATAGATAATAGTTGAAGCAACCAAAGTCCAGTTAAATACATTAAATATTATTAAATTGCGAGTTCTTTGCTTGGAAACAACCTCCAAAAAGAAATATCTCAGTTATAGAGGAATATATGATCTAAAAACAAGTCTAAAATAATTTTCTTGGAAGAGTTTTTAGTACATTTTCCTTTGATTGCCTGACATATTTGTGTCTTTTAATTGGCCTGCGTTTAGCTTTAATTTCATTAGAGCTGACGACTGCATTGCCTTTTTGGAGGCTGTTTCCATTGTTTCCTGAGAAGCAAAAAGCCAACAACTTAATTAAGGCATAGAAAAAATCAAACGAACTTCTGTGACAACACATTCTGACAGGAGTATGAGGTTTGGAAAGGGTACTTGAAGGGGCATCGAAAGGCATCAAACAATTTGTATGCGGCCATCAGACAACAACAAGTCATTTCACACTTTGATCACGCTGCACGCTGATCAACTGCTGTTGTTGCTTTGGCTGCTGTTGCTGCAGCTGCAGGCGAAGGACCTAAAGTCACATGGCCATAAAAGGATTCAGCGTTCAACGAATGGAATGTGTCTGCCTCATGCCCCATGCCCCCATGCATATATTATCCATCTATCCAACGAGTTGAGCATTTCGTAGCAATCGCCCGCGCAACGTTCCAACTCTAAAGTCGATGTTGGCAACGAGGCACCTCCGCCAGTAATTAACTTGTTTCAATAATTACGCATGCGCATTTGCACATGTTCCAATGTGTCCAGGTTCCATCTCGGTTCGAATGCTTCATTCGGTTGTTTTTTTATTTTTGCTGTTGTTGTTGGTTGGCAACTTCTTTTAACAAGATTTTTGCATTGCGTGCGCATTCAAAAAGCGACAACACACTCCGTTCTCTTTGAGTGCACTAACATTTTGGGTGTCTTCGCTATGTTGTGATATCTGTGGAATGAAAAAGTATCACAACGATTAGGAAAGTTTTCGAAAATAATCCTTTTCGTTTTTAATAAAGAACTCAACCAAATATATTCAAAACACAATGTTTGCATAAATCAGAAGATATCGCTCTAAAAGCTATCGCTTAAAACCTGCCTGCCTTCCCTAGAGAGCATTCAACAGTTCGTTTCGTACCGTTGTATATGGAATTTTCGTGTTTTTGGGTGGAAATTTATGCAGCAGCCGCCGCTTATTAAGCAGTCCATGTACCGACTCCCCATCAACTGTCGCCCCCTTATAGCACAGCCCCGCTGCATGTTTTCCATTTTTGGCCCGTTGTCCGTTGAGGTGGCAGCGGCACTTAATTATTGATAGCATTACAAACGCCGGTTCACTGGGTCACCACATGTACACTGTCCCTTTGAGATCTCCATTCGAGCACTGTTAACAATTTTTTCCTTTATTCGTCGATCTCAACGGGAAGCAAAAAGAATTTTGTACAAAATAACCAAAAGAAAAGTTAAGGGACTTAAAAGCAACACATATACAACACATACAGCATAAAGAGAAAGAGAGAGAGTTTTTAAATTTGAGTACTATCAATGTCATGGACCTCTACATCCTCCATGCCTGGAATGCTCTTGACAGCTTCATTCATTTCTTGAGCTTTTGTCATGGCCCGCATACCGCCCATTCCACCCATGTCCAAGCCATCCATTCCCATTCCCATATCACCGAGAGCTGCTAGCGCATCTATGCCACCCATTGCACCTAGATCTAAGTTACCCAACGCCTCCTCTAACCCACCGCTGCCATCATTAAGAGCTGACAAGGCGTCCTTAGTACGCTCCTCGGTGATGGTTACCTCGGTAGTGCTCAGCAGAGATGCAACTCCAGCTGCATCTTGAATGGCCGTTCGCACTACCTTTGTCGGATCAATGATGCCCTTTTCAAACAAATTGCCATACTCATTCTTCATAGCGTCGTAACCAAAATCACCCGTTCCATTCATAACCTTGGCCACTACCATGGCTGCATCTACCCCAGCATTACTGGCAATTGTCATGCAGGGCATGCGCAAAGCCCTGCCTACAATTGAGATGCCAGCGGCGAGATCCTTATTGTCCGGATTCAGTGCCTGTAGGCGGGGTATGCAACGCAGCAGGGCCGTACCGCCACCAGGTACAATACCCTCTTCAACCGCAGCCCTGGTCGCATTCAGAGCATCATTGACTCGATCACGCTTCTCAGCCATCTCGGCCTCACTGGTACCGCCAATGTGAATGACTGCGACCCCGTCGGTCAACACAGAGATTCGCGAACGCAAGCGATCCTTCTGTTCGGGTTTCGTTTTTGGATCGTTTAGTTCGTCGTGCAACTCTTTAATGCGTCGCCTGAGCATCTCGGGTGTACCCTTACCCTCTAACAGCATGGTAGTGTCCTTGCTCACAATCAGTTCACCCACCTCACCGAGCTCTCTTAGCTTCACCTCCTCAATCTTCGCATAATCATTGTCATTCCCAAAGATCTTTGCGCCCGTTGCAGCAGCAATGTCACCCAACAGCTGATTGCGTTGCTCCCCATAAGCGGGTGGTTTGACGGCACAAACCTGCAGTCCCTTTTTTAGTCGATTGAGTACAAGGGCATTAAGGGCCTCACCATCAAGGTCCTCAGCAATTATGAGCAACGGTCGCCGCTGACGCAACACCTGCTCCAATCCCTTCACAATCTGTTTAAGGGATTTTATTTTCTTTAGGCTGATCAGGACATAAGCATTGCTGTACTCCACCTTGCTACCCTTTTGCGTGTTCACAAAGAACGGTGATATGTAGCCCTTGTCGAACTGCATGCCTTGTTTCATTTCAAGCTCATCCTTCAGACGTTTACCCTCTTTGACGGTAATGGTGCCGGTACGACCCACTCTATCGGTTGCATCGGCTATCAGATTCCCAATCTCTGTATCACCATTCGCCGATATCGTGGCCACCTGTTGGATCTCTGTGTGCGTCTTGACTGATCGCGACATGTTTCGTAGCTCCTGCTTCACATGCTCAACGGCGAGCATGACGCCACGTCGAATCTCGATGGGATTCGCTCCCCGATTAATATGCTGAAAGCCTTCCTTGGCAATACAGCGAGCCAGCACTGTTGCCGTTGTTGTGCCATCGCCCGCCGTTTGATTCGTATTATCTGCAACATCCTGGACAAGCCGTGCACCCATCTGCATATGCTGATCCTTGAGGGAAATGGCACGCGCTACCGAGACTCCATCTTTGGTTATTTTCGGCGATGTCCAGGGTCGTTCCAGGATAACACTGCGACCCTTAGGACCCAAGGTAACTGCTACTGCATCCGCAAGGACATCCACACCTCGAAGCATTCTCGAACGTGCATCCGCACCGAATGCAACATCCTTGGAGTAGACGCGAGCAAAGACCCGTCGTGTCTTTCGTATCGACTCACCCACATACGAACGAAACATGTTTTATAAAAAAAAAAATGCCAAGAAGTTTTTCCTTGTACTATACTATCGGGCAAGTAATATATAAATATTTTTTTTGTGTCTGGAAACTACTCTCTCTTCTTGAACACGATTAATGTGAATAAATAATGTCTGAGCTTAGATCGCATATGAGACGTTAGGAGTTTAGCCTACTTGGCAAGTTCCCGTTGTTTTTTTTTTAAACTTACGCACTTTTCCAATTAATTTCATTTCCGTTTCGTAGCTGCGACCCCGAGAACACATGTTCCAGTCTTCAAAAGGTAGCGAAAACATTGAATCAATAATTAAGAAATGTCAAACATTAAACGAGAGGCCCGCAAACCAATACGATAAGAAGAAGGGGCAGGGTGGGGAGTTGTGTTTTTAGTGTGGGTGTTGTGTTATTTCATATCGATAACCTTTTTTTTGTTGTTTTGTTCTATGTGGTGCTCGCGTGACAAATCATAATTGATTGTTCGCTTAATTGAATTGGAGGCTGATAAGTTTAGAAACCTCAAACCCCAAGCCCCAACCCCTCTTCAAAAGAAAAGAAAGAGTGAGAGAGATGATTGACTCATGCCTCAGACATGTGACTCACATGATCCCATAACTCCCCATTAACTACAAATGGCTGAAACACAAGTTCGAACACGCTAATAAATTGTTAATGGTTTTATCACAGCTTTGGAGTTTACGATATCACCTAATACAATACAGTACAACCGACGATCGTCGTAAATACTACATACAAAAAGAACCGACACACAAAACCACAAAAACACAAACAAATGCCGTATAACGTAACATATGCTTTGGGGCCATAGATAAGCGGAGCTTGCCCCCGGAGACGTTTTTGTGTTTTGTTTCTTCCCTGTTCTGTTCTGTTTTGTTTTATTCTCTTCTTTTGTGGCTCGCGCTCTCTATGCGCATTAGTCGCTTAGTGGGTCGGGGGAACGTTGAGAGGAATCGTTTAGGGAATTGTCCAGTTAGTTGTACAGTGATCCCTTGATTGGTGAACTGGTGTTGTTTTACTGGTAATTCTCAAAATCTGATTAGAAAGACAAGGAAAAATCGTTTTTCTTAGCTTTAAAGAAGTTTAAAATCATTTTCTTTAAACAATTCTTACTTTTTAAAAACCCTGCTACGTTCAGAGTTAACTTTGTGGATCGATCACTGTATCCGGTTGGGCTCCTGCATAAGGATCGCCTGTCAACGACAAAATCAACTCATCAACGTTGACAGCGATCGGCCTTTATTGGGGGAATTGATGCGGCTGGCTTGATGGCTTGCCGGCTACCTTAATAGCCAACGGCGATTGCAATTGACGCGTGATTGGCATCCCGGCCTGTCATCCATCCCAACCAACCCAAACAATCATTCCACATGTACAGCATCCGCCCCAAAAATAGTCATTCACAGCTACCCCACCGCACCGCTTTGGCCGCAAGCAACTTGAAGAGTTGTGAGTTTTATTAAGGTGTCAGCCACTTTGTATGGATCGTCTCATGGTTAGGTATGGCATACGGTATGGTATGGCAAACGGTATGGTATGGTATGGTATCATATGGTATGACATGGTACGGCAGTCATTTAGTATTGCATATTTTAAATTAATATTATTAAGACTTTGACCAAAAACGGTTGATGGACTCAACAACTATGATTCTTAATTGGCGACAAAAACTGTTCAAACTGATTTAAGGCCGTCGGCCTTAACAGCTTGCTCTCTCAATCTTCAGTCTCTCAGCTCTCTCTCTTTCAGTTTATTTGACTCTATTATTTGGAATTGTATAATATGCGAGGCATACGAAATTGAATTTATTTTAATTTCCAATTGGAAAAAAAAATCAACTCTCGTTGAGTTTAAGTAGCAAATTGCTGAGGCGACACCTGCTGCAGTTACCTCGCTCTCGCTCTCCCTCTCTCTCTTTCTGTTTCTCTCACCTGCTGCCCTTTCAAATAATCTATCTCCCTCGCTCTTCTGACTAGCGCCGCCCTGTTTGCAGAGTGCTGCCAACCAATCAAAACGTCGCTTGCTCAGCAACTATTAGCTAAAGAGCGGCGCACACGGTATATATGTATGTGTGTATGTAGCGTGTGTGTGTTAGTATTGGTGTTGGTGTTGTGTCGTCGACAGGCAATTTACATGAAATCAAAATGAAACGTAAGTTTAATGAAGGCAGAAAGTTGAAGTTCTATAAGACTGACAAATACGCTTCATAAAGAGAAAACTTAAAAGAGAAACTCAAGAAAGTTTTAAGTAATAATTCAAGATGGTTAAGCAATGGTATTTAAATAGATTTAATCAATATATAAAGTAGGAAATGCACAGAAAATAAATATAGGAAAAGGATTTCACATAAACATTAAAAAAAGGTATTTGAAACTTTTATAATTATAATTTCTTAAAGCTTTTCATAGCTGGTTGCTGAAATCTTATATAACTAGTTTCGTTAGGAGATGTGAAAGGGTACGAAAGGGTACAAAAGGTAGGTTATGGCTAGTAAGTAAAAGGGCATGATAGGCTAGGGTAGAACTTATCTGCCTTTGAGCGCTCCACTCAAGTTTTGTTTACTTAAACTTTTACCATTTGGGGCAAGTGTAAAGTGGCTAAATCCCTTTCAAAGGTGTGTGTGGGTGTGTGTGTGTGGGTGTAGACCAACAATGTAGACGAAATTGAACTGGAAAAAAACAGAAGTGAGGAGCTGTCTTTTGTTGGTAGTAGAGGTCTCGGTCTTTGGTATTTTATGTTGCCATCGATGGTCGTTGCAGGCAGCGCGAATCCAACAACAACAACAATTCTCTTGATTGTTTTTTAAATTGTTTTTGCACGCGATTCGTGTTTGTCGGCTTTATTGCTGTAATTGCCATGGCCAAATTGTTGTTGTTGCTGTTGCTGTTGTTGTTGTAGTTGCAGCTAAATAATTTAATTTGAAGGCATATGCGACACAAAGTGGGGAAATTGAATAAGTTTGTTGCAGTTATTCTTGCTTTTTTGCTGTTTTTTGTTGTTGTTGTTGTTGTCACAGTTTTGTAGTTTATTAATTTTTTGTAATATTTTATATAAATTTGATTAGCGAGCGTGTGAAATATTTTTCAATATCGCGTGGGCGTACTGTGGGCGTATGGGTGGAGTTAAGGGGGCGCACTTTGGTTGTGCAGTGGGCGTGGCAAGTCAACACTTGTGTAGTTTTTTATTGCCAATTTTTTCCTTTGTTGTTGGTTATAAACTCTATATATTTGTCTTTCAAATTATTTAAAATACTTCACTACCAATTCTTAAGCTTGATTTGGCATGGTACAAAATTGTATCTTGTTTTGCACGTAGCTTCGATAAATTGCTTTAAATCAGCGCCTTCAACGCTTTACATCCCTCACCCCAACCCTCTTCCCTCATCTTCGCTGCCAATTTTTGCGGTTGTGGCCAAAAAATCGTTTCTTCAATTTTTCGCACACAGCAAATCAAAAAAAAAAAAATCCAAATGTCTCTACTCAAAATGATCGAAAAGTAAATTGGCCCGGAAATCAAGGCATTTTGTAGATGCGAGAGAGAGAGAGAGAGGAGATAGTTGGATGACGCGAGCACACGTAGGCAGAGCGTCGAAAATTGCGACTAATATGATTAAAATCATTCATTTTGCGCATTACTCAAAGTGGTCCATTCGCCTTTTTGGGGGTCAGACATTTGATTATACAGTTACAGACACACAAGTCCATATACATAAATGTATGAATGTTTGTATATCTGCTTTTTTTTTTGCTGTCATTGAACCTTGTGCGAAACGGAAATTCAATTCAATTCAATTTGTTGGCTGTACTTTCAAAAAACGCCTCTCGAAATGTCTTAAAGATCGCAATTAACCCCTGACCTGTCATAGAAACCTTCAAAGTCAATGCCTATTAATCATTTAGCGTCTTTTCGCTGCGGCTACTAATTAATTAATTTGATTAGCATTTACTTACCGCAGAGCTTGCGAATTAAGAACTAATTTATGGTTATATTTTTGCAAAAAACCAGTTCGTTGCCTGAGTCTTTTGTTTGGGCTTTAGCCTTAATCATAAGCTATGCTCACTTTTGATATGCTAACTACCCTGCCAATTTGGCTAATCAGCATAATTTGAATGCGCTGCCACGCCCACAAAGACTACAACAACAAACAGCACCGCCCCTCCAGTTAGCTCATTATGTTTTCATCCATAAATTGCTTGATTCCGATTGATTTCTCAGCGTGGGCCGTAAAATGTTAGGCCTTGTTTTCAATACCGATATCATCATGAATATGCATTTATTGATAAATATTTTAATTGATTGTTGAGCAGATCGTTAGCATCTTAAGTCGCTTGTACTAGTTGCCATCAAATTTAATTAACATCTGTTAACACTGTGCAACAAAATGCAATAACTACGATTTTGGATTATTATAAAAGTTAATTAATAAAATTTAAAGTCAAAGAATATGGGTTATTGAAAGTGTTTCTACCTTGCTTTAATGGTCTTAAAACTAAGTAAAAAATCATTTTTATTTGTTTTCGAAAATTTTTTTATTAAAAGTCATTAAAAACTTGAACTTTTTTAACTTTGTTAACTATCAAAAAACGTTTTTGAGCCAAGATTTTTTTTTATTATTACAATTTCTTTTTATTTTTATTAGTTAAGTAAAAGTTTTATTTAAATTACTAAATTTACAGATTTTTTAACCAACAAAGCTAATAAATTTTGATATTTAGATATATATTTATTATATACTTATAAAACAAAGAATCAGAGGTTAGCTATATAAATCAGTTAAGATGTTTCCAGCCTTATGTTTTATTCAACTCACTAGATTTCTTACCAGCTTAAAGGCAATATTCGAATTGTATTCAAATCAAACGATGTGTTTCGAACTCTTTGGCCTAATATCCAAACATAAGTTGATTAGTGTTATGTCAAAGACTGTTGGGTTTCCTTTTAAACGACGTAAACTTTAAATTAATAACAATCTATGAACATGAACTCAATGATGCAGTGACTACCACTTGTATCAGTTGCCCCGTCATGTTGCCTCATTTATATGCATGTCTCCCCCTACCCCTTTCTCTTCCTCTCACTCTTTCGCTCTCTCTCTTTCTCTCTCTCACTCTGTGTGTCGAAGTCAAAGAAATGTTTACACAACACACAATAATGATGACAGCGCAAATTAGCTAACTAATTTTCACAAACAACATTCGTTGAGGTTTTTTTTTTTGCTGGATGAGGGTCATCATGATGAGCGCCAGGACCTCACACAGCTGGCGCTGTTGCTAGTTCTCAGCGCCGGAAGTGATGTTCCTCTTCTTCTTCTTCTTCTTCTTCGTTTTCTTCATCAAATTGCCATAAATCAGCATTTGATTATCCTTGTGATCGTTGACTAATTTACTCAGCTCCCTCTCTCTCTCTTTCTTTCTTTTATGTTAGCCATGTCATGTGTGCGTGTTACTTTGTTTTTTTTTTAACATATTAATTATTAGGCGGTGCCGTTTTCCTTTGCCTTTGCCCCGCAACGCTTCCGCTATTAGCGAAAACGAACCAAACAACTCAGCAACAACAGCTTCAACCTCATCTCGGGGCTCATCCCGGAGTGTTGTGCTTTTCCTTTCTCGTTTCGGTTTGGTTTGGTTTGGTTTTTGGGCGTCGCGTTGTTTGTCGACTGACTGCCATTTGGCTACCTCGCAAATGCATCCTCCTTTCTTGCTTGCTTCTTCGTCTTCTTCTTCTCGGGTGGTCACCGTACGTCACTCAAATTGAAGGCTCGCAAATGAGAATTGCGCCAAGCCGAAAGCCACCTGACTTACACTTAAAAAGTATTTTTTTTTTTAGAAAATTAGTCAGAAAATGAAAATCTGTATTTATAAAATTAAGTTTGAAATGATTTTGCTACAATTCTTGTTGAATATTGAGCTTAGAAATGTTGTACAAATATTTTTTCGAAATATTTTCACAACGAAATCGAAGTCTTTGGAATACTTGAAGATATATTGCCTGAAAATAGAAAGTTCTTGTAATATTTGCTTAGGTGTTAGCCTCTAAGCCTTTGAAACGAACAATTATTTCGCTGAGTGTATTCAACAAGCTGCTTGAGGCGCACAGTTGTTGGATTTTTAATTAAGCGTGGACTGCTGTTGCTGCTGCACCCGCGGTCATTTTCGGGGGCAAGGCAAAGGAGAGTGAAGGAGAACGATGATGAGGAGAATGAATGAATGAATGAATGAAGTTGGTTTTGGAGGTTGGTTGGGGAGTTGGGATTTTATAACTGGTCTTGTTAGTAATTTTTAATTTGAGTTCTTCTGACAGCTTGCTGTCATATAAATTTAATTGAATTTACATTTTTATTAATTGCCAAGAGTCAAGACCTGCAAAGATTGAAGAGTCGGTGAGTTGCAGAACAGAGTTTTCAAGCAGCAGCAGCAGCAGCAGTTGTTGAAGAAGTGCTACCCGTTCGCACGGGGCATAAGTGAAACGGCATATCCATCAACGTGTTCCTGTTTCCCTAACCAACAACAACAACAACAACAGCAACAGCAACATTGTTAGCTGTGTGTGTGAGCTCTTGAATGAATTTAATTTGAGATGATTTGTTGATGGTTTCGTTGCGCTGATTTCTTGCTGACTAATTTAATGTGATTTTTAAATTGCCTCAGACGCACACACACACACACACACACACCGAGTGTGTGGTCAAAATGGGCAAAAATACCAAAAGCAAGATAGCCAGTGAGAGAGAGAGAGAGAAGGAGAAAGAGAGAGAGCTGACTGGATTTAAGGTAAGATTCATCTTTAGATTGATTTGATCGCAGGTTGTTCTCTTAGTCTAGATGTACAACAAGTAAAAAGTATTTTTGTATACTTTGCAACTTTTGAAACTTGAAGAGAAAAGAATATAGAACTAAAGACGGATCTTGACATCCATGCTAAACTGATCTAGCCATAAGTTGATCTGATAAAGAACAACCTTTTACGTGAAGCATTGTTTAGCATTAGTTTTTCTAGTCAGTAAGCAAACAAAATTCATATCTTTCTAACTTATTTTAAGTTCATGGAATCATGGGTTAGAAGCGATACTTCCCGTCCCGTTTCCTTCAACTTTAGCTTTTCTAACATTTCTTACTCAACATTTTCACCATTTCGCAACGCGAAAAGCTTTTAAGCTCATCCTATTAGCAGCTAATCCAATTAGCTTAAAGCTCTGTTCTATGACAAACGAGAGCAGCCTCCCCCTTGCTCCGCGCCTTTGAAACAGTATCTGCTTTTAATGCCACGCCCATCATGATCATGCTCTTTGCAGTTTGCTAACGAGCCGCGCTCTTCTTCTTACACCAATTTTTTCTTTTTATTTTTGCACGATGAGCTTAATTCGCAAATCAAACAACCGCAGGGCAGATACGCGAATTCACGCATACATAAGTAAATTAAAAATAAATTTATGTTGCTGGCCAAAGGCGATAAAGGGAGCAGAAGGATGTGTGTGTGTGGAAAGGGGCAACGAGCTGCGAATGCAAATCCAATTAAAATTGCCTAACTCGCTACAGATGGAAGTGGCGAAAAGGGAGAGAAAGAGAGAGCGGATGAAAAAGATAAAGGGAAGAAAGAGATGGGGGATCAGGTGGAGATGGCGCTAAGCCGTTAAGCGGCACTGTGCGCTGATTTAAAGCACTGCGGGGCGTTCTTATTGATTAAACACAAATTGCATTCATTCATCATAAGTGGAAGCAGAAACTTGTTGTTGTTGTTGTTTTTATTGTTATTGGCTGTGGCAATTAAATTACAGTTTGTTGTATTTGTGGCTTTACTCATTTCTCTTGGCCTAAAACACAATTTAGAGCACGAATTATGTATGATTCAAAATGCGCGCCAATTGACGGGTAAGCAGGTTGGCAGCCCTATAAAAGAACACATGTGGCAACGCTGTTGAGCTTGTGACGATTGGCAGCACTATTGATTTCATATAAACATTTGTCTATAAATGGTGCAAGTGTTCAAAATAGCTTAAATATTTTTTAATTATTTTTATATTATATTGTATTAAATTATATAATCGTACACTATTCAAAATCATAGTGCTAAAAACCTACTTTCAAAATACGCGCCCAAAGCGTACCAGTGCTGTGAATCAACAAACGACTAGTGCGTGCGAGTGGGATAGTTACAGTGTCATGAGCGAGATAAACGTAGTGCGAAACTTCCAACGCCAGCACACAGTGCGCTCTCAGACAGCCAGCTGTGCCTTGCTGCTCGCCTGTTACTATTCCGGTCTAAATCTAAATGATGCTGCTCGTTGCTCTAGTTTATTTGTATTTTTTTATTCGTCCCCCTGTTTGGAAGCGCAGGCAATTTGCGCGCGATTCGAACTGATGGGGAGGAACGTGGAGTCGAAAACCCAAAAACTCAGCTCCGAAGCCCACTCAACGCTCAAGTCGCGTATGGATTTCAAGCGCCATTAGCTCACACAAGCAAGTGCAAAAAAAAAGTTGACATAATTGAACTCTTGAACCACCGGGACTGGGCAGGGCAACAACACCACCACCCAATTTCCAAGCCGCCATGTTTGTTTTTGTGGTGTATTTGTGTTTTTTTTTTGACATGCGGTCGCCGTCATCGTTGCACACAATTTCAATTCATGGACTCTAATGATCAGGCGAACAGGCGGCGTAGCAGGCCACTTTGAGAGATTTCTCGCCGCGACATTCACTCGTTCGGTCCGCCGCGTTCGCCGTTTCATTTCGTTACGTTGGAATGAGTGTGAAACGGTCATGTGTGTGTAAGTGTGTGAGAGCAGGCAAAAATATTTGACTGGCCAAAGCTTTGCTGCTAGCGCCGAAAAACAAAACGCTGTAGAGTGGGAGAGTGACACTCACATGCAATTTGAGAAGCTAAAAACCACTTGTCGTAGCAATGAGCTTTTTTTTGTGTGTGCCTGCTGGTGTGTTGAGTGAGCATTACTTTTTAATAAACGGTAAGTAAAGATTTACATATTGCTCACAAGTTGAGTATTGTTTTTAGAGTTAAATAACTTGCACTTCAATGTTTGTGTGTACGTGTGTGTTTATGTGTGTGTGCAGCACATTTTTTGTTACTCCTGCTGAGTTTGAGCCACAGGATAACAGAAATTTTAGCACACATCAGAACCAAACTGCCGAAAAATTCTAATTTTCCTCCTCCCATTCCAAAGCAATATTGAGCGACACTCAAATACAAATGTGTTCCGGTCATGACATGTTCAAGCAATATAGCCAGCTGCCAGCTGCCAAGCCAAAATCAAATACACATACTCTAACATGCAAACAAATAGTACGGAGTGTGGCATTTGCTGGCAATGGCATGCCTGGAAAGATGGAAAAAATCCTTGAACATATTGATAAACCAGGAGTGCAGTAGCCAGAGCTGGCATTGCACTCCAAATGCCTCAACAATAACTGGAATGACTGCTATGCGACACACCCCACTGCCCACTCCCAATTTGCTGCTTTGTGGTGCAGTGTTGAGCAGCGTTCCTACGCTCTTGGACCATTAGAGAAGTGCACTCAAGGCCAAGGAGGCAGGAGGCATGAGGCAATTTAACATAGTGTTTGTATGTTTGTGTTCTTGCATAACCTCAAAAGTTGACTGACATTTGCAGCATTAGCCGGATTCAAGGACGTTGGCTTTAAATTAGAGATGAGCGCGTGTTGAGTCTTAAGTTCAAAGAAGAATTACAAAAAACAATGCTAGGCATACTTTCCAATATTTCTTTTGTATCAAAAAAAAAAAACAACAATCTATATAAAATTGTTCTTAATCTTTGATTCCTTTTCTAATATATGTTATTAAAATGTTAAATAATTATCTTTGATCTAAAGTATTATATTGCATCCCTGCCAAAACAAGAATGTGGCTCAAAGAAAAATGTCAAAATGAAATAACGAAACAATATACTTACATGCATATGTATGCATCCCATACATACATGTGTACATATGTGTATGTGTGTGTGTGTGTGTGCTGTGTTGTGTGTGTGGTGTGTGAAGAAGGAGACGAACCGAACAGCGACCCTGGAACCACATTAAATGCAATACAAAAACAACAACAAGCCTAAAAAAAATGCTGTTCGTGTTGAATATGTCTGTGTGTGTGTGCTTCTCTTGTCTGTCCCACTTGTCCATATGTCGCTTTGTTGTTGAATTCTGCTTCCTCTTCTTCGGTTTGTGTGGGAAAATTCAGGCCGTGGGAATTACATGTGAAATTTCGATGGTGCGCTCGAACAGGCGAACAGATTCACCAGCAACTGAAAGAAATCATAAACAGAACCAGTAACCGAAAAGAACAGAACAGAACATACACACGTCTGTATGTATGCAAGAGACAGCGCGCGAGGAGACAGCGACAAACAGAGAGAAAGAGAGAGAGAGAGAGCGCGCGCATAAAGCGGACGACACAACATAGTCGCAGCATATGAACTTCTGTATGTATGGATGTATGTTGGAATATCCCCCTTCCTTTTTTTTTTTTTCGAAACGTAGAGTTGACAAGGGAGCGCGGGAATGCATCTGTTTGTTGAATTACTCTTACCTCTCTCACTCTCTTTGAAGGGTTCGCGTGTGTAAGCGAGATGGCTGCTTTGCAAACAAAGTTTGTCTTTGCCCTTATGTTGATGCTGCTGGTGCTGGTGCTGTCGTGCAACATTTTGCGGCAATTTCATCGCACAGCGCACAGATTTAAACAGAACAATTTTGAATGGGCGAACAGCGATGCCAGCAATACCACAGCAATAATCATGTGGCACGTTGTGTGTTGCATGTTGTAGCATATACACACACACACACACACACACACAGACATGCCCTTCTACACAAATGATAACAATTGCTTTAGTCCCTGCCAGACCTAAAACGGATCCACGATATTTTAGCTAACAAAGGGCTCTCCGACGACTAAGCGCCCGTAGGCAACACTTGGGCAGAAGGTTTCGATTCGATTAGAAACTGCAACAGGCTAGCAGCAAATTGCAGCAGGCAATCAACAAGCCGCAAGCCGCAAGCAGCTAGTCAGCCAGTCAGCGTTTCGAAAACCGGGTTGCAAGCCCTTCGCTCTCCCATAACGGCGGTAAGGGATTTATGCACATACATATATATATATATATTGTATATATATACAACCTGGCAAAGGAGAGGAAAAATGCAAATTAAATAAAAAAAAATCAGAAAAAAAAGTAATAATAATAATTTCTATCCATATTTCTTTTCATCATAATTATAATTAAAATAATTATCATAATCATATTTAATTATTTTGGCAGCATAGTATTTTTGATGCAATGGATATTTCGGAATCATATATTCCATACGCTGATGACGCCTTATAGAACACTCTAAAAATGTACGCCATTTGTTCTGTTTTTCCGTGTGACACTCTTCGGATCTGGCGCTCTTAAATATCTGTTGTCTTAAATCAAAAAAAACTTCCGGCCTTGTTCTTTGAGCGTCCCGATCAATTATTTCAGGCGTATTCAGGTATTTTACTACCCTAGGAACATTGTATGCAGTGGAACGGTCTTTACACGCTTTAGGCATGTCTGTCTTCCACCAACTTTATATATTTGCGCAAAACACTTTTTAGGTAAAAACTAATAAAATGCAAAATTATACTCACTGTGGGTAATATAAACTACGGTCATAAGCAGCCCTTAGATAAAATTTAGTCTTGCTTTTAGCCGTCTTATATTTTTTTGTTTCTGTTTCCGTGTCTTCTTTTTCGTTAAAATGTGGAAAGCGTTGCGGTAATACATTTAATTTTGATTTCCATATTAGTTTATTGCCTGCCCTGTCTATTGGGACTGCAACATTGATGTCCAGTGTTGTCAACTGCCAAATAGATAAGATTGCATTTAATTAATAAGCAAAAGCTTGTTTTTAAAATCCATAACTCACAATAACTAAATAAAATAAGCTTATGAAACTTATTTTTCCTTGTGATAACATTTTTCAACAACAAAAAACAAAATAAACGACAATTCTGATTCTGACTGAAGTATATGAAAAATGTGTTGAAATATGTTAAGAATATGTCTTTTGAAATGTTTTTTTTCTGTTTGATGATTTTTGCTTTTACTGTCAGTTTGTTACAATCAATAATCAACACATGTTGTTTTTGTCATTACACTTATTTGTATTACACTTAAAGGTTATCTATTCGCTTGCTTGTTTAATTATTTTGAACCATAACACGCTGCTCAATTTATCTATATGGCACAGATTGTCAAGTTGAAGGTCTTTATCTGGACATGTACAACGGTTTTTATTGTATTACTTCCTCTGGTACAGACCGATGACTCTAAACATAAAGAAGATCCCGAGGGATTTGGCACTGCCGATGAGCGGAGGGGACAAGCTCAAATTCCCGATGTCATATTCATTAAATACGAATCACAATTTAATAATAGTAAACATTTTTTTCCTAACAATTTGGGCCTTAGTCCAGTCTATAGTTTTGCGCACACTATTTTTAAAAGTCTCCTCAAATCTAACGATACGGATGGTATATATATATTGCATTTCATTATAAATCATCTTTAATCTTAACTTACTCCAGGCTATATATCGATTGCGAACGGAAGCACCTTGGTTCTGGGCGATAAGGCGATCAAAAACAATTGGAAAGATCTGCTAACCAAAAAAATTGGCCTTATTGTGTTCCTACTATTTTTCTTAGCACTCATAATTGCCATGCCGTTTATTGGGTAAGTAAAAAGTGATGGAATAATGATCATAGTATATATATAATTTAACCAAAAACGAAATAAACCTATCCAGGGTCTGTTATTGTTGCTTCTGTTGTTGTCGTTGCAAAAAGATCTGTCCGCCTTGTGTTGAGAAACGAGACGCTAAAATACGATTATGCTGCAGTATTTTCTTGATATTTCTAATTCTTGGTTTAATGTGAGTAAATACCGATAGAAAGTCTATGAAGTATATGTACTTATCTGTAGCAAATCAATAGAATTGGCTTTTTAATAGCCTTTATGGCCAACAAGCTGATAACACGTGGACCTTTTTATATGAACAACAGGCTGCAAAACACGACCAGGGACCTTTGCGCCTTTCGTAAGGATATTTTCAATCATGTCAATTACTTGTTGCTCGACAACTTTGTGCAAATTGAGTCGCATGCACTTGAACAGACAGCTGGTGGGAAATTTCTACTCCCTAATTGATTTCTCAACAAACTTAACTTGTTCTTAAACCATTTTTGTCTGCAGGTGCAAATAAGCATTTGTTGGTGGATATGACGGATGATTCTGGTGGCAATGCCATACAACGCATGGAACAGATCTTGACAAATATGGCGGAGGGAAGCACACGTATGAAAGAAGTGGACAGATTGCAGCAAAGATTGATATTTAATGCCGCCACACTCCGAGATGGTAAAGAATATTTACATAAATCATTTTTGTGTTGTACACGCTTCTAATAATATGTTTTCACCTAGCCTATCGTGGCTACAAGAAGAGAATGGCACTTAGTTATACTTATTACTGTCTATATTTCCCATGCCGATACAGATTTTTAAATACTGACATTTCGCTCTGGGATACTTCAAAATGTTTGCACTTAGATTCGGTATATTGTACATATACTCGTACACTAAATGTTAAATATGTAATTTTGTATAAAATTTTTTGTTTGTTTTTAGTTACCCAACACCACAGAGTTCTGGGAGGCTATGGATTTAGCGGTTGAACAAAAATTGTCCGACATATTTAAAGAGTCCTCAAAGCGTCTGTCAGTAGTTGACAACATATTGAAGAATGCAACGGCTAAGCTTCTTCCAAGGTTAAGAAAAAAGCTGGAAAAAGCTCGCTTAGAGTTTGATCATCAGGCTCGTATAATGCACAAACGTGTCAATGCGACAATTAATGATATCTACAGTACATTGTTAAAAAAAAATTTAAAATCGTTTAGAGATATTAATAGCAGATTCGGCTATAATCGTCTCTTTACAAATATCATTGTCATCTTTTTCCTGTGCGTGGTTAGTATGCGAATAAGTAATAAGCTTAAATCAACAATTTCAAAAATGACAAAATCATATATCGTTTCAGATAATTATCGCTTTGATTATCGGACTTATTTGGGGTCAGTTTTTGCGCAAAAACAATGTTGGATATACGGCGCTGTTAATGTAAGTTGCTCTCAAGGTTTTCCATCTTTGGACGTAATTTGAATTTAACTGACTAATCGGTTCAAAACTTACAGAGCTATCATAGTTATATTTTGCGTATTCTCGCTTATAACGCTCGTTGGACTTTTCCATTTCATGTTTGGAATTATAACATATACGGGTGCCTGTCGACCGAATAAATATTCTAATAATGATTCGATGCCCACGATGTTGCAAGAATGTGGTAATTCGGGAACCATTTTTAGGTTGATGAATTCAAGTGGCAAATATGATGTAAATAATGTTAAAAAAATTCATATTTTGGGTGAAAATGAGAAAACAAGTTGGCACACTGATAAAGATGATTTTGCAAATGTATCGCTCTTAACTGACAAAGATGTTTCTCGTGTTAAAAAAGCATTGGAAAATTTATATCCATATCACAGTAACTTATATACACGTGTCATGTGCAAGACACCGGCTACCCCAGGTTTGAAAAAGCAAGCGAATGAACAGCAAGCGAACGCGGAGAAAAATCTATATAGTTTATATAAATCGGCCTGGAGTCTTGCATATTACACTTCAGTGGACCTCCTGGCATTTGAGTCTATCGAAAACGAGTTTGTTCCATTAGTTACTAGCATTGAAGAGCACTTACGCAAAGTTGATTCGCTTTTATTGTCGCAAAACAAAAATTTCAATGATACTATTCAGCCAATGATTGCATCAATTCAGCGTTCCCAAGAACATATCAAAAGTCAGGGTCGTGCCTTTGTAAATACGCTTGGTAAAAACGTAACCGAGTTAATAGCGCAACAGCTAGTCAGGTACACAAACATGATACAAGTTGAGTGTATGTATCACGTTGGTACTTGCAAAAAATTGGCCCGGATTTTCCAAGGTAATATGAATTACGTTTGCAAAAGTCTAATCTCACCAATTGTAAGTAAGATTGCACTCAATACAGCGTTCATCACTTAAAATATCTGCGTTCTACCAAATTACAGAACGCTTTCAGTGTGGGTTTGTTGCTTAGCTCCTTGCTGTTGTTACCAACTCTAATTGTTGCCCATCATCTTATGTGCTTGTACAGAGTATATAAAGTCAATACGGGTACAGTTCTACAACTAACGCGCGATGAAAATAGGTAAGAACTATTTGTGCAAATCAATTTTATACAAATCGAAATTATTATCAAATTCTATAGATGTCCAGAATGTTTTGGAGGTCCAATTGTGCCCAGGCCAATTGTTATTTGCAGCGGTGGCCAACAAGCTGTTCCACATGATGTACACCAAGTGGACTCATCCAGCAGCATGCCTAAGCGTAAGAGAGAATAACCCGAGAGCGCGTATTACAAATTGTTTTTAAGTATATAATTATTGTGCTATAATGTAATTTTCGGTTAAAAAAACCAAAATCAGATAAGATGAATATAAATGGCAACCAACTTGAAATATTACTCAATATTGATTTCTTTAATGGATCAAAACCTAAGCATTTAGTATTCATAACATCATCTAAACACAATATATATATATAAATCTCTGAATCAAATACAAACATAAAAAAAAATATTCAAAATGGAAAAAGTGCAAAAAAATGCCATTTCTTTAGGGTCAGAAATAGTTTTTCCACTGCCACCACAAACGGATGAATCCCTATGCCGCGATGAGTACCTTAAAATCATACTGAAACCCTATGAGCTGGAGAGCGAAGTAAAGCATGAAACTAAGAAACTGTCGATTAAAATGGATGTGCCAACATCAAAATCCTTTACGGCAGAGGGTATTGCCATAATTAATATGATAAAGACGCTACAAAAGGTTGCGTTTGAGGACGCAACGATTGAATTTCGTCCATCTCTGACATGGGAGGAGAAACAGGTGCTATACAAGAAGTTACTAGATAACTTTCAGCGTGCATCCGTCGAGTTTCTTTTGGTACGGCTGAGAAAACAGATTGACACCATTTTACACATATGGCCAGGTGAAGTCGTTGAAGTACCGCACAGACTGTTCTTCTGGTCGCTCAAACATTTTCTGCGTCGCCAAAAAGTCCATCAACTCTATCTGGGTGTGTTGGCCATAGAGAGAACTCAAGACGACCTGGATTGTGCTAAGTTTTGCACAGACATCAGAGAAATTAAACGTATGCTCGAAGCAATTAAGCTAGATTTTCGCAACAAGTCAGATCTGTGCAAAAATGCACTTTTATCACTAATGTAATCATTGTTTGACTAAGTATCGTATTTGATTTATTTAAATTTGTCTTTTAACGATTCCGTTTAGCGATTCGGACTATGAGAACAACTCAACTTGGGTATCGGAACTTGAAAGCTTGAGCAAATCCATGAAGGAACTGACAATGAGTGAGCATGCGGCTAATCTTCGATTGCATTCAGATGGTGGCCTTAAATTGATTTCGAATAATGAAAAAGTTGAAAGTGAGCTGAGTATTATTGAATATTAAATAACCATTCAATTTTTAACTTTTCTCGTACAGCTATGTTGCAAATTGAGATGAAGTATCGTGTCGATTGGATGCATAGCATTGGGGAGCAGCATTTAATGATGCTAGAATCCAAGGAGCATACCCTCCAAGAGCAGATCGATCACCTAAAAGAAAAAGTTCAAAATGATAAATCCACATTTAGTTTCGTTGACTTCGTGTATCAGTTTCAGATTGACAACTGTCGAATTTCTATATCTCTATGGCAGGAACAGCTGGATAGGGATCTTGAGAAGGCCGAACTTGAGTGCAATATAACACGAAATCATTTGCAAAAGGCCAAGGATGATCTCAAGTTCAATATGGAACAAGTTGAAATGTTTAAACGTCGAGTCGAAGAGGTTAAGGAACTTATTGCCGCAGAGGAATATGAAAAACTGGAACTGGCCAAAAAGTCTTTAGTAAGTTTTAGTAATTGATTACCTTTTTTTTACAAATTATGTAATTTTTATACCATTTTGTTTTAGGAAACCTCGCCTAAGTCATCGCTTACGAAGGGTGCAGCCAAAGGGGGCAAAGACGGCAAGAAGAAGAAGTAATATGCATTGAATTTCAAACTGTGTTGGCAACCATAACAAACCCATAACAAGTATAAACATCAAATTCATAAACCTCTTTTAACCCTTTTGCTACGAAATGCATTCCAAATTGCCCAAAATAATAATAAACGGGGTTTGCAAATCAAAATCAAAGTCATTGCTAAGCTAAACAACAATTCGCAGGAACTTTGTACAAACATTTACCAAATGCATTTGTCAAAGGCAGACAGCTTAAATCAACTTGCAACTGAACGTTAATATACCCTGTATGAGTAATAAATAGATTGAAAATAAACTAGTTTCATTACTTTTTCTCGTAGAAAAGGATGTCTACTCGTTGAGCAATTTATGTACGAACTGCTGTTGGTTGCCATGAAATTTAATTTGTTGTGAAACAATTTTCGTTTCAACTCGAACAAAATCGAATCAAGTCGATTTATTCCAAAGCATAACCCTAGTAACGCCCACGTGTTAAGACGCCCAACCCCCTTACATTTTGAATTTTATGTATCGTTATTTATGCGCCTGGCAACTAGTTGTCGCTTAGGTATTAGCCATGTTTAGCATGTTGCCAGGCTGAGCATTTTTATTGTTAGCAAATACTTAGAATAGTAGACATTTTTCACAGCCCAAAATCGGTGCTAGTAAGTACCGTAAAATCACGTTAAAATACACATACACATATATAGACGTGTTATGCCTGCGAATCTGCGGCCAAATACAAATGGCAATACGCCAGAGGATTGGCATGTCTTTGAGCTATTATGTGGAAAGGCAACGTTATCGACATCATCAACATCAACATCAACATTGCCAATGTCATCCGTTTTAGCAGCGACAAATCCTGCACAACTCAATGTTAAGGTAAGTTTCTTTGCTGATACCTTGACATATCTATCTTAAATGCATAGTTTGAAAAGAAGAGCAAGTTTAAAGGTGAATGTTTATTGTTCATTCACAACATGGCAGCAAACAATGATTGCGGATCAAACTAAAAATCGATATGGTTTGTTTGCATGACAAACGCTGTTTTAATGTCTATTATTTGAAATTAGTGTTTCAAATCGCGTTATAAACTGCCATATTCCACATTTCATTTATGATAACTAACTCATTAAATCATGAGTTATATTTATGTGTGTATGCTTGGGATTTTTAATATGCTTTCCTTTCGCTAAATTCAAGCTATTTGCCCATTTGCACATTTTCGCATTAATGCTTATCAACAAGGAAAAACTTTTTGGTAGTTTGCTTTTTTTTTTGTTTTTTCTTGTTGCTCTTTAAGTTGTTTGTTGTTGGTGTGAAAATTGTATGCGGTTGTTAAGGCTCGAAAGTTTTTTTGTTTCTAGTTCTTTGTGCTGTGGTAACTGTTGATGGTTATAAGCGATTTGCATAAAACGTTTATGCACAGTGGTTGAAAAGCGAATCGAAATATGACACATACATAAACCGGAAAGAGTAAGGCATATCGAAAATAGCTTCATTTGTCAAGAAATAAATGTTTAGGTAAATATTTCTTGACTGATTTTCAATTGAACATACTGGTTTTACTCTTTAATCTACTACTAATCTAGATGTGATTTTCTTTATAGTGAAAAAGTGATGACTTTCTAAGAAATGTCTATGTAAAATAATATACATTTTTCTTAGTGTACATCTTGCAATTTAAACTTTCTATTCCTTAGTTTGTTTTAACCCAAGCAAGCCTAAACAAAACTTGCACACCTCATTTTCCGCTTCCGGTTGACGAATGCAACAAAAAACGCAGGACTTAACAAATTTGTGGCCTATGAAGCTCAAAACTCCGTTTTTACACTGTGCATAAGGAGACTTCCACTAAGTTGCACCTGTTAATCGAAAGCAGCTCACCGTATCATTCCTTGCGTGTGCGTTCGCGTTCGCATTCGCGTTCAATTGCATTTTGCCATGTGAATGACCCAAATAACAGAAAACAAAACTCAGAAAAAGTTTGAATGTGTAAACCCCCCAAAGTAGAAGCGTCCAAACCCTTCCAACTCCACCATGTGCAATGCCATTGAGCTCGTTTTCACTTATGTCGCCGCCCTGCCAACTAAAAACGCCCCAAACTCTAAGCTTGAGCATAAATCACGAGCCTATTGTGAGTATATAGTGTGTATGTAGTTAGTGTGATGTTATGTTGAGGTAAATTCCCAGTTGTCGTTGTTAGGCAATTGTTGTTGTCAATACCCCCATCGCTTGCAACAGGAGTAAAGCTGTCCACGCCCCAGGGTTCAGTTGCTTTCGAGCATTATCGCAGAGCAGTTCATTTACAGGAATTATAGCAAAATAGTTCAATTCATTTGTCCTTAATAATGCCCAGTGATAATCATTTGCATCACCATCATCTGGGACTTAGTGGTGGACTATCACCACATCATCATCATTTGGTAGGAATGTTAATACTAATATAAATGATATTTTATATATCAATATAAATGAAATATTTCTCCAACAATAAAAAACTTCATTAGGAATTCTTTTATACCATTTTTCAGATATACTTTCCATTTGCTTATTATATTTTTGTCGTTTTTGCAGCTGGACAACTCATGTGGCAATACGGGGATTACAGTAACAGAGCATCATCATGGCATCGATATGACAACAACGCTGCGCAGTGAATTGGCTGCATTATCCTACAAAAAGGAGCGTCTAACAAGCGAGGTAAGCTTTAACTATTAAAAAGCTTAGTAGGACTTAAATCAAATCAAACAACTTTAGCTTGCTGAAACCCGCAGCGTATTGTGTGGTCGTGAATCAGATGTGGAGAATCTGCGAGCGCAGGCAGCTCGGCAGACAGCTTTGATTGCTTCCTTGCAGAGTCGCCTCCAGACCGCAGAGAATCGGGAGCAGTCGGTGCAGGCACGTTGCGATACAACAATAAATACCGTGCAGCGAGAGAAACGTTGCTCCGATGAGCGCAACAAGGAGCTGGTGTGCAAGATACAGCATTTGGAGTCGCATGCCGCCAGCGAGGAGTCTCAGAAGGAGCAGGCAAAGAGTCAACTGCACGAGCTCCTACGCCGCTTGAGTGTTTGTCTTGGTATGGATGTGTGTGAAAATAATCCGAATAACCATGCAACGCCCGAATGTGTGGTCTCACGTGCCGAGGAGGTTATGATAGAGTTGCAGCGGGCAAAGGCTAAGATCACATCCACCTGCGACACTTTAAGCTCCTGCGAGAACGAGCTACTCAATTTGAAGTCCCTTGCGAACATTGAGAAGCAGCGTTTGAGCGCCCAGCTGGATGGTGCGGGTAATCATAATCATGAACTGGAGGGTCGTTGCCGACAGTACGAACGGGATTTGCAATTGCAAAGGGATCGCTTAACCGAATCTGAGATCAATGGCGAGAAACTAAAGGAGGAGTTGCGTGGATTTGAGTCGCGTTGCCATCGCTTGCAGAACAACTTGGATCGCATTCAGTCGGATCGTTTGCAATTCCTTCGCACGCTTAGCCATTTGCTCAATGTGCCCGAGCCTTGCGAAACTTTGATCAAGGATAAACTAAGGGAGCTGCTGGGCGAGAATCAGGCAATGCAAGCGGTAAGTTATGGGAAGAAAATCCTCATGGCACCGACCAACAATCAGACCCTTTGGCTCTTTGCTTTAATACTTTGCTTTGATTTCTTCCACCCTTTTAGCAAATGCACTCTCTACGTGATCAATTGAACAATGAACACGAGAAGCTGAAGGAGGCTCATGAAACTACAGAATGTCGCCTACGTTCGGGTGAGGCACAGAAATGTGACCTATCGGAACGACTCGAGAAATGTCACGCTGAAATACATACACTGCGCAAAGATCACATGGGTCTATCGGAGTACCTGCAGCGACTGGCCAGTGCGCTCAACTGGAGCGAGTGTTCTGCCCCACCAGCCTTGGGTGCCGACACAAATCTAATGGCAGAGAGTCTTCTGGAGCGTGCAGACCGTCTAACAGCACACTGCGAGCATGAGGTTGCTGCTGTTGTTGATAAGGGATGCTGCGATCATCATCATCATTCACATCATCATTCGCATCATTCGGGTCATCATGGTCAGGGCAAGTTGCGACGCGAGAGATCCTGTCACGATATACCTCTGAAGGAAAGCAGCAGCGTTTACAATTTGCAGCGTCGTGTTCGTGTTTTGAGGGAGCAAGTTCAACGTCGAGATATGCATTTAGAGCTGCTGCGACGCAAGCTTGCTATCATTGAGGACGGGGCAAGGGGCAAGTGCATGTTGCAGGGTGAACGCGATGAGGCCGTTTGTCGTGCCAAGAAGGCTGCCAAGCAGGTGGACAAGTTGAGCGCTCAACTTGCGGATGCACGTTCTCAAATCGCTGAGGTCAAGGCACAACTTGCGGAGGCTGTCGAGTATAAGATCACATCATTGGAGCGGGCGCGAAAGATCGATGAGCTTACCACACAGATCTGTGATCTGGAGGATGAGAAGACCAGGCTGCTCTCACAGCTGAATGCAATGAAGGAGCGTTTGAAGTCCTCCTGTGAATCCAATCAAAATCGACGCTGTCGGGATGAGGCTTTAATCAATGTGAGTAGAATCAAAAAGTTTAAAAGAAGATTCCAATAGTCTTATTTTTCCCATTCCCTTCCAGTCCTTGCGTGACGATGTCAATCGCCTCAGCTCACAGCTTTTGGATGCAAATCAACGTCTGTCGCATTTGCAATCCTTCCGCACTTCGGTTGCTCGCACTTTGCACTTGAGGGATTTACCCGAAACGGATTTGCTACATCGTCTACAGGCACTCTGCTCTGCCCACCAAGAGTTCACACTGCTCTCAAAACGCTTTGAGACCGCCTCCCCAGTTGGAGATCATCCATGTCCACGCTTTGATGATCCTGTGCCGCCCTCCGCCCATTGCCGTCCACCGCGTGATCTGAGTCCCAATCCGTTGCATCATCACTCTCATTCTCACTCCCACTCGCATGGCCATACTCACACTCATGGGCGGCAGCATCAGCCGCACAGGCAGCGCAGTAAGAGTCGCGATAAGAGACTCCACGATGAATGCTTCGATTCGGATGTGCATCGATTGCATCATGGTTGCAAGGACCAGCTGCTGGGCAATACTTCTGGTGGCAGTTGCGATGAGGATTATGATTTTAAAAGCAAATATTGTTAGCCTTACAGTATCGTTCAACTTTAAATGCATTTTTCCTTTTTTGATAACCTTTCTAAGTTAACAATAAACGACTTTTATGGAACTGGTAGACCCTGCTTCAGTTGAAAAGGCTTAAATTATAAAGATAACGGCCTTTATTGTTACAATTAAAAAATCAAGCAGTTTACCGACCATTTAAGGTTTGAGTCTTTGCTAAGTACGTACGTATAAATGCCAAAGAGCTGACAGCTATGACACGTCAATTACAATTTTTCCAGTTGTCCAAGACACAAACCCTGAAGCAAGCTATAAATATGCAAAATAGGAAACGCATTTTCACAGCTGTCAAATAGCAAATATAAATCAAATACGAAACACGAAACACGCAACCCGTTTTCCCTCTGGAGCTAGCAAATCTGCAATTAATCAAATATGCAGCCAATTCAGCTTGGCTGTTTTTTTTCCCCCCACTTATCGTATGATACGCTGCCAATCAAGATGCATAATTTTGCATGTTAAGCGACAAACGAGAAAGAGATGAACATTTAGTTAGATGTGGAAATTACACGTGAGTCGCGGCCAGACAGCGGCTAGGCTAGAGAGGTGCAATGAACTTGACTCCAAAGATCGACCCGCTTGACTGGCTGGCTGGCAGACAGCCAAAGGGCAAGCGGGGCACCGCCAGATTCGATGCACTCAGTCAGAACGCAGTCGACGCATAAGAATGCTGGCAGAAAAACGATGTTTAAAAGCAAGAGGAAAAGTAAGAAGAAGAAGCATAACCAAAACATGCTTTTGGGTTGCAGTCAGTCGTCGCCCCAATGCCACAAGTCTCGTGTGCCAGCCACATATGCTCGGTTACTGATCTTAACATACTCAAACATACAGAGAACATTTCCAGCTTCTGCCTCCACTTACCAACCCTGCCTTCTAGCTGCTGTGCCTGGCCAACTGGTTTGCTCTTTGATCTGCGTCTCCTTTTTTGTTGTTGTTTCCCCTTATTGCAACTTATGATCTCACACACTTATGCACAGACATGGTATTATGCGGAGATTCGCCCATTAGAGCCAAACTCACTCAGGTGCGGCAAAAGTCTTTGGGTTAGCTATTTTAGCTAGGCAAACACAACAATAACAACAAGCTGATGGCAAATCTTGTGTGAAATTTGATTGCAATCTAACTGATTAACATATGAATATATATACAAAATTTTAATTACTTTTCGAATCGTGGTAAAAATTCTTTAAGTTTTGCATAGCTAAAGAAAGAATTTTGTAATTTGCAAAACGGAAAATGTTCTCTTTTAAGGCAAAAACTATTTTAGCAAACATGTCAGCTCATTTATATAGGTAATTGGCATTTCATGCACAACTACTTTTCAGTAGTAGTATATATGTGTATAAGCTATATACATAAGAAATTCGTATACAAATAGAAGCATAGACACGTTCCATTTCAGTTCGTTTGATTCAAGCTCAAATGCTGACGGCTTGAATATTTGAACATGTGATAAAATTCAAATGCAATGCAATGTTTGAGTGCGCCGCCTGTCCGGCATTGATGTTCGTTATAAAATGTCCAGGTTGTGCTTGTTGCCATTGAATCACTTTCGAACGTGTCAAAACTGTCAGTCGAGAGGATGAGGCGTGGCTCAAACACTAACTAGGCCAAAGTTCAGCGACAAATGGTAAAAGGCAAAAGGCATAGAAATGGAATGTCTATCTTACGATATATTCTTGACCAGCCTTTTCATTTGACTTTTCTTTTAGTAGTTTTAAGAGCAGTGTTGCGTGACAGCTTAAATATAAAATGTGTAAAATCTTAGATAACCTTTTTTTTATTGTTAACATCTGCTTACCTATTTGTATCTCGTTTTTCCCTAAACTCATCAAGCTAAAATCACTTTCATTTCCGTTAAAGTTCATCTTCAATTCAAGTTGTCCTAGGACTGTGTAAATATGTATCGTTTACATATATGTTTAAGGTCGCATCTGTGTTTGTTGTCACATCAAATTGTTGACAGAACAAAACACGTGTTGCAAAAACCTATCATAATATACGACACACGAACGAGATAGAACCTTAAGCAGGCGCCTTGCCTTACCTTGAAAGCGCCACAATTTCTTAGCTTTTCTTTTGCGTATTTAATGGTTTTTCAAAACGAACGCACACTCAAAGCAACAGTCGCTCAAAAAACGAAAAAAAAACACCCAAACATCATCATAAGAATTGAGTAAGGGGGCGTTAGCCTGACTTGCATTTTGATCTAAAGCCAAGACCTAGAAAGATATTGTTGATGATGATGTTGATGAGGCATGCGGTTGCTTGAGTGATTTTTTGTTTTAGGGTGCGGACAGCTGCTTTGACATTTTACTCGCACATATTTTGTTACTTGCTCTTCATGCAGAGATTCACTTACGTTTAAGTTTCTTACAAAAGAAACACACACACACACACACACACCATACATCATACAAACATAGCAAACATCCCTGCCACACATCACACACAGAGAAAAAAAGTGTATGCTCGACTAGAGAAAATCGTGAGAAGCTTGTTTTAATATATATATTTAGCAATGCGAAAGACTCCTTAAGTAAATTTTAAGGTCTCAGTAATTTTTGATTTAATTAAAAAAGTGTTACTTCAAATATACAAATAATTAATTATAGCTAAAAGTTTTTCCTGTTGGTTTTGCTTCATTGTTTTTCGTTCAGTGCATGCATATACACTTCAAAGCTATTTAGCCGCAAACTTCCGCTTCTTGTTTGCATCAACAATTATGCCGCAGTTTTGCAGCAACTTAACTAAAATCATCAAAATGTTTGCGGCTTTGTTGGTTGCATACCCACACACACACACACACATGCCATTACTATATATGTACATGCCACATTATGTGGCATCAACAGTGTGCCGCACTCACCTCATATTATCGTTGACTGCATCACATGAAACTTCCGAACATTAAAAACAAGTTTAAAAAAATATAAAACAATTTGCATTCTAACGGGCATTTTTTGGGGATTATCTTAGATCCAAAAAATCTGATTTTCAACTGCTGCAACAACACAAAAAAAAAACAACTCTATTTTGGAATTAGAGTTAAATCGGCTTACATTTTTGATTTTAAAGTTGAACTTCATATTTTTGGCTAAGCGAATGCGAAACCAAATAAAGTTTTGAAAAACAATGAAGCCAAATAGTTTAGTTGAGTGCAGAGAAGGGTGTAGGGAATATTTATATAATAGAATAAGTTCTACATATACTCTTCCTGTTTGAATTTTTTTTTTGTATACTTTGAAGAGATCTAAAATTTCATTTGATGTCTGGCCGCAGGCATGAACATAATTCAACATTGTTGTGATAAAATGTTGTTAACATTTTGAATTGGTTGAATTTTTCGCAACACCGAAAAATGTGTAATAAATGTGCAAAAATAATGGCGTTAATAAATGGCAATATACACATAACATTCAACAATAAAACGACCATAAAATGCAAGCACATTTATAATGATCATAGAGCCACAATAAAACCAACTGTGGTTGACCCAATCACCTCTCCTCTCCTCTCTCTCTCTCTCTCTCTTTTCACAGCTTTTCTCTACTCTTTACTCCCTTTGGCTGAGGTTGCTTGTGAGTGCCAGTCGATGTGTCTTAATTAGCATAAATGCCATAGCACTTACATATGCATATATATGTTGCCCCAGCAATTGGAGCTGTGCAACATTTGGCAGTGGCAGTGTCTGTAGTGTCACATAATTTAAATACTTTTATTGCACTTGCCGCATTCAATCAGCTGCAGCAACAGCAACAGCAACAACATCAACGCAACTTGATTAATTATACGGGTCTCTCTGTTCACTTTTTACGTTTGCCTTTTCCCTTTTCATTTTTAACTACGGCGTCTGTAATTGTTATTATTATTTGTAATTTGTAATTGCGTGGCGCAATTAAAGGCAAATGATTTGGATATATAAGGGTAATGGGCTGAAGTTCAAAGAAAATAACAAAACAATTAATAATTATGGTCAACTCAAAAAGAAAAAGTTTTCGCATTAAGAGACTTGAACAAGTTAACGATTATATTTAACAAAATTTATAATAAATACCTGAAGAATTTTATGTGTTCTTTAAGTCCCCAATATGCTTATCTGAAGTATCCATAAACAAAGGAGATTTTTTTTTGTTCAGCTTTATTTATTTATTTTCATATTTTTTGTTTTTTTTTTGACATTTTTGTATGCAATTTAATGACGATTAAGAAATACATATGATTAATTTTGTTGCTTGCTGTTGAATGTAATGCTTAGAGCTATGTACAAACACACATACGATCAGCATTAGTCATAGAATATATATATATATATGCATATGCCTTACTATATATGTATTATGTATATTATGTATTGAAAACAGTTAGTAGAATTTAATAAGAAAACAAGCTTAGTTACAATGTGATGTCTATATATATATATATATATGTATGAATTTGATGAATTTGTTATTATGATTACAGTAAATACAAAGAAATACAAATAGACATTTGATAGCTACTATAAACCATATATCGTATATATATATATATAAATTTATTAATATTTTTAAATGTTTATCTTATATGTGGACGATATTAGAAAACGTTATAAAACTCGCTCGTTCGAATTAACTTAAGACTATTGATTCTCTTAGTTTTGTTGTTATTATTAATTTTTTTTTTTGTGTTTGATTTAATTGTATTTATTTGATTTTTTCCTTCTTCTCATTTCCGATTAGTCTAGGTATATAGACGCCTAAATGGTATCACAGATAAATGCGCGTTTCACACACACAAAGCTGTGCAGTTAACACACATATACATATACATATACATACATATAGTATATAACTTAGGCCTAACTGGCGCTATAACAAATATTAGATACAAATACAGTTGAACTTTCTTAACTCTAACTTTTCGTATTTAAAACTTTATAGAATGAGCGAATTTGTAGCTCAATTTTTGTATCTACTTCAAAAGGTCTTAAATTTTTTCTTAACCAATAAAAATTTTATTAAATCTTTTCTTTATATTGGTTCAAGTTAGCGATGTTCAACTGTAGACCTACAGCTAGATATTTTAATATATATTTAAATATTAGTTTGTTTTTTATGTTAAGGGGGGACTGGAGTTTTTTTGTGTTTGGGGTTTGTTGGGTTGGGCTAATTCTGCCACCAGAGGGCGCTCGTGTTCCAGATCCACGCGCCCGACCCTGATCAACGATGCTGTTGCTGTGAATTAACCGGCCCAAATGCCTGCATGCTGTAATATCGCTCGCTATCCTCCTTCACCACACTGGTCACATGATGAAACTGGCAAGGATGCGAGATTTGTGATTTTGGTGGCAGCGGAGCCGGCTTAACACGCTTCTGTTTCTTTTGCTTGCGTCCGGGCACCGATAGGGCTATATTCTCTGGATCGCTGACGAGACGCTCCACATGTTGCCAGAGTTCACGTGCCGCATCTGTTGAATCGAAACTGAAACCGATCATTTGCTGATGATTGCTGGACAGGCACATGGTGTGAAAAGAGGGTCCAGCAATGCGATAGTTCGATAGATTATCAACACGATCCGACCAGAGAGCAAAGCATGAGCCACGCTCAGCCAGCACCAGAGTCAATCTGGGCATAGATCTTGCCCTGGAGTTGCCCTTGTCATGGAGTATGACTGGGATGCCAGTGAAAACCAGACGCCAATCACCATCATTGCCAGTGCCTTCATAAAGATTAGCAAGAGCACCACTGACAAAGATCTCAGTGCCGAGTCCGGCAAAGAAACTCTCCACCTGACCACGCTCATATTCCGTTAGATTTGTATTGCTGCTCGTGTCTGTGCTAATGGTATCCGCATCAATATCCGATGCATTATATAACGATGTCGTTCCATGTGCACTGCTTCGTTGTGTGTGCGAGGATTGTGAGTGTGCTGACCAATCTGGGTGTAGGATGAGCTCATCACGCTGCTCCGAGGAGGCGGTACCTTCGCTAGACTCTGACGGTGGCGCCGAGTCACTAACGGAGCCCAAACGGCGACGTGTCTGCTGCTGCTGCTGCTGATGTGACATCTGCAAATGAAAAACCAGAGATAAAACAAAAAAAAACCAAAACTAAATTAGATTTCAAGTGTAAAAGCTTTTCAATTTCATGTTTGGGGTTTTTTTGCAGGGTGCAAATGGTTTGGCTTTAGCGGTTTTTGCCATTTGGCACATTGCAAAGCGCTAATGCAATGGACTTTATTGTTGTTGAACACCCTGTATACACAAATAACGGGTATGAGGGTGTTAGATTATGTGAGAACAAATCAAGATATTTCTGACGTTCTTTAGAGTACTAGTATTCCTCAACAAAGTCGATTTTTTTATAAAAATTGTATGTTATCGATTACTTAGGCTACAAAATTAGATATTAATGTTTCTCTGCAGAATATACAAATCAAAGATATTTATATATTCTAACAAACTCCTTTCAAGTTTCTCACTAACACAAATATTTATGGATCTAACTTGAGTTAAGTCTTACAGGGTATTTTCTAGTCTTCAACGTGTTGTTCCAAACGTTACTGTTGCTACTGCAATCAAAGTTGGCTAAAATAAATTCACCAGCACGCGCTTTTGGCATTTTGGCAGCACTTTCTGCACTTTAGTCTGAACGCTTTGCTTTTTGTTTACGACTATGCGGCTGTTGCTGTTGCTGTTGCTGTTAGAGTGTTATTTTTGTGGTCGCTCATCTGGTTAGCTCAACTGGAAATTATACACAATCAATTTCCGCTCCAAAAACCGTAAACAAGCTATAAAATTTGCTCAGCCAAAAAGAGTTGGCAAACTATTTAAGCCAATTGAAATATTTGATTTATCAATTCGACGGCCAATTTGATTGCATATTAAATACATGAGTATAAATCGAAAATTCCTTTGAGCAAGCATCTTTGCGAAGCAATATCGAATTTAAGGCTCTTTTATTAAATGTTGTTACATATGCTAAGCTTGCAAAATATTTAAATATAAAGCAAAGCCATTGAGCTGAGTAAATTCCATTATCAGCTGAGATGTTTTGTTATTAAATCAAAGCATTCGAATACAATTGGATGAAACCCCCCCCCCCCCCCCCCAGAGATTAATTGAAAGCTCGCTTTCAATAAAACAAGTTATTTTTAGCTGCAAAATGTGACTGGAATTTGTATTGATTAATATGAATAGGAATAATATGGATTTGTGTTTACGTAAAAAGCAATTTGATATTTTTAGCTTGCGTAAATTCGCCTCAATATAAGTTGTTTGTTTGTATAAGCAATCGGCAATAAAAAAGCTTTGTAATATTCCCTATAATAGTATTTCTCTCGACAAACGTTGAACATTAAATTGATTCATTTTTAATAGATCTACCTTACATGCTATGGAAATAGGAGTCAATGAAATTGAATACCTGACGTCTGCATCAAATTAACTTCTATTACTCGCAAAAGCCAAATTGCTAATGAATGAAAATTGTGAAAATTCAGCGAACCGCAAATTACACCTAAAACCCAAAGCTCCTCACATCCAAATACACTGGATTTTGCAATTTAGCGCCACTTCAACTACAAGTTTTGGGCCCGTGGACATTGTGGCGCATTTTAATTAACGCCACAAAATTGCTGGTCACATTGTAATTAAATTATTTAAATTGCTAATTTTCATCAGAAAGTTAACAGCAGCAACAGCAGCAGCAGCAGCCGTGTGAAAATGGAAAGTGCGAAACTTTAAACACTACGTTAAAGCCAAGGCATAAATAATAATAAATATCAAGCAAGAGGCAAAACATTTCGACATATTTTTTTTTTACCAAGAACCGGGCACCGCAAAAGGACACGCCGGATGTTGGTATATCTCGCATCCGTTGCGTTGCTGTGGCACACTTTTAGGCCCAAACTTTTTTCGCAGCTCACACAAAAGTTGGCATAAAGTTTACCCAAGGAGTTGCAACATTAACGCGGTTATCTATAATTCACACGCGTACACTCGAAGTAGGAGACAGGGGCAGAAGTAGGAGGCAGGGGGCTAGGGATAGGGAAGCTGGAAAACATGTTGCGATGATTTTCTGAATGCACATTTATTGTGCCATTAGTTGCCAAGTCTACGCCTGAAGCTGCTCCCCAGTGTTTGGCATTCTTCCTTCTTTTTTTGGTTTTTGTAAGTTCTGCTTTTCTAACCCTCAAAATAAAAGAAGACACAAAAAAAAAAAATATCTTGTGAGCAAAGATTAATTGCTTTGCTTTGCCTTGGCTTGGACCAAGCAAATATATTTAGTGTCGAGATTTATGTTGCTTTATTACGTGCCACCCAACACCCCCAGCACCCACCACCCACAGCCACTATTCCCAGGGGTGTGGGAACCTTTGTCTACTGCCAGTTGGACAATTTGGTCTAACAATTAAACAAAGTTTTGTCTGCCCAGGACGAGCAACTTGACGTTTTTATTGTTGTTGTGCCAGCCATCGACCAAATGAATATTTAATGCCACACAGTCGCTGTGGCTCTACTCCCCATGGCCTTTCACTGTATCGACATAACAGCAAGCAAGTTCAATGTCAACCCATCTAAACAAAACTCCACACATCGAGTGTGCGGCATGTGGCGTATACTCAATGGTTGTGTTTTTATTTTTGTTGCCTTCGCCGCTTTTATTTATAGTCAATAATCGAAATTCAAAGGAAGCAAGCTCAACGTTTCGTTATTAATGCTCATTTTAACTAATCAGCTGCATATAGTCGTGTCTGCATATATATTTCGATTAGCTAGCCGTAATGACTACATTATCAATAGATGGAGCGCTGTTAAGTTCGTTATTGGCTTTAATTTGTATTAAGTGTGCGCTATTTTTGGCTAAAATGGGCTAAACATAAAGGGAAACAGTAAATTGTTGTGTGGTAAATATGTTCAAAGTTGCAATAACGTATAAAAAGTAGTGCAAAAAGTTTGTTAATACTTTAAACTTAAGAGTATACTTCAAACTGTTGAGTATACATCAAACTGTTGAGTATACTTGAAACCAGTAAACAGTATCATTAATTTTTATCCACGAACAAATCAAATACAATATCTATGGCTATGGTTCAAACTGTCAACTTTTTTTTTATGGGTTTATCAACATTTTGAGGAGCTGTCAAGCATTCTTATTTCAATGCTTGTAATTGACAGTCGAAGAAGCCGCAGCAGCAATAACGACAATGCCATCAAAACCTAACAAACAAAGAAAACAAAATCAACAACAAGCAAAATCAACAAAATTTTGATGTGAAAAGCGAAAAGAGAAAATACAATATATTTCCTTTTTTTTTTCGTTTTGTTTTTCGTTATTTTCTATTATTGTTGCTTACGGCACTTTTTGTGGCAGGTCAGTGAAAATGTTGGGCATGTCAGTGCCAGAAAACTAGAAAGCACACACACAAATCAAACACACAAATTGTGTAGGTAAACACAAACACAAGCACACAAACACACATATACATGTAAATATGTATGTATATATATGTAGCAAATAGACTTTTCCAATTAGAAACCGTTGCAAAGGGCGTGTCGCAATAAAAGAAAACCAAAACGAAACGATTCAGGGGTCAGCTGGACAGTTGGCCTTTATGTTAATTTGTGCCTGCTGCTGCTGCTTTTGCATAGATCCACATTGGCATTATGAAAAGTTGTTCAAGTGCAACAGCAACAACTATAACAAAAGCTGGCTGCAAAAAGCATTGGCATGAAAATAAAAAAAAGGAACGTGCAGTGATTTAATTTTTTGTGACGCTGCCAAAAGTGGTGAGGGGGGGGGGGGGGGGTAAATTCAATTAAAATGCACAAAAGCCAAATAACGTCTCGCCGAGTGCGCACGCCCCGCCGGTTAACAGATACCACTCACCCCCACATCCCACTTTATTCAACGCTTGCCACGCCCACTGCTTGCCGTGCTCACGTGTGTGTATCCAAAGAAATGCTTAAACTTTAATTGAATTTGTTATTAAACCAATTTCGTTTGGCCATAAAGCAATTTGCATGCAAAGCTGAAGCTGCTGCAGTAGTAACCACCCCCCTTCCACCCTTCCATCAAACTGCTAGCCAAAAAAACTAGACATATCCATATCCCAAAAACATCTCTCTGTCTGTTTGGCTTCGAAATGCGCTGAGTTGGCATCACAAATCGCGCTTGCTGTCATCGTGCTGCACAAATTCCAACCAAAACGCAAGCGACACTCAACTTGTCAGCTAAAAATTATTTTGCGACGTTGCTCATACGACGCACGTTGTAAGTGCAACCCTCCAGCAAAAACACCCTTCACCCCTTATCGTTCTGTCTGCTAAACGAAAAATTGTTCATAAAAGCCAAACGCAATGTTATTTCACATAAACATGCAAATTTCGCACCATTGTGTTTGCTAGTTCTGCCGCAAGATCACCCGCTCAACCCCCCAACACCTACGCCCACCACGACATCCTTCCCCAACAACTACGCACTATACTGCATTTGTACCAACGAGTAATTTGCATGTAAATACTTTTTTGATGCCCTTTGTTTGGCTGAGACAGCACAGGGACTTAAGTTAAACATCCAAAAAAGTTGTTGAAAAAATTGTATATTAAAAGTTGTTTGGAACTATGATGTTCTATTACTTGGATACTCTATTGAATACCCAAGACTATACAAAAGATACTCTTTAAGATCGTATTCGTTTCTATTAATTTCTATAAACCTTTTGTAGATTTAAACTAAACTATCTTTCAGCTGCAACATTTTATTAATGGCTTTGAAACTGCAACGAAGCTTGTAGGGTATTCGCTGTTTGGCATTAATATGTTATTCATATTTGTATTTTTTGGTTTTCATTTTCATTTGCTTTAGCTGTTTAGTTTTTTCTGTTCATGAACTTCACAGCGTTTTGCTGGCATACTAAACAAATTGTTGTTCACAAAGCATCGCCATTGTTTGAAGATGTTGACGACGACGACGATGATGATGATGATGATGATGATGATGATGATGATGTTGACAAGACTGTGAGCAAGGAATGGGGAAATGGTGGCTGTCAAGTAGCTGACTAATATTTTTGTTAACTTGCAAATTGCTGGCGACGACAAACTTCCATGCCAAAAAGGAATACATATACGAATATGAATTTCTACAGTAGACATTCATTTAGCTTGCATTTTGGGGGTCTGTTCTGCTACGTTCTGGTTTATGACAACATTTTTATTAGCCTAACGTTTACGTAATGCAATTCTCAAGAAACTGAAACAAGCAACAACAACAATAAACAAACACAAAGCACATTCTTTGCTATGACAAAATTTCCCAGTATGGTTGTTAATAATTTTTTTGTTGTGCTTGTGAGAAATCAAACGGAACGGAACGGCACCAAGCAAATGCTATTCAAATTAAAATATTAACTCACACGTGCGTTGAATAATGAATGGAAAAAAACAACAGCAAAAACACTCATAGTTTAGATATTGTGGGTGTAAATGAATCATTTGGAATGCTTAATTAATTTCTCTTAAGATTGGCAGATGTTTTTCATAAGAAAATATTATTCCAAACTACGAATAAATATTTATCGCAATTATTAATAGTAATATGCGCAATTTTTGAACTGATAAACATATAAGTATAATTATTTCTTATTATTTTTTTCAAGTTGCGCATTCAAGCAGAATTTCTTGCAGCGATAAGAGTTGAAGGTTCTTCAAAAAGAAAACAGCAATAATTTTTATTGCGATAAAAAACTTAAATTTAAATCTTTAAAAGTCTCACAATGAATAAAAAAGACTTTAAGAGTTTTATTTTTTATTCGTTGCCTTTGTTGTGATTTTGTTAAGGGCTCTGCAATTTTGAGTAATTGTTTGTATAAACACACATACACAACTTGCAAGTCATGGCGATTACATGACTGAATGGATAATGGTTATGAAGAGTGGGGAAGAAAGAGATTAAAGGGCTATACACAAAAAAAAACTAGCAAGAAGTTTGTGTGTGAGCCAATTCAATTGTAGATACGATGACTTTGTCCAAAAGCTGAGTGAGCAAAATCTTACGAGTGGATGAGCCACAATAGCCGCAACAGCTGCTCTTAGCCATGAATTGACAGAAGCGCCCAATAAAGGTTGTGGAAAATGCTGCCAAAATAGCTAAAATAGTAAATATGGTCAGTGAAATTCAATTGCAGACCATTTTGTGGCCAGGCCAAAAACGATTTGGCAGCCACTCAATAATTCAAAAGCTTTAGCCCAAGTTTCAGCCACCTTTCAACCCACTGCACAAGACGACCCCGTTGCAACCTGTTGCAACCTTAATTTATCATTTTTTTTTTCTTTCTGTATTACTGTTTGAAATTGCATGCACATAACTTTAGATGTTGGCCATGTAGTAACCTAGTCTACTTAACTTAAATATATTTACATCAGATTCCCACTGGCTGTAAAACAATTATGTGGAAGAGCAACAAGTTGCATTCAAATGGCTTCCCTCCGCTCTCTCCACTCCTTTTGCCCCATGCCCCAACGCTATATTCCTGTTGCTGCCTAAGTTAAATAATTCAGTGCTGTGGAAAATTGCCTCCGGTTGCCGCTAGCGTGCTTGCCACAAACAACAACAACAAACACTGCACTCAACTTGTATTTCAATGCATTTTTAGTTTAAACTTTTTTTTTATTACACACTTTCAATTTACATTTTTGAGCTGCACATGCAATGGGCGTGGTTAACAACTTCCCTTTTGGGATCAGGAATTGGCATATTCCACACTTGGTTAGCTTCAAATTGAAGTTGACACTTGAGCTGTGCATTATTAGCTGTCTAATAACCGGGTAATATGATAAACTAATAAACTCAACTCGTTACAACACACAATGACTTAACCACTTTTTTTTTATTGTATAAGTTTGCAGTTGACAGTAAAGTTTCGTAGTTAATTGCTTTGGTTAGCGAGTTGAGTATAATGTATAATAATTTTTTATACACAGTAGCAGATAATAAAGAGATAAAGATGTTCAAATCTTGCATGCTTAAAGCATGAATAAAAATATATTGTGAGAATATAATTCAATCACAGAAAGATAAATGTTTTATGGTTTGGGAATCATAGTCTTATATTTTTAAAGGCCTCCATACTTAGATCTAAGCTTTGCAGCTTATAAAATCGTGCAGAGCCACTAAAGATGATTGAAGGCAACAGCTTATTTAGTTCGTGATGAATTGATATATTTATATTTATTTATTTTTAGTTTTGCTATATTTACACACACACACAAATTCAACGAACAAATATTGAGAGACACGACTATTTACTTGCACTTGACTTAAAAGCACACTCAACGCTCATCAAAATACAAGTTTAATAAACACATTAGTTGGAATCCATAGCTGAGCTTCAATTGAGACGCTCTCAAAGTCTCGAATGCATAAGCGTATTATTAACACACTAATAGCAACAATTTGGTATACAATTTAAGTGCATTACCAATCTCAAGTGAACATAATTGCTAACAGAAATGCTATTAACTTGCTATAGCGCCTTCACATAGCAAATCAACAGCTGACTAAACATCATATTAAATGTGTAATTGAGCTGCATTAAGGCTTCAGGGCTTAACGCGTGGCAAAGAGTTAAAAATCAAATGAAACTCAAACTTGATCTTAAAGTTCAGAACTCAGACGGAAAGTTCCTTAAAATTAGCATAGAACTGAATACTAATTCTGAACTACAGGTTAATAACTTTTAATGCCGTGTAACTAACAAGTTTGTTTATCTTTGGATACATTAGCTTTAGTCTTTCCTGGCGCACTTTTGCAATGAAATCTTATTTAGTTTAAGTCTGTAGAGTGAAGTATTCAGATAGTTTTCTTATAGATCTTCATCACGGTTGGTTGAGTTAGAAAATTAACGGTTTTGGTTACCTAGAAAAGCAGGAATATCCCTAAGTAATATTATACCTAAGGAAGGTTAAAAGGGCTTTGGTTCCCACAGTACTTAAGTGAGTTGCTGGCGTATTGCAAGTATTATTGGGAAATTTTATACAAAATTATTCTACATATGAGAATTTTTCATGTGTATTGGCAAGAAGTTGTGGGAAATTTGTTGATAATAGGGTAGAAGTACCTTGTTAACCAAATGCTGGTATTCTAAGCTGGTATTTCTTCAAGTACTGTGTTCATATTTCTAGAGATCTTCAAGTTCAAGCAGCACTAAAAGAACTCTTTCCATCAGTTCTTAAGGCGTTTTAAGTTCAACCTCTTCTGTGTAAGTACTGTTATATAGATTCAGAACTTATTCATACCTTTTTCAGACACTGTCCAGACAGTTACAATTATGCTGCTTCCTTGATCAGAAATAATTTCACGTTGCAAGGCCAGTTTCAAGTTAGCCCTGGACACAAATAATTAAAGCACATACAAAAGAAACCTGTCAACTTTGGCATAACTCAGACAAACTGACGAGATCCTGTTTTTATTTTGAACACAACTAACACGTAGACTTTGTTGCTATACCTGAGTAAAGTTATTAATATAACATCATTTAATGATTATTTAAATCGTCTTATCACTATACAAAAAAATCGCTACACTATGGCAGAACGAGAAGGCGATATGTAAACAAAAATAATTCAACCCGGACTGTGAACAGTGTGATACAAATACTGATTGTAAGATGCTGGCCGATGCTGGTACAGCTACTGCTGTATAAATTACTATCAGGACGCCGCTGGTCATTATCAGCAAGCCAGAGACCAACACCAAACGGAGAGCGAGACAGAGAGATAGCTCTAAGGGCGATAGCATCGCAGTTGCCGGGTTTGGTTTTTTTTTATTATTGCAATGTATGCCCTAGCGAAGGGTATCATTCCTTAGACTTTGATAAGGTGACTTTTGTGACAATATTAGATTTATGTATAGTAAACAATCGATTAGCATTAAGAGCATATCTTTATGGTGTTGATTGTATATCCATCGATCTACCTAAATGTTTGATCTCTGTCAGTTTTGATGATATCTGTATGCAATTTTAGATATATGTGTATATTTTAACTTAGCTGACTAAGGGGCAAGGGTATTTAAGCATCGGTTTGTTAAACTTATCTGTTCTTTCTTGATTTTTTTGTCTTGTTTATTTTTTTTGGTCAGACAGCGTTGACTTGTTGCATTAAGAAGAGAGATCAAGAGAGAGGCAGAGAGAGTCTGAGACGTGACTTTCGATTTCATTTTAGCTGCCGCAGGCAATTGAGAGGCAAGGGCAAAGGCAAACGGCAGAAACCTGGCACAATTATCTGGGATTCGCATTCGCTCAGAGTCAGAGTCAGTCAATCAACGTCTGCGTAAGGTTTAACAACATGTGGCTGCTGTTGCCGCTTCTCGCCTACTCGCTGATATTTATCGTTGTGCGTCACATCTATAGCTACTGGCGACGCAAGGGATTTCCAACTGAATACGCCTCACTTTCCTGGCACTTTCTAACCGAGGTCTATCGCCGTGAGTTCCGGCACGTCGATGCCATCTGCGATGCTTATCAGAAGGGGCGCGAGCGTCTCTATGGCATCTATTTCTTCTTTCGACCGGTGCTGATCATACGCAATCTTGAGCTGGCTCGCAACATTCTAGAGCAATCGAGTGGGCATTTTAGTGAGAGTAAATGGGATTATGTCAAGGGCTTCAGACGTTTCAACCTGCTGGAGAAGCTAACACCCATATTTGGCAGCAGTCGGTTGCCGATGATGTTCAACAATGCTCAGCACGTGGCAAATCACATGATGCAACACCTGGTGGAACGAGGAGGGGATCAAGGCCAACTGGAGCTTGATATGCAACAGTTGTTTAGAATGTAAGTAAGCAGTTTAAAACTTCAAATTCTTCCGGAACTTTAACCTTTTTGTTAGTTATGCTGTCAACATTATTGGTAACCTGGTCTACGGCTTGGATGTGAATAACTTTGAGCAATCAGATCACTTGCTCAACAACTTTGTGGATCATTCGGGTGTGCAATCCTTGTATGTATTCCAAGCTCTTAACTTTAACACAAACTAATAAGCGTTGTGTTCATGCCTAGCACCCTGCAACATGTGCCACAAAAGACTTCTATAACCTATCGCCTGCTGGACATCATTAGGCGTAATGTAGAGTCGCGGGAGGAGGGTGGCATGGCCCGCAAGGATTTGCTACAGTTATTGGTCCTCTTTCGCAATGGCAACGATCTTAGCGGCGATAGCTGGCTAGTGAAACAGGCAGCTGGTAAGAATTGGAATATTCTTCATCTAAATAGAATAGTTAAAACTCTTATATTTCTTATACAGAAGAGGACAAATGGATATCTATAACGCGTTTGGCTAAGGTCGCTGAGGATTTTCTTCACTCCGCCTTGGATAGCATGGCTTCCACTTTAACACTAACGCTTTATGAGATCGCACAACAGCCGCTGATTGTGGAAAAGCTGCAGGAGGAGATTATGAAGCTCAATTTGGTTAATGGTCAGCTGGAGTTTGAACAGCTAGAGGATCTCAAATATATGGACATGTGCTTACAAGGTTAGCTTATTTGAAAAGGTTGCAAGACATATTAAAGAAGATTGTCATGATAGTTTAGAAACGGTTTAACTTTAATAAATACATCTACTTCTTCCCTACAGAAACCTTACGCATGTATCCACCTGTACCCATAATAGAACGCATTTGCCGTAAGACCTATAAACTACCCAATACCAAGTTCAGTATTGAAGAGGGTAGAACGTTGATGGTGCCACTGTTGGCCATACAGCGGGATAAGAAACACTTTGGGGATCCACTGACTTATAAGCCATTGCGTTTTCTGCACGACAAACCTGAGAAAGCAAACGAACAATGCCGTTCAGCTCTTGTGGGTTTTGGCATTGGTAGCGCACAATGTGTTGGTAAGTTAACAGCAAAGAATGTACGCGAACTTTTTCATTAAATAACTGAATTAATTGCATCCCATTTCTTTACGGTGACAGCGCAAAACTTTGCCAAAATGGTCATTAAACTGGCGCTAGTTAAACTCCTGCACAACTATCATCTGGAATTGGATGCGAGCTCTTACGTAAAGATCTCACATTTACCCGCACCGTTTATAACCTCCAGACATGGACTAAAAGTGCATTTAAAAGCGAGAGAAATTTTAACACTGAGCAATTATCGCAAATGTTCGCTTTAAAATGAGTTTGGAGCAACGAATTTAATTTATGCAACCAATTTGTCGAATATATATCTTCTTTATGTGCGTTGCAAATCGCTTTTCAACACTTTATTTTTAAGTCTGGTGGACGCCTAAAAATATGCCATAAATAAAATCTGTACAAAATTGGCCCGAAATTGTGTTGTTATACTTTCTTTGTTGTTGTTGTTGTCTGTTCATTTTGCTTCGTTAGCAACGTAAAAAATGCGAAAGGACTTGTATCCTTAAATATATTCAACGCGCACACGCGACGTATACGCAACGCCATTAAATTAGACATATTCAATGTGCTTGTTGTGTGTTGGCTGGTTGCCGAGCGAAAACCCATCAGAGCGAAAAAGACATGTTCAAGCACATGAGCTTATCATTAAATTTGATTTGCTTTATTGCCAATACACATGACAGGCGACAGCATTGTCTGATTTCTAACTGAAATGGAAATCTGCAAAAGTCACATAGACAGACACACACAAACCGATATCAAAACACAACCCTCCCTTGCAACAACCTCGGCAATCACTCACAAACAGAGATTTTCGATTTTCGGGCCATCAGAAGTTAGTTGGAAGACTAACGATGCCACAATTAGGCCGCATTATGAACTCATTTATGGAGTGACATTTTTGGCAGATAAAAGCTAATATCAAAAGCAATTGCAATCAGTGTAAAGCCGTTTAACCCACCCCTCCCAATTCCAAGTCTTGTGGCCGCAATATCAAATTAATTGAGCTCTGTGCGTGACCAGAATCTAAATCAAGACACTGAACTTGACTACAGACTTTGCAAAACTTTGGAGTGGAAGTTTGGCTGCTTGTAATGAGTAGGCTGCTTGTGTGTGGGGTACACTTAAAAACAATTTGTTAAGGATCAAATAATCTTTAAAGTTTGATTTTTCTTCTGTTTAAATTAAGATCTTAAGATCTAACATTATAGTTGTATTTTCTTTTAAGTGTATCTACAGCGTTTGTGTCAACTAATAGCAACGAAATTATTAATTACGTATACGCCTCTGTTGACTCAACTGGAATCTAGGCTGGTAATTGAATTGTTTGCTGTCAAGTGAAAGATACAAACAGTTTAAAGAGCGAACTGAGAATACGTGTGTTTCCAACAGTTGCAAACAACAATAACAACAAGCTTTGCACATGCACTGACCCAGTTGCAACATGTCGAGGCACCGAATATAAATTGCTTGGCAGATTCACAACAAAGATTTCCTCGTAGGTTTCCTCGTTCCCCACGAGCCCTCGAGCTGGGCGGTAAAAGCGACGCTCTTTGGCTTCCCAACTCCTTTGCCTGGCTGGCATTGTCCTGGTTACATTTAAACATTACACATTGCATATTAAGTGGTCAAAATGGCAGTCCTAACCACTCGCTCCACCAGCCCCCTTCCCCTCCTTGTTATGATTTAAAGCTGGCGACGGCGCATGAAAAATGCGAACGCATAAAAAAATGTTGCCCAGTGGCATAAATTAAGAAATATTTCTCTCTTGGCGACATTTGACACGAGAGAAATTACTTAAGTGTTTGCTAATTTTTTATGTACATTTAATTTAATTTTTTTGTATATTTTTCTTTTTTATTTTATTTTTTTTGCTGGGGTGCAATTGCCATGTGAAAGAACCCCAATTAGCAGCTGTATTTACTTACCATAATTTAAGCTTTTCCCTTTGCAACAAATTGAAGCTGAAAATGAAAAAAAGATAGAAAAAAATTATACAATTTGCATTTGTAATGAGTTTTGAGTTGGTTCATTAAATGCAAAGATCTTTATATAATTTAAAGTTGACAAGTTCATTACAAACAGTTTTTTGTTATTCAATAACAAATTTGTAAAAGTTCATTACGGCAGCTTGTTGTTATTGAACTTTTCCGATTTCTTTTCAATAAAAAAAAAACAAACAAACAAATAAATAGTGAACAGTGCACTCAATGCCAAAAACTTGAACTGCATTTGGTAAAAACAACAAGCGACAAAAGAGAAAGATTAAAAAAAAAAAACAATTCAAGCATGAGACTAAACGAAAAAACTACACAAAAGTGACATAAAAGGTTATCAACGTCGTCTCTTTTAATTAACCAATTGACATATGACTTTTGTCTGCCAGCTTGTTTGTTGTTTGTTAACTTTGTTGTCATTATTCATGAACGCTTTTGTTGCTGTTGTTGTTGTTATTGTGCTATTTTATATTGGCATTGTTGTGATATATGTTGTGTAAAAGTTTTGGGAACTTTTGTAAAGTTCAAAGCTAGACAAAGTCAGTTCAATATTATATAATAAGTGAGATTAATTGCTTGCATATTTATGCTTAAAAATTTCTCTAATATATCACAAGACATTTTAAGCAGTTGCCTAACTTGTTATGTCATTAAAACCAACTAAGCTTTATGAATGTTGGCTATTAACTTTTAAGACTCTTAACTTTAAGTTCTCAATTCTGCTACAAAGTCACTTAAGCTAAAGACAAGCGCTTAAAAATGTTTGTTCTTTTTCGTCTTTTCAATAAATTCATTAAACTTTGGTTCCGTCTAAGCTCTTGTCATATATTCTCAGCATCTTTTACCACTCGACACTTAAGCTAACCGTACTCGAACAGACTTCAAAAGGCAGCAGCCAAAAGCAAACGACCCACACGACCTCAGTGTGACACAGTAATAAAATTATATATATATAAGCGTCAGCCATTCTTTGCATACATTTCTTCTTTATATTATTTGTACAACAATTAAATGTTGTGAGTGTGTGTGAATGTTTTGTGTGTGTGTGTGTGTGTGTGTGTGTGTTGGGTGTACAACATTATTATCGTGTTGATCTTTTGGTGAGTAACTGCTAAGCAGACAAACAGAATGACAAATTGTGTGGGACAATAATTGTTGCTGTTGTTACTTTATGTAGAATTGATGCAAGCATTTGTAGTACGATGCACTGAGAGAAAAGTGCAGGCTCAATCGAAGTTTAAACATTTTTGTATACAATAAAACGTTTTTTGATGTTAGAGTTATGCACGATTTTTCTCTAAGTGTGCTTAAGCTAAAAACTTATCAACATCATCGTCATGCTATGACTCTGGTACTGCTTTTGGCTGGTTGGTACTAAGTTCTTGGTTGGTTACTCTGGTTGCAAGGCTTGGGGGTAGCGTAGAGATTGTTGTTGATTCACGGATGGGGTTGACTTTTTCAATTTGTGTGCGGCGTTGCATTCACAAGCACATATGTCTGCACCATGATGCAGCGTGCAACGTGCAACGTGCAACAAACAACATGCAGCAGGCAAAAGATGACGCGGCTGCCTCTTTTGATGCTACTGCTGCTGCTGCAACAACTCGAAGTGCTCGTTCTGCATGCAGCTGTTTGTTGATATTTTTATTGTTGTTTATTTTGTTTGTTTGCTGGCCTTGTTCTTGATTATTGTTGTTGTTGGTGCTGCTGCCGGTGTGTGTGTGTGTGTGTGTGCACAGTTGCCTTAATTATTGTCGCAACGCTCGTCTGCATGTGTATGTGTGTGTGCTTTATTTATGTATATGTATTTATATCTGTTTCCGACTTTCAATTAATTTATGTACGTATGTTTTGTGGCTTGCATTCTCCCGAGCCGCTTTAACAGTGCGTTAAAATCAACCCAACAAACAGGCTGCAAGGCACTTGACTTCAATTATAAATGGAAGTCAACAAGTAAATTTAATAATGAAACAAAAAAAAAAGTAATGGAATAGATAAAATAATTTTAATTTGTTTACACAGCTTTTTATTCTCATAATGTTTAAAGTTTGGCAGTTGAATTGTTAACAATTTTGTATGATAAAGCAAGTAAAGTAGTTTAAAAACTATTTTTTTTTCATTATTTTAAATCATTTTATAAACGACATGCTATTAATTTGTGACCTGCTGAACTCTGTGTGCTACACTTGCACAAAATATAGAGCATAATGTAATTATTTGTAACAAATGATGATTTATTGTTGGCATAAATTTTTGGGAAACAGTTTGCCCAAATGTTCATCGAAGCCGCAATTCGGAAAACTTTTGTTTGGTATATATAGGGGAAGGAAGCGGCGGCCAACAGATTTGCAATGCGATTATAATGATTATTAATTATGCATTTAAATTAATTCAATTAGCAAGCAGACAGAAATTACATCGAATTTGTGGACTTTACATAACATTAATCTAATGCTTGCCAACAAATTCAATTGTATTATCCAGATGGCCAATAATTTTGTTGTTGTTGGTTTGCTTATTGCTTATATGTTGTAGCGCATAAACATAATTTACACCTGTGTATGTATACGTATATGTGTGTGTGTGTAATAGTATGTGCACTGTGCAAATCATGATTTTCAATTTTAAATAGATTTACAAATTCACGCCCCGTTCAAAAATTCATTAACTTTTTGCTTCTTCTCTCGTTTCGTATCGTGCCAAAAATATAAAATCCCCAAAAATGGCAAACGTCGTGTACTGTTGTTGTTGTTGTTGCTGTTGTAACTGTTATTGTTGTGGTTATGACTTTATTCTTATATACGGCCTTTCAAATGACAAACTTGGGCAATTTCCGTTGCACGGAAATGTGCACAATTTAATTTCTTTCTTCCATCTGTTGGATTTAATACTCTTGATCTTGCTCTTGCTAGAGGGTAATATATTTTTGTCATCTTGTTTACAACAATTTTAAGCCAAACAAAATTAGTTTGTTATTTCATTACTTAAAATTTACTTTCTAGTGTTTTTTTTTATTCAATTTTTGTTTTTGTTTTAACATTGCAAACCTTGTTGAAGTAAACCTACTTGGCAGAGTATTAAATCTTCCTCTTGTAAGTATCCTAACTTATTCTTATCCTGCCCAAATTAAGGCATTTCTAGCAACATCTTCTTGGTTTCGTTTTTTTTTTGTTTGTCGCTGTCAAAGAAGTTGTTTAGTAGACATTTCTCTCTGTATTTGATGCTTGAAGTTGAGTTGCCTTAGATCTCCCCACAGAGTTGATAATTTTACGCTTGAGTTGAGCTCACTTGCTTACAACTTCACTTGCTGCTGCTTTTAATTAGAATCAGCAACTTGCCGCAGCAACATTAGAGACGACTTCCCATAGAGAGAACGAATGCTTTGTACTCGGCTCAAGATAATTTTTGCCGTGAAAAACATAAATTCAACTTGTTTTTATGTTCACGCACACGCACACACACACTGATACATTACACGCACGCACACACGTTAAGTTTTTGGGGGTAAGACCCAAAAACTGCCTGCCTCCCTTTTCTGCCCCCCCCCCCCTTTTTTCTGCCGCACTGAGATTTTCTTGGAAAATTAACAGCACTCGTGGCTTTGATTTATCGCGATAAGCGGATGTATATATGTCCTATATTGTTTTCATTGTTGTTGCTGCTGCTGCTTTTCAGTCTCACAACGTATCGTATAAGAGCGGGGGTAAACAAGAGCAAGCTGTGGGATATACAACTTTTGGCAGCACGTTGTCTGCCTCTCACAAACATATGCATGCAGTTTGATTTTTAGCTTTAAGATTTGTTATTTTCGGTTTGCATGAGAAAAGTAAGAAGTCAACCAAATATCTAACTATTCAGTTACTGCAAGCTAATTTACGAACATTTATTACATTTTGATAATAAGTTTCAAACTTTACTGCTTAAACTTTAAAAACTTTTAGTACTTTAACAAAATTTATCGCACTTTTCTTTAAGCAATCGCAATCGTTTCATCTACTAAATTTGAAATTTATTTTACAAAATTCAATTATAACATTTTCAAGTTTCAAACACTAAACAACGATCTTAAAACGTTTTTACTGTATCTAAAACTAAGCCAAATCGAAACTTTCAAGCGCATTTTAGCGGCTTGCCTAAACACAAAACTTTAAATGCACTTTGCTTATGCAACAACAGGTAAACAACACACACGGCCCCACTAATTCTGAACTTAACGATATTTTTAGCTTGAGCTCAAGTTTTTGCGCAACATTGTTGTAGTTGCAGTATGTGTGGCATTTATTGTAACAGTTTGGAAATAAACTCAAGTTTTCACCTCTGACCAAGCACAACAAAAAAGAAGAACGAAAGCTTTCCTTTGTTTCTATTCTCCTTCGCTGCACTTGAGATGCAGTCAAACTTGAAGTTTTTGGCATACTCTATGGAGCAGACATTGTTGTTGTTGCCACTGTGTCTCATATATTAACCGAACGAAACGACACACCGAGTGCATCTGCGAGCGAAGTTAACGCCAAGCTTTAATTGACAACGCCCCCTAAGTATGCTGCCTAACCACCTACTAGTACTGCACCCTCTTCAACATACATACTTTTTCCTCTCTATGTTATTATGTTTTACCGCAACCAGAAGGTAACTACTACTACAACTACAAGCTAGCTAGCTGGTGGGCAATCGCCCCTTTCACAACCTAATCAAATGTTACATACAGCTAGCAATTTTTAGTGTAGTTGCCGCCAGGCAAAGGCCATAACTATATTTATACTCTTCAGTTACATATACATAGTTTCTGCATGGGGATAAGGGAGTGTGTAGGGTATGTAAAGGAAGTAAACTGCATGTGTCAAGGCATGCACAGCAAGAAAAAGCTTAGAAGTTTAAGTTCTACTGACGTTAAGCTGTTGAAAGATATTAAATGAATTAAAACACCTTAAGTTCCAAGCTAAAGCTCCTGCATTTATTTATTTTACTTCCTTTACTCTTATTCTCCCTTATACTAATATTAAGAACTCTTGTACTTTATTCTCACTGTGTAACTAGCGAGCCACATATGTTGCTGTTGTTGATGTTGTCAATTGGTCGCTTTTGTTGTGCCCTCCAGTGTTCGAGAGCTATAGAGAGTTGGGGGTGTGTAGTTAAGTTTGCCCATGGATTTGATGTTGCCACCGGAGGCAACCGAGCTAGTGGGGGTTTTAGCGCTATTTGTGTATGGCTGCATGTATCAACTGTAACTTTATTTACGTGCTTGATTAGAACCTTCCAGGCACCGAGTCAGGCTGACAGCCTAGCAACGGTTTTGGTTTACCCGTGTATTTTGTCTATGACGCTATCAATCCAACTGACGAGCACCGCCCTCCTTTCACACCTCGGGTTCTGGGGTCGGGTCTATTGTTATGATGGGGCGGATTTGCGATTTCAGCCTCTTATCATTGTGCAAGCGCAGAACTTAATTGAGTGTCATTTGACATAATTTAAGGTTGACTTTGTCGCCAATTTAAGTTTTTCATTCTTTATCTTTTTGTCACAAATTAGTTTCACTTGTCTTTTGGGCTCGCGGTTACAAATCCCACGCGAAATTGCGCTTCATTTGCAACTGTGTGAAAAAGGGGCAAAGAAAAAGGGAAATTGAGATACTAGTAGGACAGTTAAGAGCTTGTCTCTTGTCATCAAGATATCTTGTCGTGTGACATGGAAACCCAAAAAAAAAAACAAAACGAAGCTCTATTTAGGCCTCACTAGATTTGCAGCATGTGGTGCACGGGTAGTGCGAGGGGGGTGGGGCAACTGAAAATTGTGAAAATAGGTTATGGAAACAGAAAATCTTTTTTATTTAAAAAAATTTCATTTAGTTTAGTACAATTAATCAGTTCGCATAAGGTTTTCAACTTTAAACAAATGTTATGTCATATATGTTGCCGTTCCTTCTCTAGCCAAAATCCAGTCTACACCCATGGATGGTGGCTAGAAGATGCGACGCGTTGAAGGCAAATGTCATGCAACCCAAAACCCATGCGATTGCATGAGCTGGCGTTTTGGGTGCTTTCCACTGATTGCAAAACATGCCCCATGCCGACAGTTGCAAGAAGAGCTTTCAGTTGCCACTCGAGCAGCAGAAGTAGCAGCAGCAGCTGGCTGGCATTGTTGTTGTTTTGGAGTGTTGCAGCTGCAACTCGAATTCAGCAGCTCTTAAGCTTGCCATTTGCCACATACAACATGCAGCATGCAGCAGCAGAAGCATCAGCAGGCAATCTGAAATGTTGTCAATGCAACTTTCAGCTGGCACAAAAAAGGGTTGAGAGCCATCTTTACCCAACTTCCTGGACCTACTCAGGACTTGAGTTATGAGCTGAAGGTGGGAGAAGCGGGTTGCAAAACCGGGGTAAGTCATGTCAGATAAATGAGCTGCAGATGAGACAACAACAGTATGGAAGCGAAAGGAACTTCAAGAGTTAGGTGATAAAGTTGTGCATATGATATGGACAACAAATGAGTTATAATAATATTAGGTAAGGTTTAAGGTAAGTAGCTTGGCACATTTGTTTGAGGGAAAATGAAAAGCAAACAATATTGTATGGAATATTGTCAAAGAGGAAGTATATTTCATATTTTCTATGAAGTGTATTAAGGTGTGTTTGCGTACATGATTAAAATGGCACAAGAAAAATCTTAACAGGTCAAAGACTATGAAGTTGGATTTAAATCCTGAATAAAAGTTTGCCTGGGTAGAAACTTTCTTACCTTTTACTTGACTTTCCAGTTGTTACTTTAAAAAGTTAACTTTCAAAATCAATGGTTCTACTTATCCGCTGCAGTATCCCCTTCCCAGTCTTTGCCTGCAAAATTTCTCTATGGCCAGACGGTTTAACTTTTCACGTGAATAATGTCATCATGGGGAAAAGTTATTGTCTTACTTTGCTTCCAGTGCCCGACCCTTCGCACTGCCATCCCTATCCCAAAACTCCAACTCGTTGCCTGCCACAATGTGCTGCATGTGCTGCTGCCAGCTATTTTGAGCGCATCATCAGCGACAACGTCGTCGAGTTTATTATGCAACGCCAAAAATTTAGTGCCATTTGTTGTCAACACGATGAATGCAAGAAGCAACAACAGCAACAACAACAGCAATAGCAACAATATCAAAATAAGCAGCAAAGTTTTACGACAACAATGGATGAGTTAGCTGTGTGAAGCTAGTGGGGCATGTAGTACTATCGGGCAGAGGGTAGAGAGGGTAGAGAGGAGAGGCAAACGAATTGCGCTGCATTTGCGCAGTCATTGTAATGAGTTTCGAGGCAGCAACTCAACAACAATTCAACAGCAGCAGCAAACTCGAATGTTGCAATATGTTAAATTAACAGCACAGCTGCGGCCAAAGAAGCTGCAAAATTTGCAGAGTTTTCCAAAATTATAAGACTTTTGTTTGAGGTCGAAAACAGTGTTGGCTGGAGTTGATAATTTTTGTTTTAAAGCTGTTTCAAGCAATTAGAACGTTACGTTACCCTTGAGAACTGATCTTTCTGTCAAGCTATTTAAACAAAACTTCATTAAAAGAAGTACTAAAAAGAATTGGCAATCTATATCCACTTAGAAAGCTTTTGTTAAATCATTGGAACAGAAAGTTTCCACTTCAAGGGTATTCAACACTCGACATTCACCAAAAAATAACTCTTCACTCATCTTTCAACTTTTTCCTAATTTTGGTTTTTTTCCAATTTGCTTTGCAGCGTACGAGTCTCGTATATTGTGGTTGTTGTTGATGGTGGCATGCAAATTATGGCCTCTGTGTGTGCAGCAAACTGCATGCCATCCTCTTCCCTCTTTGTATCGGCTCTTTTTTCATTTTCATGTTCATATACCGGTGGCAAATTGTCGTTAATTGCAGTTCGCAACGGGCGTAAAAAACTCATAAAAATGTGACGTGCGAACGTGGTTTAGATCATGCGAAATGTTGGATGCCAATGCCATGGTTAAATTGATTGATTGATTGATTGATGAACCGTACAGACATTTATGTCGTCCAATTAATGCCATTATAACAATCAAATTTATGCTAATCAACTGACACGCATGAACAAAATACAACTTGATAATCATTCAAATCAAAATCGAATCAAAAACGAATTTCATATCAAAACCGAAAAACAAAAAATAGTGAAATTCCATTGGAGCTGTGGTTATTTTTTTTTGATTTGCCTATTTACCTTCTGAGCATCCATCAACCTCACTGGCGCTGGACACGCCAAATGCTCTGCGAGATCAATGCTCCGCCTGCCTGCGTCGGTCCAAAGAAAATCAACAAAAACCAAAACTAAAACCACAAAAAAAAAAAGAGTGAAAGTCCATTATGTGTGTGTGTTTTGTTTGTGGTAAGGCGAGAGCCATAAAAATTCCAACGACATTTGCAACAGATCTTCGGACATAACCAAAACACCTCCAACTATAGCTATATCAGTTTGTTGGTATTTTTCTCTACTCTCTATGCGTGTCAAATTATTTACAAGACTCAGTCTGTGTGTGTGTGTGTGGCGCAGACAGCGATTAATTGGCCACGCCCACTGAATGAACTGTCTCAAAATCCATGTATGTCTATTTATAGTGCTTTAGACAAGTGATATGATTGCTTGTGATTGATTGATTGATTGATGAGACACACTGTTTGGAACCTGAACGCAAAATCAAACCATGAAGAAAATGAATTATCAAATGGTCTTGTCTTTAGAATAAGAAGAAAACGAACTATGATATTTTCAATATTTTTAAGAGATTAAGCACTTAACGTTTAATCAAAAATATATTTTGATTAAAAAGTTTCAATATATTATCTGAATACTCTCTCTCAAGCACTTACTTACACAGTATTTTAACTTTCTTCTGACGCCCCAACCTTAATAAGCACACATTGTGCGGCCTTTTCTGTCACAGTAAAGGCCAGCAAAAAAAAAACTAAATTTAATTGAAAAAAACCATTTAAAAGACACAACAACAAAAGAAGTAAGCTTTCTGCTGCTTTTTTACTTGTATTTCTTTGATTTATATATATGTTTATTATTTTTTTTTCTGTTGGACAAGACCTTCAAAAGCTAAAAGCGAAAACTTTGCAATTGCTGAAGATTTTTTGGTGACTTTGTGCAGACAATGGACGAACAACCACACACCAAAGAAAAACAGCTGTTGTGGGTGTGATTTTCAAAATGTAACGGCAACAATTGTAAACCTTTTGAGCTGTCCATCAATCTTAAACATAAATCAATCAATCACTCATTCGGCCAATTCGAGAAATTAGCATGCAATTCACTTCAACAATTGAAAGCTGCGACTTTAAATGTCAGACTCACACTTTTATTCCAAGGGGATTATGTGGCATACAAACATGTGTATGTATGTATGTATATACATATATAACGCCTTGTCGTATGACAAGCCATATTCAAGGGCTTTGGAAACGTGACGCGCTTTTCAAATTGCTTAACAACAAATATCTTGATGACTTGCAAAGGTCACTTCACGTGAAGCTAACGCGCTTTTGTTATAAACGAATATACACGAATATGATATATATTTTAAATAAATATTGTTCACTTTGCTTTACATTTAGCGAGCTAACGTTAATTTTCACAAACCCAAAACCAGTGCATAAAGAAAGAATCAAAGAAAGAAAGAGAACAAGTTCTGAACATCAAAATTCAACTACCTGTTAAAGTTTGCCAAACAAAATATCGAACAAAACCGGCTTCAAATACGCGTGGTTCCTGTTCATATATGTATATGCAACCTGTTTTAACTTTTCTTTCTTATTTTATTTTTTTTTTGAGGTATCGCATAACTCAAAGGCATTTTTACAGCGCCCAACAATCATCGCACTGCGCTCACCCGAAAACTAATTAACAACTCTTGTTCCCAAACACTATCGGGTGAAAAACCAAACTGACTACATTCCCAATTTGATGTGTGTTTTTGATAAGCGACGTTTTATTTTTTTCTCTTGTAGATTTTTTTTTTGTCTGGCTAGCAAAACCAAGCCTCAATTTTATTGATATGCTGCCCAGATATTGATGACAAGCGTACAGGACACACACAACAAATATATATATATATACATTTAAGGAAAGATATATATATATATATATATATATATATAGACCAAAACATTTCGTGTCAACTGCACATGAAGCTAAATTGGGCTAAAAAAAAAAATGAGAAGAAGAAAAATATATATTGAGTTGACTTTCAGCATCACGTGACATATTGAATGTGAAAAGGAAAAACCCGAAAATCGAAAAACGACAAACGAAACACAAAACAAATTTATTTTGGCACATAAAAAATGCCAATCTATGCAAATAAGTGAAACACATTCATATTAAATTGAAGGGGAGTCCCCAAACACACACACAAACACACGCACACACACACACACACACACACACACTTCGTCAATATTCTATGCGCCACACAGAACATAAAGATTTATGCGTGTTTCATATTGACAGCGTTTAAACAATGAACTTCCATCACATACATACATATGTTCGATTTTTCTTTTGTTTTATGTCATGACAACTGCTGTATTATAAATGTGTAATAAATATTATTTCATTCTAGATAGTGCAAAGCACCCAGATTAAATTGTCATGTACATGAAAACATGAAAAAAAAAGTCTTGAATATGTAATTAAAAATAATTTTTTACATCAATAAAAAAAAAACATAAATGAAAATGTTTTCTTTTTCTTTTTTTGCCTTTATAATAATTATTTTAAAATGAGTTTTTTTTGTTCAACAAAAAAATTCAATTTGGTTATTGCATTATTTCTGTTGTAAGTAACGCATTTTAATCGTACGCCAAAAATCTTTTTATTATGATTGTTACAAAACAAAACTTTGGCCTAATTATAGACAAAGTCAGCAATGTTAGCTGGAAATCGAAATCGTGCCGCCTCGCAATCACTTTAATTAAACTTGCTCTTAAAAGTTACATTGCCCGCATTAGAGCTATGTGGCTGGGACAACGCCTTAAAACCAACAACAACAACAACGACAACGACATAAAACACCACCCAAATTAAGCCAACGACTTTCGCCTGGGCAACCGCAGAAATTGTTCAAGCAATTTGTATAAACTTATAAAGATTTCAGAAGAAAACAAAAACAAAAAAAAAATGTGAATATTGCCAATAAATCTGTAAAGAAATGTATAAAACTGGTTAGGGTAGAAAGCAAAGACTCGGAAGCTGTTGAAGCGATGGGAAGCAACATGATGAACAGCACAAGAAGTGGGAAAAAAGCATCAAAACAGGTTAATCTTAATGTGCAGCAAAAGCCAATAAACAAAAAACATGCATAGATCGCTTTTTGGTGGTATGCAGCATGAAATACCTTCGCGATCAAGTCGAAACGATTGCGTGAATCGAGCAAGTCAACGAACAAACGACAGCTTCCGACTTCAGCTTGTCATGCAAATCTGGTGAAAACTCTGCCGCAACCCATGTAATCCTTGGCGGGAAAAGTTGTTGACAACATTGGCGTATAAAATTAGTTAAAATGTTTGTTTTTTCTTTTAAAACACTTGCTAAGTGGTTTAAAGAGGTGTCAAAGAGAGAGAGAGATACTTTCTAGTCGCAATAAAAAACTTTTGAGACTGTAGCTAATATATACAGATCAAAAGTTGTAACTATGTTAGAAGGTTTAAAGTTTTCTGAATCTTATTTTCCGGCATAAGTTAGGTACTATAGTTATAATGAAAGCTTTTCTTCAAGTGTCAACAAATTGAACTCTCACTCATTTCCACTCCCACGTTTACACCTTCATCTTCAACTTCGTCACACAAAGCGGTTCACTGATTACACCTGCGAGAACTCAAACTCTAGTGACATTAGCTATATACAAAACATAATGAATGCAAAGCAACAAAGTAAACAAAATGTGTTGTTGTAATAGGCATTGGGCATTTTGTTGATGTTGATGTTGATGCTGATGTCTGGGCAAATGCAGTTAGCCAGGTTTTGTTAGTTTGTCATTTTGTTGTGTTTTGCTTTGCGCCAAGTTTTCACTTTCACGAAGCCCGGCGAAAATCTTTGGCCCACATGGCAATTGAGACGACGACTTGTATTCTGATTTGTTGAAGACCTGCTTTCATTTTCATTTAACACAAAAACAAACTGAAACAGCAACAACTTCAATAAAAAAAAGCCAAACAACATTAACATGACGCCTAGCTGGGACAAGTTGCTTAACCCAATTTCGATATCATTTGTGGCTTGTGGGCTACGCAACTTTAAGCAAAAAGTAAATACAACAAATGTTGCCAATGTTGCACTGACGACCAGATCTTGAACGCATTTTTTTTTGCGTGGCGATATCATGGATTGCACCTGTCTGTGGGCAGCATTAGTTATGAAAGGAATGTGGCAGCTGAGGCAAGTCTTAAAGTTGGCCAAGTAAACGTAAGAAATATATATATATATATATGCACAGGAAATAAATAAATCATTAATAATTGCTTGCACCAACATACATTTATAAATTTGCTAACTACATGTGATTTTATTTGAAATAAATCATTTTTTGAAACCTTTTTTTAATGGCTTGAAAAATATTTAACCATTTTTTGAGTGTACATTTCAGTTATCTGGCGCAATATCATTTGTTTGCATAGTTGAATTGAAGTAAATAATTGGACAGGTATTTTATTTTGTTTGCATACACTTTTTACAGCTTAGTTTCCTTACCACAGATGAAAAAATAAATTTTTCGTGCTTTCTCGAGTAGAAAAAAAAATGTCTAAAGAATAATGTTTTATTCAAGCCATGCAAAACAAGAAGCTTTTTATGCATTAAAGTTAGATTACAGAACCATAAATAACAATAACATGCATTTTAGAAACATAAACAAATGAATTTTGTGTTTGGAAACTGTAAACAAAAAACATTGTGTTTACTTTATAATTAATGGCTTTTCATTTTTTTTTTTATATGCATGTTAAGCAAATAGAAATTGTTTGCAAATTGTAAATTTTGCTGTAAATATGCATGCAAGCATCTAAATATTATCATTTAAATATATGTAATCCAGAAAGCTTTAAAAATTGGCAAATAATAAGGGGGAAAAAAGACAAACGCAAATCAATTAATTTTCCAAATGCCGCTGGGCATTTTGCAGACCACCCAACGTTGTTGCTCAATAAATCAAAAAGCGAAATCTTTAATTAATCTTGTAATAAAAATGGAAAAAAATGAAAAAAAAAAACGAGAACTCAAACAAAAAATACTAAATAAATGCCATAAAGATTAAATTAAAGGCGCAAAGCAGAAAGCGGAAAGACATTATAAATGATTTTTTTTTTTGTGGCTAATCTTAAAAAGTGCAATGCATTTAGCTCGATGATGTCATTTAAAGCTTTGAACTGTTAAACACTGTTTAATACTGTTCATACCAAAAAAAACAATGAGACAATCAAACATTTAGCTTTTAAAGCATATTCATAAAGACTAGCAGCTTAAACATCATCATTATAAGCATTATGCATAATTATTTTTAACTTTTATTCGTAATGTGAGTCTTTTTGTTGCTTTGTTTTGGTTCCCACCAAGACAAACAGATAACAACACGAGGTCACATGTGTGTCTCGATCGAGACGCTTTGTCGAGTTCTAAAGAATCTCTCACAGCTTTAAAGTTTTAGATACAAATCTACTCCTGCCACTGCCTCCGTTTCTCTCACTCCTCAGTTCAACGTGACGCTTAAAGCTTCATTTACAGTTATTTGCAAATGATTATATATACAACTGTACTCATGTTATGCATACAAATGTTAATACTCATTTAGTACTTTTTTCTATAGCTTCATTCTCGTTGCTCGTTGTGCAACAACTAAAAAAGCTGGTCAAACAGCAATAATACTTATTGTTAATACCTTACGTCAGATGCCTTGGCCCTTAGTATGACACGTCAATATTAATTATAATATTGTAAATGTGCTTCTTTGCCCATTTAGACATATAGTGCACATATTGGTAATGGGCATGACGACGTATATTGCATGTACGTTGGATTGGCAGTTTAACTTTGTAATGAGGCATGTTAAACTCAATGCATGTGTGTTAAGTAAATGACATGTCAGTGAACTGAACGCTATATTAAAACGAAGAGACGTTAAGAGATACTAACAAATATCTGTTAAGTCTGGCTTTACTCATATATATATTTCATTGTGTATCTTAATGCTTTAAGTCTTAGTTTTGTCAGAAAAGTTTCTTGATAAACAGATTTGTGAACTTTTTAACTTAAATTGTATCTATCAGTTTTTTCTCTAAAAGTTTTACCAGTTAAAATCTTATCGAATTCGACTTAATCTCATGAAAAATATTCATTTGAAGGTCACATAAATAACTCAACATTAGTTACGTTAACCTAACAAACTGCTAAGCTTTTAAAATAATAAATCAACAAAGCGAGTTGCTTCCTCTTCACAAATATATTTTTTTTTCGCAAATCCGCTATTTAGAATGCAATTTAAAGATTCTCAGAAAAAGAAAGAGGAGAGCTTGCCAGGTAGACAAAACCAAACACAACAAAACAAAAGCAAACACAACAACAACAACAAAAAAGCCGCAACAACAATATGCAACAAACTTTAAAACCAGCAAGCCAAAGAGCGTCATAAATTTATGTCAGAAAGTTAAACTACAATTAGAAGAGACACAAAGTGTAACTTGAGGGGAAGGTCTGAGGGCTAAATGATGGTAAGCCAGGGTTAACAGAGGGTAAGGAAAAAAGGGAGAGGGGTGCAGACAAGTGCACACATATTTGAAGATTTTAACGAGCTGCTCAACGCCATGAAGACTAATTATTATAAGAGGCACCGGTGAAATGGAAGTTCACAAAGTTTTAGATCATGTGTAAGATACGTGGCTAAAATTAATGGTTAAGTCAAGCGAGTCAAGTTGTCACATTAAATATACGCACAACGATTCTTAGGCACGTCACGTAAAATGCACAACTTAATTAAATAGCTTAAAAATTTTGAATTAAGGTTAAGTAGAGTTCAAATCTTTTTAGACTTACATTTCCGCAAATCCGCAAAATCCCAGAGACAAAGTCAGTCAGTAGTCGTCAAAGCTGCAAAGAGAATAAATATAAGGGAAAGAACATTTAGCATAAATTAAATACGCAACGTAGCAATCTAAAACAATTTTACTAAAAATACACACACACACACACACACACACACACAAAGATTTATCTGCGAGAAATTGCGCATTGTGTCGGCGAGACGAGAACGGAAGCAGCCACTCATAAAAGATATACTTTAGGCCAGACAAAGAACATATAAAACGATCTAAATATATAAACTATATGCATGCACAAATTAGTCAAACGATGCGCTGCGGCTTTTGTTATCTTTTTTTTTTTTTGTACAGGCGGAACTCAAGTTCAAGGTGAGTGAGGGTAAAAAAAACTTAAAGTAAAGTCCATTAAAATTCATTAATAGTCTGACTGAGCTTCGTTATTCTCTGCTAAGTTAGTAACTCACTCAATCAGTCAATCTGTCAGTCACTCTGTCAGTCAGTTGTTCAGTGGTTCTGTTAAGTACGCCTTTTGGCTTTTCATTAATCTTTCAATTAAATGCAAATTATTAAAAAAAAAAACATGGAACTCACTGCAAATTGAATTGTGTGCCTGGGAGCGAGACCTACCGCAGTTTGTACTCAGATTCAAGTAAACTCCCTTCCCCCTTACCCTTTTTCTCTATTTTTTTCCCCTCACTCAACCCCTTTGTCAGTTTTTTGCAATCTACTGGCTGGCTGTGTGCGTATTAAATATCCAACTCATTACAATTTTGCGCACTGTGTGCGAAAACTGGCGACCCAAGTAGCCTGTAGAATGGGAAGTAAGTTGTATTTTTAGTGGAGTACCCTATGGAAGTGTACACACTTAAATATAGGGGAGACGACTATACAGAGTGTTTGCTTTTGTGCTTTTCGTGCTCGAACGCGGGTGAAAGCAATCAGCGCCAGCTTCTCATTCATAAATAAAATGAGTAAAATAAAGGAGTGGACAGAAAGAAGTAAGTAAAAAATATCGCATTTGAATAACATCTAATGTTAGTGTATGAAGAACTTATGAAATTATTGAAAAATGTTACAATGTGATTAAAAATTGTGTTTTTAGATTCATTTGTAATTTTATTTTAGAGGTTAAATGGCGAGCTCAAAGTCTAAAGCTTAAAGTGTTACATGTCAAAAGACAAAACCAGAACACCCTTCACCAGAGTGAGTAAAAAGAGATTTGTAAAGTACATGCTGCCGCAAATTATAACTTTTTTGAGTGCAATGTTCCCAGGGTGACGCTCAATCAATTGCGCACTTATTTATGCAAGTTCAATAAAGCCTTTGACTTATGACTTAACTTAAATGATTCACATACAAGTGTTCTTGGTCAATTGATAACAAATTATTTGCGAACGGAAATGCCACAACCGGAAGATACTAATATTATAATTTGTGTAGGAACACAAAAAGTGCCTAAAGCACTAGACCTTGTTAGTAAGTAGTACAATCTAATCGTAACAAATGCTGACGTCACTTAGCTATCATAACGAAACGTAGGTATGTATGTATACTTTACTTAACTAATATACTATATACAATATAATGTCAGCAATAAAATTGGAAAGCAATACATAAAATTGGAAGCTTGCGTCAGTCAATTGAAAGCCCACGCGAACCCAGCCGAAAAACAAACAACCACAAAATACTGTGCGAAAAAACACAAAACAAATAACAAAAATGCTTCAAATTAAGCGTCAGATTTATAGCTCTGTCTCTTTTACATGCTTCTCTTCATTCTCTCGCTGTCTCCCTGTCTCGCTCAGCTGCAGCTTGTTGCTTGTTGGAGCCGCGTCACAATTAGAGAAAAGCTTACAAAAGGTCAGCCACAACAAAATTGGCAAAGCACTCGAGACAAAAAAGCGAAGCAAAAACATAGCATAAAATAAAATAAAAATAAAACTAATAACAAAGCGTAGCAATAGAAAAATTAGAAGCTTGTGGCAATATAAAACGGTTTCTTATGCCCTTTTCTTACAACAACTGATGGGTGTATTCAATCAAGCGAACAGTAAAGAAAATATAATATTTAACTTGATTTTTTTAAAACCAACTGCTTCAAAATACGTCTAAGGGGATTTTCTTTACAACTTGAAATGTATTTCATAACTTTTACAGGGCATCTTAAGGTTAGTTAGCTAATCCAAAGCTAGCTAACTTGCTTGATTTCTTATTATGCTTTCGGCAACTTCGACGAAGGCAAGCCCTTATTTTCTTTTCTTCACAGTTGTCTGGATGGGAAACAAATGTTGAAAAGGGGAAAGACACGACGATGTTGACGGGTCGTTTAGCTGCTCTTAAAGCCATATTAGTGCGATGTATTGGCCGTTTACCGACAGGCAGAGAGAGATTGAGAGAGAGAGAGAGAGAGAGAGAAAACGTCCTGGGGGAAGTAGGCAATTAATTTTTTAATGGCTTAGACGAAATGAGTGACTTTGGGTTATTAGAAAAGTTTGTTTTTATGGCGCAGCAAAAACTGCTTGAAATTGTCAATTAGCAAAGTGCTGAGGCAAGACAAGAATAGGAAAAAGGCGAACACTAATAAAAAAAAACATGCGAAAAAAAACACGCTTAGAAATTGGCAAACTTGATTTTAAGGTCTTAGCCGTCTTTAGAAGGAAACAGTTTGCTCTGCTGACCAACTAATTGAGTACGACTTACATTTTTATGATGTTTAATCTAATTTTTTATGTTCGGGCCACATTTAACGGCCATTTGCCTAACGAGCGGACTGCACTGTACTGAAAAGTCGTTACACGAAATATAATTTTGTATCCGTTGGGGTTCGCTATTTATTTATTTATTTATTTAAAGCTGGCCAAGCTGGCAGCAATTTGTTTTGATTCAATGCAATATCAAAAACGTGACCCAAGTGCTCTCAAAAGCAAAAAACCCTCCGAAAAAAAGGCAAATGAAGCGAGGCAATAATTTAGAGTCTTCCTGGTTTGGGGCTTTGGTTGGAAAGGGTGTGGAAACGTGAGGTAAGGTTGAAGTCTTTTGCGCTGTGGGCAATCACCACCAAAATGTATGCAAATTGCATTTAGCCAAAGTGAGCGTTAACGTGAACCCAAGCACGTGCGAATGATTGAGCCAAAAGCAACGCAGACGCACTCAGATAAAGTAGATAGATATATACATAGATAGTACTTCTTATCTGTACAGAACGTAACTGATTGATAGGTAGCATTCACTGATAGCTGCTAATCGTTATTAGAAACGGCTGACTCAACTGATTAACAGCCATGTGCGGAAGAGTTACGAACAGATGTGGCCAAGAGTGCGTAAGAGACAAGAACGAGTGTCAGCTACTTAGCTCGTTTTTAATCGTGTTCAAGTGGCCAGTTAATCCTGTCACTTCCGTTGCAAGCACTAGCAAGTAGTCGTAGGTATTAAGTAAGGAGTGTGAATACTGCATTATCCAATGCACTTCCGTGTGAATGTCCTTTGAGTGTGAGAGTTGCGACGAGGGCTACTCAAAGTGTTGTAACATATATAAAAGTATTTGTTAGCCTATCATCTTTGAAAAAAGCTAAAAGACTTTAAGCGAAAATACTTCTCTAAGCTTTAAGTCTTTCAATAATCATAAAAATGAATCATTTTTAGCAAATCGCTAAAAGCGTTCACCTTTCTCTTTGAATTCAACGTATGCCACGATTTAATGACCTTTTGCCAATCAAAGTTTTCTAATCAAATTATCTAACCAAACTGCAGATCTCTGTTATAATTCGATTTCAGACAACTCGATGTAACTGTAATAAACAATCAGCTCATAAATTATAACATCAGATACACATTTGTGTGTGTTATTTGATTCGCTTGGATTTGTTGCAATTTCAAGCACAATTCTTCATAACTTCAACAGCCTCCCACATGGCAGTTAACATGCTCATTGCTCTTGGCCATTACATGCTGCACTCTGGAATGCCTTTCTCGACGCCATAACTTCCAAACACACACACACACACACAGACACAATAACATACTGTCTCCATTTTTATGCGCTAACCATAAAACACAATTTCAACTTTTTTACTCATTTTTTTAAACGATTTTTTTTCTTGCCCACAAGTTTCAGCTGCGGTCTTACAAATGTTTATAAAAAAGAACTCTCTTTTCACTATAGAAATCGGCTACAAGATACTGTGTAGAGTAAAGAGAAGACATTTGAATACTAAGCGAAAACTAAGCGATAAGGTTTTATTTATAAAAGAAAGAAAGTTAAATATCGATATTTATCGATAAGTATGTAACTAACTTATTGAAGAGCAAACCTACTTTGGAATGCTTTCTACCTATATATGTTCTTTGATACCCTATTAAACCATATTAAAAGGGTATACAAATAAATGTCTTCAGAGCAGTTGGCAGATGGTAGGTAGCGGAGTTTTTTTTTGGATTTGGCTTAGGAGTCTGGGTAGAGGCCACTTGGTCGCGACCACAGAAGTGACTTAACTGGCTATAAGCCGACTCATATGCGATTCCACCCTCTCTCTCTCTGCACTCGGCTGTGTCTCATCTCTATTTCATTTCAAACTCCAGTACACATGCCACGTCTAGATGACACTTGACTGAATATTTATGGCCACAAATGGAGCGAAAATAAAATCGCCAAGTCACAGGCGGACGCAAACGCGAATGCGACTACACAACAACTAATACAACAACAACAAGAGTAACAACAAATGCGAACAGACACACATGGCGTTGGCCATGTCGATGGATGCCTTTGTCTGGCGCGACTCGACTGGACGGCTTGTGGCCACATGGAAGACATGCCCTTTTTTGAGCGCTGTGCCCCATCTGCGATTTTGTTGCCTTTGTGGCACACAAAAGCACAACCTCAACACAATACCGTTAGCCTGACCGAACCCAACAAAAACAAAAAAAAGCAGCCTGATGACTGCCCCATTGGTTTTGGGTGGCTTTGGTTTTTTTTAGTTTGTGGTTTTTTGTTGTGGTTTTTTTTTTACTTCGTGATCTTTATCTTTATCTGTGCACATGGCTTATGTAGGCTCATGACGGTTGTATTCACAAATATTTGCGCTTATTTATGTGGCTTTTGTTTTATCAGTTTGTTTACTCAACGATTATGCTTAAAGCAAAGCTGTTTCCACATCCACATCCACGTCTCTAAGTTTCGCTTAAAATCACTGCCTGGCACTGATTTGGTACCACTGTACAACAGTTTTGTGCCCGTACCCATACCCGTGCCCTGCAAATATGTAATGAAGCATAAGCAATTATGATAATGTCGCTTGTGTGTTTTCGTTCTGTTTCTTTTCGTTTAATGTTCTTGTTGTGATAGCTTATCAGCACAACAGGCGACTCGACTGAGCAAAGCAGCCTCCAAAAATTGCTCCCCAAAGTCAACAAAAGCATTTTTTCTTCAAAAAAAAAAAACAACGATTTTTAAATGCTCTAAAAAAGAAACACCTAAAAGTTGTGAGGCCTCAGAGAAAATTCAATAAAATTATAGCCAAAATAATATTATTATTAATGTGAAAACAATTTTTTGAATAATTTAAATAAAGCGTTTATTATTTTTGATTATTGACTTTTTAAAACGAGAAATTGATACCAAAACAAGTTTAGTATAATTGAAAAACTGTGTATTTTCTTTATTGTTCAAATGTGTTCACAACAAAAACTTTCCCATTTATAGCTAGACATAACAAATAAATTTTGAATCGAATATTTGTTATTTTGATGATCTCAGCTTAATCAGCTAGAGCTGTCGGAAAACAAGTGTTTGATTATAATAACCTCTGAACTGTTCTCTGCTCAATCAGTTCGATTGCAAAAGTATTATTTTTGTTTTTGTTTTTTTGCCTACACAGACAAATTGCAAATTTTCAATTTATATTTTTTCGTTTCGTTATTTTTTGTGAGCTTTGCCTGAAATGTCACGTAAAACACGCGCTGCAAAAAATATGTAACAAATATTTCATGCATTTTTCCCCCTTTTATTACGTGTATACATTGTTGTGTGGCACAATCCTATCTGGCCACGCCTCCAACAGGTAGCAACAATTTTCAGAGTTTTTTAACAAGTTTTGCTTGACTCGCTGGCTGAGGAGCTTGAAAGGTGAAGACGAATATTGACGCCCATTGGCAATTTATGCAAATCAAAATCGAAATAATAAAAAAAAAAACTCAACCACTTTTTGTAAGCTCAATCACATTGGGCTTGGAGTTCGGGCTTTGACTTTGGCCTGGCACCCAATGGCACCACTTAAATTGGGCACCACTTGAATTAAGCCATTTGGAAGCCCTGCGGCTTGAAGGTAAATTAAAATTGACAAAAAGTAATGCCAGACAGTCAGGCCGAGTGAAATTTCTGAAGCGACAAAGCTCTTTTCTCTACCATAATTTCGCCTGGAGGTTCTCTGTATCACACCATTTCTCTACTTGGACACTTGAAAACTCGACTTGAGTTGACAACTGAAGCGTTTATCTAAAGTTCAACAACTTATGCAAATGTGTGTGTGTGTAGAAGAGTGTGTGTGTGGGTGTGTGTGGATAAGTGTGTGCTTCAATCAATGCCGTGCTTACAAAACACACACACACTCACACACATAAACGTTCACATATGCATAATAACATTCAGATGTGCAGGAATTTGTTCATGCATCTCTTTCATACATTAAACTGGATAGAGGGCATGGCATATCTTTTTATTAGATGTGACAAGAAGTCGTTTGTGACCTCTTACACTGAGGAAAAATACACTCTTCTTATACAGAAATCTACTTTAATTATTTTTGATAAAGATCTCTTTACGAAATTAACTATGCCACATTAAATAACTTTCTGTTCAACAAATGTTCGATAGGAATCACAGAAATATATCATTTTAATAAAATCTATTCAAAAACATGCCCGCAAGTGTATTTAATCTGCGCCTGACTCTAAACATCACTTCTTTTTATTACTTTTTATAAACCACAATTGTATTTTTCTTTATATTTTTATAAAGTTATCATGGTTCTTGATATGAGTACACATGCATAATCTTTATGCTGTACTTGTTCTTTTGATGATTAATGTAGAAGCTACATTGTAGATGGATGTTTGTGTGTTTGTTTGTATGGCCCTCGGATGTGTCCAGTGCATTTTAAAGCGATTAGTCATGAGTGTTGTTGTGGTTTGTTGTTGCTGTTTGAATGCGACGCTCTTGAAATTGTCGGACAAACGTTTCAATGTTGACTGACCGTATAAGCGGCTTAGGGACTACCAAAAGTGCAAAGGTTAAGTCAATTGAAGTGAAAAAGCCAAACAGAAGGGTAACAAAAAAAAAAAAAAGAAGCAAAACCAGAGAATGTGTTCACATGGAAAAATGCTGACAATTGTTATCAAATTGTCACATGAAGTTGGATTTGATTGAGTGCATAGACAAAAGTTGACACAATGGTTAGAAATTTGAAGGTTTTTGTGGCTTAGATATTTGCTAACAAATGGATATAATATAAGCTAATTAAAACTGTTGATATTTGTTAAGAAACTTGAAGTGATTAAAACGAAAACAAAATAAACACAAAATGGCCCAAAAAAACAAGTGAAAAGTTTATTTTTTTAATTCCATAAACAGCTCATTATTGTTGTAGCACTTTAAGTCAATCCAAAGAGACTGAATGTTCAAAAATACCAGACGTTCTTGAAATGGGATTATAAAACAGCAGCAGTATCTCAGTATTGATAAACACAACTTGAATAACTTCTAGCCCATTGGTAAAGCCATAAAAGTCAAACGAGAATGAGTTCATTAAAAAACCACTTGTTTAAATATGTTTATTATAGCAACTACCTGCTAAATGAATACCAGACACAATAAACAAATGGCCACAGGCATTGTTTACACTACTCTGAATTGAATTCATGTATTATTGTAGCTGAAAATATAATTAAATATTTAACTAGTTCAATTTAAGCATGTTAGGGAATATATATTATATTTCTATATACCCTAAGTTGATTGCTTAAGCGGAGTATCATTGAGTATTGCATCAGTATGAAGACTCTTTCGTTTCATTCAAAACTAAATACAAGTGTCTCAAGTGCTGTTTTAAAACAATTATAATGCGCTTAAGTCGCCACCAACTCTTAACTGAGCCATTTGCGTTTGAACTTGACCTTTTTTTTCTTGGCATGGCCGTAACCGTAATGCGCTTAACCCAATGCACAGAAGTTGGTAGCTATAGTTTGTTGCTTATAGCATCAGCATTAAAGCCGTCATTCATTATTACCATTTACGTCATTATTGGCATGAAATTCGACCCAATGTCTGCTGGCATTAAGTAGTAAGTAGCTTAACACACAGCATTTGACTGTCTGCCCAACGAGCTGAGAGTACAAAGCGAACTGAGAGAACTGAGGGAACTGAGAGAACTGATTTGCGGTCTCGTGTTGCATTGCCTGACCCAATTGCACGTTTTTCACTGTACGTTAGTGTATGTCACATACACGTACAATTAGAAAAAGTTGAGAAAATTCTGTTTATAAAAAATGTTAAATCACTAAAGAAAATTCTTGATTTAAAACTAATACCAAATAAATTTATAATTTCGTCAAGATGTTTGCCTTATTATTTTCACTACCACTTTTTCTCTAAGTGTACGTGCAATGAAACAAGCAAGTGCCTTGGCCTGTGCCTCGTTCTTTTTGCTGCTAATTGGATTAATAATGACACAAACAATGGGGTAGCAGTAGCTTGCTCCAGAAATATATATATGCCTGTGTGTGTGTGTGTGTTGGGATTATGTAAGTCAATCGACTCTGTCTACGAATATATATGTGTCGGACTCCAGTCTAGTCTGCCATTTATGGCACACATACTGAGAGCTGTCAAAATGCTAGCTGCCAGAAAAATGTAAGTCCAGAAGTTGGGCAACAACAATCTCCTCCAAACAAAACCAAAAAAAAAACCCAAAAATGGAGCATTTTTAATACAAAGCAAACATTTTTTTGTGAATTTGTTTATGGTAATAAGAAATGCTTGCATAATGAAGGCAGTCTTAAGATAAAAGTAACTAGCAAATAGTTGTAGAGCCATAAATAAATTGATTAAACACACACAACTAACACAATTTCTAGGTACAAAAATATTTTGTTTTAGTTATTGGCAGCAAATTCAAAATTAGTTAAGCAATATATTGCAGACTTTAAGACTACCGTTATAACTGAAACCCATAAGCTAGCTACTTATTGTGACCCAATTCTCAGCATAATTTTTCAATTACCAAATTACTGACCTCATAAATTGTTACACATACTTACTGCCAATCGTCTTATATCATCATTATACCACACACAATAACAGTAGTAAGTACGACGAGGCAAACGGCGAAGAATCAAAGAAACTGCTTTATCAGCAAAGAAACGGTTAAAAGAGCTAACACAGAAAACACTCTATCAATATGAATGGAACGCTTCGCTTCTTGGTGTGTGTTTACTAAGTTTGTGTTTGTGTTTGTCTAAGATACGCTATCAAAACAACGCCGTAGTGTGTCCCCAATATTATTATGATGAGCAATACAAATTCACCGAAACAAAAAAACAAAAAAAAACAATAATAATAAAACCAATCGAGATAAGAGTAGGAATAAAGAATTTGGTTTAAATAAACGTTGAAATTTAAAAGTTGTCAATTTAATTATAGCCACACAAAAATGATGAGCTAACTCCATGAATCGACATAATAGAAAATATTTTCTTGATTCACGCACGTTTATTTTTACAAAAGTTGTTTTGTGTATAAATTAATTGTTGACAAATTTGTTGAGGCAGTCAAAGGGTTGAAGTGGGTGAAGTGGGTTCAGTTTAAGGTTATTGTTTCTTCTGTTCTTTATTGCTGTTCTACATGAGTCAGTTGATTCTTTGTCACTGTCTTATTTTATGCTTTTGGCCCTCTGCCCGAGTTTTATCATGCTTATAGCATTAAGCGGTAAATAAAAAACAAAGCTTACGGTTTTTTTGTGTTTTGTTTTTTTGCGTATTTAATATTTGATTTTGCTGTTGCTTTTGCTTTTCCAGCTGCGCGATTTTTTGCGAAAAAGTTCTTAACGGCAGCTGTCCCCATAAATTTAATTAAAAATCATTTAAAATCCTTTTGGAAATTGTTTTTTAGCACAACTTTTTAGCACAACTTTTTAGCCTGGCAGCCCAAAAAGGTGACTGAGTGTCAACACGTGCCAAAGTGCTAGTAAATATATACATATATGTATATATTCATGTTTGTGTATATGTTTGTCTTTATGTCTGTCAAGTTGCAAAAGTTTTCGGGGCAAAAACAACACCAACAAGCATTAAAAAGTTTTTTTGTTTTGTGCTCACTGCAAAAACCAAACAAAGCAAAGTGCAGGCCAAGTATCTGCAAGATACAAAAGTGCCGTTGTAGATACAAATATGTATGGTCTAGTAGATACAAGTGGAAGTTTTTATATATTATGCGCATGCAGATGTGTTTTATCATGTTTCATTCATTGTTGTTGTTGTTGTTGTTCCCGTTCCCATTCCTGTACACGTTTCCATTTGCGTGACGCTACAACGCATTAACATAAGCAAAATAGAGACAAATTCATAATTGGCCACGCACCGAGCCCCCAAGCGACCTGCAACTTGGCATCTAGGTGATGTTTAAGGGGTGGTTGTTATAGTTGTTGTTGTTGTTATTGGGGTGCGTCGTCGCTATGGCGTATGATGAATATAACGCACGTGCATGTCACACGTTGCCATTGCGGTTGTTATTGTCATTGTTGTGGATTATTGTTGATGTTGTTACTTTTGTTGTTGTTGTTGTTGTCGCTGTCTTGTAACTGCTGCTGTTAAGCTTCTGTGCGGCAAATATCCCATAACTGAGCATTAAGGCTTGCCAAAGCGGTTTGTTCTTGTTTTTATTTTATTAAATGTTTAAATAAATTAGTAGCTGGTGTTTTTTAATACAATTTAACACTTGTTTTAACAGCAAAAGTGTTAATTTTATTTAATGAACATTATTTCAATCAAATACTGCATTTCAAATGTTTTTTGTTACTCAAAATGTTTTTAAAATTACATTTTATAACTTTAAGCTACGGAAAAAAAACATTTTAAAAATTTAATCAAATTTTTCATAGATGTACTTTTAGCTATTTGTATAAAATTATTTTGTAATGGTTAACAAATATTTATTATTTTTAAATGAATTCAATGTTATTACATTATTTAAGTTCTTGCATCCACAGTTCCGACTTGCACAGATGCCCATCATTTTTACAATTTTTTTTCTGGCTGACATTATTTACCATATATATTACAATCAATTGTGTATGCCATGTTTGTGGCGTTGTCAACGCACACACACGCACACACACACACAAACAGACAAACAACAAAGAAACACAAATGCCAAAATGTTCATACGCAACGTTGACCCAATTTTTAAGCCAAACCGACAAAAAAACACCCTTGAAACAGACAATCCCACATGCGGAGCGAAAAAAAAAACCCAATAAAACACACACACACATAAATACTGTCCAAAACATAGCAATAGAAAGGGATAGAAATATGAAATAGGGGAGGGGGGCACAGCGAAGACAGTAAGAAACGAAAATACAAGGAGGGGTTGTAATTTTTGTATACATTTGTATTTTTTGTTGGGGCGCGGTTCTCACTTTGCCTCATCTGCATTGTTATTATTATATATGCATCTTTTGAATTGGGTCAGCACCGGCACGTGCCTACTATATATCTATATATATGTGTGCAATTGCATTCTATATTTTATATCTATGTGATTATGCAAGGCTATTCGCAAGCAGTTAGTTTCACATTTTAATATATATAAACTATGCCCCAAGCATTCAACTGGAGCTCATTAAGAGACAAAACGCGGCTATTTCTATGTTGCCTCTTGCACATCCTTTTCGCATGCAGCAGCTTTAGCTTATTATGCGTATAAAATGCAACTGCAGTGGCCAACTGTCACAGCTCAAGGATGCTTAGTTCTCATTTAGTGCCAGCATTAGACGAAGAACATAAACACCCAAAACCCAATTGGCCAACGCCAACAACATTGTTCAGACTTTTGCACTTATTGCAGTTGTTCCAAAACAAAAGTTGCAATTGCTTTGTTTTTTGAATGTTTGCTTTGGCTGTTAATAGTTTTAGGTATGTGCTGCTTATAAAAAGACTATAAACTGCAAGGAACTTAGTTTTATCTTTAGTCTTTAGCACATTAAGTACTATTTGCAAAGATTTTTGTTTAAGTTGCATGTTTAAACAGGAATTGAGATGTTTTGAGCTTTAAAAAACATTTTTTTCAGACGATACGCTCATCATAATCTTTATCTTTACTTCACCGTTCATTAAGCTGCAGCCTAACAAATGAAGTAAAGATAGCTCAATTATTGTCAGACCAAGCACAACACAACATTATCTTTATATCTTTATATCGACAACTTAGCTCAGCTCTAGGTAAAAGCTTTTGGGTCTCTTAAATGTATCTTTAATGGACATTTGCTTGGTCAACACCTGAGACGTCGTTTCATTTCGAGGCGCCACTTGGCCGATAAAGTTTGTGTTTCCTTTAACGCTTACGGAACAACAATCAATCTCATTGACAACAAAGCTCCACTGAAAAACAAAATTTATTGTTGTTGACGGCTCTCAATCTCTCCTCCCCCCTTTCTGTCTGTCTGTAGCTGTCTCTATCTGTTGATATGTCTGTCTATGATAGCTTCATTGGCAGCTCTTGTCATATGCATAACATTTCATTTTAGGTTTTTCTCTAACTTGCTGCCTTTCTTTCTGTCTTTCTATGTAAATTTTGATAAATGATACAACATATTTTCCCCCATGATCACCGATGAGTGTTTTTTTTCTACTTTTTTCTCTGCGTTTGTGTTTGTTGTTGTTTGGGTGTTGGGTGTGTCATCTTCCGCTATGGGAAAAGTTGTTTTCCGCCATAATGGAAAGGTAAAACATTTGATCAGGTTTAATAACTCTGAGACTAGACGTAGCTTTAAGTTATTTAAGTTTTCTCTTAAACTTTAAATAAAATAATTTATCTAAACAAAAAAAAACTGGTTTTTCGTTTCACTTGAAAAACAAAATCATAACAACACAAAACAAATGGGTTGGGGAAATAACAAACATTGAGAGCTGATATTTTCATTTCCGAACAAGCGATTATTTGCAATTTGTCATCGATAGGCGACACTGAAATCTGAAATATGACTCTCAAAGTCGGCAAAACTAAAACTGATTTTGATTATTTGCACAAAGCATATCGTATGGTGGCTGGCAAAACTTTCAAGGAACTTTTTCAAATCCATGGACAACAGGCAGCTGACACAGCAGTAAGCCATTAAAAAAAAAACAGAAAAATAAATTATATTATATAGAGCACCTTCAGCGACAAATAAATGCTCTTTTTGAGATACGTCATACGTAAAAATTGATTTATTTTCATATTATTATGGTTAAACAATATGTTTAGTGTGATATTTGTTAAGAGAATTCATGTTTTATGATTTATTTTCGATTCTTTAAGCTAATTTCAGATCCAATCTAAGCAAGCATATTTACTGTTCAATCAGTTAGATCTAAAACGTTATTTAATAAACTCAAAATGAAGTTACAGTTCATTAAAATATACTTTACGTACCCTTTTTTTTGGTTGAAATAAACTTTTGTTTGCAAATCTCAGCAAAAAAAAATGTAACAAGCTAAAAATCAATTGTTTTTTTTTCTTCGTTTTCTTTTTCTTTGCTGAAACTTGTTTTAACACTTCAGCGAGCACGCAGGGCATACGAGAGTGAGGGGGTGAGAGGGAGTGAGGCTGATATTCTAGGCCTACAACATGTATTTGAAACTAATTTAAATAAAAACCAATCTGGCTGGAAATGTTAAACATAATTCGAGCCTACTGCTTGCCATCTTATCGCTTTATGTGTTGTGACGGGTCTGGGTCTGTGAAACTTTTGCTCGTTTACATACTTGGTCTTTGTGTGTGTGTGTGTGTGTGTGTGTCGTTGCGTAACTGTGACTGCAACTCAATTCAAATTGCCAAAAACGAACTTTCCACTGCGGCAGCAAACAATTTTTATTTTTATAGCCAAACAACAAAAGAAGTTTGCCTTTAAGCCTGAACACTAAAACCAGAACCAAACCAAAAATCTAAGCCAAACCAAAACAAAAAAAACTCAACACGTTTCACTTTCGCTGAACTTGAAACTTGAACGGCGAGAACGAACTTGAGAACATGGCTTCGCATGCTGATGATGATTATCCTTCCTAGCAACAGCCAACAGGCACCAGTCGGCCAGGATACCAAGTGAACAGCATCTAGCATTCTGAGGCCTACACACACATACACACACACACAGCGGTTTCTCGTTAAAAATAAAAATGTAAAAGAAACAAAGCATAGCATGAAGGAACTATAAAGCTTCGGTATGCTACAGACTTGATACCCTTTATAGCCTTACATAAACGTCAAGATTGATAAAGTTATATCTTAAGGCGGCATCTGTTCGAAAATTTCATTATTATATTACCACGGAACAAAAAAATATTTTTATTCTTCAAGTTGTTATCTTAAATAAAGTCACAAATTGCATATAAAAAATTCAAAATACCCTTGAGCAAGAGCTATAAAGAAATTCTTAGGCCAAGGCAAAACGATTGCGATAAGAACAGACAATGAGCCAAAAAGGAAAAGTAAATAGCAAGTGCTGCTCGCTTTTAGGCGCTTAGTCCCACCCCCCACCGCCAACCAAACACTCAACAGAATCTCAGAGTGTTGTTTGCTTTTGTATTGTATGTAGGTCGCTCAAGTTATGAGAATTAGAGCACAACATTTGGACATAGCACCATAAAAGATTACAATAAAACAGAACGCAAATACAAATAAAAGCGTCCACAAGCAATGACATTTATATTGGCCATTTTCAAAACGCAAAAAAAAAACCATTCACCACTCCCTTTCGCTCTCTCTTTTTGTGTCTCCCTCCCTTTATCAAAGTCTCCCTGTGGTATTGTGTATTGTATTTAGTATGAACTTGAATGGAAATTAATTAGCTAGTCATCAAATGTGGCGAGACGAGTGGGCAGCACTTGGTAATGAATGCCAAATTGTAAGTGTTGCGATTGGATGTTGTGAATAACCTAAGGAAATTCAATTTATTCTGTAATGAAATTGATATACAGCTATCAATATCGCAAGGTAAATTGATTTCAACTTGTTTGCTTTATTTATTTGCCATTTGTGATTGTGGCTAAGCTTGTTTATTGGAAAATCGAAGAAAAAAAATAAATATATATCAAATAGCTTTAATTATATTTAATGCCTTGAACGTCGTGAAGGATAGATCTTGATTTGTGGATAACTTAATTAATTTTTGAGGCTTTACATAGGTTGTTAATTAAAGCAAGAGATATAAAGTTAAATAAGCCATTTCTTACTTCCTACTCCTACTTTAGAAACTAGACAATAGAAATCGTTTCAAGAATATGAGATTTGCCAAAGTTAAAAAAAGTAAATTAAGTTCTTCTTTCAGTTATTTGCAAAGAAGCAATAAAAATGAAATAAGAATGTGTTAATTATATTCCTTATAAGTAAGATCAGAGATCATAGCATATAGCATAAAATATTTAAGCTAAAGCTTTCCAAATTGATTATAATAATGTGTTAACTTTTATACAAATTTATCACGCTTTGCTTATGTAAATCTAGCAAATACCAAATAAAGCAAAGAACTACGAAAACTATTATATATTCTTAGAGCTTTTTAGTTCCATCTTTGGCATAATTTGAACGGTTTTGTAGTGAATTGGTTTCAGATTCGATCACCAAACATTTAAATTTCGCAATAAAAGAGTTTGAAAATGGTGTGGATAAATCTCTAAAAGGCTTTCAATGGAATCAGAAATAACGTAAGAATATTTATAACCTTTGCTAACACCTACAAAATTAAGCATGTATATAGTTCAAACGATGGTATATATAAATTATTGAAAACATTTCATTGTTTGAGTTTCTTTAAGTGCACTGACCCCAGTTTCATCAGTTGCTTTGCATTTAAGTACTTGCCAAACCCAAAGCCATAAAAACTGTTATCAAACTCAAACCGACTAAGCCCAAACTATATATACATACATACTCAGCACATATATACATATACTATATACTCTCAAATTGATAAGCTCGGACAATAAAGTTTCGATACCACACCCAACACTTTTTCAAACAGTCCCTTTTTATTTGTGAAAGAGCTTGATCCAAAATGAGTTTGCAGCAATCAAAAACCGCAACATGTTAACTGTTAATGCCCCAGACACCTATTTGGGTGTGGGGAGGGGAGCAAGGAGTCAGTTGAAGCTTTCCATATGTGCGTCGACCCAAAAAAGCTGATGCTGAAACCCAACAATGAGCATTGTGAAACGCCAAATATATAAAATATATTAAAAACCGAAGGAGCAAAGTGTAAAAAAGGTCTCGGATCTCAATAATTCAAAACAATTTCATTTTATTGCGCAAGTTTTTCGGGATACGTTTTTTGGGGGCGCACAAAGCACAGTTTAAGCTAACAATACGGCCAACAAAGTAATTTTTTTTGACAGCGGCTACTTTTGGGAGGTGTAAAAGGGGGGGATTTGGCACGCTGGGATTAACCCTTTTTAACTGGTCGCGAAACGTATAAAACATTTTGTTGTAGGGACGATATAATGGTGGCGGGGAAGGGTAGGGTAGGGTAGGATTGGGGATTTATATGTGTATGAGGTAGGCGTGAAAGTCAAATACGTAAAGAGAGAAAGATGGTCAAAGGGAGAATGTACACTGTAAAAAATACTAGTCATTCTTAAGCTTTCTCCTGATTTTTATCAGAGTAATTTTAATCGCAAGCTGTTTATTCAAAACTTTACCTTTTTAGCTTTATCACTTAAAGAATTTTTTTGAGTGTTTCGTTTCAACTTACCGTTTGGCAATTATTTGGTTCGGTTGGCTGTGAGGGAGCCTGGTGAGCTGATGAAGATGAACTGGGTTCGTAATCCTTTTAGCGTCTGCTGATAATGAATATTTTGGCCAGTCACACAGAGGCGCAAAACTTACACGCACACACACACACAGACGCATACACATACACAGACGAGAGTGCACGCACCGACACAGGGAACACACAGTTAAACCAGCTTCACAGCTATTAATGAAGTCTAGTCGAGCACGCGGGGGTTATGGGTTGTGGGAAAGATATTAATTAACTCCCGTGTGTTATAGGCAAAATATCTTTTGAGTTGCGCAAGATTACATGTAACAAAAAAATTTACCGCGTTGTTGATGCAATCGACCGGCTTAATTAGCGTTTAATTTGCACAGATTTTGTTTTTAATTTGCAAACTCTTTCTCCCTCTTTCTTTCTTTTTCTCTTTCTCAATCTCTCACTTTCGCAATGTATGTTTGTTTGTTATGGTTTGTGATTGCGCCTAAATCTGTTTCAATCACACACAGTTTGATTATTTAATTAGTCACTGTTGTTTGTCGATTAGTTCGATTCAATTGTTGTTGTTCTTGTTGCGATCGTCGTAATCAAAACACCGGGCAAACACGTAAGCCGAAACCTTTACACTTGGATTTTGCTTGGGGAACAAAACGTACACGTAGCAAGCCGCAACACAAACGCACAGCACTAGACGCCAAAGCCGAATGAAAGCCAGCAGGTTGTGGTTGGTTGTGTTTTCATATTTCGTTTGTCGTCCACAACAAGTTGCGTGTAGTGGTTGCAAAGCGAACCGTTGCGTCGAACAGCAACATGCTTGAGCGCAGGCTGCAAGAAATACTGGTATTTTCATAAGAATAATGGCTTTCGTTTTGCATACTAGTTTAGTTTAACTATAATACTTTGGACAATAACCTATTAAGAGCACCCAGAATCGGCGCCTGCTGCAAATTATCCCTTCACTGCACCAAAACAATTTACTCAACTATCATAAATGCCCAATTAAAATACCTAAAATTTTGTTCATTAACAAAAACACTCCATGAAGGCCCACAAAATTAGCCCACAGACAGTAGCGCTGATTTTATTTTATTTCAATGAGCTAAACCCAATTTTGAGTATTGAAAGCAACAAAAGTCCAGACAATGCCGCAAGATGTGTTGCATAAAGATAGATAGAAAAGGGTATAGAAAATCAGATTTCCCTTTCATGTAATTAAAACCAAACAGCCGGCTCAGTGTAAGCCGGGCCAAAACAGAAACAACAACAACCCCGAGCTATAGTTGTTGTTTTTGTTGTTGTTGTTGTCATGACAACCAACGGGGCCAAAGCAATTGACAGTTTTTTTTTTCTTTTCAGGTAAATAGCAACACTCGAAGAAAGGACATCGAACAGACAAGAAAAGAAAGCAAGGCACCTGCAGGACTCTGGCAATTTTCACGGTTGCAAGTGCAAAAATTCAAGGATTCGAACGAAACCTCAGCGGAAGTGCGCAAAAATAAGAAAAATTCACAGAGTGCACAAGAAAAATCATTAAATACAAACAAAACCAACCAAAAACAAAGAGCAGGAAAAAGGCAACGAACGCCCTGTATGCCACGCCCCCACGTGTCAGCAGCTGAACGACTATGAATTACTACGATGAGGAGATCACAATCAGTGGACCAACGGATGGCAAAAATCATTTGAGCAGCGTACCAATGGAGCGACTCTCAAGCAGAGGTGAAGCTCGTGGCAATTCTCGAACACCAGGTGGACAACGGGCAGCAGCAGCCAGGCAGCGTAATATGGTAAGTATCCAAAAACATAAAAGGAGAACAAAAGCTAGTGATGGGAGCGTGTTGCTCGTAGGTCGTGCGTGACTCGAAAATAATGAAGAGCTTCTTTCCTAACTGATAAAGCAACTTCAGGGCAGCTCCGCTGATGATGATGGCCTGCTCCAGGACATTATAGATCATGATGATGAGGCCGATGACAGCGATGACGACGATGATGACAGTGAATTGCATTTGGCTGGTGCCTCAACCTCTGCTGCTGGTCTCTCTGCAACGCAGCCACGACCACAAACACGTCCAGGCAGTACGCGTAATGCTCCAAAGGCTACACCAATCATGCCACACGAAGAAGATCAGTTAAGTTTTGGCAGTTCCGATGAGGCAGCCGGCGAGCAGATGCCAAATGGAAAGTTGACGCATCAGAAGTTGCCGTTGCCAACACAGCAGAGACGCAGCGCTGGCAGGGCACAGGAGACAGCCTCATTTAATTTAACACCCGATAAGTGGGAACAGTTGCCGTTGCAGGCGGAATTAAAGGAGATTTTTCCGTATATACTTAAGTATACGCCACAGGGCATAGACACGCCGTATCATCTGCAACCATTTATACCCGAATATGTGCCAGCCGTTGGCGATGTTGATGCAATGTTGAAGGTAATGGCGCCACCACTGCTACAACCCCAGCGCCAACGGGAATTGGATGAGCAACTGCAACGGCTAGGCTTAATGCTTCTAGATGAACCATCTGGTACTCAGAGTGAACCAAGTTTGTTAAATATGAAGCTACGTTCCGTGCTGAGCGGAAATCGTGGTGGAAATCCACGTAATGCCTCCGCCACATTGGTGCCCACTGCAAAGTCCGCGAAAGATATTGAGAAATGGATTGGTGAGGTGGAGCAGGTTCATATGACGCAATCCATGTTCGATTCCCAGCCCCGCAAGGATATCGATGCCTTGCTAGAGGATTGGCCACGTTCGTATGGCACGCAGGCAACGAAGGATGCTTTAGATGAGGCCTATCGTTCCTGTCTCCAGCAGCAAGTCTCCCTGGCCGATTATGTGCGCGTGCTTTGCGAACGTTTTGATGTCGATGGTCCAATGGAAACACAGTCCGATTACATACACAACGTACAGACGCTGTTTGCTCTCTACCTGGCCGCAAGTCAAGCGTGGGACTAGCGTAGTAAAGCCATGCAAGAGAGAATGTGAGATGCGAGCGTGTAGGAGAATTTTTAATGCGTTGGATTTTTCGTGTACGAATGTTTTCATATAATCTTTACAGCTCTGATGCAGAGTTAAATTATATATTATAATCTATGAAAGTCAATAAAAATAAATCGTATTCAATAAACACTTCGTGTCACGACACGCGTTCAACTCGCAAGTTTTTTTCAGTCCGGGAGTAGATCAGGGATAGGCAGTTAGCCGCAGCACTAATAACGCTAATGGGTTCGATTAAGTGACAGCCAGACGCCCGTTTGTTTGCCTTTGTGCAGCTGTGCATACCCCCTTTGCCACACAGCCCCTTAAAAATCGGCTTGGCCATTAAATCGTTTGGCTAACCTCCTCATCTACTCCTTGCTCAACAGTCTGCCATAACTTGGGTGGGGGGTGGTCAGTCGTATGAACTGGGTCTACTGCATTTTGTAGTGCAGATTCCTTGTTCGTTTCGTATCTTTTTTTTCTCGTCGCCTATTTTGAGGAACTGCGAATGCAATGGCGTTGGCGTCAAATTGCGAAATTGCCGCTGTTGTCACTTTGTCTGCCGCATCAGCAGCTTCAAGCAACAAAAATGAAATTTGGTTCGCCATTTTTTATGGAATGTGCCCCATATACAAGAAGCGGGTGTACTTAAATGAATGTCAACATGGAACTATAGATTTAAGATTTATTTCTATTTAAAAATCATAAAAGTTTTATTCCAAAAGCAATAAAAGAGAATAAACTTAATATAAATTAAGCAATATATAGTTCAATTTGTAACTGCATCTTTTGCTATGACAAATTTTAAACTTATGGCAGGGTATTTAACTGTCGACTCTATTCAGAAGAGCAGACAACGTATTCCCGATTGTTTTGTTGCTGTTCCTGTATCTCGTTTGAAGTGCCAAAAGGCATAACCAGGCACAATGGGTGCAGAAGAGGCGCGGATGTTGCATTGAAAATGAAATGAAAATGAAAAACGGCTGAAAACAGTTGACTGAAAAATTCAACGACAAACAACATAACAATACGAAGAAAACGAAATAGAAAAAGTAAGGGACACAAAATAAATGAATAGACGCCAAAGAGAAATGCAATTATCAGAGCGTGCTTATTGGGGCAGATACTACTAGAGTAGAGTATTGACAGAACGGAACACTTCGTGCAGTTAAACCAATCATCTACTTGAGCAGAGCTGTCCAACAACAACCAATGCTTAATTAGAGCCGCTTAAGACAACATTGACCAGGCTATAAGTCAACCACGACCATGTCGCCGCCACGTTTGACGACCTTAATTATGCGTAAGCCCGTAAATACCTATTAATGACATTTTGCGATGCAGCGTCTGCAGCAGACATCAGCATATGAGAATAAGTATGAGTACAAGTATGAGTGCACACACACACGCACACACACATCCACATACACACTGACACAAGGGGTTTGCGTGGGGCAGCTGAGTGGCTGTCAATCAAAAGCGGATGTCATATGTAAAATGCATTACATAGCAGTTAATTTCGTCGCCTTTTGTCCTTTTACTGCTGCTTCCACTATGGTGTTGCCTGTGATTGACACTGCAAGTTGCAAGCGACTCATTAACTATGGTGCGAAGCCAAATGAGGGACAGCAAAGATTAACTCCTTGCCATGATGCTGCAGCAGCAGCATTGGCATTCAAAAGACAATAGCTTGAGTATTCGATTGATTGAAAATTGGTTCAATTAAATTATTAAATTTAGTAAGTTCTATACTGTGCATAAGTTGCACATTTTACTAATAATGTGGTATTACTTAAGATAATATGTACTTAGCACTAAGTAGCTAAAGACATTTCTTTTAAAACTCGGAGGAGCTTTAATAATGTTGTGGCAGTACAATTATTAAAATTTTCGCAAATGATACCACATATCATTTACCAAATTCCGTTAATAGTAGTTAATAGTTAATAAATAGTTCAACACCAAATTTACTTACCAGAGCTGCATACTAATTTTGATTTGTTGCCATCAGCAGTGTTTTTGGTATTTTTAGCGAAGTGGCAACACCGTCCGCATTTCAAGGCAGACGGCGCAACAAATTATTGTAATCAACAAGTTTTGTATGTCTTAAGCATCGAAAAATGCCGCGATCTAATTCGGAAGACGACAAAAGATCACTTTGTGACTATTGCCACACAGCCGTAGAGGATGATAACTATCTGGAATGCAACAAATGTAAGCAGATTGTGCACATCAAGTGTTTGCCACATGCGAGCACACCCGGTGATTTACTTGGCGACGTTTTCTTTGAATTCACGTGCATTAAATGCGTCCGGAAGGAGCCACAAAAGAGCGGAGAAGTGCCCAAGGAGCGCTTTGTGCGGCAGCGCATACCCTGGCTATTGGTGCTGACGCTTGCCCTCTACAATTTGTCCATCAAATCAAAAGGTCTTAGTCATCATGGGTATTTTCACTGGCGAACGCACATCATAAGCTTTGTGGACAAAAACTGGAATTATATATTCGAGCCGAAAGTGTGAGTGCGCGCAGGAATATATATAGAAACGTAGCTAAGGTGATGTATGTTTTTCCTTACAGACGCCGACGCAAGCAATGGGCTGGTTCCGTATCGGGCGCACTTTCACACAACAACCCGGAATACTTTCAATCAGGCGTCAGCGTATGCACAGAGACTGGCTGGTGGAAACTAGCAAGACCCAATTTAACGCCACGCAGCGTGAGAGCTGAATGTAAGTATCTATATTATTAAAATGTACTGTTTAGTAAATAGGTAAAATCTTTTTTAGATGAAAAGCGTGTTTTGGAGCGTCAACAGTTGCGCACAGACCGACGTTTGCCAGCGCCAGATGAGAACAGTTGTGGCAGTGATTTATCAGTTACGGATCATTTAAGTGATGCTCAGACACCCACTTTAACAACGGACGAATCTGCAGAATCTCTGCTGCCTGCTAGCGAGGGATGTGCGCGTGCCATGTGAGATACTTTAAATTATCAATAACACAATTCTTTGAATAAAGTGATTTATAGTCCGTACATGGGTCGTCTGCCAAACCTTAAAAGTACAACAGTTGAGCAATCACCTAATTCACAACAGCATCAAGATGAGCAACAGCAGCAGCAGGAAGAAAAGGAGCATGACGATCCAACGGAGGAAGCCTTACAGCAGCAGCCATTGAGTAGCGTGCAGGCAAGTCTAATGGATTTTCTAGCTGAAAGCTTGTGTGGCGATGATCTTAGCATGTATATGCCACCTACACTCATTGGAGCAGGCAAAGGAGATTTTTTTATGTCCGAAGCGCTACTGGAGGCCCCTGGAACCAGTGCAGGCCTATTTGAGTTGGAGAACAACTTTGATATGCCAACTGCGGAGAGTGTGAAAAAGATGGAGCCGATTTCGCCTAGCCCAATTGTTGAGCAACTAAAACCCGTGTCAAGCAGCTCCGTGAGTGAAGACGAGGATGAGGAGCTCATGGAAACCGAGTCACAGACGGAGGAGAGTGCCGACTATCAGCCACGCATTGTGCAGGTTACTAACTTTCAGGTGCAGGAACAGCAGGCGCCGAAAATCAAAGAAGAACCAAATGAGGTAATTGAAAATAATGAGCAGACAGAAGTGGAGCAGCAGGAGTGCAGCACAATAAGCTTGGAGCAGTGTAAACCAAGTGGTTTTGTACGACAGCCACGACGCAAGTGGCCCTGGCTGCAGGAATCCGAAGAACATGAGCCACAGCAACTGCGACAAATGAGCGTCTATGAGGAACAAAAGTTGCATCAACAGCTTAAGAGAATCTTTGAGCACAAATCCAGCGATATACCCGCCTACGTGAGGCGTCTCTATCGCAAGCTGTGTCTACGCAAATGGAAACGTGATCACAATCGTCGCATATTCAATCTGGACGATTATATTGATCCGACAGCGCGTGCACGCCTCCAGCTTTCCAAGCAACATCAATCACAAATCTTGGATCGCTATCAGCTGCTAGAGCTGGGTAATCCAAACATTCGTAGCTCGTTTTATGCGAGAATTGTTGGCAGCACCGAATACGAACTATTTGAGTCACCCTACACTCAACGTGTACTACATCCCTTCATCTATCGCAGTCAGAACATGGCGCCGCCCTGGTTACGTCTGATGTGTGAGCTACAGCATCGTGTGAATCATTCTTATCCTACTCGATCAACCGTTGACTTTTGCTATGTACGTCCTCAGCATATACCAGCAGTGAATGCGCTGCTTCAAAGTGTTTTCTGGCCAGGCATTGACGGTGAGTTAACACTCCAATGTTTTATATTATTTTCTAATCTTTCTTTTCTTTTCAGTGAGCGACTGCCTAAGTTATCCGGACTATAGTGTTGTAGCTCTTTACAAGAAACTTGTTATTGGCTGTGGTTTCCTCGTGCCCGATGTGGGTTACAATGAGGCATACATCTCCTTTATGGCTGTGCGTCACAATTGGCAGCGTTCTGGCATCGCTAGCTTTATGCTCTATCATCTCATTCAGACATGTATGTCAAAGGATATTACGCTGCACGTTTCCGCCAGCAATTCAGCGGTGATGTTGTATCAAAAGTTTGGTTTTAAGATTCAGGAAGTCATCCTGGATTTTTATGACAAGTATTTGCCGCTGGATTCTAAGCAAAGTCGAAACGCATTCTTTTTACGACTATTGAGATAAGGAATATTGAAGATAACATTTGTATAGAAGCCAAGATGAGAAACTAAATAGAATTAAGACAAATATCATCAAGTTTTTTTTAATGGATATTATTTTCCTTTTTAACATTCTTTCGAAAATATTTTTGTTTCGAATATTGTTTGACTAAAGACTAAAACATCGTCTTCATTTGGTCTCAAGCAAATATTTTCTCCTCTCGTCGCTTTTTGGTGACCACTGTTCCGGGTTTGTGTTGCGCCTCCGGATGATTTGTGAGCTCGGGTGGGCACGTAGATACTGGACTTGCGGTGACGCACTGCTTCAGATCGTAGAAGAGAGAGCTGTCGTCCTTGGTGACAAAAGAGATGGCCACACCTGTCTTGCCTGCACGACCCGTACGACCAATACGATGCGTGTAGTCTTCAATGGATTTGGCCATGTCGTAGTTGATGACCAGCGAGACATCCTTAATATCGATACCACGACCAGCGACATCGGTGGCCACCAAAATGTCCTTGGAACCCGATTTGAGTGATGCCAAGGCATATTCACGCTGCTCCTGACCTTTGCCACCGTGCAACGTGCAGGAATTGTAGCCCAGCTTCTCCAGACCCTTGGCCAGGACATCTGCTCCTTTCTTCTGGTTGACGAAGATAATGACTGGTGGCTCTATGCCCGCCGAAAGGATCTGCATAAGTTTCTTGCGTTTGTCGTTCTCGCCCATCATGTATACGATTTGGTTGGTACGCTCCGTTGGTTTGCCCATTGATCCAATATATACGGTGGCAGGACGTCGCAAATAGGAGCGCGCCAGACGCTCCACAGCTGGCGGCATAGTCGCCGTAAACATCACCGTTTGCCTGTACTTTTTCTTAGTGTGAAAGTTTTCCATGAGTTTCTTCTCATCCTCGGCTTCCTCCGAGTCCGGTTTGAGATTGGTCACGGGCATATACTCAAGGATCTTTTGCACATCGGGCTCGAAACCCATGTCAATCATACGATCTGCCTCGTCCAAGACAATGTAGGTACACTGATTCAACACCAGATAGCGATTCTCCAACACATCAATCAGACGACCTGGTGTTGCAATTACAATTTCACAACCCAAACGCAAACGGAAACCTTGTTCCTCCCTTGACAAACCGCCCACGACGACAACAGTCCTTATGCCCAGCGGTTGGCCAAATTTGATGGTCTCCTCTTCAATTTGCTGGGCCAACTCACGAGTGGGAGCCATAATTATCGCATATGGACCCTGATCTACATCCTCCAGACGCTCGATTTTGGGCAGCGATTGAATCCACGAGAGTAAGGGTATGAGGAAAGCTAATGTCTTGCCGGAACCGGTTTCGGCAACGCCAATAATGTCACGATTCTGTAGACCAATCGGAATAGCTTGACGTTGAATGGGCGTCGGTTCCTTGTAGCCCACTGTATCGATAATCTGAATGATTTCTGTTGGGAATCCAGACTCGTTCCAGCTGCGAATGGGATTGGGTATCCTGCCGCCTTTGATTGTAATGTTGTAATCCTCACGAAAGATGCGCCAATCGCGTTCAGTCATCTCATCGTTCTCCTTTTCGGACCAATGGCGATCATCCCACTTCTGCTTGTCCTCCTTGCGCTTCATTTTCTTCAATCGGACCTTCTCCTGCTCTTTCTCAGCTTCAGTGCGTCGTTTCTCTAGCAGATCTCCATAAAATTTGCTCTGTGTACGCTTCTGTTCTTTGATATCAATGCCGGCGACATTTCCACGTCCAAAGAACTGCACATGATGACGTTCTTTGTACAGATTGTTGTAGTCAATGGAGGTATCCTCGCCTGCATCCCAATCAAAGACGAACTTTCGATCGTTGAGGCGTCTCACGCGTCTCTTCTTCTTCACAATGCCTAGATAGCGTTCACGTATGGCCTCTAGTTCTTTTTCCTTGTCCTTGTGTGTAAGATCCTCTACACGTTTGTTGTCTCTGTCACGATCCCCGCCACCGCCGCCTCCACGATCTCCACCACGATCTCCTCCACGATCTCCTCCTCGATCTCCACCTCGGCGATCGCGTTGTTCGTTTTTCATGGGCTGTGCTGGTGGTGGCATAGATAGTGGTGGCGCGCCCGAGGCTGTAGCTATGCCGTTGCTGCTGTTTGGCTTGCTGTGTGCCGCATGAATTTGTTCTCGTTCTGCATCTCGAGCAGCACGCATGCGCTCACCTTCTTCTTGACGACGCTTAAGCGCCTCGGCGGCACGTTGCTCTTTTGTTAGAAAAACTGGCTTGCTGCGCGCCTCCTCTTCGCGTTTCTTCTTATCGAGCAGCTCTTCTAACGATAGAGGCTCCTTTTTTACCTTGACATCAGCTTTCTGCTCCGGTTTATCATCTTCAGGCTTCACACTCGTGCTTGAGGATTCGTTTTTAGCTCCCTGATCCAGTTTGGGTTTTTTTTCGGGCTCGCCGTTGCGTCCGGCTCGTTCTCGGGATCTCTCGCGTACTGGACGCTGTCGCTCCGGAGAGCGGCCGCCGCGTCTAGCGCGATCCTCTCTGCAAAGATATAAATATTAATAACATGCTGTTTAACAATTGCATTGTTTACCAACCTAGAGCGGGAGCGTCGCTGTCGTCGATCCTTTTCTCTGTCTGTTTGCCTTTCCCTTGGATCTCGCTCCTTCGCTCTTTGTCCATCTCTGTCCCTTTGTCGCTCTCGTTCGCGTTCCCGGTCACGTTCCCGATCTCTGTCGTTTGCGAGAACAGCGCGGTCGTCTTTAACACGTTCTCGAGAACGGGAACGCCGCTTTTTATCATTTACCATTTCTAGTTAACAATTTTTGTTCTCCGCAGTCAAACGTTTAGCGAAAACAAAACAGATGTATGTTAAATAGAGATGAGCAGTACCGGCATCGCGTTCAATATATGTATAAAAGTAACGGGTACTTTTTGGTTAGTCACGCACTTATAAAATGAGATATACACATGCACTGACTGAACGGGAATAATATCAAGTAACAAAATACCAACTATAGAACTATATTACGCAATAAATGATTTTTCAATAGTTTTTTTTGACAAAACAAACTACTTAAAAAATCGCAAAGCTGTTCATCTCCATTAAAAAGTAAGACCGTAGCTATAAATACAAAAATCCCAAGTTTAAGTATTTTAAATGAATTTAAAAATACTGCAAAATACCAATGCTTTGGACAGCTGTGTTATTTTGAAGCCCCGACCCTTTTGGGGGCTATGGGGGAACTCAGTTCTGTGTGATTTCTCTGTGCCAACAGACAAACAACAAACTGCGACGCTGCGACAAGTGACGCGTTGAACTAGAAAACAAGAAAAAAAAGAAAGAGCACAAGCAAAAGCAACACAAACAAAAGAATCAAAACGCTGTGAAGCGGCCCAAATAACATACACACAAAGTAATTTCCGTGATTTGCCGCAATTGTGGGCGTCATTATAAGCTCTTTTTTTTATTTGTTTGTTTGATTGTGTGTGGGTGACTTAATTTCTTATATCTTGAGCAGCTGGATGCAATGAGCATCAGCACGGATCAGGAGACTGCTCCGATAGCAGCGCAGCGCAATGGCAGCGCCTCGAATATGTTTCGCAGCTTTGGTTCGCTTTTCGGAACTGGTGGAAGCTCAGAGAACGCACGTCCAACGACGCCGCAATCTAGTGATGGCTATGTAGAGTTTGGCATGCAGGATCCAGAACGCAATGGCCGCACTCTGGGCACATTTGCAGGCGTCTTTAGCCCGGTGGCGCTTTCCATGTTCAGTGCTCTGGTTTTTATTCGTGTCGGTAAGTGACGTCACAAATTAAACACTTGTTGTTAAGCAAGCAATAATCTAATATTCTTTTTCTTTACCGCTCTAGGTTATATTGTTGGAAATGCGGGCTTATATGTGGCATTGCTTCAGTTCGTCATCGCTTATGCAATTCTTTTATTTACGGTCGCCTCCGTTTGTGCGATTTCCACGAATGGTGCTGTTGAAGGAGGTGGCGTCTATTGTAAGTATTAAAATCATGCATCATGCATTATTAAAACATTTACATTCCGTTTGCACCGATTGCAAAGCGACAGTGTATGTCCTAGTTAAGCACTCTTTATGTTTCAAATGTTAAAAGCACTTTTCTCCTTTCAATTTTAGTCATGATAAGTCGCACTCTGGGCCTGGAATTCGGCGGCTCCATTGGCACGCTCTTCTTCTTTGCGAATGTTGTAGGCTGTGCCATGGCCATTTCCGGTTTTACCGAGGGCATCATGGATAACTTTGGACCCGGCGGACATTTCATGCACGATTCCAGCTCCACTCTACCCGATGGCAAATGGTGGCGTTTTCTGGTCAGCAGTTTAATCAATACTTCCATGTTGCTGGTCTGCCTAGTGGGTGCCGCCCTCTTTGCCAAGACGTCAGTGCTTATTTTGGGAACGGTGACCGTTTGTCTATTTGCAACGTTTATAAGCTTTTTGGCCGTTCGCGAAACCAACGATACGGTAAGAAAAAACGAACGCATGTGTCAGCACTGGGGGGATTGTAATCAATTATGCCACTAAATCCCTGACAAGCTTATCAATCTCTGTGAACAGCAAATGTTTTAACTAGAATGTGTGAAAGCTATTGTGTTTAAATTCATTAACTTTTTTTTGTAACTGTCTGTGGTCTATAGATAACACTCTGTTGCATTAGTATTTAAGGCCTCGGTCATTTTTGTTTTCCTGACCTAAAAAGTCCCCATTGAGTTTGCAAAGTACAGCGATTAATGCCTAAGGGCAACAAGTAACTAAAACTTTGTTAAATAGTAAATTGTAATGAAGCAAATATTATGACGCAAAACATAATTATTTATTTGATTATTTCAGCCTTTACCATATTATATTTTCATTAGTTATATTTCTACTGTACTTGTATATTTAAAATATCTAACTTTGTTGATAATGTGGGCCACAAAAGCGACGCGACATATGATTCATTAAGCTCACTGCTGATAAGCAAAAAAAAAAAAACTATTTAAAAAAGGACGGAAAAACTATATCATATTAATTAACAACTAAGTGCAATAATCTATCGTTATCTGTAGTCTTTATATATGTATATAATGATGCGTTATTCAACAGATACCTGTGCCGGTGGAGAACACATTATACAATGCATCAAAATTCCTACCGTACACTGGACTCAGTGCAAAAACGTTGAGTGAAAATTTGGGATCCAGCTACGGACCGGATTATACATCGAATGGCAAATTTGCGGACTTTTCAACCACTTTTGGTGTGCTCTTTGCGGGCGTTACGGGCATTATGGCTGGTGCGAATATGTCCGGCGAGCTGAAGAATCCTTCAAAGAGCATTCCCTGGGGCACATTGTCTGCCGTCTGCTTTACTTTCGTCGCGTACATCATCCTCTCGTTCCTGATGAGCTGCACAACGCCGTCGGTGACTATGCGTAACAATTATCTGTTCTTGATGCCTGTTAATGTTTGGCCACCATTTACTGCAATTGGCATTTTGACGGCTACCTTTTCAACGGGTTTAAGTAATCTGATTGGCTCCAGTCGTATCCTGGAGGCACTTAGCAAGGATCAAGTTTTTGGCTCGCTGTTAAACTTTGTTGTACGTGGCACGTGGAAAGGTAATCCCATTTGTGCGGTCTTCGTCAGTTGGGTGCTTGTCGAGTGCATTTTGTTGATTGGCTCGTTTAATATTATTGCCCAAATCAATTCGGTGCTGTTTATGCTCTCCTATTTGGCCACAAATCTTGCGTGTTTGGGCATTGAGCTGACGGGTGCTCCAAACTTTCGGCCACTCTTCAAATACTTCACCTGGCATACGTGTCTCGTTGGTCTGCTGGGCACATTGATAATGATGTTTGTCATCAATCCGATCTATGCCTCCTCCTGCATTATATTGTGCCTGATCTTGGTCATTGCACTGCATCTTTTCTCGCCAGCTACACAGGCAGCACAGTGGGGCTCCATTTCACAGGCGTTGATGTTTCATCAGGTGAGTCAAAGAACGTATAAACAAATAGACAATAAAACTCACTCTCAAATTCTTTTCAGGTACGCAAATATTTGCTTATGCTGGATCCACGCAAAGATCACGTCAAGTTCTGGCGTCCACAAATCCTTCTCTTGGTCTCCTCGCCACGTTCCTGTTGTCCACTCGTGGACTTTGTCAATGATCTCAAAAAGTCTGGCCTTTACATTATTGGCCATGTCAAGTTGGGTGACTTAAATGTCGTCGAGGATGCCATCGAGAATCAGCAGTGGTGGGCATTCCTCGATCATATGCGCGTCAAAGCCTTTACCGAGGTGACAATCAGTCGCAGCATTCGCGAGGGTGTTCAACATTTGATACGCTTGTCTGGCATTGGTGCAATGAAGCCAAACACCATTATATTAGGCTTCTACGATAATGAGACGCCTAAGGATTTCTTCCAAAAGTAAGCAGACTTCAAGTTATTACTTCGTCAATGTATTTTCATAATGCTTTATCATTTCAGTGGCTCATCTCCGTATAAAACGGATGGCTTTAACGATGGCGACATTCAAAACTTTCCCGTACGACGCGATGGCGAACCGAAACACTTTGAGGTGCAGGAATACGTTCAAGTCCTTTGCGATACGCTGCGCATGAAGAAGAATTTGTGTCTGTGCCGCAACTTTCAGCGATTGGACAAGAACTTTATAACAATGTGCGTAGAAATGACAGCAAACTTTAATACCTTCTAATAATTTTGTCAATTAACAGAAGCAAGCACGTCAAGTTTATAGATGTCTGGCCCATCAACGTATTCAATCCCACATCGGGTGATCCTTTTGATATGGTCTCCCTGTTTATGATGCAATTGGCTGTCATAATGTTGGCCAAGTGGAAACATTTGCGTGTACGCATCTTTTTGTGCGAGACAAATGAAGACCGCACAGTGAGGTTAGTACTAAACTTATCTAATTTATTTTACTGCAGCTAATAGTAATCTATGCTTTCCTTAGCACCTTTGAAACGCAAGCGCCACAAATGGACATCTTCTCTAAGCTTAAGCTGGAGCAATCGCTTAAGGAGTTGCGCATCAATGCAGATATTTTAGAGATACAGGAGTGGAGCAGGGATACGGAATTCACAAGTCATGCACGCATACTCAAAGAGTTTACGGCCCAAGCCGATGATGCTTTGCTGGACGATGGCGATGAGATTGCTGAAGATAAATTTAATCATTCGCTGCTGTACATGCAACGTGTTAATCAAATTATACGCGATCGTTCCGATCAAACAGCTTTATCATTCATATACCTTGCTGCACCGCCGAAACCCACATTGCCAGACTTTAACGATCGCAGCGCTAGCTATGTAGAGCTACTGAGCGAATTAACAGCTGAGTTGCCGCCAACGATTCTAGTGCATGGCGTCAGCACAGTGACATCGACAACGCTTTAAGCACGCAATACTTCCATGCACCCTAATGCACCCACATTCTCTCTTGTGTTTCGTTTAAAAAATTCTTATTGTTGAGATTGCAGGCGCACAGTGATAGCAAAATACATTGCATACTTGATAAACACAACTAACGGAGGTTAACAAAGCCTTATATATAAGTATATCTATAATCAAAAACCGGCTTTAACCAAATTTAGCTTGTTCCTTTGTTCGCTCTCTCTCAGTCACTTTTAATCTATAAAGTGCTTTAAAGCCTCTATATGTCTATTTATTACAATAAACTTATATACTTGTATGTGTTGTGTGTTGGCTAAAAGCTATAGTAAATTATTATTATTTATGTTCATACAATAACAACGATAAACAATCCTTTAATATCATCGAAACACTTTGTACCAATAATCATATCACTAATTCTCAAATTAACACCTACTTTAATATGAATATACAATACATACAAAATACACCCCAACTATGCGGACCATTTTATACAAAATTGTGCTCATTTCGATATTTAAACAGTTTGTGATTTAAGAACCCGAAAAAGATAAAAAGTATTATTAAAATACATAATAAAAATACTTAGATTTCATTGTGCAGCATTTAGATTTTTATTGATTTAGGGTAATTCACAGGCAATTGACTAAACGTTAAGTAAATAACCGAAACACATATATATGTTTATTTATACTTTTACAAGCAATGTATTCAGTTCATTCCATTAACATAATAAACATAGCGATATGACTTAACTTAAGACGTGACTTTGACTTTTATGTTGTTCATGAATGAAATATTTTTGTCCCATTAAAAAACAGACGATGATGACGATAAAGCTGCAATTAAAGAAAAGTAAGGAAAGTGCATATCATGCAGTTCATGCAATTCCTTATCCATTATGCAACACATTCCACATTTGAGCCCACTTTCAAGAAGCCGCAACGAATGGTTAATTAACTCAACACAGAAAATCAATTCAAACACTTGGCTGCATTTCTATAGAAAACGGCCAAAACAATTCCAAAACAGTGGACGTGAACTAGCGCCGAGCATGGCTAAAATGTACAAATGATGCGGAATATTTCACACAAAGATCAAGATCGGATCGAAGCAATGCCGACAAAAGGACAACGTCAAACAACATGATGTTTGATCTTGACGCTCGCTGACTTCTGATGACCCACTGATCGATGTGCCACGCGACCGCAGAATAAACTCGACATTATGCTGCAATTTCTAGCGAAAGGACTGCATTGGCTTAATTATTGGGTTGCCCAGAGAACTGTTCAGTTCAGCTAAAGATCGACAACGCCTACGTAGGGTAAATTTCCAATTAGCATGTCCTGGGTTACCTGCACCCAACCATTTGGCCCAGTTGCATGTCCTTGTCACAATAGCAACAATAGGTAAGGAGGCGGTTCTGGTTGAAAGTCAAACTTATATGTAAGGGGCATCCATCAGGTCAACAATAGAACAACTGATGATAATCCCATAGCGTGTTTTCTATACTCTCTCTCTCTCTGTCTCTCTGTCTCCTAGATTAATCGTTTTCGTTGTGCGGATTATGCGTTGGCGCTAAATTGCGAAAATGCGATTAGGCAGTCCTCACAATGCATTGTTCAACTATTGCGTGAGATGGTTTTTTGTTGTGCATTGTCCCTGGGAAACGCGCAAGTGCTGCACTTGTCCTAAACCACAGCCCTTTTGTTTTCACGAACAATGCAATGAGGCCGAGATCTTTTCTATTGTTTCTATTGTGTGCGAAGAAGTTGAAGTGAAGATCTATGCCAAATTACCATGTAATATTCGAGCATTATGACTTTAAATATACCATAGATATAATATTTTGGTTCTATTTTCGGTGTAAATTTGTTTTGCTTTCTTCGTACCAGCTGTGGCTTACAAATATTCCAGACAGCATGTCTCGTTGAGGATTAACTTAATTTTTAAAACCAAATCTAAATGTTTTTTTAAGGAATTTAAATTGTGTTTTAATTTTTTAGAGCGTGCTCAAAGACAGCGCCTGGCTTCTCTGGAAATAAAGTCCATACCATAACTTAAGACACACTTCAAGTCCTTTATTTCTATTTTGTTAACATCATCTGCACTCCCTGCTCATATCAGCGTATCCGTTAGACTCCTTGGTAGTCCCAAAAAAAAGTGTCAGGCAGTTGCATTGCTTATGAGAATTTATTGACACTTAACAGTGATTTGGAAAACAAACACGAGACGAGTTAAAAACTAGAAAAAAAAAACCCCTTGAACAACGAAGGACCTTCAACGGAGCACAGGTAGCTCCTTCAGCGGCAACCCTATTTGATGAGTATCATAAATAGTCATCACATAAATAGAGCGTACTGTGACATTTATGACTCTATTGCGACTGCCGTTGGGTAATCGAATGTTATTTTACAAACACAGCACAATTTATCTTAATAAGCATTTAATGGTAGCGGTAAATGGGTGCACAAAACAACACAGTGCCAACAGTGTTGCCAAGATCTTTTAAACTGAAGTAAGGCAAGAAAACGAAGTGTTAAGTGGCCAACTGATAAGTTTAACAAGTAGGAACAGCTAGCGACGGGGTGCCAAAAATATTGAATACCTTTTGCGATTGAGTAACTTGATATGAACACAAATTCATTGAAGAATATTTTTAAATCGACTGATCGAAAGACAAAATGTCAAGAGATGCTTAGAACTTAAGAAAAATAACATTTCCAACTATGAACGTGGTATTATTATTGATATCAAGCTATGAATAAAACTCCAATGCTTTTGAAAATCGGTATAGTTTTGACCAAGTTATGGGATTGGAAAGTTTTTTTTTACTCTATCGTGAGAAGATCACTTTGGTGAATCTTTTTCAGTCCTTGTCAAAGAACGCACACGAATAAAATATTGATTTTGTGACCCATTAAAACACAATGCCTTACAATCGAAAGTAGTTCAAGAAAGTGAGTTGAGCCGCACTTGAATGCAATTCTCAAGACTGGCGAAATTTAGTACAAAGCACTTAATGTAGATTCCCTTCGTGCGCTAGACCACAGACATGCAAAAGTAATTTGGCTACTGGCCAAAAAAAAATGATAACACACAATGTGGTTATGCGATCGTGTTACAACAAAAGAAGCAACATTGTTACTTGTAGTCGCATAACAAAAGAAGAAAAGGAGGTGTCTTTAATCTTTTTTTTTTAGCCATGATTGACCTTGGCAACAATTGTTTGACATATAAACATTAAATGTATGTAAAAACCTAATTGAAGTTTCAGTACAAAGGGCGGTTGAGGCTTTAATAATAATATAGATGGATGTGCACTTGAAGAAACATTTTCTATAGAAATTTAAGCCAGTAAAATAATAAAGTTCTTCATCGAAGAACAAAATAAGATGAAAATTCTTGTTAAGTTTTATGTTTCTAAGAAAGTATTTTCTCTTTAAGCTTTTTAAGATTTATAAAAATTAAATAAAATTGTGGGAATATCTTTACTACATAAGAACAACATGTTTGATAAGTTAAACAAAAGTTTATAAATGCTTACATACTTGTAACCTTTTTTAAGTGTTTTGATGATGGTTGATTTTTTTTCTTCGCGTTTTACAGGGACAGTAGCCAAATGTGCAGTTAAAACCAAGCGAGTGGCTGCTTTGTGGCAGGTTCTACCCGTAAAGGCAATTAAACGTTTTGACCGCAAGCCAATTTTAGAGCACGGGCTGAACAGGTAAAAGGAAACAGACAGCAAAAAAATTAAAACAGGATCAGTTGCGAAGCAAAAGTAGCTCAGCGAATCAGGTAAGAGCATTTCTTACCTTAACTTAGCTGTTAACCAATCAACGTTGACTTCTGCTTGTTGTTAAGGTATATAAGGGCCTTCTGTCGGCAGAGGCTGGATCAGTTATCCTTTAGCTAGCGTACACGCAACATGTTGACGAACAACGAGCTCTTCGAGCACTTTTATTACAGCGCCGAGAATCATGAGACGGAGGCGGATGCCGATGATCTGCTTCATGTTAATGGAAGCCTGCAACAGCAGCTGGAGCAATTTATGTATCAGCAACAGGATAAGGATTTCAGTGGCAGTGCCGATAGTCTTTCCGATGGCACCAATAGTTGCTCTCTGGAGCTGTATTACGAGACGCCAGCGGTGCTGGAACTAGAACAAATGCTTAGCGCACAAACGCAGCAGCAACAACAACAGCAGCACATGGCTTCCAGTGGGTCCTCCAAGTTCCAGACAAAAGCTGCGAAATATTGGCAGAAAACCTCACGCAGCTTACCCTACGAAACTCATAATTATGCCAAGGCATTCTCTGAAGAATCACTGGAGCTACAGGGTATGGAGCTGGGTGGTGGCAAAGAGGTCCTGAAAAAGCGCCGACTGGCGGCCAATGCACGCGAACGTCGCCGCATGAACAGCCTGAATGATGCCTTCGACAAGCTGAGGGATGTGGTTCCATCGCTGGGCCATGATCGACGGCTGTCCAAGTACGAAACATTGCAAATGGCGCAAGCGTATATTGGAGATTTGCTTACGCTTCTCTCCAGAGACTATTGAGTGCAAGGATGAAGGGGAAAGGAGGAAGGCAATGCGACCGAAAGCGTGTTGTTGCAACACTTAAACCTAGTGTCAACTTTTAAAGGCTGTTAGTATTTTAGTTTAGCTCGTAGGCATTTATTACAATTAAAAGTAACTATTTATAGATTGATTGTTTATTAAAGATATTCATTAATTAAAGACAAATCTAAAAAATTAATGATTTTTATATTTTTTTGTAGAATTTAAGGAACTTGACAATGATAGGATTTTTTTAACTTTACACATTATTAATTTTTTGCCTATTATTATTAAAACTTTGGTGTTCAACTTCTAATGAACAAGTATAAGACATATTTTAATAATTTCTTCTCATTTAATTTAAGTAAATAAACTTAAACTAACTTAAAGTTATAATATAAATAATAAAACAAAAACCGATATATATCGCAACTTTTAAGCGTGTTTTAACCTTTTCTCATTCTTTTCGCTCATTAATTCACAATTTCTACAACGCTCAGTTCACTTGACGTCCTATATTTGCTACGGTTGTTCGAATTATTCTTGAGAACGCATCAAAATCCATGAGTAGGACGCATAACAACTAAGTAGCGGGCGTAACGCCCACAAAATGCAACGAAAAGTCAAAACAAGAGTTTGCCGACACGATTGATGAGTTCCGACTTCCGGAACGGACAGTTCACAAAAACCAGAACAGCTCTAAACAGAAGGTGATTAAGTGCCGTTCAAACGTCAACAGGTAAACAACACTAGGCGCTGCCTTAGATCCTTTGGAGTGCAGGACACATACGATAATGATGATTTAAACATAGTCATTTGTTAATATATGTTTGTGTGGGCTGAACGCAGTTGAAAAAGAAAGACAACGTTTTTTAATTTTAAATATCACATTACGTTTTGTATTTATACAACTAAACACTAACTAAATTTAAATACATAACACATATACTATGATTAAGACACTAACTAGGGCACTATGTAAAGCTACAAATATGGCTTGTTGCTCGGCTGACTATGCAGTATTGTAAATTATTTTTGATTTTAATTTCTTCACAGAATTTATCTTTTTGTTTTGTTTGGTATGAGATGATATGATATTTTAATTGCTTTGACGACAGTTTTGAGATTGATAAACGAGTTGTGTTTGAAGTTTTCTACCGTTAAAGATCCCCTTGCGATAAAAATAAATAAACATTGAATTTAAAATAAATATGTTAAAGCTAAATCTATGTCAGTCTTAAAGTTTTGTGTTGAACAAGTCAAATTTGTCACTTTCTCATTAATCTGTCTTTACAATCAAAGTAAGTCCATTTTAATATTGTTCAAATTTAGTTTTTATAACGTTATCCAATTCGATAGAAAGTCCCCATAGTAGTCGATTAGTTTTACGGTCATTTTGCAAGCATATATATATATATATATATTTAAAAGAAATCAATCTTTATTTAATTTGAAATTCTTTCAACGAGATTATTGTTGTTACCGAACAAATAGTTATTATTTTAAAATTATTCTTGTGTATGTGTTGACATTTAGTGAAGAGCATAAAACTTTGGCTTAACCGAAGTTCATATAGATACAATTACATTTATATTTACAATTTTAGTTTGCTTAAAATCTATTGCTGAGAACTTAAAACAAATGTGTGAAATTAACTAATAGTTAAGATAAGATCTAAAAGCTAAGGCATCTGTAAACTTAAAGGAAATTTATTATTATATATTTTTGTTACTAAAGAAGTCTTTGAAAATGTTTCTTTTTGGATAAATAAGAGAAATTTGAAACGGAAAGCTTTTGGATCGTTGACTAAAAATTTCTATATATAGCACAGGGAAAAAGAATAGAACTTTTACGCATTATTTATCTGCAACTTGTTGGGAAAAGCCCCAGAAAGTCCCATAAACTCACTTAATGAAGATCCGTTGATAAATTTTATTAAACTTGTTTTGCCTCTTTCAACAACTCATTCTAGCATTGCATTGGAAAAATTATTATTTAACCATATCGATTTATTTATTACATTATCTCGAGACAACTTTAGTGAAGAAGAACTGCCATAAATATATATGAATATTATAATGTTGTATTTATCAAGGAAATTGAAAACGTTATTACTTAAGTTTATATTTTATAATCAATTAAATTTGTGGGTGCATCCGCAACAGATTCCTAAGGGAATATAGTTCTTTTTTTGATTTAATAGCCAACGATCCGCAGCTTGCCAGGATGTCAATTAAAACTATGTGTATATGGTCACTATATGCGTCGAAAAGTTAAATCCAAATGAGACGACTAAATAACTTAAAACTTTGCACTTGCAACATATACATATATATATGTGTTTGTTGGGTTGTATGTGTGTGTGTGTTTATGCGTATAGAATCTATAATACGTAATTACATCCAAGGTTTACCACGCATTCGCCTGCGTCCGGCAGGACCACCGCGCATGGGACCATTGACACCACCATGTGGAAAGAACTGACGCGGTCCGCCAGGTCCCTGTCCTTGCCCTGGCCCCTGACCATCAAAGGGCCCTGGCCCTGGTCCCTGACCATCAAAGCTTCCTGGCCCTGGCCCCTGACCATCAAAGGGTCCTGGCCCTGGCCCCTGACCATCAAAGGGTCCACGCATATGCTGATAATTCGGTCTATACGGTCCCGACCAGCCGCGACCGCGTTCACGACCCCGATTCATATTATCGGGACTATTGTTAAAAGGTTGAAACTGTTGTTGATAGGGTCCACCAGCAAATGGCGGCCGGGGCGGTGGCGGCACACCAACTTGACCATTGTTGCCCTCATTGCCGTTCCATGGCAATGGCGGTTGCATTTGATTCCATGGCGGCCCTTGTTGTGGGGGTAAAGGTGGCTGTTGCTGTTGTTGCCCATCGTCCTGCATGTCCTGCATGTTGCCAGAATTGGCAGAGCCGTGGAAATTGCTGCCAGCATCCCATTGAAATTCCGGCGGCGTTTCCAACAGCACAGGACGCGGCGTTAAAGTACCATTTGCATCCAGTTCACCATCAACGTTTTCCAGCTCAGCATTCGCATTGAGTTCTGTGTGGGGAATTTTTTTATTTAACAACTGCAACTATAGCTAAGGGAACTGTCTTATGCTGCCCGCTATCCATTACCTAATTGCGTCTCTTCCAACTCCTCGTCGGACATGTCCATATCAATGACCATATCAGCGGGATCATATCGTGCCGAGCCATCGACACGATCCGATTCGGATGAAGAACCTGCAAATACTTTTGTTTATTTAATGCAACAATATTAGTTAAAGATTCTTATGTCTCTTACTGGCATTGGATTTCAGCGGCGAGCTGGTTTTCTTTGAAAAAGTACCCGGCGCCATCATCGGTGAGCTATTGCCCAGACTGCGTATGGCGCTGCCTGTTTCCTCGCTCTTCGCTTTTCCCGCATTACGATAGTCCACATCCTGCTAAGTACAACGATGTTATTTTTATAACGTAAACATAATATGTACATCAATGCAAATTCGCACCTTCTCTGCGCCACTTGGCGAACCTGTTAGCGAAATCAAATTTCGGTGGTCAATGTCCAGCAGTTGGTGCGTTTGTTCCTCACTTGTCGCGGACTTGGGTCGAAAATTGAATGCCGGCGGCAGTTGAATCGTTCGATGATCCACATCCTGTGCACCCAGTGCAGTCACATTGTGGTGCTCACTGTACTCGATGGGTGCACCGCTCCCCTTACGCTCGAAATGCGGTGGCGAGTGCGGCGTTGCTTGTGATGGCGTTGTATAGCTGGAACTGGCGCCGCTGCTGTTCAAACTGTTATCCAGCGTCGTCCACGTCATGTTCATGTCCCAGGTGCTATTGAAATCATCTATGCTGTTTGGCATTGCGACCGGCAATGGTGGGGGCGGTGCCATCGGATTGCTGCTATTGTTTATAGGCGCGGGCGTATATTGACTGTCCGTCGGGCCATAGCCAAGATGCCGTGGCGGCGGTGGCGGTGGCAGAACACCGATTCCACCCACGCCAATTCCTGGTATGGCACTGCCATTTCCATTGGCATTATTGTTGTTATAGCCGCTGCTGTTGAGTGATTCGGTCTTATAATAACCCACACCCGGCGTATAACTCTCATCATCCGAACGTGAACCTATTACCTCAATGGCGCTGCCACTGGACTCCCGCTTGAAGTCGTTTATATCAAACGGCAATTGACCACCATCCAAGTAGCTAGCAAAGCCATTCAGACCGCTGCTGCTAAACATGTTCTGTGGTATAGAATAATCAGAAGAACTACTATACAGGAAATTTTCCAATATATTTTTTTTCTGAACATAAATTATGAAAACAAAATTAGTAATAGAAAATCAAATTTCAAAAGAGTAAAGTAAAAGTAACAAGAAATAGATTTACAAAATGTACTAAAACTACATTCAGGTCTTAAATTAAATCAATTTTTACTAATGTGTTTCATTTAAGCTTACCACGCCCAGCGGTGAATTATTCTCATCCGGCAGCTGAAGATCCGCATCGCGTTCTGGGGACGGCGCATTTATGTCCGGTGAGGGTATAGGACTTGCCAATGTGGGTATAACCTCATCCAGCTTGCGTTTAACAATCTTTATGCGTGTGCCAAAGCTTTTATAGGCCTAAAGAAAAGAGTATTTAAAATAAAATAAATGAGATATGAGATAATTATATTTATTTTAGCAATACTCACGCTTGCAACAACTTTAACTTCGCGCCCCTGATGCTCGTAGAACTTTATGGCCGCATCGATGGTGTCCATCACCGATTTGCGGCATTTGATCTCGTTCTGCAGATTCTTATTATATGCACTGATGAAGGCCACGCAACGTTCAAGTTCCTTCTCAATGTCGCCCGAATGGCTTTTATCCTTTAACTGCTGCTTAATCGCCTCCAGTTCGAATGTCGGTGGCTTAGGTAGCTTCTTCATGCTCTTGTCCGTCGTATCACCGAGCTCAACACATTCTCTCACTTGGGCAATGAGCGTTGCGTTCTGATACTCGTTGCTGGGATCGGTGCTGGGTGGCGCTTTCTTTGGCGTCGCTATATTGAGCAGACCGCTCAGATCACTTAGAAATTCTTCATTGTAGATTTCGCGCTGCTCCCAGATTTTAAATATTCGCAAAATTTTACCCTTGACGCGTTCATCACTGTGAAAAGAACAAGTTTCAATTTAAATTTAATTTTTATTTATAACAGGGTATACACTAGTCAGTTGTGTTTATACTTACCGCACCATTGTGGTTGCTCTCTGTAGCGCTGTTGCCCAGCACTCGACATATTCGTAGCGCTTGCGCTTGCTGTACTGAATAACATCGTTTGCCAGATAGAAGAGAACCAAACGATGATCTACGCGAACTGGGCATAAAATGAGAGAAAAAAAACAACAACAAATTATTGCTTCGATTCACAAACTTTAGAACTGCTTGTGCACACCTCGTTTGAATACGTTTAACCAGCACTGTATGATCTTCTTGTGATTGAGACGATGCTGTAGGCACCAGTTGGACATTTGCTGTATGCTCTCTTGTGTATCTTTTAGCCCCTCCAGGCGTGTTTCGAAGAGCTCTTCATCGAAGACCTCAATTGTTTTGGACATTTTTGTTGTTGTTGATGTTATGATTGCTTCAACGCATTACACTGACGCCAATTTTGTTAACAGAGCTTAGAGATAACGTTTTCACTGTGTTTATTTGTGCCCAGTTACCCTCGGCGGCGACTTTTTTCTTTGCTCTGTTTTTTTGTACAGGGCCACACAAACACGCGCACTTTTTTTTCGCCCACAATTAGATAGTTGGGCGAGGCACTTGAACTGCTTGCATGTTGTTTAGTAGCTGCGGCTTAGCTAGGCTTAGGATTTGCATATATTTATAACATAGATTGCACGCGGTTTTTGCTAATTTTGTTGTTTTTCTTGGGATTTGTTTCTCAAGTGAACATGCTACCAAAGTGAGCAAAATAAATGCTCTATACAACACTGAAAACAGCTGCGGGCACCCAGAAATTTTAACATTGGCTCAAATATTACTAACATGGCGAGATAAATTTAATAAGTTTTAATCTATTGAAATGCATTTATATATATATAATCTTGTATAAACAAGATTGGAAGCAGCATCAAGCTTAATATAAAACCGAAATACGATGCTGCAAATTGAATTTAACAGATACCAGCTAGCAGCGTAACATAGTAATAACAGAACAGCTGTTGCGTTCTTTGAGCTGCAGAGTGACCGGCTTCTTAGTTATAAAAAAAAAAGAGTTTGCATAGTGGTTTTAAAAACATCAGCGATGCAAAGAAAATAAATAAAATTACAGAGAAAGTTCGTGACTAACATATACAAAACGAAGTTCCTACACCTTTAAGAGTATTTTTGCCAATATGTGCAAAGAGCATCCCACTGTTTGAACAAAGCGCGCTCATGCCCATGTACTTGCGCCGCGTAGCATATACAATTAGTATTTTTTGACATTATTTTGGACTTCTTTGTTTTGGCACGGTGCATTGCAGCAGGTGGCGCCGCTTTGGCGTCAGTTTCATTTGATAAGCAGTGGCTGCATGTGGTCTTCGCTGCGCGTTTGCCAAGTTATCGCGCGTAAAACTTCTCACGTACATTTGTAATAATCTTCTGCTCATTGCCGGCGGTGTAAGTGATAACAAAATAGTAGTGCCATTGATAACGTGCGCGTGGGTGTATTCACATTCCGCCTGCCATAGTTATGCTTGTGTGCTTGTTCTTCTTAACCGGCATATGGCGTCCGCTTGGCTGTTGTTGGTTGTTGTTATTGCTGCTAAACAGCCGCAGGCGAGCGCAATAGAGATTAAAACTTAAATTGAAAACATAATTAAGCCATCATTATGCGTAAATTGCACAAAATGCGCATTAAATGATTTTTATTGTTCATCTGTCTAGTGCTTCAATTGGTTTTTTGCGCGTCCTTCAGGCCCATTAGTGCCCACATAATTATTCCTGATTACTTTGGCACAGACGAAAGCTAAACAACAACCACAACAACAACTGTTCAACACGAACAGTAAATAATTCCCATGCTGCGCCACTGACCCAGTGCCGCCATTCGCCATTTGATTGGTCCCGTCGTCACACGGGAAATGCGCCGCAGCAACTAAACAAAAAAGCAAAAATAATTACGCTTCAATTTGCTGTTCCCTTTAGGATTCCACTTGATTGAACCAAAAACATTAGAAAACAAATAGAACAGACGCTTAAGTGATTTCTGCTTGAAGCGAAAAAGGCGCAAATAATAGGAAAACATAGAAAGAAAAAATCAGTGAAGCGACATAATTAAAAGAACAACAACTTAAAAAGGTAAGTTTTAATGCCGCTACTTATGAGCTTAGCTATTTAACAGCTTTAATTTAAAGTTATTTAAGCTCTTAGCTTAAGTCCTAAGAGTTTCAATATTATTTTATTTAATCCAACTTAAGTGTGAATGACGTCAACGGATGGTCAAATTACCAAACTTATAGAGATTGTCGTAACTGACCTCACCCACGGACATACACACCTACACACACAAATCCCTTCGCCCACACTCACACACCTACTTAGACAATAAAGTCTAATTAGAAACTAATCCAGCTGGCAACGCTAATGTTTTAGCAGCATTTTCCCTTCGCGCTGGTAACCTGATTTCCCAACTGTCCTTTGGCAGGCTGCTGCTGTTGCTCATTCACATTCACGCACACATTTATCAATTAGCTGTCGCCAGTTTCTCTCTCTCTCTCTCTCTCTCTCTCTCATCCTTTGCCCGTTTTTATTTCTATTGCCCAAAAACACTCAATACGCCAAACCAAGTAAATGTCGTTCATCTGCGTCGCAATTTTATAAAGCCCTTTGCGTTTTAAGCTTTCCATAAATTGTATTTAAACAAGGGGCTCGTCATCCATAATTTTTTGGCATCTCCAAACGTTCATAACATCGTAAATTGTATAAATTTTGAATTTATATGTAATTGGATTATGTTTTCATAGCTGAATAGTTGCTCAACCTTTGCTGGCTTTTCAGTTTTTCACTTAATTTTCCATTCCATTTGATAATTTCAACATTTGATGTGTTTGCAAGCCAATATAAATATCTGTAGCACACTTTTAAGCGAAACAAGTAAAAAGGCTCTAGTCGAAAGATCCCGACTAGACGATACCCTAAACCCTATACTTTACGCGTACATATATATATACCTTATGGGGTCGGATAAGCTTTCTTCTGCCTGTTAAAACCATTATACCCTTTTTACCCGTTTTTAATGGGTTCAGGGTATAAAAAAATATGCTTGGCATCGAACATCGCGTTGTACAGTCATGCATTGTCTGCTGCAAGCACATTTATCATTACAAAAAAAAACTAAAAAAGTCAATAGGAGGGTAGTTTATAAATATATTGAGTCTTTATTATGTTTCTGTAACAAAACAAACAAACAACTTAGAATTGATTTATAAGCTCCTCATACATATTTTGTATTCATACATACGTATATTTCAATTCAACTAATCATTTACGACAGATCTATTGTGCATAAACATACAATATGCGTAGTGTGAATTCGCTAGATTAACCTCGCAGCTAGAGGTTATGATAAGCACCGTGTGTCAATATCGTATGTGAAACAGCATCCGGCATAGCAATACGTCATGCCGGCCCACGCGAACATAATAAACAATTTTCGCATCAGGGGGGGACAAGGAGCAGGTCGGAGAATCGAATGGAAAACTCTTGCCAGGGTCTAGTTGTTGTTTGTTTGCTCTTTATCTATTGCGTTTTACTCCTGTCAATAGTCAAGTTGTTATGAGAAATGTGCTATGAGTGAAAACCAAACGATTAGTTTATAAGAATTGAGTAACAAGTTCATTTTTTATCTGCTTAATGCATTTTTAATTATGTGGTATATATAGTATGTGAAGTAAGGACAAAGGACTTGAGCGCAGCTACTCAACAAGTCGCCATAGCGATATTATAATAAACCGCAGGGATAATATGGTTTATAGGGGTATTTTTAATTTCATAAAGTTGCCTTGAGTTGTAGACTGGCATTCATTGCCGGCTTAGTGCGCAGCTTATCCTTTGTTCTTTGCCAAGTCATCATTTATTATTTTTATCGTTTTCCCATTTAGAAAATGCTTAATGCGCTTCGCTTGCATAATTTGCTAAGTGTAGTGTGTGGGCTAACTTGATAACCCTAACAAATACCCTACAAAATGATATACTTTCTTAATGCAAATCGTTTTTTTTCTTCCTGCCTTTAAGCTAATAAACGTTTTGCGTCCCAGGCGGCGTATGTGCAACTTTCTGCCAAATGTCTGCTACGTGATTTTTGCACTTGCCACTCTCGACACGTTTGGTCTGTGTGTGTGTGTGTGCCACTCGCTTCAACTGTTTCGATTCAATGCTCATTTTTTGCCAAATTGTCTTTTAGCGACTGTTTGCTATTGTTGTTGTTGCTGTTGTTGTTGTCTTTGGCGTTGTTTGCTCTGCTCGTTGAAGGTGTCCTTGCAAAGCGCTTGCCCATTGTTGATGCGCCGTTTATAAGCTCCAAAAAATATAGGGTATAAGTAAGCATTTGAAAGGAGTTAAAGAACTTTTTTAAAAATAACATACAATTAATTTAAGTTTAAAAATACATTTCTTACTAATAACAACTTTTAACTTCTCGATTTTCATGTCTTTGTAATATTTTTAACATCAATTACAGGGCATTTAACAGTCAAACTTAGCTATTTCTTCTTAACCTTTTGTTTGTGTATTTATTGTTGTTGTTTATTTTCGAGTGCGTAGATTTTGTCGCTTAGTTCCGCTCCTGGCTCTTTCCTCCTATTTTAAGTTCCGAAACACTCATGCGGAGTACACACGTCAGCACGTTTGAGCACATTTTATTTTAATGGCACTTTTGTGGCGCATTTCCTTTTGCCACAAACAAACAAAAAAAAAAGAAGAGGAAGTTCGCTCTACAATCATTATGTTTTTTGGGAACTTTTACTTTGTTTGACTACATGAAAGCGGTCTTGTACTATGATATCCATGAACTTTGATTGCATTTCAGCCATGTTAGCATGCATTCAACTTTATTGACTTAAACGCTTTGATGAGCTTTTTAGAAGGTACATTTTGTATGGTATATTTTTGTTTTCAAAGAATTGATTGCATTTTAAATGCGTCTAACATATTTTTATTGTTTGCTTAAATAGGTTATACAAAAATCAGCACTTAAATAAATATCTCAAAGCCTTTTTATAGTTCTACATATTTAGTATAGTCCTAAATCTTTCCTTTAATGTCTGAAGTTTCTGTTCTCACTTGATGTTAAATGTTCCAAAACAGAAGTTTTTTTTAGTTATTTATTTCACTTTTCCCATAATAATTTGTCACATTGCTGTCTCTCATCCTCTTTTGCTTTTCCCTTGTTATCTCGAAGTTGTCTACAGCAGAATGTGCTTCTTTTCTTTTTTTGTCTAGGCATGAAAAATATTTTGATTTGCATGCGAAAAATGCAAAAACGCACACGACAAATTGCCAGTGCGATAAAAAAAAACTGTTACAAGATGTTCTCCATCTGTTGTGTCAGACTGGAATGCAATTGAAAAATGCCTTGCTCCCATCTGCTTATATATTCTAAGTTTTCTTCATGCTGTTGCCGTTTCCATCGTTTATCTCACTACATTAGTCATACTCTCGAAATAAGCTTTATTTATATTTTATGCTGAGCGCATTTCGAAATTCCGAACATATTGCCAAGCTGTTGAACCATTCGAGGACATCCAAGGTGATTTAAACAACTGACCACGCTCTAAAAAGCAAGGACACATTGCAATTGTCTTCTTTTATTTCTTTTTATTCGTATAAATTTCAATTGGTATTGACTTTAACTTCGCTTCAACACATTTTTTAACCAACATCATTTTGTTGTCCTTACTTTCTAGCTATCTACTTATGTCCTTGAGCCAGTTTTATTTGACAGTCGCTGAAATTTGTTCGCCCCGAAAATCACTTCAACCAATTAAACCTGTTAATCTATTTTCGATTTTTTTTTTCCTCTCTTACTCGCCCTTTTTGCGTTTTTGCTTTTTTATCGCTCAACAGAAAACCGCTTTTGGCATTTTATTTGTTTTGGTTGGCGATAAACGCTAAAAGAGCCACAAACAAAGCAGAAAAATTCCACAGCGCGTCTGTGTGTGTGTGTGTTTGTTATTATCTCATTAAACACTGGCCTGTGCTTGAGTGTGAGTTAAGCTTTTAAGAGTTGGCTTAGGGTTGTAAAGTTGTTGACTGTTATAATTAATTATGGCAACAAAAAACAGGTGCCAAGCTCGAGAATTTCTCTTGGCTCATCTTGACGCACAATTAAATTTGATTGCAAATTTTGTTGCATACTTTCTTGGGCACAAATGCCAAGCCAGTCGTTATTGACATTGGGTGACATTTGGAACATTTAAATCATTTATCTTGTGCCTTTATGCCTCATTATGCTCTTTTATGACTCAACAGAGCGTTGACTTTGTGTAATTTAGCACACAGGGCTTTGAACCTTTTACTGTTGAGGGAGTTTTGGGCAGGAAAGGAACAAATAATATGTGTTCGTTTATAATTGAAATTTTCTTTGTAGGTTTAACAACAAAACCACACTTATCTGTATGCAAATCCAATCAATTTATATTTAAGAAAAAGTTAAAACTTCGAATGCCATAACTTTCTTAAAACTGATCTGGTTTTCAAAAGCAATTCTTTTAAATTCGTATCTAAGCTTTCTAAACAAAACAAAATTTATAGTTAAAAACTTAAAAGTAATCCCAAATCCAAATCCCTTAATAAGCATCAAATACTCATTACATTCTTTTTATAAACAAGCATTATAATATCTAAACAAAAAAACGCCCGAATCTTGTAATTTGTCATACAAGTTTAACGACGCCCTGAGAGGAAAAGAAACACACACATTTGCCGGCAGTTAAAATGTAATTAGGCAAGAATTATCCATGATGATAAAGAAAAAGTTGTCATTTATGTGATCCATGCCCATGCCACATTCCGTATGTGTGGCGCCTCTTGGGCTTTTGTGTCATTAGACAACTTTTTGAGATTAGGCTTGTGTGTGGCAAAAGTTCGCGTAAATAAATGAGAAATGTAATTAGCCAACAGCCAACAGTCTCGGTAGCTTTGTAATATTTCAGTCTCTTAATGCTAATTGGCTTTTAATGCCACACGCGAAAGTTTTTGTGGCCGCAAGATTGTTACATGCACGAACACCCACGAGTTTTCCACACTCATCTCCTCCTGGGGATAAAGTGTAAATAATGGGAGCAATCCTTTTAAGCTGTCACCCTTCCTATATATACATATGTGAATATTGTGAATATTGTGAATTTTGTATTGAAATCAAAATTACACACACGCGTCGCACGACAGCAAAACAAAAGGGACGAACGGGGAGGAGACGGGGCATTGAGAAATCGAGAGGAAAAATGCCTGAGCCAATTGCTTTTTCATTTGTCCCAAAACGGCACTAAAAAAGGAAAGAAATTTTACCCAAACTTAAGCCCTCAAAACGTAACCCTTTAGGCCTTAAGTTCCATTTACAAGATTTGCATGCTATACACACAAACACACTCACAAGCACACACACACGCACACATTCTAATGTTCAAGCAGAGAGAGACCTGTTATTCGTGTCATGTGCGCCCCCCTTGTAAGCCAAATACAAAGTTTGCCATAGCTTGTAGTTGAGCAACAGTTGAGAGGGTACTTAAACTTTGTTGTAGACTTTGCAGCATTTAAGATGAATGTCAATAAAACAGGTAGAAAACTGGGCTTTATTTATTCGTAAGAGGTTAGATAGTTAGAAGAAAAGTAAGCTACGAAGAAGGAGAAGACTTAAGATGTTTTCTATTTTGATATGAATCTAACAATAACTATTTTATCATGCAGTTGAAACGAGCTGTCATTTCAATATATAATCTGGTAATATGATTAACTTGCTTTAACAAACATCTGAAAGCTATACCCAATCTTCCAATGCTTCCTTCACTACCAAAACATAGGACACAAGCACTTCGTAGTTTTACGTTTGCTTCGTTTTCAATTTCATTGATGTGTGCGTGCGTGTGTGAATATTCTGGCACAGTGGCTGTGAAAAGTTTTGAGTGCCCTTTACTTCAGATTTCCAGCATGTAATGAAATTGTTTAACAAATGTACAAATACGTTGCATATGTATATATATATATGCATATATATATATACATTGCTTGTGTTATTTTAACGCTCGATTTTGCGGCGCGTGTATTTATTTATTTATTTTGTTTTGAATTTAATTTTGTGGCTGTCATTTCCTTTCGCTTCATACAATTGTATTTATTTTGGCCCTCTCCTTTGCTCTCCTTTTGCCGCGCTCCTTTTGCTGCCAAGTCCTGCTGGGTTTGCTTGTGTTATTCTAACGCATTTTAAAGCAGCTTTGCATTACAAATTTTTTGCCTATGAAGGCGGAAAGTAGGCGTGTCAGCACAAAATGACGTGCGAAATTTTGAAGCCGCCGCCGCCTTTTTCGCTTTGAAGTGTCGAAAATTAACGTTGAACGCCGTTTGACGTGCCACATATACCCTGTTGTTTTCCTAAGGGTATGGGGTGTGTTTAAGTTAAGGCAATGAGTATTATTAGAAAAGGAAGAAAACCATTCTGAAATCTATTAAAAGTTATGTTAAGGCTTGTGATAACAGGGTATCGCATAGTCAAAACACATCTGTTGCTTTCAGAGCTTTTAAATTGCTAGCTGTTTTGGGCATTTGCATGTAAAATCCATTAGAAGTGCGAGAAAAGAAGAAAAATGAATTGCGTTTTGTTATATTTGGCAAACGCTTTTGACGATAAATTACTTGAAGGTAATGTGAAAAAAAAGAAAGTACAATGACACGTTTTGTTAAGTGTCACAATGGACAGTGAGAGTAACAGTGAGTGGGCTTATTCAAAGCATTTCTTAATTAAATAAAGTAAGGATATGGCTATATTAAAAGATATTTAAAGGTACAACACTTAACACACAGTTCTTTATTAAATAAAGTAAGGATATAGCTATATTAAAAGATACTAAAAGACACAACACTAAACTGTGAGTTGACTTAAATGAAGATATACAAAATTCATAGAACGTTGAACACATGTGTTGCACTTTTATAATTCCCAACTGATTCAAGTGTTGAAGGGCTAACCAGTGATAAGATAAAGCGCTGAAATGTTTACAAACGAATGTTTTCGATAACCTAATCAAACTTAACTTAAACTAATGAACACGCCTGGCAACTAAAACGAAAAACTTTGCCAGTTACGGCAAGGACCCTCAAGACAGTTAATTTGTACGACGAACATATGTTTAACTTAAAGCATTGCTTTTTGTTAAGGAAACACAGGCTGGTCGTGCCTTTCAGGAAGGATGTGATTTATGCGCAGAGTCATGACTTTATCAACGCTGCATTAACATAACAATGTTTATTTTACTTGTTGTTGTTGAGCATGTGTGTGTGTGTGTGTGTGTGCCTGGTAGTTTATTGATAAGAGTTCAACGCTGTGTGTGTGTGTGGCACGTGTCTCCGTCCCCTTCTCTCTGCGCTCTGCCCTCGGCGCTCTCAATATGTTTGCGATTAAGGTGCCTGGACATGCAAAAAACAAACAAAAAACAAAAACAAAAACAAAATGAGAAAGAAAAATTAGGAAAATATATATGTATTAAGCAGAAAAGAGAAGAAATTGGGCATTTTCATGGCCCAACGATGCCAAAATAATCTGCTCATAATATAGCCACAAACTTGTGCCACAAACTCATGCCTCAAGCTTCATGATGATGATATAAGTCCAATGATGATGACGCCGAGAGCTAAGGCTTTAATTTATGGGGATCTCGTCTCATCTGACGTCTGGTCGTTAACATTTTAGCTCAACCATTTATGAGGCACTCAAAGTGTTGCCAATAAATTTTGAGCAGGTGTAATCGGCTTATAAGTGAATTTACATGTTGCCTGCCATAACAAAGCACAATATAATTTAATAGTTTTATTGTATGCCCTTTTTGCTCTTGACTAATTGCAAACTTTATTATGAACTTTATGATATAACTTATCGAAATTGGATCAGTTTTGTCGAAGCTATGAAAGCCAAAGGTTTTGATCATGTCAATATTTTGTTAAATATATTCAAAACAAATAATTTTACAAGCATCAAGGAGACTTTTTCAATAGCCATTACTTTCATGTTGCAAGTGTACGGCTTTCAATGTTCTTGGGGGCAAAACTTTTTAGCTTTTGCTCTTTTTGTTTCTCTTTTGTACTTTGTGTACTTTTTGGCTTGAGGTTAAGTTTCTCAACTTTGGCACAAAAAAAAATAAAAAGCAGAAAGCACAAATTGAGCGAAGCAAGCAACAAGAAATGCAACAGGACAATAACAAAATGGAAAAATGGAATAAACTAAAACGAAAGTCGTTTAGATAGCTCAAAATTATGATAACCTTCGTTTGAAGGACACGCTTAAGTATGAACAGATGACATTTCGTTTATTGGACAACCGATCAATTAATTTAAGCGCTTTTGTTATACAAGAAATGGGTATAACCAACAAGAGGGGGTCAGACAATGGGCTAGATAAGATAGTGGGGGGGAGGTGAACGGTGAACGGTTTTATTTGTCAAGGACTTTTGTGCCACGTTCAAGTTTCTGTCATTTGCATGGTTGCATGACTCTTTTTCAATTTTATGAGAGTGTTTTGGGTGGGCAGGCAACAAAAAAAAAAAAAAAATGTGGTCAATTATTGTAATTGAAATTTGGCACTTAAGATGACATCATTCAACAATATATAAGTTGAGTTAGGTAAATGTTTAGGTATTGTTATTTTGAATGATTACAAAGAATAGAAAAGTTCCTATCCATATAGTCAACTCATTATTTCAGCTAGAATTAGCTTTGCATTAAAGGAAATTCAGAAAAATCATTGCATAACTTTAGCGTCAATAAGTTTTTAATCGCACCAAACTTGTAAAACTTGAAAAACTTTTTTCTAAAAAGTTTTGTAACCCACTTAAACAGAAATTGCCAACTCATTAATGCCACAGCAGCAGCAGGCGCCTTCAAAACATGTTTTTCGTTAACTCATTTGATTTGATTTTCAATTTTAACGGTCAATGAACTTTGTCGATATTGTTTGTTATTGGTTTGTAAGTAGTTTTATTCGCTCATCAGTTAGCCATTGATGTGTGTGTATGTGTGTGTGTGTTGGCATTTATTTAAACTGCCGCATAGCAGGAAACATGCCTATTAAAGATTGAGCACTCATCCTTCTTCTTTAAATGCACACACTCTATCTCACTCTTCTTAGCTCTTTTATGCTTTTGTTGTTTGTGATTTATGACTGTTCTGCCTTCAAATGTCCGCTTGTCATTTGTTGCTGTCTGCTACGCATCGAAGCGTGTCCAAAAGAGTGCCTCTTCCAGCAGTAGCCATCCACAGTTTTAGTCGTTAGCCGTAAAAGTTTCTGCTGATATGCGTGTGTGCTGTGTGGCATGATGTTGTCGTCCGGTTGCCAACTGCCATAACTTTTAATGAGAATTTATGCTTTTTATTTTTATCAGCTTGTTGTTTCTCTCTCTACGAATTATCCATGTACTTAAGAGCGCTTTGGTCTTTTTAGACCAAGTGGCAAGGATTTAAAGGAAATGCGAATTGAATACAACAAAAGCATGATTAAAACTTGTTCCAACTTTTTTAAATTTGTTCTATACTTAAATATCTTTTGTTGAAAGACTTTACATTTTGGCTCTGTGAGTGGCTTTTAGTGCTGGCCACACAAACATTTCTGGCCATATTCACATTTTAAATTCAATTGCTTGATAATGTTATTATGTATTTTTGTTTGTGTTGCTGCTGTACTGAATTTTATTACAAAGTCCTGCCGGGGGGCATTGAATTGAATAAACCGCACGCTAATTGGCTGCTGGCTAAATTGCAACACACACACAACAAAAAGCACAACACAATGGACCAGGCTCAAGGCTAACATGCTTTAAACTTTCCACACGATACTTTAATGCCAGTTGTAGGTCATGTGTAGATTAAGTATCAAAAAGAGAGCTTTGTATCCCATAACCTTTTGCAGTATTGACCATAATTAAGTTATTTACTTTTGGCTATTCTGTCTATTCATTTGTTGGTCAACCTTTTAATAAACTCTCTTTATTTCAGCTTTAAGCTTCAAATTAATTCGATAACAATGCACACAATTTGCGTCATTTTTGTATAGCATACTTATAAGCGCCACATACAGGATGCTCACAAAGCTAAGCACAATTTATGTATAGCATACTTATAAGCGCCGCCTACCGAAGAAGAAAAGAAAAAGCTAAGCATAATTTAATTGTCTGGCCTATTAACACTAGCCAAAACTTGGTTATGTAACACTCAGTAAGAAAAATAATTGAATTTTGAGCTGCTTTTATGCTCAAGCTTCTTATTGAAAATAATTAGCAATTATAAATCAAAGTATAAATATTAATTATCAGATATCAAGATCTATAGTAATTTATCTTTCCTCTTCGTGTTCACATAACCAGTAGCTGCTGGTAATTAGCCACACATATACACGTCGATGAGTATACTTCCTTAGCTCTAACATGGTCAAATTGAATGTGTGTGTGTGTGTTTGTCTGAGCTGTTGTTGTTGGGCAGATTCTGCTGGCAGATAGCATTAAAACTGCGCCACATGCACAGACACGCCCCGCCTAGAGCCTTTTGCTACATTGTTATATCGCAAGGGTCCAGCCAACGCTCCTCCCCTCTGTCTCCAATCTCTTCTTTGTTAGCCATTCTATTCACTTGGCATATTCATGTGCGGCAACACGGTCAACGGCTTTATTGAATTTACTGAATACGGGAGGGAAGCTGTTGTTGTTGTTGTTGATGCTGTTGCAGCTGTTGCCATAGCTATATATGCCATTGTTGTTGTTGTTGTTGTTCAAGAGTGTTTGGCAATTCTTATTGTATTACTATGGAAGTACACACGCACACACACACACACACACAGATCGAGTGTGCACAAAAAGTTTCAGATGGGCTTAAAAACAAGAAAAGTATTTTAGTTTTCAGTGTTGCAGTTGCTTTTTCACACCATTTTGTTCCTGAAAAGACTAAAAAAAAGCTTGATTAACTATTTAAATACCTTTTAAAAGTAGCCGAAGAAAAGATTATATATAAATAGTTGAAACTTAAGTGGATTTAACCTTTTTTAATCACATTTTATACATTTTGCATTCAGCTTTAATATTTTTAGTATAAGTCTTAAGCCTTAATGTTCTTTGAACTTTCATTTTGTAAGCAAATAGTTGCCTAGTCCTGCATACCCTTTTCCCCTTTGCTGGGTAGCTTTAAGTGCGTCTCACATTCACTTTAATTTATGTGCATTTGGGCAGCAAAATGTTGCCGACAGCTGCCCAATTCAAGCAACCAAGTTCTCAAGTTTTAATGGCAACTTTAAAAATGTATTTAAGAAACTTTTACACTTTAAAATCGAGCTTATGTTTCGGTTAAGCTGATGAGTGTTGTAAAATGGCCGAAAATGCCGTAGAATTAATTAATTATGATAATTGCTGTGTGTTGTGTCATTAAGAACTCAACTTCTTCTTCAGCTTGTTCATTAGCATCATTTAAAATATGCATATTAATTAATTGGCACAGGAAAACTGAAGTAAAGGAATGAGTTAATAGAATGAGAAGGCAAGTAGAAAATGTCTAGTCAGGCAGTAAAGGGTATTATAAGACTTATTACTTACTTCAGTTATTATTTTTCTACTTGTACCAAACACAAATGTTAATGTAGTAAATCGTCGGCTTGTTTAATTTTGATGCATTTTTTGTTTAATGTGGGCAACCCTGCTTAAACCAGAGTCTATTTCTTATTTTGGGTGCAGTGTCCTTATCATCGCTTAATGTGCATATAAAAAGCAACTCGTTAAAGGGTGCAATATAAAATTTGCCATTTCACATTTAACAATAACAGCTTGCTTTCAACAGACTTTAAAATTGTCGCACACTTTGCGAGCCTTACTTAAGTGGCAACAGGTGGATTTATTTGGTTGGTTCACTTTGTTAAGGTCAATTTACAGTCACGTACGCCAAAGTTGAATGACACGGCTGAGTGTGCTGACAAGTATCGTGGACAAAGAAGAGTTCTGCATGCTAATACACACCATTAGTATTATATGAATATGTCAAGTTTGAGCATAAAAAAGTGTCGCAGAATCTGAAAAAAACGTGCGTGGTTTTTGAAAAGGCTTTAAAATATTAGCAGAAATTTATAATATATATGTATAATATTTTGAGTATTTTTTTAATAATTATTTTCACAGTTTTTTTCTATTTGTTTGCATTTTATTTAATTTTAATTCATTTTTTATTATAAATCAACGCTAAAAGCTTTTTTTTAACATTTTACGAGATTCGTTGCGTTGTGGTTTGTGTCTCAGCTAAGTTAAATTTCACTTCGAAGCTTTCCACTACGTAAGCTTTTTATGTAAGCTGTTGAGTGAATTCGCTGACTACGCAGCAACGTTGCGTATGAGTAATATGTGTGTGTAAAGTACTTTACAAGTAAGAGATAAGCAAGAGTTGACTAAGCGTTAGACAAATGTGCGGTACTTTATTTAAGTTAATGTACATGTGTACCGTTTGAATATGTCATCTTGTTCAACAATGAATCAACTTTGTAAAGAAATATTGCTTGGGAAAATTAACTCAAGAAACCCAAACAAAACAGCTTTAACATAACTAAGACTTATTTCGATTGTAATTTGCTTTGACAAACAGTTTGCATAATTAACGTACAAAAACTGACAACTGCACACATTTTAAGCATTCTCAACGGCATATTTGAATGTGACAAGCCTCCGGATTTATGTTTGGAATGCTAAACGCTGTCAATTTGTCGTTAACTTATTTTAATGATTCTCTGTTGAGTTGTCAACAATTGTCAATTGGTTGTTGTTGTTGTTTTTGTTTATGTTGTTTGAGGTTTACCTTCTATGCTGAAATAATATTTCTTTCTGCGCATTTCAATGCATTTGACATTTGAAAATTTCCGTCATTTATTGCTCAATTAAATTGTTTGATTGCAGTTTGCATTTACAATTTGCATCTTTAGTCAGAGGCAATCACCCGATATTGTTCGGTCACTGACTAAAGTATATAACATATATACACATATACATCATAAAGAACAACTTGTATTTAGTTAGCACTGTTATGATTTATGCAGTTCTCAAGTGCGAATCATGACCCTGAAGTTGTTGTGTGTAATGTCGTTGATTTGTTTACATATCGGAACCTCAGAGGTTTATGACACCAATCGGGTATATAAAAGTTAGAAAAGCTTTGATTAAGCTTAAAGTTAAAGTTGTTAACCCAAAGGTTGAACTCTGACTTAAAGCTTGAGTAAAACGAACTTACAAAGTCAAGCTCAGGCTAAAGCTTTTAGCAAGCCAAGCTGAAAGCATCAAATTAAGTCCATGAAGCTTTCAAGACTTGACATACTTTAAATAAAGTTTTCTCATTAATATTTGCTAAAATTTAAAGTTTTGAAGTTGAATTCTTTAAGCTCACATCAAATTAAGATAAAAATTATTTAAACTAAAAGAAAATAGTTTAAAAAAACGCTTTCTCTTCGCTTAAGGTAATTCAAAGTCGTGCATACTTTAATTCCTGCTACTTTTATCTACAAAGTAGTTGCTTAATTTGTTTGTACTATTCTGTTGTTTCTTTCTTTCTTTTTGCACTCACACAATCTCAACCTTCTGCCTTCTGATATTGCTCTCTTGTCTACTTTTTGTTTGCTATTTTGTCAGGTCGTGTCGCTCAGTGCGCATTCGATTAACACCTTGCATTGTTTTTTGTTGTTGTTTTTTTTTGCTTTTAAGTTTTCATTCTTTTACAGCTGCTGATGTTTTGCATTGCTGTGTTCATCCGACTCAGTTTTGCATTTCAAATGTCCCGTTGCCATTCTGTTGTTGTTGTTGTTGTTGTTGCTTTGATTATCTTGGCTTTAATTTGTGCGGCTTTATGGTGCTCTGTCTCTGTTTTGCTTTCAGTTTTTTGTTGCCATTGTGACTTGTGAGCAATTGTTAGAGCTGTTGATATAACACTTAGATAGCAGCCGCTACAACAATACATTTGTTTCTAGCACTTAAAACAAAGAAAAAAAAACACAAAAACAACAAAAAACGTGACCGTTATTAACGCTGGCTGCAAAAGCAGATACATTGTTCCTTTTTTGTCTAGCTTTTGTATACTTTTGCAATACAAATGAAATTCAGTTAGTGCAACGCTCTACAGTTTATATTGCAAAATATTTATCTGTCTATTACTTAAAGCCTTGACAAAGATATGATAAGTGCAATCGTATAATCAAACTTGTTCTGAACTTTTTCTTTTGTCTTTACATTTTGTACTTAAAATAGTGAATTGTGCTTTAAGTTTCTTTTTTCTTATACTTTTCCTATTTCAAGTTCCTTCAAGCTGCAACCTCAAAATTATGGATTGGGCTTTAAGTTTTATATCCTTTCAGTTCAAGCAACTTCTTTTAACGTCTTTCACGCTTTCCTTTCATAGTGTTATTGTTAAGCTTTGGCTTTTCTTTAGATTTATTTCGTTCTTAAAGTCCAACTCTCATGTTCAACATTGCAGCCGTCTTTGATTTATGCAACATGTTTGACTATGCCACTAGTTTTGCCCCAAACTACAAATGTTCATTGAAGTTCATTATGCAAAATCAATTTCATTTTTTATTTAAGCTTTTACAAGAATTTTTTCTTTGCCCCCATCTCAACTACAGATTTCCACTCTATTGCACTCTCTCTTTCTCTCTCTCTTTCTCTCTCGCTCTCTTATTCTCTCTCTCTCTTCCTTTCTAAATGCATGTTTGCAAATTCAATTTGCTACCAAAAAGAAAGAAAAAAAATACTTAATTGAATCAAATATGAGCGCCAATCAAGAGTAAAAGATTTTTACACACACACACATACAAACACACACACAAAGACACTTCGAATTGGTGGCGCACGTTGCCTTTCAAAGTGTGATTTATTTGCAAAATGGACCACAAAAACGAACAGCGCTGATGATGATGAATGGCGATGAAGATGATGATGATGATGATTGCAATGACGATAATGATAACGATGATGGGAACTAAGTACTGCAAAACCAATTTGTAATGCAATTTTTTTTCTATTTAAATAAGGCGATAAGCAAGCAACAATAAAAAACAGAACATGCAAATATCAATAACAACAACAACAACAAAACATGATGAATTGATTTCAATAATAAAAAAAATACATTTAATGACGTTATATATATACGATTTTTTGCGATTTTTCAATTTACATCTTTTGCGTATTTACACCAAAAAAGTCTTTTTTGTTTTTTGTTTTTCTTGTGTCTTGTCATGAATCAAATGAACTGCTCCTTTGTTCTGGTTTTGTTTGGGCTTCATGTCTGGGCCAGACAGAGCCCATCAGCTATGTCGTCAGTCATTGTCTGTCATTAAACAGAACAGACATCATTATATACTTTCTATGTACATATTTATACTTACATTTTGTCATAAAGTCAATGGGCTTTGCGCGTGCAAAATGTTGCTTGTTGCCTGTTGCCTGTTGCCTTAGCAACTTTAACTCACCTAATAAAATATTTCGTATCTTTGGCAACTGCTTTATTGCGTTAAGGCTATAATAAATATGTCAAGCAGTTGTTAAATTTTTAACAGCCATAACTTTGTTTAAATTGATCTGATCTTCAAAAGTAATACATTTAATGTCATGTTTCGACCTCTAGAATAATACTGCATTTATAGTGTTTGATTTTTATCAAAATTTATGTACAAAAATGTTTACGAAACAAAAATTGACCCAAAATCGATTCGATTTTCAAAAGCAATAACTTAAAACACATGATTTAACCTGTAGAATTATACTGCACTTACAGTTAAAATGCGAAATTTTTATCGAACTAAATATTTGTTCAGTGAAAGTTTGATTATAAAATATTCCAAACCTCTTATAGCCATAACTTTGCCAAATTCAATTCAATACCTTAAAAAACATAACTTAAACTCCACAATAATACTGCACTCTTTCTTAGAAATGCGAATTCTAACCCGGAATTTCTCTTTAATTTCTGAATTTTTAAATGCATTTTGTAGGGCATTTAGACAGTCCGTACACAAGTTTTAGCAATATTGTATTTATTTTTCGACACTTTTAAAGAACATAAGTCAAACGAAATTTTTACAATACTCGAATGTAAGGTGTTGTGTTTATTGGCAACCAATTGCCAACTGCTTGTGAATAATGGCAAATGCTTTTGGCCCGCGGATGAGGCTGTTAAACTGCTAATTGCTTAAATCAATCGCGCGCCACAGAACAAAACCGGCCAAAAGTATATTGTAGATAGTTATTCGCGTAATACTATGTATAAATATTTTTGAGTCTAGTAAACAACTTAGTATATAGGAAATGCTCTTAAATCGTTTGCGAACACAAATTTATCTATCTGTTTGTTGTATTTCTCTGATGATTCGGTTAATGGCATTTAAGAAACTGCAATTTGATTTTGTAGGTACAGAAATATCTTTCGAAATCAGATTTGCGATTGGCAGAATCGAGAACATAAGAAGAAAATTTGGGATTTTGGTTTGATTGATTAAAGAAAATCTATTAAAATTCAATTTTGATCGAGCTGTTGTGGAAAAAGCTTTTCAAAATTAGAAATATATGTTAACAATTTATTTCTTGATTGGAAAATATTTATTTCTGGCTAATTTGTCAGACCTGTCAATTTGTTTAATCTTTTTATTTGGAAACGCATTACTCAACATTTTCGTTTGAATTTGTTTTAAAACATTTCGACAGTTCTTTCAACGTGCATTTATTAACAACATTGTCGGTTTTGATCTCGTCAAAATGTTTTGAAATAAATTAAATAGGTAAAAAAAAGTGACTTAGTTAATTGGCTATTTATGCCTTATAAAGTTGTTTCGAACTCAAAATAAGTCTCTGTATTCCAAGGGCATAAAAATCAGGCAACAACAAAAAGAATTCTATATTTGTTTGTAGCACCTTTTGTAACTTGTGTGAAGGTAAACAGCAATATAAGCAACAACAACAACAATAACAACAGAAAGTGCAATATTTGAACAGCTTCCTTTATTTAACGCCCGTTTGGCAAATTTACCTATCTAAAAGTTGAACATTGTAAAAGTTAGCTGCCCAAAAAGCACATAAAAGAAAGATCGATCGAGAGTGTGGTGGGGTGGGGGGGGGAAGGCAGCAATCTCAAAGAAAGAACAAAATTTACAACATTTGAGCGAAGCTGGAAGTCCAATAATCCACGTCAAAGTGCTGCTCTCGCGCTCTTAAGTTAGTCTCTCACAGGGAATAGAGCAGGGCAAAAGAGAATGGCAGACAGCAAGCGCACAGCGATGATCGTTTTTTTTCGTTTGATCAGTTTACGCTGAGAGCTCGTCGCGTGCAGTTCGTTTCAAGTCGTGTCAGTCGTCAGCTTAGTCTGCTTTGCCGAAAGTTGAGAACGAAAGCAAACAAAGTCGCCCTCGCGTTCGCTGGAAACATCGTAATCATCATTGACATCATGCTAATAATGATGTACTGATCCGGCGGCTGATCGTGTGTGTGTGTCGTGTGTGCTTTTGTGTATAGAAGTGTGTGTGTGTTAACTGCGGCAAAGGCAGGCAGTAAATAACCAAAAAGCAACAACAACAACAGCGCGGCAAAGAAATTATAAAATTGTGAAACGAACATTTGTACTGGGCAGCCCAAAAGGTATAACCCAAAAATAATAATAAAGAGCACAAGTAAAAGAGCAAAGTGCAAAGAAGCAAAAAAAAAGCAGCAGCAGCAGCAGCTGAATTTACCAAAGCTCTGCTGTTTGATTGTGTTTGTGAGTGTAAAAAAAGAAAAAAAAGGGAAAGAAGCAAGAAAAAAAGTATTTCTCTGTAGTAGAAATGTTGTTGTTCAAGTGCTAAAACAAAACAAAAAACGCGAGCGGAAGCCGACAAAGAAGAAGAAGCGTAATAAGCAATAGGTAAAGAAAAAGAAGAAGAATCATGTTTTTGATAAATGTTTTCTAAAAAGTTTCCACTAAAATCAAACGAAACTTTGCTGGCAGCGACGTCGTGATTAATACTAATAATTTTCAAAGACATTGCGAAAAGAGCGCAGCAAAAAAGGCAAAGAAATTATCATTGTGTTGTTTTTTTGTTTTTTCTTTTCATAAATTTTTTGTGTGTTTTGTTTTGCTATTTTTTTTTTCAATTTTTATTTTGTTTGTTGCCGTCTCAGTCTCACAAGCAGGCTTTAATTTATTATATTGCGTGAGAGAGAAAAAGATGAAAGCCGAAAAGCAGGCAAAACGCGAAATTTTCTAACCAAAAGTCGCAACAGGTCTGAAATTGAACTAAAAAAATAAAAATATATATATAAAACTGCAAACAACGGATAAACTTTGAGTTTCTAAGAAAACGTAAAGCTGTGTTTGTGTGATATATATAAATATTAATTATTATTGTATATATATATATGTTATACACGATTATTTATTGCCTTGTTAATTAAGCTAATAATTAGAGCCAAAACCGAGCTAAATATAAGAAAACTATACTGTGAGTAAACATTAAGTTGTAATTTAAGTTTCGAATGTTAGCTTATAATAAATCAGACACATATATATTATAAGAATTTTAACGTTGCTGAAACTTTAACGATTAATCTTTAAGAAGGGTAACATTTCCTTCTCTTCTAACTTCGCTTGAAGTATTTTTGTTTTGAAATACAAATATTGTGTTTTTTCTTCATAAATTCTTCCCAGGTCTTTGTTCTTCTTTTTCAAATGCTTTTGTATTCGTGTCTTAGCGAGTGAAATTCTTTAAGTTAAGTTAAGTTAACAATTCTGACCTTTGCTTTTGCTCCAAGTTCTTTGCTACTCTTCGAGTGATTCGCTTGAGACTGTCAAAAGTTTTATTCATGGCGAATTTTTGGTTTTATTATTAGTTTTTTAGCTCTCACTCACGCGTTTAACGGTACATTTCGAGAAGTAGCTAGAGAGAAAGAAAGAGAGAGCGAGAGAGAGAGAGAGTTAGTGTTATACATATGCCAGTTAAGTTATATGTTCGATAAGATATCTTTAACCAGCTGCACATGAATTTTAAGGTTAACCCCTTAAATTTTTTCCATCACACTTTTGCAACGTGTCTCAGTAATCTTCTTTCTATCTTTCTTTGGATTTTGTGGCACGTGTTGCCTTGGCGCATCGACTAAGTATACAGTTAGCTAATTAACAGCTCTGCCAAGCATAAAAAATAAATAAAACTTTTCAACACTTAAACTTTACGAGCTGCAACTAATAACAAAAAAAAAAAAATAAATAAATAATATAAAAAAAAGCTAAATGCTAAAATGCAATGCAAACAGCTGAAAACACTTGCGGCCATAATTTTAAACCAAATAAAAATGCAAATAAATCGTGTGTTGACTTCCCTATATACATTAGCATTAGCATTAATAATCGTTTGAGTAGGTGCTATAAGTATAGACTGGGAAATAATATCACACTTCCTGCTCTCGATATTTATAACGCGAATAGGTTTTTGAGTTTGACATTTGCTTTTAGCCGTTTTGATCAGTTTCCAGTTGCAGCACTAAACGTGTCGCGAATGCCAACTGTCTAATTAGCTTGACAAACTTTGAATACCCTGTAAACTAGGTATTTCCAACTTTTTACTGCATTAAATTTCACGTTTATGTTTGAAGACCATCATTTAGATGTTTATTGTAAACTGCTTCTTGCTGCTTATAGAATTTAGGTTGGCAAAAGTCTAATTAGCTTGGTTATGAATCTGACAGCTGTGTTTTCTCACCTTTTAAGTGCCCAAAGATATAATCTAACTGATGTTTTTGGCCTGGTTGTCAGTTATGCTCTTCCCGGTTGTTTGTTTGTTTGTTTGCTTTTCTGCCAGGTGGCTGGCAGGCAGTTAGATAAATTTTTAGCATTTAATATAGCAATGCGAGAGAGAGGGTCGACTATTGGGATGTTAAGAGCTATATAGATAATGTATAATAAAACAAGTATAGAAAGTTACTGTTAACATTTCGCAATTAGATTATAGATTAGAGTTTATAGAGAAACAAAATAATAAAGAAGTAAAAGTTTTAATCAAAGTAAAATTCCATAAAACTCTTGAAACTGGCTCGAAACAAGTGCGAAATGACTTTCTTATCATCAATTTGCAACTTCCTGGCGGAAAGTACCCAGCAATAACTTAAGGTTTAACTCTAAAACATTGTTAGATGATGTCTGTTGAAAAGAATATTGAACTGCGTCAACTTTTTAAACTGTTTACGTCATATAAAAGAGCGCTAATAAAGCGTATCCAAATCGAACTACCGCTAAGTGAGGTTGTCCAGCAAACCGCACTTAATCAGAGTTGATCGAAGTAATGATCATGAATCATCCAACAAACCAACCATCCAGTTATTCGCATGTTTATTTGTAATACGCGAGGCCTCTTTGCAATCAAAACTCGCAAAGCAACCATCGACACGATACCGTGTTCATATATAATTATTCTCAGTGTAGCACTCTTTGTGCATCTCCCTCTGATAACACACACACACGCACAATGTTATCAGTACCAACAAATCTGCGCAAACAACAAATATTTGTAGTCAGCTTATACTAGATATGGTCATATAGCATATACAGTTTATATGTATCATATATCTTGTCTATTGTGACATGTCATGTCAGCATTTTGAACGACGCATTTAACCGCAAGACAGCAAAACAGCAACAACCAGCAATTCAACACATTTCTTTTCCCATTGCTTCACATACATGTACATATATATATACACCACGTATACTCATATTCAGTTGGGCGTACCAAATATGAGTTTTCAGGGTTGCCATTTATCATTCAGCAAGTGCCCAAACTTCAAGGAGACTTTAGCTAAAACTCAATTTAATGTTTTATGTATGCGTACTTAATTTAAGTTTTAAGTTATTATGTGCCAAACAATTACCAAAAAAAAAACAAATGCGGAAATTTTTGTTCATAGGTTTTTTTTAATGTATGTACAGCGACTGGCTGGATACTCTTTAAGTAAAAATAGTTGCTGGTTTTGTGCATAAATATTTTTTATTGATTTTTTATTCTTTTTGTTTTTGGGTTTTCTTAAAAGTGATGCTCTTGAGACTAAAAGAGTGATTCAAATATGTTAACCCCTTAAGAAATTAACATTTTTAACTACACTTGTATATCAATTAATCAATTAAAAAAGATAATTTTGAAATCGAATAAGTTTGCGCTTATTTTCATATGTGTTATTCGCTCTATATCGAGAACTGAACCAAAGAGTTCATTAATAAAATGTTTTTATGAATAACTATTCCGATTTCTTACAAAATTATTACATTAGCAATAATGGCACCAAACTTGACGTTAAATTCACATCATCTTGCTTGCTGTTTGTTAGAGTATTTTGAGAACGTTTAAATGCCGGTCACATGGATCGCGCATATTTCGGCTTGATTGATTTGTTGCCCGACTGTCGTCAGACTTGTCGCCTTGGCCAAGAGCTCTATCTCTCTCTCTCTCTGAACTCTTCTCGTCTTGCTGTTTTTCCTCTTTTTTTTGGTCTTTTAGTCACACGGCTTTAAGTAGCGCCCGCCTCTGCTCACCTAGATTTATTATTATTATTTTTGTTGTTGAATGTTTACCCATTGTCAGCTGCTGTCTGAACAATTGGAATGATAATTTTTGTGTATGTTTTTGTTGACGTGCTTAAGGGCAATTGTTGTTAACACATTTTAACGGTTTGGGTTTGATTTTAGCATGAGCTTAATGGTCAACAAGTGCGTGATATGCCGCTTTGTGTCTGATATAAATTATAAGTTTAATAACATTTGTTTGTTATTGTGAAATTGAGGTCTTGGTATTAATGTGATTGATTAATGGGGAAATGTTTGTTTTTTTAAGGGTTTGTCAATCAAGCAATCAATTAACAATAAAGCTATATGCAAATAATGAAAATATCGTATTAAATATTATAAAATTGAAAACAAAATTAGATCTATAAACGAACATTAATCAAATATTTAAATTTACAATAAAGCCTTATAGAAATTATGAAAAAATCGTTCAACTAACGATTAAATATTACAAAACTTTAAACAAAAAGAAACAGTATAAATAAAAATTAAATAAATTCATAAACGAACATATATATAACATTAAAACTGCATACAAAAATATATATAGACATAGTAAAAAAAAAAATATAAAATCTATATTTAATTACACATAAATCGATCATAATAAATTAAAATATCTTAACCTTTGTGTGTAAAATTAAATAAAATATAGTTAGCATAAGATTGCCATTTAGATTTCATTAATCACATAATGAATCAACTTAAATATCGCATTAATAAAATTCCCCTTAAAAACTTTTTAATGTTTATGGCAAACAATTGAAATCAAACCAGTTACAAATATTGTTGACACTTACTATCAACTAATTATATATACATTTTAGATATCGGTTATCTAATATACACACACGATTTGTGGTTGGCCACACACTTACCTCATCCCCTCTACCCTACCCTACCCTACCCTCTAACACCCTTTGCCACCTTGCCTCGTAAAGATTGCAAAATTTCTTACCTAATGCGAAATGTATTTTGTTTTTGTGTTTTTTTTTTCTGTTCCCCACCGTAAATTATTTGTTATTGTCTTGCAGCGAACTAATTGCGCAAAGCAATGTGCGCAGTTATAGTAATTATAAAATACATACACACATACGTACATACATACATACTTACAAAAGTACGTACTTAGGTACGTACATACATACATACATACGTACATACCTACACATACGTACATACATACCTACCTAAATACATACGTACATACATACATACATACGTACATACATACATACGTACATACATATGTATATACATACATACATACAAACATACATACATACATACGTACATACATACATACGTACTTACATCAAATATACGTACATACATACATACGTACATACATAAATACATACGTACATACATAAAAACATACGTACATACATACGTACATACATACGTACATACATACGTACATACATACGTACATACATACGAACATACATTCGTACATACATACATACATGCATAAGTACTTACATACATATATACGTACATACATACATGCGTACATACATAAATACATACGTACATACATAAATACATACGTACATACATACATACATACATACATACGTACATACAAACGAACATACATTCGTACATACATACATACATAAATACATACGTACATACGTACATACGTACTTACACGCATAAATTCATACGTACATACATACATACGTACATACATACATATATAGTATAAATATGCTTTACTGATTCGTATTTAACCAGGCTTGTGGCCCAATGTTAATGATTATGGCAGATAATTTTTGATCGACACATTTGACAATTGGTCGCCGCAATAAATTAATTTGGTATAGCAAAAATGTAATCATATTAAAAATTAATATTAATAATAATAATAATAACGCATGTTGTCTGGAAATTTTCATTAATATTGTTGTTGCTGTTTTATTCTTATCAAGAAACTGCAATCAAAACGTGGAGACAATAAAACAATTTCAGCATACTTTTTTTTATATACCCTAGAATATTGTTAAGGTGTTAAAAGAAGAAAAATATCAAAAATAAATATTTCAGATATATAGAGATATAGTATAAGAATTTTAACTGCCAAACATCATGTGAAATAAACAATATTTGATTTTCTTTTATTTCATTATCAAACTAAAAAATTGTTCTTAAAGTTCTTAAATATTATTAATAAGTTTAGAAATTTTCCCTTGAACTGTTTCACTTTAAAGCGTATTGAATATTCGCTATACTGCTTGTGTTTTTATTTTTAGTTTTCTATTTGCTTTTAATTAGTTTCTTTTAATTAAGTTTAATTGAATTTGGCTGCGCTTTTGCTTCGTTTTTTTTTTTCTTATTGTTTCGTTCTTTCTTTTCACTTCTCTCTTTCGACTCTCTATCTCTTTCTCTCTTTCTTTGAAATCTGCACGCAATCAGTACCCAGTCCCCCCAACAACTACAACAACTTCTTGAAGGGGACGCACTAAGTTCATTGACATTTGTCGCATTTTTAAAGGGGGCGTGGTGACGGGGGTGGGGGGAGGGGAGGTTTGGGCAGGCACATTTAGACTTTTAAGTGGACATCGCTTGAAATGCAGCGCAACAATTGTCAGATAAAAAAAGCACATCAACAACATATATTTATATATATATATATATATATTGTCAAGGTCGTTGGCGTCGCTGATAACAACACGAACGAGCAGCATAAAGCAAATTGATAACAGCAGCAAAATGTGGCAAAATGAGCAGCAATAGCGAAAAAGAGAACGCTTCGAAATAAAATTGAGTTAATTTTTAAACTCAAACATCGAAAATTAGAAATATTTTGCGCACTTCAAATAAGTTTTATCGCAATTCATTTAATAAAGAAATAACAACGAAGCCATAAAATATAACAAGGAATTTATTGTAGCCGTCGACATCGTGTTAGAATGATATATAAATGAAATATGTGATATAGATATATATTGTGTGAAAGAAGAGAGAATTTTGCACGTTATTTGATTATAAAGATGAATCATAAAAGTGAAAAATCTTTAGCAGAAAGTTTCGTTGGAACAATTAGGAAAAAAAAAAAAATAGTTTTTCCCTGTTGAGAATAATCCAAACAAAATTAACCCAAACTCTCAAATGAGGTTGGTTTTTTTGTTATTTCGACTTCATAAATCAGCGCTGTCATAATTTATAATTTGGCTTTTTTTGCATTTAGCGGATATACGAAACAAAAAGATTTTTTCAATCTTGGCGCCAAATGTTTTAATTTTGGGGTCAATGTTAGACTTCATTTGCAAAACTTATGAAACTTATTTATTATAACAATATATATTATTTTTTTTAATTACAGATCTCTTCAGCTAAGGAATCTATATATTTATATATATATATATAGCTATAGAAATGGCCTCCTCACCAAATCAAGCTGCGCCTCCAGTTTTATGGCGTGCTCGACGCAAAATTGGTAAGTAATGTATATATATATTATATATAAATATTTCAAATATTTAAACTATATCCATAAATAGCTAGAAGGTTAGACAGAAAAGTAATTAGCTCGTTAAAGTAATTATTATAATTTATTTATTTATTTTTAAGCACCTTTAACGGCAAATATTTATATAAGTAAGAAAATAAAAAAATATAAATATAATAAACATGTTTAAATATATATACTATATGTATAAATAGTTTGAAGACCTGGCTGGAAAGTAATTAATTATTAAAAGTAATTATTACAATTAATTAATTAATTTTTAAGCAACCTAAAGATGAAATATTTATACAAACTTCCTCTCTTGAACCCCTTCGGCTTTAAATCACTTTTTGTTAAGAAAAATCGTTTTGAATAATGTGAAATAAATTGACTTTAAAATAGATTTAATCATTGTGCATTTTTTGTTCGCTTTGGTTGGAGTCAAGGCGTCAAAAACAAGTCAAAGTTCGTTGGCATCTTTTGTTGATGGTTTTTTTTCTTTTCGTTTAATTCGCAGCATTGTTAAGCGTTAAGCGTTCATTATCCCAAAGCATTGTTTCACTTCAGTTCAGTTTAGTTCAGCAGGCGACAAGCTTAAAATAACTGCTCCAAATCTCACTTGAATTAATGACATTTCTGTTTTTAGTTTCTTTTGTGTTTTTGTTCTTAAAACACTTAAGCACAATAATGGGAACTTATAGTTAAAAGAGTTTTCTTAAGCTTTGTTTTTAAATATGCCACATAAAATATGAATGAAAGCAATCAACAAAACTTAACTTGATTATAAGTTAAATATGATCCTAAAAAGTAGCTTAATTTTGATCGCCAATTCCCCAAGTATTATTTTTATAATGCATATTGAATAAGATTTTCAAATGTTATTAGTGTGTGGCAACAATGATTGCTTGCCACATCAGTTGCCAGTTGTTGTTTGGCCTCAAACGCTTGACTGATTTCCAATTTCCATTTAGCTCAAGTTGTGTATGTGTGTGTGTGTGTGTGTTTGGTTGGGTTTTTGGCTAGATTAATGCGGCTAGGCGTACAATTTGTGGCTAAAACCGCACGAAGGAAATTATTGAAGAGAAAATGGCAGTTTTGAATCATTGGCAAAACAATTAAGCCATGTGTTTTATTGGCCAAATCGTACCCAAGCTTGCAGTTATCAGAATTGTAGAGAGGGGAGGGGTAACGGAACTTAAAACTTTTGCTTGTGCAAAACAACAATCACAATAAAGTTTTAATTAATTTCAAACAAGCGTAACAAAACCAAAACAAACAAACAAAACCAAACAAAACACGAAAGAGCGAGAGAGAGAGACACACACAGAGAGAGACAGAGAGAGATAGAGATAGAGAGTCAAGAGTTCAGATTTGGCTCCAAGCAAACTTTATACAATTTATGGTTGATCCGTGTTGTCTTGTACAGTGCAAACACAATAAATGCAACTATACAAATCTAAAATCTCTCTTTTTGACAGAATAATTTAACTTAAAATAAAGTATTTTTTTTTAAAGTAAGCAAAATAGAAAGTTGTGTTGTACAGTGAAGCGTGACTTGAGTGGAAAAGTGTTGTCAACACTTACACAGTCAGCGGAAGTCTACTCTGTTCTCTGTGCGCTGCCATCATTTCCGTTTCCGACACACACACACACACGCACACACACACAAACCTGCAAACAAAGCAGCAGACGAGTGCAGTGCGACAAGCCAAAAACAAATGTTGGGTTCACCTTCCGTTTCGCTTTGCCGGTAACTTGGCATTGAGCGCGAAAACGAAACGCAAAACTAAATAAAGAAGACAGACAGAAACCAAGCAAACAACAAAAACTTAACTTTCCACTCATTTCGTATATCGTAAAGCTGGTTCAAGCTTTTGCTTTTGCTTTTGCTTCAATGCAAAGTCAAAGCTTTTACGCGCGCGTTACCGATATCGAAAAGCTTCAAACAGCTGTCACGACGCAGCAGCAGCAACAGCAGCGGCAGAGTTTTGAGCGCTTTCGTGACTCGAAACTCAAAGCCGGTTTTTGTGCTTGCATATAAATTGTTGGGCTTTTGGCGTTGTCGTTATTTTCCATGCCAAAACAGTTGTTGCCGTAGTTGGTTGACTTACTAACGGTGCATTCAATTCGATTCGGTTCGATTCGATTTGCTTTGCTTTGTTTGTGCTTTGAGTCATGCTTTAAGCACTGCTTTTGTTCTTCACAAAAGATGAATAAACAATATGAATAAAACAGGCGACAACACAGCTGTTTAGTTGTTGATAACGAACATTCTTTTGTTTGTAATCATTCAATTTTCAAATATTTTCGAATTCATGTGTACTGGGAAATGAATCAAACTCAAAATAACGAAAAATGTTTTTAGCTAACGTTGATAATGATTTCTATTTGCAACCTGTTGCACACATTATCCAACTGGGGGGCTCTCCATAAAAGCTCTAGCAGCATTGCCAGATTGCAGGCAAATTTAAATGTAAGCACTTAACGATTGTGCCCAGACTTATTGGCCTCTCTATCTACAGTCAGAGAGCGGCAATCAATTACGGCCATGGTCACATTAACAGCAACAGTAGTAGCAGCAAAAACAACAGTTGCCCATTTCCCAGGTCACAAATACAAAGGCAAAAATATTTTTTGTTTCGCGACTGATAAGAAATCTGGCAACACTCAAGCGAACGAAACTTACGCTATCAACAGTAGAACGTGAGTGCGAACGGGAATGCAATTTAAATGACGAGCAAAAACTACAAAAGACAACAAACTACATAAACACACACACACACACACACCCACTCAGGTCTGCCTTTTTAATACCAAAGGGAGGGAAAGAGAGAGAGACATCAAGTGAGAGCGCGTGTGATAGTCTCTAAAAAGAGAGCGTCGCCGCCGCCAGCTGCTGAAGTTCATTAATCGCTCGGACAAATGTAAATAATACGCAAAGTCAAAAACACTAGCAACTCAAATGGCAAAAACAAAGCGCTCAATGTTCTTTGCGCTCGCACATTTTCGAGCGTTTTGCTTTGTTGATTTTAGGCGAATTCGCCGCGAGTCGCCGTCATCACTGTGAGTGGCCCCACAATCGCGTTGAGCGCAACTCGTTTTTAGTATCTCACAGATATTCGACGTGTTTGGTTGGTACGCGGCAACAAAAGCAGCCCGAAAGAAACAGTGCTTGAAAAAAAAAATTAATATAGAAATAAAAATAAAACCCAACTATTTGAACCCCAACCAAAATAATAAGCTTCATACATATAATCATAAAATTGTTCGGGCAGAGTTTTGTGTAAAACGAAAGAAACAAACAAATATCAAAAGTAATGCAAGATGCGCGCGTCGTTTTCATTTTTGTCTGCGTTTTCGTTTTATTTTGCGCTGTAGCGAATTAAGAAAAAAAGAAAAGGAAACGATCAACGGTCGCGTGCTTATTCTGCTTCGTCTTCTTTCTGCGCTGCCCCCCCTCCCTTAACATTGTTCTTGTGAGTGCTTAAGTGTGAGTTAGTGTGTTTGGCTCTGTGTGTATTTGTGTGTGTGTGTCCGTACGTGTGTACAGAGGTGTGAAAATATATATATCTAACGAGTGAAATAATACAACAAAATTGTGTGCGGCCGAGGAGAGTAATCAAATAATAGGCGCAAATTATGCACAAAAGCTACGACGAAAAAATTCGGCAAGCCGCTAAAAATAAATGCAAATAGCTCAGTTAAAAGAAGAAGAAAAAAAAGTGCAAAAAAAAATCCAAACAAGTGCCAACACAATTCAAGAAGAATGCATTTGTGAGTTGTTGAGTTGAAAATTGGAGTGCAGCTCGAACAGTTTACTCTCGACGAGTTGAAAGCCCGACTCGGCGCTCTCTTTTACTTAATTTTTTTTGTCTTACTGCTTCACACAGCTGATCAGCAGCTGCCAAAGTTATGTTCTCCGCCTTCTTTTTCATCTTCTTCATCATCCTCATTGCCGTGGCGTTGCCAGCTCGTTGCATTTTGACTTATCTGACTTTTTTGTCTTCTTGCGTATCTTTTTACGGACTTGTGTGCAAGAAATGTCGCCAATCAATTGCACATAATATTATTTAATGCATTATATATGCTTAAAAATGTCTGCTGCCGATTTAACGACATTATTTCGGTTGGGTTTTCTTTTTCGCCTTTTCGGTGGCATTATTATTGTTGTTATATATGATTATTTATGGTGCAGCGCATAACATAATTCTGTATTAAGTGCGTCATTTTTTTTTTAAAGGTTTATCCCTACTTCTGTTGTTTGCACAGAGCAAGCAACGCAACGTTGACAAAGAGTGGGAGGCGGTGTAAGCAAGCAGAGAGAGCGAGAGAGAGTGCGCAACCAGCAAACGATAAGCTGTCTGAGCAGCAGCCAACGCACAGCTCTCTGCTCCCTACTACCCCTCGTTTTGGTCACTCTATCGCCCACAAATGCTTGCAGACAGGTGTGCGGTCGTTAAGTTTTGTTTCGTTTTGTTTTGTTTGGTTTTGTTTATTTATTAATTTTTTTTTTTATATTTTGCTATTGTTGTTGCCGCTATTTTATTCGCAGTGAGCAAGACAGAGACAGTGACTGACTACCATATGTACGCACTTTAGTTTAGCTGTTGTTTGTTTGAGTGTGTGTGTGTGTGTGTGTGTTTGTTGGTTTGTGGCTTAGCAAGTTTAGTCATTAAGATTTGTTGTACACACGATGTAACGGAAATGATTTTGTCGCCACTCTGTGCGCTCTTAGTTAGTTGCAGCATATGTGTTGTATTTGTATTTATGTTGAGGTTTCCCCTTCGCTAGAAGTTTTGTTGCTTTCCTAAGAGCTTACTTTACCTTTAAGTAGCTAGACTTTTGACCACACCACCCACAATCAATGGCCAACGGCTATTTTGGCCAAGTGACGGCATTGAATTTGTTTATTGACAAAAAAGAAAGAACAAAGCCAAATTCTGACCCTTATCAGCATTTACAATTGAATATACATGTGTATATATATATATGTACATATGTTTATATTCAAAATCATGCTTATATAGTTTTTAGTATATGCTGATAGTACCTATACTAGAAGTGTGAGTAATGTCTAGATTTAGCTGGATAACAACGGTAATTCCTTGTGATAATGACAATCATAAACAACAAGTCGTGTGCGCCAGATACTATGTATACTATACTATACAGTATATAGTATATAGACCTTATCATTGTTGGGTACTGCGACTTGAAAGTTTCGTTCAAGCATTATTGGCTTACAGCAGCTAACTGAATCGACACATGGCTTTAGGTTTAGACAATGAAATATAGGTTTGGAAATAAGTGTTAAATTTCTTGATAATTTAATTTTTGTTAACATTGTACGTTAGTTGTTTAGTAATAGTTAATTTCATCTTTAAAACATTGACTTGAACAGTGAAAAGTGTTTTTAAATTAATCAAATGATTATTTCTTAAAGTAAAAGAAAGTTTAAAATAAAGTTAAAGTTTTGTGAAAAACATTAAACAACCAATATAACCCATTTAAAATGGTTAAAAGGGGCATATTGGTTATGTGCAAAAGTATGTAACAGGTAGAAGGAAGCATCTCCGACCCTATAAAGTATATATATTCTTGATCAGCCGAGTCGAAATAGCCATGTCCGTCTGTTCGCCTGTCTGTTAAGTTGCTCCATTTCTTGTCTCTTGCTTTCTTTTTTGTATATGTTTGTTGCTTAACTGTTTTTCAAATTTATGCGCGGTTTTCTTTGACGCACTTGGCATTATCACGATGATGATAATAACTCTTGACTATCATATGATTAGTATTTATTTTTTACTCGTTGTTTATTATTATTGTCATTAAATGGGTTTCTGGTTTTTGAACTTTACTTTTGTTTTGCACGCTTATTGTTTTTTGGTTTTTTCCTTTCCTTTCATGTAATGTTTTGTTTTGCTTGTTTTCTTAACAAATTGGCCAACAGCTGTTTTTGTTGTTTCTTCTTTTCTTTGTATTTGTTTTTGTTTTTGTTTCTGTTTTGTTTTTTGACTGGCAGGTGTCACGAATACAAAAAAAAAAACAAGATAATAATATGATAATATAATACTAGACGAGACGAGAAAGACGACAAAGCAAAAAAGCATTTGCCAGAATTAATTATTTAAATTTATATAATGAACTTTCAATGCTGTGGGTTTAATTAAATTGGCATCAAATTATATTTTATAGTAAATTTCAGGATCTTTGCTATTACTTAAATACTTTTTCTACAAAAAATATATAACATAAAAATATTTTTAAGGAAGTATTTAATAATATTATTCCTCAAATTTGTTTCACATAAGAATACTGCGTAAGGAGAAAGAAACAAGAAATCGCAGTTCTACAATAAGTTAATAAGTTCTAATACGATATACTACAATCTTAGTACGATGTATGTGTGGCTGCCATTTTTCTGATTTGTTTGCCTAATATCAAGTCTAAAAACGTTAGTTCTTTGCATAAATGTTTAGTAACTCGCGAACTTTGATATGAATTCATATCTTTATTATCTTGTATGATTTTTCAGGTATTTTTCATCGTAATTACATGCCATACCTCGTATACTTTTCCCGGCAAACGTTCGATAGTTATGTTCTGGTTCGATAGCTCATTTATATCCTACAAGCTGCTCAATTTAAGTAGATCAAAGATAGACTGGTTGACCTGGAACGTCTTAGATAGGTTTGACAGGAACCCTGATAGCCAAGGAGTTAAATAATCCAATCAACGTAGGACACTGAATATCAATAACATGGCTCTACAAATCAAAAATATATAACATTAAACTAGATCAAATTATAATGAAGAAAAATGATCCTATGCCTACGCTTTGGGAGTGCATATGACACCAAGTATAAGTAAATAGTATTTTCTTTAATGAAGAAAATATATATATATATATTTTTAACTTTCGAGTATCGCGACAAACATTTCAAGTTAAATATAAAAAAAACAAGTTACACTAAAACATGCTGCTCCTGCAACACATAACGTATATTGGCAACGTCCTTCATGATAACAACCATATTTTCGATAGCCTTGGCGGATATATTCGTATTGTATCAGCTCCCAAGTATACCACGTTCGAATCCAATGCTACGAATCGTAAAAGAAAACCAAGTCTATCGATAAACCAATCTTCACAAATGGTTGAATCGATTTACTTAAAGTTCTTTCGATACTCTTGCAGTGGAAATTCATTTGGTTAAGGGTACATTGTGGCCAAAAACGAGTCTCGAAGCTTAGGACCAAAGGTGGCGACCAATGACTGGAATGATATCCTTAGTCACTACAAGGTGATGATCATCTTGGTTGCCTTATTTAGTGTCCTAATAAGCGCAACATCTTTTATAGCGTAAGTAATACCTTTGCACCTTTGCATTTGCATTCTCAAGTTCTGCAACCGTCGATGTAAGAAAAGATAATGTTCACCCTGTAATAATTCAAATGAACAACGATGATGCTTGGGTTATGTCCTTGTATTATTAATACTTACCATACTGTAGTAGCTTGAATCTAAACCAGTCTATATTTGCCGAAGATTTGAGCTCATTATATTGCCTACAAACAATCAATCGTTGAATTCCGCCGTTGGTTAATCAGCTATCGAACTACGATTGCCTTTCAAGAAAGAGAAATAGCAAATTTATCATTTGCTTGTTAGGAATTTTGAAGAATTTTGTGTAGTTAAAGTTAAAGTATTACTTTGTATTTTATGTATTTTTTCTGAAAACGATATATTTGCGTCTGTATTATGTGTGTGTACGATGCCGAATGATTTAATATACTGAATAGAAAGATTTACAGGTTTAGGAAACTAGAAAAATTACACGTACGTAAAAATCGAAGACTGCTTTGTTTAAAGGGTATTTAACAAACGATCGCCTTAGGGGGGGACAAAGGAAATAGCGATGGGAATGGCCCACGCGGCAAGCGCAAGAGCGCGCTCTCTCTTCCATCAGCTATTTAAGACCTACCTTGGTGTGGTTTCCAATTCGCCGCAAGCGACGCGCGCATTTCGCCGTTGCTGCTACCGCTACTGCAGCTTATCAGGCAGCGTGGGTTCGCCTTCACTCATGCCGCCGCTTGCTCTCACGCCTTGTTGTAGATACGAACAAAAAGAGAGTGAGAGAGAGAGAGAGAGCAAAGAACACAAAGCTCGCTTTTAAAGAATCTGCATTAATGAAGTGTACATACATATTGTTTAGCCGGCCATGCAATATATCTAAACTTTTGGCAGCCATGCAAACAAATATCATTAATTGCTATATATATAAATAAATATGTACATGTATGTGAATGTGCATGCATATAGATTGGGTGTACATATGTATGTTAATAATCTATGTACATATGTATGTATATGCTATATTCTAATACATAAGCACACACCAGCCCACACATTGATTATCAGCAATGTGACAATTAGCTTGCTCTCTCGCTCGCTCTCGCCTGCGATCTTATGTCTACATCTCTCACTCTCTTGCGTGTTTAGTCTCTGTTTATTTATGTTTTTTTCTTTCCATATTAGCTTTTGTTTTGCGCTTTCTTGTTGCTCACATTGTTTTAGTTGATATTTGTTAGTATAATTCTTATTGCTCCTTTTGTTGTTGTTGATGTTGTTGTTTGTGTATTTTTGCTTTGCTTTCCGCGCTCTCTCGCGTGTGTGCGCAGCTGGTGGAAAATTTTCCAGCAAAAAGTATACACAATGAAAATTGATGCTTAACTTGATCGGTCAAAAGGGAATGATGGGATAGGGGGAGGGAGAGGGAGAGGTAGTGCAAGGTGCGCAGTGGCGCTTGCATAAATGATAATTGTTGTTGTTGTTGTTTTTATTGTTTTAGATAATTGCCCTATTTGAATGAAAAAACGTGAGCTTTTATAAATGGGAAAATACTTATCAGATAATTGTAACCGAATCTTGATCAAATCTTGCAAATCAGCTTGAAACTTGTAAAACTATAGAAAATTTTAAATAAATTATATTATATATTTTTTATATATATATTTTATAATTATAAATTTATTACTAATTTTTAAACGAAGTAATTTTGAATCTATACGCTAATACTACTATATGAATATAAGCATAATTTCTTAAATGACTTAAGACTTATTCTTAAAGACAAGTTGAGGCTTTTTTAAATCTATTTACTTGAAATAAGTACTTAATTGCGTTGCTTGCCACTTCAGTCAAAATCTCAAAGAAATCTCAAAGAATCACCGGAGATATGGAACATTGAAGTTAAGACAAGTGTGCAGTATACGCATACTTTCAAGGGTATCGTGTAGTCGGGATTTCTACTAGACTTCTTACTTGTTTTGTTTACTTGTTTTGTTTTTGAAGTATTCCCCTTGAAAATGCGTTTCAAATAAGAATTACTTAGAAAAACGCAAGGTTCTTTTAACGTTACAAGAAAAGTCTTTTCTAGTTGTTTAACCAACCGTTTTCTTATTAATGTTCAACGTCGTTCAATAATTTGATTATTGTTAACATTAAACATTTGCCCTTAAGGCATCGTTTTACAATTTACGCTGTGCTCAACATCGAGTCCCCAAACAGACATAAGCCAAAAGAAAGAAAGAGACAGAGAGAGAGAGATTTATTGCGAATTAAAATTTGACTGGTGTCTGCCTGCCGGCTATTGTGAACTGAGATAAAAATGGAAATTAATATACAGAATAAACATAAACATTTAAGGGGTCTTGTTGTTGTTGTGTATTCGGTGTCAAAAAAGGAAGAGACAGACAAACGTCTTGCTTTAAAGTTGAAACCAACAAGAAATGAATATTAAATAACAATTTCATTTGCGATTCTTTTTTGTCGAAGACTACAACTTACTTTCAGTTAAAGCATTCCTTTAAATAATCATTATTCTTGCATTCTTGTTTCGATTTGTTTTTTGTTTTCAATCTCAACTTTCATTTCACTTTGTTTAGTTCAAAGAGCCTAACATTTGGGATTTCTGCCTGACCTGAAATATATATATATTATAGAAAACATCGTAAAACGCTTTTACTTTAACATATGAGTGAACAGCGCCATTGAAAATAAACAATCAAAACAATTTCAACTGCCAAAATGGAAAGCAAAATTTTTCCATTCTCAAAAATCTCCATGGAACAAACAAACAAACAGCTAGATAAATAAAGGTTTATTTGCGCACTTTGCGGTTCATGGTAATGCGATCAAAAACATTTCCAGAAAAAAAAAACTTATTTCAAATACACAAATAAAAAAATCTCTTGTTATTTATTTACATAGATAATTCTCCAAGTGATTATCTTCAATGACATTTGCGAATTATATATGTCTCTCATGTAAGAAATAAAGTTTCCGCTCGTCTTTGGCTTTCTGCTCGCTGTGTTTTGAACTGTTGTCGGTTGTTTATTGACGTTTGCACTATATTCAAATATATATATTGATATTGATATTGATATTTAAACTTTACGTTTATTTACGTATGTTGATTGCGCCTGGACGTAACGTCTGCGTGAGTTCAAATCATCAACCAACAATTAACACTTGATTAAGACGAGACGAGACTCGACTCGACTCTTTGACACATGCGAATGACTAAATTTTAAAAACATTGTTTCGCTCTTACCAACGTAACTGTTACCTTTTTTTGTTCATGTTAAGTTCAAGTCGTTTGCTTATCGAATTGCTCATAGGGATAGGTAAAGGTTTCATTCTATATAAGACAAAAGTCATGCGATGGGCAACAAATTCTACAAATTGTTTCGGATAGATAACGTTTTTTGTTGCGATAAAAACTATGATTAATTATAGTTTGCCAAAGGGCAATAAATAAAGATTTATACATTTGGCTTAATCGAATAACTTTTGTCAACTTTGTTTTTTATTTAATTCCTCATTTTGGGCTTTTCTTTCAATAAAAATAAATTACACCCAAAGCAAACCCATCACTTAAAACTATCCAAGCTGTCAACAACTTTTTTATTGTCATTTCTTTCACATTTCTTAGACAAGCCAGCATATATATGCAAATAGAACTAACCTTTCCCACGCGATAATCTTGCGATCGCGCCAACTGGCAGATGTTCAAATATCAATTTGTTTGCACAAAATAAACGACAATTTTTTTTCTTTTCATTTACACACAGAAAAAAAATTAACAAAAAATTATTAAAATTGTTAGCCAAAAACTTTTTTAATTGAAATTTTTGCAGTTTGTGCTTTTGTGTAGCCAAAACCAAGAATATAAACATACCACAACATATATATGTATGTATATGCATTTGTTTCTTGATTAGATTTTGTAAACATTTCGCATATGGCTAAAATATGTCGCGCGAACTTGTTTTTTGTCTAGTGCTATTTATTAAATATATAAATTTGAGAAATAATATATCCAAAATGTTGGTCAAGTTTCAGAATATCGTTTTTGTTCTCAGGAAATTATTAATAACTGTTAACTGTTACTCATGAAAACGAAAATCATCAATGAACAAATAATAATAATGAACGTAATAAATGAGTGTACAAAATTTTTGGATTATTCATTGCGTTGGAATTTGAAATTGGAAAAAAAAAATCATAAAAATATTTCATGTGTCACAAGTCGCAGCAAGAAGCTTTCCACTTATTAACGATGGCGTATGAGTAATATTAATTGATCTATATATTTGTCGCAAAGTATTATTAATAATACATCTTGTTGTTTTGGTTTTTGGTCTTTTCAATGGCCAAATACCTTTGAACGTTCTTGAACGCATTTTAGCCAGATAATTTGTGACATATTTTAATTGACAGTTTTCATCGTCTGATTTTCTTTTATTTTCTGTTCTGTTCTTTTATGTTCTGTTCGATTTACCTTCTTGTTCTATATGTTGGTTGTATATTTGATTTTGATTTGAGTTGTCGCTTGAGTTGATTGCACGTCTCAATGCAAAGGACTTAGCAGAAGGTCAGAAGGTCAAATCAGGTGGTCAAGGTTGATTCGCTGACAGAAACATTTTACCTCAAAGAACGAAAGGAAATTTAAGGCCAATGTGACATTTGTTAATGAATACCAGCAAATGTTATAAATATTTGATGTGTTTTCTTTTTCGTTGCTAAGTTCGGAATCTTTAATATATATTTATATATATACATGTATTTTATGGCTCAGCTTAAAGCAGATTTTGTTCATATTGCGTATACTACGCGTATGACACTAATTGAATGCAATTTTTGATACATTTTTAAATATATTGATTCGATAGCAGTTTTTTAACATATTTATTTAATATTTTTTATATGCACATCGCTTTTTTGAACTTATGTTTAATAATTGCAAATTAGTGTTTAAACGGATTTAAATCATAAATTCGATTTGCGTTTCGCTTTTTAATGCTTGAATGCATTCTGCAATATTCGCAATTAACGTGACATACTAATTAAAATCTTTAATAGTCAATCAGTTGTACATATATACATATATATATGTGTGTGTGTGTGGGTGTGTGAAGATTGCTTAGGGAGTGTGTGTGCAATCAGCCGATTAATTGAACTGCACCCAGTAAAGAACTTACAAACACTCATTCACACTCACTCACACTCATACTCATACTACTCACACTCATACTCATACTACTCACACTACTACGCTTACACTCACTTACAAGTCATCATTGCATGAAGATGGGCATTTGTAGGCGAATATTATTCGATTTTAGAATATGTTAAGCTTATTATTGGGGTAGGTCAGCTAACAACATAGTTTGCTATATATATTCCTTTAAAACTCAAATATCGAAAGCAACTAATAATTCTTTTGACATTAGTCATGTTAGGGTATACAATATTGGTGCCAATACACACAGTAAAATTCTCCCCCCACCTTCTTCTCTCTTTCTTTCTCTCTCTCCCTCTCTCTCTCTCTCTCTTTGCTTTGTTTTTGGGGCGCGATTGAACAGTGAATTATTGTGGGTGTGGCATTTGTGACGTGAAACAGCAGGCAGGCAGCCATTCACACAAATTGCACTCAAGCTGGCGTCATTTTGTTGTTGTTATTATTTTAACTGGACAATTATAGAGGAGAAGTGCAAAGCAACTTGCAACTGCCACAACAACAACAATAACTCGTATCATTTACTTGTTGTCTTAGAGCTGAAAAAGCGCGAACGACTGAGTGACTGAATGAATGAATGAATAAATGAATGAATGAGTACGCAAAAGAAATGACACGATAATCAAACGACAACAACAACAACCACAATAACAACAACAACTAACGCACTCTCTGTTATTATAATGCTTACAAACTTGCCAGATGACCCAACCCGTCTCGGCAACTGTATAACAGAAGGTTCGTTTCGTTTGGCTTGTCAACTTGACAAAACAGTTTAAAAATATCGATAAATATCGATATCTGATTAAGGTTTTCTTTAAAATTAATAAAAAATGTTTAGAAAAAAGCTTAAATATGCTTTTTTCTCTATTGTACAGGGCATATCCAAGTCTCATACTCTTAATGCCGATCATTATTGTTTTATTTTCTTCTTCGTTTTCCTACGTTTAGTTTTTTTGTTTTGTTTTGTTTTGTTGATTGTTGTTGTTGTTATTGTTTCTGTTACTGTGTCTCTCCTCACTTTGCACATAGGTTCATTGACTGTTGTTGATTTTAATGGGTGACTTGAACGGAATGCGAATACAAGTGTCTGTGTCAGTTTGTCCGTGTGTGTGTGTATGTATGTGAGTGTTAGTATTAGTGTGAATAGAATTGCAAAGTCGTTGAGTAGTATTTTCTTGCATTTTGATTGCTTTTAATTGCGAGACTGCTTTTTGAGCTTTAAGTTGTGTTTGCTTTAAACTCAACTAAAGGTGTGCTGCATACACGTGTGTGTGTGTGTAATCTGTGTTTTGTGTTCTGTAAAGTATGCTAGGCATTTAGCTTGAGGCAAAGTGGCTGCCACTTGTGCAACGTGGCAAGCCTTTTTGAAGCAAAAGCCTTGAAAGCAAACCACACAACCACAACTTGAGCCTGCCACCCACTCAATCCGCCTGCTTGCTGCCCGATTTTTGATGAAAAAGTGGGAGGGGGGAAGGAGGGGGCGGAGGGAGCAATGCAGCTAAATAAACAACTACTTTGTCTTCATTAGTGTGCGTATGAAGATGGCTTTGACGTCATGACGCAAGTCCGGCAGGTCAGCGGCTTTTGTTTGCTAATTTTAGTCTCTGCCAAATAAGTCGAAAATATATTTCCGCCCTTTTGTGTCAACTAATTTTCCTTCGCTTTGCTAAAAATAAACGAAATGCAAAGAAAGAGCATTTAAGAATTGTTATTTAAGCTTTGCTTAAGCTTTGTTTCGTGTTTCGTGACAATTATTTATTTGATTTTTCTGTAATACCAATGTTGAGCCACTGTCATTGCCATTGCCAAATGGGGTAGATCCCTCTGACTGCTGCACAATCGTAAAGCGCCATGGCGCTAATTAATAAATAAATAATTATTGTTTGATACTTTATCGAGTTCTTTTTTATATATTTTTTACTGACTGCTGCGGCTCACGTTCGTATTCGCACGGATTTTTTATTGTCAAATAATTTAATTAATGATTTGTGTATCGAACTTTTGTAGGCATCAATAAAAATAAAATCTGTTTGTTTTTTTTTTGTCTATGGCGCATTAACAATAATATTTGATAAGTATTATTGTTTATTGAAATTGAATGTGGTGTTGTAAAGTATTATAACGATTCAGAAACTTGTCCCAGCTTAAAATTAGAAGCAAATGAAAGTCGAAACAATATAAACAGATTGAAAATATTACGAGGTCAAGCGATGTACTATTGCCTAATACGATTATAACCATATATAGCTATATGTGGCACAGCTGTTACTTCACACTCTCAACCCGCAAGCCTTCAATTCACTTGACATGCCGTTTGCCGCACTCACAATAAAATTATTTAATCAAAATCTTACAAAGTGCCATTTAAATTCTTGGCAATAGCCATTCCAACCCTTTACGCAACCAGTTCAATACGCGGGGCAGATTCAAGTTGTGGTTATAGACAAACAAGCTAATTTTGCTGCCAACATGTTTAGCCGGCTTTTGTCAAAGTTTGAAGCTGCAATGTGGCCAACGTTGAGCGTAGGGCGCAACCAGCTAGCCACAGGGCCACGCCCCTCCACAACTCGCCACTCTCAACAGTGTTTGTTGACCTTAAATGTTTGTTTGTTTGACTGTTTGCAAAGTCAAGGCACGTTTGTCATTGGTAATTTTGAGCATGTCATAATGATAACTCAAAACGCAAGACAAACACACACACACACACACACACATAGACGGGAAGTTCGTCTGTCTGTCAGACTGATTCGGCAGGCTGATTTGTGTGTGTGTGTGTTTGTGTTGTGCGAGAATGCTGATGCGTCGACGTGCAGTTATTAAGTTAGCTAAACACACAATTCACATACATATTTGACATGCTATTAATTATTTTGTTCATAAAAAGTACTGAGATTGAAATACAACAAAAGTTGAGTGAAATTGTAAAAGAACTTTTGTAACAATGTTTCTTTGTTCATACTTTTGAGACTTGTGTAAAGGCATAATGGGTTTGCATACGACATTGTTATAGAAAGTGTGGCTGAAAGATAGGAAACTTTTCCATTTTGATATGAACAATGTTTGTTGTTTATTTTGATGGATCCTTAAAACAGTTTCGTTCTTCATTAACTCATGTATAGAGTATCTGTTTGTTACTATTCATACTCCTTACTAGCTTGCTTGCTTGCTTGCTTGCTTCCTTCCTTTCGCTGACCATCAAAGCGTGGAAACTGAAGCCGGAATAACTGCAAACTCTTTGCAGTGCTTGCTGTGCGGAAGGGGAAAAGGAAAAGAGGACAAAGTACAATGTTGGCACAAGCAGGGGCGAAAGGCAAAGAAGTTGGTGCGACAAAAAGATTTATGTTAAGAAAACTAGCTGGCAACGCCTTTTTGCATTTCCATCTTACTTTTCTCACTTCTTTCGGTTGGTGGTACGCTTTGGGGGGCTGCTTTGCGTCTGCCCGCATATACAATTTCAATATTTCTTGATCTTGGAAGAGCGCTGCGCTTGTAAAATGCGTAAATAAATTGAAAATTTTACTCAACTTGTGTGCCCAGCAGCTGCCCGGCACCCGCACCCGCACCGCCCCCTCACAGCTGAATGGAAACATTTTCTCGGGTTGTATATTAAATTGGAAATGTGATAGGCAGAGACCAGACCCACACTCTCTGAGTCTAAAGGGAAAACTGATTTGTTGAAGAAAGTTTTTAGTTTTGTTTTAGCGCCGCAAAAAGACCAGCAAAGGAAATTGTTTAAAAATTGTTTGCAACAAGAGAATAACTGAAAATAATTGCGCATACGACGCGTGGCATCGACTGTGCACAGGGGGTGGGGCGAAGGTAGGATAGGGGGCCCCCATCGTAAACATTGCATACAAGCTATTAAAATTAGCTATAATTAAAGTTGTTCGCATGAGAACAGCAATTCGATTTTTGCCATTTTATGCGTGTGCCGTATGCGAAATTACTCATCCGCAGCGTGTGTTGCTGTGCGGGTATTTTAAACAAAAAAAATATATATATTTAAAAGTGCAAAAATAAAATGAGTAACGAAATGTGGCTTGTGTAAAACAATCAGTGCCTTATGGCTTGGCGCTTTATTGGGTTTCTTTGTTGTTGATTTCTGAGATTTCTTGCTGTTTATTTTAAGTATATTTTTTTGATAGCTGTTAAAGTTATGCATGAAACATTTTGCGCTTAAGGTATAGTTTGGTTTTGCACTTTGGCATATGTTTCTTATCACATTTCTTTTTGGTTTTGCTTTAAGTATCTTTTTGATTGCCAGACAAGATATTCCAAACGTTTATGAGGCAACTAATAGTTTACACTGACCTTCAACTATATATCGCTTGACTACTACCCGGCACTAAAAACATGCATAAACTATATTTGAATTGCCAGCCAGCGGCATAACAATAAAAACTACAACATAAACTCAGAAATTGACAGAGAGGAGGTATCTACTATATGCATATAGCTAGGTTTTGACGATTTAATGTCATAGCCAGACGGCATTAGCTCCATTTACAGTCAGTCAAACATACACGCGCATTGTTCTCACATCACAATTTGGACAGACTGCCTGTACTTTTATGACTATCATTAAACTTGACTTTGCCACGACTCTCCCACTCTCCCACTCTCCCACTCTCTCTCTCTCTCTCTTTCTTTATTTGGCGCCCACACGTTAGCAGAGCTGTGCCGCCCATTAAATTGCACATTTAAAGCCAAATCACAAATGGTCAGCAAAAATGTTAACTCAAAATTCAATTTAGATTTTCGATTTACTAGCGCAGCGTATTCAAACAAATTTCTCGTGCACAAAATGACAATTTTAATAATGATAATGATTGTTATATAACCATTGAATAATGTTTCAAATATAAAAGAGAGAGAGAGAGAGAGAGAAAGAAGAATCTCTCTCGCTCTTGATAAAGTTTGGTTATCTTTTTATCAAAATATTTCGGCTTCTACTTTGATTGCCGTTGTCTGCCTTTTGCTTTCTGTGAACAGGCTACCAGAATGGGGCACACCACTTTGGTAATTAAATGTGTAATGCATTACATTTAAGCTTGAGCTGTTGAGAAGATCAAAACCTGGTTTTGATTTTAACCAAATAATGTATGATAATAATTGAATGCACGAGCAAAGCAAATTGTGATAATCAGATTTGTTGTTTATTTACTCAATTATTATTATTAACATTTAGCATCAGCAGCTTCAATCCGATAATTATGATGATGATGCCTAACTGCCTCACTATCTGCCAAACTGCCAGCTGTCAGCTTGCCAGTTGCCAGTTGCCAGTTATGTGCTCAAATTTCATAATACATTTTCTGCCTTTACGTTTCTCTTTTCTTTTCTTTTTTTTACACCCGTACAAAACCTGAAACGCGTGCTCTTTGTACATAATACATATTTAATTAATTTATTATGGATACAAATTGTAATTTACAATGATAATTCACAGCTTGGCGTTAAATTTAACGCCAATATGTGCGTTCTTGTATCACGCATACGCCGCGTTGTCAAAATTCTTAAAGCCCAATAGCTCAAAACTAGTCTCTAATAGTTAAAGACAACAAATACTACACGAAAGCAACAGGTTATTTATCCAAAACAAATTGAGAGCACTTCGAATGCAAAACCACAAAAAGAAAAAGCTTCGGGGTCTTGTAATGTCCTTCCACACTCTTTCGCTGTCCGTCGTCCTTCACTAATCGATGGTCAAGTTCGTGACGCGTTTCTTGTTGCCGCCGTCGTCTAATGATACTTTTGCCCACACCAATTTTGGCACGCTCTATGTGTGTGTGTGTGTGTGTGTGTGTGGATATTGTTGTCTGTTTGCATTGCATATATATATATATATATAAATAAAATGACATGAAATGAAATGAATGAATAAAGAAAATGAAAAGGTCGACCCATTGAATGTCATGTCTCAGCTATAGTTGCTATGCCTACACTGAACGAAATAAATAATCAAGAAATGTCCATAGTAAAAATGGTTTGATTTTAACTTAACACTTTGCTTCTTCGTTCTTGTCAACGATTTATTTGAAAATATTTCTCACAGTGTTGCATTGTTGTTATCTGTTGTTATCTTGACTTTGCCGCACTCGCAAAACTGTGGCGTGCGCCATTAATGAACATCGTTTGCTTAGCCAGACATGGACAGTCGGACAGCACTTACCCCACCCTCCCCTCCACTCCCCTCCCTTCTGCTCCCCTCATAGTCCGTGTCTATCTAGCACATCAACCCGTCTCTCTTATCTGCCCCAATATTACTTTTACCTATGCTATTGACATAATGTAAACGACCGCTTACCGACTTCTCAGTATTTGTTGTGTGTTTGTGTGTGTGTGTGTTTGTGTTTGTGTGTAACTTAATGTATTATTCTGTGTCTGTGTGTGTGTGGCATTTTTGCGATTGTCGCCATTGGCATAAAAATAGTTTTTGTAGCGTTGTTTTTGCTCTCGTTGCTGTGGTTATCCACCGGTTGCTAGGGGTAGATACAAGCGAGCACCAAGAGTACGGAGAGAGCGAAGGGGCAACGGGTCAAAATTAGATATAAATCGCTTAGAAGTGAGCACAATTTGAATAGCTGGCGGCGACTACGACAATGCTGCATTGTGCGTAACCGTGTGGCAACCGATTGCTAAATGTTGCAACTTGTCAGTTGCACAGTTTCTAGACAAACTCAATATTGTATGGTAGAGCGACACTAACTAATGATATGTGCAGAGATATGTGAAGAGTACAATACTATAAATAACGTAATTGTTCTTAAAACTGTCTTAAATTTGCATAAATCATGAATAATTCCAATTCCAAAATACTTTTCTCTGCCAAAAGTCTGTTTACTGTCGTTTAAGCTGCACATAGCACAAATATTTCATGAATTCTTTAAAATTTTATTGGCTTTAATCTTAATTCTACGCAATGTGCTTGTTTTCCAACTCTTAGCTGTCATTTTCTTGAGTCTGCTTTCTGCTTGCTGCAATATGCATATATTAAGTTGCTTAAATGGAGCAGTTTCGCAACTGCTTTTACCCTTTCTATATATATATTTTATTTAACTGATATATATATATATATATGTATATATATGTTTGTTCTGGCTGTGTGAGGAACCGGTCCAAGAAGGCAATGTCAGCATTTCAGATCACATCTCAAATGCAGACAATCAACTCGCGTAGAGCAAATCGATGCTCATTGCAATTTAGCAATCAGCTAGAGAATCAACATCAAATACTTGGAGGCAAGGCTAACAATTGTTGGTATGCGTTGTTGCAACAATCCTTGTTGCCACTTGCCACTTACCACTCGCCCAGCTATTGTTAACAAGATTCCTGGCTGCTTCTGCTTCAGCAATTGTATAAACGGAAATTAAATCATTTCCGCTGTCAACCCATCAATGCGAAAAGGGAATGCTGCCAAATGCCAAGAAGTGATGCAACAGCTGGCAATAGCTTAAATTAAATCATTGCACTCTAAAGTAGATCTCTCTCTTCATTGTACGTGTGCTTTCAGTCGTTAATGCAATATCCCAGCATATATATATATATATATATTGACTGAGCGTAAGCAGAGAGTCTTGTTTGTCTGTCCTTCTGCTGATTATTTTATTTTTTTTCGTTTCAAATACAAACAGATTCCAAGTGGTAAACCAAAACCAAATCAAACTGGAATTTTTCACCTTTAATCAATTTTTAAAAAGACCTTCGACCGAAGGTTTCAATTGGCTTGGTTGCTGGTTTGGTTGGGATGTTTATTGAAAATTTCATCTACTTTTTTATCAAGGACCTTTTAAAATTGTTTAAGATTTTGTTTAACTCTCTTCAAAGAGAATTAATCACCAACTGTTGTTAATTGTAATAATAATAGTGTATCTATTCGTCGTATTCTTCTTACTGGCAATCAGCTCTGCTTGCTTATAGCTTATGTGTATTCGCGTGTATTTTGCTTGTTTGGGTCCGAAGCCATTTGTTGTTGGCCATGTTGATTTTATTTAACTGACATTTTGGTGCCTGCCTACGTTACGTTGTTGGTTTGTTGTTGGCGGCATTGTCATTCTGTCTGCCAGTCGTGTGGCCGCCCACACTTTACACACTCCAAACACCAGGCGACGTAAGTGGGGAGGGGTGCGCTGTAAGCTTTTGTTTGTTTATCAATTGGCGTCTGTCTGCAATGCATTTCGGGGGGGAAGTTGCGGCTTAAGTGTTAATTGAATTGCCCCGAGGCCAAAGCTGCAGCTTAAACCGACAAAAATGGAACACACACACACACACACACAAACGCACATAAAGTGCAAACGTGCAGCACAAAAATGATTTATGTAAAAACGAAGTATATGAATTCGAATTCCCCGAAACAGCTTCTGAGAGTGTTGCAACAAAGCACAAAAGCAACAGCTCAAAACTCTTTTAAACTAAGCAAAAAAATGGAAAAGAATTTCAATTAACAAATCCGATATAAAAAAGAAATAAAAGTTATTATGCAAGTGCAACAAATGAAGAACAACAACAACAACAACAGCAATAACGACAAACAATACCAAAGTCAACAAATAACAACAAACAAATACGTCAAGTCGTCGTCACTGTTGTCATTTAGCGGCCATTTGGCGGCAACAAAGCCAACAAAATTGATTCCTCAACTAAGACAACAACAACAACAACAACGACTGCAAGCAATAACAACAACAACAATAACAAATACAATTTACATTACGCGGCGGCTTTGCTCAAAATTGACAAAATTAAATTCATTAAAACGGAGGGTTTAACATTCGCATTGCTGGCGGGCCCCATGGGCCAAGCGGCAAGTATGTGTCGATTTCGTGGTTGTCGCTACAAAAATAAGAACAAGAACAGCAAACAGCATCAACAACAACAACAGCAACAACAACAGCAAACACCAACACATAGTCCACAACAGGAGACAACAGGTGAGAACAAAAATGGTATAAAAAATTCATTTCAAGATGAGATGAGAGAAACGATAATATCTTGTCACTCAAGACAACAACACACAACAACAACTTCTGCTTCTTCTTCTTCTTTTCTCGCACATTTCCCCATCGATCTGTTGTGTGTGTTGCTCTCTTGTCGCTAGTTGCAACACCCAAACAGAGGCGTTGAGCAAGAAAAATAAAAAGAAAGAAAAAACGAAAAAATATTTGGTTCTCTTGTGCACGTTTGCCAACTTTCAATTTGAACATGTGTCTATTTGTCTGTGTATGCCCTTTAGTCTAAACAGAGGGTATTTAACTGCAAATGAATTTTTGAAATGCACTCAAAGGTTATAGCCTCTACAAAGGTCAATCCCTCTTAATATAATCATAATAAGAACTTGAATTCATTAAAGTACATAATTATCTCATTAATAAAAGTATTAAGGAATTATATTAGGAGTAATTATAAGCAGAATTTCATAAGAATATTTCAAATATAAACTAAATTCATTAAAGGATTTTCTATTTGAAAATATCATCATGAAAAAACTTCAAGAAGTTATTTAAAAATATCAAACTGCGGGTATTTTCTAGTCGAGTACAAATCTGATAAATAGCAATACGCATATTTGTTTATTTTATATCGTTTTTTTTCTTCTCCGGCTGCTACTAAAAGTGAAATGCAGAAAAGCAAAGGCTTTGGGGCTTGGGGGATTTGGAAGTCGGATTGGAACTTGGATGGGATGGGAAATGGGATATCTCTTATATAAAGCTGACGCATCATGCAACCGCAACACACACACACACACACACATATAGACACTGGCAATCGTGTTGCTATTGGCGTAAGAGAAGGGCGTGGCTGGCGCCCACTCAGCCATGACGCTGTCATTTGACTTTCAAGTGAGGCGGGTAGCAGGGGACTGCAGGAAGACTTTGAGTAGTGCTGCCAAATGTTTTGCAGCAGCTTAAGCATGTTGCATGTTGCCTGTGCAAGGCAAATGCAGCTTAAAAGATTAAGTGTGCCGTATACGACTACAAGAAGAAGATGATAAAGAAGGTGCAGCACAAAGGAGGGGGGGAGGGGAGCGGGATGTGGGTGTGTGGCGCATGCATGTAAGTGCTGCACTCGCTCATGCCTCTCAAGTGCCTTGGGAGCTATCCCATTCCCTGGTTGCTCATAAATTTCTCAACATTAAGTAGCTGGCTTTAAGCTTCTATTGCTTCTATTTGCAGCTTAAGCTCTTTCTTTCTTTCTACACAGAAAAGAATAGGAGAAAAGTACGGTATGTGAAGAAACAAATGAAAAATCTTTACTTTCTCCAGCATTCGCAATGAACAAAGTTCCTTTTCGAGTGCATCAGCAAAAGTAGCAATCGAAATATAAGTAATATTTCAAATGAAATCAAACAGGAAGCAATTGTGAATTGATTAATTCACTATTGTTCAAATGCGCTTGGCAACAGTTTAACTAAAAGTTTTGTGTTGTTGTAAATGACAAATATTATTGAGAAATATGAAATGAGTTGAATTCTAAATGATTGCCTAATAAATGCAAAGTAGCTGAATCGATTCGAGGAAACCGAGAATAAAACACAATTTTCTTAGTATTCACTGAAAAAAAGGATAAATAAACAAAAAGAGAAATTGTATTTAATAAAAACCAAATTCAATTCAATTGGATACACATTTATAATAAAATTGAGATTTTCAATTTAAGCATATAAATATTTGTCTTGATTTAAATCAACTCCCCGTTGCATGCAGTCAAAAATTAGTGGGTGTTGCAAGAGCAAGCCGCAAAAGTCAAAGCTCATAAATCTAAACCCAGAACGACAGCAATTTGTAAATGCTTTAGTATGTCAACTTCTTCTATTGGCAAAGTCAAATTGACAGAAGCAACTCGTTTTATATCTGTTTGTGTGTGCGAGTGTGTGTGTGTGCGTGTGTTTGGGTGTGTTGTTTGGCTTACTGTTTGTTGCTATGCCAAAAAGTAGATCATAAATCAAATTCAGAGCCGCCAAGAACCGCTTCAAAAACCCAAACACAGCTGTAGTGCCTTAGTGATATCCTTAGACATCAATCACAAGGATATATACAAGTACACTGTATCTATTTTTAGCACGTAATCAGACGCTCGATGGGCGCCACAATAGCTGGGTGGAAGATGCTTCTCTCGCACTGTCAATATATGTCGGAAATTGCTAATATTTCCAGTAAACATAAACCTTTGCCTTGAAGCCTTTTGCGTGCCTCTTGGCTTATTACTATGGCCATTAAGTATACGCAGATTGACTGCAAGAAATCAAACAATTTAGCTCAATTTATTATGTTTATGCAGAATTGTTGCAAGAATATTTTGATATGCTGCTTTCTTTTCTGTCTTAAGTGCACAGTGCTGAATTCAGTTGTACTTGTCATGATGATGATGATGATACAAATGTAGCAATTTGCATATAGTCTAGAAGGAGAAAAAGGGCGGTGAAGGGGAGCGGTGCGTGACTTTGCCGTGGGTTTTAAAGGATATGTTGGACATTTGCAATGCAAATGTTGTGCAATCGAATTGGGACGCACAGTTCTGCCATAAAAATTGTCGGCACATGCAAAAAGAAGAGCAAAAATAACAAAAACTTTTAAATACAATAAAAAGATAAGTCGAAAGAGCACTAATGTTGAGTTGAGTACCCAATAAAAACGTTATAAGTTGTTGGATAATTAATAAAAAAAAAAATACAAGACAAAAGGAAAAAATCAATCAATATTAAGAAATTCTTTGAAGAAACTTTACCTTTAAATATATTTAAGAATGTATTTCAATGATATATATAACTTTTATTGTTATTTAAACTAGATTTCTTTTATTTTTTAACTCTTTTATACTCATGAAATTTTCTTTTCATTTTCAACTCTTTGCAGGCCTACAATTGCGTAGCATTGAGGAGCCGGCGTCAACACCGCTGCAGTTAGCGGCACGCATGCCTGCGGAGCAGGGGGGCACAGGGTACGGTATGAGTGAGCAGCATAGTTTGCTTATTGCCACACGCACCGGTGTCCCCCTGCCGCTATCACAGCAACAGCAACAACCCGCCCATTATCAATACAACAACAGCAGCAACAATTATAATAGCAACAGCAACAGCAATGTCAATGTCAATGGCAATGGCAATAATATAAATGGTAGCAGCAGCAGCAGCAGTAGTTATGTTGCTGGTAGCACAGCTGTTTATCAGCAGCAGCAACATGGACAACAGCAACAGCATTCATACCATTCGCAGCAGCAACTGTATCAGGGCTATTCACATCCCTATCATCAGACATCATCATCGCCACATCATAGTCGACCCTATGATCCAGAGCATGTGCGCATGGAGGCGTGGTTGGATGAGAATCAGGAGTTTGTACAGGATTATTTTATAAGGTAAGCAAATAAAAATAACACAAAACTAATGTATATTAAAAATATTGCTAAACAAGTAGACAACACCCATTAAAAACTTTCATCGCTTCCAGTAAATGGATTTCTAACAAATCGTTAAAAGTAGATGACAACTTTATTATAGCGAAAATGTGTTATATAAAAACTGTAAAGTTATGATACGTTTGTGGCTTATGAAGCTATGCCAAAAGGATTGTTTAAATTGCACTAAAATACGGCAATGTCAAAGTACTTTCTCGATATTGATGTTAATGGGCAGCCATGTGACTGCTCGGCCTATAATGTCGTAAACCGGAAATTGGCTTTCACACACAGATACAAACAGAGATAGTCCTCCTAACGAATGTATTTGTGTGTTTGTGGCAGGCACATTCGGTTTGTCGACCCTTGGCTATGCCACATAATAAAAATCACTAACAACTAAAAACATAAATTGGGCTTTATTTTCTTCATGGTCAAACAGTTCTCAGTATATTGTTGCCCGCCGCCGGCTTTAAGCTTGTGTGTGTTGTCTCTGTGTGTTTGTTTGTGTGCATGTGTGTGTGTGTGTGTAACTTTCATTAAACGAGGCAAAAAAAGGGCTTCATTTTGTGTACTTTGCATACGAATATGTCAGACACAACAAACAGTTAGTGCTGAACCCCAAAGCGCTATTCAAATATGGTTTGCTACACAGCAAAGAAAAAACTAATATAAAAGTTGAATCTATTTTATTTTAAGGATATTTAACTCATAGATTTCAATTACATATAATAATGAAATGAAAACTAAAAAAATGTTTCACTTAAAACCTTTTAAACGGGTTCCATAATTTGGAACCTATTAAATGTATCGAAAAACCTTTTAAGCTCTTTCAACTTTTAGCCTAATAGTTTTCTCACTCTCGACGGAACTCTCTTACTCGAAAGAGTTGTGCGCCGCTCGCGCGTGTTGCCCAAGCCGCATGTGTCCTTGCTGGGGTACAACTAGACAGCCATCCAGTTAGTCAGTCAGTCAGTTCGTCGCAAAAATATTGTGATCGCTGAATATTTATGAGGCAACTGGCAATTTTATTAGACAATTTTATCATACAATCAACGCAACAATAACAACAACAGTTACATACATGAATTGTGTTTGTTGTCGCTTGCGCATGTTAAGTAACATTTTTGACCAAAAAACACACGCTTCATTTTTAATAGCATTTTAATATGTTTGCACTTTAACTGACATTGAATTCATCTCTTCCTCTTTTGCTGCTCCTTTTTTTTTGTTTTTAGAAAGGCGACTCGTCAAACGGTTGATGCTTGGCTGGTGTCACATGCGACCAGCGCTGGCAATGACGTCATCAGCAGCACTTCACCCACGCATCCCAATGGCCAGACGAGCAGCTCGCGCGGCGGCTCAGGCGCCACAACGCCAGTGCGGTAAGTAATACTCAATATTAGATATAACCATTGCAACTTGCAACTTAATAATTACTGGTTTTGCTTACTCCTCGATTGTAGCAAAATTTCGGCTCATGAATTCGAACGCGGTGGTTTGTTGAAGCCCATTGTGAACACCATCGATGGAACGCTCACATTTCTGAGTATTGGACCACAGATGGATAATACGAGCGGCAATCAACAGAATAATGTTGGCGGCATTGTTGCCGGCCAATATCAGTACCAGCCGCAACATCATAATCACAATAACAGTCACAACAGCCACAACAGCAGCAGCAGCAATCACAGCAATCAGCATTATCAACACAGTCATTATCAGGCAGGTGGTGCCGTTGGCAGCAGTGGCAGCAATTGCAATGCATCTGGGCCTGGCATTAATGCCACAAGTCCTGGCGGCAACCAGTATGCGTATCCGTATTATCATTGCATACAACGACCGCAGCGCTTGTCACGCAACGAGCTCAAACAGCTCGATGAGAAGGAGCTAATTTTTGAGCTGGTAAACAAACAAACATACATACATACATACATACATATATATATATATATATATATATATATGTTTATTATTAATCAATATTAATCTGATGTGCATTGAAGTGAGCGCTATACAATTTCTCAATTAATATGCGTCATACGCCCCGTTGTACTGTGGTTTTTTTTTCTGTCTTTACGACCCAGCAAATACCACCCAGAAAATATAAAAGCAATCAAATGCATTTGTTCCACGAATTTTTATATATAAATTTTTTTATTTTTTTTGCTATTAACACGCTCGTGCGTCACATTTAACTATTTAAACTTGCGATACACTGCACGTCTACAATATTCAATCTTTGGATATGATGCAGCTATAAAATCTGTATGTGTGTTTTTGTTTTTCGTGTGAAAATCAAATTGCTTATGCAAATTGTGTTTTCGGAATGCAAAGTCTGCGTTTATTTCTGAAAAGTGACGGAAACAGAATTGTTTTCCCTCGACTTTACTCACTAAATGTTAATAAAGAAAATATTTGAATAGTCAAACTAAAAACCTAACTTACAGAATATACATACACATTAAGCTAATGATGATTCGTTTCTTTTGAAAGTAAAGTAACTTGCTAGTTCCACCTTCTCACCCCGCCCCGTTCCGCTATCCAAGACATTTCATAATGTTGTTCCAATTGATTTTGCACACACACGCAACGTTATATTTGCGTCGATTGCTGACGTTGTTATCAGCAAACAGTTAAGAGACATTGTGCTAAATTGTCACCGACGTCAGACCTCTGTTCGTTAGTCCGTCAGTCCTCCAGTCAGTTAGTTAGTTAGTTATGCCATCAGTTATTCAGTTAGTTGGTTGGTTAGCTTCTTGCCACTGTATTGTATGAATGTATTTGGCTGATTGGCTTTGTTTGCTTTAGCAGAAAGAAAAAAAAAACCCCACATTAAGTGGAATTGCCAAATGGCCTCACTTATTAAGAAATTGTAATTTTATGGCAGACTTTGCTCATAATTCTGTGTAACAAACAGTTTTGAATCGCTTTGAACTAAATGATTAATATCTTTCTGTGCCGTTTTGTTTCAGGTTAAAGACATTTGCAATGAGCTGGAAGTGCGAACATTGTGCCACAAGATATTGCAGAATGTTTCCATATTGCTGAATGCGGATCGTGGCTCATTGTTTTTGGTGCAGGGACGCTGCAATGGCGCCGATGGACTCAAAAAGTGAGTGATAAGATTCTCAAAATGTTTAAGTAAAATAGTTATGACAACAGTTTGTTCAAAACTTTCTTCACATGAGAATTCAACTATAAATAGATAACAAAAGTTGCATTTAGCAACACAAATAGCATCATTGCAGCAACGTTTAACACTAATAGTTTGCTGAAAAATTGAATTTGGTAATCAGGCAAGTGCTTTGGGCCGTGCCGTGTACTTTTGTTGGCTGAAAGCTCCTGCCAAAGCGGCGGTGACTTCATTGGCCCAGAGCCATTTAGTTGCCAACTTTTTAGCGCAGCTTCAACTTTGTCTGTGCAACATTTTTGATGGCATTTTATGATTGCTGCTCGACTGCAGTTTTTGGCTTTATAACTGTAATACATACCACACAGCAGGGGGGCCATTTTGTGTGTCCCTGTGTGTGTGTGTGTGTGTGTGTGGCGCCATTTTATACTTTCATACTAATTGCATAAAATTTGTTAGGGGAAAATTCACTGGAGTGCAGACATTTAGCTCTGCACACACTATTTATTTATTGTTGTTGGATTTTATAGTACATAAATGGAATGCGAAATAAGTTAAGTGTTTTATGGCTTTAACAATTACCATTTTTACCATTACCAACCCAACAGATGCCTCGTATCGAAGCTATTCGATGTCTGCCCACGCAGCACTGTCGAGGAAATGGAACAGCAGGAGGAAGTGCGCGTTGCATGGGGCACAGGAATCGCTGGTCACGTTGCTGAAAGCGGCGAGCCGGTCAACATACCAGATGCTTACCAGGTCAGTATACAATACACTATATATATATATATATATATAATCAAGGAAAAACTACAGCGGAAAATTTTCCATTTACAGTTTTTAACATTAGCATTAGCTTTCGTTCTTTCGTTCGATTTGAATTGACAAATTTGAATGCCATTCCTATCTCTGATCATAAATCAAAGAGCTAACGAAACTAACAGAACACACACACACATACAACATACACACACACACATACAGTGGCAGATTTGAGACTCACAACAAGATTTATGATGCAGGCAGTCGTCGCACTCACAACAGAGTCTCATACCATATTCAAGAGATTTAGGGAGTTCTTCAAGTACGGGAAATTGGTTTTTGTTATGCCCTAGAATCAATACAAATGTAGCGTAGGGTAGATAGTTCTGCTAGAAGTCATTAACTTAATACAAAAATCTTTCAATAAGAAAGAAGAAAGATACTTAAAGTAGCTTTGATAAGATCACAGAGCATCTTATAGTTAATCACTTTTGTCGAATATATTCTTATCCCAAAAAAACTTTTCAATTTCACCCAATAAACTTATACTCAAAAAAAAAAAAAACGAAAACTAAAATAAAAGAAATATAGCTGTAAGAGTTCTTTTTTTACACAGCTGCTTTGAGGCAATTGGGTCGTAATTAATCTTGTGGCCAAAACGACTAGTAAACTGAGGGAAAGGAGAGTGAAAACAATTTCTCAAGGCTATGTGTGTGTGTGTGTGTTAGGCAATGTTATTATGTCATTGCGGCAAATACATCGTAAAAATGGAGCGCCTTTAAAAGGCTTTAAGCTGCGGAGCCAAACAATATAATATAATAATATTAATATTGCTCCCCAGTTGGCGCTCGTGTCTTTTATCTGTGCTGTTAAAGTCAACTTAAGGCTGGGCCAACAATCGACTACAATAAACAGTTGGCACTAAATGTGACGCATGTCCGCGACTTCTGTCAGGTCGCCCAACATCTCAAGAAAAAGGGGCGATGTGGTGCTGTTGGTTGTAGCTCGAGGTGTTCGTGGTGGTGTTAGCTCTTTTATCAAAACATTTTAGCACAATTAAGTGAATTTCGCAGACAGATTGACGGACAAACAAAGCGTTGCTGCTGCTGTGTTTGAGAGCTAACTCTCTGACGTTTAATGATTGGAAGCAGCAGCAGGGTACAAACTAAAAGAGAGCTATTTGCACGACTAATTCGGTCTTTGCCTGCCTGACACCATTTTATACGAACAAGAATAAAATTCCACACACAAAATGCAAGTCATCATGACAGTAACATGACACACATAATGACCTAAACAAATACCTGAATTAACAGCTTCAAATGGGAGTACGCAACAAAGTCTGAGAAGCATTATGCTGCTCAGAGACACATACATACTTCCCAGTTTTGTCCAAATAAAGTTATATCTAGAATAAATATCTAATAATTCTATAAATATGACTGAGGCTTTACCTTCTTATATGTCTACCTTTGGCGGGGCCTCAAAAAATATTCATAACTTAGTAACCAAAAGTAGCTTGTCGATGAGAAGATAACATAAATATAAAGTTATTTCATTTTGTACATGATTAATGATAGATTTTTTATTCAAAATTACTTGGAAGAAAGTTTCAAACGAAAATCTTGAACCATTCTTATAAATTTTGAATACATTTCTGTTGAAAGAATATTCCCAGCATACATTGAAATTTATTTGATATAACGTTTATTGCCAAAACTCTTAAACATTATATGGTTTTGATTCTCTCTCTCTCTTGTTGCAGGATGAGCGCTTCAACTGTGAAATTGATTCACAGACTGGCTATCGTACAAAGGCGCTGCTATGCATGCCCATCAAGGATTCGGGTGGCGATGTGATTGGCGTAGCGCAAGTGATTAACAAAATGAATGGCGAATGCTTCTCGGAAATTGATGAAAAGGTGAGTTGAGGTTCTTTTTGTTTCAGTGGCTGACATATGTAGATTGCATATTTAATTAAACAAAGCGGGGAAAAAAAAGCTTTTGCTACAAGTTTAATCCCCTTTGCTTGGGCAATGGAAATGGCATTCTGATTATGAGAATGTCTGCCGCTTAAGCCGTTTACCAACTCAACGCACAAGCTGATGAATGGTTGCATGTCTGAATAATCATATATTTTTTTCGTTTTGCCCATTCGCAGGTTTTTGCGTCGTATCTGCAGTTCTGTGGCATTGGATTGCGTAATGCGCAATTGTTTGAGAAATCTCAGCTGGAAATTAAACGCAATCAGGTGCTACTCGATTTGGCGCGCATGATCTTCGAGGAGCAGAGCACCATTGAGCATATGGTCTTTCGTATACTCAGCCACATGCAGAGCCTGATTCAGTGTCAGCGCGTCCAGATCCTGTTGGTCCATGAGGCAGACAAGGGCAGTTTTTCGCGTGTCTTTGACTTCGAGGCGAACGATCTGAGCGAGGAGGAGGCCAATTCACGCACCAGTCCCTACGAATCCCGCTTTCCCATCAACATTGGCATCACTGGCCATGTGGCAACCACTGGCGAGACAGTCAATGTCCCGAATGCCTATGAGGATGATCGTTTCGATTCGAGCGTGGATGAAAACTCTATCTTCAAGCATCGTTCCATACTCTGCATGTCCATTAAGAACTCATTGGGTCAGATCATTGGTGTCATCCAGCTGATCAATAAGTTCAATGAACTGGTAAGTTTGATAGCGAACACTTAAATATACTTTGTTAGTACTGAACAAAATATATATATATATTAAATGCATTTCTAGGACTTCACCAAGAACGATGAGAACTTTGTTGAGGCATTTGCCATATTCAGTGGCATGGGCATTCACAATACGCACATGTACGAGAAGGCAATTGTTGCCATGGCCAAACAGAGTGTTACCCTGGAGGTGCTCAGCTATCATGCATCCGCAACGATGGATGAGGCTCATCGGTTGCGCGTAAGTTATTTCACTTCTTGTATCTCTCATTTGGTATTATCTGTCCAATGGCACCCCTGGGTGTCATTCGTTAGATGTTTTGATAAGAAGGGAGGGAGAGGGAAACGGCAAGGGTATTGCATTTAAATGCTTAATTTTATTTGCGTGCACACTTAATTTGTTCTCGCTCAGGCCAAGCCATAATAACAACCAAGACAAGAACTTCGCTCATTTACTTGCCTCATTCTTATGCTACTCCATAAATTTGTTGTTGCTTGTTGGCTGTTGGTTTGTTGCTTGCCTGCCCTTCTGTTTTGTGCTTCCATGTTTTTATTATTATTGCGTGACAGTGGCTAAAACGGAAACTGAAGTAGCAGCAGCATCAGCATCAGCACAATGGCAACAACCTGTCTTACTTCCTTACCATCCCGTTTGAAAGTCTTTGCAAATGCGGGTCCAATGTGTTGACGGTTGTAATTAGTTTGTTCGCACAAGTATGACAAAAAGAAACTTTCGCACACTGGCTAACAGTATTTGTTAGACTTTTTTCCTCGTTCCTTAACACAACCCCCCCCAGCCACCCGCTGCCAGAAGTTTTTCTCATCCGTCTGGTCTCAGCTTTTGCCATCGTGTTGTTCTAGCTGTTGTAGCATCTTTTGCCTCCCGTTCTCTCACACTCTCGACACTTCAGTAATTATGCTAAGCTTAAATTATGGCCGACTGTCGCCTTGTCAACGAACGTACCAAGCTCAAGCATCGTGGACAGCGGACTAGTTCTCTGATGCTGGGTTATTAATTTTAATTAAAATTATGCCATTCTATGCGCTACTTTAACCAAAAGCCCCAGCGATTATGCCATCACAACACAAGCAAGCAACAGTAAACAGACATAGAGAAAGAGAGAGAGACATAGACAGAGAGAAAGTAATACAAAAAACCCTTTTTTCTTGGTAATACTGGCTAGTTGGAAGTAACGGAGTTGGAGTACTTTATGAGCTACTGTTCAGTGTCAGTCGTGAACATCAATTAACATTCCTCTGACAGCTGCTCGGGCGCTCGGGTTTTGGGTTGTTTTTCATATTTTGGCGCGTGCTGTTTTAGAAGTTGAGGTAGCCAAACAAAAAATGCAAACACTGAGATAATTATGTACAAAAAGGGAAGAACTTAGAATAAAGATAGCAAAGATGTTCGTGTTAAGAGTTGGATTTAAGAGTAAAAGTTATTCATATACAGCAGAATTATTTGAACAGTTTAATTCATATGTCGTTTCCATTTACAGCGTCTACGCGTGCCCTCTGCAGTACATTTTCGTCTGCACGATTTTAAGTTCGATGATATACATTTTGAGGACGATGATACGCTAAAAGTAAGTTTAAATATACACCCAAAAAGTATCATTAAATAATGAACATTAACATTTTTCTGTTATCAGGCCTGTTTGCGCATGTTTTTGGATCTCGATTTTGTGGAGCGTTTCCATATCGATTACGAAGTGCTTTGCCGTTGGTTGCTAAGCGTCAAGAAGAACTATCGCAATGTTACCTATCACAATTGGCGACATGCCTTTAATGTGGCCCAAATGATGTTTGCCATTCTAACAGTAAGTGTGAAAAATAGCCAAAACAAAGAACTACACAATTAATATATATATGTACGTTACTGTTTAAACAGACAACACAATGGTGGAAGATCTTTGGCGAAATTGAATGCCTGGCGTTAATCATTGGCTGTCTGTGTCATGATCTTGATCACCGAGGGACCAACAACTCCTTCCAGATTAAGTAAGTCACAACACGTTAAAAGTAAATCATATCAACTACTAAATTTCATTTAATGCCATTACAGAGCTTCATCGCCTTTGGCACAACTTTACTCCACATCAACCATGGAGCATCATCATTTCGATCAGTGTTTGATGATACTGAATAGTCCCGGTAATCAAATCTTGGGCAATCTGTCTTCAGTTGATTATTGTCGCGTTATACGCGTCTTGGAGGATGCCATTCTCTCCACGGATCTCGCTGTTTATTTCAAGTGAGTGTATAGATTTATACCCCTTTTTGAGTTTGTTACTAAAGGTTCGTTCTTTGTAGAAAACGTGGTCCGTTTTTGGAGAGTGTACAGCAACCGTTGAGCTATTGGGTTGACGAAGAGCCGCGCGCCTTGCTGCGTGCGATGAGCATGACTGTCTGTGATTTGTCGGCCATTACAAAGCCGTGGGAAATTGAGAAACGTGTGGCCGATTTGGTTAGCTCCGAGTTCTTTGAACAGGGCGACATGGAAAAACAGGAGTTAAACATAACACCCATTGTAAGTTTTCTGATGCATATTATTACAACTAACTAACCTTTAAATTCTTAAGCAAAATATCTAATGATCTATTTTTAAATGCTTTCGGTTGTAGTTGTTGTATGGTTTTATGGGTTGAACTTAACAATTTTGTCTAAAAATATAATAATAAACACTTTTTCCCTTACAGGATATCATGAATCGTGAAAAGGAGGATGAGCTGCCCATGATGCAGGTGAACTTTATTGATTCAATATGTATGCCCATCTATGAGGTAAGTTGCAATGTTACCAGAAAGCATGCATTTTTTCAATTATCATTGTTTTACTTTTTGCAGGCCTTTGCTACGCTCTCGGACAAGTTGGAGCCACTCGTTGAGGGCGTGCGTGATAATCGCGACCATTGGATTGATCTGGCCGGCGATTCAAACGACGATGTTAAAACTAGTCAGGATCAACCGCAGCAGCAGCAGCAGCAGCAAATTGTGATAGCGAATGGTGACAACAAGCTGACGTTAACGGAGATTCATCCAGAGGATGATGCGGATGCGAAAGCGGATGAAGCTGTAGCTGAAAAAAGCGTAAATGGCCTGAATGTTGCCAAAAGCAGCTCAGCAACTAATAACAACATTGCCATCGGTTCTCGCCCCAGCAGCAACCAGCCCAGTGATGATGATGATGATGATGATGAAGAGGTAAACGACGATGAGGACACCGAAACAGATGTACGTACACTGAATGGATATGTCGCCCAGAGCAACCGTAGCAGCAGCTCTATTTCCTCAACTAGCTCCTCCACCATCTCAAGTCGCCTCTCAACACCGCCTCCAACTGGCGAAGATGACAGCACACCCGTTTCACCCTCCAAAACGCTGCAAGCCCAACTGGTGGCAGCCAATCTAAATGCACTGACCGAAGGCAAGACGACAGCAACAGCACAAAAACAGCGTTGCCGTAGTTGCGTTCAAGTGCGCAAGACCAGCTCGCTGAAGGGAGCACAGGAAATAAATGGCTGCAGTTGCCAGCACAAGAATATGGCGCTGTGCAAAAGTACGCCTGCGATTAGCCACTCACACAATCACAACCACAACAACCACAATAATCATCACCATCATCACAACCATTCACATTTGCACCACAATCATCAGCACATAATTGGCAGCGGCATTGGTAGCGCCATCATTGGCGGCAGCGGCCTTATTGGCCTAAACAGCAACGTGGACAGTGATAAAATACCAAAAATTGTGGGTAAAATGGGTCAACTTGAGAGTTTGCCATTTACCAATGGCCATAATCTGCCACACAATTACCCACAGCAGCAGCAGCAACAACAATTACAACATCAATTACTGGCGCGTCGCCACTCGGAGACAGCGGACAAGTAAAAAGCCAGTTGCCACCCAAAACTTTGACTGTCTTTTAATTCAATTTTAATTTGTATATAGGCCACATTTCTCACATTTCTCACAATCATTATGTAAATATAAATAGTAAATCAACTTTGCATTGCAACACAGTATCATAAAACAAGTAATAGCAAAGAAGAAAAAAAAAAGAACATACCATACGCATAAGCAAATTGAGTCACAGCAATTTGATAAAATATAATCCTAAATAGCAAGATTCCTATAATGTTAATGTATAATTGACACTATCTGCTGTGTGTGTAACTTCAATTTTATATTAGTCAAAACATATACTTATTATTTTGAACGTATATATACGATACTAAAAGCAAAGAAGTCAAATTCTCTAGACACTTAAGCACAATATGTACCAAAAATACAGAAAAAAACGCAAATTAGTTAATTGTTGTATGTCATGCGTGTCGATTTTGTTGCACCTAAGCAAAAAAAAAAAAACAAAACAAGAACAAACACATAATAAGTATTGTATTTTGCATGGCTATTTGTCATATGCACACTGCGGCAGTTAGTCGAATTATCTGTGGTTAGCACAACTAGCATAACTGCTTAAGCATGTTCAACAATAGAAACAACAATGTCGAAAAACATCAACAAGAAAATAATGATATATACCATACATAAAAATACTAAGCGCTTTGTATTTTATCTCTATGCGCTCTATTCGAATTTAAATAATTGTAATTAAACTATTATAATCATATGCGATAATAATATATATAATATACCATATATATTTATATCTATAGATAAAACACATATATGTATCTATGTATGTATTTATGTAACATATAACTAATTTGGGATTGGCCCAAATGCAGAGCCCAATTCAATTTCAAAAGTTATATGTACATACTGTATCTTTAAAGTTTTGTTCATATCGCAAAAAATTCCTACGTTTAACTAAAAGCACGTCTAACGGTCTGTGTCTAACGTAGATTTGTCAAAAAGTTAAAGAATAAAACTAAATACATAAATATATATATAAACATAAATACATATATGCATAGTATACCCATTTTTAGATTTAATCGTACTTTGTGAGTTTTGTTATTTATTGTCGGCATTATAGAAATCTTATCTAAGCTTCACAAAATATTTGCTGTAATGGAACCACGAACCAAGAGCAAAACTAAATAAAGCAAAACAATTATTTAAACTTAAAACATATATTTGCTTAAAGTTAACTTATAAAATTAAATCAAAGAATTAATCCAACACATCATGCCTGATTTTTGTTTGCTTATTCTAAATTATCTAAAAAACTTTTCTATTATAGTAAAAATAGCAACCTTATAAAGCGAAATGTCCGTCTGGCAGGATCAGAACACTAGTATTAGTTTCATTATTGGTTTCGTGAACAGATACATATTTGATTTGTTGTATCTTATGTTTTTGATGCCTATAAACATTGACTGCAGTCCAATAGAGTTGGCCCTTGCCATTCCAACGCACCATGCCTATCCAAATTCTGTAAAAATCAAAAAAATCCAGTTCAAAATTCAGATCTAAGCACGTAAGTATTAGCTTGTTGATCTAACTTGGTCAAATCCTTACATAAATATATTTGAAGTACATTGGAAAGTCATATTTTCGATCATATTTTATATTTTTTTTATTTATTAGGTAAACATAATTGACATTCATAGGGTTTAGGTAAAAAATACATTACAAATATATATAAAAATGCTAACTTATTAGTTGTCGCTTAACTAAAAATAGAATCACTTATTTGGATGGTGCCGAAACAAGAATTTGTCTGTTCTGCGAAGATTCACGAGCAATGTAATTAGTAGGATCATTTTTTCTAGTCTGATCAGTATTTAAGATTAACTTATATGCTTCGGAATAGTCTTCTTCAGGTAAGCGAACGAAATGAAAAACTAATGTAAAGAACGCAAAAGTTATTTACAAAACACTGTATGGAAAGCCTGCTTTCTCTGGTCGCCTCATTTACAAGGATGCGATGAATGGCGTCAAGTCGGGGAACTTAAAGAGGTTCTGATTGCGTGAACGGGTGACGCGCGATTGTGCATGTCCTTGACGCTGCTGTGGACTAAAGCCCGATGCCTGCTGGCCGGTCAAATAGATGCCACATTGTGAATTGCACACCTCATCGCGCAGGATGGAATCTTTGGGCCACTGACGGATCAGCTGGCCGCAGTCGGTGATGCGCAGCGAAGCGCACTGAGGCTGCAATTAGTATGGAGGATATGGTTTAGAATAAACAGTATATTGATTTCTATGTTGTACTTACGCCTTCAGCGGAGCAGACGCAGCTGGTGCAGGGTGATGGGAAGGCGGATTCGCCAACGCGCACATTGCGATTGCCAATTTGACAACCTTGAACATTCTCGCGCCATGCATTCAAATCAATTTGTGGCATGGACTGGCAGGGCACACGTGGATTTCTGTCGAAACAATACATAATTAGTTGGCACTTTTACCTGACGCTTGAGTATTATATGGACTTACAGGAAATTGCTGGGCAAATCGAAGGCGGCACGCTGCATATCGCCTTGAATCTCCAGATTCTCACAGACAATCTTTGCCAGCGTAACCTTGCGTAACTCAGCCAGCTGAGCCTCTGTGAATTTGACTTCGGGATTCTGATTCTCATACCAGAAGCGATCACATTTGCGCAGCTGCCTGAACTGAATTCCAATGATGCACGCTAGCGTGGGTCCAACAAGGCCGCCTTGGAGCGGACGCTCTGTCATGGCGCCGGGGAATAGATCAATGTCATCAACGCTGGCATATACCTTTTGGAATCGATTAATAACTTCGGTGGGTATTTCACGGCTCAGATCTGACCATGTGGAGGCACGCTTTAGGTTGCACAGAGCACGATAGTTGTTATATGAAGGAATTCCATGATCACGAGCTGGAAAAAGATTATAGTGGTCAATACCGTTAAGTACTTCTTAAATAACAAGTAAACTTACCACGCTGAATGTTAAGTGCAATCAGATCAATGCCAGAGAAGGGAATCTTGCGATCCTCAAACAGATGATTCGTTACCTCGCCGGTAATAAACTGATCTAGCGTTTCCATGGGCGTCGCAACCAGACCACGCAGAATCTCATCAACAATGCCCGGCTGAAGGAGAACATCCATGCGGAAGAAGCCATCACGCAGCAGTAGAGGTGGATCGACAGGCTGATGCTGAACACTGAGACGGGGAATATGTGGTCGGAGCAGTGAGTGACCAATGCGGAAGGCAGCAGAAGCAAATTCATTGAACACAATGGGACTGCATGATGGATTATAGTCCTTGTAGTAGCCTTGAGGCAGTAACTTTAGGCCATAGAGGTTGACAGCATTCCAGCTAAGAATACGGGGCAGAAACTCATTGAAGACTGTATGCTGCACCTGAGCGCTGACAATACGACGGGCATGATGATACAGCTGCTCGCCGTTCCAGTGTGGATTCACGCCACGCAGGCCCTCGATGAGACGATTGTGTTCGCGCAGGAAAGCTGTGTGGATGGCAGTCAGACCTGGTTGCTCAGAGGCACGATCATCGCCGCCAATGAAGCAGAGACCGTTGCGGGATTTGCACTCAGGATGGGTGGCACTCAAAGGAAGCAATTCCTTGCCGCGTACCGGATGCACTGTGCTGTTCAAGCGGCCAGAGAAGCCACGAAGGTTGTTGGACAGACAAACGTTCTCGCCGTACACCATGGAAGCATCCAAAAAGTGGGTATTCTGATTAATCTGATCACGAGGACCGAGCGACTGTTGGCCGGGCAGAGATCTCATCGAAGGGAAGCACAAACGTTCACCGCTCGTCACATTCACTTCAGGATAGAAGAAATCACCAGATGGCACCGGGAACGGATTGCACTCGGGATGGACAGTCTGGCGGGAGTTGCAGGGCCGGCAGCTAGGTATGGACTCGTGGAAACCCTTGTGAATGGGCGTTAAAGTCAAATCGTGATCCACAAACTGGGCGAACTGCATCACCATCAGGGAGTAACGAGTGTGCAAATTTGAGATATCCGGATGAATTGTTGTCGAGATTGTACGTGGATTGGGCAGTGGAGTGCCAGCCACACCTGTTAACCTGGGTACAGAGATTCCATCCTCATACTGGGCGGGCAACAGGCGAGAGAAAGTCGTCAATGATTTGCCCCAGTTGGGATTGCGCAGATTGTTGCAACGGCCGGAGAGTGTACGGAATGGCGTATTCGCATCACATTGCTGTGTTGACTCTGGACACGAATCCAACGGCTGCTGTGAACCGCCAATGAGTGAACTAATGTCCACAGTTTGCAGTGTATCAGTTAGTTCGTTGCGGTTGAAGGCATTCTGATTGGGATTGAAGATCTGACGCTTACGACGTGTTATGGTGTTCAGAGACTTGACAATCTCATTGGAAGCCAGCTCGAAGATTAATGAAGAGTTCGCCATACTCAGAGCAGCCAGGTTAGCCTTGCTGAAGGAGGCAGCGGTACCGTCGGGTGAACGAGCACTAATGCCACCACCTGTAAGGAAATAGATGAAGAAATATTAGCTAAGATATGATAGAAATGGATTCTCTTGACTTACGTGAACGCCACACTTCATATTCGAAACGCTTGCGTTCCTCAAGTTCCTGCTTGGCACGCTCGACGGCAGCCTCAATCAGCTGGGGACTCAGCTCGCCTATGGCATCCTTGGTATCGGGTTCCACTTCGACATGCTCTAGGTGAATATCTTCCTCGGCACTAGCCTTCCAGGGGCGCAGGTCAAACTTAGGCAGCTGCGTGCAATCCAAAATGGAATTTCTACAAGAGAAAAAGTTGTTGTCGTTAGAGCGGAAACTGATTAAGCAGCGAGCTTGTCCTACAGATAGTTATCCTCGCGTATGAAAGCCTTAGACTGTGCCACAGTAACTTGATGGGAGCCGCAAAGCAGGCCTGACAACGAGGTTTGGCGTAAACTCTTCAGCTGCTCCAAACTGAAAGATGAGGGTGGAATCTCGTTCTCGTACCAGAAGCGATCTGTTTGCTTCAGCAGCTCAAACTGCAGTTTCAGCAGGCAAGTGATGGTGGGTCCAAAGAGAGCGCCTACTGCAGGATCCTCCATTATGGCACCTACAAGCAAATCAATATCCTCAGCGTTCCTAAAAATGAGGTGTGATACATATGGTTAGCAATCATTACGTTAAAAATAAATGATTTATGCAAACTCACTGATAAATGTCACGCAAACTAGTTACATGCTCTTCGGGAATGTTGGTCAGTTGTGCGAGATTCTCAAAGGTCACGTTGGCAGCACCACTTTGAGCAAAACGACGATCGCAAATGTCCAAAGCATGGACATAGGAAGCAATGCCATGATCACGTCCACGATGCACGGCCAGTGCCAACTCCGTCCAACCCTCGTCATTAGTCTGACTCGGCACTAAAGACTTCTGCAGCGCTGCAATAGAGAGCAGCTCGTGGGCAGAGCTCTTCTGGGAAAGCATTTCAGGCGGATACATGCTCGAGAAGGCAGTCATGGCGCTTGTCGCAAACTCATTAAAGATGCCAGCGCGTATGGAGCTAGAGTAATTGGCAGAATGCTTCTCGGCAGTCAGTCTTAAAGCCTCCTTGGCCGTAGTCTCCTGACCCAGCACCAATGGCAAGAATTCGTTATAGGTAATGTGCTGTATGGTGGCGGTTATAATACGCCTAGCCTCCAGGAAGACATCCTCCTCGGACCAATCTGGATTGATATGCGCCAGCTGTTCACCGATATTGTTGTGCTGCTGCAGCAATGCGCGATGCAATGCACCGGTAGCACCAGCCACCTGGCAATAGCGACAGGACTCCACTTTAACGCCACCACTAATATATGTGCGCAGTTGATCGAATTCATGACGGGTGGAGCCATACAATCCAGAGCCATCAATATAGGCCGAAGCAATGTTCATCTGCTCGCGAACGTCTATGAAGGGTGCAAGTAATAGAGGTTAGAAACTAAACTTTCAATATTTTCGTAAGACATACGTTTCTGGCAGACTTCGGCATCGAAACCGGGTGCGGAGCGTTTGTACTCCTTGCAGTCGGGACCGGCGCGCACAAAGCACTGCTGCAGCTCGCTGGGATCCTTGGAGCTAGCCTCACGTTGGCAGCACTTGCCACTAATGGGCAGCTGACCCACCTCGTACAGATCGTTGGCCAGCAGCTGTCCCCAGGCGGGCAACATGGCAGTGATATGATCGTGACGCAGCTCACTCTCTACATGACGTTGCAGCTGTTCAATGACTAGCTCGGCATCAGGTAGGGCGTGCGTGCCGCAGGAGCTACGTGGCTGGTTGACGCCATCAGCATAATCCGCTTGCAGCAGACGCAGGAAGACATCTCCACGTGCGCCCCACTTGCGATGCGACACATTGTTGCATTCAGCGGTCGGCTGACGGTATTTGCTCGGCGGGCAAACATCATAGTCATCGGCAGCACTTGAATCACTTTGGCCACAAGGCTTCACAGCACGAGCTCGTTCCGAGTGCAGCGCATTGATAGCGCTGTTCTCGAGATCCTCCGGTATGCGTAGCGTAAAGCTGGGACCGCAAAGGCACCTGTAAGTATTAAATAAAGTTTATTAGTCTTGCAGTTAAAGTAAGAAGATAGCGAATAAAATTCACTTAACAAATCTATTTTGACTGCAGCTTTAGTTGCAAATGCACTTTTCAGGGTGACCAGATATCTTTACTGAATATCAATTTCAATCGATTATCGATAATATGCATTCACAATGGGAGTAGGAGGGATGCCAATATTAACTCAGCTGTTCAGTCGCTTTGTTTATTTATTGAATTGCATAAAAAACACATTCTTTGGAATTTTAAACAATGAACTTTGTGTTTTTTGAGTAAAATGCAAACTTTATGGATGTGTGCTATTGTTAGTGCCAGCTAGAATTTGGATTGGTCAGGTTAGGACTCTCCACAACGTTTGCTCTTATCCATTGCGGATTATCTCATACCAGATCCTCTTTGATGAATTGATGTCGCTACTCTGGCGTTTTCCAGCTTTTTTAATTGGTCGCCGTTTTCACAGCGCCAACATTTGCTCACATTACTAATTAGAGGCGCAGCATTGCATTACGCGAATAACTTGAGATCGGGCATCGCAAAACCCAACCGGATATAAAACTGGCGTCCACAACCAGTCAATTTCCAATTATGAACAATCATTGTTCAACAGTTACGACTATTAAGAGTGCGTCCAAATGAGGCTTTTCGACAGACTGGCTACCTGAGTAAGTGACTTCTTATTATTGGGCTATTGTTGGTATTATTGTGTCTGTCATTAAGTTATTCTCAATGGTTGTTTTTTTTTGGCTACCTCACGTGATGAGGTTTCTTTTGTTGTCTTTGACATTAATATTCAAGTTGTTGTTGTTGTTGTTTTTTTTTTCTGTGGCATTTGTTTGCCTTTTGTGATTTTTTGACTTGCTTGAGCAGATTTGTCTGTTAAATTGTGCAACAATTGCAATTGATTGTGGGCGTCTGAAACTCAACTGAAGAGCTGTCAATAATGAGCTCATTCATATGCCTATCAATCTATAGTTTAATGACGCACTTCCTTTACCAAAAATAATACTTATCAGGCACATGTTTATTCATATGCATAATGACGTTTACCACTTGGTACAAACATAATCAGATTTGGTATTATAATTATCATATTCGTATTCGGTTTTGTTTTCTGGTTTTCCTCAAGCATTTCGTGCACTTTAATTAGTTTTCGAGTACTGATTTTTGTTATTGTTATATATTGTTATATATTTGTTGTGCATTTCGACAATGTATTCAAGGTTGTTTTCTATCATTTTATCTTGTTTGTTGATTTTTTGGTCAAGAAAGTAAAGTGTGCCAGTTTGTTTCCTACGTCTTTTGCTTTGAAGTTAAATGTATTTATGTTCAAGACACTTGAAAGTACATATATTATTACTTTTAATAACAGGCGCTTAAATCGCCATAACTTGAATATTTAATGACTAACTTGTTGTTTACAAAATTTAGTACCTTGTATGAGTCAACAACAACAATTCCCAATAAGCGCATCATTTTGCGATCAATGTTTGTGCATTTACTTAACTCTATCGTCAGAACTGACAAAATATTCACATTTCGACAATTCTTGTTAAAAGAAATGCCAAAAAAACAAAAGGCAATTGCCACAAAAAACACAATAATCGATTTGTGCAAGCAATTTGTTCGTCAAGTTTCGATGCTCGAGCAATTGAATGGAATCATATGAAATTGGCCAGTCTCACAATTGGCACAACAATATTGCACAGCACGATCCGGAGTTTATTTATTTATTTCTATACATAGACAAGCATGCATGCATATATATATATATACTTATTTGCTGCATTGGCGCAGAACATGAGCAAACATATGGATAACAACGTTAAGGCAGTCACGTCGCATTTGCTGAAAGCGAAAGCTACACACAGTGTAGCCAAAACAGCAACAGTGACAGTGTGTGAGTGAGCACAGCCGTCAGGCAAATTAACATTTGTTTTATAGTCTTATTTCTTCTCTGTTTTTTTTTTTTTTTTGGTGTGCTGGTTGAGGGTGGTTGAGGCATGGAATTTAAGTTAATCGCATAAGGCGAATGCCAAAAACTGTGTCACACCTGACTTTGATGCCACCAATAAACAACTACATATTATAACAACAACAACAACAACAACAACAGAAACAGCAAGAGTTGTATTCAAACCGCAAATAGAAATGCGCAACACACGCGGCGTATGCGTTATTTAACATTTTATAAATAGTGAACACAGTTTATTTGATAATTCAATTAAACGACAAAGCTTATGTCGTGTAAAACGAAAGTTAAGCCATCGATCAACAAGATAATCCATAATATATATTAGTTGGGTTGGGTTTTTTCCTTGTAGCTGCTCAGATACGATAATTTTTTTGTGTTTGGGAAATTTTGGTAAAGCATCTTTTGTCATCGAACTTTGGCTGTCACTTGAACTTTTTGTATGTTATGAATTTATTATTAAATGATTTTTAAATGATTTTCAAAAACAATTGCAAAGTATTTTTATGTATTTTGAATATCGAATACCGGATTTTAAACGGTTTGCTTGTGATCAAAATATGATGTGGGTGTGAGTTCATTAGAAAGTCGAGGTAGCTGATCTCTAAGATTAAATTTTGTAAAAAAAAAAAGTGCCGGGAGATGTTATCATGCATGAACTGTTAGCATTTAAATAAGTTAGCTTTTGTAATTTTTAATACATTTTATTAGGTGTACAAGTTTATTGACTGGCTATCAGTCAGAAAAGCTTGAACGCATATTTGCATATCGATTTTGCATTCGTTAAATAAAAAGCTCAACACGTGAGCGACGCGTCGTAAAGACCAAATGGCACATATAACAAGTCAAACAAGTCAAGTTCTGCTGCCAATTTCTTGTGAAAAGTGCAAAAAATACTATTATTGTAAGTATAAGGAAATATATGGGTGCTGCGTTCTATAATCAAACACAATAAGTTTCACTTCACATTATCATTATTTGCTTGCATTGAGTATGATAATATATATAATGGCTAATTGCATTATTGTTAGCACACTTAATAAATGTTGCGCAATGGCAGCAACGACAATTAAGTCTGATCAATTATGTTACCCATATAATATGCATACAATGAACAAACTAATTAACATTTAGCTAAGCTCAAACAATTTATGCTTCATTTGCAAGTGTTGATAGTACGGTAGCCGTAAATTTAATCACGAATCGAATGTGAATTATTGTTAACATAATGCGGGAACAAATACAACAACAACAACAACAACGGAACTTGCTTATGCGTCAACGGTGCAGCTAACAGTTGTCCGTTGTCCGTTGCTGTTGTTGTTGTTTCCCTAACTTTGTCGACTAAACCTTTTTGCGCAACGCACATACAAAAGACTTAGGCAACAAACTTTGGCGCCAGTTGCCAACAATCAAGCAATAGTCACAACAATAGGCTTAAAGCGTACAAAACAATTGCAAAAATACTATATATACGTGCATATATAGGCACAACTGCGAAATAGGTCTATAAAAAAATGATTAATGGGCGTGGCATAAATGTTGCGAAGTGTGTTAATGGTTTAGTTTTGCAAAATGGAAAGGAACAAGATTTTGTGTTAGCTGAAGCGTAGTTCTAGTGACTAAGTAATAGATACAAGTATTTGACACACTTTCGCTTCTTTAGTTCAGACTTAAATAAAGTTTTTTTTATAATTATACCCTGATCCCATTAAAAATGGGAAAAAAGGGTATCATGAAGTTGTGCAAAAGTATGTAACAGGCAGAAGGAAGCATCTCCGACCCCATAAAGTATATATATTCTTTATCAGCATCAACAGTCGAGTCGATATAGCCATGTCCGTCTGTCCGTCTGTCCGTCTGTCCGTCTGTCCGTCTGTCCGTCTGTCCGTCTGTCCGTCTGTCCGTCTGTATGTATGAACGCGTCGATCTCAGAGACTATAAGAGCTAGAGACTCCAGATTTGGAACTTAAGCTCGCCTAATCCCTAGGCAGTACAAGTTTGTTTTCGATTTTCGATAACTCATCCCGTTTCCGATATACACATGTGATCGATAACAATAAAATCTTGAATTTGAAAAAACTTTAAATGGCATTTTAATAATTGATCAAAATAATAACAATCTGTGAAATTTTTATTAAAATCGGTTAAGAAACACCGGAGATATGGAACCTTGAAGTTGAGTATGCAGTATGCAGTATGGTCGTACACACACGCACAAATACTTGCAAGCACTGACTGTACGCGTAAAGTATAGGGATCAGGGTATCGTCTAGTCGGGATTTCTCGACTAGAGCCTTCTTACTTGTTTTAGGTTGCATCTGCTATTGTTATGCGTTTGAAGTAACAATAATGCATAATTTGAGTTAGCTATAGGGGCTATAAGTTTCTTAACTAGCGGAAGCAAGTTGAGTGGGCGTTTGGAATGTGCATTAGTCATGCGAATCCATTGAGACTTTAAGCTTGAGTTTGAGTTTGAGGCGTACATACTTTAACTTAAAAGCAACGTTTTCATTATCAACAATGAATGCTGAATGGCCAAAAAAATATATGCGGGCATGCGCTTGCATCAGCCTGAAGTCTCAACAACAACAACAACAAGCAAATAACACACACACATCCATACATGGCTTACACTCTCTCATTGGCATCCATAAGCCATGACTCGCTGCAATTACTCCAAGGCACGTAGCCTCATAGCGTCATATGACTTTGCACATGATTTCCTACCACCAACACTAACCACAAACATGTTTTCTTCAAAGCATAAAAACAACAACACTAACACACACACACACACATACAGTTAAAGCAAGTCACAAGACTCTTTTCACGACTTGTTGTTGTCTCAGCTCTTTTTTTTAATTGTTTCTTTTTTTATGTTACAAGTGAGTTTCTTACACAATAGGCCAAACAAAAACAAAAAATGCAGATGCAACAGCAAAACAACAACAAAAACAACAAGAAAAACATACTTTAAGTATGACCAGACTCTTTCTTGCATTTGATGAGGAAACTCGGCTCAAGAAAAACCGCAATAAACTGAAGTTTCAAGTGCAAACAAAATATGACAGTGGCCTGCATATTAATGGCAAATAGTTATGCAATAAATCGAGTTGGCGTTCATCGAATGTGGCTTCAAAATATTTGTTACATTGCCAAGACATGCAAATGTTGTTCAAATGCAACAGCAAAACCAAAAAGGCGTGAAGATCAAAATTAATATATGCATACCATATTTATCGCTCGAAAGTGTAAATGTTGGCTAAGTCACGCGCTTGCCTTAAACACACACACACACACACAAACATACATACACACATAAATTTACAGCTTTTTGATATATGCGGGGCGTAACTTTCGTTTTCATTGCGAAAGTGCATACAACTTGATATTGGTAGGCAGCAGCAGCAGCAGCAGTAGCAACAACAGCATTAACTCACTTTTTAGCCCGTATACTTTGTTGGCCTGTTTCTGTTTCTGCCACTGAATGCTAATGAACGCATTTCTATGGCATAGTATTAAGCTGAGCATGCCAGCTGATTGCCTGTCTGGCTTCACTAGTATGCCATCAAGGTCGACTCTTCGTCACATTGTTGTGCAACAACATATGGGTATTTAAAATATTGTAGCCACACGAGACTATGCGCCAAGTGCCACTTGAAACTGAAATTATGCGTGCGTGCTCCATTCAACTCAAGACTCAAGTGACAACATTAAATACCTGTAAGCTCACCAACATTTATATATATATATAAATATTTTGAAAAAGCATTAAGACAATTTTCGTCTTCAATTATTGACGCACCTTTTTGTAAAAAAAAAACACAAAAACAAGCCGTTGCCTGGGGCCAAAGCAATTTTGGGTAAATTTTGTTGGTGAAATGTGCAAAAGTGAAAAGAGTTGAGCTTTAATAGCTTTTAAATAAATTAAAACTAAATTATGTTAAAATCAACACTATTTAAAATCAACTACAAATCAAAATAAAGAAAGAAAACTTTGAATAATTGTTTTTACTGTCAGCAAATAATTGATATCAACAAAAATGTCAAATTTCTTTAATATTTGGCATTAATATTAAAATGAGTCGCACGAAAAATACTCTGATCTATATATAGTTAAATCATACAAGTGCAAAAATCTCTCAATTAACGTTGCCAGCCAAATTTTAAACGAAAAGCAGATGTTCATTTTGAGTTAATCAAATATAGCAATATGCACTTCCCGCTGTTGGCATCTTCACACCAAAGACTTTGTCAGAGACAGTCCAAGGTGGCTTTAAAAAAAAAAAGAAGAAGACGATAAAATGACGGAAGCCTAAACTGCCAAAACTCACAAAGTCTCAACCAAAAAACACTACAAACCAACTCGAAGAAATAAAGAAATAAAATAAACTTAACGTTTTTTTATGAAGAGCTAAGCAAACCTTTGCCACCATTTGTTGGTGCTGTTGTTTAACAACCGCAAGCAAAAACAACAACAACAACAGCAACAAAAGATGCCCAGTCAAGCCTGTTGGGGGGGAGCACTTCATCCTGAAGTTGATTACGTCTGTGTCGCCGCAGTGGTATATGTATTTTGGTTTTATTTAACTAAACAGCAAAAAACCACAAAAAAAACAAAAACAAAATTTCACTTTCGTCGTTTACAGATGCCTTGTACCGTTATCTGTTGGCAGCTGTGCTGCAAAGTCTCATCACTTGTTCAAAATTTCTTTTTAACCCAAAATAAACCAGTTGCCAGTTGCCAGAGCTGGGCGAAACACGATCTCTGTATTGAAGTATCTCAATAAAGTTTGTAGTTTTTTTTGGTCAGTTTTCAGTCAGTTTTTCGGGTGGCTGATTGTGTCAGAGACCCAGTCCAGGTGCCATGCAAACACACTCTAAACTGCATGTAGCATGAATGATCAGCTCGATCTGCATCGAAAACAACACGATTTAACATACTATATTGGGGCGTCACCTCGTTTTTTGCTGGTAGCTGTTGTTGTATTGCATATTGCTTATGCTATTTGGGTTAGCCCAACAACTGAATAGTTGTCTGGCAAGCAGACAAATCAGATCTATATGCACATTTATCAATGTGTTATTTCTGTTTTCTACATTTTTCGCATTGAGCTGAGCTCTAATAACATATATATGTATATGTACATGTATATGTTCTGCAAAACTGGTTGGACTGTGAAACGAAAGACTTAGGCAACAAACTTACTGGCTTCTTGATTTATCTTTCATAACGTGTGCGCCCGCTCAGGGTCATCTACTACGACAACTGCTACTCGATGCTATTCGCCTTTCACTTTGCACCAGGAAACCCATTCGGGAACAAAATTTGTTGTATTTGTCAGCAACTTTTTGAGTTTTTGTCTCTGTCTCTCTGTCAGTTTAAATTTCAGTTTCAGTTTTTCCCTAGCCAAAGTCCATTCAACTTGGCAAAAAAGAAAAATATATAAAACTTTCAATGCTTGCAAATTCTTCAGTCAAATGAACGAAGATTAATTACCAAAACCATTTAACCACAAAATTAACAAATGCCACAAAAATGATTAATGCCCTGCAACCAAATCAAGTAACCAAGTATAATTATCACCAAAAACTCGTCTGCTCTTTCTTCTACTCTATCTATATATTTATTTTCGGTCGAGCTCTCATTTTAAATCAAATTTGTAGCAAACTTCTTTTTTCGTTTTCAGAAAGCGGGTTTTTTTGTAGTCTGTTAACCTTGAACTCAACGCTTTTTGATCTGTTAATTAAAAATGTGTTTAAAGCGCTTGCGAATTGATTTCAAATTAGTTCGTGTCGTATCCTCTTTGGCATTTTATTTCATTTGATATTTCGTGTTTTCTTATTAGTTGTTTGATTTAGTTAAAATGAGCTGGCGCTATCGGGCAGCCAATCAATGGTTGCTGCTAATGAATTATTTAGCAATTTGTTAGCTAATAAATTCCCTACTAAATTAGAGGAATGACAGATAAAGTTAAAAATACCCAAGACTAACAAACTGCATATATTATGATCGTTTATGTCTCTGGTTTTGTTGGAAAATTTTCAAAATATTTGTGTAATGTTGATTAAAATTTAAAACACATTTATAAGCTGCTCTAATATGCTGTCTTCTGTTTCATTAGTCTTATCTTTAATACCTCACCTTTATAGCTGACCTTAAACGCACATTTTTTTTATTTTTGGCATAGGCTATTTGAAGTGCGTTTAAGATTCACGAACATTAGCATAATATGGAATTTGACCTGTTCACAAGTAGTCAAAGCTCATGATCATTAATCATTATAGTCTTATGTTTTAACGTGTGCAGACGTTTAAAGACGTTTGAAAACGTGCCAACGGAAGCGTAGTTTGGGCAAGTTAACTTCCCCCCCCCCCCCCTCGAGCCTTATCCTTGTAGGAATGCATAATTATGCAAAGCATTAGAATTTGCATTGAGATAAAGTTGAAATGGACTTCTCTCAAATGACTACCGTTGCCTTCTATTAAGTTTTTTTTTTTTTATTTTTTTTTAATATTCATGAGTATTTAAATTGATAAGCACTTATTTGTATTTATCTAAAAAGAAGCATGCGATCATATAATCGAACTCAATTTGGATTTCATTGTGATGAAAACCCAATTTTTCAAAGCTTCCGATAACCCACAAAACAATAACCAAAAATCAAAATAAACCACCGTACATATAAAAAGTTTCACTTTCATTTCTTGCTGCTCTCGGCGTTCACCGAAGAAAAAGATGCCCAACGAAAGAGAAAAAGTTAAGTTGTTGAACACAACGAAAGACATTTTTTAAAGGTTGTGTTGTTGGTGTTGTTTGTGTTGTTATTGTTGTACTTGTGCTTTTTGATGTTTGTGTGTCGTGCCAAGTAGTTTTTGGAACGATTACCTAATCATGACTTGATTGTTTTTTTTTTATTTCTTTCTCCATTTTGGTATGTTTCAGTTTCAGTTTCAGTTTCAGTTTGAGCTTTAGTTTTGTTTTCATTGTTAACAAAACAGAAACCGTATTGACACAATTTGATTGCCATGGTTTACATAATTTGGCGCGAGAGAGTGTAGCTAATTTATAGATCTTCAGCCTACAAATATTGAGCTAAGCGGCTCTTTTGCGACCAAGCCAATTCACAAACAGTTGCCAAACATTCGAAAGTTTCTTTTTTTCAAATATCGCGTTTAGCTGCTAATCAAAGTTAAATCTATGCAAATCGTAACTCAATTTTGCTATTTTTGCTTTTGCGCAAGTGTCATACACCTATACTATACTATACTATATTACCGCATACATTTATGTATGTTTACGTTCGATCTGCACGGGGGGGAAGCTAAACTAGCCTTGGCCAGCACTTTGGCAGCTGTAACGTCTTTGGCTTAGTCATCCGGCCAGCAGAGCGCTCAGAATGCAGCCAAGCAACTTGAATGCGCTAACAAATTAAGCACAAGTGTCTCGATGATGTTGCCGATGCTGCAGCCACTGATTCTGCCTCGGCCTCTGCCTCGACGTTAACGTCTCTGTCTCTGTCGAGCCACTGACATTGTCTGGTTGACACACTTAAGTCAAGTTGTGTGTGTGTAAAATTCTTGCTAAAATGTTGGTGACTCGAGTGCTCTACAGCCAAAAATAATAAATGTGTGAAATTGAAAACAATATTTTTTTTTTTATATTTTTTTGTTGTTTGACATTTGTTTATTCACTTTGTCAAGGCTTAGCCGGCGCCCAGATGAACTTTAATATAACTTTTAAGTGGCAAAACGAAAGACTTAGGCAACAAACTTGCCATAAAAAACGAAACTAGGCAGGATCAGAGGTTAAATTATTTTTAATATATTAAGTAAAATGTTCAGAAATGGATTTAATCAAAATCCATTGAAACAATGCAAAATAAAATATTTTCAATTTAAGTAAGAAATAAAAAATACATTTTTATTAATTTTTTTCACTGCACTAATAATATATCAAGTTGTATTGAATATAAATATTATTTTTTATAGTACTTTATTTATTATAACTTTGAATACTTCAACTCACCATAATATTAAACTAAGTAGCAGTCGATGCTTGATCATTTTGAAGCAAGTTCTTGCTTTCTCTCTCTCTTTCACTTTCTCGCTCTTTCTCTCGCTGTCTTTAATTGTGTGATATACACGATGCGTTGGCTTTTGTTTGTATTTAAAATTACGACTTAAAAATTTATATAGTTAAACTTATTAGCTCTTTGTTAAGCAGAATAAATATATTAGGATTATTAAATTATATTTGGCACGTTTGCAAATTTATAAACAATAATTATAAACAATAAACAAAAATATATATATACTTATATATATATATATGTGTACATTTGTGTGCGTGTGTTGCGATTAAATGATTTTTGTTGATTTTCTTCGCTTTTATTTGTTAACACTTGAAGATAATTTGGAAGTTTTGTTGGGTTGGTTGTTATTTGATTTGCTTTTGTTTTGTTTTGTTTAACAAACGTTAGATGTCGTCTTGCCAAAGAGATTGTAACCGATAATGTACGCAACGATTTGAATCCTTTCGGTAATTAGCATAACGCAGGCAATGAAAAGCACAACATTGAACCGAGAACCAAACCGATAACGAGCCTATTTTGCACCAACAATTAAATATACACACGATCTAAGGCACGTAACACGGAACGCGGGGCGCAACGCGATTATATGTTGTGTGTGTGTGTGTGTGTGCTTGTGGTAACTAAAGGCCAGACGGAGCCGCACAATTGCACACGCTGCGACAGCAAAAACGTATCTGAAAGCTACAAACGCTGGTGGTCGGGCTTAAAAGGCAAAGCACTACGATCCAAAACGGATCCAATGTAAGCTTGAACACACAAACCGGTAGACGACTACTGAGCAGCTCGAGCTTTTTCGTTTCAGCTGCCGGCAGCTCTCACGCACACAACAGCAACTAACACATATACACAGGAGACTCTGTGTGTTTGTGTGTGTGTGTGTGTGTGTGTGCTTATGGAGAAAGTAAAAATGATGCGCCAAAAAATAAAAACACTCGACTACACAGCATGCGGGCCCCAAACGAAAGCAAAATCAGGCCAATACACCACCAACAACAACAACAACATCAACGAATAAATCACATGGATACCACGAGAGATGATGCTGTTGTTTTGCGGTCAGCAAATTTCGGCCAGTTTCAACTCGATTTTTGGCCATATTATATTAATGTGTGGCACACATAGCAGCTGCTCGGCATATATTTTGTTATATGTAATCTCTCCATATCGTGTCAATATATCCACAATTTTATCACCTTTTGTGTGCACTTTAAATTGTTTTTTTTCTTCCCCCTTTTAGGCTGTTGGCTTCTTGTGAAAGGAGTCACGCGCTTTGTGTCGCTTATTATTATTATTATTTTTGTAATTTGCACAAGAAGCAAACAACAATGAGAGAGAAAAGCAGATCTTTTCATACCCTTGGTTTAGTTTAGCAAAACGTTTCGTTAAACAATAGTTTATCTTTCGATACGTTGTACTTTCTATAGCAGTTACATGACATAATGCTACAATACAGTCAATTCTCATACACCTATATATTCAAGAATAAACGAGAAAAGCTTTCAAGCAAGTGTTCAAGTAGTGAGCATTAAAACAGACATAAAAAACAAATAGAGGAGAGTAAAAAGACCTGATTTAATGTTAGTTAATAAAGATGTTTTACACGCTTTGTGGTAAAATTATATGACCCGTAACAAGGGTATTAAAAAATAATCGAAGCAACAACAACAAAGAAACCCAAGTAAAGTAAGCAAAGTATATTTATTACTGTCGAAGCATCACAGCAAACAAGTTTCGACTTGCTCTCTCTCTCTCTCTCTCTTACTCTCTCTTACTCTCTCTTACTCTTTTACTCTCTTGTTCTCTGTGTTAACGACTCCTACTGTGTGATGTAAGCAGTTAGATAGATGGGTAAGTGCGGCAAAGGTCTCGCCAGCCAGTTGGGCAATGCATTGCATTTGAATTCAAGTACATTTAATTACAAACATAATCTTTATATACGTTAGACATCCCCCACAAAAATATAAACAGCTGGACAATTGACCATAGACAATGTTAACACTTAGTCTAAACACTTTGATTAGTAATTGAGTGCTAAAAGTTAAAGCCAACATTGGCGGCAAGTGGCAAAGACTTAATTGTTCAAAAGTTGATTGGGGATTGTCAGTTGTCATCAAGGAGACGCCATCAACCATACAACTTGGCTAATTGAAAGCAGTCAAAATCGTTAGAGACCTTCACATGATTTGTGTTTTTTACAATGTGCAAAAATGGCGCTAACCTATAATATCTTATGATTAAAGCATATCTGAAAGTGAATCTCCTATCTGATAATAGAATCGCATAAATGATTCTATATTCATATATTCTATGGAAATCTTAGTCACACATTTTATAGGTTTTAATTATAAAATGTTGTCTGAACTGGCAACTCAACTTTTTTTTTTTTGTTGATTGTTTTAATATTTCCTCTCATAATAAATTTGATATTTAGTTTAGTTTAGCCTTGGCACAGTTTAAAATTCGAACCTCAAATAAGAAAGTTCAATAGAATTTCAATCTTTTTGCGTTGTTTGCTTTGTAGAACTTCTAAATCTGATTTTTAAAACAATATTTTCTTTGGTTCTGAATAGGTGTTATATTTTTTTTTAGGTCTTTAAGCAAAATGTTGGGTAAAATTGTTGATTCAAAATGATCGACGTTAATTAAATGAAATCAAATAAACATTTTGTAAGCTTTTCAGCCAAAACAAATTAATTTTTGATGGCAATAGGCAATGAATTGAACTTAAGCAAGTATTTTGACTTGATGCAGGTCAATGTATTTACGATAATTTCCATAAGCCTCAAATTATGTTTTGCATCATATTCATAAAACACGCGCGCAATCACACACGAGCCTTAACTTTCCAATCAAATGACCAATAAACATCAAGATAAAAAGTGAGGTGGAAAATGAAATACGATATGCAATGTGAAGAGGCGCTTGACTTCATGGCTAATGGCCGCCCCACATGACCTTGCCAGGGCCTTAATTTGTCATCTCATCTGACGAAAAACAACAACAAAAAGGCATATTTCAAATTACATTTAAATGAGCATTTCTGCCATTCGCTTAATTACACACACAAGTTACAGCCACACGACACAAAAAAAACCTACAAAAACTATATATATTAATAAAATATATATATATATATGTGAATAAAATGCAGATGCCAGCCATGAGCAGTATCACGTGCTCGTCTTTGGTTTTTTTTTTATCTCTTTCGTTTTGACATTAGTAGCAGGAGTTTCCACTAATATTGTGGCTTTAAGAGGCAAAAGTTGTTTGTTTGCTTTTTTGACTTTTATTGGACTCATGTGACCAACTTTGTATATTTGGTTTGTTACCGAAAAGTTTATCTGTATTCAAAATGCACTCAAATGTCATAAACATTGTCATATATATTATGAGTACTTGCTAATTTGCAAGACGGATGTTCAAATGTATCTTTTGGGTTTTACAGCTGCCGCTAAAATATAGTAAAAAAAAAAAATCAATGCAATTCAATTTGATTGCCTTAACTTTGGTCGATTATGTAAATTTTGTTCAATAATAGAATAGAATAATATAATATTAGACCAGCTTATGTCTAATATTATACAGTTTGAACTTGATGGCGGCTCTACTTTGGTTGCGAGCTCTTCATAGCTGTGAAGTGCCACCTAAAGAATTACATTTTTTTTTGTGTGTGTTCTTCGAGTGTTTCAAGTGTACGCGTGCCTGGCACTGATCCCATCATTCATGCACGTTTTATGTCTGTTTCAAAGGTCCGGTTTTGTCAATTACGTAAACACACTCAGACATACCCATTTAAATGGTTTTTCTGGCACCCACTCACTCACTCTTAAAGCGGTTTAGATACCGTTAGCCGCATAGAAATCGAATAAGTCAAGTGTTGAGCATTTAATATCGAATTGGATCTTAAGATTTTTGCGTGTTTTTTCTCTCAGTGCAAGTGTAGATATTGAATTAACATAACATAAAAGACAAAACAAAAAACAATCAGAAGAAAAGAGAAACAAAAAAACAGTTCAAAATGCACCAAATAAGCGTACAGTATCTTACATATATATACATATATATATACATTTATTTTTTTGGCACTCTAAACACTCGGTACGGCCGGTACACGGCACCCAGACAGACAGACAGACTGATTCGTAACACTAACAAACACAACGGTAGATCTACGTATCAACAATGGAGTCGCACTTGAACCTTCACAAGGTGACCGCCAGTGAAAGTATGACAAGATGCATGTGACATAAAGCAAGCGATGCCAAACCGAAATTTGTGAATGGCCTGTGACGAAAGCGAAATGCAAAAAACAGTAGCAAAAACATAATGTATAGAATCTGTTATATCAGATTCGAAATAGTACTCTCGAAATGATTGATTGAGATATTGACGATAAAAATATCGAAGGGAAAGTCTCGTGCAAGGCAAAGGTTTATACACAATGAAAAGATATAAAGAATTGGGAGAGATTGGTATTGTATGCCATGCAAAAATATATATTCATCTTGATTTTGTTGAACTTTCCAAACACATGGCTTTGTTAAAAGTTAACCGATTCAAACTCGACTAAAATTATCTGAATTAACACAACATTCAAATTTGAAACCGTAAAATTCTTTCTAAGCCACTTAGTTTGACTTGTCTGCCACTTTTTGTTTTAAGTTTTGCATAGCATAACTGAATAGTGTTTTCTTTATGCTGTGCCACAAACTTGGCTAACAAAGAAACGTGCAATGTGGGGGCGTTTTATGAGTTTTGTATCTGTCTGGCAATTCGTGATTGTTGCCAACAAAAAAAATAATACTACCTAGTCAAAACACTCCGCTCAAAATGTGCCATGTGATGTGGTTTTTTGTTTTTCTTTGCCTATTTCGTTTTAATTAATTGGAACATAAATTATTCATAGAAAAAAGATAATGCTGGGCAACAACAGACATGACGCTTAACTTTAACTGAAGTACCGCAGTAGCTAGTAAGAATGTTAAATGACGACCAAAGTACAGTGGACACTCGCAAATATGTGTTAAGTGTCTTATTTTAATTTAACTATCTAGATAACATATACATATTGAGTAAACTATTAAAGATGATTATTTTATTTGCTGTTCTCACAGTCCACCATCTATAAAAAGCACAGCACAGTCAGAAAGAGAGCAAGGAGCACACAGCCCAATACATTATTTGACATAAACGTATGCAATACTTTTTTTACGTACTTTTATTTTCGCACATGACAGCAATTCATTAGTGCTTGGAAGTGAAGTAAGCTTCTTGGCAACCAAAATGCACGAAATACGCGTTTTAACTAAAATCATTGCATACTTCTAGGCGGTATATTAAAACCAATATTAGGTTTGCGATTTTTAAAATCATAGAAAAAAGATCTTTGGATAATTTAGAATACGAAAACACAAATATTTAAAATTATATCACCATTTTATTTGTTTTAAATGTACATTGTACACAACTTAACACTAAAACAAAACTCTTTTACAATTGTTTCTTAGCTTTATCAGCCTGGTCCTTTGCTGTTCTCACAGTCCACCATCTGTAAAACCTTCTAAGCATGCGCCAAGGCAGCCACACGGTCAGGAAGAGAGCAAGAAGCACACAGCCCAAAACATCGAGCAACAGATACTGATGGAGTGGCATGAAGGCACCCTGAGATTTGAGATGTCGAGCACCTTTATGCCTCATAACATATTCAATCCAGAAGCTGGCCTCATCTAGCGGATGCACGGCATTATCACGGAAACGTTGGGATAACTCCAAGGCACTGCGTTTGTACTGTGGCTCATAAATTAAAGCCTCTATATTGCGTACCAGATCATCGACTGTTAGCTGAGAGAAAACTAGGGAACGCGCATAACCCTCACGCACCGATTTAATCGAGTTTCTATGTTGATCCCCATACAAGGGAATACACAACATTGGAACACCCCAATAGATGCCTTCTTGGGTGCCAAAGATGCCGCCGTGTGTGATGAAAACTTTAACATTCGAATGAGCCAGAACGTCGTTCTGTGGCATCCACTTGCTAATCATTACATTTGAGGGCAGTTTTCCTACAGTTGCATTCTCATACTTCCACAGAACCTTTTGTTTAAGTTTTCCAAAAGCCTGAAGTATCTGCGCTGTCTTTTCGGGCGGCATATCTGTGCTCTTCATATAGGAACCAAGGCTAAAGTAGACCACACCATGAGTGGCATTATCCAGAAACATCTGCATATCCTGGGGTAGTTTTTTGGCAGGCTTAATGTGCGCTCCACCCACATTGATCAATCCTGGCATACTAGGACGCGGCAAATCCATACTTCGATGACTATTGATCAGCATCAGCGATATATTGCGCTCCAAATCATGCACATGGGGTAGATCACCTAAGAGAAAGGGTGGTATTGACAAGATAAGGATTCGCAATTTTTTATAGCTCCTTCCAACACTCACCTTTAATAGTCGATCCAAAGTGCTTCTCTGCTATCTGTTGCATTCTGGGTAGATAATACCAGCGTCTCATGACTGCATCATACAATGAAACATAAGTGTTGTAGGCACGTTGAGCAAAGGTCATCTGATCGGTATGTGACAGCAGTAGATGAGGTATGAATGACCAGGGTGTCAGAATGCCCATGGCATGATCCATATTGTCAGCATAGCCCATGGTTCCAATAGTCACCACAGGACACTTAAACTTCTGGCCAAACATTAGGAAGGCCTCGTGAAAGAATTGCTCCAATATAACCAAGTCATAATGCTCATCCTGGCTATCGATGAGTTTTTTAACCTGTACATCTTGCAACGCATGTTCTGTTGTCATTTGTCCAATTGTCCACCATAATTGTAAATTTTGAAAATCACTAGCAAAACGCATTGTAAAGATGTTCTTCTTGGGAACTGCAACAAAAATGAGCAAAAATGTATCAAAAAAGTTATTTTTCCAACTACTTTTGTCATACTTACAATGCTTGGGTATATCAAAAGTTGGATTAAGTATAATCTCAGTTAGATTCTCATGTGGTGTCTTTGTGGGATGATTATTGACACTAGTCACCAAATGTCCACGCCGCAACAGATCACGCTGAAAGTTTTCCAGCCACATCCAATGACTTGGAGCGGGAAACGGACCCATAAACAGTATACGATAAGCATCGCAACTTAATCCACATAAGGCCAGTATATATAGCCAGAGTAAAGATCTTGATAGCAGCTGCATCTGCATCAGCATTGGCCAATTAAAGTATCAAGTTATTAACACACATTTCCATATACTACATTTTTAGTTTTAGTTGTATTTGCATAAACAGGTTCAATTTGCAAATGTTTCTAACATGCAATGCTAATTAATGTTGTTTAATGTTAAATTATAATCAGTGTTATAAACATGAAATTGTATGTGCGTTGTGTTTTATCAGCTGGCTTATTATTATTTATTTTTTTTTTATGGTGAAGGTGAATTGGAATCAGTGAGGAAATGTATAACAAAACCAGGCTAAAACCTGTCGTAACTCATCTGGCTTTGTATTAACTAAGTGTAACTAATTTAATCAAATGAATTAAGGCACATTTGTCACTTTGTCGGAACAAGTTTCCCACTTAAAATTATGCTAATAATACTTATTTAAAAAAAAAACTCATAAGTTTTCACATCATTTAAATCAATGAAATATTGATGAGCACATTTTTTAATTGTATACCCTCTAAAAGTTCTGAAGTGTTGATGAAGGTCGTATTTAATATATATATATATTTTAAGAGTCGAATGTATTTAGTTGTATTATCTGTCTAGGGTTAGGGTATATTATCTTCGATACTTTTCGTATACATTTTCATCTTGTTTCTATTTAAATTTATTAATTTTCTAAATTGCTTTGATTGAAATGCGACTTGTGCATTTCATCATAATAGTTTAACTCATTTAATTTATGGATTGCGCATAAAAAGTAGATTGAATAAGACAGCATTCTTATTGGCTTGCGACTTACAAATATGGACTGACATTAGTTTGGGTGTGTTCTTATTGTTCAGGCGGATTACTAAGTGATTTATAAGCCAGTCAAGATTTTAAACTCTCATATCTTTAAAGATAACTCTTATTTTAGAAATGTGAAGAAAATGAAACTGAACAATAGCAAATGATAAGACTTTAAACCGATGACATACACAAACAAAAAGGCTAATTAGATTCGCATTGTGTCTGAGTTAAATGTTTAAAATTGTAAGCAACGCTCCACAAAGAAACTCAAATAAAATAAAAACGCTATTCGGCATTGAGTGTCACGCAAAATGTCAACAATTTATAAACATATTCACATGTTCACTTTATACTATAAACATTGTGTCTAACATTTCACTTCAGCAATGTTTTAAGCTTTGCGTTTCAGGTGACTTTTGTTTTTGCTTTACAGTTATGTTTTAATAGCAGTTATTTACTATTTGTTCCTTTAATCTATAAATACACCTGTTTAGCTCTACTGATTGTACGAACCAAGGTTTTTTTTTTTATTATTATTTGTTTTTTCTGTTTAAATTTAACACATAATTGCCGACAAACTCAGCCAGCAAACCAGCTAATTGTGTGATTAATGAACAATCAGTTGCGGCTTTACGAAATGTTCATTACATTCAATACAAAATTATATCGATTAACGTAATTTTAGAGTTATTTTAATTGCGTGTGTACCTTTGCTTTGTATCAAATGCTGAACATAAAGTTATTTTGTTTTACTTTTTACTTATTTAGCAAATATTTTATTATTAATTTGAAATTATTTATAGGGGTTTCCTTAAAAAGTTTATTTAAGTGTTATGGACTGAATATTTTGGTGTCTTGGTAAACGGGTATTAATATTAAAGAATATTTAATTTATTTCCCAAAAGTTTTCCGTCTTTTAATTTTAAATGATATATTATTGTAAAAACTTTGAATGTAGTAAAATTTATATTTACTTTTATTATTCTTCAAGTTTTCACTCTTCACTTCACTTTTCAATACAATAAAAATATTTAAAAAAGATAAGATAAACAAAAAATAGTTTTAATAATCCACACGATGCGACCGCAATACACAAAGGTGTAGTTATCACTGACCGATCCGCAACCCAACGCAAACACCTTAACTCTCTCCCACTTAATCAGCTCTGTCGGCAGCGACTGCGGCTGCGACTTCGACTTCGATTGTGCCGGCGGCGACAGCGACAAAGCAAAAAATAACTGTATACGTTTGTCTATGAAATTCGAATGCAGCCCTGGAAACTGGAACGTGCAAACGCAAACAAAGGCAAATAAATGTGAGACAGATATTGCTTATTGTTGGATGTTATTGTTGTTATCGTTCATTTGTTTTGTTTTCGTTATTCTTTAATTAGAAGTACATGTGTGTGTGTGTGTGTGTGTGTGTGTATGTATGTCACTATTATTGTTGCAATTGATTGGCACACGCATACATTAAAATCACAGCGAACGTTGCCAAATAATTGCAGTCAAATAGATCTCAATTAATTGGAATCAGTATATTTCCTATTTAACCGATACACGTGTCAATTCTGGCATATAAATATTTTTATTTTCACAACAGTTGAACAATTTTGAAATTTGTTAAGGCGCAATTATAAATTTATAAAAACAACAGAAATGTTGTTTGATTTTTTTGTTTACAACCAGTTTATTCGTCAATAACTTGAACTTTAAAGCAAGAGAGAGGAATGGACTCGATTTGGCTAACAACTTTTTTGATTATTTAGCAAAACTTTCGTGGATTGCAATAAGCTCGATTTTTGAATACTCTAATACAAAAGCACTTTACGGATTTGGAATTTTTAGTCTGTTCAAGCATTTCCTTTTTAGTGGAAAATTAACGGATAAAAACTGTTTGAACCAAACAATTGTTGTGGAGAAAATCGTGAGTAATTAATAAGCAATACCTCCAATTAAATAAAATTTAAAGGGAATTAGAAAAGTAGCATTTCGTCTGCTTAAACAAACGACATTTTTGAGTTTTAGCTGTTGCTAACTGATAAGAGAACAAGGTAAAAACGTAAGGCACGAACAAAAGGCTAAAATAAATATTTACATTTAATGAATTCAAATTTCAGCAACGAAACATTGGCGACGATTGCCTTGTGGCCATATAAAGTCATATACAACAAATTCAACACAACAAAGAAGCCAAAAAGTACACAAGACACCGAAAAAACATATTTCAATAAAGATTGGCACGCTTCAGTGAAGCGAGAGCCAGAAGGAACAAAACTTCAACTGGGTGATGGGAGATGGGAGACGGGAGTCGACTCAAAGTGAGGCAAGGCGTGGGCGATGATGGACTGCCCAACCCAGACCAGTCCCAGACCAGCCCTCAAGTTGCCTCTTAGTCTGCTTGGCCGGCAAACGGCACTTTTGATGGCAAAGCAAAAAGTTCATTCATAAGCACAAGTCACAAAAATATGTTGCCACGGTGCAATGGAATTGAATTGCGTGCAACGAAATGTGTCGCACAGACCGTAAGAGACGTTGCAAGCAGCGCACTGCGCGTCAAACGGTGGCATAAACATACTTTGTATCTAAGATAAATTGGTATGTATAAGTCAAAGAGATCTGCGACATGACACAAAGAGAGCATAAAGTATCTCTGAGTCCACAACTCATTTAAAACTCAAGACATTTATTACTGCATTTAAGTTTTAAGAATTCTTGCTATCAAATTTCCATAATATCCGAAAATGTTCTATGTTTTATGAGGTGCAAACTACAAGTTATCAAAACAGATTACATCAATTGAGAAACCCACGCACTTGGCTTTATATCATGTGTGTTTGGTTCGAGACCAACCCCAAATCCAATGAAGCCCATCAAAATAGAAAATAGCTATTTGTTAGTTTGCGCCAATTTAATGTTAACTTTGCACTTCCAGACCATTTGATCAATTTGGGCAAATCAAACAGACACGCATTGATCTAAAATAAAAAGGCAACCTTTTGTATTTGCCAATGCCATTTGTATCTATTTGTACTACAACGTGTTCTGCCAACCAACCAACCAACCAATCATTCAACTATCTATCTAGCTATCAATTAAGCCCAGCTTGTGTTTTCCCAGGCGCGTTTTAGATAAAGAGCACCACGCACCCCAACACACAAGGGAACCCAAGCCCAAAATGATGACACTGCGAGTTTTTCTATAGAAACAAAGCGTTGGTTTCCCATTAGTTCAACGGCAGCAATTAAAAATTTCACCAAAAAGTAAACGTTGCGCATGATTAGCGCACGAATTCGAGAATCAAAAGCAAAAATATTTGTTATTTCTGCATACCCTGTATATATTTAACTAGAGTGAAAAGGGCATTGTTGTTGTTGGAAACAGATAAGAAATACTTGTAATCAACTTCCCTGATTTACGTCATTGACGGATCATGATTACTCAAAATAAGCTGTGATCAACTACAGGGTATCTTTAAGTCGCATAGCCTTGCTGCCTCTTTTTGCCATGAGTTTTGATCAGCGCCCGCATTGATCGATCTTAGAGCGAGTAGAACACTGTCAGCGGGTGGTCGGCGACGACAGCAACTCTTCCAGAGACAGAGACAGAGACAGTGACTGAAACTCCGACATAGACACAGACTCAGATGTTGAGACTGAAACTTGGACATAGACGTTGATAGTTTTGGGTAATGGGTTGTTTCGTTGTTTTGGCAGGCCGTCAGCGTTCGTCGGGCAGCTGTCAATGTGTCAATATTAATTTAATATGTCAAAAATAAAATTATACACAATTTCTAAAATTGAGTTATAATGGGACACATGAGACACCGCCCCCTTTGATAGACTCGTTACAGGGTGGAAAAACTCAAGTGGTTCAGGATATGAACATTCACAGTGTATTTGTACTATAATCAGGAACACTTTAAGTGCCCAAAAACTATCAGATAAGACACAGTTGATATGTTATTTCACCCATGAGCATTTTCTATGCTCTTTTTTTCTTCTAACGAATTCTAAGCTATAACAATTTGTTAATGAGCAAATTACATGGTATTTGCATATAAACATCAAGTTCATTACCTTTCACAAGAGTCCATAAATAACATTAACAACACACACACACACACACACTGACACGCCCTTAAACTGTTTCAGTATGTGATATTTGTAAGAACGCCCCCCTTTCAATTCGAAAGAATTTTGAGCATATCAACCAAGTAATAGGCTTACCAAACAGCTATTAAAACTATTCATGCGTTAAAGGATGCACCCTTCGCGTAGGTAAGTATAAGTGTGTGTACTTACCGTTTCCTTTCCAGATAAGCTCCAGTGTTGTCGGGTTTCCTTAAAATTCTTTAAGTCATTTAATCAAATTTTGTGATTTTCTGGTTTATACTTTAAACCAGAATGCTTGTCAATACTTGCAGTTATGATTGTAATGATTCATTATCACTGGCGCGAAACCTGGCAACTCTGCTTTTTGACTGCAGTTAGTGGCGCACGTGTGCATACTCCCCTCACTCGAATGAGCACTCGAACTCATACTCAAACTCGTATTCGTACAAGCATGTGAACATATTTTAGAAATCAGAACTTAACTCGGTCAAAGCTCAACAGATTAACAAATGTAATTACTTAAAGGTCATGCATGGCTTGGCATATAGATTAATACTGCATTTCAAGTTTAAAACAAAAAAAATCAATTGAAACTTTCTTAAGTCATAACTTTCCGTATAAGCATGTGAATATGTTTTAGATACTTAACTTTAACTATATGCATGCAAATTTATTGCCGACTTGTGGCGCGTTGCATAGAGAAGTCTTCTTTATTTTTTTTTTTGTGTCTTTCTCTCCCTCGAGCAATTAGGAAAAGTGCAGTTTTATGTGTTTATTTTTACATGCCACACACAATATGCCACAGGCAGAGGAGCATAACACACAGCTGTGTGGCCTAACCTAGATACATAAACAAATGTATATTCGATTTGTGTTTCTCGATGTATATGTATATGCATATATTCAAGTGGTCGCCCCTCTGGGTGCAGTGGCACTCCCCCTCCTCCTCATGCTCCTGGCTACAGCTTAAATTGTGCGTGTCATGAAGTCGTTCGTTGCCTTATCACACCCCGAAATACCGCTAAGGGTTGCAGCTGATTCTACTCGCAAAGAAGGGGGGAGGGGGCGTGTAACTGATATCAAAGACACAGTTGTTGGGTGCAACTATCTTTTGCTATTGGTGTTTTTTCTCTTTCTATTCAGATTTTCCGCATTTATTGTAATTTATTAATGAGTTAGCTGCCTTTGGTCACACTGATTTATGGAGCCACGAACTGCCTGCCTGCCTGCCTGTCTGTCTGTCTGGTAGCACTGTGTGGGTACGGTTGGTGTCAAAGGGTTCATTAGCACGCCAAAAGGATATTCACACGATGTGCGCTTTGCTCACCCCTTCTGACGACTTATGTAACTTAATAGGCTGCTGAAAAATGGCTAGTAGATTTTTATCACTCAATGTGCCCACACCAGAAACACCAAAGACAACCAAAACACACACACACACACACATGTGTACAAACAAGACGAAAGATAATATCACCCCGAAGAATATATACCCTTGAGAAATCTAACTAAAATTGACTACTTCTAACTGGAAGAATGTAATTTGTAAAAGATGATACATAAATTTGTTTAGGTGTTTCTTGAGAAAATAAGAAATATTTTCACAACACTTTTTATCCAGTTTGCATATCTACTTGACCTATTGAAGGTCATACCAATTAGTAATACTCTCATTCAAGTGTATTAAAAAGTCACTCACACACACACGTTAACTGGCAAAGGAGTTGACGACGCGTCGTTGAGACCAAAAACAACATGTGGCAATGGCCACAGCCAAATTGTATCCACATGTGTGTGCCTCACACTCGCCCCACAATGTTGATGATCATCATCAGATGCAGCAGCAACACAAGCAACAGCAACAGCAGCAACATAAAGTAGGGGCAACAACAGAGGCAGCAACGCCGCTAAACAAATTGAAAAATTTCAAGTCCTCAGCCTCTTGGCGCTCGCAATTGCTCAATCGCGCGATTTTCGCGTGCTCGCTGCCAGCCACACACACACATAAAAGGAAGAAGAAGCAGAAAGATTGCAAAGGGAAACAACATCAGTTCACGATCGTCAGCAGCAACAAAAAACAGAGCCGAACTACACACAGAGCATACCGAACTACGGTAAAATTGAGTGCGCTTGTATGTCAGTGATGCGCAAGTAGCTGATTATTCATAAGTATTTAAATTTATGCAAGACTCATTTAAATCATATGAACTATGTTAAGTAGAAGCTTATAAGGAAGACAGTTTCAGGCTTTACACATTTTTGAGTGTGTTACTACTAATAATTTGCGAAATTAACACAAGTGAAATGTCACTCTTCAACTGTTTGGCAGTCTTTGCATTTAGCATTTAAAATCATGAATCATTTTCTTTATAATTGATGAGCATTTTCTTCGGAAAGCAGTGAACGTTTAAAATTATCACTAAAAGCTATTTTAACAAGATTTCACAAATGTTTTCGTTATGCTAAAAGGAAAGCGTAATAAGCTAAAGATATTATGAAACTAAGTTTAACTAAAGACACAAATTGTAATAGAATAAGATTGAGCAAAAGCAAACAACAAAAATATGCTCTATTAATTACCAATAGAGAGCTCATCACTGTTATCTAGATACATTCATACTTATTGGTCGGCACTCTCCTTTCGCCTCGTACAGCGAGAAGTGAACGCGCGCGTAAAAGTGACTCGCGGGTGCGCCGTGGCCTGTCGGTTTGTCGGGGTCTTTCGGGGTCTCTGCGTCTCAGTCTCACTGTGCATTGCGCGCACACACTGCGTGCGGAATTTTCTTTTTTCGAGTTCGGTTCGGTTTTGGGTGCCGTCAGTCTGTGAGAAAACGTCGGGCCGTTTGGTTGTTTTTGGGCTGTTCGATGCTTTTCGATTGTTTGACTGGGTGAAGAACGAATTCGTTCTGTTGTTCTTATTGTTGTTGCGGGTGGCGGTAAACGTCGCGGAAAAACTCTGCGCACCCTGAATGTGAGTGTGTGCGTGTGTGTTTTATAGTATTCTAGCTCATGTGTGTGTGTGTGCCTGTGCAGTAAGTGGAAAAGCCTCTGTGAGCCATCCACCGCACAGTTAACAAAAATTTAATTTATTTTTAAGTTATTTATTTTCCTGGTTTTTTCGTTCGGCTTTCGTTCGTCGCTGTTGTCGGCGCCTTTTTTATGTGTGTCGCTTTTATATCAAGAATTCTGGATAAAAAGAAAGAAATACTGAATGGAAACGTTTGTTGTTGCGCTCTTTTTAAGTCGTATCTGCTTGATGTGAAAATACATATGAATGTAAAGAAATGTGCACAAGATACAAAAGAGATCCCCATAATCTTACCCAGTGCAAATTGACCGTGAACATGATTGCTATTCGTTTGTGTTGTTATGCTGAGGGGCTTTCGAGTGATATAGATACATAAGTACATTCATAAATGTATATATATGACACACATGTGTGATCTCGAAAGCTAAACCATTTTAAAATAAATATGTTCAAAATTATAAATAACTAAATATGAAACTAATCGAAATATGTGATAGTTTAATATACTTATTCACTATGAAATGCAAATGCAACAATTAAAATATGAAAAGCTAAGATGAGCTTTTGATGCCACAACAAATGCTAATGCTAGTAAATCGGGCTATCTATAAGTAATAAACATCCTACACTAAATTGATTTTCAATAATGAATCAAAAGTCATTCAGCAACTAAAACTCAACCAGCTTGCTCATCCACTTTAAATGCCAACTTCATCTGCAGCGCGTGGAAAGTGTCGAAAATCGGTGTGGGAAGTGCAACGCCTACCGAAAAAAAAACGAGCCGCAGCTCAAAGCATTTTGGCTTATCAAATTGATTTCGACTACTAAAAGAGCGGCAAGCGATTGACGTTTTGTTTTGGGTGCCACTAATTTTAATTACCATAAAATATATATGTATCTATCTGGTAGAACTTTCTCAAAAATGCAGCTGCACATACTTAGTCTGACTCGTCTGCACTAAAAGGTGCCTTAGACTATCTGACAGATACATTTATGAATTTTTATGTAAATGCTTGCCGCAAGTTTAAAACACGCGCGCCTGTCATAAAAATCGACCAACGATTGTCACTTTTCAAATGCACTGCGTCGGCGGCTGTCTGCGGTCTGCCACAAGCGTCTCGAATTGTGTCTTTTGACTGTGCTGCGATATGGCCATAAAACTACAAACAACCAACAAAAATTAGAAGGCAAAATAAGCAAAGCGAATGCTAACGAGACGAAACAAACGAAGACGAGTTGAACTGCAATTGACCCCAGCCAGGATGTCGAAGAGAGAGGAACCTGGCTGGCGTCACTTTTGCAATTTACCGCATGTTCCTTATATTCCCTTAGTGTCAAACATTAACTCATTATGCACTGAAAACAATATACTTCAATCTACATTGCGAAACAGAAATGCATTTGAAATCTCGAAAGACAAACCAGAAAAAGAATATAATAAAAGTTGAAATGATTTTCTTTTTTGAGTGTATTAATAATACTTATACACCGATCTCGATTCCCGCTTCCCTATTCCTGACTCCCTATTTCCCACTTTTTAATTCCCGACGTGTTCCCGACTTGGTGTCGTCTGCGTATTTTTAGATGCCCAAGAGGCGTAAATAATTCATTTTCCAGTCACAGTTGTTGACGTTCGTCGCACGAAGAAACTGAAACGCCAGAGCAGCAATAACGGGAAATGCCTAGTCAGTCTTTCGGATTTTTATTCCACCCCCCCCCCCCCTCCTCCTCCTGATACTACTGCATCTTTCGGTTCGTAAGGGGCCTTTGTTGATTTCCACCCAAGGGATTTGCCTTTGCGTCGCTGTTGATTTGCATCTAAACTTGAAAGTGTTTTTGCGCCCTATTTGGCCTTTTGATATCTATTTAGGATTTTCATTTCGTTTCGTTTTTGGTTTTCATTTTTTGAAAATAGCAATCTTGCTTGCCTGTTAGCGTTGCATTGAACTTTGACATGCATTGCAAAACCAATTGTGAACTAGAAATTCCACTTTGGCACTAAAAACAAAATTCACGAAAAGAATGTATCATACAAGTACACATATATAGATATATATATATATATATATGTGTGTGTATACAATGTTAAGCTGCGTGGCATGCCACTTAAGTTGCTTTTTATGGGCGTCTCTCACTTTAGCCCAAAATACAATAAATTTTACTCAGCTGCTGCTGCTGCTGCTGCTGTTGATGCTGCGCAGTTTGAAGTTGAAGTGGAAGCGCCTTAAGAACCACTGCTGGGTTTGTATTGGGCTGCAACTCAATTAAGTGTCCATAAAATAAAACCAGATACGCTAATCAATGATATATGTATATGTGTGTGTGTGGTACTGCTACAAATTGTTCTGCTGTGGTGCTGTGGCAAGCAAAAAGCGGATTCATTTGTTTTTCAAAACTACCAAAAAAAAGATTTGCTTTTTGGCAATTGAGTTAAGTTGAACCGAAAAAAAAAAATCATCAAAATAATCAGCAGAATAAAAAATTACGAAATATTCCAAACTCTTTGGAAGTGTGTACTAAAAAAGCTAAGCCGTGTAGCTTCTAAAATTACTAAAAAAAAATATAAAAAATAAATAAACACACATCCAATAAAATTTTAATTGAGTTCAACTTTCCCTGCGACAGTTGTTGATAAATGTTTGACAATAAAACTTTATAATTGTGTCTTAAAAAAAAAAAATTGATAATAAAAAAGTAATTAAGTGCACCCATAAAGCAAATGAGCACCACGATCGAAATAAAACTCAAAATAAATCAAACAAATGTTATAAAAATAAAATATATGTTATTTTTTACAGTGCGCGTAGAGATAGATCAACCGAATTGGGAGCGAAAAAAAAAAATGTGTTGCAAAGTGTGAAAAATGAAAAATGCTTCAACAGCAAATTGAAACGTAATCAAGCAAAAAACAAAATATTGCGATATAGTACACATAGTATTGAAAGGCAGTGCAGAGAGTAAATCCTATATAGACAGCATCAAGGCACAGCCCCATTGGCCTGTCTGTCTATAAGTGTGACTGTTCTGTCTGTCGAATAGTCTGTACGTCTATTCGTCTCTCGGTCTCTCGGTCCATCTGTCTGTCTGTCTGTCTGTCTGTTTGTGCCCCCCTAGTGCAAACGCATGAGTTCTGTCAACGAAATGACATGCAGCATCTGTCTGTGTAGCCGTCGACCAGGACGTGCTGCTGTGTCTCAGTTGTTGCTATTTTTATGAGTACACTGCTCCACACTGCTCCGAATATACGACGACGACGGATGCGTGGCCCCATGAAAAATCAATTAACACGCAGAATTATTAAAAACGACGACGACGAAAAACCTAAAAACAACAACGAAAAGAAATACACGAATCTTTGGGACTCTCTACCTCCTCTCCGTGTGTGTAATCTAAGAACTTCAAAGCAGCTGCAGCGCAATGTTGCGTCTCTGTGGATTTGGATTTGGATTGTGGATTGTGGCCATGCTGCAAGTGCTGCAAATGGCAACGTCTATGAAAGGTAAGTCGCATGCAGAACAGTTAATTAAATGTTACGCTCTTGAAATCGCAGTCAGTAGCTGAACTTAATACTTACAGCTGCAACATCAGCTGCAGCAACAGCAGCAGCACAACATAAACATGCGATTTATCATGGCAAATGATCAACGCACGATTTATGCTCATTACAAATATGGCCAGACACGAATTGGACACAAACTAAACTAAAAAAAAAAAACTAAATAAATAAATAAATAGGAAGACTGCGACACTCGCATTGCAGAAGCAGCCAAAGTGCAGCAACTGTTGCAAGTAGCATAAAGTCTGCAGGGGTTTTTTTTTTGGCAGCAACGTGGGCAATGTCCAAATTGCATTTACTTAGCTGCCAACAAATAAATAAAAGTCAAAATAAAGAGTTGCAAATGGTGCAGTCAAAGATACGTTTTTGCTTTTGTTTTTTTTTTTTCTCTCCTTCCCAAGTTTCTATGCGTTGCATGTGAATTAAGTGGCAGGCACTGTGGGCAGCATTAAGCCAAATAAAGCAACAACTCTAGAAGAAGAAAGTTTAAGAGAAAGAGAGATAGAGGTAGAGCTTTTAAACATTGCGGTTAGACAGTTTGGGATCTTTATGTGGGCAGCTTTTGAAAGCTTATCAATACAGGTGTGAAATTTGCAAAAAGTTTTTAGAGAAGAAAAAAACTCTTACAAAAGTAATATATATAACTAAACTAACATCACTATTAAGAAAGCTATTTCTTTTGTGATTTTGTTTTTCCAGCAAGTTAAGCAATTTGTTAGCAACCAATAAATAAAATACATTTAAATCAGATTTCGGCCCACTGAAAAAACCAAAATAAATATATAGCTGTAAATAAAATAACAAAACTAAAAATTTCATTCATTAGCTTGGCCTTGAATACTAAATTAAAATGTAACTAAAACATTTTCAGTTTCATTTTGGTGTTTTTTTTTTTGTCTTTTGATAAAATATTACCTGGTTTTATGTAATTTACTTGGCTAACTTGGTCTGTTCGCTGTTGGTCTTGTGCCAAGTTTGTTGGTACATTTGCAGTTTAGGACGCTGCAGACTTTCTTAAATTGTTGTGCGCGTTCCATGGTAAAACCGCCTTGGTCATAAAATTCAACTACTTAAGTACAATGCGCCGTCGCCGTGCACTTAACGCATTTTTCACGCTTGACATTTGACTTGGGGCGCACTTTTCTCGTCGTCGTCGTCGTCGCTGTCGTCGTTTTCGTCTTCGTCAACATTGTTGTTGTTGTTGTGTGTCTCTTCACTTTGTTTCCATCTGCGGTGCACCACAAGAAAGAAAAAAAAGAAAAAAGCTGACATGCTCTTAATTCTCATCACTATAGAAGTATATATATGTATAGTGGTATTTTCGGGTTGTTTTGCTCTTGGGCGCAAATGTATTTTTAATTGTATTTTTAGTTTGGCACGTGACGTCACTTTAGCAAGAAGCGTGAATCATTCGCAAAACGCGATTTTTCCTCGCAGATTTTTATGTTTTAAACTTTTTTATTTCATTTACTAAACGCACAACGCCTTGTGCCAATTAAAACACTTTTCACGCAAGATACATGTTTGTGGTAGATACAAATGTATCTGCGGCTCAGTAGCTAAGTATCTGGCGATTCATTATTCAAAATGTGACCGCTAACTGCGACTGTAGTATAAAGTCGTGCAGATGTGCATTAAAAATTTATTTATTTTGGCGACATTTTATTTTACCCACACTCGAACAACATATTGTCAGCGCTACCGGAATTGACTCATGTACAACAACAAGAAATGGGTTTTTATGACTTGTCGATTGTTCGCTTCTCAGTTATCGCTTCATCTTTCTTATTTTTTGTCATTTGTTGTTGATAGGCTAAAAAGTGTACTAATAATTGAATTTTATGCGGCCCCGGGGTCTAATTAGGCTCCTCTATCTCTCTTTTTGTCTCTCTATCTCTTTCTCTCTCTCTTTCTATCTCTCTCACTTCATGAACATTCCACATGTTTATCTGTTGCAACCATAAAATGGGGTAGCTCTCAAGCAAATGGATTTTTGAATGTATTCAGCTATATGGTCATGCCGCTTTTTATTTCATTTAAATTGATCTCTAAAGCTATAGAATGAAGTCATAAAATGCTAAGAGAGAGAAGGAAAAAAAAATCCAAATGGTTTCTGGCAGTTCTTTGTGAAAGTGTTATTAAGGCAACTATCTTTCTGTAGCTTGGCTATCTATAAAGATCAAGATTGAAATAACGAGCTGAGAAATGATTAGTTCTCATGTGTTAACAATTGTTATAGCTTTATGTCACAAATTGCTTCATTTAACTCAATTCTCAGTTGTAAATTGCAGCTTTAATAATTGGTTTTTAGTATCTTTTCATGACTTTAAAGTTACTGTTTTCCATATGTCAAAAAACTTTATTTTCCTTTCTCCATGAATAGATTTCTAGCTCTCTCTCTTGAAAATCTTTCTCCTCAAATTAGTTCAGGATCATAAAAAAAAAGCTGCATTATAAAATGCAATTTGAAGTCAAAACCACGCAGAAAGCACACAAATCACGTTTCTAAGCCATAAACTGTGACATTATTGTCCAAAATTGAAACGCATCAAAAATTAATAAATTGTCAATGTCACTATAAAATGTTGTAATGGATGTCGCATAACATTATATACATACACAACAAGCGAAATTCGAATACCTGAAGCCCACCAAAAGCGCATTAATTAAATCGAAAGAAAATGCCGCTGTGTGGCCGGCATCAAATAAACTACGTAAACTAGGCGTATATATATAAAACAGTATAAAATCGGAGAAAAATAGAAAACCATATAAACTCTGGCCGACACTCACACACACACACACACACACACACATATATATATGTATAACTCAAATCAAATAAACATTGGCCATAACATAAATACGTATTTCTACCTTCTCTCCCAAAAGTTGCAGTTCGGAAAGAAAGAGAGAGAAAGAGATAAACATAAATTTAACATTTGGATATTGGATATTGGGGTGTGTGTGTGTGTGTGTCACATGCCGTTTGTGCAAGTTGCAACGCATCTGTTGCCATAATTCTTGCAACGCGCTACTTGCAGCCAGTTATGGCAAGTGAGGCACGTGAGACGTGGGTGGATGTTGCCTGATGATGACTTCTCATTCGTTTTGCGTCGACACCGAATGCAACTTCCTGATAAACGCCGTTTGTTCACCATTGAAACAAAACAAAGGGTTGCTCTAGTTGAGAGTGTACGAGAGTGTGGATGATACCCTGTAAAACTGAAAGATTTTGATTGATAAGACCATTGAGATCGATAAATAACACCCACGCTTTGTTTGTTTGTTTAACTTTAGCTGCAATGCGAGAAAAGCGTATCTTTTGAACAAATATCTTTAATGTGGGTCAACGCGTTGAGGTTTTGGGAAAGTGTTGTTTAGGTTTTTCCGAACACTTTTTTTTTTGACGCCTGATTGCTGCTAATTGGCGTCAAAGGGACTCTGCCAAAGATGACAACGATCACAACAAAAATATTTGTTTCTCATTTAGCGTTGTTTATCTTTTGTGTGTTTGTGGCGTGGCGTGGCGTCTGCAACATTTGTGTGCAACTGTTTCATGTTTATTTAAGCAGTTCAAAAAACTAAATTTATGTATATATCTGGATACAATTTTTCTCCATGTGGGTTAGGTCAATATGTGCATGTCCAAAAAAGATTTGGTAGCATTGTGTTTGTGCTACAAATTGATGCCAAAGTTGAGCGCCAAGACATTTGAATATTTTGTAAAACTAACAAACTAAAGCCCTAAAATGTGACAAGTTTATTTTCTTTATTATTGATTGCACAAGCTTAAAACATTTAAGCAAACATACAACATAAATCATGAATTTGCCTTGAAAAATGAGAAACTGATAATTAGCTGAAGAATTAACTAGAATATCGAATGGCATATACTCTATCTTTCTTACAGAGAACGAATCTTTGTCTTATTCTTCAATCATTTAAATTTACATAAACAAATTGCGATACACTACCAAAGAGTATAACAAGGCTAGATTGAAATTGAGGGCACCCGAGCTTAACAAGCTAATTAAGCAAATCAAGTACAAGATGGATCTATAGATAGATATCAGCATAGGCAAATAGATTGACGGACAGAGTGCACAATCAACAGACATTGACGGACAAACTGACAAACTGACAGCTGGCCAAAAGGCACTAAACAAATTTGTGATCGGCATGCTCGCTTTCATTTAATAGGCAATCAACTCACTTGTGTTTGCATGTTGCAACGTGCCACATGCCACATGCAGTTAGATCTGTATTGTATTCCTTATCTGATGAAATGCCCATTTCAATATAAATCTTGCTATTATTATTTTGGTTTATTTGTGTTACAGTTTCGCTATTCGGAGATGGCTATGTATCGATGCCGCTGCAGGAGGCCAAAATGTCAACGAACATACGTGTCAAGTTTCGCACCAAGCAGGAGGATGCGTTCCTCTTTCTGGCGGCCGGTCGTACCGATTATTGCCTGTTGCGTTTAGAGAGCGGCGTCATTAGTTTCAGCTATAAAATCGAACGGGATGTGGTGCAGGTGAGTTTCGTTAACCAGTTACAAACACAGAGAGAAATAACTTCAATTCAACTTAAAAAGTGTATAACCAGGTTGTTTTTTGCTTTGCTCAGTGTTCTGTGAGCACTTGATCATATTAACTTATTGCCTGTTCTCTGTGTAATTTTGCAGCTGCGCTCGCCAAAGAAGCAAAAGCTTAACGACTTGGAGTGGCACGATGTGGCCGTGCAACGTTTCGAGAATAATGTTACCTTGCAAGTAGACAGTCATATAATGCGCAAACAGCTGCCAGCCGATTCGCCAGCTTTAAACGTACATTTTGGCACTTTTCTCGGCGGCGTTGGTGATTTTACGGCCGAGTTTCTGAACGAAGTTATTGGTTTTCGTGGCTGCATATCCGATGTAAGTGGCATACTAACCAGTTACAATCCACATGTGAACTAAACGATTTTGTTGGAATAGGTCTTTTATAACAACATCAACATCATAAAGCGTGCCAAAGATCGCACAGGACACACGACCAGCACGGGAGTTGCATGGATCTGTAGCAATGAGTTTGATGGCGGTGTTGAGGATAGCATCAGTTTCCTGAGTAATGATTCTTTTGCACTCATGCTCAAGGAATCACATTCAACGGGTGAAACGTAAGTTGATATTGGTATTAACCTTATCTTATGAACATTATTATTTCCATTACAGTCTCTCATTTCAATTTCGCACCATGACGGAATCGGGCACTATATTCTTCAATGGTGGCTATGACTTTATGCTGCTGGAGATTGAGGATGAGAAACTGAAACTGACATTTAACAAAGCCGGCAGTTTGGTGCAGTTTGTGACAAATGAAACGATATCCGATGGTAAATGGCATCGTGTTGTCTTGCGCTATAATGCCGCAATGGCAGAGATGTTGCTTGATGATGCCACGTTGCCCTATCGTGGCGAGCACTCTAATGAGACAAAGGCAAGCATTAATCTTGAAAAGAGCGTCTACTTTGGTGGTGTCCAGGAGGACATACGTCGTCGTCTCATTAACAAGGGGTTGCGCATCAACGAGCTAAGTTTCAAAGGCTGCATGCGCAATCTGCAGGTGAATACTCTGCCTTTGGGCTTTGGTCAGATGACCATATCGAAAAAGTTGTCTCTCAGCTGTGTTTGGAAGTATCCTTGTGTGGAGCACAGTCCATGCTTAAAGAGTGGCATTTGCACTCAACATGGTGTCGATGAGTTCATATGCTACTGCGATCAATCGTACTGCATTAAGGCTGATTTTCAGGGACCCTTTAAGGTGAGTTATCCAAAAGGTATACTACATTACTTACTTTACCTTTACCAACCACAGATATTTACGGAAACTAGTCCGGAACTGGAGCTACTCTATGTTTTACCCATGCAACTGCTTGAGGGTGGCACCGCTTTCCTCTCCCCTCACATCATTGATGTTCTTCTCGACACTCGACGGTATCCCAGTCTCAATGAGCAATCGATTGCTTTTCATGTTGTGCAACAGCCTAAATTTGGACAGCTTTTGCAATACTCCCCAGAAAAGTCGAACTTTGTGCCTTGCCGCACATTCAATCTGGTCGATTTATCAACGGATAAACTCAAGTATGTTCACAATGGATTGGAGAATTTCAACGATCATGCAACGGTGGATATGCAAATCTATGGAGATCCTCACAAGATACCCGACAATATTCTTGGCAAGCATCGTTTTCTGCTCCATGCGAATATAACAGCTGTAAATGATCCGCCCCAGCTGCAACTGAACTCTCACAAAATCCTGAGAGTCATCGAAGGCATTGAGAGAATACTGGACGTAGATCTATTTAATATAGCCGATCCGGACAGTGAACCAAGTGATTTGATCTATACCATAATGCCTTCAGTGAATTCTCAGGAGGCTTTTGGTCGCTTTATGGTTGGTGGCATACAGACAATGACCTTCTCCCAGGCGGATGTGAATCTAGGCAAAGTTTCCTACTTGTACAATGCCACAACAGCGGAATCCTTTAGCTATCAACTGCAGCTGCATGTCTCCGATGGCATTGAGACAAGTGATAAGGTTTTTCTGCCTGTCTCCGTGCATCCTTTGGAGTTGCGTGTTGTCAACAATACAGGATTGATTATGATTCATAAGAGTTCGTTATTGCTGACACCCGCCAATCTATCCATGGGCACGAATGCCGTCGATGAACACATTGACATACACTATGAGATTGTGAAACCACCTCAGCATGGTGTTCTGCAGCGCCTTCGACAAATTGATGGCTCCTGGGTGAATGTGGAATCGTTCACAGATAGCCAACTGCTGCTGGGTCACATACGATATCTGCACAACAGCGATTTTCCATGGCAAGACGAATTCAAGGTGTGATTACTATTAAATTGACCTCTAGCTAACCGAGAACTCAATTAATATCTTTAATTTCCTTTTTAACAGTTCATTGCCTCGTTTGGCTTTGTGATGACACAAACCTTTGACTTCCGGATTACCTTCACCCGGCTGCGCATTGCTTCAACTTCTCCGGCAGTAATTGCGATCAATGGAAGTCGAGAATTTCTGCTGGCGAATAATCTTTTGAACTATGAAACTGTGCCGATTGGCAGCTTTCCACGCAATGTTATCTACAAGATAAGCAAGCCAACGAAATATGGTGGCATTTATGTGGAGGGATCACGCAAGGCAGCCAAGCAGATGGATTCTTTTACACAGCAGGATATTGACAAGAGGCGTATACGATATAGAACTCATCGCAGTTGCTATTCGAGCTTTACGGATCATTTGGAGTTTGTTGTTTCCGTGGCAGAATGTGATGATCTTGTTGGAAAGCTGCAAATCATATTTAATCCACTTGACGAACTCATCCACAGGTTGCATTATCAAAAGTTTGAAGTGGTTCAGGTGCAGGAAGGAGAGCGAGCATTGATAACCAAAAATCACTTTGAGATACGTTTCAATATCTATGAGAGTCTGCAGTTTCATGTATCTGTGCCGCCGGAACATGGCTTGATTTGCAAGTACGATGAGCAGACGGGACTAACAACACCCATTGAGCTCTTTACGCTGGAGCAACTGTTTCGTAATGATATTTATTATTGTCACGATGATACGGAATCAACTCTAGATGGCTTTGAGCTACTTATACTTTCCGGTGATGAAACGGATTTGCAGTTTGTATCGAAAATGGAGGTGCACATCAAGTTGGTGAATGATAATGAACCCTATCGCACTGCAGTGGAGCGAGTTTTTCATGTGGTTCGGAATGGCATTCGCACCTTAAATCCCACTGCTCTTCAGTATCTGGATGCGGATGTGAATACAAATCATACGGATATACACTTTATCCATGTGTCTAGCACAAATGGCGCCTTTTACAAGTCAGGTCATTTTATCGACAGTTTCAGTCAGGATGATATTGCGAATCGTAGGATTATGTTCCAGCACAGTGGTGCAGATGTGGGCACTGCCTCATTTATTGTCACGGATCGGGAGCACGAGGTTAATGGTCAACTAGAGATACGCGCCTCAGATCCATTTGTTTCCATGCTGGCAGCTAATGCTTCCATAGTCCAGGAGGGAAAATTTGTGATACTCAAGAACAAGGATTTTGTGTTGGAGACCAATTTGGATATGAAACTAGATGAGATCTATTATGAGGTTATAAAGCCACCATCCTATGGCATTCTTATGTATCTCAGTGGCCAGCGGGGAGGATCTGATAAAGAGAATAATACGATCATAAATAAGGTAACAAATTTTACATCCTTGGGCAATTTTACTCATATGGACATTGAACGCGAACGTTTGGTCTATTGGAATACGGAAATTGCATCGATGGATAAAGTAAGGTGAGGAGGAATGCCAATGAAAGATATCTCTTATAAATCTAATTATGTTTTATCTATGTTTCAGATATCGTGTTCATATTAAGAACATAACTGCTGAGGGTGAAGTCATGTTTAGAATATATCCCTCGGCATATTGGGAACCCCTACAGGTTAAACAGAATCATACTCTTTACGTCGAGGAATCAACGAGTGTTTTAATCTCACGCGATATTTTAGAGGTCGGTCAAGAAGAATATAACTTAAACTCAGTTTGGGCATTGATAATCTTCTTCTTTTATCTCTCGCCTAGGTCGTGCATCCGAACATCTCGCCTGGCGATATCACCTTCCTGGTAACTTCCTCACCCATGCATGGCTACCTGGAGATGCAGTCGATGTCCTTTGATGATGAATACAATTGCAAGGTATTCGATCAGTCGTCGGTGAACACGGAAAAGATGTTCTATATACAGGCGGGCGTTAATCAATCCTCCGACTACTTTGTATTCGATGTGACCAATGGGATTACCTGGTTGCGTCAGCTGATGCTGAAGATTGTCATCATTCCAGAGAAGCTTTACATGCATACCAACATTATTTCCGTGGTGGAGGGCAAAATGGTACAGCTGAGCCCAACAGATATACAACCCTATTCGGAGTATTATCGAGGAAAGATCTTGGAGTACATAGTCACAATAACGCCGAACTCGGGTCACATCCTTGCGGGTAGCTCAAAGGTCAAGCGCTTCACACAAAAGCAACTGGAACAGGGTAGCATTCAGTATGTCCACAATGGCAGTGAGAATGCAACGGACTCTCTGACATTGGTTGCCATGGCCAGGAATAAGGAGAGCGTACCCTTCGATCTGGAATTAGCTGTGGTGCCTGTAAACGATGAGGAGCCCATGATGGTCACAAATACGGGACTGCAAGTGTGGAATGGCGGACGATATGTCATCAAGAATACAGATCTATGTAAGTCATAAGCTTTTGCTTTCGACCTGTTTCACTATTTATTTCGATTTGTTGTCCTTTTTTGCAGTGGCTCAGGACTATGACACGCCACCACAGAACCTGACCTACATTGTCCATCACATTTACGGTGGTTATTTGGCAGAGAAATCAACAACTTTGCACAAGATCGAACATTTTACACAGGCACAGATAAATGCAGAGAAAATATACTTTATCCACGATACAAGTTCGAGGAAAAATGAGTTATCCTTTGTGGTAACCGATGGACTCTTTAATACCAGCAATCAACTGCTCAATATCGAAATAAAACCAATTGAGATTCTTGTCGAACGTAATGAGAATCTTCATGTGTTTCCACTGACCAAAAAACAAATACTGCGAGATCATTTGCACTTTAAGTGTTCGGATGAGGAACGTGAGATAAGATATAATGTAACAGTGCCTCCAAGTCTGGGACGCATTGTCAACGAGTATCTGGGCAATGGTTATGCCAAGGAGATAAGTGAATTTACACAGAATGATGTGGATAATGGACATATATTCTATGAGCATACGGCTGTTATAATGGAGTTTCGCATCAATGATTCCTTCTACTTTGATGTTGTTGCTGAGCGCAGTGATCGTTTGTTGGATCAAAAGTTCAATATAGAGATATCGGTATCCTCTGGTGGTTTACTCAGATTCTTGCCAGTTTCCAAAATAAACGTCGATGAAGGCGGTTCGGTGCCAATTAAGCTGGACTTTTCAAAAATCTTGGAGTATTTGAAAACACGTGCGGGCATCAATAATCCGGAACTGTTTATAGAAGCAGCACAGACACCCTCGCATGGCACAATTGGACTCGGTCATGAGTTTAAGTCCATGCAACGATATCATCCGAGTGATTTTTTCACCAAGAAAGTTTATTATATACACGATCACACGGATACGCTGGAGGATACCATACTGATGGGAGTTTATTTGATGCAGGGGTGAGTTTACTTTTAGATGGAAGGTATTTTATTGTTCTCTTAACTTTTTCCTTTATATCTGTCAATAGCAATATCTTTCTGTGCAACTTGACCATACCCGTTTCGATTAATCCCATCAATGATCAACCCTTTCAACTGATCACACACTTGCCACAAATGGTTGTCGTTGAGGGTGAGAATCGTACCATAACGAGAAATGTCCTGCTAACCGAGGATAAGGATACGCCACCCGAGGAGATTATCTACGATGTGATGAGTGGTCCGACGCTGGGCGTGCTCAAGAAACTGGACAATGATGGCCAGGCTGTGGATCTGTTGGCCTTCTCCAATCAGTTTACCCAAGCGGATATCAACAATGATCGCATTATTTATGTACACTTTGGTATGCCACAATCCACGACATTTTGCTTTACTGTAACGGATGGACAGTTTAATCCTGCCTATGAGATATTCACGATTAAAGTGGCACCCATAAGTCTGCTGCCGGCTGACACACAAATCCCCGTGAGCTTGCAGCAGGGAGCGACGAGTGCATCCATGAAGTTGGAACAGATTGGCCTGAGCACCAATGTTAAGTTGGATCGTTTGGCATACAATATAACCAATTCCCCGCTGTATGGCATTATACTGTATAAGCATCAGCCAACTTTGAGATTTAATCAGCAGCAATTGGAACTATCACAGATTACCTATATGCAAACGGATCTGAATCGTTCGAATGATACGTTCCAGGTTAGTGCCTATGTGCCAGGCACCAACTATGCTGCCCAGGTGGATGTGGTGGTCAATGTGGAGCCAGTTATACAAATCAATAATATATCGATGCGGGATGTGGAATCCACAACCGCTGCGGCAGGTGGCAAGATTCGGTTGAGCAGTTCCCTGGTCAACGATAATCCACTCTCATTAAAACTAAACAAATTCAATCCCAAGTTTGTTATCACTCGAATGCCAGCAACGGGTCAGCTGAGAAAGATTATAAGAAGCAGCAGTTCTGGCAACTCCATCTCCAATCCATCGGATGGCCAAAATGATCGTTCCACCAATATCTTTTCGTACAAGGAGCTGCGAAGTGGTGTTGTTTACTTTGTGCCACATGCCTCCGTGGATGAAACTGAATCAGATAGCGATAGCTTTGACTATCAACTCCTTATAAAGACAGTTCAACCCGCGCAGGCAACAGCTCGAATCGAGTATCGTGCCCAGTTGGAGGAGACGGAGACTGTACATCTGGGCAACGCGGATATATCCATTAACTATCTGGCCGTTGGTTGTGCTCTAATCATACTCCTCATTTGCTTGCTGCTCGTTTTATTGCTACTGAAGATGCGAAATATGCACAAACGTAAGGCAGATATATCAAAGGATCAGCCGCCTCCATTGCCCTGTCCACCGGACTTGACTTCAGTCAGTCCACAGCATCATCATCATCACCATCATCAGCATCACTATGCGAGCTCCGAGGCAGACTCGGTGCCTGCGACAGGCAACTCTACTCCATTGCCTGGCTTCAGTAATATACCGCACTGTAAGATAATACCGGTGGAATCGTACAAGCACGAGTATCCGGACTACGATCCGGATGAGGATGAAACGGATGATCAGTGTGATCCACAGCAAATGATGCTGCCGCAACGCTACAATCCCTATCATATCGATCACGATGCCTGGAGCTCATCGTGTGACATGGCCAACGATTTTGCTGGCTATGCATCCGTTCCGCAGAGCGGAATCTCCATATCCGGTTCAATAAGTTCGCCACCATCGGCGCCACCCACAAATCCATTGCTGCGCCGTAATCAGTATTGGGTCTGAAGAAGCAAAAGCTAATGGAAATCGTCACAAATATGTTAGTCTATAACTGTATTTATTTAGGCATAGATATATAGTGCCTACGTGTTTAAGGCTGATTCATGAGATTCGTACGATTTTAGCTGTAATTAAGATTAGACTTTGTTAGTTTTTTAATTAAAGCATTTGATAACATAACTTACATAGCGAAAAGCCATCTTATTATCAGCTGCTTATACAAATTTTGCCATATAAATATATATATATATACAGATACTATATGTTTGCGTTCTACTCGTTAGCTGTAAGAAGTTTTCACAACTTTCAATATTAGTTTTAAGTTCTTATTTGATTTGCGAATTTTTTAAATAATAAATGACAATACTTTTAAGCGAATTATGCATTTTTCATTCACAATTTACATATTTAAATCATTTTTATTATTAATTTGAAATAATTACATTATCTATATAAGATATTTGACTTATGTGTTTAAGGAATATGTATATTAAAATATCACTAGTTTCAATGTGATGCACACTGTTTCTCCCCAAAAAAAAAAAAAGGATCAAGAAAAGGAAACAAACTTAAAAGCCAGCCGCAGCAGCAGTTGGCGTTGTTGTTGGCGCCTTTTCAGCAACTGGGGTAACAACCATTGCCTGATTATCATAGCCATAGCCATAGCCAATTTCAGTTACCACAGTTGTTGGCGTTGTGCTATTCTCTGCCGGATAACGAGTGCTTACAGGTGTTGCCATCGTCAATACAGAGCCCTCAGCAGCACCTAGTCGAAAGGAAAATTTGGTTTTTCTAGTTAATTCTAGTCAGGTAGTTAGTTTGAAGCGGTAACTTACCTGCCACACTGTAGATCTGTGAAGGCGCACGCTCAATGTCCCGGTTAATGGCATTCATATTCTGTATGGTTGTGGCATTCAGATGCTTGCCATTCGTATGGGTCTGTTGCAGCTTGGGCATTAGACGCGAGAACAGTTGACGCATGCAACGCTTTTGTTGCAACCAGTAAATGAAAGCGATGACCATCACAACAATAATGCCAACGACCAGGCCCAGTAATATGTTTAGCTTAATATCCAATTCGTGGATTTCCGCTTTAAGAGGTTCATAACTGTTGTAAGCTGTAAAAAGAGTGAAAAAGCAGTTTATTAGAATTGATTTCTTAAAAGGGTTAAAACGCAGTCGTAAAGTAAAATTTAACTAATCCATCTTCGAAATACTTAGTTTTTGTTTTAATCGCGGAATATCTTACAAATACTTATATCGTTTAAGTCTTCTAGCTATCAAAATTTCCCTTGATTGAATAGGTTTTTTAAAGTGCTCAACAAAGATTTTTGTTGGGTTTTCCCCATAAACTAAGTATATATTTATCCAAACCAAACAAAGATCTGTTAAGTTGCTAATTTCAATTCAACTTAACAATAAGCAAATCAAATTTGTTAAGCTATTTTTGTTTGCATTGTCAATCAACAAATGAGCTAATCAATTGTTAACTACACTTAACTTGGCTGTGAAACTCATTAGACATACTAAACGTATGGAAAAACCAAAAGTCACATAATTTAATTATTGCCAGTTAAAAAAAAAAAAGTTCTGATGTAAGTGATGAAGAATTGTTGTGTTTTCTGACCTGAACACTCCTTGGCACAGGTATCCATGACATAGTTATGTGAGCTCTCATCACAAATGCTCGAACAGGGCATACAGCTCTCGGTGAATGTGGAACAGTACTCGTCCACGGAATGACAGAGTTTGCCGTGACATGTATTCCGGAGAGCATTGTTGTCGCCGCTTGGCGCATTGGCCGAAACGAGCGAAAATGTTGGCAACAATGTTGAGCCAATGCTCAGCGATACTGAACGCAATTCCTTTCCAGACATTGTTCTGTTTTATTTGTATGTTTGTATGTGTTTTGGTTAAAGTTGATTAAAAAAATACACTTGTTGCATCACATTTAAATCAGCTTTGCTGCATTAAAGTCTTGGCAGCCACTTGGCTATGATTCATAACTTGGCCAGGCTTGTTCGCTTCTTCTTTTGTTTAATTGTTGACTTCGTTTTGGGAGTGTGAGTCTTGAGTCCAGGTTGAGTAGCAGCTATATATGTGTGTGTGTGTGTGTGTGTGCGTGTTTGTGTCTGTGTGAGCCGCTATATAAAACTCGTTTCACTTGGCTAAATTTCAGCACTTTTGATAGCTTTTTCACTTTATTTTGTTTATTTTTTCTCCACTTTGCATTATATTACTTTGTTGTTGTACTTTGTTTATTTTTAATAATTATAAATAATACATTTTCAACCCTATTAAACTCGATTTTATCTTCTTTTTTTCTTGTAAGCCCGCCGTCAGCCAGTTTCTGATGCGTTACATTCAACTCTCAATTCGTAACTGGCAACACAGACGATCGCGCGATCGAAGTGTTGCCAACCAAAATTGTGTCTATGCGTGTGTGCGTGTGTGAGTTTGTTCAGACACACAGCACAGTGGAACATGACCAACATTTGTGCAAGCAAAAACCATTCTAATATCATATGCAAACAAACAGGAAAAAGCACAAACATTTTTAAAATATATCCAATCAGAACATAAACCACAAAACAATTACTAAGAAATAATATTCTTGATAAAGCAACCCAAACTTATGTTAAGCAAATGTTTGAGAATGTAAACTAGTCAACAGAAAATAAAAACAAACCTGATTAAATTCCAAGAATACTTAATAAAATATTCCTTAAATAAATTCATTTTAAAATCAGCAACTCTTAGCTTATACAAAACTCAACTTCAAGCAACCACTGTACCTCTACCTGTACCTGTGTGTGTGTGTAGGCTAGAAAGATACTCACACACACACACATACACACACACATTAAGAGAAAACGTTAGCAAAATGTGCTCAACCAGTTGACTTGACTTTTGTTTATTTTTGTTTACCGATATGCCTCTCACGAAATGTATCTTGTATCTGTAGCTGCTGTGACTTGCAGGTAACCGATTTCCAGCTATGCACACGTATAGTTTCAATATATATATATATATATATATATATATATATGTGTGTGTTTGTGTATTTATGTGTTTGTGGGCGCCAAGTAACTGAGATTTCTCTGTTTTGAGTGTTTTACACTATTTCGAGTGCATACCTCGAGCCCGGCTTTGCTACTACTATTATATCCAAACAAAAGGAATTCCTAATAATGTTGAGTTGATCAAAGAGAGAGAGAGAGATGGTGCACAATAGACTGCATCATTTCTATAAAAAATATTTATTTGCCTCTGCCAAAATATCTGATAAAAAAAAAGATTCATTGACTCATCTCAACATTTTAGCAGCAGCTCAACTTAAGGTTTTTATGAATGAATTCGATGTATATAAATATTTATTATAAACAAATGACGCCATAAGTAAGTGACTACTATTTACTACTACTGTTTTGCTCATTTTTTTTTGCACATTAGGAAGTTACAATTTGAGAGCTACTCGAAACTAACATTGAGAATGCTTCATATAATACTAACGTAATACAATACATGTGTATAAATCAGTCATGTCTTAAAAATATGATAAGTATATTGTTTTTGCCATTTATATTTGTTTATAAGATATTGTTGTTGGTAAAGCGAAGCAAACCAGTTTTCTTAATTCAAACTGTGCACAGTTTGAAAGTGGTGTGAAACTTGACTAACGCTATTTGTTTTGTGACTTGGCTGCAAATAAAAACAATTCAAATTTTATTCTCAGTGTTTGGCAGCACTATTTACTCATATTGGCGTTTGAATATCGTTGCGAGTCGATATATTGTTGGCGTGCATAGTCGGTGAATTTACTCAATAAATACAGAAAAATAATAGTACAATTCTTTTAACTTTTGCAAAACACCTTAGATGGATAAGAACAATTGATTATTTGAAACATTTCTTTATGTGTAATTCAAACAATTTAACGGAAGTGTAGTGAACGTTTTTTGAACATTCAAATGAAAGTATCGATATATCGATAAGCATGAAGTTCACAAAGCCATCCATCTGCATGCCCGCATTCGTTGAGCGGCTTTCGCTGTTGCATGAGCTGCGAGCGCGTCGAGTAACACAACAATAGGCGGTGTATGTTGTTCTGCCAATTAAAGCAGCGGACCGACGAAGCGAGTTCTTTGGGCACATAGCACAACAAAACATTAAATTGCAGCTGCCCGCGTCGCGCGCCTCTTATTTGTGTGTGTGTATGTTGGTTGGCTTGTGTTTGTTATTGGTGTGAAATTTATAAATAAATCGCGTGGCGTGAAAGTGAAATGCGTTGCAAGCAACATAACTTAACACCAAGTGGGTTGATGCTTCTCTCTCCCGTTCCCTTTCACCTCATCTACACACATAATTAAGCAAGGCTACGCAATTAAGTGAAAAATTTTTCAAATACAACAAAACCAAGTCGGGTTTGCTTCTACTCCGCATTATTGTTTGTTGTTGTTTATCTACGAAGCGCTCTCTTTCAACAAGTTCACCGACGCAGCGAACTGGAAGGCGCGGCAGCATCAAAAACTGTAACTCAAACCAGAAACTGAAATTAAAACGCACCATTAAAAACACAACAACAAAAACAACAGTATCAAAAGCGTCCTTGAGTTCATAATTTAAGCACCTGTTTAAAGCGCAACAACAACTTTGTGAAGAGAATTTCGTATATATATATCTCTCTCTCTCTCGCTCACACACTGTCTTTCGAATAAGATGAATAATTTCACAACAACAACGGCCGCTGTGCCCAAAAAGGAATCACTGCCACGATCAGGACATGTTAATGAGGGTAAGAATAACAAAAACAACATAAAAAACAACAACATTAACATAGATTCTGCTTGTTGGGTTCCCTTGCCTGACTGAGCAGAGTATAAATAATTTTTTAATGAATTGGGCTCAGACCTGTTTCGAGACATGCAACAAATATGTATGTCATTTAAGTTTCTGTTGGGGTGAGTTTCAAATGTTGCGTTGTGTTTTTGAATCGCTTCAAATTTGTACAGGAAGTGCCTCATTGAAAAGTCTCAGTTCTAATTGTCGTTATAAATAAGTACCATACTTAAAATAACAGGTTTTTCGAACAGGGTAGTAAACAATGTGTCAATCTTAACGCACTTACTTAGCCCAAGTTTACACTTGGAACAGCATTTTGAGGTGTTGAGAGAACAATGTTGATCACTTTTTAATAGCCATGAAATTCGCAAAGTAAGAAAGTAGGTTACTTACTAGCTTAAACCACTTGGAAATTATAAACGAAATCTTACTTTACTCCCAATTTAAAGGGTTGATTATTTGTACTACAAGAAGAATATTTAATCAATCTCAAAAACTAATCACTTAACTTAAATATTTCAAACTTTTTATTTCAAAAAAGCATACCTTAATTTTGCCTTTAAGCTTTCGAACTAAATTCCCGTTTAAGTCAGTTCTTTAGTTAGTAGCTTTTTTTTATTAAAGCAAACCCCTTTTAAAATCTTTTGTATGCCAAAAAAAAAAAAGAAATAAAAAATATGTAGGCAGTTGCTCCCGGGATTGTGCATAGCTTTTAAGGTGGGATTCACTCGCTCGCTTTGAAAAAGGGTAAAGCCAAGTGGAGACCTCTTTCTGGCACTTGCACATCCTGTCGACGACAAGTGAATCATTCGTGGCATGCAGCAAACTACAATAACAACAGCAATAAGAAAAAAATGCAACATAAAGTGAAGTCAGTGAGGCAGCTCCGGCATCTCGTCATGCAACTGTCGACTGTTTCATTCTGCTCCTTTTTGCAACAACCGCACAACTGCCTCAACCCCATCTACCCCCTTCACCAGGCACTTTGTCAGATGTGAAAAGAGGCCAGCAGTTGAGTTGATGTGCTGCCGCAAATGCTTGCAACATGAGGCTGCTGCTGCTTCTGCTGCAAGCACCTAAAGTGGGGGTCTTTTTTGTCTTTTGTGTGTTATGCGTGCTTGAGCGCAAATGAAGCGACTGCTCGGAAGGAGTAGTTGTTGTTGCGGCTAACTGTCAGCTGTTCAGTTCGGCGTTGCTGCACGCGCGTATCTTAAAGATACAAGATACAGTTTTTTTTTTTTGCATGCCGCCTTGTCATTAAATGGAAAGTGCCTCTCTGAACATTTTCCCTTTCAGCCGAAACTATCCGTATCTGAAAGACAAGCAAGCATTTGTTTATGTTTTTAGCGGTAAAAATTACTTAAAGTTTTTTTCGGGTAGTTGTTGTTGTTGTTGCCGGCTGCTGACTGTCAGCTCATTGTTATTGTTTATGAATAAAAAACTTTCAAAATAATAACAACACACAATTTGAGAAAGAAAGTTCGTTATCTTGGCGTTGCTTTTATTTTTTTAAACAATCATTATGATTAGCATAACAAACAAATTGCTAACTTAAAAACTTGCCACAAATTTCGTAACTTTTATTAAATTGAATGCTGATTTTTGGATAACAAAAGGTTTTTAACTGCCTAAAGGCAGATTTTCTTGATTGGGCCCATTTATAAATACATAAATGTTATTTATGATATGTGGTAACAAACTGAATGCCTATGTTTATTATGTCTGCCGGCTTAAAATTATGTAAATATAATTTTTTTGCTTGTTTTTTTTTTCATTTGTTATATAAGCAGCTCGTTCATAGCATTTTATTTGCCTACTGTCTACTCTTTTATTTATTTTTCGCTTTTCTTTTTCTTTTTGTGAATCACATTTTTAAAACATGGCGCACGCATTTGAGAATATTTTCGCTTGAATCGGAGCCAATCAATGAATATATGTACATATGTATATATGAATAGGTTTGTTTGTATGCTTGTATAATTTCCAGGAAGTTATTTATTGATGTGGTGTACATTTCCGACTTCTTAATGAACACTATTAAGATAAGCTTTATTGACCAATTGGTTTATTTGATTAATTGCACTCTGAACCCATTAAAAATGGGTAATGGTTGTGTGCAAAAGTATGTAACAGGCAGAAGGAAGCATCTCCGACCCCATTAAGTATATATATTCTTGATCAGCATCAACAGCTGAGTCGATATAGCCATGTCAGTCTGTCCGTGTGACTCCAGATTTGGAACATAAGCTCGCCTAATTCCTAGGCAGCATAAGTTTGTTTTCGATTTTCGATAACTCTTCCTGTTTTCGATATACACATGAGATCGATAACAACAAAATCTAGAATTTGGAAAACTTTGAGATGGCGTTTGAAACATTCAACAAAATAATGAAAATCTTTGAAATTTTTATTAAAATCGGTGGAGAAACACCGGAGATATGGAACATTGTTGAGTATGCAGTATGCGCGTACAAACAAACACACATACTTGCAAGCACTGACTGTACGCGTTTAGTATAGGGTTTAGGGTAACGTCTAGTCGAGATTTCTCGACTAGAGCCTTCTTACTTATTTTACTTTACTCTTGTACAAAAATATTATAAATCAGTGAAAAGTTTTCAGACAGAAAAAAGATTCTTTCAACATAAATATAAAGTATACATTTTTGTTTATAGAAATTTCAGTTAAGTCCCAAAGAATAAATAGTTAAAATAAATTAAAGGTCTTTTTTATTTTTAACATTGTTCTACTAACCAAAAAAACTGACTCCGATGTAATTAACTAATTAAGTGTAATAAAACCAAATGTAGAACAAGTATTTAACAAGTTTTTTACAAGAAAAACCAACTGCTTCAGTGAACAAAAACAAGAGCGAAAGGAAAAGTAAACTAGTTGCTCGTCTTAAGTATTTTAGCTCTTAACCTGACAATTCATATTTGCGTCAAATTTGGGGAGAAAGTTAATCTTAGTTAGCACAATGGGGTCTCTTTGTGTTAAACGCTTGAGATGATGCCAGAGAAAAAAAAACCTCAAACACACCAAAATATACACAAAATCCACATGAAATTACGCTAGTTTTGTTTAAAACCTCAAACTCAACACTCGAATGCATAATTATTGGCTATTTTGCTTTGGCTTTGAGAGAGAAATTGAGAGGCTTGATCTTGAAACAGGCCAATCAGTCGATCAATCTATCAATCAATGAAACTGCACTGCAACCCGTTTCAAAACAAACAACAACAAAAAAAAACCGGCAACAACATTCATTCAAATTGTTTTCTTGTTTTTTTGTTTTTGCCACATAATGAGCTAAATTCTTCCCACAAAGCAGATGCCTGCTGCTGCTGCTTCTTAGGTTGATGCTGCTGCTACTGCTGCTAACTTTGGCCATGGCTAAGGTCAATGCTTGGTAATACAATACACAAGCCCACATACACACATACACACAAGCACACACATGTGCAAACACTGTGAGAATAGACAAAAATTTGTCGTTTTAAAACGAACTTAAAGTTGCTTATGTTGGTGTCTTAATCTACCAGCTAAGAGAAGTTTTCTCTCAGTGTTGTTTGTTTATTGCGCCCTGTGCTGCATCTTCTGCTGCATCTTTTTCTATTAGCGTGTGCTTGTGTGTGTGTGTGTGTGTGTATCCATCAACTTGCAACAAATTCAAATAGAGTCAACGTTGCAACGTCGCATCGCATCGCGTCGGCGTCGCCAGCCACATTTTTGTTTGGTTTGTGTGTGTGTGTGTGTGTGTGTCTCCTCTCCTCCCTCCGTCTCTCCCTCTTTCTTCGTTTTGGCCTGTTGTGGCATGTTCAACAACCTTGAGTCAGGTTTTTCCACTTTCAGACCCGCTAATCAATGCAATGCAGTGCAACAGCGTCGACAAAAACATTTTTCCTGCTTTAGCTTTCAACTGCCTCTTCTCTCACGGCAGCGTTTTTTATTTTCCAGCCTGGACAAACGACTTTCCAATTTGATTTTCCGTTCATTTTTCCATACACTTATATATATATATATACATATATGTGTCTTGCTGCATATGCATAAAGTTTTTCCTATTTTACATATTCCATTTAGTTGTATAACTCTTCACGCGATCCAAACCGAATCAAACCATTCATGCATACACCACAATTTTGAACTTGTTCACTTATGGGTGACGACACAGACACAAATAGAGAGAGAGAGAGGCGAGAGAGAAAGGTTAGGTGGGAACAAATCATTGATGGAAGCCACACAATATAACAAAAGGTGGCACCAACAAAAAAGAGAACCGAACCGAACCGCATTCAAAGTGTTGGCGGTTTTGCTAAAAATGCTGTGAACTGAAAATTTGAAATTGAATGCACAGCGAAGGTTAATTGAGGTCTCTTGTGGAAAGTGGAGGGTGGAACATGACTTTAATTTGAATGCATGACAAATTGTACAAGATGAAAATAGTTAAAATGCTACAAATGTGAGCTCAAGGTTGTTTTGGATATGCTTTCTAAACCTTTTTATATTTTCCTGGCCCTTAAGGTATATAAATAATTTTTAAGAAACTCAAAATGGCTTGCCTAACTGCATTGTAAGCATTTTGTCAGCATTTTGTAAGCATTTTTCTCGATCAGCTGATTTTGTCCAAGAATGTATGTTTCGTGTGACAGTTGAACATTCTGTGAACTCCACGTGACGCATGAGTTGGAAAAAAAAGAATTCGTACTCCGTTGACTTAGTAACCCGTTCGTTTTGAATACTTTTTGGTCAAGTCAATAAACTGCGACTGCGACAGCGACAGCGACAGCGACCCACATTGCAATTTGTAGAATGGGTGTCACTTTTTGTGTGTTGAGGTTAACAGAAACCCGTTCTGATGGCAAGGTAAATATATATTTCACAATAAGTTTGTACGAAACCGGGACGAACCATAAATCAGCTGTCATTATGAGTTTCTTTCTGCCTTGCTTATCAATGAGTCGATATTATTTTGTTTGTGACACAGGAAATTGAAAGAGTTTCAAATTCTTGATGTCAAATGCAGTTTGACGATCGACGTTTATGGTCAACAGCTGCAAAATTTTCAACTCATTTCCAGGAACATAAAACATTTCTTCTAGCCATACATGAATATTTGCAATAATTTTTAACTGCCTTACCCATTTCCTGAAACTCTTAATGGTAAAATGAAATAACAAAAACACAACGGAAAATTTATTTAACGGCACGAGAATGAGCGAAAAAGCAAAAAAAAAAAACAAATACAGTAAGTTAATTTCAACATTTGCTGACTAGTCGAAGGCAAAGTGTAGCTAACATATTTATTGTTGTCGTTTTTTTTTTTATTATTTACCATTTTCATGCGCTGCCCGTTGTGCATAATAACTAGCAAGAGTTCTAGAAGAGAGCTACCCCAACTGTAAGATACCCTATCTGTTTTTCAAAGAGACTTTCGTAATTGTTTCAAAGTAATTTATTAATTATTATTGAATAAAATGTATTTGTACACATAAAATATGCAAAAACATTCTTGAAAATTTAAGAAAAATCTTTAATAAAATGTATTTTTAAGAAGCAATTTATCAACAATTGAATTCTCTGAACAAACGTACCAGCATAACCAATATAACCTACATGACACATCACCACTTGACAGGGTATGCAAAGCTGCGCTTTTGCTCAGAATTATAAAGCAAAAGCCAAAGCAAAATCGCAAAACGAAAGAACAACACAAAAGACTTTGTAAGTTATATGTATGCTGAAAGCACAATAAACACATGCCAATAATGGCGATACGGTATATATTTTGACGAAGAAGAAGGAGGATGAGGAGGAGGAGGAGGAGAAGAGGTGTCAGAGACGGAATAAGCAAACGTATGCCAAAGTCAGCAGAAATGTGTAAGACGAGAGAGTGGAGTGAACCTGAGCTAAACTGAACTGAGCAATCACGCCGAACCGAACGAACATCGGCATCGAAATAGGGGGGGGGCAGCCAAATGAAAAAAGATACTTTTGCACAGCAGCAGATACAATTGTATTGAAATCTTATGCACAGGCACATAAGATACACAGATACAGATACAAGCATGCATGGACTTAGTTCTGTTTTTAGTTTTGTGCAGTGAGAAAATCAAATGAAAAAGCAAACAGCTAAATTGATTATAGCTGCAAGTCTTTCATACTGCTACAAGCAAACGGAAGGGGGAAGGAGTCTGAAGAACACTTACTGCTTGAAACGTTGTGCAACTTCTCGGTGCACATGCACTTCCGCAAATTGCAGTTAATTAAGCAACGGCAACCACAGCAAAAACAACAACAGCAACAACAACAACCCATAATTCAACTAGGGGCAAGTTGTGTAGTTTCTAATTGCATGATGAATGACCGGGACAAACCGAAGTCTTCGTCGTCTCCCCAAGTCAGAGTTCAGCTAATTGTCGACTGACAGTTTAATGTCAAAGAACCTTTAAATTAACGCGATTGCATGCAAGTGTTTGTGGTTAGAAAATTGCTGTGAGCAAAGCGTAGATAAGAAATAAAGTAAAAGAAATGTCAAAATTTGGTTTGTGGTAATTTTAGAAACTAATTAGAGAAGTTCATGGCTGTCAAATATAATCGTTTAAAGCAATTGTAGAGATTGACATGAAAGTATTCATTAAGTTGTATCTGAAAAGCTGTAGGCATAAATTCACTTCTGACTGACTGCCATCAACGGACAGCCAAAGCGGTAAGACATTGATATCTAGTTTTTACGCAGAATAATAGTAGATCGTAGATAACGAAAGAATTTCACAAAATGCAGCTGCAAGTGAAAACATTTTGTGGTCAACTATAAAATAAAATACCAAATAAGATTCATTATACTTTCCTTTTACACCAAAGTACTTTTTGAACCGTGTCAAAGAAATACTTTCCGGATTAAAGCTTAAAGTTTGTAGTTCAATAAATCATGTGTTTACTTTGATATGCTTGATTTGCCACAGTTTGAAGCAACAGATGCTTCAATCACGCACACATTTTAAGTCTTTAGTTTGCTGGCACTTTCCATTTTATACAGCATAGTTTTACAATTTTCGTTTATGTAGAGAGAGAGAGTGAGAGAGAGAGAGGGGGGGGGGGAAGAGATTGCCTTGAAGGCAACCAATTACCAACTGCTCCGCGACTAATGATAAATGACAGTTGAGGCATAAACACGAGACAGCAACACAAAACTACAGACGAAAAATAACAATAACAACAGCAACAACAACAACAAGTCTACACCCCCTGACAATCAACAAATAACAAAATTCTAGACATACACACACAATTAAGAGTGGATTCTTTTTATGTACCACGCTTTCGCTTATCAACAAACAAAGATCTTAGTGCTTCAACAAATCGATCAAAAAAGCTGACATCCGTTGCGGTTTGCCCCTTTTCCAGAATTTCATGTTTAGCTGCATTTCCGTGTAATGCGTCGAGCATGTGCATCTTCAATGGAATGCCTTTGTTTAAACTGACCTCCTCCGCCTCCTTTCTCCTTTCTCCTTCACTCCACAGTTAAGAAAACTGAAGACTTTGTACGTGACTCATCGGGTTTTAAGTTCTGCTTGTTTCGAAATCTTAAAAGTGGAATCATACGATTATAATATGCTTATGGGGCTTCATTAGATGCCCCAAAGAGTGTAATTTGATAGGCTTAGTGAGCGCTGGTGTTCGTTTAATATCTTGATGACTTGTAATCAAGTTTAAGAAGCTGCCACTTTATGGCTAAAGCCATCAAAATGTGATTAAAACCAAGAAATAACAAACTTAACTTTTCTCTTCTCTTCGTTTTTTTTCTTTTCTTTTCTTTTCAGTTTGCAAGGAATGGCTCGTGCGTGAGGACGGCGCCCTGGCCTATAAGCTACAGTCCCAGGAGAGTAAGTTCCTCTCTAGCATAACATTAGATTGCATTTTTATTTTACTTTTTTTAATGCTTAATCTTTGTTTCATGCAGTTAACGACTTTTACAAGGGCAATCGTTATAGAAATGCAGTGGTACGCGAAGATTTCCCCACGGCAATGCATGAGCAAATTAAGGAAACGGAGCAGGCCCAACGTCAAGTGGAGGCCTATCGACGACGCCTTACAGAACAGTAAACATAACTTTTGCTAACCATTTCGACTTTTACTCATTGTGTTCTTTTCTTTTTCGCTTGCGCCAGGGAGGAGCATGATAAACGTGTTGCCAAAGAAATTGCCGATAAGCTGGAGCGTGATCTGCAGGAACAACAGCAACAGGAACTACAGCAGAGTGAACTTATTGCACAGAAAATGCAGGTGAGTCGAGTAGAAAACAACTAACTAACTAAACTGTGGCTAGAAAAAAATCATACTATACACCTACATCTCCCACACTTGCAGGAAATCTATGTTAATCTGCCACCCGTGCCACCGCCAGCAACAAGAGAGAAAAGCCGCCCACCGCCGAGACCCGCAAAAGCAAGTATACGACAGCAACAGCTGCAACTGCAACAGCAGCAACATCAATCCAATGGCAGCCTTGAGCCGAGCACTTCACAGCAAGCTAGATATCAGCAACAGCAACACTTTTCACAAACAGACAACTATGTAGGACTTTCGCTTATACCAAATATTGTTGATATGCCAGCAGCAGCAGCAGTAGCAACAACACACAATAGTAGACACAACAACAACAACACACAAAACACACACAATCAAATGTTGGTGAGTGATGTTGAGCACACGCCATCATCGTCATCATCATCGCCACAGCAAAAATATCAACAACAACAACAGCAACAACAACAGTCACGTTACCATCATGCACAACAGCAACAACAAGCACAAGCACATCAATCAGCACGTCGCCTTGCACCGCTGAACATTAGCAACACCACAAGCACAACATCAAGCACCAATTCATCATCGCAGCACACAGCACCTAATCATGCAGCTGACATCGATGAGCTGGTGGATTATGCCGATGTTGCTGACAGCATACGCAATAGCAGCATGTCAGCAACAGCTGCACTGGCTGCAGCGCAAACTGTTGTCGATGCAGCACCAGCAGCAGCAATGCTGCTACCACAACGTTCGGCATCAAACGAAAACTTACTCCGTTCTGAACCCAAATTTCAGAAACTATCACCAGAGAAGTACGATCGAATGGTGGGCAACTTTGCGCTCGGAAACTCAAAAGCTGCCGAACGTCACATGCAACAGCATGCGGATGATATTGAACTCTATGTGGATCCTTGTGACTATGCGAGTCTGCGTGAGATTGGTGTGCCACCCGAGGAGATACACGAAATAAGCAAGAAGATCAAACAGGAGCAAAAAGATGAGGTGCAGTCTTAGCTAGGGGTTTACCTTACTTTTTGTTATTATATTCATATATGTATGTCTCTTGCAGTTGCTGGCACGTCGCCTCCAAGAAATTGAGAGCAAGGATAGCGTGCGGCAGGAGCAACGTGATCGATTGCTGGCCATTGAAGCACAGGATAAAGAATTAGCCAAAATGTTGCAGGAACGCGTAAGTTCAATAACCTCAAATATGCCTAGTGTCCCTTTTTTTGTTTTTTGTTTGGTTGTACAAACGTTTTTTCACTGATCTTTTATCTAAACATTTATTCTTAAGTACGGCAAAGATATATTCAAACTGAGGAAATATAAAATTTCTAGAGTTAAGGTAATGGCAATTTGAATTTTGAAATAAAAAAGTTTTCATTTTGAAGTGTTTGAAGTTGGTTCATTTAATAATGCTTGATTCAATGAAGATATCCAAGATAATCCAAAGTTGTTTAGTAAATATTCCATGGATATGCTACGAGCATGTATTCTATTATAATGTATTATATCTTAGCATTATACTCATAAACAAACAAATGTATTTTATAGTCATAATAGTCTTAACTAAAGTGTTTCTGTTTATATTGTTATCCTAGGAGAAAGCCAAAATAAAGCGGGCCAAGGAGAAGGCGCGCCTGCGCAAATCCCAGCAGCAGAAGGAAGTAGCTGGAGCAAATGGAGTTAATGGTTTATTCTGTGGCACGAACGGTTCACATTGTGGTCCGCTTTTGGCACTACCAAACGATTGCATGTCGTCTTCGTTGTCGTCACAACAAACGTCAGTTGATATCGATGTGGAGGCGTATTCCAATCCCATTGATTTGCTCAACAGCACCAGTCGCGAACAGCGTCAGCCAAATGGTTTATTAACCAATGGCAGTCTCACGCGGGATAGCAGCTCCTCCACACATGGTTCAATGCAGCGGCAACAGCGACAGGCAGCAGCTGCAGCTAGCAGTTTGACACGTGGCGAGGATGATATCTATACACTGCCTGTGGACAGTTGTCGTCCGGCTGGACATGGACAGCGACCAATCTCATTGCATTTGGCGGCGGAGACAGTGCAGCAGCAGCAGCAGCAACAACATAATTCTATGACGCGGTAGGTTGTCACTAAACTGTTAAAAGAAACAGATTTTATAATCATATTTAAATTTGCTTTCAGTTCGGAGCATTATGGTTCGGAAGCTGGCTCACATGACAGCACATTGTCCAGCGGCGGCCATGATGTCTCGCCACACATGAAGTACTCCAAATCCGGCAACTTTGGTATATATGTATTTAAAGCAACAACTAGAATCAACTGCTATTTATACTAATGTATATAAATATTTATGTCTCAAATGCAGATCAAAGCTCCAGCCCCACGCCACCTTATATGCCAATTCAAGGTACACGCCGATCAAATTCAAGTGAAGATCGTAAAAAGAAATCCAAGGACAACAAGTGCACGCATCAGTGAATGCTTAGCGGCTGATCTTTAGATCAAACACTTCGCTCACTTAATCTTCAATCTATATATATTTTTTATATGCTCTCCAACTATTATATCAAAATGAGAACAATGAAATTGTTTCAGCTTACATTTAAAAACTTTTCATCTCCAAATTAGCATTTAAATTCGTAAACGTAGTTTTTACATAAGCTTTATTATATAATCCTTTGTTGTGTAATGGTATCAGATAACAGATAACTCAACTTTTTGGGTTTTTACAATAAATGTTTCTCGATAGATCCAATTAATAAAGTTCTTTTGTACTTGAAGCATCAGTTTTAACTGAAAATAAAGAAAATATTCGTTTACTACTTAATGATATTTAGTTATTATCAAAACTTAATACTTACACTATGATTATATTGCAAAGAACATCCATATCTTCTTAGACGTTCTCATGTTGCTTCCATCAGAAAGCTGGCTCTCGAATGTCATCATCGTTCTATAGTTTCCTGCACTTATAAAGTCTTATAAAGTTAGTTGAAGACTTGATTAGAAAAAGTAAATGTGAGAATTCTTTACCAGACCCTCAATAAATGTTCCAACCTGAAGTGCTTTCGTTCGATATGTTCTTTGTTTTGTTTTTTTTTTTTTTACTAACATCAGCAAGTTTGCGTCCAATACCGGAGATCAAAACTTGTGAAACTGGTATTAAAAGTCACAAGTTAGGGTCTCAGGGAATCAGCCATACAAACATTTGCACATGTCACTAATACCAATGTATGTAATATGCAATGAATTTCATATGAGATCGATTATGATATATATCATCTTTTCTTTTTTTTTTTGGATTTAAACACTTTCACACACATTGTATGGCTGGGTTGTTCTTTTGTTTCAATGTGTGTTTAGGGGGGTTGGGGAGAATTTGTTTCTATGTGGCTTATAGTCAAGCAAAGAAAGCTAGCACGTTGTATAGTATGATAAATAAATACTACTATACAACCTACTACCTCAATTTGCCAGAGAGAAAAAGGTCCTTGGTGTAGTCCTTTTTGCTGGTTTTGTCTTTGTTTTTTTTTTTTTGGGGTTTTGGGATAATCAATTCGTTTTTTTTTATAGCTTTTGCAAAATAACAAAAAGTAAAAACTAAAGCAACAAAATCTATTGAAGGAAGAATAAAATATACAATAATTGAAGATCTTAGAATATATATATATATATGTGTGTCTGTAGAATCACCAATTTGTTACGATTTTTTGATGCAACCAAAATATTGCGAAATGTTGAATGAGTTTTTGAATTTACATGTATAATAATTTATAGCACAGCACAAGAGATGATTAAAAAATAAATTATATACATATATATAAATGAATGTTGAAGCTTTTATAGATATGGTTGAGAACGTTATGATCATAAATTATAAATATTTACTTTATGTTATGTTTTTATTTACATTTATTATTTATTGTTTAACTGCATTTAAAATTATTTAGCTTTCGGAATCATTTTTATAGCATTTCTGGCATGTTTTTAGTTAATGATAATTTTTTTAAAATTGTAGTAAATTATTTGTATTTATTGCAGTCGTTATTCGATTATATTCGATTGATTTTGTTATTTGAGATTTCTTCCTGACTCTCGCAACATATTTTTACGGGCATTATTATGATTTATATATACGTTTTTAATGCTTGAATCAGTTTACTATGTTATTATTCTTAGAATTGTTTAAACTTTTTTGCTTTGTAAGATTAGTTAATATTTTTGTAGTTAGTTGATTTAGTTTAAAGTTGCTTTTGTTTGTTTAATTTATTGGGTGATTTGGTTTCTTTGTCTCTGTTTATACGTTTAAGTAAGTAATTGTTCTATTGTTGCCAAAAACCAAAGTTGTTTGCATTGACAGACTCCCATAATGCCGGTCTTGTAACAGATATAAAACAGCACAAGTTCGGATTTACGGGTTTCTGTTAATGGTCCATATGTAAGTATGCACCATTTCTCATTATTTGATGTATTTGATGAAAATGTGTTAAGTTGTTGTCGTTGTTGTTGTTGTTGTTATTGTATTCCATATATTTCCTTCCCATTTTGGCAATATTGTGAAACTCCTTTGTGCAGTTTGACTGAAAGAAACAAAACGTTAAATAATATGCATTTTAATGAATAAATCAATTTTACTGCGTGAAAAGTAAATCCATTATTTGCTGTTCCTCTTTGCCTTGCCTCGTGTTGCAACTGTAAAGGAAATAAAAGAGAATTTTTAATTGTGTTTATTGCCAATGTTTGCAGCATCTTTTTGTCTAAAGTCCAAATCTCTCAAATATATTTTGTTGGCCACGTAAGCTGCTTGCTAAATTGTTGTTGATGCTGTTGTTGCAAGCTGCAATTCAATTTGCAACAAAGAAACTCCTTAACATATTCAAAGCCCAACAAAAACAACCAAAATCGGAACACAAAAAGACAAAAAACAGAGAATTGCACTAACGATTATGACCATGTTTCTGTACATGTATGTATGTATGTATGTGTTTACTACACATATATGAGTATATGTGTGTTAGTATGTATATTTAGTATAGCTTTAGTTTTGCTACTTTTTGGGCAACTTGGCGTTGCGCTTCCTGAACAGCAAATGCTCGAAACAACAAAACTCAAAACTCTGAAATGCGACAAAGCAGCGCAGTTGCTGCGCAGTCTTAGAGCGCAGCAGCAGCTGAGCGTTTGTATGTGTGTGTGTCCGGCTATATGTTGCTCATGTTTGTTGTGCCTGCTGTTCGCTGTTGCCGTATTTGTTGTATTTGTTGTTGTACAACAACAGTGAGACGCTGCCAAAATGCTGCTGTGTCTTCACCCATTGGTGGCAGCACACACACACATACGTTAAACAAACGTTGTTGCGTTGTGTCTGAGCGCAGTTCGTTGGCTGTACCTATTTTAGCCAGGACCTGCCTCAACATAATTCGCACAAGCCAACAAGAACAACAACGGACTGGCGGCAGCGACGTCAGCGCTTTCTCGTTTCCTTCCTACTTATGTTGCTGACGCTGACGTCGCGCAAATAAAAAACCGGTAACAGCTCAGTCAGCAAAAGCAGCGACTGTGACTGCGACAGCGCTAGCGAGAGCGAGAACGTGAGCGAGAGCTTTGCATTGCCATTGCCCCTGAAGCAGACAAAGCTCTTACAAAGCGCTAGCTCTCTCTCTCTCTCTTTGCACTGCTTGCTCTTAGATTTGTGTTGTGCTCTTAGCACAGATTTGTTTACTTTTTGCTTGTGTTATGATTTGTTGTTTGGCCTGCATTGAACTCATTTTAAAGTTCCCTACTCGAAAAGATACAAAAACAAACATACAAAAAAGCTTTGTAAATCATAATCCGCAACTATTTGGGGATTTGATTTTTGTTGATCATCGATAAGAGTTGGTCGGGAAATATTTATATATATAAAGTATACGCCAGGTTTGCAAATTTATGTAAATGCAATTTGATAATGGAAAAGTTTTCGACAACATTGTGCAAATAATATATATATATATATATATGTATATGTATGTGTGTTGGAAATTGGTTTATTTGCACATTAATCAACGATTTCGAATCGATGGCGCGCAATCATGTAGAAATGTTTGCATTAAAAATGAACTCGAGGCTATTAATTTTCATTTTTAATGGCATGACTCTATGTGCATGTGTGTGTGTGTGTGTTTGTGTGTATTTGCCCTCTGGTCATTAAAATTTGCATTCTGATTCTTTAACTTTTGTATTTACAGATTTATTTGTAAGCATGAATAATCAGTTGATGAAAATTCGAATATAAATTAAATTTAGAACTTTTTGAAATAAAAAGTTAAAAGCACTTTTTGCTATACTGATATAAAAGATAATTTTTGTTTACAACTTATTTTAAATAGCTTTAAAAATGAAATTAATTGAAATACATTTATCGTTTTTTTTTTTAGTTTCCAATATTTATCTTGTTTATTTTGACTTTTAAATTAGTTTCATTCAATTCTATCCCTTGAGGTTATATTCCCTACTCTTTAAACACCAAGGCCAAAGCCCCCTCGCATTAAAGAAAGAAAGCCAATGTCACAAATACACACATACATTCGGCACCTACACGAAGCTCCTACGATGCACAAAATTATGCAATACGCCATTTGCAAGCTCACTCTCTTAAGCTCGCTTCACTACGCTCTCTCTCTCTCTCTGTCGTTGGTTCTGCTGCTGCTCATTTGAACGTTTGCATTTGGACGCTGCTCTTTCAATGCCATTGTCATGGAACTTGCATACATACCAACACACACACACATTTATAGGGAACAGTGAGATAAGCGGCACATGCAAGCAATTCAATTAGATGCCGTTTGTTGTTGTTGCGTTCGTTGTTTGTGCATGTTGCCTACTCCTTTTTCTTCTTGTGACTCGATGGAGCCACAGACAACAACACAACATGGCGCTGCGCGCATTGAAGAGCTGCGATACGATACGGAGACGTAAAAATTGGTTGTTTGGCGTGGAGGCGAACAAGCGAGCGAGCGACCGAGCGAGCGACACTCTTCTTCTGCCATTTGAAAAATCCCAGTGGCGAGTTGTGTTGTGAGGTGAAGTTTTGTGGGCAGAAACGGCAAAGCCAAACGCAGAGTTGATTAACCTTTGCGCGTTCTGTTTTGCAACTTCATTCGCTGCTGGAGCATTGGAGCTGCTACTGCGATTGCTGGTGCTGGTGCTGGTTGCCTTGCTGCTCCGATTTAAATGCTGCCTGCTGCTGCTGGAGTTATAGCATGTGCATATGTGTGTGTGTGTGTGTGTGTTTCGTCTCTGTCTGTTGCGCTGCCTGCCTTCCATGTTCGCAGCCATGTTAGCAGCCATTTTTAATAGCCATATGTACACACACACACATATATATATATATATATATTTATATATCTGCGTATTTGGCTGGGTCTGGGCGACGTTTTTTTTCGGCTTCTACCAACTCTTTATGTATGTGTGTGTGTGTGTGTGTGCTGTTATGTGCTTGGCGCGTAGTTTATGCTTCATTCACACTAAGCTGCATTGCCACGCCTCCTATGCGCCCTTTTTCCTCACTACACGCTCTCATTCTTCGATTTTTTGTGCATATTTGACTACGTCACATGCTTTGTCTTTGTTTTTGGTACTTGGCACTCTGGGTCCATGGTTGCCACTTTGCAAATTTATGATGTACCAAAATAAAATAGTCATGTGTACAGTTTAAGGATCATTACTTAAATATGAAAACATACAAAAGCAAACCAAATTGTACCAATTTCTACAAGGAAACCTAGCCTTGTACCAATGTTGGTACATTTGTACCAAATATGGCAACCTTGCTCTTGTTGTAACCGTGTTGGTAATTGTAATTGAAATTTGGCGTTGAAGCGAGTAAATGACTCGCTCACACTTACTCTCTCTCTCTCTCTCACTCTACCCTATTCCTGTGCACTCTGTTTCTCACACTGGATGTTTGCACATGGTAGTATTTTTATTACAGTTGCTGGTTTTTTGGGCAAAAGCTGTTTTGGCATTTATTTTGTCGTTTCGCTTCCTGTTTGTTGGTGTGGGTCATGGTTGTTGCCGCGTCGCGTCGCCTCGCATCGCATCGCTTCGCGTCATGGCTATGCTCTTTCATTCATTTCCCACTCTTTCTCCTTAACTTCGCCGAATTTTGTATGCGACTGCTCCTTTTTTGTTTGGTGTACGACCCCCACCGCTCCTCCATTGTGTGTGTAGGTCTGGGTCCGAGTCTGGCGAGTTATTTGGCTCTTGTTATGACTGCTCTTTTGTTGCTCCGCAAAATTGCACAATATTGTCGCCCCGGCCTTTTGTGCAATTAAATCAAAATGTGCACATGTGTGTGTGTCTGTGTGTGTGTGTGTGTGTGTGTGAGTGTGTGTGAGTGGGTTCACATAATAATGTGGTAAGCTTGGCGTGCATTGAAATCAGTTAACTGATAAACGTTTGATTGAGTTTTATTTGTAGAACAAAATAAGAGTACCAATTGATTTGATGGTAAGTAAAGTCTTGAAGGGATTTAACTAAAAAGCTGGTAAGAAAAGTAATTTGAGCAATTCGTTACGATCATTTCTAGAATTCTAAAAAATGAACTTAACTATTGCTTTCCGAGTTGTCTGATTTTAATATTACAAAACTTGAAGTGCAATCATTTTTTAACGAGCTTTAATGAAAGGAGTTCAAGTTTTCTTCTGCTTTTCAGATAATCCGCTGCTTAAAATTATGTTGTTTTTTCAAATCCTAATCAAGATCTGAGCTTGTGAATTAATTTTTCATAGTTTGTATTGTATAACATTGTTTACTTTTAAAAAATAAACATTCTCTTTGCAAAGTTTCCATATGAATTAAACCGGTTTGTTTTTTAATCGTTTAAAAGTGCTTTTAAACACCTGTTATACGAAGATCGAATCGGTTTTTATGGCACATCAACAACTGTGCTAATAATGCTTAACATCAAAGCAGTGCATATGTGTGCGTGTGTGTGAGTGTGCGTGTGCGTGCAGTGTAAACGGTGCATTTGCTTGGCAGCAGCAAAAGTTCTCCAATAGGGTCTCTTTTTTATTATTATTACTGTTGTTGTTGCCTTTTGTTTTCGGTCTGACTCTGTGTGTTTCTGTTTCTGTTCTGTTTCTGCGTGCGTGCGTGCGTGTTTTGTGTGTTTGTTTGTGTTGTCTGTCATGCGTTGGGTTTTCTGCATCTTCTTGTGCTTTTGTCCGATTGCGATTTGTATCTGCGCATTCGGTTTTTCTTATTGGCTGCTGTTTATTGGCGCTGTGCGTTCGTTTATTGAGTTTGCTTTATGTCTGCGAGGCGGCGTTCAATGAACTTCTGCCGCTTCTGCTGCTGGTTCAGACAATGCGACTTGGAGCGAATCTTAGGCCCAGAGTTGTCGCCCATCCAAGTAATTGCCTCCCCTTCCTTCCTTCCTCCACGCTCGCTCGCTCGCACGGCCCAAGCAAAACTTTTGCTATCGAGCGATTATCGAAGGAAAAAAAAATAAAAACTTAAAGAAAACAGCTTAAAGAAAATAAAGCGCAAGATATTGAAAGCGCTGCGAAGAAGATAATAAAATAACTAGCAAGACACAATGGAGCATCAGCATCAGCATCAGCAGCAGAAGCAGAACAGCGGGAGCGGGCGAAGTGGGGCGGCGGCAGCGGGTGGCAGCGGGTGGCAGATAAGCAGCGCTGGGTTTTTTCTTTTTTTTGTGCTTCAGTTGCCTTAATATAATTTCATGTTATGGCAAAACACACAAACGAATACACGTGTCTTTCGAGCTGAACGCCCGTGTGTGTGTGTGTGTGTATGTGTGTCGAGCAGTGTTGCAAACTTCAGAGTTTCTTTCTCTAACATTGTCTACTTTAAGAGTGTCAATGCAATCAGCGGAAATTCTGCTCAATGTTTAGCTATGTTCTGCTCTAATCTGCTAACACTAAATAATGATTTTTGCATTAAAAAGAGAAATAAATTTAAATTGAATTCATCATAACAAGACCTTTAAAGTACAAACTCCAGCTTCCCCAACAAAACTAGCTGTTTTTTGTTTGTTTGTTGTTTTCAGCTTAAAAGCTGACAACACTGATGCGGACAAGAGCTTGATGACGAAGTCACAGCAAAAGGAAAGGCTGGCAGAAGCAGAAGCAGAAGCAGAAGCAGACACAGACGCAGACAGCCAGGGCATGTAGGCAATGCGAAATAACGTAGAATGACGTAGCAAAAGCAAAGCAGAGCAAAAAGGCAGCACACCAGCAGCGCAAGCAGCAGCAACAAAAGCAGCAGCGGCATCAGCCAACATATAACCGAAGCCACATGCAATGCAATTTCAAAGGTCAATGACACACAACGTGCAGAGAGTTGCAAAAAACAAACGTAAGAGAGCGCCAAATCAGAGAGGGGTAAAGCTTGTGCTTGGCGCTCTCTCTCTCTCTTTCTTCGTTTCTCTTGCTAATGCTCTTTGTATTTGCAGAATATTCGACAAAGTGAATTTTGCACTCGCGTTTTGTTTGTTGTTGGTGCTGCTGCTGCTGCTGCTGCTTTTCATTCACACACAGGAAATACGCAAGCTCAGTTTGTTATTGTTGTTGTGTTTTGCTGCTGTTTGCAATTTTTCATTGTTGTTGATTGCATTTTACGGTGCTTTGCAACTGTGCAATGCCCGAGAGCTGACGACTGACACCCACATGTGCTACAAATGACTCGCATAACTAAAGCAACCGCTACTGAATGGCCACAAACTAAGAGAGCGAGAGAGAGAGAGAGGATGAGTGAGAGAGTAGAGCTTAAGCTAAAGAATGTTCTTGTAGGCCCTCGAGCCTTCAATGAGTTATGAGTGTGTACGTTTATTTGTGTGGGTGAGCTCATAAATTATGCACAGAAATGCAATTATTTTCATTAAGCAAAGAATCTCACTTCAAGCGGATAAGGAAGCGCATCTCAGTTTAGCTGACAGTAAAAGTTCTTGTCAGCCTTAAGAAAGAAGGTGAACCGCTAACTTAACTTCCTTTATTTTTTGGGTGTTTGGCTTATAAAAAGCAAAGTTTGTGTGCATCAAAACTTTAAGCTGTTAACAAAAAAAAAAAGATGCGCCTTTAGTCTTGACTCTTGTTATTCAGCTAATTTATAGCTGTTTGGTTAGCTTGCTTTGTGGTCTCTTTCAGTTGCAGGTGTGCAGCGTTGCCATACACTAAAAATAGTTTGTAACTATCTAGCTGTCTCATTCTGGCACTTTGAAACTTTGCATGAAAGAGGAAACAGGAAGGAGGATGTTCGATAGTTTTTAGTGAAACTTCTAAGAGATTATTTTAAGATGATTATAAGTTCGTAAGCTTGGCATACTTTAATGGTCAATATGGTATTAACGTGTGATAGCTTTTAACTCCCTATTAACTTGCTTATTAATGACACACAACTAAAAACGTTAACAATCACTTTTAACAATCACATTTATCTATCGAACACATAAAAGAGATCAAAACATTGAACGTAAAACCATTAAACGGGTATCAAACGCTTAACAATCAATGTACAAGAACACAAAGTGAGAGAGAGAGGAAGAAAGAAGAAGAAAAAGAGTTAACAAAACGTTTACCGCACGCTATTTCATCTCAACGTTTTTTGCTTTTGAGAGGCTAACAAAAAAAGTTAGGTTAGGTTATGGACGCCGCCACATGGAGTGCAGCACTAAGTGGCAACGGGGCCAACATGACTACACAGAAACGGGTTCAAAATCCTATGCAACATGGCAACAACACACAGCACACACACACACACACACACACACACACACACACATCACACAAACAAAACACAAACTAGAGACAGAGGTAAGGTAGACGAACCAAAGTCGAAACCAAACTCGAAACATACAGCCCCCTCGCATCCCCTCGCCCTCCATTGCCACCCTGTTACTGTTTTTTGCGACTCCAATAGAGCGTGGCTTGGGCAGTTCTGCTTGCCACTGCCAGAGGCAAGGGACACAACAACAAAAACAAAACAAAAAACTCGTTTATTGACGGTTGCACGAAAAGAACAGAGCAACGTTAAAATGCAACGTCATCGTGTGCAGAAAAATAAATACACAACAACAACAACAACAATGCTGTGGCACCCCTTTGAGACGCAACAATATGTGGCAGAAGAAGAAGAAGCGCATTCAGCAGTCGAATGGCAATGTCATTCGATGATCAGTGAACGTTCTTATAAACCAGAATTCACTTCTTTCTTTGTTTTGTTTTATTCATTTTTTTTCTCCTTTTTGTTTTTAATACTGCCGATCGATGATTCCTTGCCCCTGGACACAAATATTTGTTTGTGTGTGTGTGTGTGTGTGTGTATTGGTTCAAGATGTTGGTAACTATTGTAGAAGATACCCTGTAATAAGAAGCTAGGGGTGTATCTATACTCCATCTATAAAGAGGAAAAGTTAAAATATAACAGTTGCATGTTGTATGAAAACTGTAATAAAAAAAAGATAAAAAGAAACTTAATATTACAAAAAATACCTGAAAACTCTAAAAAATTTGAAAAAACTCTAAGCTTATTACATGTTTTATTCGATATTCTATCAAAATCAAGATTGTCCTATATGTATTTTATTTCAAAAATAATTAAAAACTCTATAAAACTTGATGAATATCTAAATAAATAACATATTCCATTCTATATTCCATCAAATTCAAGATATATATATCTATCATATATACATATATTACTACTATAACATATTCCATTGTATATTCTATCAAATTAATTCGTAATTCTACGATTTGAACAACTTGATACTCTTCCTTTAATATTCCATTCTATATTCTATCAAATTCAAGATTTTTCTATATATATCCAACATTATTTAACGCATTTTACTCTCTTACATCTTATAACTACACTTTCAACTAGTTTATATACTCTTCCTCAAATGCTTTTTAATAACTTTCTCTAGGGTATTCTCAAGTCTGTCATATTTTTTAAGAAAGCCTTTTTTTGGAAAGTTCTGTGCCATTTTTTGCCCCTTGAACTTTAACCTTCAGGTGCTGAATGCGCTGAAGCGTTAGACCAATTAGTAAATACAACCCCAGCAAACCCAAATCTAATTACGTATACGCCGCGTGCAACACCAGAAAATATACAAACTGGTTTTTACTTATTGATACAGAAGAAGAAGAAAGAGTTGGGATATTTGCAGCTGCTGGCCTTTAAATTGCTTGCAAAATTTTAAGCAAAGTCAACGGCATTTCTTGCCCCCTTTCAACGGGCAACTTGCAAGCGTGCAACGTGCAACCTGCAACATGCCACTTGTTGTTGTTGTTATTGCATTCAATTGGCTTCTTGGACAGCAACAGCAGCAGCAACTTCCGCCTTTGCGCTTTAGCAGTAATTCCTCAAAAGTTGTGTGGCATAAATAAGCTTTACCGTTATGCAGTATGCGAAACAGTTAAAGAAAGAAAGAGAGAGAGAGAGAGAGAGAGAGGCGGCAGATTGTAACCTCACCATATAATTTGGTAAGCAATTTTAAAGACAAAAATCTGTTGATTTTTATGGGATTTTTCGCGGTGTGGCATAAAGATTGCCAATAAGTGAGCACCTCAAACCAATTTATGTGGCATGATTATTATAAGAAACTTATATCAGCGGGTGCAACAAAAGTGCAAACCGAGATGCCCCAAAATTGATACGTATCTCGGGAAATTACAATACGTTAAAGAAAAGAAAGGAACTCAATTTTAATATATATAAAAGAGTTTTTATCTTGGCCATAAGTAAAAGAGAATCAGATACAGAAAAAGATGAGATGCAATGATTATTAAAAGGCTGTAAAAGATTTTACTTTATAATAAAAAGTTTATCGATTAAATCTTTAAACGGAAAACATTTCAATTTTTTACTTTCTTGAATCTATTTTTGGACTAAAACTGGTTGGATATGTTAATCAGCATAGGTTTATCTACTCAAATCAATAATCAAATGAAAAAAAAACTTGCATAAACCAATTTAAAGCCGTTTTTAGTTGTTGTTCTTTGCTATTTAGATGTAAATTGATATGAAATAATACTTTTTTTCCGCAACAATTAAGACTCATTAATTAAAATACGTATCATCCAATTACTGCAACTATATCAACAACAACAACCAGAACAAACTAAATGTAAATTAGATGTCGCGACGTCATTAAACAAAAAAAAAAAATGGCAGACACAGCAGCAAACTATTCAAATAGCAAATTGAAATTAATGAGTGAGAGAAAAAATTAATGCGAAAAACAAATAAACAACAATGCGAAAAAATAAGTAGCACACCAACAGCAGCAACAGCAGCAAGAGGCAAGAGGCAAAAGTAAAAAAAAAAACAGCTTTGACGCCTTAGCAACAAAATGTGAACAAATATTTTAAAGAGTAATAAACCGATTGACGGCCATTTTGCATGAACTAGAATTTAAGAAAGAACAGAATAACAAGAAACAGAGCGTGAGGGAGAGAGGGCGATGCCAATGGCGAGGAGAGCACAATTCGAGTGACGAGAGTAGAAATAGAGCGAAAGAGAGAGAGAGAGAGAAAGAGGGAGATAGAACTTGTCTATGAGTTGTGCTAATCTAAATGATGCAATCTGTTACGAAACTTTTATCAGAATAAAAGAAATAGTTAAACAAGAGTTATAACATATCTTTTCTGTTCTTCCACGTATTACAATCCAGATTAAAATTGATCCGATTAGGATTTAAAGCCGTACTTATAAGGTATACACAAGGTGTGTAAAAGATCTGCTTCCTAAAGTGAATACACACCATAGGAAAGGGTATAAACAAAACGTGTAAAAGATCCGCTGCTTGAAAAACTCAAATAATATTTGTTGCATGAATAAACCGACTAAAAAAATGTAAGAAATTATCTTAAAAGCTCAAAAAACCTAATAAAATTAAAAAAAAAGAATAAATAAAATCTCTAAAAGATAAAAAATCACCAAAATTCTTAAGTAATAAAAATTTCACTTTGTTTCTCAACAATAAAAAATTTAACAAACTAAATCTAAATACCCTTCTCTATTGATTTCCTGTATAAACAAAATGATAATGACGCATTTTAAGTTAAATATTTCTTTTTTCCCCCTCCCCAACAACAGTTTGTCAATCTAGTGTGCCAAATGGCCATAAAAATGCTTAAAAGCCATACAAAAAAAAAAAAAAAGCAGACCAAAAATTTAAGCAGAAACATCACTCAATTTTCATTGGTCAGCTGCGGACAACTCAACACTCTGTAAGTAAGTGAGAGGGAGGGGCCTACGTGCAAGGGAAGGGGTGCTCATATTTAGTAGGGTGTCGCATTGAATAGAAACGGAAACAAAGCGTTTGTTGCTTTTGAGATGGAATGGGCAAAAGGGGGCGTGTGTTGTTTCAAAAGGGCGGGGGAGGGAGCCACATTTTGCTATTACTAATGAGCAGCAGTTGTTTCGTGTGTTTCTTTGTGTGTGTGTGTGGTTTGTGTGTGGTGTGTGTGTGGTGTGTGTGGGTGTGTTTGTGGTGTGTGTGTGGTGTGTTTGTGGTGTGTGTGTGTGTGTGTGGTATGTGTGGGTGTGCGAATGTGTGTCAGAAACGATGCGAATATATGACATAATTTAAATGAACGGATGACATTCATTACAATGCATTTTGCAAGTGCAAATTGTTTGCCAGAACAAACTATCTTTCTCGTTTCTTTTGTCTCTCTCTCTTTCTCTCTAACTCTCTTATGGGTTAATAAAATGGTTTAAGCTAGGGTTAGTCATAATTCTATGACTATAACGTCAGTTGAAAACAAGTTCTAGGCTACAGTTGACGACTACCAGTTACCCTAGTTCAAAAAAGTAATTCGGTATATAAATATATATATATATATATATATATATATGATGAGTAATCCTTCAAAATACTTGTGTTGACTTTCTTAATAAAACTACATTTAAACGTGGAAAGAACGTTCTAAAAAAGATTTAACAAACTTTCAACTTTAGTAAGTTCTTCTAAAAATATGCGATTTTGATAAGTAATACTTTAAAATACTCAGGTTGACTTTTCTAATAAAACTACATCAAGGCATTTATTTATAGCAATTTTTGTTAGTTCATTTTGGGTGCTTACAAAATTTATAAATGATAAATACTTAAACAAAATGATATATAAATGTTTTAAGTTTCTTACTTTTTAGTTTCTAAGTTCGTCCGTATTTCTCTTCACTTTTTCCTGTTTTTTTTTTTTGAGTGGTAAACAAATTAAAGACAATTACCCAGGAACCTGTGTACAATTTGACGTCATGCTCTAATTACGCTAACTTTTTTTGGTGTTAACCCTTGGTCAATACAACAGTAACCAAAAGGTAGGTGGTCCAAATGCAAGGCACATGCGGAAGTCAGTGAACCGTCTGAAGGCAGAAGAGCTATGAAGGCTATTTGTTGACTGCACTTTTTGCAGTTGGGCTTAAAGCCAATTGTTAACAATTAAATGCAGCTGAAATGGGAGCTGAACTAAAAACAACTGGCAGCTGCTAATGGCAGCACTGAGTGCAACGAGCAGGGATTATGGTTCGGCTTCTTGGTTTATTGATGACAAGCCGGAAATGTGCACAAAAGTCGAGGTGAGTAACCCTGTACTGCCAATATCCAATTACCCAACCCAAACCCACCTCGACAACCTGCTCAACAATTTGTTAAGTGCATGCGGCTTAAATGATTCAAATAATGGCCAGCAATTTGAGGCTGTTCAAGCTGAGTAAACTACAAAATTCGTGTATCTTTACTTTAGTTACTTCGTTAAAGACTAATGGTTCTTGAAAGGTTTGAAACTTAAGCTGCCAAATTGATAATTTAAGAAAAAACAATAAGGAAAAGTGCATTAAAAAGCTATAATTTGTTTAACATCATGCTCAATAGTAGTTTGAGAGTTAACACAAAGAGAAAATAGTGTTTAAAACTAGTAGAAACAAGCTTCATAACGATGAATGGATGGATTAAAACATTTAAAAATATATAAAAATAGTAAAATAAACGAGTAAAAACATTTTTGTAGGATAATATATTATTCAACAATGTTTTTAAGCTAAATCTAGAATTGTTTTCACATTTAAAAATGAATCAAATATTTTTTAAACATTTTTTAATGCATTTAAAATAGTGCAATAAATGCAATTAAATATTTTAGCAGTTATTCGGTTAAGCTGCAAGGTTCAAGCAACAAAATCCATCATAATTAAAAAATTGTTGATTATCTCAAAGCAACAACAACAGAAACAAGCAAAACAAACAATTGAAACTTTAGGACAAACAAAAGAATCACGTAAGAAATGTTTGCAAATTGAATTTCAAGTAAATATGAACGCAATGGCAGGCAATGCAACTAACACAGATACACAAATACACACAGATACAGATACAGATACAAACTGATGCTCTGTGTAGTTGAATCTCTGTATCTTCTGTTCGTTGAGTCTACGTTCTTCACTCTCGTTGTCTTCTTCTTTCTCTCTCTCTCTCTCTCTCTCTCTCTGTCTTCTGGTGTGTGTGTGTATCTATTGAATACATTTTACGCTTTAAAAGGAATTTTGTAGTTTATGGATGCAGCAAAACAGACGATATAAAGTGCCACGTTTCTCCTTCCCACTTCACCTCTCTATCTATCTATCTCTCTCTCTCTCTCACACACACAGTCTCGTCTATTAGTCTCTATGACTGTACTACGAGAACAGCGTCATCGTCATCGCCATTATCAACGCCGCGACTCGGCAGCAATGGCGGCAATTCCTCGCTGCTTAGAGCACAAACACACTAAAAATCTCAATATCTTAGCCACCACGAAGTTAGAATGCTCTAGCACAACTGATCATAATTGTTTTTGTTGTACGATTAACCAAGTGATTGTACCTAAGCTATAAGATATATTAGTTAATATCATAACTAAAGAGTTAAGTTAGGTTTTTGTAGAAAAACAAGTAGCTGGATTACCTAACAAGCTTAGTTGAGATATCCTCAAGTTATTAATCTACCATTATTTCTTTAAAACGCATATGCTATAAGAATCTCCTTCAGCTAGGCACAAACAAGATCTAAAAAAATAAATAAAAAAACAAGTTGCATGAAGATAGTTTCAAAAGTAGCCAACTTTACATAGTTAGAAAGATACCAGGATAGCTGGATAGCACTTTTAACTTGTCTATAGATCAAAAGGGTTTAAAAAAAGCCTCTCGCAACGTATTACACATCCCACAACAACACCTAAAAACCCTTCCAAACAAGAGTATTACAAGAGAAGGGCTCAAAGGCAAACTAGTCACATAAACAACAACAACACAAGCAACAACAACAACAACGCAGTAGTTTTTTTTTGCTATTGCATCTGGCGAGCTGAGTGGCAAGCGAGTCAAGTCCGCATGTTTTTTCTGTTGTCTTGTTTGTTCTTTGTGTATCCCACAGATACTTTTCACTCTATTCAAACAGTTGCCAAAGCAACAAAAACGGCTAAGCGAACAAACTGAAAACATTTTCATCCATTCAATAGGCAAGCATCAACTGTTGCAAAAAACATATTTCAATTATAAGCTTTTCTTCTATTATGTTTCTTCTTTCTTTGTATACAAATAACGTATACGCTATATATATATGCTTGCAACAATATATATTCAAAAACTATTAAATCAGTAAAAAAAAGATTTAATTCTAAGAAATTGTGAAAAAAAACATCTACGAACGTTTTTGTCTAGTCGAAGTAATAAAATATTTAAAAAAATCTTTAAGACCTATAAATAAACTGCCTTGAACCCATTTAAAGTGCAAACTGTGCAAAGCTTAAGCGATTTTCAATAGTGTCATCATCATATTTCCATTTGCGGTTGAATTTATGAAATCGCTGTAAACAATTTAGTTGGCGGCATCCTTAGTGCACAAACAGAGACAGATAGAGAAAGAGAGAGGAGAGATAAGAAAAAATCGGAGACATGTCAAATTGCAAATGCAGCTGACAGCTGAGGCGTCGCTGCTGCAACTGGAAACCAAAAGACACAAGACAAACACACACACACACACACACACACATACACACATAACGTAATACACCCACACTGAAACACACATACACATACATTCAATGTCAATGTGTGCAGAGTTCACCAAGCAAGGACATTTGGTACGGAACGGGCGAGGGGGGTGGGGCTTCGTCAAGGGGAGTTGGCAATGAAGTGCAATGTTGAATCAATGCTTGACTGGATTGACATATGCAGCTACTCAGAACAAGAACAAGAACAACACCAACACCAACACCAACTGGTTTCCAGCTGTGCACAGATATTAGTCTGCACACACACACACACACACACTGATGCATGAATGCATGCATGTGCGTGTATCGACAGCCTATTCAATTGTGTGGGCAGCTAATGCGGAATGCGTGCGTTCAAGGGCAGATTTTTTGTGGTCCCAGTTGGAGCTCTGGAGCTCAAAGTCTCTCTCTCTCTCTCTCTCCCTCTCTGCCCGCCTCTCTCTCTCTCTCTCTCTCTGTCTCTGTTTGTGTCTCTTCGTTTTTAGGGGCTGGATACTATTAATAGTTGTTAGCTCAGTGAGCACATTGGCTGCATGGCTGGATGCATGTGTGCATAAATTCACCACACGTCGTATACGCAATACAGTGTTCAATCAATTGAAAGCCAGCTAAGGTACAAGTATATATATATATATAGGTAAATATTATAAGCCATTGGATTTTAGATATTAAACCAAACTTATACTGTTTTTGTGTATTTTTAAAGATTTTTTTTAACACTTAAAGCAATTTTTGAACAGTATCAAAGATTATTAAAATACGAAATAATAATATTGACACCATTTGGTTTTCTTTTAAAAAATATTTATCCATTCGTAAACCAATTTGTGAATCAAAACACTACAATTGAAGTTTTGAAGTGCAGTTCATTGTAGCATTGATTCACTGTATATAAATAGTATATGCAGGCTGCAAAACTCACCACACACGACAAAAGGCGAAAAGCAAATGCGCGTCCTTGCACTGTCTCCCTGTTTCCTGTCTTGCTGTTTGCCTTGGTCCCCCCCCCCCCCCCTCCCCCTTCCGTATCAATTTGAGTTTGTGTTGCATTTGCCGTTCGGCGCGGCATCCTCTTTGCACTTGAACTATTGTCCTTAAACGCCTGTGAGGAGGCGATGCCGACAACCAAACAGCTGCTATCCCTTTCTCTCTCCCACACTTGAGTAGCTTTTGACGAGCGGCGCTTCGGTTCTGTTTTTGCTTTTTGGTAATAGTATTTTTGTTGCTTTTTTCCGTTGTTTTTGTTTTTTTTTTTTGGTGTTTTTACTATGCAGTTTGTTTATATTTGTTGTTAGTATTTGCAACGCGTGCGCAGTTTTAAGTTTTCCGGAGACAGTTTTACTTTATATTATTTATGCAATTGTTATTTGTTTATATGTATGTGTGTATGTATGAAAGTGTTAATGCACATGTATGTGTGTGTGTTGTTGATTTGATTTGATTTCATGTGCAAAACGCTTGGATGAGTAATTTTTTTTTTATTTGTTTGTGCAGCTTTTGGCCGTACTCTATATATATAATTATAATACTCGTATGGTTCGGTATATATTACATTATTCTATTCTTTACTTTACTATATATGTACATACATATGCATGTTTGTTTGTATATGTAACGTATATGCTTACAACAGAGGCAATTCAAGGTCGTTTGGCATGCAAAACTTTTGTAAATGACTCATTGAATGCACTAATAAATAAACGAGATTAAATTCTCAAAGCTTTAAAGTACATTTTATATCTCAAGAACTTACTTAAAGCAACACCTAACATAATTCATTCACTTCAAGTTAATGTAAGAAAAAGCTCAAATAAATATAATTGCTTTTAAGTTTTGTATACATTGATAAAAATAAAGTACGGAAAAATGTCAGCAAAACCAATATAATAAAAATTTAATCTCTTTTCATAAATTTAATAATTTTTTTTTGTTGCTTTTTTTCATTATCAGCGACAGCGGCGACAAAGTGCATTCAACTGCCGTTTGAGTATGACGCGCATATTAAATTTAAGTGTGTACACACTTACACATACGTTTGCATATACGCGCACATAAATAAAATTAAATATATAATGTAAAGAAAATATAAAAGAATTTTATTCGGCCAACAATTGCATGAAAACTTGAATTTTATCCATTTTTTTTAGCATGATTTTAAAGTGATCTGAAAATTTGCATTGCATATATTTTAAAAATAGTATCTTAAGTTTTTCCTCTGTTTAAAGTTTATTTTCTTTACTTTATTTTGACTTTTTTGCACCCAAGCAACGAACAAAGCGCACAAATACAACCGAACAGCGCATTGTTTGTGTGCACGTTTATTGCATTGGTATGCGTATGCATGTGCATGCGCAGTGCAAGCACAACAACGACTGCGACGTCGAAGTCAACGCCAGCGTTGTTGCTTTTGCATTGCTGACGATTTCTTGTTGTTGGTAGGGCCACAATGTTGTTGATGTTGTTGTTGCTTGCTCGCTTTCTTGCTTGTTTGCTGGTGCTGGCTTTTTTTTCGGTTTTACTCATTCGCTTTTGCCTAGCCTGCACTTAAATGTGTGAGTGAGTGAGTGAGTGTGTGTGTATGTGTGTGGAGTGAGTAGTGTTGTCTGTGTATTGGTATGACTTCATTTCCTTTGTCGTAGGTCATCGTCAAATGCGGAAAAACGCGTTATATTGCTTTGAAGTTTTAAACGTTTAATTGCTGATGGCAATTTTGCATAGTTTTAATTTGTTTTTAAAAGTTTTTGCTTTTCACATTTAAAACAATTTAGTAAACATTGATACTTTTCACTTAAGTTTTTTGTTATTCATTATTTTTTATATATATTCGAATTATGTTAAAATAATATTTTGAATTGTACTTCACTTGCAAAGTGCATTTAATTTTTTTTTTTTTTAGATTTTGTGTGCCGTTTGCCGCTGCCGCTGCCGTACATTTCAAAGTCGCGCTCCACACTGACAAAAGGGTAGAGAACTTTTTCTCCAACGTTTGGCCAGAGTTGCCATTTTTCCCTACTAAAAGAGCCGATGCCGATCAAAGTCAACGCAGCGACGTCGACGTCGCCGTCACTCGGCCGTTCGTGCAATTGCAAAAGCACACAGCCCAACACAGGATGGTTGGCGAGAGAGGTAGAGGGGAGAGACGCCAACGCAGTCAGCAGCAACCAGGCAAAATGGTAATAAAAGCAAATGAATCGCACCAAGTGCATCCACAGCGCTCAGCACACACTTACACGGGAACAATCAGACAATTACACACACAAACACACAGAGAGAGGCACACATGCATGCGCGCATGGGAAGCTCGAAGTGCCGGCCGCCTTTGCGTGGCGCAAAATGTTTGTGTTTGTGTGTATTGCAATTTTCATCTGTCTGCTAACTTACGCCTCTCACACCCTCTCTCTCTCTCTCTCTCTGGAGCGCTCTCTCTCTCTATCTCTCTCGAATTCACTCGCCAATTGTTGTAATGCAGCCGCGCACTTGCTGACGATGAGCTCTCTTGTGTGTGTGATGGTTGTAATCGAATGCAATGAATTTTTATCATCTTCAGAAGGTGGCAACGATGGGATGCTTACCAGTGTTGAAAAATACGCCGCCCACATGGAGCGATCGTAAAAGTACAACGCACCTGCAATGCAAATTGATGATGCTAGACTGAGAGAGGCAGAGAACATACACACACACTCACACACAAGAAACAAAGACAACAGAAACAACAACAACAATGGGCAACGGCCCAACGGCAATGTAACGGACGGCGGCGATGACGACGCGAAAAACCGCAAAAAACCGTGAAACAAGAAATTATGCGCGAACACTTTAACAAAACCAACAAATACAAATGCATACCCAAGTACACGTACACGCACACGCACACGCACACGTATAAGTACAAGTACAAGTACAAGTAAACGTACAAGTAACAAAAACAAGTAAACTTTGCAAAGTCAATGCGACGCAGATGAAGTAAGAACAAGCAGAGAGCGAAAAGCGCAAGCGACCGCGATGTGCAACGAATCTTTCGCAAATGAATGCAACCCAACGGACGCTGGCGACAAAAGAAAGCTGCACTGTGGGCTTAAAAGCTGAAACTTGAGTAAAATTTGTTAACATGCTTCCTTTATGTATGTTGTCCCTACATTAAAGATGTTTATTTAATTTCATTTAGTTTTTAATACTTCTCATCTTACCATGTACATACCGTTTAAGGTTCTTTTATTGTTTTTGCTATCAATTGCGTCCCAGTTATTTGGCCCTTTTTCCACAGTGCGCTGCAGTGATGGAATGACGCTCACTGCAAAATAAAAGCAACACAAATCCCAATTCTCTTTGGTGCCGGCACTGCAAATGCAAAGAGAACGACAAGTTGAGCTTCTCTTACTTGCAATGAGCCAATTTCCGGTTGCATAAACTTTTCCCCACAGCAAAGAAGAGTGTCGCTTTACTTTCTTTACTTTTAGAACATTTAGTTCCTCTAGCAATTATAAGCGCCAGCTAGCGGCGAGTAGAAAATTTGTTGGATCTATTTTGCTATTTTGCAAGCAGTGTTGCAAGCAGAAAGCCAAGCAGTTGATAAAGCAAATCAACACCAAATTAACAATACAACACTTCGAAAGGGTTTTTAAGGATTAACTAATGAGAAAGAATCTTTTTATCTCTAAGATATATATTGATTACCTGCTGTTGGCTCCCTTTTGCGTTTAATACGCGCATATTGCGCATTGAGTATTTTTGTATTTGCCAGCTGCGGTCACACAGTTACATCACTCGTATGCGCTGCGCTCCTTTGCAGTTCGTTGTTCTCGCTGACGAAATTCCTAATATTGTTTTTGTTAATAAATAAATAGTTAATATACGATGGCTTCCATATTGCGAACGGGTAAACTGTTGCGCTACTTTGCTGGCCTCACCCGCAACGTGGTCGTCAACACTGTACGCGACTGCGAGAGCAACAATCTCCTCCAATCGGCACCCTGCATGTGCGGACAGTTCCAGAAGTAAGTTTCGAAGTTTCTTCTAGCCCGGCATTACGCAATCCGTGCGTTTATTTGTGTAAATATAAGCGGAAAAATTATGAGGAATTTAACAATATTATTCGACAACTGTTGAGTGATTCAACAATATGCCATTTGCTGAATATTTCTGTGAGAAAGTTGTAAAAATTCTTACCACATTTCCATAACCTCAAAAAGTGCATCATGTTTTGCACAAGAGATGTTTAATTTTCCTAATAGCTTTGATTTTTTAACCCCCACAGCGGCTTCGCAAGCAATGCAGCAGCGACCAAGGCCGAGCTAAGTCTTGATAAGCAAATTCGACGACTGGATCAGGATGCACGTCGCATGGGTCGCATCTCCCGGCGAGATCTGGAGGAGGTGCTTGACGAGATACGCACACACCGCACGGCTACCAGCTCTCAATCGCTGTTGGTCATACGCTGCTGTGGCAATCTGGTGCCGGAGGAGCTGCCCGAGGTGCGTACAGCTCTGGTCCAGGAGATCTGGAAGACACTCAACGCCCTAAATGTGCCCATGGACATCTCGCACTATAATGCTCTGTTGCGTGTGTATCTGGAGAATGAACATCAGTTTGCGCCAACCGATTTTCTAGCCGAAATCGAGTCCAAAGGCATTGAACCCAATCGTGTAACATATCAGCGATTGATAACCAGATATTGCCAGCAGGGTGACATTGATGGTGCTACAAGGATTCTGGAGTTTATGCGCGGCAAGAGTTTGCCAGTCAACGAGAATGTCTTTAACTCATTGATTTTGGGACATTCGCAGGTATGAGAATGATTCAAATGTTACCTTTAATATAATGTAATAATTGCGCTTTGTATTAAAGGCCAACGATTTGGAGTCTGCTAAGGGAATTCTTGGCGTAATGAAGCAGGCGGGCTTGGAGCCCAGTGCAGACACTTACACGACCCTTTTGTGTGCCTTTGCGCGCCATGGCGATATCGAATCGCTACAGACGACGCTCGCTGAATGCGAGCCAAAAGAGATCATATTGCTGGACAAGGATCTGCTGGACATTGTGTACACATTGACAGTGAACGGACATGGCGATCAGGTGGATGCACTTCTTGCCAAGCTGCGCATTTCACCCGGCTTCAATCAGGATGCAGTTAATATTATTCTCCGTTTGGTCAACAACGGCTATGAGGATGTGGCCCTTAAGCTGCTCCGTTTGATGCCGCGCAGCACGCGTGTGAATGGAGAGCTTGTGGATGTGGGTGCTTTCTTCATACGTCAGCTAGTCAAAGCTAATCGTCCGGTTGAGAAGATTCTAAGCATTTGCCGCACCCTGCAAGCGGAGGGTCTGAATCCCAAGGCGCTGACCATTGCCACCGAAGCGGGTCTCACCAACGGTGTGGTAAACAATGCTCTTCCATTGCTGCAGGAGATGAAGAACGCGGGCTTACCCATCCGACAGCATTATTTCTGGCCACTGTTTTGCTCCGTGGATCATAGCCAAGTGCTGGATATTGTGCGTCGCATGCAGCAGGAATTTGCATTGAATCCCAATTCGGAAACGATTAGGGATTATGTTATACCAAATCTCAAGGAAAAGAACTGGGAGCGCATTGTAACAGTTCTTCGCGATGCTGGCGTTCCTAACTCCACGGCAGTTACCTCGGCTGTATATGCTGCACTGACAACCAATCAGATTGCAGACGCTGCCAAGATTATGGAACAGAATCGTGCCTACTATGTGCCCATGCTCTTCCGTCAGCCAATTATCCAGGCGCTGAGCAACACAAACGATTTTGCATCCTTCATTCGATGCGTTCGTCAGCTCCACGAGGGTCTGCAGATCCGTAATGCCGCTGGCAAAGATGCAGTGGATGAAACGGAGCAAGTTGCTACTGATGCAGATGCTGCGGCTGCTGCTCCTACCCCAACACCAGAGCGCATTACACCCGATGTGGTGGGCAGCATTGTCTACGATGCCGCCATCTATTTCCGACGTGAACGTGTGCCAATGCTGGAGAAGATACTGCAAGGTCTGGTCAAGCAGGGCTTATCCATCAGAAGCGAAACAGCATCATCTCTGTCAGAGCTACTCGGCTCCGAGATGACACCATTGATATCCGAGCAGCTCGGCAAACTCAGCTCCGGCGAACTGGAACCCCTTGCTCTACCCAACAGCGGCAAACGTGCATTGGACACACTGACCATTGATGGTAAGTAGGAAACATAACATTTATACGAAACTTCACTTCATTGTCTTATTTTTACCTTAAAGAACTGGAACGTTTTATCAAGAATGTGGAGGCAAAGGGCGAGAATGCCAATAATATTAAACGACAGCTGCTGAATGCTTGTTTCCGTTCACAAAACCTGGAGAAGACAATCGAGGTTATTGAGCGGCTGGATCAGGAAAAGTTCCAGATATCAATTGGCATCTATGCCCAGCTGGTTGATCTTTACACTTTCCACAAGCGTAGCTCGGATGCACTTGCTCAGTACAATAAGTTGCGTCAAGCAGATGTCAATTTCAAGTTGGACAACTTTAAGGCTGTGCGTCTAGCAGATCTGCTCTTGCAGGAGGATCAGTTGGAGCCAGCCCTGCAGTTGCTCAGGGAAAACCAAAAGGATACACACTACAACGAAGGCGAGGGTAGCTTTAACTACGTCAGCACCGTTTGGCGCATACTCAATGCCATTGCGGAGACGGGCAATGCAGAGAAGCTGAAAGTTATCTTTGATGCTCTCGTTGCGGGCAACTATGTGGTGCCCACAAATGTGCTTTTGGGTCCATTGGTTAAGGTGCACTTGACCCGCGATGATATACCCAAGGCCATCGATGCTTTTGAACAGATTTGCCAGCAGCATAAGGCAACGCCTTGGAAGAATGAGCTCGCCTGTCGTCTCATCCAGAAAGAGGATGCACCCAATTTGCAGCGTCTAACAGATCTAAGCACCAGCATTCATGGCGAGGTGAACAGTCTATATGATCTGGTCTTTTCTTTTGTGGAATGTGGTCGTGTGCGTCAGGCGCGCAAGATTCTAGAGACGCCTGGCTTGAGGACGCGTCCCCAACGTATTAGCACCGCCTGTGATCGTTATAAGAACGAAGGCATGCTCCAGCCTCTGGAAGGTTTGATTGAAGCCACCAAGGATCTGGGTCACATTGATCGCAATAAGATTTACTATACGCTTCTGTTGAGCTATGACAAGGCCGATGAAACAGAGAAGGCTTTGGGCTTGTGGACTACAATGCAAGAGGAGGCGGTGACGCCAACAGACACGTTTTTGCTTAAGCTTGCCGAGATGCTGAAGCGCAAGAACATGGAGGTGCCGTTTGTGGTGCCCGAAGTGCAACAGCAGTCAAAGAGCAAACGTGCAAAAAAAGTTGAGCAGCAGACACTGAAGACGCAGGAAAGTCAATCAAAAATTGAAGGCAAGCAGGAACCCAAGCAAGAGAGCAAGCAGGAGACCAAACAGACGACACTTAAGCCGGTTTCCAACATAGCCGGCTTTCGTCGTGCCATTCAAGGCAATGATCCGGATGGTGCCATTGCCTACAGACAGCGTTTTATTAGCGGCGAGAAGATTAGCGTGCTGGACACCTCTCGTCTCATTGAGATTCTGGTGCGTGCCGATCGGTTGACAGAAGCCAGCAAATATGTTGATGAACTGCTTGCGGATAAACAGCATCCACAGCCAAAGATCTTTAAATATTACCTGAACAAAATTGCTGCTGGTGGAGATTTGGAGAGACTAAAGCACATTGGCGAACAGCTCACTGATGAACTGAAGCGTCTGGTGTCTTTTGACAATCGCTATTGCCATGCTCACATTGTTGCCGGCAAAGCGGAGGAGTTCCTCAAGCAGCTCGGCGTGCAAATTGATGCTGCAAAGACGCCTGAGGAAGCAGCCAAGATAGCCGAAAAGTTTCCACGTGGCGGTGCCGTTGGCATTCTGGACAAACATCCCGAACTAGCACCGCAATGTAATTTATCTCAATTTCTATATTGAAACACTTTTTAATATAAATTTTCCTGAACCCTCTCTAGACGAATCCGTAGCTGAAAAGTATGCTGCTCAGAATCAGTTGGGACCCATGAATGTTCTGTGGATGCATTTGCTATCGAACAATCAGGAGGCAGCCTCCAAGCAGATCTGGGACAAGCATCTATCCAACGCGCCACGTCTGATGTTCCAGCGCGTGTTGCAAACGGCACGCGAGCAGCAGGATGAAAAAATGGCTGCCATGGTCATATCACAGCTGCGCGACAGTAAGATATCGGAGGGTGCCATTGGTAATGCCTACTCTTGTCTGATCGACATACAGACGAGCAAGGGTAACCCGGAGAAGGCAATGGAGGTGCTAGCGAATGCCATCAAGGATGTCTCGCTGGAGAATATCAATCGCACGGCACTGCTACGTCTCAAGCAGGCGGTCGAGGAGAAGAAACAGGAGTTCCCCTACATGGTGCCGGAGAAACGTACCAAAGCCGGCGACTCCAGCTCCTCCTCGAGTGGCAGCAGCAGCAGCGACGATGACGTCTCGCCCAAAAAACCCGAAACAGTGAAAGCACAGCCTGAACGTGCTTAAATCATCGTTGATTTAGTGTAATCTGTAATCCTTAGTGCTGTAACTAAACTAGTATGTATATACTACTAGGCTATGAATTATAAACTAAATAATATATTTAATGCATATGTTTTTTGTTACTAAAGCCAAAACGTTTTTAATTTAGAAAGGACCCCCACACAGACGCGCAATATTACAATGAATTGTTAGACCCATCGGAAGAGTCACCGGGTATAATTGTGTTGACCATAACATTCCAGGTTTTGATGATGGGTTCTGTGGCAGTGCGATTAAACAACCCAGGCAACGGAGCGGTCTTCGGCTTTGGAGTGTTGGCATCAAAGAATCGGCGAAACCACATGGCGAATTCATAGTTATCCTGATACTTGCCCTTGACCAGTTTTTCAATTGGAATAGACTTGTTAACACTAAGTCGATTGAAGGCTTGTTGCAGCAGTGTAAAATTGTGAATAAAATGTGTTTCCAAAATTACATCATATTTCACGCGTCGTAAATTAATAACGTCTGGAAAGAGTATGTTCAACAGATTACAATATGCCGCACCGGTGCACAAATCATCGATTTTTTGAATGCTACATTTCAGCAATTTGTTGATCCAAGCTAGAATTGCAAGGCGAGAGATATTGTTCTTCGTGTTGTTGCACGAAACTACATTTTGCACAACCAACGGGTATTCGTTTCTATTATTCATCGTTGGCCTAAGGAGGAATGCTTATTTAGAAGTTCTAATTTTTGTGTTCATATTTTACTTACCAATTACAAGGAGTCGAATATTCTAATGAAATGGTATTTAAATGTAGCTTTTGAAGATTTTAGGAATAATTTCTAACCACGTCCAGTTGGACAGCCCAAAATTTATTAAAAGGAGTAAAAAAAAAAATTTTGTACAAAAAAAATAATTATTTTTGTAAAATTCTTATTTTTTTTATCGTTGTTGACTCGATGCTTCACTAGGTTCAACTGAATTTCGTAAAATATTTATCATAGCACTTGAATAAGTTTTTAGCGCCAAATTCTACTTTCTCAACTTATCGACTATCCACATTTGAGTATCGATAGTTTTACATAATCGTCAAAATACAACACACCGCTTGATTAGGGCTGCCACATTTTATTAAAGCAAAACCGGTGACCAAGCGGCCGCGTTTGCCAACGTTTAGGTGTAAAAATTTTCGACGGCGTTATTTAAGCCCAGTTGTGTATTGCAATTGTCCAACTGCATCTAGAATGCCGGACAGTGAATCCGATAGTGATGCAAGCAATAGCTCCAGCAGCAGCAGTGGCACAGCAAGCGGCAGCGACAGTAGCAGCAGCAGCGACAGCAATGCTGGCAGCAGTCGCAGTCGGCAGCAAAGTGACAAGGAAGAAGCAGATGTGGAGCGAGAGAAGAAGTCAACAACTAAAAAGGAAGCGGCAGCTAAGCATTCAGCACAGAAGAAACGTAATAAAGAAGAAGAGTTGCCATTGTCGGTTGACAACAGAAAAAGTGCAGCAAACGTTGCAGCCACGTCTGAAGTAAAAGAAGAAGAAGCAGCAGAAAAGGCTGAAAAATCGACAAAAACAACAGAAGCTGAACCAGTGGAAAAGAAACCACAAGCTGAACTGGTAACAGAGCAAAAAGAGCAGACAACAAATAAGGAAGAAGGTGAGGTAAAAAGGTGTGAGCAGCAATTAGAGGTGAAGGCGACGCTAGAGGAGGTAAGGGAGCGTTCAGTGGCCTCAAATGGTGATGAAACGCGTAAAGATGATGAGAATAAGCTAATCGCTGCTGTAAATTCGCCTAGCAATGTTGAGGAAGGCGAAATTACTGATGTGAGTACGCTAAAGATAATAAGTTTCAGCTGTATTAAAAGCAGTTCTTATTTGCAGAAAGATGATGATCCACTCATTAAAGCAGCAGCTGCAGCAACAACCGACGGCGACAACCACAATGTGGAGAATCAGAAGAATAAGGAACACAGCAGATCCTCTACAAGGTCGCCAGCAAAGTTACCTAAAATTGCCAGCGAAGTGCGGAGACGCAGCAAAACTCCCATACGCAAGGAGGACGATGAGGAGAAGCGACGACGTCGTCGCCGACACTCAAGTCGAAATCGTAGTCGCAGTCCGAGTCGCAGTCGGTCACCAAGGAGTCGACGACGCAGACGGACACGATCTCCACGCAGTCGCAGTGTAAGTCCTGTGCGCAGGCGTTCCAGCTCCTTGGAGCGACGACGCTTGGAGCGTCAAAAGCGACACGATGAGCGCGACAAGCGGGATGAGGTGCGAGCACAGGAGCGTGAAAAGCGTCATCAACATAGCCGCAGCGCTGGATCCACCAAGGATCGTAGTCCAGCTACTAAGGCAAAATCGCCAGCCGAGAATGTTGATAATGCCACCGTTAGTGTACCGACGGCAAAGATTAGCGAACGGCAAAGACGCACTGTTGATGTCCTTACCTCTCGCACCGGTGGCGCCTATATTCCACCAGCCAAATTGCGTTTGATGCAGGCTGAGATAACAGATAAAGCCTCGGCAGCATATCAGCGCATTGCTTGGGAAGCGCTCAAGAAATCCATTCATGGCTTCATCAACAAAGTAAATGTGACAAATATTGCAATCATAACCCGAGAACTGCTTCGGGAGAATATTGTGCGTGGGCGTGGTTTGCTATGTCGCAGCATTATACAGGCACAGGCTGCCTCACCCACCTTTACGCATGTCTATGCTGCTCTGGTGGCCATCATCAACTCCAAGTTTCCGAACATCGGTGAATTGCTGCTCAAGCGTCTGGTGATTCAATTTCGACGCGCTTTCCGCCGTAATGATAAAATGGTTTGCATGTCAGCCACTAGATTCATTGGTCATCTGGTCAATCAGCGTGTGGCACACGAAATATTGGCATTGGAGATGCTAACGCTACTGGTGGAGATGCCCACCGATGATTCCGTTGAGGTGGCAATCTCGTTTCTCAAGGATTGTGGCATGAAGCTAACGGAAGTCTCATCAAAAGGCATTGGAGCAATATTTGAAATGTTGCGCAACATTCTGCATGAAGGCAAACTGGACAGAAGGGTTCAGTATATGATCGAGGTGCTGTTTCAGGTGCGCAAGGATGGCTTCAAGGATCATCCGGCCATTGTTGATGATTTGGAGCTAGTTGAGGAAGATGATCAATTCACGCATCTCATGATGTTGGACGAAGCCACCGAAACGGAGGATGTATTGAGTGAGTGTTTATTATTTCTTATCCTCTGTTTCCTCTGTTTAATAATCTTTCTTTTTCCAGATGTTTTCAAGTTTGACGATAACTTTGCGGAGAATGAGGAAAAATACAAGGCGCTGAGCAGTGAGATACTTGGCAGCGATGCTAGTGGCTCTGGTAGTGGTTCCTCTGGCTCTGGTTCGGGTTCGGACAGTGATTCCGATGGTGAATCTGGCTCGGGTGCTGAGGGAGATAAGGAAAAGACCACAGCTGGCGATATTATTGACAATACGGAAACCAATCTGATTGCTTTGCGTCGCACCATTTACTTGACCATCAATTCGAGTTTGGATTACGAGGAGTGTGCTCACAAGCTGATGAAGATGCAGCTAAAGCCTGGCCAAGAAGTGGAACTGTGTCACATGTTTCTCGACTGTTGTGCCGAACAGCGCACCTACGAGAAGTTCTATGGACTGCTAGCGCAGCGTTTCTGCAACATCAATAAGATCTATGTGCCGCCCTTTGAGGAAATCTTTAAGGATACCTATCAAACGACGCATCGCTTGGACACTAATCGTTTGCGCAATGTGAGCAAGTTCTTTGCTCATCTGCTCTTCACGGATGCCATTAGTTGGGACGTTCTAGAGTGTATTCAACTAAACGAGGATGACACGACATCCTCCAGTCGCATTTTCATTAAGATCTTGTTCCAAGAGCTGGCAGAGTACATGGGACTGGGCAAGTTGAATGGCAAGCTCAAGGAGGATGTGTTGCTAGAAAGCTTGGCGGGTCTGTTTCCCAAGGATAATCCGCGCAATACACGTTTCTCCATTAACTTCTTCACCTCAATCGGTTTGGGTGGCCTAACGGATGATTTGCGTCTTTTTTTGAAGAATGCACCTAAGGCGGTGCCGGCTATCAATGAAGAAATCCTTGCCAGCGGCAATCCTTTCAAGGATGGATTTGCTGGTGATGTTGTGAATGTGGACAGCGCTTCATCTTCCAGCAGCAGCAACACCAGCTCTTCTGCTAGCTCCTCCAGCGAGGACAACAGCAGCGATGAGGATAGCGACAGCGAGTCCAGCTCTAGCTCCGAATCCAGTGAACCCTCACGCAAGCGCAAGCACAAGGAAAAGCATAAGAAAAAGCCCAAAAAGCAACGCAAATCCAAAAAGTCCAAGGAAAGTAAAAAGGAGAAAAAGAAAGCAGACAAGAAGAAAAGTGCTGAGGAAAAGAAGTCCAAACGCAAACGAAAACAGAGCAGTAGCTCAAGTTCCAGCAGCAGCGAGAACGATAGCAACGCTAGCTCTTCCGCTGCATCTTACAGCGCTGAGCCACACTCAAAGATCCAGCGCAAAGACAACAACAGCGTGAGCAGCAATAAATCAAAACCAGTGTCCCGAAGTCAAAAGCATAACAGCGATGACTTTAATCTGGAAGGACCCACTGCATCGCACAATGGAAACGGACACGGCAATGGACATGGCAGACGAAATGCATCGCCCACCAGGGAACGGGTGAGGGAACGAGAGAGAGACCAAGCAAGGTACAATGAAATGGAACGAGATCGTCGGGGGAGGCGTGTTGAAGAGGATAACCGCAGCAGCAAGAGGAGTCGGGAACGCGACAGTGAACGAAACAAGGGACGAGATCGGGAACGTGAGCGGGAACCCGACAGGGAAAGGGAGCGTGACAGACATAGGGATCGGGATCGAGAACAAGAGAGGGAGCGTGAAAGGGAGCGCAACTCAAGGCCAGTACGCAAGGATCGAGAACGAGACTCTAGGCGCGATTCACCCCGACGTCAACACCAGCACCAGCATAGACGCAGTGTATCCAAGGAGCGAGGCTAATGGCAATGTCAGCTTGGCCAACCAATTGCATTTCTCCATGGAATCTGTCAAACAATCAAACTGTGTACAAATAAAAGATCTAAGCCCATCAGCTACAATTGTAAATGTTCAAAAATACATACATTACAAAAGCAAAAATAATTATTTAATTATTCTATTCGATGTCTATTTTAATGCACATTCCATGCTAAGAGCTCTATAAGTATCTCGAGGCAAATTTGTAGTAGCTATCAATTTGCTGCTGGCTGAGGGATGACTTTTGCCTGGCTAAAACAGTGTTAAAATCCTTCAACTCAATGTGGCTGACATTGAAGTCACGTTGGAAGGCTTCAATGGCTGCCTCATTGCAAAGGTTGCACAGATCGGCGCCAGAGTAACGTTCCGTGCGTACAGCAATATCCTCCAGGTGAAGATCAGCACGGAAGGGCATACGATGGGCATGCAGCTGCAGCAGCTTAAGACGCGACTCCATATCTGGGGCAGGCACATGTATAAGCTTGTCAAAGCGACCAGGACGCAGCAGAGCATCATCCACCATATCCGGACGATTGGTGGCTGCCACAACGAGTATATGCTGCTGATCCCTACCAGCGCTAACAATGCCATCCATCTCGGTTAGCAGCGTAGAGAGTATCCGCAGTTGCACACTGCCACCGCCGCCTCCATTTGTGACAGTGCGACGACCCACTAACGAGTCGATCTCATCCAGAAATATCAGGCAGGGTGCATTCTTACGCGCTGTATTAAAGATTTGTGTTATAAACCTCTCCGCACAGCCAACATAAGGTGAGTAAACTTCCGCAGCAGAGCTGGCTATAAAGGTCATGTTTGCCTCCTTGGCCAAGCACTTGGCAATAGTTGTTTTGGCGCAACCAGGTGGACCATAGAACAGGATTCCTTTGGGCAGGCTCAAACCAAATCTTGCATGTGCCTCGCTGTGCTGCAGTGCAGCCAAAACGGATACATGCAGCGTGCGCTTTAAGGAATCCATACCACCGATGATCTCAAAACCAGAGCTTAACTTCAGGACGCGCACATCGGTGCTCCGAGAGGCGCTTGGCTGGCACTGCAATAGAGATGTCTTTAGCAAGCTTTCAAATTCTATTGGTGTTGGTTTAATAGTCAGCATTTGTTGTTGCAGCTGCCGAAGCAGTAGCGTCAGATCTGCCACCACACAGCCCTGTGTCTGCTGCGCAACGTAATCCAATAAAACGGGAGTCAACAGTGTGGCAAGCTCAGGAGTTTGCTCCTCTTTCCAGATTCCGGCAAACAGACTACGACGTTGCTGCTCCGTGGGCATCTCAATGCTTATCTCATGACCAAAGCGTCCGGCACGGCGTGCATGAGGATGAATAGCACTGGGTGAACTGCTGCTGGCCAGGCACAAAATACCACTTCCATTTCTCGGCAGCTCATCAATAAGCTGATAAAGTTGTGCAGAAATCCTTAAAGCGTTGCCAGAGTTCTGAGCATCAGAGGCGGTTGACAATGGGCAAAACAGTTCCAGATCCTCTAGCAGTATAACAATTGGCTGATGTGGATGCAGTCGCTTCTTAAAACTCGTTGCAGCCTGGAAAATTTTTCTCAATTGGAGCTCTGTTTCGCCCGGATGCGAGCGTAACACCTGCGAGGCAGTCACATAAAAACAATTGCACTTGTTTCGACGCAGAAATTCAGCTAGGAGGCAACTCTTGCCTGAACCCACAGCGCCCTGTAATAGAACATTTAAGGGTAATCCATGGAACTGAGCTCTCCTAGCACAGCCCAGCAGCTGCTGCAATTCATCCAAAGGCGCCTCAAAGCCCTTGTAAAGATATTGCTTGGTGTTGGGCAATGCTGCTGGCGTTGCCAGAAGTACGTCTATAATTTCCAGATGGGTTTCAGGTAACACCTCAAAGCAACTGTTGTCCTTTAAATCAGTTCCACACACATCAGTTATTTGAATAGTTGCAATACACAGCTCCTTAAGTCGTGGGTGTTGCACAGTACAACCTCTGATTAGTTTAAGATAGCGCAAAAAAATTCGCACGTACTCAAGTAGCACCGCCAAAGAGATTTCTGAATGCTGAAGCAACTGATCTGTAATGCTTACGACGCAGGTGATTTTTTTCACGTCGGAGGTTAAAGCCAGTGGTTCTAAGCGGCTTAAGCGTTGCTTTCTTACTGCAAAGTCTACCGACGTCACTACATTGTCCATAAAGCAACATGTTTCAGCTCCTTCGCGCTGCTCCACCCGACAAATGGAGTAGCTGTCATCATCCAGCACACATTTGTTCCAAGTGGCATTAAACTGTTCATCTGTATCCTTCTCAGTTGGTATATAACAACGCTGCGGCTCGAGTTCGCTGTTATCCAGCAAGTTGAGCGGTAATATCAACAAATTGCAGCCCATTCTGCAGGCCAAGCAAAAACACCTGATGAGCGGACCAAACTCACCTTTGGCGCCATTCTGCGAATAATTGCCTGTAAAAAAAGGAAGAACTATATTAAATTATAAAGTAAAAATCCACATTCTTCTGTTGTTTAATTGCCTTTTAAAAGTTTTAAAAGGAATCACTTTTAAAAATAAAAAATCTAAATATGCATTCTATTTTAAAGCCACAGCACCAAAACTGTTGAGCTTCCCGAACACAGCGCTAACCTAGTTGCCGATATTTCGTAAGCAACTCTGTGTGGCTTAGGCAACACTATGTGCACAGAGTTGCTATTGATAGAAATTTTCAGCTGGCAGCTCCCTTTTCGCATAAGCTTCGCCTGGTGTGAACACGCGGATTTTACTTCGTGGATTTTTCAAGTAATAAATAAGGTAAATATAAATGCCATCCAAGCAATTAAATGTGCCACACTGGCTAACAATTGCCCATTGAACATTATGCAGCAGCTGAGATGACGAAGAAGCGTCGTAATGGAGGACGCAACAAGCACAATCGCGGCCATGTGAAGCCCGTACGCTGCACCAACTGTGCCCGTTGTGTGCCCAAGGACAAGGCGATCAAGAAGTTTGTCATCCGCAACATTGTGGAGGCGGCTGCTGTGCGCGACATCAGCGAGGCCAGCATCTGGGACACCTATGTGCTGCCCAAACTCTACGCGAAGCTCCACTACTGCGTGTCGTGCGCAATCCACTCCAAGGTGGTGCGCAATCGTTCGCGCGAGGCACGTCGCATCCGTACACCGCCAGTGCGTTCCTTCCCCAAGGATATGCAACGCAACAACAACCAGAATAGGAAGTAAATTTCGTTAGAGGAAGGCGGCTTGCTTATATAGAAAACAACAACAATACGAATCCACACAGCACATAATTTGTAACACTTCATTGGAATGGCATCGGCCTAGCTGGCGTTGCCAAATATATAAGCATTCGGTTTTTTTAAAACAATCTGGTAGAAATCATCGCATAATTTCTGGGATGGCGGGCAAAAACAACAATTGAATTCAAGGCTCAGTGCGTGTGCTCATCCGCACGGAAAAACAGAAGAGCTTGCGAGGGAGTGCGAATGTGTGAGGGTGTGTGGAAAGTCAGCCAGTATATACCAGATGCTTCCGGTCGCCCAAGCGGCCACCTCTTCAGCCGGATGCGTTACGCATTTAGTCGTGTGTGATATCTCATTTCCGGTTCCAGCCTGCATATATATATTCCTTTGCCATTCTCCCAGCTTAAGCAACACCTCATATGTAAGTGCATGGCGGCACAGTGGGACTGCATAGTGGATTTCATACACACACACATACGCAAGGTGCCGGCATAGAATTTGAGGTTAGGTTAATATAACAAAGTATATTATTTTGCTGACACCTTTTAATGCTTTAATTTGATTGTATTAATGGCATCTTAGACCTTACCGTTTTTATTTTGTTGCTAAGCAGCAATATATGACTTTAAATAGCAATATATATTATTTTTTGTCTTCTGATCAAATAGCTAATCCATATCCGTCTCTTGCAGCAGAAAGAGTCAAATCGTAGCAACTATCTTATTTAGCTGCTATTAGGAATAATTGATTGAAAGTTGGCATAAGCGTCCATTTTGTTTTATTAAGTTTGGCACAGCTGTTGTAAACGTTAAATATTATGGCTTCAGTTTTGTAATTAACTTTGCCAGCTTTAGAACTTGACTTCTGTCTGACTTTTTCAGTTAGAAAAGTCAATATTAATATTGAAATCGATGCGAAAATAAAGATAACATTATCTTTAACTAGCTACTTGAATCATGAACATAGTATAGTTTTGTTTTTTATTTAAAAAACTTTTAATTTAATTCTGTGTTCAAATTAAAAGACTGAAAATCAAAAGTGTAGTCTCATCTCTTAAGTCCTGGTCCGTTCAAGTCCTAGTCCACTTTGTAGTCGTCTTGTCTCTTCGCCAAGAGTGACCCAAATTGGTAACCAATATCCACAGGAAAGTCTGAAAGGAGAAACAAATGGAAAAATAACAATAAATGTCAAAAAACGCATGGTAAGATTTGTAATCTCTGTTTCAAAAGCGCCGCCCAGCGGCAGGCAGCTTAAGCATGTGATGGCATACCGTAAGCTGGCGCAACTGTAGCATACTTTCAGGCGGTGTCAGCCAAAAGAAAAGAAAAATGTATTGCATGCTGCTTTTTGGCATAAATTTGCAGAAAACGTGAGCGCAAAGGCAAATGAGTTTGCTTTTCTTGTAGTCGGACACCAAGTGTGTGCCTTGTGTATGTGTGTGTGTGTGTATTTGTGCGCACTTTCGCTTCCTGTTTACCCCTTTTAGTCGCCCACATCTTGATGATATTTTGTTGTGCTTGTGCAGCAGTTTGTTTTGAAGCTCCACGCTAAATTATTGTTTTCGTTTTGCTTGGCAAATAAAACGTAGACATAAGCAGCTGCCGTTGATCATTTAGCATAAATTAAAGACAGACCGAGACCAAGATGGAGAGAGCGCAACAGCAAACAAATCCTAATGGAGGTTATGTCAAATGACCCGGCCCCCGCCTTTGTTGTTGCCTCTTAAAGCAGCAAGAAGTTTCATAGCTTCAACCAATTTACTTCTTCAGCACATTTGTTAAAGCTAAGACGTGCAATCTATGCTATGTAAGAACATTTTATCTGTTTGTACAAATGGGAAAGTGTTTTTATTTTGTTATACTTTTAACTTATTTTGTAACTTTTTAATGCCACTTTTAAATCTTTTTCCAAACGTCTGATGGCCAACAGGTAAGTAGAGTTGATTTTTTGTCGATAACACCTCGGCGACAGATTTTAGATTCTCCTCCTTCGAGAGAAAAATGTATAGAAATAGCAAATTAGTTAATAATAAAAGTTAAAATGCTAAAAATTACCTTTTTTAAGGTATGATTTTTGATAAAATCATGATCGAGAAAAGTTATTAAAAACTTGAAACAGACTTCTACTGCCTAGAGATAAGGTAAGATTAAGCTTCAAATCTGGAGTCTCTAGCTCTTATAGTATCTGAGATCGACGCGTTTATACATACTTTATGGGGTCGGAGGTGCTGCCTTCTGCCTGTTACATACTTTTGCACAAAAACATTATACCCTTTTTACCCATTTTGAATGGGTTCAGGGTATAAAATGTAGGAAAAAATTATGATGAAAAAATCAGTAAAATTTAATGTGCCCGGTTTATTATAAAATTATTTAAAAAAAAAAGAAAAGTAAAAGGGTTTTAACGACCTAAAAAAGCTTCTTTAACATCAAAATTGAAAGTGTGGTTTTTATAGGTTGTTAGCTGTTATAATCACATTAACTGAATTACTCATAACATATTAAAGTTTTTTTTATGTTTTTTTCTTACCATACAATCGTGTTATCCGTCATAAAATTTCGTATGTCATATTTTATTTTAATTTCCGTTTTGTTTTTGACATTCTCAAACATTTCCAATACTCGCTCGTTTATATCTTGTTTTTTATTTTCTTTTTTTTTATTTTTCAAGCCACTTTCGTATTGTATCTATGCCATTGCCAGGACAAAGCACTTGCGAGAGGCCTCGTTTTTTTACATCCATTTTATACGTAAATAAAAACGTTAAATGTTTTTTTAACGTGCGCCACTTAACACTCGGCACAATTTAAAGGCAATTGAGCACAACAACAACAACGACAACAATGGATACAACGAATAAAAGAGCCAAATACAATACTGAAACATGTATATATGTATGTGTATATATATTTCACATGTGCTTATATGTCAAAGATTGCGTTCTTCTCCCCTTTTATTTAATAGCCTGAATCAATATAAAAATGTCCATAAAGGGTGTCATAAAGTTGGGCAAAATACGTATATATAAAGAGGCATCTTCGATTCTAAGAAATTATATGTATACTTGATCGGATTGGGTTTGTTTTGGTATATGAAAAACTTTTAATAAAATATTAACTTGAATAATGAACTTAGATACTTTTACTTAATACTTAACAAAACATAATCTTAATGTATGATCTGTTAAAAATATGGTATGTTGTTAATGATTTCAGATTTACTATATTATTTAAAAAATATTTAACCTCAATATTACAAAAATTAATAAAAAAATTTAAAAAAAAAAACAAAAATGTTTTAAATACAATAAAATATCTTTTAAATTATGTAAAGAAAACAAAAAAATTTATCTTTAAATCATTTGCATCTTGCAATTTAAATTACAGAGTATCTGCTGATCAATCATTTATGGCTTGCACATTTTTAGTTCATTTTTATTATTATTATTTGACCATTTGATCATTTTACCATTTTACTTGCTGCCTCGTAATTTAATATAGATTTAAGACCTCCAACCCTCCACCCCGTCCACTTCTCTCCCCCGCAACCAACACCAACAAGCATCTTGTGCACATTTTTTATGCCTTGAACAATAAATTGTCAATTGATTTTTGCGCTCATTTATTGTGCTCATGTTTTGCCGGCAATATATTTACTTACATATAAACATTATTATTTTTCTTTTGCTTCTACGTTTTTCTTTTGTGTATTTGTTCAACGTCATGAAATATGGCTAAAGAAAATATGCTTGGACCTTCACCCCCCTCCCCCCACCCCTTTCCGACAAATATATATCTTGTTAGGTGGTTTTTCTCTCATCTTCTTCGCTTGTCAAACAAATCATAAAAATAGCAATTTTTATGTGTTTATACAGACAGGCGAAGATGGCGAAGGGACGGGTAGGGGGGGGGGGGGAAGTAGAAATCATCAAATGGTGTTGCTTTTATTTCAATTATGTTGAATTCTGTTGCAGATTAAAATACATACTTCTTCGTACATACATGTATGTAAGTGTCATTTTTATTCTTTGACACAGGAATGTTGCAGGGTGCGGGGAGGGGATGCGGGGGGATGTTGGGGTGTGTTGAGGTACATCTGTAATGCCTATGGCAATAACATTGTAATAAAAAAAACAAGAAGAAAATTGTTTGCATTGAAAGCAGAAGTGTAAAATATGCCAGAATTGTGGCATGCCTCATTCACTCCTTTCACCCACACCCACGCACACACTCATATCAGCTTGCCACACATAACAAGTCGAGAGCTGAATGTTTATTTTGTGATTGATAAAAAATAAATGTTTGATTGTTGTTGTTGTGGCTGCTGCTGCTGCTGCTCCTGTTGCTGCGGCTTTTGTTGCCTGTTTTTAAAGGTGAATGGCTATTATTGTGGTTATTATTATTGTTAATGTGTGTATGTGTGTGTTTGTGTTTATTGTACTGGAACTACTGTGGCCTTGGGTTATATCCAGCATATCCCCATTTACAACAACTATGAGAATTTTGCATATGTTCGACCAAAGTGCTCCCTCTATAAACAACAAAAAAAAATCCTTTAATTGAACTTTTTTTTGGAAACATTTAAATAAGCCAGCTTGTCTTCCATTCGATTCATTAAGAAGCCGACGATCTATAGCTTTTCAATGACATTTTAAGATCCTTTAAAGACAATTGACAAAAAAATATTGAATGAGCATGTAAGTGTCCGAAATAAATATAGAATCTAAGAGTTTTAAAGACAATTGACGAAGAAATCATAAAGAATCATGCGTCCGAAATAAATATATAATAACTTATGCTCATTTATTTGAAATAACATTTATTAAAAAATACAAAAATGGTTTAAGGACAATTGACAAAGAAATTTAAAGAAGCAAGTGACGAAGAAATCATAAAGAATCCTGCGTCCGAAATAAATATATATAATAACTTATGCTCATTTATTTGAAATAACCGAAATAACGTTTAATAAAAAGAAGTATAAAAATATATTATTTATGTATAAAAAAATATTTCAATAACTTTAAATGTTAAATTGTTGATTTGAAAATACAAACAGTTTATGCATAGTTTTCCTAATTCCAATTTTCAACGCGAGCTAAAAGAAAAACGTTAATTAAGCAACTTTTTAGAAATTCCTTTTAGCCAAGCTCAACGATATAATTAACAGTGCCCCAAAAAACTGTTCAGTCGTTATCTAGGTTATTTTGCTAACAGTTTTTGCAGTTTAGTTTGAGGGCAACTATCTTTGCAGATTGCTTATGACCTTATAACCTTATGCCTGTTGCCTGCTGCCTGTTTGGTAATCAAGTGGAAGATGTTGTTGTTGTTGTTGTTGTTATTACTGTTCTTGGAACTTCCTTTGTAACGTTTGCATTCAATTTAAGGCCATTTTTGTTTGCCTTCAATATTGTCACCTTTTTGTGTGCGTGTGTGTGTGTGTGTGTGTAGGAGAAAACTCATTTATCGCCCCAATGCAACTGGGAATCCAATTCGTTATCACCTTACGTGTACTTGGTGTATGTGTGGGCGTGGTTGACGCCCATATTTATGCTATTGCTGCTACCATCAATACAATTAAATTTCCATGCTGCTTGATTTTGAACGCTCGACGCATTTTAATTATTTTCATTGAGAATGCTTTATGAAATGCGAAAAAGAGGGAGCGATAGCGTGAGAGAGGGAGAGAAGTACTGGGTCCTGCAATCTACTTCCTATCGTTTCATCCCTTTTTGTTTTTGCTGTAGCCCTTATGTAGCACCGTCTTCCGCTGTGTGTGGGTGTGTGTGTGTGTGTGTGTGTGTGTGGCAAACGGAAGTGCAACAAAAAGCAGACAAAAGGCAGCGTGCTCGAAAATGAATGTCATTTCATTCATTCGTTCAATCGCTCGTTCAGCTCGTTCGGCTCGTTCGTCCTGCCTCATGTCCTGTGCGCATGCAATTAAGCAAGGACTCGGCATGGGGCATGGAGAGTACTCAAGAACAGTTTTTACCTGTTCGCGAGAAACTGGTCAAGTTAATTACAATCTGCAATGTTTAACGGGCCCATTCTTTGGCTTTTTTTTTTGTATCTCTCTTTCTTTTGTTTGCTTGAACAAAGTAAATTTCATGCAATTTAATAGCATTTTATAAATATTTCATAAAAGGATAAAAACTCTATCTCCCTCTCTCTCTCTCTTGTGCGTTATTATATGAATATACTTGTATATATATAATAAATATTTATATATATATCTTTTCACTTTTCGTTTATTGAGGTTAATTAATATTTCAGCCAACTTACTGAATATAAATAGACTTATATTTATATATATATCTTTTCACTTTTCGTTGTTTGAGGTTAATTAATATTTCAGCCAACTTACTGCTTAAGTTGCAGCAGTTCCTTCAAGTTCTATCGACGAGTTCATTAAACGCCTTTACCTTGACCACATTAAAACCAAGCCAATATATATATTCTATTCTTGTTTGTGTAAGTTTTCTCTGCTGTTTTAATGGCCTGCAAAAGGACCCAACGTTTATGATAATAGCTCGCACTTTCTTTTTTTTCCGCGCCGCTTTTTATTATATCAAAGTCTGGTCTTAATTTCTTTCTTGCTCGCTTGGCTGTAAAATCATCTGCATAACTCTTCATTAACGCCTTTGTAATAATGCTTTTAACGTCTACATACAACTTACAGACAGTTTTCTGCGGTTTTGAGTATCACATTAGTATCACATCAAAGATGTCTGCCAAAAGGATTTCACTTAAAGGACGTTAGGGTTAATTGTCTGGAACGACTGAACTTTTGTGGTTTAAGTTGTGCATAATTTAGTTTTATTGAAATTTTTGTATCCTTTTGATATTTATGAATGGAAATAGATTCATTTATTAAATTTAAAAAAACAGTATATAAAAAAAACAAAACAATATATAAAAAAAAAACAATAAAACAATTCGTAAGTTATTAAAAAATTGGTCAGAAATATTATTTCTATTATAAAAAAAAAGAATATTAATATTATAAAGCTTATAATAGGCACATTTTAGCTTTCGTGCCCTTACTTTAAATATGATTGTTCAACTCTGTCTGCTTTCTACGGTTTTTCATCATTTTATTCATTTGCATATATATGCAAAATAATGCCAAAAACATGCCCGCAAAAATGGAATTGAAATGATGCCATGTTTATGGTCCGTCCAGCCGTTCGTCCAACAAGTTTCAGCCTTTATGTTTTATAGTTAAGCTCAACAACTATCCTGTCGCTGACTGACTGACTGATCGACTGACTGACTGATTGACGAAAACACTTTTAGCCCAAATGACGTCTCTCTTCGTGTGGTTGATGTAAACCTTTTGTGACATTAAACATAAATGCTTCATTATTGTTGTAGTTTTCAGCAACAGCCTGCCTGCCTGCCTGGGCCCCATCTATTTTCGGTATATGGGTTGCATGCAACATTTACTGACATGTTTTTTCGGTGCTGTGTGTGTGTGTGTGTGGGTGTTTTGCATAAGTTCCATCACATTTAATTTTAATGCTTAGTGTACATGTGTTCATATTAATGTGTCTTCTTTGTGCGACTTTCAAGTTTTCGCCTTAACTTTTGAACTTCGATGGATTAGACTCACTTAAAATAATGAGCGCTTGAAAGCAACAAATGAGTGAGCAAAATGAAAAAAAAAATTATTCTCTTACTTGGACCAGAGATAAGCGCCGCAATCATTGTGCTCGATTAGGTTCGCTCGCATCGCTGCTCATCGAAATCGATAGAAAGACGACCGGAGGGCCGCAGGGCTGGGCGGTAGTAGGTGTAACGTGATTGATTTGAAATTGGTTAGCGCTGATTTCACACACAATATCTCGACTTTGGAACAATGTCAATTTACTGCCACTTGATGCTCATTGCTGTTCTGTTTCCCATTTCTGATAAAAAAGATGTATTATATATTATTTAAAAAATATTTAACCTTAATATTTCAAAAATATTTACTTTTGTAACTTAAGAATGTTCATTCCTGAACAGAAATTAATAAATAAATCTATTTAACTTTTGAAATTATGTTAAGAAATAAAACAAAACTTTATTTGTATAATGAAATACCTCGAAATAAAAAGAGTTGCGTATATATATATATATATATATAAATATAACACAACTTTTAGTTGACGAGTATGTTAACAGTATGTAGAAGGATTGAAACCTTTTGAAGCTATATTCTTTTGCATTTAAGATAACGTTGCGAGCTCTAAATAATTATGCCTCACTAAATACATAATTATGGTCATAATTACCTCAACATTTTTTTTTTATACTCTTCTTGCTTTTTTTTATGCCTTTACCTTTCGCAAATTGCGAACAGAAGAGAAAATTTGTTAAGTATCTGAATTGGCTTTTCACAAGGGAAAATGTGTACGCCACCGCATGATAGCTATCTACATTGTTGTTGTTGCTGTTGTTGTTGTTATTGTATTTTTCTTTTGTTTCGCTTTTCACGCCAAGGAAATGAAATCCAATCTGGTGAACCCTTTTTTGCCATAGGCGACGCCCCTCATCGAAAAAACACCAACTAGCTAAAGTTGCTAAAAAAAAATAATACCATACACTGCCAAATGGATCAAAGTGAAATTTTCTACGCAAAAATCATTCTAATACACATAAGTGCTTGCTTGTGTATGTGTGTGTGTGTGTGTGTGTGTGTGTTGGACCCTAAATTATTAACAGCTTGAGGCACTGACTTTCACTTGCTAAGCAATATGGCGTATACGCAATGTGGTGGCGCTTTAAAAAAAATAAACAAAAACACACACACGCAGAAAAAGATAAAGAGAAAGAGAGAGAGAGAGAGAGAGAGAGGCGGACACATGACACAGCAGTTGGCCCAAATCATTTGTTGTTGTCCAGTGGCTTTTAGGCTGCCTTTTTATTATCTCATGAATGCTAAATGCTCCGGCCATAATAGGGCCCCATTCGGTGCCACACACGCGCGCATACACACTCACACACACACAAGCACAGAAAAACATACACGAGTCGTATGTAAAAGTCTACAGCAATATCTTATACAATTTATCATACAACTGTCGCGCGTGCGAGTCTGTATGCGTGTGTGTGTGTGTGTGTGAGAAGGCGCTGCATGAGGGTTTCCGGCCTTGTGCGGGTCACAGGAGTTGGAAGAGCTTCTACTTACTACTACTACTACAACAACTGGTTTTTGGTTGGCATGCTTGTGGCTTAGCCTGACCCATTATCCCACTTATTCACATTGAAGGCATTCACTCAGTCATTTATTCCGTCCGTCCGTCAGTCAGTCAGCCGACGTCGTTGTCATGCTGGGATTGCGATTACCGCCCATCAGCATATACAGTAATAGACCACATGCCGGGATACATTACGTCTCTTGAGCAGTTTGTCAAATATTATTCTTTTATAACAAGTTCTGTTTCAAAATTTTAATCTTTAAGTATAGAAAAGTTTCTTGTGCGGCTTTTCACTAACAGCTGTACTTTTTTTGTTTAATCTTTGAACACAAAATACTTCGTAAAAAGCGTCAAATTTCCGTTAAAAAAAAATTGCATGAATAAATAAATAATTATAAAAAATCGTGGTATCGGATAAGATTCAACCTGTTAACCAGAATTACAAATAAGAATGCGTCAAGTTTCCGTTAAAAAAAAATTGCATGAATAAATAAATAATTATAAAAGAGCGTAGTATCGGATAAGATTCAAATTCGACATTAAAAGAAGATTTTTAAAAAATAAACAAATCAATGTATATTCGAATATTATGAGATTCGAATTTCATTTTTTCTCCACAAAAAACTATACGAACCAGTCCATAATAATTTGCCTAGCTTTAAGTAGCATCCACCTTGCCGCATATGCTGCCAGTTTTATCAATGATTTATAGATTTTCTTCTGGTTTACCATATACTATACATATATCAAATTATAAAGTTGATCTGAATTTTCACTGATATCTTAACACACAGACATATTTACTTGGTAGAAGCCACCTGACCGTGTGACGTCTCGTTTTTGTACACCTTTTTCTCCCTTTGGGGATTCCATCTGGCACCATCAAATCGATTGCTTTGATTATGTTGTAATGTTGCCATCACTATTTAAAACCTAGTATTTTTGGTGTCAGGTAGGCTTTGCTAAAAAAATTTGTTGATGCTAAATTTCACTTCTGAGTAGAACCTTGAAGGAAGAGGTCAGGTCATATTTTAGCCAACGGGATAACAATATCCGTTAAAAAAAATTGCATGAATAAATAAATAATTATAAAAAAAAGCGTAGTATCGGATAAGATTCAAATTCGACATTAAAAGATTTTTAAAAAATAAACAAATCAAAGTATATTCGAATATTATAAGATTCGAATTTCATTTTGAACTTTTGTAATTCAGCAAAGAGTAAGTAAAATTCGTATTAAAAATATATATATAAATAAAACCTCTAACCCGCCCCCATTCGCCCTAAGTCACACAGATAGCTAGGAAGCCACTTTAAATTGCGCACGGTTGAGTCTGAGACGTTTTTTTTTTAAAACTGTATCTGGTCTGGTTAAGTTGGGTTGGGTTGAGTTGGGTCTGATGTGGAATAGAGAGAGGGGGAAAAAGTGTAGTCTTTTCGTGTCAGTGTAATGGTGGTACACCCGTTGCAAGTAAATGCCATTTGTCGAAATAAATTTCCGTTTTATTTAAATCCGCACACGCACACATACATGCGACAGAGTTGTGGGTAAGCGGACGGACGACGCACACAAAACGAGGCTTAAGTGTATATTTTATTATTATTTGGACTGCCTCTGATGACATTTGTCGTCTCTAGTGGCAACACCGCATCTATCCTTCTCTTTCTCTCTTGTATTATTGTGTGCTGGCTTTTGTCTGGCGCATTGCGTATGCTTATTTGTGTTATTACCCTCTCCCCCCTAACCCAATCGCAAACCAATTCTTCTCATCTCTCATTTATACGCCTTTCCATTCATGTTATCTTTGTATCATTTCAAAAATAGCTGCAAATCATTTAGATGCGTTATATTATATTTTTATTTCAGTTGTAAATTTACCTACATAAATAAACAATTTTAAGTTAAAAAAAATATATTGAAAACTTTTTTGCATTACTATACCATTATTAAAAAAAAAATTAAAGAGAATGTAAAATAGAAAAAAAATTTGACAGCCTTTAAAATGCAGCTTTGTAAAACAAAACAAAAAAAAAAAATATATATATTGTTGGTCAAATGTTTATATGTTTCTGCCATGACCACCTGCATACTGCAAGCCGGTAAAGCAAAATCAGTTTGCTGCCCTTTATATACTTAGTAAGAATTAGAACCACTTGGGAATTACAAGCGGCATGTTGCTAAAACACACTTTAGATTCGAATATTTTAACTAGTAAACATCCTATCGATACATAAAGTGAAAAGAAAAATATAAAATTAACCTCCTTTACTTTGTTGTGTTTCTTTTGTGAAAAAGACCATAAAAATTTGTTGATATTTGCAAAAAGGATAAGGCTTCAAGTGAAGATATTCGTCATAAGGTTGGCAGCTGTTAATTCGTATTCATCTTTCATATTGTCAAGCGCTTAAAACTAAGCCTCAATCTAAATCTGACAATGATAGCTTGTGCAGATTTTCTTGGCCTGGCCAAAATAACAAAAGCGAAAGTACCAACGCGCAGCAGTTGAAAAAAATAATAACCTCAAACAGTTCAGTGTGTGTGTGTGAGTTTGTATGTTTAGGTGCATTTGCATTTAAATTTGTGTGTGTGTGTGTTTGTGTGTGTGTGTATCACTCAAATATGCAAATTAGCTTCTAAAACTTAATCGTGGACTTTGGGCCAAAGCCCAAGCCAAGTTCTTGTATTTAGGTTAATGAATAGACAAACTTTCGACAACCTCAATGTGCAAAGTTTTCCAAGTTTTCTCGACAATTTTCCCAAGCATAACCAGCCAGAAGACAGATTTCTAAAGATGGTCACGTGTGCGATTTCTTTTTAAGTTTCGCTTATAATAAAATTAAAAATTTTGTGTTTATTGCACAAGATGTTTGTCAATGACAAAACAATAAACAAATTATAGGAATTAATTTTTTTTCGATCAATTCGTGTCACGAAACGCGCTTAAAAACTCTTAAGGTTGACGATGACATTTTTAAAAGTGTCGCCACAGCGCAAAGGTAAATGCATTGAAAACGGAAACCAAAACGATGTCTGAGGTACAACTGTAAACTGAGCGTAGAGGGTAGAGAGAAGTTTGAATGCTAAAAGGATGTGGCCGTGTGGCATTATCAAGAGAAATATGTAAAAATGTGAAACTTCTGTTTGTGTTTGACTTGCAGCTTGCAGAGAATGGTAAAGAGAGAGAGAGAGAGAGACCAAGTTGAAGGCGCTTAGCTTTTGAATATTTGAGAATATTTGGTAGTAGATAGTTAGCAGAAGCTGGGATCTGGGAGCTAGAAGCTGGAAGCTGGCGACGTCTCTAAGCCTATTAAGGACATCAAACAAACATTTTGTAAAATTAAATGGCATGCAAGGCAAGCACATGTGCCTGGTCCACCAATCTTTGCACTTAGTCTCCTTTCTCCTTGTACTTTGCCTTTGCCTGCCTTTTCGCCTTTGCTATAAGTTTGCACAAAATATTTCAGATATTATGTCACACTTAAGGGATGTCCTCGCCATTTATGACCGCACACACACACACAGAAGGGCTTGGCTGGGATTTGAAGCTTCAAGCTTTCTCGGAATTTGCTAAACATTTTAAAATATTTATGAGCTATTAACACTTGGGCAATACCCTCCAGCACTCAAGTGTTGATATTGCGATTTTCCTACTACTTCCTACTGCGTAGTAAAAATTGCGGCAAAAAAGCCTCATAGTGTGTGTGTGTGTTTGTGTATGTGTGTTAAAATCTATGGAAATGCTTGACTGCCTGATATATGAACTGTTGCGGTCATTTCAAAGTTATTTATTACTTGCTCGGCTTGCACAAAGATAAACGGTTTCGTTTCATAGATATGGCTTGTGGTGCATTCTTGTGGCAACTTTCTCATTCCTTTCCTTCAACAATTGCAGTTCATTGATAGGCAGTAAAAATTCACACATACATTTATCAAGTTGATCTAAAAGTTTCAAGTTTCAATATCTTATGATCTTTGAAACATTTGTGTACACTATAATATTTAAATATTGGCAGTTTCGTTTACAAGTTTATGTATCTCGATAATATGCAAGATCCTTAGATGAACATTCATTTTATTATGCTCTTAGCTAAATTTGATTAAACCGTATATATTTTTAGCTGCCAAGAATCCGGCTGTTCCACAAACTCATCGAATTTTATGTGAACCATAATCAATGTAAAAACTCTGCATACTTTCCAATGCTTTTTTATGCTTCACCAAACACAAAAAAAAAACATACACACAGAAAATGAAACGCGGTCAATGAACACAGGAATATACGAATATGAGAATGCCAAAAAATAAAAAAATAAAAAATAGAGTTACAAGAAGAGAAGTCGCTGCAGTTATCGCTGGCAAAGCCAAAACCAACATAGAACCAGGCAGTGTGTCGCAGTTTCTGGGGACAGTTGCACAGTTGAGATTCGAGTTGAGTTGCATGCAACACACTCAAACACACACACACACACAGGCTTACGCGAGACCTTTGCCTCAAATTTGCTGTGTATCTTGTCGAGCAGACGGGCCAAGAGGAATTGAGGGAGCAAGATATAGGGTCTGGACAGTGCCAAAAAAGAGTGTGTCTTTTTTTTTTGTTTGCTTTGTGGCTGCCAAGGCTCAAAAACGGCAAAATATAAAGCCGAAAATGAAGTAGCCACGGCCTGGTGTGCATTTTTCTTTAAGTTTCTCAAGTGAAGGAAAACATGCAAACGTACTGACAGAGACGTAGCGAAAGAGATACCCAGTGAATGAGAGACAGAAAGACATTCACAGTGAACGAGAGAGAGAGAGAGAGAGCGATAGCGAAGAAAATGCCAAGGAAAGTTTTTGGCGCTAGTGAAATTTTTGTGGTCGAGCAAATTTCGGGGGCTTCGATGAAATTGCTGCCAAATAGGTTACAAGCAATTTTTAGCTTGGGTCGCCTGTTTATGGAGTTGTGTTTTTAGCCGCTTCTTCTTTTTCATGTTGTTCTTGCTGCGGTATTTTGGCCAGCGTGTTTTTCACTTAGTTGTTTGATTTTTTTTCTTTTTTTTTCTGTGTGCTTCTTCCCATTTTTGGCCAGTAAATGAAACGGAAATATGTTTTGTGGGCTCACTGAACAAGCAGCCTAACCAGTTCATGCCAAGCAGTTGCTGAGGGGTCAGAGGTTGTTGGTGGTTGGGGTCATTTGGTTTGCCAAGTAGCTGCTAAAGATCTAAGAGTAACTATCAGCTTTAATGCAGCAACCTTTTTACAAGCCTAAGAGTTCGAAAACTCAAGAATTTTGATGTCAAAAGAGCATCTTACAGTCAGCTAGATGACTCATACTCTTTTTGCATTTGTTGCCATACATATATTCGATATTCATAAATTTATATTTTCTATTAGCGAAAACTTTTCAGTCGCTTTTGGTGTTTTTTGGTGGTGAAGTTGACTGCACTTAGGCTAATTTAACCACTAAACCAGCTCATACATGTACGTAAATATATGTATTTTTATATATATTTGACAGGCATACAAACATGTCAGTCATTTGGCAGCGTAGCTATTGTCATAATGCATCAGTTGTTGTTGTTGCTGTCATTTAAAGTCTGGCCACAAATAATTTTATTTGATGCTTGCTTGTTGCAGATAAATATTATTGGTTAAAGAAGATCAAATACGCTTTAAAATTTAGTAACTTAATAATAGAAAAGTAACTCGTTTAAACAATATATGTATGTTTAATTTAACGAATTATTTTACTGCATTTAAAGCACATTTTTATATATCTATGTCGCCAACTTATTGCATTATTTAAAGTACCCCAGTGCAATGAATGTTGTCGATTTTGCTGCAGGAAATTAAAAACCACAAATCTAAAATGTTTGAAATATCCGGTGGAACAATTAATACATTAATGCAACGATTGCCAGAGGGCGTTAGCGGGGATTCCCCAGAAAGCGGAAGTGTAATCAGTAGCACGAAATAAAATGGCGGCTGCTGCAAGTAACGGTTTAATTGCATATACAAATAAAAACATTTCGTTGATATCGTCGTCTATATTATTATTATTATATTTCTTTTTCGTCGCACTCGTTGCATTATTAATTTAAATAACTGAATGCATATTGATGATGTTTTAAAGGTAATACCAAAAGTTCCATTTTATTTTTGTATTTTTGAATTCATTTTTGTTGTTGGTCAGTGACATTTGATTAACGCAGTTTAGCAGCACCCTTTGCTGTTTTATTGTTGCATAATTATTTTATGTGTTTTGTTGCATTGTTTATTAACAAATTGCATTGAAAGTATCGCGATACGAAAGCAGTTCAAAAATGTTTACGCTTCAGTTAGTCCCAGCTTATCCTACGTTCATACCAAAAAAAAAGTATTAAATGCACTGCATTAATTTCGAAAAAATGAAAGAAAAACTTAATCAAATACGTACTTCAACAATGCAAAATATAAACGGGAATCCCCGGCACAACAGAGCTTCTTTGTGCTAATGATAATACAAATTGTGTTAATTGCTTGCCCTCGGCTCCAATATGTTATTCATTAATTAAATATTCATTTTTACGCGCGCGTCATTTTTATTTTGTAATTGTTCTTGTGTCAATGAAGCTTACACATTTATCTTGTTAAAATTCAATTAATTTTTATTAAAGTTAACCCATAGCCTGTCGATAAGTGCTGCATAATGAGAGCGTGATTCTCAATATTCATTGATTTTTTATTTGATCATTGTCAGTGTTGATGTGAATACAAATTGGCACATTCATATATAATTATAATGACAACATTTACATCTTATAATATATGCTGAACGACATTTAATATTATTATAATTATTGGTATTCATTTTTAAAGAGAAACTCCGAATTCTTTTGTAACTATAACTTTAAGAACAACAATATTGCCATCTCCCAAGAACTTGGCCACATTTGTGTCAGTAAAGTGCTATTCAGAACTCATTGCAGACATTTTTTTTTGTTTTTTCTTTGTGGTAGTTTTGGCAATACTTGACGGTTGAGCATCGAGAAACGGGAATCAGATACAATCAGACAAAAGAATGTGAAATTTCTTTAGCAAGCAAGCGAAAAAAAAAATACTTTTTATATTACGTATACGCCCTCGCAAACACACACACACACACACACGCAGATAAACATATTGACCTGATTTTGCTTATCAATGCAATGCAATTTTCTTGCTGTTGTTGTTGTTGTTGTTGTTTGCCGAGGCAGCCACATAACAAGGCTTGCGAAATTGGTGGAAATGGTGTGTGTTAAAGTCGGGTTGTGTTTGGTTTCGTTGCTTATCGGCTGCCAGCTGGCGTCGCTATTGCTGTTGCTCCTGCTGCTTCTGCTGTTGCATGCAATCTGCAATCTGCAACACAATCTCTGCTCTAACAACGGAAAAATGAAGTTATTGGAAAATGACTGTCAGTCAGACAGCACATGGCAGTCCAAGGCGTGGCAGGGCGGGTCGGGTTAGTGCGGAAAGAGAAAGACATTGCCATCCTTAGCCTTAGCTTGCCACACACACACACACACACATATTTTAGCCGCACAAAATATTTGGCATCTTCAGGCTGTTTTTATGTGGCAGACATTCATGGTTTGGTTTTTTTTTTATGTTTCTCTCTCGTTGCTTTTGCTTTGTTTGCTGATGCTCGGAAGTTGTTTTGTTGCTTGCCACATGGCAGCACTTTTCACTTGGGGCAAGATTGGCCCATTGGGACCAGGACTTAGAACGGCAAGCGCCAAAATACTGTGTCGATAATCAAACGTCAGCACATAAAACTCAATGCTTACTTGCTACTACAAGCTGGACACACAATTGTCATGGCCAAAGAGGAGTGCAGGGAATGCCAAACATTTTACTCTTGACTGGATTTCTTTTGATTTCGATTTGTGGACATTGTGGCCTGACAGGTTGCATATTAAGTTTAAAAATTATGTTTCCACTGTAAATGCTGCGCGGAAATCAACGGAATGAGATTTGTAACCGAATGATCTAAATTCTCAAAAATGTTTAACTTAATCATGTCAATCTTAATCATGTTTTCTTTCTTTGATAGGTCTCGTTCTATATATCATTCTTCCTACAACAACTTGCCAATTATCTTATGCTATATTTTATATATTTCATACTCAAAATTCCTTTCTTTGTATTCCATTGTTATTACTGCCAATAGCATATTATCTTATTTAACTATCATAAATTGTTTTGACGTTTTTCTTTACATCTCTGAAGTCAAAACAAATGACAAATGCATTGCATGATTGCATAAGCTTTGTTATGCACCTTTCCCATAAATATTTTTAATAATTTTTGGGCACAGCCCAACTTTTATATACCTTTACTCTCACCCTTTTCCTTTCCCTCTCTCTCTCTCTCTCTCTCTCTTTTTTGTTTTGTTCTTTTTGTATGTTACTGTCGCCCCTTTTTTGTTGCAACGGCCATTTCCACATTCAAAATTCATTTATGCTGCATGTTTGCATATCTCGCTATAGATATTTTCATTGACATGAATTTTGGCTTACACACAAGACCATGGCCGAAAGCTGCGTACAGACAACTTACCCCGCTTCCCTCCGCTCTTTACTCTATTCCCTTTTACTATGCCCCTACAGCCGCTATTGAATTGGGCTTCTGGCTCCCAAAAATAATATTCTGACATTCAATTCGACATTTGTTTTCGCTGCTGTGGCGTTGTTGCAATTCTAAGCGTTCGCTGTTGCCACCGGATGTTGCATGCCAATTTTTGGCTGCAGCTTTTCTTTTTGTTGTTAGCTGTTGTTGTTGTTAGCTGTTGGCTTTTGTCGATGCTGGCGGGGCTCAACAATGTATCAGATAATTTATTTTGGCGTCGGCGGCTACTGCCTCTATTTATGGCATTTGTTTGCAAACTTTTCGCTTCTCTTTCTCATTCTCGCTCTAGATTTCTCTTTCTGGCGCGCACTCCAAATATTTAAATTTGCCAAAACACTCGACGAAAAGTCAAGAGACGCCTCTCCTCCACGCACTTTGCAATATTATAGAGTACGGTTTAAATTCTAGTCAGCTGCGCATCAGTTTCGTGCATACCTTTTTTTTTTTTTTTTTTTTGCAAGTTTAAATGTTTTTTTTTTCGGCTATTTGAGCGTGTTAACTTTGTTTTTTCCTTTCAACAACATTCTTCAATGGCATGTTATCGCTGTGAACTTTTTCTTGCTGTTGGCTTTTTGTACTTGCGTTGGTTTGTTTAAAAGTTAACTGCGAATTGGAGGCCAATTTGATGATGTTGCTTTTAGAGTAGATTAAATATTTGTATTTCAATTGTTCTTACTAGGTTTGGTTCAAGGAAAGGGCACAAGTACGAGTTTTATCTTTGAGCTCTGGTAAAATCTTAAGAACTTATCATTTGTTCTGTTCTGTTCTGTTCTGTTCTGTCTTCCTGTTATTATTTGTTATGTCATCTGAAAGGCAGCCTAAAATCTATTTTTAAAACAACTTATCATTCTTATTTATATCTTATTCAGCCAAACATAAAATACAAAAGCTTTTATCGTTCTTTCCACCAAGAATCATTTAATTTAACCCATGTTTAATCCCTTTTGCCTGCTTGTTGTCCTTCTTCTCGTTCTGTTATCCTGTTGCTTCAAGCTTTTTTCTGCTGTTGCACTCTTATTCAATTGCAAATCACACGACATTGTAAACATTTGTAAAACGGCTTTAAAAAAAAAAGAATGAAAAAACATAAAGAACAAAGGCGAATTGTATGCTGTATGTAAGCTGAATGACGAGACATCAATCACCAGACGGCACGTTTGTCATGCGTCCAACAACAACAGCAACAACAAACGCACTGTCAAATTCATTGAATGCTCTTTCTCTCTCTCTCTCTCTCTCTATCTCAGACACGCCCACTCATACTACTAAACGCCCCTTAATGCTAAAGAAATCGCTACGTTAAAGTTTAAATGTTTCGATTTTTCTTTGCATTTTTTTTTCCTTGTCTATTTTTGTTGATATTTTTTGTTTGATTTTTAGTATTTTTAGCATTTTCCCAAAAAAAAGCAACTGACAAAAAGTTTTGTTATTTTTTTCTGCTCTTGTTCTCAAAATGGATCGTTCGCATTCCATTTACCTGCAACATTTTCTAATGACATCAACAAAAACAGCTACAACAACAACAACAACAAGGACAACAGCTTAAAATTTGTTGCTCGTTGTGACATAAAGATTGATTAGTTTCTCTCATACTTCAACTCTCTCTCCCCTCTCTCTCTCTCTCTTTGAGTAAAATGAACTTTTGGCAAATTTATGCGCTTCCGCTTGATGATGGAGAAGCTTCTACAATGTCGAGTAATTGTATTGCCGTTTTCATACCCTTACTTGTTGAGTGAAACGCATGCATTATTCGAGTAGTATGCTAAATTTACAATGCATTAAAGAAGGTTTATTAATGATTCATTAACTTGTTTATATTTTAACTGGTTTTGTTCATGCATTTTTCTTTCTTGTAGATTTGTTTTTACTTTCTTTTCACTTTAATACTTTATAAATTCCATTGTAGAGTATTTTATTTTCGATCCTTTTCACAATGCAGCTCGTTCTTTTGTTAGCACTTGTAAGCTGTAAATAATTTGTTGCACACATTTTGTGTTAGTGTGCAAAACACACACATACTTAAACATATATATATATATATGCATATATATGCTCGTATATATTGAGTGTATAATTTGCTTTTAATAAGCGTAAATAGTTGTTAGGTGTGAGAAAAGAGCTTCATCATCCACCGAGGCAGCAATAATAACTCTCCACTTTGCTTTGAAACGTTATTAAGTCGAGTGGCAGTTGCTTAGCACATTTGTTGCTTCAACTACAACTGTCCATTAAACGTGTTGCAAGTGCTGCTCATTATGCGTATGAAAGAAAGTATTTAATAAACAGCACAGACACTTTTACTTCTTCCATCTAGCTTTGCTAGCCAACATATTTGTGCTAAAGTAATTAAGTTGTATGCCATTAAACGTCAGCTGAAGCATCCATAAATATGGCATGTCTGAACATGTTCTAATTTCAAGTAGTTTTAGCTTCACACTTACTTACAATAACAATCTCAGATATCCTGGTGTAACAGCTGGCTTGCCAGTTCAATGAACTACACAAAGCAAAATGTTTGCTTGACACATCAAATTGAAGTGAAATTGATTACTGGCCAAGTGTCAAGAAGAGATTATCAAGCTAAAAGTACATAAAAGGTGCAAGTGTAAATGTTAACTTTATAAGAACACTTTAAGGATTTTACTTGTGTATGAATTCAATTTAGTTGCTTAATATTTTATCGCAGTAAAAATCTTTAAAAGTAAAACATTCTAGACAGTCAATATTTTGTAACTCTATATATATTTATAATCTTATATTGAACAAGTTAAGTTTCAGATATAAATCTGTTCGATGCATTTTATTTCTGTTGCCCTTCAAACGCCCTAACCCTATTTTAAATCGAATTTACAGTATTTAGTTTTTCCAATCAGCCACAATTTGTTGCGCACAAAGATTAATTAATATATCACATCTAATGTCGTAACAAATTGAAATACATCGATTGCGTTTTGAAGCAACAGCACATTGCAAAATTGACTAAGAGCTATTCTCATTCTAGCTGTTGGGTGTTGGGGGAGTAGAGGCAGAGAGGTCGTTAGCTAGGGGAAAACAATGAAAAACACGAAGCGGGTAACTGGCAAATGAAGTTTCACGCTAAAATGAATTACAAGCAAGCAAATACAAAAGCAAACATTGAACAATTCTGCTCGAGGTTAAAACAGCTGAAAAACTAGGGGGAAAAGAGCAAAATTAAAATTTGAGGAAGAACAACGTTTTATAGCCAGACATAAAAAGAACAGGGAAAGAAAGCAAAAGGTAGAAGGAGAGAAAGAGAAAGAGAGAGGGAGAAAAAACTATGGCAACAGCTAATTTGCGCGTTGCTGGCAAATCAAAGAAACATTTCTCGCGCGTTGCAAGCTTTGTGTTTTATTGGGTCATTTCGACAAATAAGCGAGAGGGTGTGTGAGAGAGAGAGAGAGAGAGAGAGAGAGAGAGAGAGGGCAGCTGGGAGGAGAAAGGATAGTCTAGGGTAGCACTATAGATGGCATACGAAATCAATTTCCTGTTCGCTGCTTGCTTGCTAAATCGATTTGAGTTTGGTTAACCTGCCAAAGTTGCAGCCATAAAAACCTCGGCGCAAAAAACCAAAAACAAAACAAAAAAACAAAGGCAACAAACTTTTGGTGCACGATGGAAACAAACAAATTTTAACAGGATTATCGTAGGTGTTTCAGGAACTGTGTGGGCGTGGCCTCGGCCCCCAATGGCCTACAATTGTAACGAAAACTTTTTGCCGCTTCTGTTTTTCCTGCTTGTATTTCCTGTGTGCGTGTGTATGTGTGTGTGTGTCCTTTACACGCTCAAATAAATCAAAAATTTATATATTTCTATTGTTTGCAATACAGCTTGCGTATTTGTTGCTGTCGTTCTACTTAACATGTTGTTTTGTATTTTCTTTCGGTTTTATTTTTGTTTTTATTTTTGGTGAGCCACTTGTATGGCTTGAGCGTTACATAATCAAATCGACAACGAGGACCGCACAACACAAATAATATTACGCATACGCCGCATTTGCCATCGAACTGAACTCATTTGGTTGTTGTTGCTTGTGGGCTAACAAAAAAAGGGTTTGCATTTACTTTTGTTCGCCATTGTTTGGATTTATGCTCGTATCTGTGGCACTGTGTCAGGGCTGGACAACAATTAGGCAGTGTATCTGAAGCAAAAAGGAAATATACAAAAACAACAACAATAACAACAAGAGCAACAACAACAGCGACCACAACGACAACATTATGAATACGAGCCTAGCAAATTAGTAGCTTTTTCTTGTATTTTGTATACCCTAACAGGGAGTGTTGTAAAAACATCAAGTCGTGTGTAAGGTTAAAAACATTTAATAAATAAATAATTAAATAATTAAAGTTAACTTTAAGTTTATTGATGATTTTATTAGGGAATATACTTATTAAATCTAGCGATTTGTGTCCATTTATGTGTAAGAGTATCAAATACTCTACATAAATTTAGCTCTGCTTTTATTGGCCTTTTCTTTTGCAGCTTGTCATCGTTCTCATCATCATTTTGCTTTCATTTGCTTTTTGGACAGCCCGTGTCCTATGGCAACTTAATTTCTGTTTCTGTTTCTTTTTCTAGGTTTTTTTTTTTGTGTGCATAAGTTTGGGAAAGAAAACCGGGCCACACAAATATTGTGAAGCTGGTGTCTTTCGTTTTCTTTTTCGCTCTCTTTGTCAATCATAATTTGGTACATTGAGCTTTAATTGACCTACTTGAAGGCGATTGCAACGAACAAAAGCCAAATGAATCGTTAAAAGCGAGCAAACTATTTAAATGATATGTTTGAAATTGATTTAAGACATGGCTTTATCATGACTATTAATATTTTGAAACACTTTGTAATGCAAAAATTAGTTTAGGGTTTAAATTGAATTTCCATTCAATCGCTTTGACTGTTACCTAAATATAGTTTATGGCGTGTCGACAGACACAATTTAAGCATATTAATGCGTTATTTATTGGCTTTTAAGCTTAGGCCAGAAGTTTGAATGTTGTACATTTTCAACCCTTTTTCCTTGTCTCATAAATATTGAAATCAAATGTTTGACCTTTTGTCCTTAAGGCAGGCAGACATATTTGGGCTTTCGCTTACAATTGTGGAGAAGTTGGCATAGAAAACTACAACTTGCTCTTACCAGAATGCAATTAAAATATTTTCGGCACAAAAAAAAACCATAACCAGAGCCAATGATCTCGTTCTTGCCAAGTGGCTGTTGTAGGGGTGGTGAGGATGGTGGGTGGAAGGAGATAGAAAAATGCCTGTGCTTGATTTATGAGAGCATTTTTCGTCCAAGAACATTTTACAACAAGCGGCATTCAAAATTAAGCAAAAGCGTAATACAATATATACAAAAATATGCTGCGAAAAATTTCATAAAACACATAAAACTGACATGCTAAAAGGGGCAAAAACTGGGTGGGGGGAAGACAGCAAAATAGTATGATAGAAAAAAAGTGCAGCTTGCACGTCTTATAAACAGCAAAATTATGAAAAGCCAGCTTTTCACAGGGTTGGGTCCAAGGGTCCAAGGGGAGGTGCTGTAGTTGAGGCGCAGGCTGTTTGTGAAAAATGACGGCGCACAGACAGTGACTGCAAATTGGATATGTATGTGTGTGTGTGTGTGTGTGTGTGTGTGTGTGTGTGTGTGTGTGAAGGGGCAACAGCAACAATTTTCTTCATGAATATTAGATGAATGAACGCAGCGCGAGCCAAACTCAGCCAAAGGACAGTCGTCCTGGCTCTGGGAAGGCTTAAGTTGCTCAACGGCTGAAATGAGCTTGCTTGAAGCTGTGGGGTGAGAGGTAGATAGCTGCTCGAGGCCATGCGGCCGGCATAATAAATAATGACCAGCATTCTTTTGTTGTAATTGAAAATGTTGGTCATTCCAAAGCGCTCGCGGTCCGTAAGAACGACGGCGGCGGGGAGTGGCATTCGCTCGACGCTCGTTTTCCTTAAAGCAAAAATGATTGCCATACTTTTGTGCAGTTATGTGTCGGTGGCAACGACTTTACCGGATACGAATATGGCTCTCGGTGCAGCAGCAGCAGCAGCATTAGCGAACTTTAGCTCGCTTCCGCGTACTTTTTCAAAATTCAAAACAGGCGCCAGAACAAACAACCCACCGCCTCTGATTCTGACGCTGATTGGTGGCTTAAATGCCGCCTTGTGTACTTTCCAGTCGGACGAAAGAGAGAGAGAAAGAGGAAAGCTTTAACCTGAGGTTGTATCCAGCGTAATTATGCAGGCGAAAGCTGTCGTCGCGCATTAAAAATGAGCCTGAAATTGATATCCTGGCTATCCGCCCCTCCCTCCCCCCCAACGCGATTTGCAGTGATAAATTGCAGTTACTCAAAGTGAAGCTGGATTTTTATCTATATATATTTCTTGCGTTTGTTGGTTTCCTTATAATGATTGGCAGTTGCATTGCCAAAAATATCTTGATTGATTTATGCGCATATATATATATGTTTCTGAGTCCTGAGTTTGATGCCCCAGTGTCAATTTTTATGGAATATATTTAAGCTAACCTAAAACTCAAAGTAAACAGTTAAGTAAAATATATTAAATTATATGAAATCCATAAGCACTTGGCCAAAACTAAATTACCTAGTAAAAGCTTAAACTCTACTAAGCAGAAGACTTTAAATTATCTATATATATATATATATAGTCTTGTAGTCCATTCGTGCTTTGTTTGGCTTTGGGTTTTGTAAAATCAAATAAACCGTAGCTAATTGTGTTTGTAATCAACTAAATGGCCGATATTTGCCTTTAACGAGACTCTGCCTTCGAGATTTTGCTCATAGCCAACAGGATCCAATATACAAACACAAATACCCAAATACACACACAGACACACACACAATACGAGTTAGCTTACTTACTGCCAGTGTGTACATAACCTCACTTAACCTAAACTGTCTGAGGGGCAGGTCGCGCGTTCCTTGCGTCCTTCCTACTTCCATCCGTGTTGCACGTTCTAATCGCTTTCCGCTCTCACACTCCGAACGTGTAATTAATGACGTTGGCAAAGAAGAAGAGAACGGAAAAAAAAATTTACATCAACGAGGAAAAGCAAACAAAACTTTTTGTTAGTTCGACTAGACTAGAGGTCGTCCTGGTGGGCTGGTGTCCTTGTTTGTTTCCTTGTTGCTTTTTCCATTTTGGCTATCAACGCCTTGGACACTTTGTCATCATTTCATTACGTTGCAGAAAATGATCTCCGCGTTTCCCTTTTTCTCTCTCACAACATTTTTCTTTGTCTTTTTTTTTTTTAGATAATTTGTCTTTCAGGTGCGCCTTGAAATTTGTCAACAATTTTGGGCCACAAAACTTGCGATTACTTAAACCCCTGAAAGCAACAAAGTGGCATCTATTAGTGATAAAAATAGTCCCTAACAGCAGCGGCAACAGCAACAGCTAGGCAACAAATGAGCCAACAGCTGTTGGATGACTCAGCATCTGTTGTTTTTGGCCTCGATTATATTGGGGCCAAGGCTGTTGGACTATACAAAATATGATATTATGCTGAAAAATTATTGACATATTTTAAATCAGAGTTTGGGTACAAATTTAATTTGATTGGCCATTAGTTGAATCTAGGTTAAAGTCTCTGTCCCTCTCCCTCTCTCTTAATCTCTCATTCTCTTCTTGACTGTTGGTCAACCATTTACGTTCTTTGATAACGGCAATTGACATCGTTTAATACTTAAGCTTAGGGGTAGGCCGCAGCTTATCATTGGCCAAAATAATGCTTCTCACCATAAAGCATTATTAAGTTATGACCTTAGTTCCGTTGCGGCAAAAAGACAGCATTAAATTATGACTCGCGCCATTTGGCGAACATGAAATGTTATAGCTGCTAAAGGATTTGGCATTGTTGTGCTTAAAGTTGCGGTTTTTTACGGTTCAGTTGTGGCCACAAAGCAATGATAAGCCAAGGTATATAAAACTACTCTTCAAGTAGCACTAAATGCTTAGCGTTGTGATTTTTGTGCCTTTAAACATAAAGATAAAGTTACTTAATATAGCATTTGTAGACAGTATGAACACCAAATTATTATAATATTATATATTTATTAAGATAAATAAAATTGAAAACTTCTACAAAATTCCCAACAATTATTTCCTAATCAGTTTATATTCTTCTTAAAACTGAAAATATTAGTTTAATAAATCACTTTAACTACTGCATCGATGTGTATACATTTATGCACTCGTTTTTGTTTTTTTATTGATTTATTAATTTACATATTTTTGATGTTGGTATAATCACAATTTGCATAAATGTCAAACGCTGAATTAGCTGCCAATTATTATTTTTAATTGATTGCTGAAGTTTTTCTTGGTGATTTGCATTTGATACATGAAACAAAAAGTTTGTTTGTGAAGCGCGAAGTTTATTTGTTTTTTGTTTAGCCTTTTGACTAATATTTGCATGTTAAATATGACTTTAGTCAAGTACTAAATGTACTTTATTTTATTACTGAAAACTTTAAAGATATATTTATGCTTTAAGTTATTTATTAAAGTTCTATTTAGCACACTTGTTGAGCACTTTCACGTTTCTTTGTTAGTTACTTTTGGTCCATGTGTCAGTTTCTGGAATTTTACTATACGTCCGCATTTGATTTTTTGCAATTTCCTGTGTTTCGGGTCGAAAGCAAATGATTAATAAGATTTTTACTAGCTTTGTCAAGATTCTAAGATGACCTGTAAAAAGTTTTCATTTAACATTGACTTAACCAAAATTTATTTCCATTCACTTTAAATGTTTCATCACACGCTGGAACCTTGTATAGCTCTCCATGAACTATAATTTTAAGGAAACAACTGATGTGTATACCCTATCAGTACTTTGCTATTAGGTATAAAGCACCTTTTCGGAACTTTTTGCTTTTGCTGCTTACAATTCACCTAATTGAAGTCTTTTCACGCAACACAGAGACGCGCACACACCCACACACACAAACACTCGAAGGTAGGAGACAGCTTTCATCATTATCAGTTCACTCAAGCAACGTACCTGAGACAATTTTATTTTTCTTGTTTTTTTTTTTTTTTTTTGGGGTAAAAGCAATATTTGTAGCTGATGTAGATAAATGAGTAGACTTCGTGTTTCAATTAAAGTGATTGAAGTGCGTCTGTATGTGTGTGTGTGTCTGTGAAAATGTGCTAAACGTTTTAACTAGCACAAAACTTGTTCATGGCCGTTCAACTTTTATACGGGAAGAGTGAGAAAAGGGAGAGCTCATCTGCTGTGTCTTTGCATGAAGTTCGTGACGCGCTATTTGAAACGCTTTTCTCGCGAACTGTCTTGGCAAATTAATAAGGCAGCTGGTTGCCTGACTGGCTGGCTGGCTGGATAGCTGCTGTGTCAGATCAATCTAAATTTAGCGCAGGAAAACTTGTTCAACACACACAAGTTGGCCTTAAAAGTTTGGTGTGAAATAGTTGCGTTGGCATTTGGCGGCATTCGTTTCAACATCTAAATGGTTTTTGCATGCTGTCTGACAGACAATTTATCAATGCGTGTTAGTCAAGTTTCAAGGTGCAGCAGGTTGTCATAAATTCTTTAATATGGCTTATAAGTTTTATCAATAAAATGCATTTGTTTACAAGTTTCCATGCCATTTTTCAAGTTTCGTAACTTTTTAAAGAAACAATACGAATTTTTTTTTGGCACGTTAAGTTTATTTTTCTTTTTAAAATTCCTGTACTGAGTCGTGCTTAAGATTAACATGCGCATGAAATGTGCATTCGTACACGATTCGAGCTCAACTCTAATTGAGACTAAGATCGTTAATGTTAAAGCACAGGATGCAGATGCTGAGGCTGCTTCATCATCATCTTGCGCTTGAGCGTGTGGCTACCTGCGGCTTATTGCATTCTTGCGACATTTTATCGCATGCTGCAAGCATTCGCATGCAAAATGCAGCAAATGAGACAGCAGCAGCAGCAACTTCTGGCAAAAGCTGGCATCCAGCTGGCCTCGAACTCCTTTAAGCTGCTTTCCTTCTGCTGCTGGCTGCTGCTTCGTTTGCTGTCTGCTCTCTGCACCATTGCAGTCATCGTTGTCGTCAACGTGGTCGTTGTCATTATTACCCTGCTGCCATCATGCATCAAGTGTCGTTGTCATTCTTTTCTTTTGCTTTTTATCTCTCTCTCTCGCTCTCTTTGACTTTCACCTTTTTGTTGTAGCTGTCGCACTTTTAGCATTTGTCACTTTTCGCTGAATTTGTTTTATTTTTTTCTGCTCATTTTTTGTGTTGCTTTCGCGTATTTTACTTGCGCTGGTAAAAAAAAGAAAACTTTGCACATAATAATAAAATGGCTGCGGGAATTTTTGAGGCGCGCAATGGCTTGGCTTATGCAATGGAAATTGTACCACAAATGTATGGGTGTGTGTGTGTGTGTGTGTGTGTGTGTGTGTGTGTACGGTCGCAGCTGTTGTTGTACTGATAAGCAAGCCGCGTGCTTACGTTTGTTGTGGTTGTTGTTGTACTCTGTCTGCGCCGAGCTTAAAATATCATTTATTTCTTCGTTTTTGTTGTCTGTTTCTGCTTAAACATTCTTTTCGTGGAGAGGGGGTAAAAGCGTTTTGCGGACAGCTAAAGTGGCAGGTGGTGTATAAACAATGCTGAAGTGTGCACAAAACAAGGCAAGTGTGTGTGTGTGTGTGTGTGAACTTGTGGCTAATACATAAGTACTAAAAATATCTTGCAGTCGCTTACAATGACTATGTTCTTAGCAAATGTATCTCAAGGTGGCAGCTCCTTGTGAGTATTTTGTTTTAAAGCTTTGAATTTTGACATCTCAATGATGATTATAAGGTAAAAATTTTGTTTATGTTTGGATTTTGTTATGCTAAGAAATTATGTAAGTAGCTATGTAATGAATTTGTTTCCCCTTTTAGAAACGATATTTTTAAGTTGAAAATTGTTTCGATTATAATAGTTTCTTTATTTTTAAAGAATCTTTGAGAGTTTCTTCTTATTTTCTGTGCGTTTTTTTTGTTAAATAAAAGTATTTACCTTAATTTTATGATATTCCTTTGGTCTAGAAATTTCTTTGAAAAGTTAACTCATCCATCAGCTTACAACTACACATACATGCCACACATACATACATGCATGCCACACAATGCAACTGTGTATCCTAAAATGAGCTTACATATCTGAGAGGCAAAAGCATTTTGGTAACTTGTAGCTGCACTTAAGGCATTTACATCTAACTGAAAATAGTTAAACTTTCCCTTACCGCTACACCTCATTACGCCCACTACTCCCATTCTACTCCCATTCTACTCCCATTCTACTACTTCTGCCTCACAATTTAAATTGTGTTGGAATTTTAATTTTTGTATCTCAGTCAAGGCAAAGCATGCTTAGAACAAAAACGCAATGACCACGCCCACTCACAAGACAACAAAACATCCCACCTGATACCACCTGAAGCGTTTGCATTTTGCTATGAGCCTTAACTTTTAGCACACAAGCATTTGCTTTGTGTCATTTTTCCTGTTCTTGCAACCAACAAAACGAAGAAAAAGTAGGAGAGAAAAAAAGACTATATATATATTATATATGTGTGTATATAAAAATGTTGCTGCCAAACAATTTGTGTGTTCAAATAGTTTGCTTCAGGGCAATTGCTTGTCGTCTTTATGCCGCCCTAACCCTTAAAAAACCACCCATTCAGTTAGCGCCTGGCGGCCATTTTAGCCTGCTTGCCACATTTACCTTTTTAAATTGAAAATAAATTAGAATCTGGCTACGTATTTCGCACCGATTTGTGTCGTTAACTGATAACAGCACTCGTGTGTGTGTGTGTGTGTGTGTATGTTTGTAAGGTGTGTATACACTGAGAAAAATGGAGGAGTACTTCTTAATTAACACATAAGATAAGATAAGAAAGAGTTCTAAAAATACTAAGAAATTTACCTGTTGTAAAGATCATCATTATTTCTCTGCGTGTAGTGATGCCTGCGTTTGACTGACAATATAGGACGCAGGATGCTCATAACGAACTGATGAGTGGATGGATGGATGGCTGCATAGATAGGGTAAGGTAAGGTAGCACCAGATTTGAGACGACTCGAGTCTCGATTTGAATTGAGCCTGAAGGGCAGCAACATGTGTTGTGTGCTACATTTCTATTTATGACGCGCAAACGAGCGGAGGCAGAGGGATCTTTCATCTGCTTACCCGGACGCACACACTTCTTGCTGTTGTTGTTCTGTTCTGATCTGTTTGTTGCATGTGAAAAGAAAATGTTCTCTGAAAAGCAACAGCAACAGTGTGAATTCTGCAATATGAGCAAGGAGAAGAAAATATGAAATGTTCATTACAGTTGACAAATATTTGCGCTAGCTGAGTTATTTTGTGTTTCTTTTCTTTTCTGTTTTTTATACCCTGATCCCATTAAAAATGGGAAAAAAGGGTATAATGAAGTTGTGCAAAAGTATGTAACGGGCAGAAGGAAGCTTCTCCGACCCCATAAAGTATATATATTCTTGATCAGCATCAACAGCCGAGTCGATATAGCCATGTCCGTCTGTCCGTCCGTCTGTCCGTCCGTCTGTCCGTCTGTCCGTCTGTCCGTCTGTCCGTCTGTCTGTCTGTCTGTCCGTATGTATGAGCCAACCGATCTCAGAGACTATAAGAGCTAGAGACTCCAGATTTGGAACTTAAGCTCGCCTAATCCCTAGGCAGTACAAGTTTGTTTTCGATTTTCGATAACTCATCCCGTTTTCGATATACACATGGGATCGATAACAACAAAATCTTCAATTTTGAAAACTTTGAGATGGCATTTGAAATAATGAACAAAATAATGACAATCTGTGAAATTTTTATTAAAATCGGTTAAGAAACACCGGAGATATGGGACATTGAAGTTGTGCATGCAGTATGCAGTATGTGCGTACATACAAACACACATACTTGCAAATACTGACTGTACGCGTAAGGTAAAGGGATCAGGGTATCGTCTAGTCGGGATTTCTCGACTAGAGCCTTCTTACTTGTTTATTTTTGATTTTTGCATTTTGTGCCCAGTTTTGTGTACATGCTCTTGGCAACTAGGCTGACACGCCTCCTTTTGCCTTTGATGATGGTGTGTGTTGCACATGCAACCATGTTTGATTTAACGCATTTGTTGCTTTTTGACGCGCCTCTTTGTCAGTTTGTTGTTTGTTTGTTTAGTTGTGTGTTTGTGTTTGTTGTGTTTGTTGATGAAGCGACTATTTTGCAGCTTAGTCGCTGCTGCATTTTGTATGCAGGCCCATTTAATTGAAAGTATCGCCTCGAATACGCTCTATTTCCTGCCGGATTAGTTTACACACACACACACACACACACCGGCAACGTTTTTGTGCTAAAAGCTACACAAATGCTTTTTATTGAGTGTTTACCCTCACAAAAAACTATACACACTCGATTAAAGTTAAGGTGGACTACAAAATAACCTGAATAAGTTTGCTTAAAAATGTTTTGTTTAGTTTGTCAATCAATTTAAGTTATTTAAAAAAGGAACAATTTCAAAAATTTACTTGCTGTTGAAATTTGCTTTTCGTTTTAGAATTTTCTCACCTTGGGCAATAATTTTTAAGACCTGACCTCTAACAAGCTGTCTAACAAATATTTTCACAGCACTTGAATTCAAGCCACAGAACAACAAACATTCCCAAAATGCACACAGACACACTGTTGAGCATTTCAATTGCCAAGAAAAGTTTGAAGTAAAGTTTGTGTTTTGTTGACTATTCTGGCCAAAAATATTTGTAGTTAGTTTTTTTCTTCTTTTCTTTTGTGTTGTGTTATTTTATTTTATTTTTTTCTGCTGTACTCAGGCGAGTATTAACAAACATTGCCAGTCTTGTAAAGTATAGTTGAAATACGAGAAGTACTAGTTCATATATATAGGAGAGGGACAGCAACTACTGCAAAAAAGAATTTGAATATTTAAAAACATTTTTGCATTTTTGGCAGCTGCAGCAGCAAACTCCAGAAAGCGAGAAGAGTCTTTTTCATTGAAAATTTGTTTATTTGGCCAAGTTGAGGCCAAGTGCCAGAAGTCTCCCGTGGGGTTGACCTTTTATATATGTGCCATATAGCGAAGGTTTGGTTTAGGGCCTTAAATCGGTTGAAAACTTTTTGTCAAGCAAATACAACTTTTGAAGTTGTATTAAAAAAGCATTCCCATTTAGTTTGTTGTTGTTCCCCCGCATACAAAAGCAAGAAAAAAGAAGGAGGTGGCTGACATTATGCGTCCGAGCGTTGCAAGTCTATTAAAAATTACTATTATAATGCGCTCCAGCTGCACTAAAATTGTTTGTTGGCTTAAGTTGCCAACGCAATTCAAACGCAAATAAAAGCCACTTACCTTCTAGCAGTTTTACAGTCACTGCTATTTTTTCCATTCTCTCTCTCACTCTTGCTCGCTCTCTATCAGAATGTTGAACATGCAACGCATTGCTAACAAAAGTGCAGCAGTTGAATAGCAAATGCATTAGAGCAATATGTTGGTGTATTAGTTGTTGTGCATGTTTTCCTGGACAAGCGATTTACTCGCTTATGTTGTGTGTACGTGTGTGTGTACGTGTGTGTGTACGTCTACGTGAGCATAAATGCAACGAGATTTAACAAAAATGTGTTGCGTGACATATTTTAGAAGTGTGATTCATGTTTGTTTGTAGTACTTAGTGTTGTTCAGTCAGCTTAAAAACGAACTAACATTTTTTTTTTTAAATTCTGTCGTGTTAGTTATTAATACAATATTTGTTTGGGTAACATTTTTGTGACTTAAAATATATATAACTATAACTATTACTTAACTGAATTCTCTAAGCACTTTAAATGTATGAACTCCTCGCGTATAATCTATAATTCAACATTTCTTTTTAATTATGCACATACTAAGTATATATCTTCTGCTTATCTTTGCACCCGCAACTTGTATGAAATCTCTAATCTAATTAAATTTTGGTTGATTTCAATAGGGTTGTCTTTTCAAAGTCAGTTGCTACATGCCGCGGCCTATTAATGAGCTTACACACACAAGCACACAGATACACATACTTGCGGATGTGTGGCATACAACCACCTGTCGCAACTTGTGTGCCTCGCGACAACAGTAAATAACTGTAGCACAGAGCTGGCGCATTTTAATAACTTTTGTATGCTAGCCCCTCGACCGATAACCAAGCAGGGGGGGGGGAAGGGCTGCATGCCACACCCTTACGTTCCGCCCACACTTGAGCCCTTAAATGATGTTAGCGTCGTCGTTGTCGTCGTCGCGTTATTGAAGTCGTAAATAAAAAGACGAAAGCCGCTTGGGAGCCCAAATGTATGCCACATTAAATTGCGGTTAGGCATGTAAATAAGATTTCTGTGGTTAGTTTTGTTACCGGTTGCCAGCTGCGTGATTTTAATTAAAAAACCTCTCCATATATGATATATGAATTTGTAATAATAACAATTTCCTACCTGAGCCGAATGCTTTAACAAATTAAAGCTTTAACACACACAGATTGCTTGGGAATAGCAAATGCAAACTAACAAATAAGTTAGAAGCATTTATTTTTTTCTATTACACATAAAATAAGAAACCAATTATGTTGTAAACATTTTTAATGAAAAACTTTTTATGCCTAACTAAAGTCTACTAAAGTTGGCGTTTTGCATCTGTTTTTTATTATTTCATTTTAAAATAAAGCAAACTGTTTTGCAAAATGAATTTACAAAGCTCAGGGCGCAAGGACACACAAGGACACAGGGGAAGAAGGAGGGAGAGAGTGAGAGCCTAGTTGGCAATTGGCTTAAATTGTTCATGAAATGCAATGAAATGAACTAAGAAAAAGCCGTTTTAATTTTGCGGCAACAAGAAACGGGTCAAGGATATGCAAGCGCCCAACGAAAGGACAACAACCAGCAACTACTGCATCCACACAAGGCTCACTTTCTCTCTCTCTCTCTCTCTCTCTCTCTGACTTCTTGTGTATATCCGTCGCACTCTGTGGGCGCTGCGGATTTGCAATTAATGTTGCCTTCAACTTTTGTCCCCTTAGTCCGGGCTGCCGCAATAGTTGCTTTGCCTTCGCCACGCCCCCGCTATCGCCGCCCTTACCAACGCCTCGCTGTAAATTTGCTTAGGCGAAAGTAGGAGCATGAATTTAATTAGAATCGCCAGCTATCTGCCGGACGGGATCTGTTATCCCAACACCCGCCAGCTTCCGCTCTAGCGAATGCTTTACTTTTTATTTTCTTCTTTCAAATTACTCGACGACATTTTGTAGTGCAACACGTGGAGAGTGTTGTTGCTGTTGTTGTTGTTATTGCTGCTGCTTGAACTTTCTCAAATGTCAGACTCTCAAGCAAATTAGTTGAATCAACTGGGCTTGTCAAGTAGTATTTGCTAACGGCTCGCCTACACAGATTTTTCACAATGTCTAGAAATTGCTTTTAGCTTGTAATTCAATTTGTCAGCCAAACAATAATTACTTAATTACTTGCAAGTTAGTCAAGTCTTGATTAAGCAAAGAAGAAATGATTTCATTTGAAGGAGGTGCAAAGAACAATCATTAAAATTTATTTGTTGTAAGACTGTAAATGGTAAGCTTTTGATATTAAACGTCTAAAAATGCAAAATAAATAATAAAAAATAATTCTAAAAATAATAATACCAAGCAAAATATTTAAACTAAAAGCTTTTCACTTTTTCAAATAAACTATAACTATTAAGTATCGTAAACTCTATTTAACATGCAGTTGACTATCAATTTTACTAAACATTTGCTCTGCACTTTTACTAACCCAAATCGAAAGCTTTCCAAAAAATATGTGACACCCATACACAATATTGATTTAACAGGTAGCAAAAAAAGCTGGAGTTAGAAAAACAGATCATAAAATATTGTGGTACATGAAAAAAAGAAGAAGCACAACGCAATTGAATAATATATTGTACAGTAATAAAAACTAACACCAAAACCAAGCGAAACAAGGTAAAAACAAACGAAACAAGTAAGAAAAATGATTGTGTGCGTGGCTTGCAAAACAAAGAAATAACATCATAAAAAATTCTACTAAAAATAAAAAATAGAAAAAAAAAAACAGGGAAAGAAGAAATATTTACAATGTTTATTGTTGTGCTTCGTAGAGCGTAAACACATTTCGTATGCAAATATGTGAAATGTGATTTTGTATGCAGTTGTGTGCGAACGTAGCCTCCCTTCTAACTTTAAACTCCCCCTCCCCACCACCTGCCCCTTCTCACATTCTTTTGCAACCACATATAAGGCATGCATGAATAGGCGTTGGTTCGGTGGATGGGTCAATATCGAATATTTGTATATATGTATATATATTTTTCAAAAATTTAACTAAAAAACTAGCAAATACCTTTAGAAAGTAACATATCCGGGCTTAACATATGTAAGGGTTGCGTTGGGTGGTTGGGTTGACAACTTTGCTTTTGTGGCTGCCTTTTGCTAATTGCTGCCATTCAACGGTCTCTCGTCATCAACCTCTCGTTTTCAGTGTTAATTCTCTGCACGTGTTGCAACTAGTCGCAACCCATTCTACTACGTCTCATCCCTTTTGCTGTCCCTTGTTCTAGTCACAAGTTGTTAAAAACTAATCAATCTTTCAACTTGACTAACGGTTTTGCCTTTGCTTTGACTGCCATTGACGGCCAGCATACTGTGGGAATATATATTGGACTTTAAATGAAAAACTTATATCTATTTCTTTCGTTCTTTTTAAATTGGCTTAAAAGTCAAAGTTTTGTGTGAAAAATGATATCAAAAGTATTTAAATATTGATTATTGTTAAGAAAATACTTCTCACATTCTTTACATGTTTAAAAATTATATCCATCATATGTTTTATTTCAAGTAATAAAACGAAAAATAATTTTAATTTATTTAAAAAGCATTTTTGTATTATTTAACAAGTGTGAGATGCACTAAAAAACATCATCTTAATGAGAAGCTGTTATTAACAAGCCATATTTTAATTCTAAGTTATGTTTTTGCCACAATTAATCTCACTTTACTCCATTGTGCTGTATTGCCACACGTTTCGCATGTGTGTTTGTGTGTGTGTGTTTCATTTTTTCACGCTCGTCGCATTTTTCTAATGTCTCGCTAGCTGCAGGCAACTAAGCCAAGAAATAACTCAGCAACTTGGCCTTAAATCAAATTCAGATGCACAACTAACACTCACACACACACACAAACACACACACACACACACAAACACACCCACACACACACATATATATATATAGTGTGGGCTCTGGTGTGTGTTTCATGCAATGTTGCGCTGGCTTTTCCACCATTGACACATCACAATAACTGACACCCAAAGTAACACTCTCTCACACACACGAACACAGAGATACTGTTGGCTATTAGCCATCGATTTTCAACGTCAATTTGTGGTAGCCACGTTGAAGGTTAAACCACTTCGTTAGTACGTAAAGGAAGTGGCACACACACTTGCGTACATAGTAGTGTGGCATTTTGATTGATGTTTCGCTTTGAGGTTGGTGTTATTAAGCGATTTCCATTGGATACCTGTCAATGCAATCGATAAAAGAATTAGCTAGCTCGCACGGATCTTCGAAATATGTATAGGTGCTTAAAGTAACTTAAATATTTATTTCTGCTGCTAACTATCTCATTTGTAAAAGAAGTTTTTAATCCCACTCAACAAAAACTGCATTTCCCAGCGGGAGGCCCTTTCCCGTTTAGTTGTTGTAACGCATTCTCTTCAGTGTCGCGTTCTGATCTTAAGTGTTTGCCATGTTCATGAAATTTTATGGCCCAAAGGCTTTTGCTGCGTCTTAAGTGTTGTGTAAACGACGACGGCGCAGCGGTAATAGCGTAATTAATTAAATACACCAACTTAATAGCTGTTTATAGTTAAAAGTAAAGAAAAAGACAAACATAGAGAGTGAAAGACACACAGAGAGGAAGAGAGAGAGAAAATACGTGTTTCCCATTCGCAGTAAGCTGCTAAGCATGCCAAACAATTCGAACTTGTAAATTGAATACATCTATTTGAAATCTTGTTTATACATTCGTTATATATACTATGTATTTTGTATTTGGTATGCTTTCTGTTTCTTGTTGGTTTTGTTTTTGCTTGCTGCTTATAACAGATAAAGAAATCTGGCAACAACATGCCAATTTGTTGCCAAAGCTGCTACTGTATTGATGTGTTTGTGTATGTGTGTGTGTGTATGTTTTCTTATTTCTTTCCATTTCGTACCTCTCCCCCCACAGCAATTCGTTGCAGCTTTGCCGTCAGTGCGAATTGTGCCGCGGATAAACTCGAAATAACAAGTTTAAAGGCATGCGAAAATCGCGCCAGCTCGACGGTCGCTATAGTGTTGATTGAGGGATCGAGCGTGAAAATCGAATACAACACCAACAACTACAACAACAACAGCAACAACAGCAACAGAGCCAGAACTTTTTCACGTATTTTTCACACACGCCACTTTTGCTTTTCACATTGCCATTTGCTGTTTTTACCCGAACTAATTGTAGCGAGCGAGGTATATTTGCTCATAGATAGTTATATGTTACTCGAGAAAAGTCCAAGAGATACCTTTTTTTCAAAATATTTAAAGTTATATGTATTTGTATGTATATATTTGTATTTAAGGTATATAAAACAAGAAACAAAAAGTTTTGCTGTTATGAAATACCAACTTGAGTTGAAATAAATATGCACATTGACAATTTTCTAGTCAACTTTATAAGACTTTTAACTTATCCTTACTTGGTGCAGGTACATCGAAGTCGTAAAGCACAGGGCTTAACTAATTCTGCACACTTTTACGTTTTCCTCCGCACAAATTACATTTCGATACCGTTACCATCATTCGTGGGCGGCGGATGTGACTGGATAGCGAATCCATATTGCAAGACAATATTTTTGTGCAACTCAAAAAGTGTAGCATATTTTTCGGGGTTCACAAAAGATGTATTTATTTATTGAAAGGCAACGAACGCATGGCGCATGGAATCAATTTGATGCACACGCTGCTTGGTTAAGCGTTTTCAATGCAATTTTTATTGCCAACTGTTTCGCTGACTGCCTTTCTCTTCCCCTTCCTCCTCCTCTTCGCTATGGTTGTCGTTGCTCGTTGATATCGTTGTTGGCTGGCCGGGTTTTGTGTCCTCATCATTTGTCGCCAGCAATTGAAATAAAATCAAAGTATCGCTGCAATTGCGTCAATTGTGTACCCGTCTGGCAAAGACCCTCCCCCACCACCCACCTCTCTCTCTCTCTCTCTCTCTCTCTCTCTCTGTCCCGCCTGGTGCGTTCTAGGCGCCCTCCTCCTTCGTTCGACTTGCAGCGACTTAATTTCAAAAGTTGTTATGGTAATCAAAGCAGCTGTGCCTTCAATGACATTAAATAAGCGTGTGTGTGTGTGTTTGTAATGACACACATTTCTTAAGAGCCTTTTGCGCCTGCTTTTAATGCATCTTACAACTGCTGCAGAAGATTATCTGGGTCAATGATGATGTCCTTAAATAATTGAAACTTATAAATGTTTTGTTCAATGTTTTTGAGTGGCTTTGAAAACGATTCTTTTTAAAGACATTTCAGGTAATTTATCTTATTTACCCAATATTTTTTCGATACAAATGTTAGTTGAAGTAAATTTTCAGTTCAAGTTATTTGTTTTCTCTTCTGTTTTGTCTCTAAATCTCTCTGGTGTTGGTTTTCATGTGCACTCAGCAAAGTTAATGCAATCTATTGCTGGATTGCAGTGGGGCATCAATCACGTAAGCTACAATGTTATATTATACCTTTTGTGGCCTCTACTCCCTCAAAGCGACCAATCCTACATTACACCTATCTCTCTCTATCTCTCTCTCTCTCTCTTCCTCTCTCCGATGTCAGTCAGTCAAAATGAAAAGCCATCACAGCCAATTTTCAAATCAAGCAATTGCGCTTTCCAGTAAAATATATAACGTGGCACTATGTAACCGTCAGCTAACACTTTTCTCTCCCTTGCTCTCTCTCTTCCTCATACTCTATCTCTCTGGCTCAGCGAAAGGTCAAATGACAGTTGTATTCGCCTCCGTAAGGTGTAAATTATAATGCGCATTGTGCAGCTGCCAGTTGCCGGTTGGATGCCTTGTTGTTGGCCTGTTTTACACACTCCATACCCCTTTCCCTTCTCCTTCTCCTTGCGGCCACTCAGTCACCCGTTAGTTGTTTATGTTGTTGGGGCAGAGGTAAAAAGCCATCCCGACGTCACAAAAAATGACACTTAGCGCACCATGATGCTGATTTATGGCTTAGGCAATGAAAATTTATTGACTTGGCACCGGGGTCAACCTCAACATCCGGTTTTTGCTGGGTTTTTGGTGGCGAACTCATTGCGAACCGCAAAATCATATTCCATATTCCATATTCTGTATTCTATAAACGTGTATAACTATATTATCCGATTGACTTTAACTGTTTGCGCTTCCTTAAATTGATTTAAGCCATAAATCAAAGTAGATATTTGTACCCAAAAACAGAAAGGAAAATTTTCGTTTGCTTTCCCCACATAAAAAAAAGAAGTGAAAGTCGCTGCACAAAATAGCAAATTTTGCTATTTATTTATATTTCTCTCCCTTTCTCTACCCTTCACTCTTACACATTAAGCACCATCGAAATGATTCGCACTTATTTTATCCTCGCTTTTTGCTTCTTTCCTTTCCGCATTCCACCATTTTTTTTTTTTGTATTCTTTTAACGTGAAACGTGACAAAATTAAACCAATACGAAAAAAACAGACAAACAAAACAAATAAGAAGTGCTTATTGAAGGTAAGTGGTTCACTTAATACTCTTTAAAGATGTTCTTATATTAAGAAGATGAACAAAATCTGATAAGCTGCTTGTCTTTCCTTTTTACACTGAGAATGTCTTTATGTATACCTTGAAAAAGGTTATTTTCATTTTTAAAGGTTCTATTTGAGAAAAATTGCCTAACTCTTTTGTTAAATACGTTTCTAAATAGCTTGAATATTCTTTTAAATAACTATTTTTAGCTTTTTAAGTTTTTTTTTTATATATTATATATATTTTACAATATTTTACTCTCTTTGATCTTTTACAGGCTGCATAAAATAGCTAATGTACTTCCGTTACAGTTAAGTAAGCGCAAAAAAGCTGTAGCATAGTTTTGTGCGTGGCTGGTTTACCTTTCCCTTTAGTGCTGCGGGCACAGAGAGAGAACAGGCTCGAGTAAGGGGCACGATGGTTTTGCCATGAGGCAGCCTTCGCCTTGGCACACATTTCATGCCTGAGTAAAAGCCAGAGACAGAGCCAGAGCCAAAGCCTGTGCCTGGGCCATTGTTTGCAGGAGCGTCTGTTTGTATGCTGTGGAAATTAAATACTTTGCCTGATATGCTACACTCGTACTGAGGAGGAGGAGGAGGAGTAGGAGGGGGGGACGCACAACCTGACAGCGCGAGGCAACAACTTGTTAGCGATGATGCTGCTGCTGCTGCTGTATGCTGTGTTGTTGTTGTTGTTGTTGTCAACTGTGCAACATTTCACTTTTCATTCGACTGCAACTGGGCTTTTTCGTTCTGTTCCTTTTTCTTTTTCTGTGTGTGTGTGTGTGTGTTTTTGAATGTTGAAGCCCGTCGCTTTTGAGTAATTAAAAGACAAAATGCAACTTTGGCCGTTTGCTATTCCATTATAATAAGGCTAAAATGCCTAAGAGTCACACACTCTCTATCTCTTTCTTTTAAAACTTCTGCAATATGGCCGCCAATGTTGCATTGTGTTTTTTATTGTTATTGCTTTGTTGTTGATTTTATTTTTGTGTGTTTGCTGCGACATTTTCAATTTCCGCATCATAGCCACAAAACATTTTCAGTTGAAAATTGAATGTCATAGTTTGAAAAGTGAAATCGCAAAACTGTTGACCTCTCCCCCCAGTATCCTCTGCCCCTCTCCCCAACCCCACACCTCTACAGCTTGTCCTCTCGACATTAAATGCGCTGTTGTAGATTTGCGGTTTTTGTGGGTCGCACATTATTTTTAGCTTCATTTTGTTCAACATAGAGGACAACTTATATACTACATAGATATGTACACATGTACTGTATATATATATATCTATATAAATATAGAACCTTTTAGTGGAGTACCTGGTGGAATCGGGGGCAACGTCTGCTGCATCTGCACTTCATTATAAAATATGTCTGGCCTCTTATGCACTCTCATTCCGGGTTATTTGCAGTGCGTGTACTTGAATAAAATGCTCGCCACTTATTTTCAATCTATTTACATAAAATATTTGCCAACATGTAATTTAGACTGTGCCCTAAAAACCTTTAAAGCGAGCGAAAAAACACGAAATTTTCCAATACCACAGAAATATGTGGTGTTGCTGCATTTAGTTTTAAGAATATTTAATGATGCGTAAAATACATGTTTTTACGATGCGCCTAAACCTAGGCAACAGTTTTTGGTTACTCAATAAATGAAATAATCTATGGTAAAGAAACACGTTAAAAAAAAAAATTTATATAATAAAGTGTGAAAGCTAAACTAAGTAATGGATATAAGTGGAAATTTATTTATTTATCGATTTTTCTACTCTGATCTTATAGACTTTTGTCAAAGATACCTTCACAAGTGATTGTATACGAACAAATAACTAAATAAAAAAGTTGCTTAACTGAATTCCATTGAACTCTTTTACAGAAGTTTTAAAGCAGCTCAACATTAAATCAAAATTTTGCACGTGCCTAAGAAAACTTTTGCGAATTGTTTGAATTTTTGTCTGCTTTTTATTTTCACATCAATTTTCACGAAGCAAACGGCAAACAAAAGTTCAACTTGTTGCACACTTTTTCTTTATGGCTTTTTATTTTAGTTGATTTTCGTCTTTTTTTTTTGTTTGTTGCCCGAGTAATTAATTGTGTCCCTTTTACGCTGTTGGCTTTGGCATATTTTTGCCTGACTCTTATTAAAACCACAAATTTTTTAAAAGAAATTTGCGTTGAGGATGACTGCAAAAGTGGCTACAGCAACATCGAGGAACGGAGGAGAAGTGAGAGCGAGAAATATTAACAACTCAAATGTAATTAAGTATGCGCACTGTTGCCCTTTACAGTACTGCCCAAAACCCACAACGGCCAAACAAAAAACAAACAACTTTTTTGGTTACTTTTATTTCCTGTTGGTGTTTCTCTTTAATTTTTGGTTCTTCTTGTATTCCATTTCATGTTTTAATTTACGCATTCTCGTGGCAATCAGACGTAATTGCAACCTGGTCCAGTCCGAAAATACTTTGCATTCTTTGAAACAGCTGACAAAGTTTCGAAACAACGAAATCAACTTGTGTTCATTTCCAAAGAAAAATAAATCTCATATACCTTTGGTTTTTTAAATGTCGTAAAGTTAAGTGAATCTCAAGCTGCTATTTGATATTTTGTAATGGCATTATATTCCAAACCAGACCTGTTGCTACTTAAAATGCTAGTGAATAAGTAGCACACACACACAGACACATACACACATAGAGCGCGCACAAATTATGAACGACACAAGCAAAAGCTTGTTGACTGCTCAAGTGGCACAGTTCCTTTATCGTATAAGCATTGCTTTTATGCGTTCGTGTGTGTGTGTGTGTGTTTGTATCTGCTTAAAAGCGTCTCAGTGGCTTACTCTTAAAAAAAAAAGAAGAAAAAAATATCGCCGACACTCTTAAGAGCTTATCAATTAACTAGTCTGCCTCGTTTAGAGCCACATAGTTTACCAAAAAATGTTAAAATAAAATGCCTCTAGAATTTATACACTAGCTAAAATCATCGTTAAAGCTTTAGCCCGATGTTACAGTTAGGCTTAGAAGCCGTTCTCTTAAAAGCTCACCATTAAAGAGAGTCTAGTTAAGAGCATTCAAAGTGCTATGAGCTTGCGTTCCAAAACCTGCGCTCTTTGTTGCTGTCTCTTTCTCTCTCTTCCTTGCGTGCTTTTTATATTCAGCGGAGAGCGAGCTGTGTGTGTGTGTGTGTGTGTATGGATTTCAAGGCTATTGATAAGAATTACTGAAAGCTTTTTGTGTTACTTTTTAAACAATTTGTAGGCGCGCTTATCGAACTTCTCAGCGAGACGACAAAGTTTTGATTGGCATATGATGATAATGATAAGGCGGATTAAAGTTTAACTAATCCTTTTACTCTGCTTACAGCATCAACGACAATTGAGTGAAAGCTGTTTGTGTTATTAAGGCTTAGTGTTGTTTTCTTGTCCTAGGTTATGGAAGTTTTGAATGTTTGGGAATGTTTTTAGACGGTTTCATTAAAAGGGTTTATAATGAGAATTTCAGTCAAAACATGTTCAGGGAACTTTCAAACTCTTTATTTGACAACCCAATAAAGAAATTATTTAAAATTTATGTTTATTATATTGCGAACTGCACCTTTTAAAATATTTTCAAGAGCTATCTTTAACATATAACATTTTTTAATCCATTTGGTTAATTATAAATTTTTCTTCGATTCCTATTTATTGCATAAGCAAATTATCAATTGTTATTAAAGTAAAACTGTTGATCACGTTTCAATTGTATTGAGTGGATTGTGCATTATGTATCTAATATATATGTTGGCCCCATTCACGAAATGGCATTTGTTGATTATATAATGAGCTTAGTGGAATGCATGCGGCATTAATAACGACTAATTAGTTACCGCATACAAAATGTTCTCCTTTGAAATAGCGTATTAATAAACAATGTTGTAGAGGTGGCAAGAGGGAGGAAGGGTAGTGCGATAAGGAGTGGTGTGTAAAGTGGTTGACAAATTGATTGAATTACAACTGAGACAAAGTGCAACTTTGACGTTTATCAACTAACTAAGTGAGCGTTGAGTTTTCGCCTCGTTTACATTGCCAAATTGCACGTACATCATCAAATCTACATGAATTTCTCACAAGCACAACAACAACTCACAAACACAACAACAACTACAACTACAACATTCGTAAGGAATAGTAAACTCAAACAAAAATCAAAAATTAAGAGCCAGGTAAACTGAAACAACAACTGCTGAGTAAACTCTCCAACAGCAACGTCCAAAATAGTGAGAAATTAACAAAGTGCCCCAAAAAACAACAAACAACTAACAACAAAACGAGAAAGTTTTTTCTCATTCTTTTTGCTGGCTCACCATCTTGTTGAATTGTTCTTACTTTGTGTTGTTTTGCAGGTGTTTCATAAGTTTTTTTTTCCCTATGGGTCGCTGCAAAGCAATTACTAAAACTTGTCGCACATTGCTTATGTAGGCTTACAGCAAGAATTGGGTCTCAAAAAAATACTCAAAAGCAAATTGAAGCAGTATAAGTTGAATAAAGGATTCACAAGAGATTGTACAATTATAAGAAATGTAGTTTTTGACAATTAAAAAAAAATTTTCTACCATTGAGAAAGTATTTTACAGTCTACAAATAGGAATTACTCTCGATTGGTTGATCGTTTGTAGGATTAAATATTTATTGAGTAATGTGTTTCTTGTATTCAAAATACATGATTGGTGGCAATGTTCTTTAGATATGCTTAGGTGACAGTATTGATTTGAATGCAAACTGAAGGATGTCGCAAACAATCGAAGACAAAACAAATCAAGGTACAGCAGCGGCTGTCTCATTTAAAATGCGGTTGCAGGATGTCATGTCAGGCTCGCAACGATAGATAGCATACATTTGCCTTCGAGTGCATTTCACAAAACCTGTAAACTGTCGTAGAATGCAGAGACATCTGCAGCAACAGCAGCAGCAGCAGTAGTTGAGAGTACTTTCGCACGGTAAAATTCAATGTACGGCCCAAGGCATAAAAATGCAAAATTGTATTCCACTTTTTACGCTGTCGCCGCAGACATTGCCCAAATTATGTACTAAAAAGAACAAGTTGAAAAAATAATGGAAAGTTGGTAGTGCGTTCTCTTGTGTTTTTGTGTGTCTAATACAAAAATGCTCTGCTCGGGGTAATGTGCAGATTTTGAGCTTTATAAATTGAAATGTCAGAAAAAGTTGAGTGCGCCCAGCGCATGACTGACAAGGCTGGCTAAACCAGGCAAAAAAAACAACGAAAAAAACCAAAAAGCTAAAGCCACAGAGTCAGCATCAACATCAGCATCATCATCAGCCATATCCACAGCCAGTCAGTCACTCAGTCTGTCAGATCCAACGGCTCATCGTCTTTTGGCCAAGTCAAGTGCAAAAGTTGATGTTTCCTTTGAGCAGCAAAACAAAAATAGCAAACAAAAAACTTATATATATATATATATATATGTTGCATTAAAACCAGTCAGAGATTGCGGCAATGAATAATGGCTGACAACGCTCATAAGTATGCTACAATATTTGTTCTATTGTCCTTCTGTTTGTAATTGTTATTGTCCTAGGAGATTTGCCTTTAATCCGTACACAAAATTCCGAAACTTCAATTTCTAAATTTTCCTCGTATTCAGTTACGTGACTGCCGCAGACGAGGCAACATGTGTGTGCCATAAACTCGATTTCCATTTCAATTTACTACATCGTAGATTTCTGCATTTCATTAGGCACGTTACCAGTTACTTGCAACTCAACTACCTGCAGCTGTTTGCTCCCTTCCCCCCGCCCCCCCCCCCCTTGTCGCCAACAAATTTGTAGTTTTAATTAAACAAATAAAATGCTCTTTGAGTGACTTTCGAAATGTATTTATTACAACAACTACTTGTGTTTTTGGCTTGAAGCATTCAAACACACTCAAGCAAGCAAGTAACTAGGTCGGTGATGACAGCATGTGTATGTGGGTTTGCATGATAATAGAAATTAAGTATACGCCCGCGAGCGATGTCAAGTGTACGTGTGTTTGTGTGTGTGTGTGTGAGTAATAGATAATGTGACTGTCTGGGCCTCTTTTGTTAGGTATATCAAGTAATTGCTCGTCTGTGCAATTGAGCTAAGCTATTGTCGTCTACTGTGCGTCTGGCAGGATAAGAGCACTACGTTTAGCTTCATTATTGGCTTCATGAACAAATATATATATTTGATTTATTGTATCTATAGAAGAGAGCTCTTGTATAAACATAATTTATAGTCTCTTATGTTTTTGATGCCTATAAACATTGACTGCATGCAGTCCAATATAGTTGACGCTTGCCATTTCAACGCACCATGCCTTTACAAATTCTGTAAATAGTTGTTTCTATTTTCCGAACGATTCCTTTTGTATTTGTATGCACTATGTTTAAAATAACTTTAATATGACAGCCTGCAAGTATGCAGTAGTTTATTTTGTATGCATTATGTTAAACCTAACTTTAATAAGACAGCCTGCAAGTATGCAGTAGTTTATTTTGTATGCGTTATGTTAAACATTGCTTTAATAAGACAGCCTGCAAATATGCAAGCCAAAAGGCTTCACTTTTTCTGCCATAAATAGTTGAAAAGAAAAATGTACTTAAAATTAAAATAAAAACACCCTCTTGTTATTGGTAAAGAATTTTATTCAAAAATGTTGCTCAGCTTAACTTTATACAAATTATAATTTACATATATGTATATGTGTAAAATTAAAAATCAAAATACATAATTAGTGATGCACTTAAATTAAGCATAATTATCATTATAATTATAATATTCATTTAAATTAATAACATAATCATATTTATATGGGCTTATTTGCCAGTTATGTATTGTAGAACACAAAGAAATACTACCAAGACTGAAAAAAATTGGATGGAAAATGTTTTGAGTTACATAAAACGAACGAAAACTATCATAAAATACTTTCGGTTACAATCAGAGCTGCTCCTCTGCTAGAGATTCTCTAAATGGAGTTTGTTGTTCTCAATAGTTTTTTGTTTAGTTTTTTTGTTTGTTATTTATTAAATGCTTTGCTCTGGCAGCCATTAATTGTTTTAAAAATTTTGTTTATCAAAATGGTTTAAAAATAACATTTGTTCATCGTTTTGTATACAAAATCGTTTAGAAATAATTTAAGGTTCATCTAAATAATATTTTTTTTGTGGGTTTTTGTATATTTTTTTGCTTTTGCATATTTTCTTGGCTTAAATTACATTTAGCTTAGTTGCGAGACATTTATGTAAATAATTGAGATTTTCAAATATTTTTTCTTGTATGTTTTTTTTTGCCTATGTAAATTTTATTTATAATTTGTTTTAATTATAAGTTATGCCTGTTAGTTTTATTTGTATTTTGTAAATTTTATTTAGGTGTGTGGGGTTGTGTTTTGTTTGAAGATTTTTCTGTGCGTTTTTGTTTTTATGAATTACATTTATATTGTTATGTGAAAAATGTTTATTAATTTTTTTTGCGGTTTTTGTTTTTTTTTTTTATAACACATTCATTACGTTTTAATTTTTTTTTCTGTTTTGTTGTAGTTTTAGATTTAAAAAGCATTTTAGATTTTTTTTTTTCGATACACACATTCAATTAAGTTTTCGAAAAACCACACTTAAGAATTATTTTTCATTAATATTTTATTTCTTAATGTTTTTTGTTTTTTGTTTTATGTATATTTAGTGCATTGGGTTTGTTTTGTGTTCTTGTGGTTGTTGCAAATATTTTTTTCTTTTGCTATTTTTTTTTTAAGTGTTTCTGATGTTGTTGCTGCTTTTGTTGTTGTTGTTGTTCTTGTTGTTGTTGTTGTTGTGTACAGCCTCAATTGGGCTTGGTTTTTTGTGTATGTTGTTTTTGTATTTTATTTCTTGCTTTCACCTTTTTGCACATAAACTATTTCAGCATATTCCGTTGCATTTTTGGCGGTTGCATCCACTGGCGTTGTTGTTGCTACTGTTGCTGGTGCAATTGTTGTTGTTGTTGTTGCAGCTGGTGTTTTCTCATGAGCAGGCTTTAATACAAGTTCAGCATAGACGAGTTGTTTGTCTTGCTGTGGGAAAATAAATGCATTAAAAAAAAAAAATGATGAGTAAGGAAATTTTTGTTTCGTTTTTTGATTTATATCAAACAATTTAATTGAGTACATTTTTTTTTTCTTTGGGTAATTTTCAAGAGGGGCAAATTGTGATACCTTTTTTTCATTTGTTCTATATTCATTTTTGATTACTTAAAAGTCCACACGGGTGAAGTGCTCTGCCAAACTATAGCCTTTTAGATTTTGTTTCAAGAAGTACATTTAAATATATATATATAGATTTGTTTTTTTATAGTATTTACATATTACATCAAAATTGATTTTATTGCATGCGTTACCAACACGACAAATTAAATAAAAAATATATTTTATTGTTGTAATGTAAGCCAAAAAGAGAGAGAAAGAGAGAAAGAGAAAGAGAGAAAAGAGAGAGAGAATTGCAAAAATATTTTGTGATTATAGACCAAAAATTATAAAGAATTATTCAAGCTTCAACAGCAGCTACAGCAACAAAGAAAAAAAAAATCTGCTAAGCTAAATGGTGTAGAAAACTGTTTTTAACCCACACACACACACACACACACACACACACACAAACACACACACACAGACATTCTAGCAAAATTAAAGAGAAAGTAGAAAGGACTGTTAAGGACTGAGGGATTCTTAGTTGTTTTTGTATACCTTTGGTTCATTGTCATTGCCATCGATTGTTGTTGCTGTTGTTGTTGTTGTTGTATTGTTGTCCTGTGTCTGCTCATTTTGCCCAATCCCAGTCGCTGTTGTCGTTGTCTCCAGATCCCCATTGTTGGCATCCTTGCTGGCATCCTTCTTTCTGCCATCGCGCTCATTGAAACGCTTCAGAATGGCAACAGCAAAGGCTGGCAAACGTTTGTTGTTGTTGTTGTTGTTGCTGCTGGCTTTCTTACCGGCCAACATTTGATGCTCGCCCTCCCGCTGCTCCTGCTGCTGCTCGTTCTGCCCAACATCCTCAGCAGCTACAGCTCCACCAGTTCCAATTCCTGCTCCTGTTGCCGTTGTTGTTGCCGTCGCGGTTGATGTGGATGTGGCTTTTATGTCGGCGCTTTCGGTGTCGCTGCTGTTTTTGGTTTCAATTGTGGTTAAGGGTTGCCGTTTTTCTTGTTTGTTTGCTTTTGTTGTTGTTGTTGTTATTGTTATTGTTGTGTGAGAGTTATAAAGGGGGAGTGGTTGGAGCGGGATGGTGTGGGTTGAGGTGGGTTTTGGTTTGGTGGGTATACTTATTATTATGTGTCAAAATAATTATTTGCCGTGCACCAGCCGAGGAGACAATAGATAATAGTTCAAAAACCAGGGCCTCCCAAAAATAGCCATTTTAAGCAGTTAGGGTATAGGGTTAGTTGGTGGTTAGATTAAAAGGTGTGCGTGTGTGTATGTTTGTGATGTTGGATTAGAAGAGAAAGAGTTTCTTTGTGGGTTTTGTGGCTTGCAGCTTTGCTTCAAATGCTCAAAGCTTTCGGGTTGGTTAGATTTGTGGCGGCTTCAACTTGTGCTGCTTGATTGCGTAACTGTGTTTACATTGTGGCAACAATTCAAACCAAAGTTTTAACTACTTTTGAATTGCAAATATTGAAGCGAAACGCATAACAGAACAGTTACAAGAGCTGTTCAAAATCGGTACTGATTTTTAAAGCAAACGCTGATAGATACTAAATTTATTTTAGCGTTAAACTTTTGGCTTTTTCATATTGAATAGTTGACTTAATTGTTATTATCATTGAAAATAAGGCAAGGACAGTTTATATATGTAATTCTAAGCGTTTTCTGGCGGTTAAAAAATATAAAAAACTATTTAAGTCATTTGAATAGTCAAGGAGAATTTTTAAAATTCTTTTTCAAACAGTTTCTTAACGAAAAATATGCTAAAAATATTTAAAAAATGTTTTTCCTTATCGAAAATTATTTTTATGACACTTTAAAGACTTTGTTTTAGTTTTGCACACAATTTTGTTAAGTTAAATTTTTTCCATAGATATAAAAAACGTTCTTACATCAACTCCCTTATCGATTATATTTATTGAAAAACTTTCTTTTTGCGTGTTAACCTTGAGCTTTAACTTTGACCGCAGCGCTGAACACAATTGGCCATTGTTATTAGCCTGGCCCCAGATTGTTGTTAGCTGATATGGCGTTCACATAATTTGTTTACCACACACACACACACACACACACACACACATGCAACTTGTATTTAGTGTATCCATTTGTATTCTATAAATATAATGGCTCATTTAAATGTCTGGCAGCAGTCTGGTTTGCGTGTTTGCCATAATTTTGATCGTTAGAAAAAACATTTTGAAATCTGTTTCTGTCTGTTCGAGTTCGGGCTTATGTGCAGCACGTGTTTATCTGGCTATATCAATAAATGAAAATGCAAAGCACGCAGCTTAAAGCCAAATTCAATCGAATCTGTCATATTTGGTTATTAAATTTAGCTTCGTTCTTAGATAGGATTAAATTTAGTGTTGAAGAATTGCAAATAATAATAAAAACGTGAAAAAAAATTGCAAAGTTGAAAAAAAACAAACCCCTAACACACACATATTTATACACACACACACACACACGCAAGCATTTTTTTAGTTTTTCTTGTTGTTTTTTATTTGGTTTTGTTAATTTATTAAAAAATATATTTATAAAGTATAAAGGTATCAAATAATGAACAATCCTATTTTTGTTACACTAACTACAATTAATTAAATTATATCTAAAAACTAGCGAAATACCTTAAAAAATACTTGTTCAACTTGTTCGAAACTTAAACTAAACGATACAAAATAAGTAAAGTAACATAAAAAAGGGGAAATTTCTTTGTTTTGGCTCTTAAGGAAGTGAATGAATAAAAGTACAGGGGGCAGAGTTTAAGTTGAACACTGCCTGACTTTTAAGAATACTTTGCATAAATCTAGATTTTAATCGCGTTTCGTTTGAGTAACATAACATTAAGCTTTATGGCAGGTAAGTCGCCATGCATCTGTCTCTTATTTTACATACATATTCGAAACAAATTCTTAATTTCATGCTTAAATTTCATGCTGTTGTTGTTGTTGTTGCTGGTGAAAATGAACTCAACTTTGTTGAGCTTTTCATACAATTTCGTTTATGTTGTGATGTATGTGTGTGTTTTTTGTTGTTGTTGTTGGTGTTTGTGTTCGGTAAAGCCAGGTCATGAGTTTTGCTTAATGTACATAGCTCATTGCTATGCAACTACAATGATTAATTTAATGAACGAGTTGTGAATTTTTGCTCAATGTTCAGTTTGATGTTTGACATTGAGAAAAACTTTTCGTTTTCGTCCCATTTCTATTCTACACACACACACACACATTTAGATTTCCGTTTCCTGTGGTATCCTTGGTGTTGTTGGTGTTTGTGGCGTCTTAGTGGGCTTTGGTGGTGCTGCTGGTGGTGTTGCTTTCACAGCCACAACTGGTGTAGGTGCCACTGTCTGTGTGCGTCCCGATAGCAGATTCGCCTGTTTCTCGAGCAGCTCACGCTGATCCTTGGGCAGCCAGCGTGCAAAGCGTGACTCTGGTATGCCCAATTGATTGCCACGTTGCAACAAATCCGAATTCTCACTCTCCTTTCCTTGTTCTGGTGTCTCGTTTCTCTGTTGTGAGTTGCGTCCACCCGCCTGGGCCATGAGCACATTACGCAACGGCATTGTTGTCGGATTATAGACACTACTCTCACGATCTGTGCCATAGTCAAAGGAATCATCATCATCCTGTATACGCCGCTCCACCGAAAAGCGTTCGTGATTTTGGCCATTGCCATTTGCTTCGCGCACTTTGCTGGCGCCTAGAAGCGTTATGCCATTTGGTGTCTCTAAGAGTGCCACATTTTGGCCATGATGGGCTGCCTCGCCGGTTTCGAGTTGCTTGTCGCTGCTGCAATAGTTGGTTTAAGGCCATAAGCAGCGGGGTTGACGAGACGGGAACCGAAAACAACAATTTTTGACAGTTTTGTATTTATTTGAACAGTTTTTTTGTTGTTCACATATATATATATATATATATGAAAGTACACAAAAGAAGTGGAGAAAGGGTATTTGATGCTCTGGTGTTTGTTTTTGTTTTTGTGTTTGTGATGCGATTTTGCGAAATGGCTAACACTTTTTTGGTTTTTTTTGCGGATATGGCTTAGACAGCGACTTGACGTTTTAGTACTATATGCAGATTAAATTGTTGTTGTTTGCGGTACGGCACAGTGTTTAAAGTGAGAGAGAAAAAGAGAGAGCAAAGATAGAAAGATAGAGAGAGAACGATTGGGCGAGGCGAAGGGGCGGACGAGCGAGCGAGCGAGCGAGCGAGCAGTATATGTGTGTGAGAGTGTTGAGTGAGGGTGTGTGTGTGTGTTTGTGGCAGCGTGAAATTTGTTTTTAGCGAATTGCATTGTGAACTTGATTTGATATCAATTTAGAGCGACAAGACAACGAACGAACGACATGAAACGAAAATGAGACGAGACACAAAATTTTTTCTTCTTGCGAATAGTTTTTTTTAGTAGTTTTCTTTTATGTATGTAGAATGGGTTTTATTTTTGTGAATTTCCACTGACAATAAGTATATAAATATATATTATTTCTGGTATTTATTAAACATTTTTGGCTTCAACTTTCAATTTGACAAAATTGTATATTTTACGTGTTGCATTTTCACTGTTTTAACTTATTTCCAAACGGTTTTTGGTTTTATTTCTGTCAGTGAAAATATTGCTAAAGTTATGCTTGAGCGTGTGTGTGTGTGTGTGCATACATGTATATGCGTATGTGTGTGCTTAAGTTAAACGCTTACTAAATGTAAATGTCTATGACTAAAGACCTAGTAATGATATTCTTTCTACAATGATAATATGAATATTTAAGTTCAATGAGTTTGCTTGTTGTTGTTGTTGTTAATGAAAATAAATCAATAAAACATTAAAAGAAAAAATTATAATGAACTAATTGAATTAAATATTGCTGCTTGCAAATCAACAAGCCAGACAAACAAACAGAAGCATGCAAGTCAAGACAAACGCACAATTCAACTAAGCAATTTTAATGATCAGCAAATACCATATATAGGATGCACTACTGTAATATATAGTTGTAGTAATAGTAGTAGTAGTAGTAGTAGTAGTAGTAGTAGTTATAGGCAGATACCGTTTTTGGGGTTAGTTGGTATGGTTTCCATATCGAGACAGAGAGAGAGAGAGAGCGAGAGAGACAGTGAGCGAGAGGCATGACTTATATAATACACATTTAATGGAATGGCCTGGCTCCCGTTGCACTTTTAACTTATTTTGACATCAACATTTTTGTGGGCGCTTTCGTTGATTGAATGAAGTAAGTACTTACGTTTCATTTGTGGGCGTCTTAATCGATTTACCTGTGAGAAACACAAAAAAACAAATATATATACAATTATTAGAATAAAGTTAAGAAATATGCTCATCAAAAGGTTCATATAAAGTATTTGCTAATGCGTTGGAATGGAATATGAGTTGTTTGATAGAGTTTGATAGAGAAAAGTTTTTAGGCCCATTTGATACCATCATCATGAACAAAAACATAACAATAACAGCAAAAAAGGTATTCGATATAGACAATTGATATTCAAGCCAATTTGTTTGATTATTTCAATAAAAACACAATTTATTTGTAACTTTAAAATATAATGTTTTGTTTTTTTCGTTTCAATTACTAAAATTACAAACGTACGCAAAATTAAGTGTGTGCAATTTATATTTAAATATATTTAGCCAATTTTTGTATTCTTTTTATAGCTATATTATTGAATATGTGCTTTATTTAGTTTGCTAATTATTCGAGCCAAGTTACGTATACGTAATATACTAAATATTTTCATTTTTTTTTTTATTAGCTAATTTTAAGTTTTGATTCGAGCAAAAAAAAGTTTGAAAAATGCAAAAAACGCTGGCAGGTTGAAGCTTAAAATAAATTAATTAATTGCTGGCAAAAATATATATATATTCATATATATATATATATATTGAAAAAACAATATGAGAAAATTATGATACAAAAACAAATTTGTGATTTACATATACAATTAATGTAAAGGGGAAAACATTTTGTAAGAGAGACGGGAGCGGACGGGTCTTTAAAAAAAGTTTGTAAACGCGAGATTCGAGGAGATTTCGAGTTAAGATTCATTAACTTAATAGAGAGCTTAGAAAATTACTTGGCCTATCATAAAGTTTCATTTTGTTTATAGATTGTTTTCTTTTATTTTGTATATTTTTGTGCGCTTTTGAGATTAATCTGAGCAAAGCAGAGATAAAATGCAAAAAGAGAGAGAGCCTCTAATTAGGTTAAGGATTCAAAATGCTTGTAGCAAGAAACTTTCTCTCTTTTGAAATCATTCGTTATCTCTATATGTTTCTAGACGGATGTGTTTGGTGGCTTGGGTGCATCGGCGCCATTTTGTTGGCCATTTCCGGCCGCAACAACAGCGGCAGCAACAGCTGCCGCACTCTTCTTAAGATCAGCCTTCTTTTGCGCCTCCAACTTATCGGTGACGGGGGGCGTGACCTCTTCAGATTGTTGTGTAGTATCAATATGCTCGTCGCCATTATCTTGGCCATCTAACTCATCGTCGTGCTGTTCGGGATGGATCTGCGCCTCGGAATCGGGACCAATGTCTGTGTTAAGTGTGGCGCCTGCAATGAACAACAACAACAAGAACTAACATTTAGCGACGAGCGAGTTCCTGACAACCTTCTTCTTTTCTTTTGTTTTATTTTTTTTTAACCATTTTAGTTGTTGTTGGGCCAAAAACTTTTTTAAACGGGTGTTAGTCCTTTTACCAAGTGAAAGCAAAGTAACAGATATGAAAGAGATACAGTTTGATTTTATTGTTTTTAGAAAACTAGATTTATAGTGAAACATAGAAGATAGCAAGAACCATAGATTGAAAATGTTTTTTACAATATCGAGAACACATAAAAGAATTTATTTATTATACAGTTTAGCCTCTTTTTATAATGTTAGCTCTTCTTGCTGTTGTCATTTTTAGACACTTTTTAAAGCCAGAGTTTTTTTTTTATATTGTGTTTGCTTAAAAGAATTATTTAAACAATTGTTTTTGTGTTTAATTTTTTGGTATTGTTTGTTTTTTTTTTATGCTAAATACATTTATTGTTATTTAAATTGTGTTGTAATATTTAAATATATATATATATAGAGAGATATATATTTTACAAGTATTTGTGGTTTTGTCTGTTTTGATTTTTGGCACAAATTCATTTTATTTTTATTTAATTGCACACTTTTCAACACTGGGTCACAAAATATGTTTTGTTGGCATCAATGAAATTGTTAATTATTTTAAGCCCGTAACTACCTTACGGTCCCTTTGCTTTCTCCCCTGCCACCCTCACAGCAACATATAAGCGAGAAAAAAGTCAAAATAAAAATGTTTAATTAGATGAGTGGTTTTTGTGTGTGTGAGTGTGTGCTTGCTGCCACTCTCAGCTTGCAACTTGGCGCTAATTAAAATTTAAAAGCCGCACAAAGAGTTAAAAGTAAGTGAATTCAACTGATGCGAGGCGTTAAGCTGCACACAGAAAATATTTGTTTGTTTGTCTATTTTTTAAGTCCAACGAAAGTTCAAATATTATTTTTGTTTTTTACTTAGAGAGAGATTTCTTAAGACCCTGGTACATAGATTAATATTTAAGCGCTGCCTTTGATGTTCATGTGGGTTCGTTGTTTTTTTTTTTGAGTGTACCATGTGTTTGTCTAGCAGACAGATTGTGTGTGCAGCTTGTGGCGAATGTGAAGCTTGGTAAATGAGATGAGAGAAAGAGCTTTTGTTAGGGCTTGGGTGTTATGGCTGTGATAGCTGAGCTGATGTCTGAGTAGCTAAATGGTTGGTGGTTTTGGTTTTTGGGCCAAAAAGAAGAATAATTGTTAGCGTAGCTGATGATGATGATGATGGCATGACCTGATGATGACATTATAATGGCCGCCCACGCAAAAGCAAAACACAAAAAAATAATAACAATGTATAAAATATCCAACAAAAAAAAAAAGAGGATACAAAAAGGCGAGAACTTACCGCCAAAGCACCATCTGCCGGTGGCGCGCGCAAACACTACAAGCAGCACAATGAGGACGAGAACAGCAACAGCCACAACGATACCCACAATAGCGGCCACATCCAGGCTGCTGCTCGGCGGCTTGCTTGACGAACTGATGCGCACTTGATAGTCGGTTGTGCCAAGCTCATTGCTCGCCCGCAGATTGTACGTTTTGGTTGTGTCCTCCAGTGTGAGTCCAGCTATGGCCAATGTCACATTGTACTCATCGTAGCCCACGTATTGTGGCTCATAGGCCGAGTAGCGTCCGTCGGTTCTGCCCTGCTGTACAATCGTTCCGTCAATGGTCCACTCAATGGTCGGTGGCGGACTGGCACGAATTGAAATGTTCACAATTGCAGTGTGCTCCAAATAGAGACCATAGACCAAAGCCTCTGGCTGATGAACAGGTGCATCTACAAATAATAATGATTTACATTATGTATACGTTAAGAAGTTGTACGCTTTCAAACTATATCTATTTTCCTATACTTACATCGCACGTTGATCATGTAGGCAGCTTCCTGAGGCGGCACACTTTCGCGATCGGTTTGATGATGCGAACGGCAAACCAATTTACGATTGCTATCCTCGGGTGCCAAATGCCATTGGATCTCCTGCACGGAGGTGGACAGCTCGACGTTGTCGTTGGTGGGTGTGGAAAGGATCTGTAGCGGATTCGTACGCTTGTTGGCGGGCATACTGTCAATGTACCAGGAGATGTTGGCTGGTGGGCGACCATCGCGCACAATGCAACGAGCATTGAACTCGGTTCCCTCCACAAAGTAACCATCACGATTCGGTTTCGAGATCAACTCAATAATCGGTTGCTGTGGACGCACTGTAAGGAAATAGCAAAGCAAATAGAAAATAGATTACTTGAATTAAATTTGGGAAGTTGTTGAATACACTTACATGCCACGACGAGATCTATGAAACTGGATAACTCTTCACCCTCCACGCCCAAGCTGCACTTGACCTTACCATTGTTGCTGGCCTTGACACGTTCAATGCTAACACCACATTGCCCAGCATTCAAGCCCGCTCCATAGTAGGTGAAGCCAGGTGTCTTGCTCCACACGGGCGACAGATTAAGTACCTTCGCTTCGCCGGGTATCTCAATGCGACAATAGTTGATGGCGCGTCCATAGCGACATAGGAGTTCGGTGCGGTCGCCCTCGTTGAGGAGCGCTGTGTTCGGTTCGACATTCACCTGGCCAAAGCTGAGCGCATCTGCAAACGTAAAGAATGTGTACAATTAGTTACCATTGTTTAGCGTTGTTGCGTAAAAAACTAAGCAAGTATCTGATGTCTGAAAAACGTATCTAATATCTGTTTAGCTGCAATTGCAAAGACGATGACAATCAACCTAAATGACTATCATAAGTCTCTTTTATTTATTTTTTATTTTTTTTGTTGCCAAGCACTTGTGCATCGTTTTCTTCATTTTTATGCATCTTGCAGATACGCATCTGTTATCTTTCTGTAGTTACGACCACAAACACACACACGCACACACACACGCACACAACACCCCTTCCTCTGCCTCCCCTTTGTGACTTCTCTAACAGCTTGTGTAGCCTCAAATATGCATGTGGGCTGTGTGGCTGCTGTCTTCGCTCATTAAGTTTCAATTACGCAGTTTTTTTTTTGTTCTTTTCCCAGCTTGCAAACAATTTTCAAATTATTCTTGCACTTCTTTTTATTTCTCTCTCTATGTAGCTGGAGCAAAACTTGTCTGCAAAAGTTCACTTTGAGTTCTCTAGGTTTTTTTTTGTGTTCTTCTATTCTATTTTTTTCCTCTGCTGCCAATTTAGATGCTCAAGCGATTTGCTATCTCAAAAATTAAATGATTTAGCAAGAGAGAAAAAACTTTTCCGAAAACGTTTGCTTCTTAATTGCTTGCTAAAGATGCATTGCTAAAGAAAAGTTTTAAGATTTAAATTCATTTAAAAGGTGCGTGCATTTAATTATGCTTCAGCACAAGTGTTAGTTAAAGTTTTTCTAATATAAATAGTTAAAGAAATTTGTTTAATGTTGTTGTTTAAATACCTTAAAAATATTTATTTTAGTAATTCCTATTAACTTTAGAAGCTGCTAAACATCTAGAAGAGATTTATTTTCCTAGTTCTCCTCGATTTTTTTTTGGCACAACTCATTTCTCTTTTCAAAATGCCATCGAAACCGTTTCACTTTCTTCAAATTTTGGTTTTGTTGCCTTTCAATTCCGATGCAAAAACATTTATTCAACTGTTGCCATCAAATTTGGCGTGTGGTTTGGTTTTTGCCTCTCTTTTTTTTTGCTGTTGTTGTGTTTTAGCCCTAACTTAGCCACAAAACAAATTTGGTTGTGTGTTGATCGATTGATTTGTTGTTGTTTCGCTTTTCCGCAATAGGCTTCATTTTTCACAGCTTCGAAAACACTTTAGCAATTGCCAATAAATGCTTGCCCCCTTTCCGTTAACCACCGCCACTCCGCCCGCCCGCTCGACCGCCTTCTTCTCCACCTTCTCCTCTTCTTCTTCAGGCACAATAGCAATCTAACTAATTTTGTAAATGAAAGCCGCAAAATTGCAAAATGTGCCATAAACATGAGACGACTGCTGTTGCTGTTGCAGCTGCAGCTGCTATACGAGATTGGCAGTCAACAAAGAGTAGTAGGGGTGAGAGAGGGGTAGGAAGGGGGGGGGGGTGGGCGTGTCTGTAAAGGCTGGCCAAGTGCAGCTGGGCATGCATTGATTTCAATTTCGTTGCGCTTTTTGGCTTTTTTGACTGACTGCATGACGTGTGCGGGGTGGGGGTTTCTTCCATTCAAGACTTTTGTTTGGTCAGCCGCACACACACACACACACATACACACAGCACGACAGGAAGCAGCAATAGCAACAACAAACAACACAGAAATTTTGGTTGCATGCTGCCAGCCAATTCATTGGAGTCTTCTTTTGATATTTGCATTTGTTTGGCTTTAAAGCAGGTCAGTTCAGTTAGCACAGTTAGCCCAGTTAGCTAGCTGCAGCTGGCCAGCTGGCCGTTCTCGGTAATTTAAAACCAGAGCTTCCTTCCTTCCCCGCCCTTCCCCACCGAGCAACAATTGTCGCCTAACTGTTGACAATTGAGCTGTGAGTGATTTTTTTTGTTGATTTTTTCAATATTGCACATTTTGTTATTTTGTTCACACTTGAGTTTGTGGCGCTATGAAACCACTAACGAGTTCTCTTTCTCTTTCCCCCTCATCCTACCCTCTCTTTCTTTTCGTGCACATAAACTAAATCGCTGAATTTATATTCTTTTACTATGTGTATGTAGTTGGTGATTTTTTTTTGTTTTTTGCACTAAGCTTAAACGTGAAGCGTCAGCACTTTCCTAAAAAACACCCACACACACACACACACACACATACATAAATGTGTATATATATATATGAAGAGCATCTAATACTGTTATATTGTGGAATGTCACATTCACAGCAACACAGCGAAGTGGTATGAAAACAAAGATGTGACGACAATGGAAACCGAATAAAGAGGAAGAAGGGAGAGGGAGGATATGCGGATTGCGGATTGTGTAGTGTGACCAAATGCTAACGTATGCTCCTCGCCCTGATCCCAAGTCCAACAGCCACTATAGCATCTATTTTTAATACCCTGTACATACTAGAAAAGGGGTAAGGGAGGTTAACTTGGAGTTAACTGAAGATTTGTAGTATGCGCAATGAAAACTTTTCTAACCCCAATGAATACTAACTAATATTTTTGTAAAACATTTTCTAATAGCATCACTTAGTTAATAGAAATATAGTATCTTCTAGTTCAAAACTCTTAAGAACCACAATTGTATAATTTATCGCTAACCCTAAACAATGTCTCGTATATGCTGTACCCACTGTGGTCATACATAGAACGTTGTTGCATGCCATACCGCATCGTGATATTTATTTATTTAGCTTCTTTTTTTTTTGTGCTAACGGAATTTTCAGTGGAATGGTTCGCAACGTCGTAGTCAGTCGTTTTGTCGTTTGGTTTCTGTATTTTATTTGATGCCATGTCTGCAGTTTTCAACTTTAGTCGAGTCGAGTCGAGTCGCCTTGCATCCAGAAGCCAGACCCACAGGCAACAGGAAAGTCTGCTGGTTAGGGGGGGATTGGGGGATGGGAGGGTGATGGACGTGTTGTCCAGTTCAGTGGTCATGGCTCAGTTTGTAAAGTTGATTTCTGTTGCTCCCTTCGACTTCTTTATTCGACACGTATGCTGTGTGTTTGTGTGTGTGGCAAGAGCCACAAAATCATTTCACTTCACTTTCCTTCTACTACTTCGAGTACGAGTACGAGTACGAGTAAGAGTTTGAGTATATATAAATTGTACAATATATATTTAATTTAAAGCGCAATAAAATCAACTTGCTGCCCATTGCCTGGCAATCGTTGGGGCAAGTGGCACGCCCCACGCCCCAACATTCCACATTTCCGTTGCACGCTCTCTCGGCCGGCGGCACGCCTCTAACGGCTATTGTTTCCATTTGACTTTGGCCACGTTAGCGTCTTTTATGTGGAACGTGATTTTTCCTTAAATATTACGTTCAAGTATTTGATTTTTTGCCCCGCGGGAAGTCGCAACAGCAACAACAACTTTTTGGGACGCAACACGTTCACTGCGATTTATTGGGAACCGTGGTGCAACGAACGAAAACTTAAACGAATTTAAGTTTTTTCTAAATGCTCGTTTATCGATTTGTTATATGTTATGAGTAAGTACTGAACAAATATTTATTTATTTATTTTTATCATTGACATATTTTTTCCATCTTTTCATTGCATTTGCTCCACAGTGCGCACAGTGCGCGTCTGTCTATTGCACAGGTCAAAGGAATAAGCCAAATCCAGCACAATGTCTAGTCGGCTAGCTGGCTGACTATTGGCTTTAACTGTAAGTTTGTTGGTTCCCTAGACTGGCCACACGAAGTCAGCATGCAATTTCAGCATAAAGCCTGAACAGAAACGATAGACGATTTCACACACAAACAACAAACAACAAACAACATACAACATACAACATTGTGGCAATATGCTCATGTCTATATGTCTATACCAAAGAAACAACATTAACCATTGACTGCTATACACAAGTAGTTCTGTCTCATTGTTGTTGTTGCTGTTGCTGTTGTATTCCTTAGTAATTTTCAATTTATCAGCGTCGATTTATCAACATTGGTTGTTGTTTGCTTGCTTCACCTGCAGTGCAACAATAAATAAAAAAAGATAATTATTGTTGATTTATGGCAACGGAAAGCGTTTCCTCCCCCTGAACAAAATAGTATGTAAGTATAGGATATAGTATGTAATATCTGTATGTTTGAATCTTTGACAGCGACTTGAGCTTAACTTTGGACCCGAATTAAACATAATAAAAACTCGTATTTATTATATTATACTTTTCTTTCTTCTCTGTTATAGCTTTATTATTATTATAGCGTGTGTGTATGTGCAATTTGGTTTTTTTTTTTTTGGCTATTAATAATGATTGGCTGGGTCGCGGTCTGTGGCGGGTTTTTTCTTTACTTCTTCTTGTAGTATTTATTGTATTATTAGTGTTATTTATGGCTCGAATGAATCACGCGTTATGTACGTTAAGGTGTCCAAATTTATTAAATATTACATTTGATTTATGCGCAGCATAATGAAAAGTGTTAAGCGACAAATTATTGCAGTATAAGGGAAAAATCTTAGCGAAAGTCAGCCTCTCTCTCTCGCTAAGGTCTATAATAATGGCTAGGAAAGAAACTTAAAGCTGACTGCCATTTGCCACACGTGCCACACACACTCACACACCTAACGGTAAAAGTGAGCTGTGCCCAAGCTTAGGTGCTGCAATCTTTTTTTATTTTATGTCTCACAGTGCTTGTAAATAATCGTCGGCTTTTTGGGTTTGCTTTCCAAATTTTTGCAAGGGCTTTCGTTGCACCGCAGCGCCATCTATGATTGGCCACTTAATTTCACTAATCGTTGGCATAAATCGCAGTCCTAGGCTTTTAACAGAAGTGAAAGAAAAACTTTTGCCAAACAAATTTTCATCGGCTATAATTTTCCTATGGCCTCCCAAAGTGAAAGTTGCCCAAGCATCAACTAAACATCGGCTGTGTAATCAAACTGTAAAACTGCTTCCTTTTCCGTTTCAGCTGTAGATCATTCATTAACTACTCAGGTGTATCAAACTACACAAAGAATTGACAGCACTTTTACCCAGCTAAACAAATCTATTAGATGGTTAGACAAAGGAGGTCTTGGACATGAAAATGTGGTTGAGAGAATATCAAGCCAAAGAAAACTCTTTTGAAATACAAATCGTCTTTTTAGAAATGCTCAGCATAATCTTATCTTATAATCTTGTGTAGTTTAAGCTTCTCAACTACTATTATAATTGCCATCGTTCGTTTACATCGATTACAAACTCTGTTTGCTTCGTTCTCCAATCATTTTGCAACCGTCTGTGCCCTTTTAGCCACAGGGGCCAACAAGAACAAGAATCAGAACAGCAACAACTGTGTGCAGCCACTTAAGCAGCTTACAGTTAATTATTGTAAAATATGCCAAAAACACAAAGACAGCAACCAGCCGTTCAAAGAGTATAAAGTCGAGTATATGAAACAGGCGAAAGCTAGAAAATCAGAGAGACCAAGTAGAGATGACGAAAGACGTAAGACGTTGGTTGTTGGTCCAAGTAGTCAACTTCTTGCACTTGCCACTTCTGTTTTCGATGAGCTTATAAGCGTCTTATTGTTATTACCTGACAATGCAGTCAAGTGACTCTCCAAGAAAGACAGAGAGAGAGAGAGAGAGAGAGGGAGAAAGAGAGACTAAACCATAACTACAACAAGTTGAGTGCAAGTGCTGAGCTGTTTGCATATTTGAATAGCTTGCCAAATGCTGGCAGCAAGAAGGCAGAAAGTCAGCTAAAGCAAAGTGTCCACAGAAAGCCAAATGCTTATTAAAGCCCCACGAATTATTATCATAATTAATGCATTCGCAAACGATGATGAAGAAGAGGAACAGGCAAGGCAAGGCAAGCCAGCAAGACCGCAAAGTTTTGCCAGGCACTGTTGAGTTGCCACTGACTTATTGAGAAATTTATGCAAATACTACTCATTATACTAAATACACACGCACAATCGTAGACATACATACATACATACATATATATATATATATACAAAAACATGAGTAGTAGAGAAAGGGAGAGCGTGAAAGCTTTCAAAACTTTGAAATTCTATGTTTTGCCGGACATGTGATAAATTTTGCGGTACATTTTGCTCATAAATTTTACAGCACTGGAAATACGATTTATATATGTATGTAATGTGTGTTTGAGTGTGCGTGTGCAGGCTATTTGAAATATGCATTCGAGAATGCATCGCTCCACAATTACAAATATTTCAAAATTAATTGCGCTAGTTTTGTGACCCGTTCATTAATATGCGTCAGGTTTGGTCGGGTTTCTGCCAGCTGTTGGGCTCTCTCTCGAAAAACAATTGAAATTTAAAGCAGCAGCTTCTTATTGCTTTGCTGCATGCCATATTATTAAGCTGTGTCCGCACACACACACACACACAAACAACATTAATATAATAGCTAAATAATTGCTTATATTATGTTGCACTCTAGTCACATATATGTATTAATAACACTAAACAAACATGCTAATGACTGAAAATATGTTTTGTTTGAACATTATCATAAAGCAAGTCGTAGTTTTGCATACTCTTTTATTTCGCTGTGTGAACTTATCTTTAACTCTTTTAAGTTGAGTTATTCTTCAAGCGAAAATACGCTTCAGTATGTTATGCGACTGGCAACAAACGTTGTTATCCAACACCGCCCAACCCGCTCTCTCTCTCTCTCCCTGTCTGTGTTCTTGCTCGTTTCATAATTTAATGCATGAAGCTCACGCACACGCAAAATGCGACATAGCAGACAGCGTGCAAGGCAAAAGAATATTTTGATTCTAAACATACTCTTATAAAATCACATGACAGAAGTTTATTTGTGTTGTGGAATTCTGAAGTCAGTTAAATCTTTTTAAATTAAATATTATATAGATAAATAATGATTCTTTCAATATATTCAGTTCAATCTGTTTAAGTCTCCTTAAAGTTTTTTAATATCTATTTATTAAACTAGAAAAGTTTCAGATTAAAAATATTTGTTATTGAATAAAGTTTCTAACACAGGCAAACTACAAAGACAGAGTATATAAAGCTCACACAGACAAACATACGACTATAAATGCAGCATAAATATGGAGACGAGGAGGAGGAGTCAAGTCGAGTCGAGTGGAGTCAAGTCATTGAGGCATTCATTAACATAATTTTCATATACGCGCGCCAGTTGGCCACACCTCAAACAAGCAACCAACAACAATGTGCATATGTAGGTGAGGCACAGCAAGCTGAACTGTTGCGCCTTACGCTCCTTGCCACACATCACAAGGATGGCTATATGCAAAGCAGCACCACTACGGAAGACAGGCGTATGAATTTATGAATTATATTTTTCTCAACACACACAAAAATATGAAAAAAATCAGCTAGAAATGGTTTATGCGATGTGCACACAAAATGACAGTTATTAATGATAAAACAACAACGACAAAATCTAAAATAAATTTAATGGAAGATTAAAAAAAAGCGTTGCCTACTTTTAGGTCGCCTGGCTGCCCGCCAAGTGTCGCCTGCTATTTGCAAAACATTTATCAAACTCGCAGACAAAGGCACACAAAAAATAAATGTATATATATATATATATATGTATATATATATATATATATATACATTTATTTTTTGTTAGCCAAATCAGCGCCGAAAGGTAAATAAAGTTAATGGCGCGCCGAAGGGTGCCGGATGGGTGGTGGAGGTTGTGCGGGGAAGGTATTCCAGACAAAGTCGCCGCCATCGACGCCGACGCTCGTAAAATGTCTGGCAGTGGGTTTTAATTGTTTTTGTGACGTTGACAGAACACCAAAAAAGAAGAAGAAAAAAATGGTGAACTGGAGAGTTTGTGTGCTAGAGAAATGTCGAGAACATATTTCTGGCCACAAAATAAATTGATCTGCGGTTTCCCACTCTCATAATTTATGTGCCATTCTCGGCGAGACGCCGTCCAACTAACTCGAAGAGGGCAAAAATTTGACAAATGACATTCAAGTTCGCAATTGCGAATTGGGCATTAATTTTATGTTTTTTCTCACTCAAATCAATTAATTATCGCCGTACTTACTACAATTTTAACAACTGAATGTAGTCACAGGAGAAAAAAAATTTAATAAAAATTGCTGCTTGAAATTTTTCTTATTGACATTTGCACATTTAACGCAGTGGAGTACCAAAGCCTGTAGGTTATTGATCCCGCTGAGTGTGTTGACGGTGTCTGTTTATATAATTGAACTTGAACAGTGAGTGAAAGCTGTGACAGTTTCTTAAATATGCGGCTCTTAAAGAAAAATAATGGTTTGTGCATATATAAAATCTCTTCAAACAAGCCTTAAGATTCTAACAGCTTTTCTCTTTATACAGTTCGATATCTGACTGTCCATTAAAAGTATTATCAAATATTGCAACATGAAAACAAATGAAATGGCAAAATTGTTTACACATTTCTGTTATATCTAACACCTTTTTTTTATGTCTGACAGCGGCATTATGCATTTTAATTGCCTAATTAATATGCGCAAATAATTTTTATGCTAAATTTGTTTTATATGTATACATTCAAATATTAACGAAGATTGTTTTGAATGTGTTTGTGTTAAAAAGAAATTTGATTGCATGTGTCATCGCAATCAACAAACACTATGCGCAATTTTTATTTATGTTTTGTATTATACTTTGAGCTTTTTTTGTTTTTGGTTTTTTTGTTAACGGTGCGCTTACTTAAGCATAACTAACGGTTGTCATGCCATAAATGTCTTTGAACTCAGCATTTTTTATTTATTTTTTTTCTTGTTTCTTTCCTTTTTCCGTTTTGGGTTTGGCTTTAACTTAAAAGTTCAAGTTTGTTTGCAAAAAAAACCGTCTGTTGTTTTATTTTATTTTTTGCGCTGATCTGTTGTACCTGATTAGAGAGACAACCAAAAAGTCTGAGTCATAGCTGAGCCATTACTTCTACAAACATAAAATTGCTGACCCAATAAATTTAATTAGCTGTTAACTCATACGTGTTTAATATCTTAGTTTATTAGGCAAGTAACTAATTTTAAATACACTTCATAAAGAGAAAAAGAAATGCAAATAAATGCTAAATAAATTATTTTTATATTTATTTTTTTGCTTGCAAAGTGCTAAGGAACCAAGTTTTTACTACAACTTTTTGTTTGTATTTGTCGCAACTTTAGTTGAACTTTGATGACGACATCTGCAACTTGAGCATTTAACATTTTATTTTTTTAAATTGTATATTTATTTGATTTGAAACTCAGATTAAAGTATTTGTGCTATGTGTTTGTTTGTCTTTAAATTTTATGTGTTTATATAGTTAATCGCTTAATTATGGCTTTTATTTGTTTTAGCTAGCTTGCAAAATAGCTTTCTAGATATGCTGTCGTTTCTATTTATTTGTTTTATACCACAAAACCAGTAATTATTACTTGTATATATATATATATATATAAGACAAGCTAACGCGTCTCTGTCCATGGCTCAATTTTTCCTTTTGTGTTAATTTTTTTTCTCTCTCTCACACATGCAAATTGCGCAAAAGTCAAGTGGGAAACGTGTTTTGTATGTTTTTTGTATTTTGTTCAGCATTCACACAAAGTTGATTTGTGGGAAAATGCGGCTCAAGGTTATGCAGCTGAGACTGCGACTTCCACTGCACTTTTGCAGTTAGACGGGGCTACCTTTTTGTATATTTCAGTTACTACATTTGGCTTCAAGGTGAACTGCTTCGGTTTAAGCCATTAGTACGTATAACAAGTTTGTTTCTTCGTATAGTGTATGGGGTAAAAAAAAACAAATGATTAGGTGCGCAATCTTTTAATCATTACCGTGGGTGTAGCCACAATTTTTTAACCTTGACAATTTAACCCAAACCTAGTTGAAGTACTATGCTTTCACATTTATCTATCATTTGTGCAGTCAAAACTCATTTGCATAATTCTGTTAATGCTGATAATATTTAAATTATTATGTGCATTGTAAATGACATTGAAATTAACTTGATGATGTTTTGTGTTGTTGTTTTTTTTACTATACCATCTCTCGCACATAATTAAAGCTTTTTTTATTAACTGTCTGGTCAAATGTTATAGCTATTTAACATTATTCTGCAGCTCTATTAAATATTTTGACATTAATGCTCATTGAAAATGATTGCGTTAAAAAAAAAGATGCAATTCATTATGGATAACTCTTTGGTGTGGGCGATGAAGACAGCTCGTTGACATTATCAAGCCAAATGAGATAAATGCTGGAGAATCTCTTGATAGCAGACGATTATAATTACGGTGAAAGCTGTTCCTGAAACTCGATTGCAGGATTAAACTCGATTTTAAAATATATATTGCTAGTGATTATTATGCTTATGATTATTATTTGCATGTTAAACAGTTTGCCCCATTTCTCAGGCAATCAAAACGTATGAGTTGGCGTTTTTGAGGCGAAAGCGATTTAAGTCTTAAGCTGGGTAATTGCCTACGATTTTTGTATAGTGTAAGAATTGAGGGTAGAAATAATGAATAATCCGATGGGCTTTCAGTTTTAGTTTCAAGACTTGTGAGAAATGCTTTTACTTGAACCTTTATTTTCGTGTTGTCGTAATTGAAGTGCAATTGATTTGCGGAACACATGCGATTTAATCATTAGAGGACTAAAGCTCAAAGTTCGAGTTGAAATTTTGCCAGCACCAACAGCAGTAGCAACACCTAGAGAAACAGGGGCGAGGCTTTTTGGGTAATTTATCATAAATGTTAGAGTGCAAAAGTACTCCCAGGTGTGTTTGTGTGTGGAGACCTTTTGTTGAAAGTCTAATTAAAAGCGAAAGGTGACCGCACCTTAACTTTCTCAGTCCCAGTTTCACACTATTTCTCGCTCTCTCGCTCTGTCTCGCTCGATTCGAGGTGAGGACAAATGTGTAGCATGCCAAAAGGCGCTTTAGACAGACGCATAAAGCGGCTGCTGCTGCTACTTGGCGACCTCCTGCGGGTTAAATGTGCCTCACTGCGCCCGTTTAACCGGGTATGTGTGTGTGTGTGTGTGTGTATGTGTATGTTTGGTCTTGCTGGCCACGGGCAAACATAATTGAAGTCATAAATAACGAATTATGTTGCAAAAAGTTGAGCTCAAAAACAACTTTGTGTGTATACAGCTTTGGAAAGGGTATTAAAAGTTTGTCAAAAAGTTTGTTAGAGGCAATCAATGTATAAGACGTATATATATGTATATATAATCAGATATTTCTGATAAGTATTAAAGATCTTGTAGCTTTTTCGTGACATAAATGCTTAGAAATATGTTGGTGATTATTTGTGATCGATCAATTAATTATACAAATTTTTCGTTATACAAATATTATTGTTCGTAGAGTAAAAAGTATTCGTCTTTATGCATTTTACTATTCTCATTTGTTAATGCTTTGTTTGTGCTTTCAACGCTTTTCACACTTTTTTATAATTATGATGTGCCAAGCAGGCTCTGCTGGGATTTCCAAACGGGTAAACAAGAGGAAGCAGCTTGGTGAGGGGGGGGGGGGCGAGGGGGGTTAGGTCACTTCCTTTACTTCTTGCACTATGGACAGGGCTAATTACAAGTAAGCCCGAACGCTTGGCCGCCTCATCTAGCCTCTCGTCTACCTAATTTTAGTCGCGTGCCAAGATTTATTATGATGGAATAAGTTGTTTTTTTTGTATTGGGTTGGGAATTGTTGTAGTTCGTATATGGTATATGGTATGGTAGCATGGGGAGCACCTCTAATTAAAAGCTTCTGCGCTTGCTGGGGTCAGTTTTAATAAATGTTCGGATTTGTTTGACAGCAGTGAGGTCTTTTTGGCCCTTTTAGTTTTTATGCAGCATTCAATGTAAAAGCAGCTTTGGTGAAATTGAAAATTGCTGCCAGTACAAAAAAGCAATAAAGACAAAGGACAGATAAATACTAGACTGATGAAGCAAAGTGTTTTTAATTAATGAACGCATCGACTGCTTTTCACACTGAGGCCGGCTGGTTGAACTGCATTAAATTGCAATTATGTTTGGCTTGTTGTTGTTAAATTGTTTGCTGATGTTGGTGTTGTTGTTGTTGTTGCTGTCAACTGAAAACATTTTTTTACATTCGTCAGTCATTTAATATCATTGTTGTTCTTGTTGTACCTCTTTTAAATGCCACGTAATACCCAACGTATTCAGTTTTAAGCATACAATAAATATATTCAATATGTATTTTTTAATTATGACCAAGTTGGCTTCAAACACAAATAAAAAACATACTTTTTGCATTCATGCAGCATGTAATGCAATTTGTACACCTTTGAATATACATATATACATATATATATATAAATAAATAAGTAAATATGCATGGAGAAACGTTTATTAATAAATTGATGCAGCTGACAACAAGATGTATTATAATTTTAAATAATTGTTGTGGTTGTTATTGCTGCCGACAAATAATGGGTGTCCATATAAAAGCGAAGCCAAAACCAAAAAAAAGCAACGCAATTATCACCTGGGTCAACAATTGTTTCAAATGACAATCGAAGTGGCTTTTCAGCAGAAATATCTATATATATATATATATCTTCAACCATTTAACATTGAGCGTGAGCCATGAACAAATATTTTAAAATATACACAAGTTTTATTCATTTTCAGGGGTCATTTTGTGATTGTGAAATGTTTTGTAAAAGGCATCTACGATATCTAAAAATTGTATCGATACTTGTATAAGCAATTAATTGGAAGGCAAGCAGTGTTTGATAGATATATCATTATTTAGTATCGCACAGGAAAGCAAAACTTTAAATAAGCACGTTTGGGCTCACATTAACAGCGATAGAAAGAGAGAGTTCAATTACAGCTTATGAGATAGATTGTATCGCACTATGGCAAACATATCCATAACAGCTTAAGTTAGCATTCAAGCTATACAATTTTTGTAAAATACTCATTTAATATCTTAAGACTTTTTTAATTGCATTTACATTTCTCTTGACTTTGCTTTTTTTTCTCAACAATCTTGCCAAAACTTTGACTTATCTTTTGTTCACTTTAACATCATATTAATACGCTTTACGAACACAAATACCAAATACCAAATACCAAAAATCAAAAAGCCACAGAAAATTCGTTTTTTTTTTGTTCTTAACATTGCGATAATTAATTGCAGGACATTTTGCTGGATTTTTGCATCCGACATTTGTGCCAAAAGTTGTTGTCATGTTTTCGTTGCTTCCGTTTCCGTTGTCAAATCCCCCCCCAGCCCCCCAACACCATTATAATTCCTTTCCCTAACCAAGTATTTACGTTCTTGTAAGTAAAAACTTCTGCTGGCAGCCTGATGCTAAGAGAATTATTTCCCATTTTACCAACGAATGTCATTAACCAAACTGTGGATGGGTTGCGAAAAGGGGGAAAGTTGTGGTCTATACCTGACTTGGACCCGCAGACTGCAAACTGCCGGCATTTTCTCGGTTCCCTCTGCCCCTAGATGTTGTCAGGATGAGGATGATGATGATAATGATAATGATGATCATGTTGATAATTACAGCGGCTGCTCATTTGCGTTGATTTCAAGCGGAAAACGTTTGTCGCAAATTTTCATTTCGATTCGATTGACATTAATTAATGATTGTTTCAATTCACACACACACACAAACACATTTACTACTATTATATAATACCCATTGGTATGTAATAGTAAATATGTGTATTGCATTGATTTACGTCGTCAACAACTGTCTCCCTGGCTACATTATTATGCTGGCACAGCAACAATTTCCAACAGCTGGAGAAGCAGAAGCAGCAGCAGCAGCCCACATGCCACACAACTCAGTTCAACACTTCAAAAAAAAAAAAAAATGAAGAAGAATATTTTTATCGATGGAAAATTCGAAAAACTCACATAGTATTTGTAAGCATCAAGCATTAACATTAAAATGCTAACGAAACATTTCTTTAAATGGCAACTTTCTTAACTGTTTCTAGCTCATAATTTTCTCTGCGTGCAGCCGGACTCAGGAATTCCTATTCCAATCACCGAGAATCGTTTTGGTGGCAGGCAGACAGACAAGTTGTCAAGCTACGACAATCGTCGTCGTTGAGGAGTGTTAATGATGATGAGCTCTTGTTCCTGTCGATATTACTCTAGCTCTCTGCTCTGTTCTGTTCTGTTGCCTGTTGTCGGTTTTCGTTGCTGTCCTTGCGGTTTGGCTTAACTTAGCCAAGCCAAGCCAAGCCAGTGTGTCGAGCATTTCCAATTTCGTTGATGTGCACGAAATTTCTCTAATTGTTTAAGACAGTTGTTCATTCGGCTGATGGTTGGACAAACTGAAATATTTAATTATGGTTTTTGGCTGCCGCATTACCCTCTGGCTACACTTGAAATTCTTGCAACACGTTGCGGCATGGTGTATACTATACGATGAATAATGCATTCACAGCTCATTAGCATTCAGTGTTTGTAAGCAGCACAAAACAATCAGCAAAGAGAGAGAGAGAGAGAGAGAGAGAGAAAGCTCAACGCAATGCATTAAAAATTGAAACCTTAATTTGTTAGTTGTCACTACGAACATTACACGTCCGTACCTACGAGCGTATGTGTATGTGTGTGCGCGTTCGATTAGCTAATAAAATCACAACAAATACAATGCATATTTGATGAAATCCAACCACAACAGCAAGAGTAACAGTGTGAGTGTGACTTTCGACTATTGTAATTTTAGCCGCAACCTTTGGTTTCGAAATCCTTCGGGTGCCACAAAATACAAAAAAACCAAATCTATTCCCGCAATGACAACAAGAACGACGCTGGAGAAATCAACGCAGAGCATTTCAGCACTCGAAAGCTTTTAGCTGCAAGCATTGAGAGTATATAGAGCTGGCAAATCCTTAAGGATTCCTCTTGCACTTGCTGCTGACTTGCATTTTTTATGGTGTACAACCAAAAAAACCAACAGTAAAAGTTGAGCTGAAGCTAAGCTGAGCAGAGCGGTTGTGAGTAGAGTCGAGTAGAGTTGTGCCACTGATTTTTCGCGACTCGTTATAAATGCTAGATGCACTCTCTCTTTTCACAAACACCCTTTAATCGAAAGGAATGTGCTTGAAATGGATTTTAATTGTTGAACTTTTCTTTCGGTACATTTCCTTCATGATCTTAAAATATCATAAGAAAGTATATCTTTATCTATCTCTTATATTAAACATTTATTCCGAGGGTATCAATTAGTCAATATACCATTTTCCTACATAAATCTTTATATTGTTTCCTTGATGCTGCAGATGTTTTATTTTTACTGTTGCTGCTCTTGCTGCTGCATTTCTGTGATTTTCATAAAGTTTTTCGCTCGTTGCCTTAATGCGTGAAAATGCAGTCAGCTCAATGTTGAATTTGCATAATATTAAAAAGCAAAAGTTTTCATTTAACAATTGTAATGCTTTACATTTAATTGGGGTTCCCTTTCGTTATAACAGCCAGCGACAGCCAGCTGTGCACACAAGTGAATAGGGGTGTGGCAACGCCCTTAGATATATTCACATACAATCTATTAAAGAGGGTTGTTACTTTGCACAATCCCAAATTATATACATATACCAAATACATGTCCCATTGTGTTTGAGAGTGTAAAAAGTCAGGCAGTTTGAAATTCGAGCGAGAAATTATGTCATGGAAAAGTAAGTACAACAATAGAAAGACAGAGAAACTGTCAGCCAATGTAATTAGTTTGGCCATTTCGAAATTGAGATGTCAAGAGGGAGAAAAAAAGGTCTGCAAAAGGAGACTGATCTCAGCTTATTTCTGGTTAGGTTTTAGGGAGATTTATAAGCCACAAAATACCATTCAGCTGCCGTATGAAAATGCAAACAGGTGTCTTCTCACTCGGTCTCTCTCGCGCTCTCTCTCTCTCTCTCTGTCTTTTTATCTCTACTAAGCATTTTTCATACATTTTCATCTACAATTACACAAGAATTATGCAAACAACAATGCAATCCATCATCGCTGTAATAATGATAGTTAACAAGCAAAGTACAAGTTGCCAAAGGTAACTGGAAACCAGCTGCTCAAACTTTTTCAACCGCATTAAAAATGCTCCCGATTGCCCTAAGTAGCTTATAATTTGGCTATATACTATATAGTAAACGACTGAGAGTAGGTTTTATTTTTTTGTATGTGGGTTGGTCAATTGGCTAAATAAATTGCAGGGCGTCGGTAACAAAAGCAAACAACGAGTGAAAGACGAACTCTTCCTCACAGCATAGTCAAATAAATGGAAAATCGAAAATCCAATTAATTAAGAGCAGAGTGTGTTGGAGTTGTTGGAGTGTGTGTCTGGGTGTGTGTGAACTTTATTTATCTGGGTGCGTTGTGTAATTTAATACTGTTTAAAGTTGGAAGCTAACTTCGTTATATGTTTAAAATTTATAAATTGTTGAAAAAGCTATCAAAAATATTTACTTTAGACTTGGAACCAGATAGAAATTATCTAAGATTTCTCTTAAGAATGTTAAAGATAAGTAATCAGTGAAATATTTAAAAGCATCGCTTCTTCATTCATAATATATCATTAGTTATAGATCTGTTTGATTAAAGATTCAAAAGATCTGCAGTTTTATGAAAAAAAAACTATTCATTAAATCTAAAATACGTTTGTGATGATCTTGACATGAATGAAAAATCAGTTAATCATGACAAGCAATTCAAGCTGCGCTTTCACCATAAACAATTCTCAATGGGATGCAGCATCGTTCCATTCTAGATTCATTCCAGCTGACCTCATCCTGTCGAACTGAGCTGTCAATTACTTAGCTCTCCCGGGGAGGCAAGCCAACCAACCATTGTGATTGCGATCCATTCAAGCGACAACTCTCAACCATCGGACAGTCAACAAGCAGAGTCTCTATGCGCTAATCTTGCTCTATGCAGCAAATGTTAGACTAAGCCGCATTAGACAATTGAAATGGAAGGACCGAACAAGCCAATTGCGATTAGTGTACAAAAAAAAAATGAAAGAGCAACTTTTTTCTACCTGAAACTGACCTTATTAGCCGATTGGCAAATACTTGCACAGCTTATAGCCAGGTTCGAGTTCTATTCGGTTCTATTCTTATGAATGGTTTGTTTTTAGCTCTACAGCTGCTGTCCCACAGTGAAACATATGTAACACGGACTAGGGTGTTATTGTGCAATGTTCGTTCATTATAAATGCAGCATACAGTTAAATCTTTTAACAGTCTTTTGTCTATTTGAAATTCGGATTTAAGCAGCATGCATCCTGTTCAAGTTTCTTGCTTATGATGATAATAATGATCATGTTGTACTTGATTTATTATGAAATCTGTACATGGTTATTAGTTTTTCAAATGCTTTTTCTTCTTCATCTATGTTTTTTTTTTTTTTGGCATAGGCAATAGCTTTGCAACAGCAACAAAAGTGCAACCCCCTGCAGCGAACTCACTTCTCGTACAAAACACACAACACATAAGGCAAAGGTTCGGTTTGGTTCGGTTCGGTTTGGTTCGGGACCCTCTCTTGCACTCCTTTTGCCATTTCAGCGCTAAATTTGATTTATATATATTTTATTATTATATTTGCTTTCGCTTGCTACCCCTCTCTCCGCTTGTTGTTGTTGTTGTTTCGTGTAGCGCTAATGAATTCAAATGTGTGCGTAATTGAGTTATTAAAATTTCAGTGAGCAGCCAAAAACAGCCGCCGTCTGTTCTATAAAGTAACTAAGGGGTGATGCCGGAAGGGAAGAGAAGTGGAATGGATTCCTCGAATTTCAATTCTTAAAAGGCGTTCATGCGAATATTTTTATACCCTGATCCCATTAAAAATGGGAAAAAAGGGTATCATGAAGTTGTGCAAAAGTATGTAACAGGCAGAAGGAAGCATCTCCGACCCCATAAAGTATATTCTTTATCAGCATCAACAGTCGAGTCGATATAGCCATGTCCGTCTGTCCGTCTGTCCGTCTGTATGTATGAACGCGTCGATCTCAGAGACTATAAGAGCTAGAGACTCCAGATTTGGAACTTAAGCTCGCCTAATCCCTAGGCAGTACAAGTTTGTTTTCGACTTTCGATAACTCATCCCGTTTCCGATATACACATGTGATCGATAACAATAAAATCTTGAATTTGAAAAAACTTTAAATGGCATTTTAATTATTGATCAAAATAATAACAATCTGTGAAATTTTTATTAAAATCGGTTAAGAAAGTAGTATGCAGTATGGTCGTACACACACGCACAAATACTTGCAAGCACTGACTGTACGCGTAAAGTATAGGGATCAGGGTATCGTCTAGTCGGGATTTCTCGACTAGAGCCTTCTTACTTGTTTTTTTAGATTTACACACAAAAATAGGGAATTTTTTTTGGTTATATTTAATTTATAGCCAAGTGCAGTGCAATTTATCTTTGGCTTGAGCTTACGGGCTTGTAGCAAGTGTAAATGGGGTGAAAATATATATATGTTAAAGCATATATAAAGCGATATAGTACGAGTGTGAATGTGAGCATGATTACGAATGGAGTGCTGAATGTATTCGTTCGTTACGCAATGCAGACTGGATTACAGATGTTACAGTTTGCTGAGGCAAATCAAGACATAAAAATAATAAAAAAAAATTTATGTTGCTGCAACTTCATAAAGAAAAAGAAGAAAATATTAACTTGATAGAAGGGTTGCATATATCTGTTAAATATGAGGGTTAAATAGCATGTGTTTTGAGTTGTTGAAAAGTTGTTTGGCTTTGAAGTTTTGCCAAAATAAATATAACATTTTTAGACATTGGCATTATGTTCCAGTAATTTTTTTTAGTTAAGCATTATCCAAAATTTGCAAAATAAATACTTTAAAAAACTTGTGTAAGTTTAAGACTCCATTTTTTTTTTATATATAAAAATTGCATGTGCTTTGAGTTGTTGAAAATGTTTTTGCTTTAGCAGGCGTTAAAAGGTTTGCTAAAATAAATACAATAATTTTAGACATTGGCATTATGTTCCAGTAATTTTTATTAGTTAAGCATTATGCAATAATTGCAAAATAAATACTTTAAAACATTTGTGTAAGTTTAAAACTCATTATTTTTTTTTCACCTTGTTTTTGGATTTAAAAATATTTTAACAAATTCATTAACAAATTGAAGTTGTCCAAATTTCGAATAGAGATGAAATACCCGCTGTTCTTCGTATAAACTATTGGCTACATCAGTTGCATACATATATTGCCACCCTTCCACCCTCTCTTCAGTGTACATACATTCACTTTACACCACAGGCATTTAGCAGTCAATAATTCCGTATAAACACACCGCTTAAATTATGCAACAGCCAAAAACCCCAAAGAACAGAACCAACAAGCAACAACCAACAACTGAAACGTGAACAACAGCAATGGCCAAAAGCAATAACAATAAAACTAACTAACCAAAAAAAAATAAAAAAACAAATATGAAAATTTACTGCTGCCCTCAATTTATATATATACTTTTTACGTATTGTATATGTAAAAATGACTTTTCATTTCAGTTATTTCCCTTGTATATTTGCTAAATTTGCTTTTTTCGTGTGTTTTGTATTTTTCCTCTATCAACAATTGGCGTACGTTATGTTTGAGCCTGAACTGTTTAAAGAGCGCCAAGGGAATATTGCCACAGGCCAATTTAAAGGGTGGGGAAAACTATACGAGTGAAAGGCAGGTAGTTTTTTTATACTTTGTGGGTTGAGGGGGTGGGGGATGATGGTCAAACAAATATTACCCTTGCATATTTCATATCGTACGATTCGATGCGGCGCCTTTTTGTTGTTGTTGTTGTGCTCTTGTTTTTTTGCAAACATTTTGCAATCAAACAAACTGGCAAAGGCAAAAAATCGAGCGGGGAGTGAGGGACTGTTCAAATCTATATAATAATTTCGCGTATGCTTGATTTTTACGGCACTTGAAGCACTCAAGTGCGGACCAGGCAAAAAAGGGCTGAGAGTGGAGTGGAGTGGGGTGGGGTGGGGTTTGTAAGTCAGCTGCGTCGTATATTAAAACCCATAATTTGACTTAATAGTTTTTGCAATTACCCGAAGGGTTGCAGGCTGCCTGCCTAACAAACATAAGCTGACGACAACCCTTTTTTTTGTGTGTGCGACGCAGGAAGCGCAGCAATTTGCAGCAACAGTCAACGTGACAGGAAGTTGAACGAAGGATGTGAAGGAAGTGCGGCCGGTTTATGCGTGAAAAGCGCCGCCTTGCACATATATAGATGTGTGCGTTTGTGTGTGTGTGTGTGTGTATGGGAAGGGGGTTAGATAGGTGGGGTAAGGGGCGTTACGTTGTCAATTACGAATTTATTAGAGACTACAATTGTGCGTATGCGTATGTGTATGTGTATGTGTGAGGTTTGTATATGTATTTGACTGGGTAATTATTACTTTCGCAACGGGCAACAGCTGCTGCAAAAATGTATACAGATATCAGAAAAGGAATTTTTATTGACAGCAGCAGGGGAGTATGGGAAAAGCAAATAAGCCATGGAGTGATTTTTTTTATTATTAGTTGAGGTTTTTGAATTTTTTTATATTCTTCAAATGGTAATTGTCTCAGAGTTGTTAAAAAAAACTATAGTCGAAGAAGAGTTCCTTAAATATCAAACCTTTCCTAAGTCCTTTCGACTTATACATATAGCCAATAAGAATCCATCTTAATAAGCTTAAACTGCACTTAAAGTTTCCTCAGTTAAATGTGGACTCATCAAATAGATTCTTTTTCTTTTACAGCAGCTTAAAGATTTTGCAAATGTTTGCTTGCACACAAAGTAAGCTTACAGCCACATACACACGTACACACACACACACACACACACACACACATACATATTGTTAAACATAAAAGCTTATCTATGCACAAGCTTAAAATGTCATATTCAAGAACAGGAAATAATTTTGAGCTAGATTTAAGTTTTCTCAGCTTTTGCTCAACATTATTTTTTTAGCTAATCCCACAAATCATTTACAGACATATAGTGAAGCGTTCTTGTAACTATGGCAGCAAATCGGCAGCAGTTTTCAAATTGTACTTATATATATATATATATATATATATAGATAACTTTGCCATAAAAGGCATTTAACAATTTTAGATCTATTGCCATGGTAAGCAGCTTTGTGTGAGTGTGTGTGTGTAATATTATAACTGCTTTTTCATTTTCCTTTGATAACATTTTTATATTGATATTCATACACACACACAAGCTTTGCTCTTATTGTTACTTAAGGTAAATATATATTTACTGAGTACTTATTCTTTTTTTTTTGTTCGTTTTTCATTTTCAATGAGTTTGAATTTTATTTTGCTAACTTTTTCTCTCAACATTTTGTCTCGCTTATATTTTTGCAAATTCTTTGAAGTGCCACTCGAATACAAAACGATTGGCTACCCCTGCTTCTATATACACTACCCTTACCCCACCCTTCCTTCCCTTCGTTATGTCTGTGCCTTCAATTGCCTCCGTCCACTCTTGGCTTGACTTCAATTTATGTTGATTTTAAGTGGCAAATTGTATTTGCATTTTAACTTTTCATAAAAGTGCCGACCACAAGTAGCCCTCTTCTGTGTGCTGTAGGGCTAAAAACAAGCTCTCTGTCATATGGAAATAACGTTGGCATTGCGGTTTGAGGCCTTTTGGAAAACTTTTAGACATATTTGTCAAACCAACACCCCACCTAACAAAAAAAAGGTAATAACATTGAAGAGACAATTGCCATCGATAATAGTATTTGCTGTCTGCCCCTTAAGTGTAATGCGCGACTAATTGGAGGCGTTAAAGTGGATGGGGCATCGAGTTGTAGTGTGGCAAGTTGTTGACTATGATACAATTACCCTTTGTGTTGTGGTTTTTTCACTTTTCTTGCACATGTGGCATGAGTGTGAAACCTTACCTGAAAGTAAACGAAAACATAGTTTAATTAGTTGACACAAAGCTGACAGCAAATAAGATAAAGGCTTAATAAAGTGTGAATGGTGTGAGAAATGTTAAAGTCATAGTTTAAAATAGCTTAAATAACTTTGCAATTAGTTCTTTAAGTTCTTTCTATGCAAACAATTGTAATCCATTAGGCTAAATAGATGAGATTTGCTTATGCTCAAATCATTTTTCGGTTTACTGAAAAAACCAACATACAAAAGAGAGAAAACCCAGGCAGTTGTTCAATTCGGTTTTGGCTAACACTAAATGGCAGCACGGAGACTGATGCAAAAGGATTTAGTTGCTCAGTTAAGTCCATACATATATATGTTTATCTATGTATGTGTATGTGTGTACGTGTGTGTGTGTGTGTGTGTGTATGTGTGAGTTGAATGTACATTGAGGCTTATTACACTAATTACTGTGGGTCACATTCCAGCCAGCGAGTTAAGTTCGCCGATGAACATAAACTTTTTGCGACTACTGTGTCGTTAAAGAGGAGCACAAATGTGGGTGGTGGGTGGTTATGGCTATGAATCGGGTTTTTTGGCATGGTTTATTATGGCCGCCAACTGTTGTCTACATACAAAAATGTGAGACCTTATGCATGATATGGTCGATGTTGGTTACACTTGAAGAAAATAGTTTTACTTAATTGTACAATTTGTAAAAAATGTTGGCCTTTGGGAAGTTCTTAAAAAGTAATAATATATTGTATTAAAATATTTCTCTAAAGTTTTTTAAATCTAAGCCTAAAAATATATCTTTGTTTCTGCATTTTTAAAATATTATCAAAAAGAATATTTGTTGGAATTTTCCTTTTTGCATTCTTTTGATATATAAATTATTTATGGAATTTTTTTAATATTTTTTCGAGTGCTGTAAACGGTAGATGGGTTCTGGGCTGTTGAGTTAGTGAGTTACTGAGTTAGTGTATGGGTTTCTGTTACAGTTTCTGTTGCTTTTGTTATTGTTGTTGTTGCTGTCTTTGTTAATGGCTTTCAAGGGAATCGCGTGCAGTAATACAATTTAGCAACAAACTAAAAGAGAGAGGAAAAAGAGCACAGCCGCCAGGCAGAAAGAGTCTGAGGTGCAGTTTTTGGCTAATAAAAATGAATGCGACGCTGTATGTAAATAATACCATAAATAGTCCATACACACACATTTATATATATATATAAATAAATAAAAGCACACACACACATAATATATATATACTCTTGTGCATGGATATGATTGTCTTGGTGCGAAATTCTGTACATTTAATTTTATTTTATTGCATTCCACTTTTAGCAACTCTCCGCCGCATTTGTTGTGTGTGCGACATTGTTTGGCCGCAAATATGCGCCACAAACCCAACAAACAGTAAGTGTGTGTGTTTGCGAGTGTGTGTGTGTATGTGTGTGCAAAGCTAACGCCATTGCGGAATTTTTATTGGCCTTCGTCGCTGTCAGAACAAAAACTGAGAATCCACCTTACTATCAAAGCTTTAGAGTACCAGCGTAAAATATTTCATAAGCGTGAGGCACTGGTAAAAACATTTAACAGCAAACAACTGAAAGGTTATGCTTGAAAATACCCTGTACGCAATGTTTGCCTTGTTTGTAAATGATTAAAAAACATTAAAAGAAAAGAAATGCAATTTAGACATTTATGAGTAACTTATTCTATAATAATTTTTTCATAGCTTTTAAGTAAACTTAAGAACTTAACTGAATGACAATGCTTTGTCATACTATTTTACCAACTTTTTCATTACAGAGTATTTCTGGACAAAGGAATTTTAACAATTCCGCAGCCATTGCATGCATGCACGAGCTCATGAGTGTGTTTCAGTGTATATATGGTGCATATATATATATATATATATATATATGAGTGTGATGACGACTTTCATTACAAATTACGTTATTTACATTTTAAGCCAAAAGAATTTGAACAGCGACACAACAAAAAATAAATAAAAAAAATTTAAAATAAAATAATATTCTTGCAGTATTTTCGCGCATATTTTTTTTGCTTTGTTCTGCAGTTAATGTTGTTCCTGTTGTTGCCTGCTGCTGCTGTCAATAAACAATAAAATAGTGGGGGAGGGGGGAATGAGAGAGAGAGAGTTTTACCTGCTGAGGTTAACGGACCCTTTAAACTACAAACACATACTACTCCTTCCGCTCCACTTGCTCCTCTTTGTCCCCAAACCCAATCAAGAGAGATGGTTGTGGTAGTATGTGTCATGTGGGTTGGTTGGTTGGTCGAAGGGGGTGTGGCATTTAAATATTTGGAATGCATTTTCCATAGATTTTCACACCTGTCGCTGACAGCGTGCCGATGATGTCAATTGAAATATGTTTGCTGCTTCTGCAAAGAAGCGCTGCAGATTTTTGGAATTTTAAATAGCACTTGAATGGATGCTGACAGATAAGAAGCTAGAGGTTGTCAAGGGCCGCGGGAAAGTGTGGAATGTGATCAGATGTGGCTTGAATTAAGAGAATGTGCAACCGAACGAATTGCAAGTTGGTTTATCGAAAGGTTTTTGGAGTGCAAAAAATAAACAAAAATATTATTACTAAATTGGTTGGGTTTTTTCTAAGTGTAGCCGGATATATTTATAATAATCTCTACCTTTTAAATCTATGTTGTTGTATTTCCCAAGTGTATTTAATATTTTATTTAGGTTTTAGCTTTTTTAATGACCGCAGTTTAAATATATGTAAAAAACCTGCGGTTTCAATAATAAATTTTCATTTCTCTGGCTGGCATAAATCAAAAATGGCGATGCAAATGGTATACAAACATGCCAAAAAATATTTTTAGCTGAAACGTATGGTCTGCTCTTCTTCCTCTTTCTGTTTCAAAAGCAACCCCCTTCAATAAAAAAAAAACCAAAAACAAAAACACACCCTTGGTCTAAACAAAAAATGGTGTAAAGCCCAAAGTTCAGGCTGTGAAAATTTCGATTTGTTTTGCGGAGAGCAACGGTAGCAACAGCAGCAGCATTCTATAATTGCCAACCAAAGCCTGACAACCCTGACAAACATTTCCTGGCGTAGCTCTTCCTCTTCCTCTGCGTTCGTGTTCTCTGCTTACGCACATGCATAGTAATAGATTTCATCTCTTAGCGTGTTGGTTTATTAAATTTTTGCCAGCTGTAATGCAATTTTCGCGTGCCAAATTGGTTTAGGCTTAGGGTTGCGGCTGCAGGGTTGCTTCACGCATCACCATCATCATCAACATCACCAACATCATCATCATCATCATCCTTTACGTTTCTGTTTTTTTTTTTTTGTTATTTAGATTTTTATCTGTTTTGGACTTTGCGGCTATTGGCTGTTTGCCAGCAACCCCTTAGCAAGAAATGTTGCTATCCACAGTGATTGGGAACATGTTGCATTGGCACTGGCAACATGCTGCCGCAACATGCTGCAGTCGTGACTCAGTTTGGGGGAATTCAATTCACTTAGAATGCTTCTCAGTGCATAAATTCGCACGTTTTTCAACATAAACACGAACAACTCTTGTGTTCCAATTTTTTGGCTAAGTTGCTAAAAATTGCAGCTCTAGAGACTCATAAATCGCCAGCAAGCATAACAATGCAGCTATCTTGCTCTCGCTCTCGCTCTCTCTTTCGCGTTTGCTTACAGCAGTCAACTTAAGTAATTATTCAAATGCTTTTACTGCCAGGAGAAAGGTGTCGAAACACAGAACTCTTAGGGCGTGGCAGGGCGTTTGCCGCAGCTGTCAGTTTAGTATGTTAAGTTTCTTGCATAATAGCCGAAAAGTTTTTTTTGCTGATTTTCTTCATCATATTTTTGTTTACAACACTAAATTGACTGCACGTGTTGATTTTCTTTTTGGGTTGCACACCTCACACACATAGTATGTTGTTGTTGTTGCTGTTGTATTAGTATTATTTTTTGTACTTTGACAAGTTTTTAGTTGTTGTAGCTTGAGTTGGGCTAAGTGAATTAGAGCATCTGGCTAAAACTAAAAGTTAACTTAAATTGTAATTCCACTTCTCTCTTTCACACTATATCTCTCTCTCTCTCTTTCTTTCTTTCTTTCTTTCTTTGCATGCAAATGTTCTTTGATATTTGTTTTAACTTTGTCACATCAATTAGCCAAAAATTCTTACAACTGCCGAAATGTGTCGCCTCCTTCCCCCCTCACTTTCAATCCTTAGAAAGTTTTCAAGTCTGTTTTCTTGTCTTTTGTGTTTAAATAGAGAGAACTTTAATGTAATTAAACTGTAGTTGTTGTTGTTGTTGTTGTTGTTGGTAGTGGTTGTTTAACTCTTTCTTTTGCCATTCTTGTTGAAAGTTTTTGGATCCTTACATGCATTTTGTGCATTGTGCAGCTGCTGTTAATTGAATGTGTTTTGTCTTCAATTGCATCAATGCTAAATCGCTTACAAGTTTCTTCATTCAATTGGAAAATCTCTTGTGCTTAACAATTGTACAAACTATTTGATAACATTTTAGTTATGTATGTAAAACAATTAATTAGTTGACCAAGGTGATGCTAGATGCAAGAATCTTATAAATATTTGATAGCTAATAGGCTTATTTTGATAGCCAATAGGCTTACTATTTCATTTAAGCTTTAAGACAAAATTTATTAATTGAACAAATACAGCAACTGTAAACCAGTTTGCCTTAGCAATTGAAACGAAACCGAGTGAAAATTAAGTTTATTTATTTCTATTGAAGGCAAAATTTTGCTTATAACTTAACAAATGATTTTAAGTAATAATAATAATACATTTTATGGTCTTCTTAGCCAAGTTCATTAGGTAACTTGGGCACGTGCTCAGAGAGCGCGCAGAGTGTGTGTCAAAAGTGTATCTGTCAGATACAAAATATTATTATGAAACATAAAAGCTATTTAACTTTCGACACACACACGTACATGCACAGTTTAAATTCAATTTGGAGGCATGTTTTGCGACTTGATTTAATTGAGTTTAATTTAATTTTCCACACACACATCTTAATGCTGATTACATTTGTGGCTTAGACATAATAAGTCAAATATTCAAGCAAATTATTAGATCTTGTGTATATGCAAATTGAATCAAATTAACATTTGAATTGCAATAAAACTGTATAAGTTATGTAACTAACTTCAAAACACAACACAGAAAAAACATTGTGTATCTATTTTACAATTGTTTCTAGTTGTTCTTTTTACTTAACTACAAATATTAATTGTTTCGCATGTTTTGCGCACATTTTGTAGTCAGTCAATTTGTTAATTTTAATTACTGTGAAACACAATTTAAGGATTCAATTTAATTCGAACTATATGTTCTTACATTAGTAGTAAATATTATTCTATATATAACTTTTGTTTTTGCTGCTGTTATTTAATTAAAAATTGATAATTGTCATCGCTATTGATATCAAATCATATCAAATTCTGTTATTACAACTGCCAAATGAATTAATCAATTTATTTTGTTGCACAACGTTTTATATTTTAACTATATATATATATATATATAAATACTGCATTTATAGCGACAGTTTTTCTGCCTGAATTGAATGCATTTTTTATCTTCTTTCACTTTTTGTTTAATGAAAATGTTTTTTGTTTTGCGATGTTCTTATTGTCGTTCGTTACAGCAGCTAAAAGCCATTGCCATTGCCATTGCCATAGCCATTATTGCGTGAAAATGTATATATGTATGCCAGATAGCATAGCATAGTATATATATACATATACGATACGTACGTAATTCGATTTGGCTGTTGGTAGTAAATTGTTAAGTGTTGTGAATGCAATTGAAATGAGCAGCGCTTGTTAAGCCTTTGATACCCTACACTGATTAAAGTACAACTTAAACATGTCCATTAAATAATAATATATATTTCAAACATACTTTGCGTTACTTAAGCCAATGAAAACTTACGCATAGATTTATGAATTGAAAAACTAGCGAAACTTCAACACATGCAGAGTTATTATTGAGGGTTTTATATAGGGTATTTTTGTATTGGTTTTGATCTTGTCATTATTGCATGGTTATTTCATGGATTACGTTGTGAGTGTGTGTTTTCGAGCGAATGCATATGTAAGTCCCAAGTTAACAGTATTTTTTGTGCTGTAATTCTTGAAAAACATTGCCGCAAAATTGTATTTAACTTTGGGCACACACCCTTGCTCTCTGCGGCGAGTTTAAGCCGCATTTAAAGTGGCGCGAAAATAAAAAGGGTATAAGAATATTGAAAATTGTTGGTAGTGTTGGTTAGTGCGTGCTCAGCAACAACAACACCAACACCATCAACAACAACAACGAGGCAACAAAAGCAATAACAAGACTCAATTTGCATATTGGAGCATTGAACTCGCAAACGGAACGTAGAACTGGGTGGCTCTCTCTGTTGGTAATCGTAATCGCAGCGGTTCTACTTGTGACGTGGTCAGGCAGGGGCGTGTGTGTGTGTGAGTTTGTGAGTGTAGGTTGGGTACGTTCGTTTCAATTGAAATGACTGACGTTGTACAAGCAAAGGCAGCAGCAGAGAGCATAGAGTGCTAGGGATCTATTTAACCATTGGACTGACTCGACTTGTGCCATTTTGTTTGCCAAGCTGATGGACAAGTGTCATGGAACGGCTGCAAGGGCTTGGCTTTGACTAACCAACTAACTGACTGACGGACTGACGGACTAACTGGCTTACTGCCAGCTTTAACTCGATGGGCGCGTCGCGCACTAAATTTGATTAATTCAGAAAGCATGCATACATAAATATTAAAACGAAAGGCACGCACCAAGCACAAAAATGTTAACAAGAGTTAAGCAAAGCACGCAAATGTGACCCACTTAAAAAACATAAATATTTTAAGTGAAATTGCATTTGAAATAAGTAAAAAATCAATAACAATTTGTACATAACAGCTATAGACCTTAAGAAAATGCGTTAACGCATGGAACGATATTTTTTTTAAGTTTTACATTCATTTAAGGTATTTTTTAATATTTCACTTTTTTAAATTTTACCATTCTTTATTTGTTAGAGGGAAATTTAAACAACTATTGCCTCGAAGGTTGTTCAAAACTCAATCGGTTAATGAAAAACTCAAGCTGCACGTTTGGCGAGATAAAGCTGCCGGCTGAGTAATCAAATCAAAAAGTCTGGACAACGACGCAATGGGAGATAAATTGATTTTAGACCAATATTGACAGATGACATTGCCAACGATGCCAATGATGCAGCTGAGTTTCGCCGTGTGAGACGTGTGTTAGTTGCCCAGAAGTAAAAAAAAATAAAGTGTGGGTCCAAGCGAAAATGCAGCTGTGAATGCGGCTATGAAAATTTGCAACATGTCGCGTATATGCAGCAAACTAAACGCAACGTAATGAAAATTGTTCGGGCAGCTGGTGTTCGTTAACTTTTTTCTCCCCACTCTAACATAGAGTTTAGCTGTGTGTGTGTGTGTGTGTGTGTGTGTGTCTGTCTGTCTATGCGGCTAAAAACTGTCAAGTTAGAAATTAGAGAAGGCGACAAGCTAAAGCTTAATTGTCAACAGCAGCATTTAAAAGATAGATGAATTCCAAATAGAAACGAACGTGAAGCGAAAACTGTGCGCTGACAACACATATCGAATTAATGCTGAGAAACTGATGTTGACCTACATATGTAAAAGTAGATTTGGGGAACACATGTTTGATGGTTAAGTGATTCAAAAACTGATTGATTGCGAGCGTTAATTGGGTAAAGAAGGTTTCAAATCGTTTAAAATACTACTATCAACCATTTTCACATAAAGATTTCGCTCTGACAATATGTAAAGTATATGGTATACGTAAGTGAATTAATTTATACCCACGAATCAATAGTCAATCCATAGTTGTGCACATTCAGTGAACACATCCCGCATAAACTGAACGATTGCCAACTAGCCGCAGTAGAAGGGCGAACAAACTTCATTAAATTGTTAAGCAGAACACACGGACATAACGTGGCGAAAGAATAACGAAGGACGAAGGAGGTACACAAACAACAATTGTGAGTTAATAAATGTCAAAAGTGACATTCTGATGACTTCTGTGCCATCTTAATTGAATGAGTTTGCTTAAGCCTTATCTCGATGTGACTTATTTTCATTTTCCCTTCGTGCGTTTTAATGAGCCTTTCAAACTGTCAACAGTAGATTAAAACTCACAATACGTTTGTTTTTCTATTTTCGGGTTGAAATAACCAAAATTGTTTGTCTGCCTGTCTTATCCTGATCCTGATCCTGATGCTGTCTCGTTGTGGCTTTTGGGCAGACAGACACGTACTGATTATCATCGATTATCGTTGTGGGTTAACTATGCTCAGAATTTTCAAATATAATAATAAGGGTGCAGCTGTCAGAGGTTGGTTAATTGATCATTAAAAAAAAACTTTGTCATGGTTTCTTTTTGCAATTGCATAATTTTAACGACAATATCGCATTGCAAATGAAAAGTATTTCTTACATAATTTCAATTGCTTGCTGCTTTTGTATCATTTTTCCCAGCGACCAAAACTTGACTTGTTAACAATTTTCATGGCTTTTTGTGGGTATTTCTTTAGACTTTTATCATTAGCAACAACTATGCTGCAAGTTGTTTTGTTTGTACAAAATGCCGTGAGAGATATCTCAGCAATTTGAAAATTGCATACCAAGTAACTGTGCGCTACTCAAGGAGACTTTTTGTGCATTTGTTGTTTACTTTTTTGTGATTTTATTTTTTTTCCATCTTTCTTTGCGTTTTGCAGTTGCTTTTAGCTGCAGTTGTTGTGGTTGTCTTTTTTTTTTTTTTGGTTAACGCCTTCTTCTGACTTTTGTTGCCAACGTAACAAACTGTTATGGTTGTAGTTGTTGTTGTTGTTGGTGCTGCTGCTGTCACTGTTGTCATCGCTTCCGTGTGACTCCATCCCCTCCCCTGGGGGTCTGTTGTCTGTTTGTCAGGCTGGCATTCGCATAATCACAATAGACAACGCCTGCCAGGCAATCTCTATCTCTATCTCTCTCTCTCTCTCTCTCTCTATCTCTCTCTCTATCTCTCTCTCTCTCTCTCTCTATCTCTCTCTCTCTTTCAATGTCAGTCTATCTAAAAATCAGTTGCGACACAAAACACTTCTTGGAGCGAACAACTGATTGCATTGCTGTTGTCCAACAAGAAGCTCGTTCATTCACTCCTTAGTTATGACCCCGGTCGAATCGCTTTTACAGAAATAGTCAAGCAAGCAATCAGCACGAGCACTCAACCAGTCAACCGGTCAACCAGCCAGGCAGTCAAGCAGTCAAGTGTTCAAGGAGTCAATACTCCTTTTGCCCGCAATCACTCCACACAATTTACAACCCCATACAAACAAAGTGTATTCAATTAACAAGACGCATTGCAGCGCATTATAAAAACCTTCATTCACATTTACAACCATCATTCAACTATATTTTTCATCAGCTCCCCAGTTGCATTAATTTCACGGGTATTTTCATTGCTTTTTTCCTTACCCTGTATCAAATGTTGTGTATAAAAAGCTCAAAATCGTATTAAATGGTATTGCGATTTAACAAATGTTTTTTAACTTAATCGGCATATCAATCACATATCGTGCTTTTAAAAAATATAAAAATCCTGAATGAATACCAATATATTTTCTTTAACCCTTTATGAAGAAAGTAAAATAAAAGACTTGAGATATTTTTATTTTGTTATTTTTCTATATTTAAAATATAGTTCGTTTCTGTACAGTTGTGGAAAGTATTATAAAATGTTCTTTTCTTTTACATAATTAGAGCAAAACGATTAGATTTATTTCCAACTACAAAGTATCTAAATGTTACGTTGCATGAATTGTTTTTGTTCTTTTTTGGCAATTCATAAAAATTGTAGTGCTGATTGCAGCTCTAAATGGATGTGACGCTGATGAAGAACCGTTTTCATGTGTATTTTAAAAAAACCCACAACTAATTTTTGTCATGCACTTGTTCATATTTTATATACAAATATACATTTTTAATAAAAAAAAAAGAAAAAGGTATGCTATTAAGTTTGTATCAGGCAATTTATTTGTTTTTTTATTTATTATTTTTTCTGTGGTGCTTGTAATTTGTTACTTTTCACTTCACATCGCTTGATGTGTTTTATTTTTTAATCAATATGCGAAAACTTCCGTTTTTTTTTATTGTTGGTGTAGCAACCATTGAACGCTTTCAATTTAATTAACTTTTTTTTGCGACCATTCAATATTTGCTTAAAGGTTTCATTTTGAATTTGTTTTTTTTATGGGGAAAGTTTGTAATGAAGTTTTTGCTGATGTCGCCTTACTTATTAAAGGTTTTAATATGGTCGCATCATAAATGTATTTCGATGCGGCTAACGATCAAGTTTTATTGGGCTCAAAAATAAGGTTAACATGCTGTTAATACAAGTAACACGATTAAAACAAGAAGATAATTTAAATTATGTTTGATCTTTAGGTGTGTATAATTTAAGATCTTTGACCCACTCTAAATCGATTCACGCTTAAATCTAAGAGTGCTTATTTTAATGACTTTCTCTTTTGTGTAAGGAACTTAAAGTTTTAGTTAGCTTTTTCATAGTTACAAATAAATAATTTAGTTCAAGTTTTTTAGGCACATTACCAGAAGCCCATTATTTGCAGTAAATAATATCTCGTTACAATCATTTCGCTAAGTAGTTAATGCTTAACTGTTGTCCGAGTCAACCCCTTGTTAACTGTACTGCTATTAATTTTAAAATCCAATTAAACACCAGTCCAACGGTTAATGACAAGAATTTGGACAGACAGACAGCTGTCAAAACCTTTAGCAACGAATCGTAAACCAAAAAATAAATATATATATATATTTTACTATCCAGATATGCATATCAAATGTCATTCGCTACGGTTTTATCACTCAAGCGTTGATAATGATGATGATGCGACTCTACATACGCAATTAAAGCTGAAAAATACATGCAGTAAAATGTTTGCATGTAGTAAGTAATAAAAGATCAACTCAAGCGCAGGGCATTAATCTAGTTAAGGGGCTGACTCAACCGGGGCATATAGATACCGCTCGAAACTTAGGGCGCATCCTGTTTCAAAGGCATTAACATATATTTAAAATGAGCTGACACGCGAACTGGTTCCGTTTTGCAGGCCTCACAGTACACCGAGAAAAAAGTTTATGTGACAAAAAATGGTAAAAACAAATATTAATTTTTAGTTTAATTTTTTATTCATTTAAAAATTGATTTTAATTTTTTTAAATGTTAAAAAAAATTTTTATTTTAATTTCTTTTTGTTACTAAAAAAAATTTATTTTTTAAAATTCTTTTTGTTACTAAAAAAAGTTTTTTTAACATTTAAAATTTTTTTTTTTTAATTAAAAAAATTTTTTTAACATTTGAAATTTTTTTTTTTAATAAAAAAAATTTTTTTACCATTTAACATTTTATTTTTTAGTAACAAAAAGAATTTAAAACAAAAAATTTTTTTTTCCAAAAAATTGATTTTATTTTTTATAAGCTCGATAAAGTATTAAAAATTTCCTAGTTATCTTTCTTAAAATAAATCTTTACATTTACTTGAACCTTTTAATTTTTGAGTGTAGTTTCTTTGGGCATTGTTTGTGCAAAGTATTTAGTGCAACAATTGAGCCGGAAACACACAAACATACTGAAACAACAACAACAACAGGCCGCAACAGAAAGGCAAAGAAATGCCTCAAGCCGGACCCAGGCTGCTGTCACGCCCCTTTTTGGCCACAGGGGCATTAATTTTACGGAAGAGCGAACGGCCAAAAACAACAACAGCAACAACAACAACAACAATAGGCAAATGAAAATCGTCCGAATGGCGAAAGAAGCTTCAAAAAACGCGGCAACTGCAATAAATTTTGAGCAAGTTGAGTTCAGAGTTTGAGGCCAATTAAAATTGGATTCAAATGCGTGTTTGATTTGATGGCAGGGGTACGACGAAGGGAGGTAGGGAGAAAGGATGGGAGGTAAGACTGTGATTCCAATCAAACCCCCTTTGGGGATTTTGAGTCAATTAAAAATGCTTGACAGGTTCAGGGCAGGCACTAAGATGTCCTAGCAGCGAATAATTGCCAGGACACAAAAAGGGTTTACAATACCTACTTCGTCGTCTATTTTCGGTAAATGAAATAAATAATGCTGAAAACTTTGAGCAAGAGAAAGGTTTGGGGTTAGGAAAAAATACAGCTGAGAACTGACCGTACTGAAGTTTTTGTCCGTTAAGCTAGCCATAATAAAAATTTCTTGCCGCAATGTAAGCCTCGGGCAGATTATGGCCGGAAAACAACTCGCTCAAGCTTTGTTTTTAGCCCCCCCTTCCGATTCAATTGATTGATTGCAAGCATGGGGCCAAAAGTTTTGAGTTCAATTCTGAGATATATATATCTATTCATGCTAATCAAATGTATATGGCACGATTTGATGTTCGTTCCTTATTTTTTCGTCTCATTGCTTTAAAGAGTTTTTTTGTTGCCTTTTTTTATGACAAATTTTATTGCAATAAAACTGGCATTAATTTCATTTAATTGCTTTAGTTGTTGGCTTTATTTTGTGTTTGTCGGATTTTATCCCACCTGTCACCGGTCTTATTCAGTTGGAAGATTCGTTCGTCTCTATTTGCCTCGCCTCGTCCATTTCAATTAACTTTCAAGGATTATTTTATTATGTCAATCAATTTCCGCTAACTAAAAAGGCAGCAATAAACGCTAACAGAGGGACAGTTAAAATTAAAGAGACAGAGAGAGAGAGAGAGTTAAGCGTTGATTTCATTTTGCGCTCAACTTTATTTCACTTTACTCTTTAATGGTTTTTTGTTGAATTTTCTTTTACTTTACTTTTTCGGGTGCTGCATTCTATTATTTGCAATTTAGTTCGGGTTATTTGTTGCCTGTAGCTAAAATTGGATTTTAATTAAATGGAGAATTTGCTTTTTTAACGGTCGGTTTGAGAATTGAAATAAAGCAAAAGCTTTAGATAATTGCTCAGTTGGCTTATGGAAATAATAAAAAATTGAAACCACAAATATTAAAATTGAAAAATTTAACAAAACGCTGTATATAAATATTTATGTATAGTGAAAAAAAGGAAATCAGCAAATAAACCAAATATTTTCATGTTGTACTCGACGGATTTAAATTTTAATTGCCACAACGATATATTTGAATATACTCAAAGCATATAAAACTCCAAATGCAATCTCAGTTTATTTATCAAAGCTTCACACAAAACTCTTCTATTAGTGTTGGTAAATGCTCAAGTGTTGCCAACTGCTGGTAAGCTACAAGCTGTCTTTTTGGCTGTGTTTCAATATATGATATGTTTTTGTGTAGAGCAAAGCTAGAATAATTCTAGCAATTTGCATAACAGCTTGTCGTGCATATTCAATTTAAAAATTCCATACAATTGAACAGTAGTAGTAGCTAGTAGTAGTAGTAGTAGTAGTTGTTTTAGTATATGTTTTTTAATTGCCACTTTACTGCCTACAAAATTGACTACAGCTATTTTCAAAATACACACACATACAGTATGAAGGGGAAGCAATAAAATCAAAACTGCCATGAATCATTGAACACACATTGGAAAAACACACACAAAACACTGAAACTCGACCAATTATAATAGTTGTGGGGGCGTAGGCGCATTTATTATTATTTTTCTTGTGCGTTGTGTTGTGTTGTGTTGTGTGGTGTAACTTGATCTATGGCCTGACCATATGTTGTTCTATGTGTGTGCTTGTAAAAGAAAAGAAACAACAACAACAGGCAATTGTTACCACTACGCATGAATTGAGTGGAAAGCCAATTAAAGATAACAAGAGGCCAAGAACAGCCAAGAACAAACAAGCAAAAACTTTAAAGTCAGAACATTAAAAGACATTAGCATAAGCAAACAAAGCCAGCAAACGAGCCGCCCACAATTGAACACACAAAAATAAAAGTCTGGTAGTAGTGAATCGCCTAACTGGGAAATAAATGTTGTATAGGGAACAAACAATTGTTGACTGCAATCAATCAGCAGAGTTAAACGTTTCCCGAGACGCATAGAGAAACACCAACGTACCGCCATGCAGGACAGGAAGGAAGTGTTCCCCCTCCCTGGGTGTACCCGGGCTTAAGTCTAACTGACGGACAGACAGACTGACTGACGGGCAACGCAGGCCATAATTTGAAAGACGTGAAATGGGCCGAGAGCGCAGTGGGGTACATGAAAAGCCATATGAAATGAAGTGCATGTTCTATGTTCTATGGCCATTGTGTACAAAAAGTAAAAGCAGACAAAGAACGGGTACGATGAAGATGGTGGAGCGGGCGGATGGCAGAAAGGCAGGAAGGTGTGCGCAGTAAGCCGACAAGACAGACTGCAGACTGCAGTGAAAAAAAGCGTAGCAAACTTCAGTCAGGGGAATGCTTACTGGTGAAAATGCCTTTGGGGAATGCCGGCAGGAAGCTAGAAGTTGTAGCTTGGCATTGAAAAATCATGGCTAAGGAGGGAGAAACAGGAGCCTTGGCAGGAATGAGGAGTAAGTTGAGGCAGAAGAGCAAACAAAGCGGCAATAAATGCAAAAATGCCAAGTGCATAAATATGATAGATATGGCATTGAGGATGGGGGGTGAACGGAAGGGAATCCTGACGTGGCGAAAGGCTTAACAGCTTTAATCGAGCGCACAAAAATTGTGGCCCAAAGCAGTGCACTGAGCCGTTCTGGCAAAGTGCAACGAATTGTACACTGTGCAACAAGAAACGGGTTATAAGATTCTATGAGTGTATCACTTGGGAAATTTTTTCTCTCAGTGCATTTCGAACTGTGAATGCCATTTTATTCTTGATGTCATACCATAACTTTTAAGGTATTGCTTTAGGAAATCGGATTACTTTTGAGTGAGCTATGCTTGAGGAAAGTTTATTTCTTTTGTTGCCTAGTGTAGTATTAAAAATTCACAAGCATAAAAACGTTGTACGTTTCAAACTAATTGTGAAAAAGCATAAATACTGAATGGCTTAGAAGAATGCTGTTGAACAGAGCTCAGCTATAAAAGGGTAGGAAAGCAGAGACTTAGCACAAATGAATTCATTGCAAGTCATATTGAGAGATAGAGAGATCAACTGATAACAGATAAGCGCATAATGTTTATGCAAGCATCTTCTGGCTGCTAACAAGACCAGAGGAAGGAGAACAACAATGCTGCTGGAAGGCTGACAATGACAAGAGCAAAAGGTAGATGTGAAAAGAAACTCATGGAAAAAAAAAGTGAGTTGAAGAAATAAATACAGCAGAAGCAAAAATAAACTAGTATTGTAGACAACTGAAGACAGAATGCTGAGTTGTCTGCTGCTGTAAACTATTATTTTGCTTTTTGTGAGTCCGCAATTCAGTTGTTCCCTTTTACATTTGGCCTGTCGAGCGCTTCATTTGAATTTATGAATTGTATTAGTGAGTACCTATGAATGTGTATAGTTTTTTTTTGTGTGTTTCGTTTGTTTGCTTGTTGAGGGACTCATGTTATTTTCAGGGCCTGCCACTTGAGTTTTTCAGCCAAGATGAGATTGTTTTTGTTTTATTTGTTTTTTTTTTTTGGGTATTCGGTTAGATTTCGAGTAGTTGATTGTGCACCAAACTTAAGTGGAAACGGATTGCGGGTATGGGTCGGAGGAAATGTTAGCTTTAAAAGAAAACCCGGGTAATACATATATTGTGCTGTGTGCCCATAAACAGATCGTTAAACGTTTCATGGCAAATTGCTGGCACACGCAAACCGGTTAAAATGCACTAAAAAAAAATCTAGAAAATTTATGCAACATATATTTTTTTCTTTTCATTTTTTTTGAGAAAGTTTTTAATGCTTTAAGATCTAAGGTAAGTATTTTTTTCAACTTTTTAATAATCTTTCTAACAAGAAGTTTTTTTTTAGTGTTTGGTAACGACAAAGATACCACAGATACATCAAGACGCAGGCAAGAACGTTGATGATGCTTACAACAACGATGATGATGATGATGATGTTGATGTTGATGATGCTAATGTTGTGCAGCATGCAAGACAAAAGGATGATGCTGCTGCTGCTGCTGCCACAACTGCAGCAATTGCGTACCACGCCCCCTAATGACCCGGCCATAAAAAGCTCATCAACATCGTTGTTGCCGCAGCTGCCACAATAACAAAAAATTTGATAAAAATTGCTCAGCAGTCAAGGTAAAATTGAAGTTCCTCCCCTCTCACTCGTTTCCACACTCACAAATTGTTGTGTGTGCGTGGCAAGGGGCAAACAGCAACGATTATTTAAAGTGCACTCAGGCAACAAATGATAATGCAACAACAATGGCCAACAAGCACAGCAAATAGCCCAAAGATACACACACATACAAAAGTCATGCAGCCAAATTTCATAGAAATTTTATAGAAATATTTTATGTGGTTTTTTGTACAAATAAAAATTCCATTAAAAATGAAGACTATATGGTTGGGTTGGTTTTATATTTTTTTTTGCGGTCCTGCAAACATTTCCGGCAGCAGCTATATATATATACATATATAAACTAATGCTGTGAGTATCCTACAAATTTAAAGGGTCCTTTGATTTACTTTAGCTGATACCCAAAAAGTACCCTTGAAGCTTGTAACTTAATGTTTTAATTTCAAATATCGTTAAGTTTCGATAGCTAGTTACAAAAAAGGCAAAGCTGTGATGGCCATAAATCCAATGTTGCATGCTAAGCAGCCACAAAAAACGACAACCTATTCCAACTAATTAAAGTCATAAATTTGACTAGGATTAATAGGGGTTAAAAAAAAAGGCAGCCAAATTTCAGGTGAATAAAATCAAAGCGCGAATTTGTTTTTTTTCACTTAATGCCAAGTCCAAGTTTATTGGTAACAAACATCAAAAAGGCGCGTCTAGTTGATTTGACCCACATTTTGTATTTTTTTGGTTACTGACAAGCAAGACTTTTATGACTTTCGGCTGCCGATTGTGGCGGGGTTATCGTTATGCCTGAGAGACACGACACATGACTGAACAGCGGACAGTGAGAGAGAGAGAGAGAAAGGGGGGGACGGTAGCGTTTGCATGTTGCATGTTAAAATTTAACACACACCATAACACAAAGTGCAAAGCCAAACTGCATTGAAAGTCATAAACTGAGTGCATTTTCTGTATTCAACTTATTTACGAGTTTTATTTGGTTTGAAGCTTTTCTTTCTAGCAAACACATACATACGTGTTGTGGTGTTGTTGTAAAATTTGAAAGTCATTTTGAAAGGCCACTGCAAACGGGAAATTGTAAATGCACTTTGAGTCTCTTTTTTTTTGGTTTTTTGGTCAGCTTCGTGCTTTTTTCTTTATTTGTATTATTTATTGTTGATTTTTATGTTTAACGTTTATTAATTTATGTGCTCATTGCCAAAAGACATCATTAAAGTGAAAGTCGATTTGTTACAGCTTTTGTCTTCTGTTTTTTCATTTTTTTTTTATCAGTTTTTCATTGTCTTTTTCCCACAAATTGTGCATTTTTTTTTCTAACTTTTTTTTGAGTCGTGGCCACATTTACAATTTATGGCTAATCATTTGTCTTCGTTTTGATGCTTTATTATACTCTATTTTCAAAAGGGGAGTGTACTGAATTTCGGTTCATTAGATTTTTATGCACGCAGGCGTTTCTTGGTTTTCATTTAACTCCTTTTAATTTTGTGGGAGTTTTAACCTTTCTTTAGTCAGAATCGTTTTTTCACATTTTCTTTACATTCTTAATAATTTATTTCTCTTGTTTTTCTTTGTTGCGTGCTTTTTGAAGTGTTAGAGACTTTTATTAATGACTGTGACGTTACAGCATATAACTAGTTTGGGGTTAAATCAATATTTAAATTGTGAACAGACAGGATTTAATTTAGTTATTAGAAGGTGTGTAAAGTGAGGTATTATAGCTTTTTTATTATGTGCTTTGTAATTTGTTAGATTTCATTATGTTTTAATGCCAACTAACAACTGTAATCACCGCTTAGTTATCTCGTTAACATTCACTCGAATGAAGTAAATAAATAGCATTAATTAATAGCTACATTATGCAAATTACTTTCGAATGTGTTTATCACGTTGACAATTTTGTTAACTTTAAATATGTTAGTGTACCTTTTTATCTTGTTGCATCGCACAAACGAAGCTTCATTTTGTTACACAAAAAGTTCTAAACATTAATTAGAGGAAGCTTAATACCATTAAAAAATTGAAAAACCTATTGACCGTGGCCCAAAAACCAAATTTTAATTACGCTAAAAGAGTTTTAGGTCCAGACCCAAAAACCCATTGTGTGCAAATCGATGATGATGCCTGGGCTAAAAAGGATGCTGCCACTGTGGCAAACAAAAGCGAGTGGAGCCTGAAACTGACCACGTATAGTTGAGAGGCACTGTTTTGCCTAGGCGTTTCCACTAAACTTGGCCAGAACAATAGCATTTAGGCTCTTGAGTGTTTTTCATTAAACCCAACTCTGGCATAGTAGAGGAAGGGCAGTAGTAGATGCTAAAATGTTTAGCAAATACAAAAAAAATGGCTAAGCTCGGACGACAGTCGAGTGGTTTCGAGGTTGAGGCCGCCGAATGGAATCCAATAAACTGCAGTTCAGTGTGGTGTGAATGTATGTGTGTGTGTGTGAGTGTTTGCCAAGAGGCGACAGTCATTGGGAAAGTGGCCTCGAGCAGGTTCGCTAAGTGGTCAGGCGGGAATAGTGTATAGTGTATAGTGTAAAGAAGAGTGTTGTGTATAGAACCCAAATAGCAAAGTCGAGACCGAGACCGAGACCAAAATAGCAGCGCGACTGGCGCGACCAAGACAAGTTAACTTGGTCAAGTGTAGCGATGGAATGTGAAAGCCATCGTTACAGTCTTTACCCCTTCTACACAGAGCGAAATTGTGATTAAAGTTTGAAAGTTTAAGTTTAGAGATTGAAAAGTACTTTAAAGAGTACTAAAAAATGTTAAAATTGAAGTTTTATCACTGAAAATAAGTTAAACAAGAAATGTTAATTGAAAACAAAATTTTCTTCAAGTGCATTCGCACGAACCTAGTGGAAACACAGTCATGACCAGCTTAAAATGCGTGCCAGCGAGCTAGACAGTTTTTTGGTCTCATTCTCACTCGTTGTCTCTGGCGTATTGTCGAACATTGAACGTTGCACGTTGCACGTTTCTGGGTCGCGAGTAGAAGCTTCGCTTTATACGGTCAAGTGGATCGAGGCGTGGCATTTCTAATTTCATTTGCAGACACCTGAACTTATGGCAGAAGTGTAGAGTCATAGCTACTATTGCTACTAACAACATCTGCTACTGCTGCTACTTTCCTAGTTTACTGGGCTTTTTGCGTTGTTATTGTTGGCAATTCTTGGCCCCATTTTAATTGCAAAACTGTTTGGACTGCACTTTGTATGCAGGCCTCGAACTCGGACGTTGATTGTGGAGTCTGGCCACTCTCGAAACGACACGACTCGACTCGACTCGATTTGCAGTGCGTTTCTGGTATTCTTTCTATTTTTATGCCACTTTTGCAAGTTGACTGTACGCTGTACGTAATTCGTTTAGCGCCGCTAGGTAGCGCTGCTGTTATGGCCCTGTTGACCCAAATTGCCAACAGAGACGTACGCCCTTCAGGCTCACAAAGTGGCCCCAGTTTGCCAACCAAGTTTAGTTTCTCCCTTGATATTTGCTGCATTTTGCTCCCCTTTTCCCTTTCAACTATTTTGTTTTTGTTTAATTGCAAGTGTGAACATTTTGCCTGGCGGTTGCTTTATCTGTTAATGGTTTTTTTTTTCTCTTTGGCTGCAGTTTATTTCCGCATCCGAGCAAACTGTTTGCTTTGTGCGTGCGTGGGTTACCACACACAGACTTTAAAGAAGAACTCTACTATATCCATACACATTGCTTTGGATTGACCTTTGTTTATATTCTAACATTTACCTGCAGCAACGTTGAAAAGAGAAAGCTTTAGTTTTAGTTCATGTTACATACCTGTAATGAAAGAAGAAAGGTAAAAGAATGTTTAGTTTGTTGTTTGACAGTTGTTGATAGTTATATAAAAATGAGGTTTCATGTTACAATTAAATTAAATATAAAAATAATTATATAAAAGGCCTTCACCCAAAATCAATTTATAATCAATGTAACGTAACTCGAAGATATTTTCAGACACATAAGTTCTATTCAATGGCACTTTTGCCAGTCTATCACAGTACATTCACTCTTTTGTTAACTTCACCTGCTGTCATTTTAATTTTTTGTGTGTGTCACCCACCTTTTATAATGGTGTTTCGCTTGCGTCATTTGTGTCTAATGTCTATATTTGTACGGCAATATAGAGGCATTTTTCTTCCTGCCTCCTTCACTCATGTCTTATTCATACGCCATTGTTCTATCTATCTATGCAAATCCAACCCAACCTAAACAATTCAGCCGTAAGCATAACAAAAATAAAAGCACTTTCTATCTATCTTTTTTTTGTTTTCATTTTGCCAGCCAACTTCACATGTCAAAGCATGCAAAAAAAAAATATAGATAGACTCTAGGGAGCATTTATTTACTTAGTATTATATGGTTGTATAAAGCACATGCATATGCCCCATTAGACAACTTATCCATACAAACAAACACACACACATACCCACATGTAATGTAGACACATAATAAATACACACACTTTTTTGCTTTTTTATGTTGTTGTTGTTCGCGAGTTTTTCTGCGTGAGATAGGACAAACAAAGGGATAGAAAAGAGCGGGAAGAGCGCGAAGAGGGGTAGAGAGTGGGGCACGAAAAAAAAGTGCCACAGGTGGTTAATATGATAACTTTTACACTTAACGTCATGTGCATTTGTTGTTGTTGTTACCCCTCCCTCGCACCCTTCCATTACTGTCTGTCTATCTAACTCCCTCTCTCTCTCTTTCTCTCTCTGTGTGTATATTATGGCATAATTTACATACATTTTGCATTCCCTCCTGAGGGTTCTCAGGGATCTCAGGTACATTGAACCTGCAATGATTGCGAATGCAAAAAAACCAGCAAAAAAACCAGCAAAAAAAAAAAGAAGAGAATAGAAAAGCCAAAAGCCGCCCTTTTTGATAAGGTTGGTAATACACAGTATATATATATCTATATATATATATATCAGTGGGTATGCATGTACAGTGACGGTGGTGATATACAAATAAAGTTATGCCAGCAGGCGTGACAACAACAACAACAACTGTAACTGTAACACTAACGATAACAACAACAACTGTTGCTAGTTTCCGGCTTCCTGCAGTGATGACAAATTTTTGCTAGCCAGCATTTGGTTTTTAATATCGAGCTTTGCATTCGTTTTATTTTTTTTTTTTTTTTTGTTTGTTTGTGCTCGTTGGGAGTCTGGTTCTGGTTCTGGTTGTGTTCCGTCTGTCGCCATATTTTGTCATGCATTCGATTTTAAATTCAGTCATTTATTTCTTCTTTTTTCTGGCTTCTGTTTGTGCTATTCTGATGTTTGCTGCGTGGCAAATGCAATGTTATAAAGTTTAATAATACAGCGTGACAATTGTTTGCTGTTTGCTTATAGTATTGTGCACATTCATCAGGAAATGATGATACGGACATGTTTGCGTACTCAACAAAACAGAAAGTTCAATATTGATGGATTATAAACCAAAAAAAACGTACTAAAAGTTTATCAGTAACATGCTGAAACATAGGTTTAGCAACGATTAGAAGCAAATTAACAATGAACAGCAGCAATAACAGTGAAAAGAAAAGAAACATTAACAGCAGCTCAAATCAAACAACTTTAAGTTGCTAAGTGCGTTAAGCTTTTATTCTATTTGCTTTTCATCCCATTTCACTGATCCCAATCAGTCAATTGAACGAACATGAAGTTGAAAATCTCTCCAAGGCATACAAATTATTTAGGCAATTTCCATTTCAGCTTATCACTCTTTCTCTCTATCTTCTCTCTCTCTCTCTCTCTCTTGCTCTGCTTGTGGCCCAAAAGGCACAGCTCAATTCAGAAGCACACACGCAGGCATTCCGGGCCACATCCTGGCCTCTAAGTACTTTAAATAATGAAGCTATTTTCGCGCTCAATTCCCATACGCAGCCAATCACTTCAGACCTCAGACAAAAGAGTGCCGCATCCGCAACTGTGTCCGGGCCAAGGCTTACGAGTTTGGCTAACACACACACACACACACAATGCCAAATACGTTGCCTGGCTGCACTTCATTCGCTCCACACCGCCAGGGAGTAGGGCACACAAACTTTACTTTCAAATCAATAAAATGTGAAAGAAAACAGAACAGGAGTAGGGAAAATCCTTTACGCGGGCGTTTTATCTGCATCTACAGCAGCAGCAGCAGCAGCCGCAGCCGCAGCATCATCTCGAGCCATCTCGCTATCTTCATAATCGCCATCATCATACGTTTTTGGCATGACCATAACGTGTCCTGAACACGTATCGCACATATAAGGAGTATGAAGTCAGCCAAGGCGTTATTATCAACATGCTTGGCATTCATAAGATCTCTAAAAAACCGAATTGGTATCATCTAAGGCGCACAGCTACTTAAGACGCGCAACATCTTAGCGGTGGGAGTGAGGGTTGGTTTTACAGATAGAAGGGTTGGCAAACAATAGACCCACCGAGTCGTTCAAGCCGCGTCGCCATTCCATTGTGTCAGCATTCAAGCGGCAACAACGACTCCAACTGTGATGCCGCAACCAATGTCGATGTCGATGTGGATGTGAATGCCGATGCCTGCCGACAACCTGCTCAGGCGCGCAACCAAATGTGCTCAACATACATAATACCTGTCTTTTGTGTGTGTGTGTGTGTGGACTGTCCCTCTCATACCTTTCAGCTGCTCTTGTTCTTGTTTCTTCTTCCGCCCTGCCACAATGGCAGCCACTTGCTTTTGGCACGACAAAGTTTTCAATAAACTCCCTGAAGCGTGTGCATTAAGTGCAACGAAGGAAGCCAACTCAATGTATATTGCATATGTCGTAGTGAGAGTGTGACTGTGTTTGTGTGTGTGGCACAGTGGTATACGGATAAGCTTTTGTTGAGCAAATCCTATTATGTTATACACTAATAGGAAAAGTGACTCTAAAATTTCATTTTCATATCAATAAATAATTTCAACACTTTGAACTTGTTGTAAACTCAACTTTGAAATGTTATTAAGCATATATAGCATTTAAATTATGATTTGTTGAATATTTATTAACCAAAGCGCAGATTGACAACCATAGTACTTGATTATGCCTCATCATTGGCCTCATAGTGGAAGCCTCATCGTATTTTTTGTGTGTTCTGGTTCTTGGGTTCCTTTTGCTTGTGTTCCTATGTGGTTTTTTCTTGCATTGCCATAGAAAGAGGCAAGGGAGAGGGGAATGTGGGAGCTCCCTGTGCCGCAAAGCAATTTGCATGGCTTGAGATTTGAATTTGAAATGGAAATGGAAAAGTAAATCGTGTAATGTGCCAGCAACGAAATTGCCTAATGCGACGACAACATCGACGATGACGATGACGACTCCTTTGGTAGCATTCTGCTTTGGATTGAGATTGAGATTGGGGTTGGTTATGGCTATGGCTATGCAAAATGGGAAATGGGTAAAATCGGCAACCGCAAAAGTGAGCCGCGGGATAACCTAACGAAAAGCGATGGCTATGAGGCATATGTGACGCAAGCCGCAATAGCAAAAGGTACGATAGGTATAGAAAAAGTCGAAACAAGGCGAAGGAGTTTCGGTTCTAACGAGTTGTACGTGAGCATGCTGGCCACATATAACAATCATCATGATGATGATGATGACGTTGCACAAAGCCACCTGTTGTTGTTGTTTTTGTTGTTGCTGTTGTTATCGTTGCATGTTGCATTGAACAGCAGGTGGCGTTGAACGCAGTCTGTGACTTGATTGCATTGAATGCAGGGTTTTTGTACACAGCGAAAGGGGAGGGTGTGGGGAGGGTTTGAGTTGAACGTGAGGGCGGCAGAGTATGTTGAGAGTTGGAAGTGAAGTTTCGTGCTGCGTGTTGATGCAAAAGTTAGATAAATAAACTTCAAGTGCTTGAGCTAAAAGAAATTTAATGCCACTCTGCCGCGGCGTGGGAGCTTAATCTCTGGTCAATGCTTCGCTTGCAACACACGAATCTCAACTTCACAGTGTTCGATGCATTCAAGAGGGCGGGTTGTTCAGTTATGTAATGCATGGTTTAACGAAGTGAAAGAAAGATTTGAGGTTATTTAAAAGTCGAATAATTATAACACAGACAAATGTATCAATTGTTTTAGGTATTATATAGAATTGATAATGGGTTTAAAGGTAAAAGAACTCTTGAATAAATCGAGCTTTTTAGGGATAATGTAAGGAATGAAAAACTTCTTTGCTTAAAGTTATGAACTAAAAATCGGATTATTCCCCTAAGGGTATTTAATCTTTTACCACACTCCAGATAACTTGCGTGGTGTGTTTTATGCGTTGTGTTCTTGCTTGATTAAATGCAAATTTTTGTGCACAGTTTTTAACACGTTGTTGCTTTTGGTCGCAGGCGACATACACGCAACAAAACACAAACAACAAGAACACGCAGTGATAAAAGGAGAGTGCATTTCAACTTTATTTCTTTGCTCCAGTTTTTTGTTTCTTTTGCCTTTTTTTTTGTGGTGCCAAACGCGCACGAACAAAAGCCAGCAACAGCAATGAAGCACAGCAATAACAATAGCAACAAGCAACAATCAAGCAACAACACTAACAACAATGCATTTGCCTTGGTCATGCCTGTAAAAACCATCGAGGAGTGTGTGTCCAACGGTCCTGGCCACCACGTCCAGCAGCATGTCCTGCGCCTTTACATGTACTGAAACGGCTGTCATTCGACTGCGTTCCAATGGCAAATGGCGCATTGAAGCGTGTCCACTCACCTACCACCCCAACCTACCCCTTACCCCTTCCGTACTCCATACCCCGTTGTTCAACACTGGCAGCTGAAGCACTTAAAAAGCTGCCCATGTGACGATTGTCAATGTGTAAGCCATAATTTAAGCTTTAAGCCAAATGTCCACTGACAGCGGCACAAACGTAATCAGCAGCAACGTAGAGTAAAACCCACCCACCCCACCTCCCCTTTCCGACACCACTCTCTGAAAAATCAAACAAACAACAGCATAAAAAGAAGCACAACAACAAAATGAAACAAAAACTCAATTGCATTGCATAAAATTTCAACCTGGCCCCCAAAAAATATCAGTCGCACATTTTTCGGAGCGGGGAGAGTGCAGAGGGCAGGGAGTAGTGGACAAAAATCCTGTTGGCAGTTTTGTGCCAACTTGTTGTTGTTGTTATACACTTATATATATATATATATATATATAAAGAAGAGAAGAGTATATATACTTGTCAGAAAAACTGTTGGAAAACGATTAAGTAACGATTGTGTAAGTCGATTAATACCGATAAAGAAATGTTTTGAAGCTACTGTAATATTTCTACAATCAATAAGAGCTCTTTGGGTACTTTTTCAACCTTAAAAGGTCCGCCTTACTTGCGTACAGAGTATCACCTAGTTTAGTTAAACTTTAGTAGAACATTCGAACGTACTTCCAGAGTGCTTTTCATTCACATTGCGCATACGTCACGTTGGCCCCGCGTTACTTCACTTAATTTTATTTTTCTTATTTTTTTTTTTTTGTGACTTTCTTTTGCTTTTGTTATTGTTTGCTGATATTTCTTTTCCGTTTTGTATTTTTGGTTTTTTGGCCGTATTGTTTCGTACTCAGCGACAGCCTCAAGCAAAAATTATACGCATGGGCTCGCCGGAAATGGTAAACTTTGCAGCAACAACAACAGAACGCAACAACAAAAGCAAAAGCAAAAGCAAAAAAACGGAAGCAACTGCAATGGCAGCCAAATTGAAAGCCACACCAAAAAGTGTTGCCAGGCCGTTTCACAACAACAACAACAAAAAAAGAGGAATGAAGAAGAATCATAGAAAGCAGCCAGCTGCATTTTGGCTAGCGTGCCAGTAGCTGAAACAAAAGCCGACACTTCAGCCCACCTGTGTGCCACGCCCATTGCCATTGCCATTGCAGCAGCGCCACCTGTCGTGTTGGCTTTGCACACATTGTATACATTCGAAAGCGGGCTTAATGGGTTTGTCATACAGTTTGCGCTTGGCAGGATGTAAAAAACCATCGAGCATGATTTTAGACAGGGGTAAAACATTGAGGATTTAATGGGAATTAGCATAGTTTTTAACAGGATGTTGGACTAAGAGCGAGATACGCATATAAATGATAACAACGATAGCCGTTTTTTCTCTTTTGCATACATATTAAAAAACGAACATGGATTAGAATCACAAAGGAAAGCGGCAACCTTTATTGATCGAACCCAGCTTATGTCGAACTATCCATCATGGATACAATTTAAAGGCTTAATCCTGTTAAACTGTCATCGTAGTGTATCTAAAATTCGATTTGGCACCTTAAGGGTTTCGGGCTATCGTTGTTTATGTTGTTGGAGCTTGACCAAAATAGCAGAGGATTAGCCAGCAATGCCAAAACATGCCAAACGTTCCATAGACAGACAAAGGTTGTGGTGAGGGAGAGATGGAAGGGAAGGGAAGGGAAGGGGATAACAGAGCCTGTGTTGCCAGGAGCAACGGGTAATAGGTAAACGTAAATAAACAAACAAATGCAAAGTGACCCCCAAAATGTAGCAAAACCTCAATGTTTAAAGGTATGTGTGTGTGTGTGTGTGTATGTTGGTGTTGGTGTTGGCATTACTGGTTGCTGTCCATGGCCATTGGCCAAACGTACACTCAAAGAAAAGTATAGCAACAAAATTTCAAAATAATTCAAAGCCTTTTTCTAAATTATTACATATAAAAAATATATATAAATATGAAAGTAAAAACTATTTTATAAATTTTTGAAGTAAAAGTTATACAATCTCCATATATAGTATCAGAAAAAAATTAAAAAAAATAATCTCATTATGTTTAGCTTGATTTTAAAAGTAATTAACTTTCGAAAAATATTTATTGCAGTTATTGTTATTGGTGTCAAAGTCTGTCAATCATTTTTCTAACAAAAAAATCTCTATGAAATATTTAATTATGTTTTTCTTTAAGTGTTTTGTGGCACAAAAGCCCTTTCACTTTGATATGCGGCAGTCACTGCTGCCAAAAGTGCTGGACAGGATTAGCATGGCTTACAGCTGCACAAATGCAGTTGCCGCAGTTGCAGTTTATGTTGCAGTTGGCCCGTTGCCGCCGTTGCTGGCATCATAAAAAGTAGAAAGACCATAAAAGTGACGCGAGTTCAGGCCTAGGCCAACCACATCAACCTCGAATAAGCTTAGCAGACTTAGGATATATGAAGACACAAAAAAATGAATACAAATCCGGCCGGCTATATCTTATCTTAAGCCAGATGTGAAAGCGGCCGCGACACTGCTGCTGCTGCTTTTGTTGCTGCTACTCATAAATTAATTGCAAAAGCAAAGCCCGACGACGACTCTCGGCCAACAACAAGAGTCAAAGGCGGATCAGGCTGCTTGCCTGCCTGCCTGCCTGCTTTTTTCTTAAGGCAACTCTTGCAGCTGAGTCTGCTTGCCTGGCAGCTCAAAGTGGACGTGACTGCTTAATTGATGTTAGCTTTCCATTTTAGTTGACAGCCAGCCAGTCAGCCACTTGGCGGGGCAGTGAAGTAAAGTGCGTTCGTTGCACTCGAAGAAGAAGAATTTGTAGACGCTGACGACCCAATAACATGAACGCCAAAGCCAACGCCTACTTAACGGACATGTGGTGGAGGGGGGGTGGGGGGGCGTGTCTCTCTCTAACGGGCAGTCTAATTTAAGTGCAAGAGGTTTATGAAAAATGACTTTGAATAAAAAATGAAATGAAAAACTGACGCGCCAACAAGAAAAAACTGTTGTAAAAGCTTGCAAAAAAAAAAAAGCCACGAAATAAAAATGTCCATAATGCAGTTTTTAAAACGAAACATAGAAAAAAATTAAGTTTTTTAATTTTTACAACCGTTTTTCTGAATAATTTTCAAAAAATCAACGTTTAAAAGCATTTAAGAAATTCTTAAAACAATATTTTCACTTTAAAGATATATATTGTATCTTTCTTAATAAATTACACATATTTTCTTGCTGTGTACTTGCTGTCTTTCTTGTCTTCATCATCGTCGTCACAAAATTGCACAAAATTGACAGTAATTAGATTGATTGCTGCAGCGCCATCTAGCAGACGTTGGCAGCAAACAACAACATCAGCATGCAAATTGCTTGACGTTAGAAGGCGTGGCAGACGTGCGTTGATGCGCCCACTTAATGCATAATACAACTACCTGACTAGCGAAAGTAATTTTCGCTTTTTTGTTGACATTGCGCTTTTCTTTGCTTTTCTTTTATCAGCGCATTTTGCTTCAAGCTCCACAAATGCAATAGAAAAAACGCATACATCAAAGATCATAAAAAATGCTATGAAAAAAAGCGCGTAATAATTTCATATTGAATTTTAATTATCGCGCCGGCCTTTTAAGTCATCAAGGCGCGTCTTGTGAAAGTTTTTAAACCCCTCAATCATCAGACAGCTGACAAGTTTTATATATATATATATTGTCAACTGCCTTTAGAGGCGGCATTTAATTAGGTTTTAATTGTAGCTATTTTTATAGATATATACTCGTATCAATACATTTTTGATAAATTGTCTGTGCTTGGTATTTATTTATTGCTGTTGCGAGGTCAAATCGAGCTGGCAATGAAAATGATAATGAAAATGTATCTTTAAAGCAAGTTTATTTTTAATTCGAAATATTCAATTAACAGTCAATAAACTGAAAATGTGTTGAACGATTCGAGTATCGATTGACTTGAATGCAACCGTGTGTAATGAATTACATGGAAATTGCATTTTCACACAAGAATTATTTGAATTATTTTACCATATGATTCTTTCATGTTAATTAAAACTTATTAGTTGAGTATATTTGTTGTTTATTGTACAGCTAATAAATTAACTTTATGTTTAATTCCTTTTCACAATGAAAGGTGAAACTATATCCAAAAATTTCTAATAACCCATGTTAATCATGGTTGTTTTCTTGATCGGCTAATGTGCACTTAAAATTAGCTCAAAATCGTATCCCAAACGTGTTCAACTATAACAAAAAGCCACAAATTGCTTACAACAGTTGATTAACAGCTGAAAATATGATTTTATCCGTAATCTTACGCTTTTGTAGTCATAATTATTCGATATTAATCTACAACATCCGGCATTGTCCCAAAATCTCAATTAGTGCCTACACCCAAAATGTATCTCATAAAACCGGAAATTGTACAAAATTCATACACACACACACACACAATCATATATTTGAGGAATTGAGCTACTCATAAGCCACAACAATCAACTCAAACACCGCACAAATCAAAGGCAAATCAGGCAAAACGGTTTTAGTTATGATTTTGACAAAGCCAATTCCCAACGTTAGCACTAATTACATCCCTAACAGCAGCAGCAGCAGTGGCAGCAATGGCAGCAATGGCAGCTTGTGGTCAGAAACAAACTGGCATGTTGCATGCATCAAATCGTTGCCTACATTATTACATTTATGTATTGGTGGCATGAATAGTATTACCAAAATGTAGCTGCACTTGGAGAAATTTGACTTAAGCATGATTAAAGTTAAAGGAACATAATTTTAAAGCGTTAAGATTTTTCCTATAATTTTAAGGCTTTGAAGTAATTTTAAAAAATGTTTTAGATTTTTTAAACCATTTTGTTATACAACATTTTTTTAAGCACACAAATTTTCTATAGTGTAGATATATTATAGATATATTCATTGGTTAAGTTTAATGTAAAGCACAGCTGCTAATAAATCGAGCAAGTTGTCAAACGTCAAACCGTTGACAACGTCTGGGCCATGTCAAAAGTCGGTTAGTCAGCAACTAAATGGCTAAATGCCAAACTGAGTGACTGACTGCCTTCGACTTTAGTTACGACTGTGGCGCTGCAATGGCGCCTGAAACACCTTTTGGTTCCTACTTTAGCTCGTGGCCTGGAGGCGCAGCAGTCAGGCAACATGCATAAGCAAAGATAGTCATCAACAAGGCGAGCGAGCGCATTAATGACTCACATACTGAGCGGGGGTTGAGAGGGGTCGCCTTCAATTGTTGTGGCTTTGCATTTGCGGTGCAATTTATATGCAGCGATTGCAATTGCAATGCGTGGTGCACAAAATGCATACAAATGTAATTTGTGCTCAGCTCGCTCCAAATGCAAACAAATGCTAAGGGGGTTGGAGAGTGGAGAGAGGGTTTGTTGCATTGTAGCAGACATAGCGCATATGAAATCAGTTGCAAACAGCCACACGCACACACACACACACACACACACACAGACACAACCACATAACAGAGCGGCTTATTTTGGGTGAATAATTGAGACAATTACGCATACGCCATGTGAAGCGAACTGCGCTGCCAGCAAAGCGTGCCACAGAGAGAGAACGGATAAACGATCGAACAGAAGAACGGATAGAGAAAGAAAGAGATAGAGAAAGAGCGAGAGAGAGAGAGAGCAGCGAGCGTGCAGTAAGCAATTTATGTTTTCAGTAGCAACAAGCAATAAAACTTAACTTAAATTATGACCAGTGAGTAACTAGAAATAAAAGTGAGTAAATAATGATGTAGAATAAGATAACATAAAGAGAAGAGAGTAATTTAAAACACAAACTACATTCGAGCTAAGATAAGATCAGCAGAGAGTAGCAATAATTTATGTTTGCGATTAAATCAAATATCTTTTCAGATGTTTGGTAAAGTAAAAGAAGCAAAATAATAAAGTTAAAGTTAAAAGGAATTTCGAGGTACTTAAGATCGATCACATCATCTGCATTATGTTAAAACACAAAAGAACATTCTCTAACATAAATGAAATAAATTTTGAGCAACTTAAAGCCTACAAGCAACTTTTCTACATTCAATTTTCTACAGATCAAGCCAATTTACATAAGAATTCTGGGTAGACCTATTTTGATCTCTGGTTGATTACTCATTTGGATATGTGGAACGCACACACACACAGACACACACAGACGTGACCCTTCCTACACACACATACGAATACAGTAGCAACTATTTCAATTTGAAGTTGTATGCAGATTAATTTGTTGCCGACTGCCACTGCGCGGCAAGTCAAGTGGCAAGTTCCCTTTAAGTAGCCTCGGCATGAACTTTACCAATTGAGCATTGAAATTGTGTTCATTTTTTGTTTTTATTATTATTATTACTCATTTCTCCATTCATAAATTATTTCGTTCAACTCATGTTGAGGGCAACGCCAATAATTGAGTTTGATGGGTCCAAGTTTTTGTTTTTATTAATTATATTAATTTGATGTGCAATCAGAGTTTCCCCAGTCCAATTTAGTTTATAACACACACACACACATATATATATGTATGCAAAACTACAACAACTTAATCATTAAAAATAAAATGGCAAGTCCAAAGAGAGCTTAAGTATTTTAAGTGAGTTAATTGCTGGCTTACAACAACTGGAATAACAACCAGAACAATCTACAAATGAGGCCATAAGTTATGCCATTTACAGTTTGCATGCGGCAACCCTCCCCACTCTCACTCCCCCTTCCTTCGTTGTAGCACATCACCCTTGTGACTTGAGAGAAAGGGAGAAAAAAGAGTTGAACAAAAGTTGAGCACAAAACGAATAAAATGAATGCAAAAAAATAAGCTTCTGGAATATGTTGTTAATTACGTTTTCATACACACACACACACACACACACACACAACAGAGGAACAGGAACAACAGAAACAACAACATAACAATTTTGTGTAACTACAGTATGTGCAAAAAGTGTGCGCACACATTTAAAAACTGTTGAAAATGCACAAAAATAGCTTAGCATTTTGTTGTGGCTGTTGTTGTTCTTCTTTCATTGCAGCAACAAAAACATGTTGGCATTCATTGTGCATGCAACCAGTGAAGAGACAAGAGGCAAACACGAATGTAACACGCATCGCCATTTAACTCGTTGCCCATTTTTGTGTGTGTGTGTGTGTGTTGCGTTGTTTTGTGTTGTTGTTGTTGCCTTTGTGTCTTCGGTGTTTGCATTCCCATTTGTATCTGTATCTGTATCTGTAACTGCATCTGTAAATGTATCTGTGTTTGTCTGTTTGCTGCTGCCGCCTGAAGGCAACAACAAACCGATTCGCCAGTCCAGTTTGGGTTTTCGGTCCATACAAAACGATGCAGCAGACACGGATACAAAAAATACTCGCTTCACTTGCAGTTGCACAAAACATGCCCCCTGGGAGTAGTCAGATGGGGGGGGGGGGGGGGGGGAGGGCACTGGTGTGGCACGTCCAATGTGTGCCACAAAATTTGCAACTAATTGCAGCTTATCTTTTTATTTAAAAAAAAAAAATGTGTGTGATATGAAACAGATAGCCAAAAAGACTGGAAAAAGAATCTCTATATATACTGTAAAATGTATACTGCTTGTGGTTCCTGCTCGTTTCTTTGCCTCCTCTCTCTGTCCTATAACATTTTTTGATGTGGTTCCCTTTGTCAGTTTGTTTACTTCATTTACTGTTTCGTTTTAACTTTCTGCAGTTAAAGCAAATGCACTTGTAGTTGTACAAGAAATCAATTAAAACTGTTAGTTAATAATGATGATAAACAATTTTTGTGAATATATTTTGAAAGCTTAAACAAAGCAAATAAGTTCATTTTGATTTTGATTTTATGCATTTGACTGCTACAAATATTAGTTGAAAATATGAAGTAAAAGTTTTTGTAAACTTATTAAACACAAGATAAGTTGCCTCAAAGCAATTACATTTACAGACTGTAATTGATTTTAGTTTTTGCTGCTTGTCTCTTAATATTAATTAAATTTTCCATTCTATTGACCTTTGCTCGTACAAACCAATTTTAAGTAAAACTCTTGACTTGCACTGAAGTTTTCTGTTTTCTGTTTTTTTGAAAAACACACACACACACACACACAGACGCATAGACGCATAGATACTCTTTGCAAGAGCCGAAACTTCAGTTTTGTTTGCATTGTTTCTAAAGTTGCCATTTTCAAGCAATTCATTTCTAATTGCTTGTAATTGTCTTCATCTCTTCCTCTTTATCTCTCTCTCTCTCCTTCTCTCGCTCTGTCTCTTTCGCTCGCAGTTCAGCTTCATTCATTCTGTTTTGCAGCTGCGAGACCCAGAGACCTACAAAACTAAGCTGAATAACAACAATGGCTAGTAGAAGTAGCGTGTAATAGCAAATTATGTTGCAATAACAAAAGCAAATGCGAACAGAAAACAAAAATCACAACAACAACAACCAGAAGAAGAAGAAGCAATAGCAAAAGCAACAGCTAAAATCGTTGTGCAAACGAACGAACGAACGAACCAACAACAATTTTTCAGCTATCGCCTGAGAATTGTGCACATGTCGGATTGGCCACCCAAACAAGACGCACCAACCCCACCCCCCTTTGCTCATTTAATCTGCTTCTCACTCTAGTTGAATTCTAATTGTTTTGTCGTATTTACAACAACATTTTGCACAAGACAGACACAAATAAAAATGCTTGAACAATTTTCTCTTCGCTAACACTTGGATTGGGAAAAAAAAGCTGCAAAATAATATGTAAAAATTAGTTGGAAAAACAAGGAGAAGAGCTTCACGCTTCAGCTTGATTTGCCAAGTGCGACGAAGAAGAAGCTGTTTGTTTGTTTGTTGGTGTTTCCAAGCTAAGCGCACATCAAATTACAGGAAATTGTCAAGAGGGTCTCAAAACAACAACAAAAACGGTTCCACCTTGAATACAAGCTTAATAGGTGAGAGCGTTAGAAAGAGAGAATGTTGTAAAAGGCCCCCAAAAACACACACACACAATAAAATCATCAATTGACAAACAATTTAATTCGTGGCACTCAACAGAAATGCGAAGTAATTAAATAAGTGTGTCAAGTTTTTAATACACTTTTGTAAACAATAAAAAAATAAATTATGAATTTTAAGAAAAATATATAAAAATGATTATGCATAGTAAAAACATATAAGAAAGTAAGAGTGTTGTTAAAATCTACAAGATATAATAATAACAACTATTAAAAAACAATATTAAAGTATTTTATAGTGTTGTAAACGAACATAAAATAGTAAAAGTTTGCTGCATAGAAAATTGACTTTCAAATTTAAAGTGGACCATAATGGAAATATAATTTTGCAACATGTGTAAACTGTCTAAAAAGTGTATTAAGGCCTAGACAAGCTGTCAAGCTGTCATTGCACCCCAGCGACAACTTAAGCCACTCAAATAAGAAAGAGACAAAGTAAAGGAGAGCGAGAGCGAACAACAGAGCGAACTCTTTAAGTGGGCGAACAATTTGATATTTCAATATTTGGCAGCTAGCTAATTGGTCCCAGTTGCCACTTGATCAATGCCAATAACTATATACAATTATGACCCAAGTGTCGCTTACAACTGATAAACCTTAACCATAAATAAGAAAAACCCACACAAATGATATCATGTGTTATTTTTTGTTCACGTTGCGTTTTGTGTATAACTTTTCTTTAGGTTTTGTGTGTTTATTTTTCTTCATTTCCTTTAAATTAATTCAGCTTTTTTTCTAGTTACTTTGTTACTGTTTTCTCATAATTATTATGCAGCATTTTACCTTATTTTTTTACCATACCTTTTTTTGACTTTACTTTGCTTTACGTTTTGCTGTCAGCTGCTGTCTGTTGTTGTTGCTTCACAAGGCAATTAAGTTTGTTTTCCGCAAAAGTTGCTAGTTTTGATGGATCCTTAAACTTTTTTTGTGGGTTGCTCGCTTTGAAATAATCTAATCTAACAAATTCGTTGAACTTAAATATTTAAAACATTTGAAAACATGAAAATTTATGCATTGCTTGCTTTTGTTGGTATTTTGGATGTTTGGGAAAGCGTAAACTGAGAACTTCAACCGGAATTTGTGGCCTGAAAAAAGCGTATTATTATTTTCGAATTTCTGACAAAGCAAATTTTGATTTAACCACAGAATTTCATTAGTCATCTGTCCGTAACAGCTTTTTAAAGTACACTCTAATTGCACTTCTTTTCTTTTTCTTAGCTTAATTATAGTACTTGAAAGATATACAAAAAAAAAAATCTCCCACACATCTCCCGTCGTGCTTTCAACACTACAATAAAACCTTCAATCACAGCCAGCTGGTAGAACAATATTTTTTTTATTTTGCCTGATTGAGCGCGCATTAAATTGAATTGATTTCTGAATAAATCTCAGGCAATCGGCTAATGAATGTTTTAACCCATTTCAATCAGCGACATGTCAAATCGAAATCAAAACAGAAATATTTTATAAACATATTCATATAAATAATATGAAAAGGGAACAAAAACTCAGAAGACGCTAAAGTGAAGTGAAGTGAAGTGAAGTGAAAGAGGTATAAATATAAAAGGAAATTAAATTGCCAGCTGAGCTAAAAACAAGAGCAAAAGCAACAAAAACAATTGCTGTCGTTGTATTGTGGGCGTTGTTGTTGTCGTCGTCGTCGCATGTTTCATGTCAGTTGTCGTCATTGATGGGTAAACAAAAGCGAACGAAATGCAACAACTATGCAACGACATGGAAGACAGCAAGACGACAAAGATGCATAAACAACAACTGGTAACAAAAAAAAAGAAAAACTGGAATAAAAAAAACCTTACAATAATAATAACAATCCCGCAACAAAAGCAACAAACAAATGTGGAGCACTTGAAGCAAGCCACTTGTAAAACAAATGAAACATACCACAAGTCTCGCTGATTCTGTCGGCATCGGCATCGGAATCGCAGTCTGTCGAACTGGCAAGCAAATGCGAACGAATCCGGCAGCTAGCTACAGAACGGAACTGTTCAACTGCGGCATGCTCCCTTACAAACTGACGTTGGCAGTGATAAGAGCATTGGGGCGTATGTATGTGTGTGTGTGTGTGTGTGTGTGTGTGTGGGAAATATGCATATTACATATAGCTAAGGGAATCAAGCTGCAAGCAGATACAATTGTCACTAGTAAACGCCCCTCCTTACAATATAAAACAGCTTGGATGATTTATGCCAATCTTCAACCCATTCCCTCGACAGTTAGTTGAGCTGCTGCATTATGACCAATTAGGCCATAACAAATCGATTTTGGGCAATATCAAAAGATAAAGATTGAATGTACTTGAAAACAAATATGAACTGTTATTGAGATATTATTATTATTATTTTAATATCGAAAACGGCTTGCATAAATATTCTTTCTCATATATTTTTCTTCGAGTGTAAGAGTAACACAACTCTTTCGCATCCCGCAGCTAAATGGCACGTGCTTGTAAATATATATTTTGCATCTGTATTCAAGTGGACTGTCTGCCTGCCTTCGCCTGCAAAGCCTCTTTAAAAGCAAGTGGCATGCCTCAAAAATGTAACTCAACATGCACTCGCTTGTTACCGTTCTTGTAACATTCTCCAACTCAAAATCCATAAATATTTCTCTTGAAATTAAACAGCCAAGCCACAACACAATGAGAAAAGCGCACTACAAGAAAGGAGGAGGAAACAAGAAAAAAAAAATGGAAACAAAATGAAAAGCCACAATCAAAATACAAATAATGAAGAATAATGAACACAGAGGGCTCCAATAATTCCAGTGCAGGCGAAGACCAAACAACAAACTCAATGCCAGATGGAAGCTGCCTGTCGTAGCACAGAAGGAGTCGACAAAGAGACTGAGATGGAAGTTGGGAGTCTGGAGTATTTATACTTGGAAGCTTAACGGCACACAAATGCTGCTTCAGCTCAAGATACTTTTCGATTGATTTAGTTGGCGGCGCAGGGCGCAGGGCGGCTTTTTATATCAATAGTTTGAATGCATTTATTTTTAGAACTTGCCACATGGCAACATGCTGCGTCAAGCTAAAGGCATTATCAATGAGCAAAGTGTTCTTACCTATGAAGTTAACAAATAGACAAAATGTTGCCACTGTTTTGATTTGAAGGGGATTTAGTTTTGATTTAGTTTCGAATTGACAACTACTCAAAAAAGGAGTCAAAATTTTATAAGCAAGCGATTTTCTTTTCCTTTTTTATTTTATTCGGATGGTTAACCACACTCGTCAAGTGGCATAAAAAATCTGCAAATAACTTTAAGCCAAGCCAATTTTATTTGCTACATAAATATGTGGACATATTTATAGCACACACCTACACACACTCACACACCCTCTCGTCGGTAATCAATTGTGGTTGTTGCTTACCAGACTGCAGGCCACAAAATATAGGCCACAACAGCAACAACAGCAACAACAGCAACAACAACAACAACAGCAACAACAACAACAACAATTCTATTTGAATTTCTATTAATTGGAAATCACATATACCGATTATAACAACAACAAGAGCCACAAATCGAATTTAGAGGAGCTTAGACACGGAGAGGGAGGGGGAGAGGAAATTTGGGCTTAGGGATTTATAGCAAAAATTGCGATTCAAGAATCAATTTCCATTCGGTTGACATTCCCCCACATATATATATATATATATATATATATATATATAGTTCAGGAAAACACGGGTATTTGTGTTGGATTTTTATGTGATTTTAATAGGAAATAAAAATGAAATCATGTGTGCAACAGATTGTGGTCAGGTCGAGCCCAACCAGACAGGAGGACACAAACAAACAATTGCAATTCTAAATCTCTGTTGTTTGTTGTTGTTATTCGTGTGTGAAAAAGCTGGGATAACAACAACAACAACGACAACATATTTTTTCTTTTGCGCATTTCATTTCAAGCCACAAACCATTTGATTTTATTTGGTTTGGGTACAAGCCAATTGATTTTCAATACCAATCTCCTCCACACAAAAACAAATTCAACTAGTTGACTTCTGATAGATTTATTTTGTTGACACACACTCGTTCTTAAAGTGTTTAGCTTCATTTACGTATCATCTAAACAATATTGCGGGTAGAAAAAGCAGTTAGAAACACGCCCATCGCATTGCCATGGCAATCTATGGCATATAGCTAAGGGCCTACTTCTACCTCTCGAGTAAAAAAAACAATGCTTAAACCAAAAACGATTTGGTCTTATCAAAGCAAAACTACAAACGAAGTAAGAGAAGTAACTGCGGCAAGATGATTATAACATACCCTTTCAAAGGCTCGTTACAAGTTGTAAGTTGTTAAGGAAAGTTTTCTCAAGAAACAACTTTTCTACGAATTTTTATCTCAAAACGTTCAAAACAGAGAAACGTTTAAAGAATAGACTTCGATATAGTTTATTGCAGACATTGAACATGGCAGATTTGTAATACTCTTGTGCAAAGAGCATTTAAACGATTTTGGTCATATCAAAGCAAAACTCACAAAACCGCAGGCAAAAACGACCAAAAAAAAAAAATAACGAAAACAAAAACAAAAGCCGGAAAACAATTTGACGGCTCGGCAGGGCACGGGAACTAGGCGCATCGAACCGCACGAATTCAGGCAGGGAAACGCAGACACACACACACACACACACATACAAACAATGAGAGACACACACATTGTAGGTTCAAGTGAGGCCAATGACATTTGTGTGTGTGTGTGCAGTTGTTGTTGTTGCCATTGATTGCAGTTGATTGTAATCGGATTGCAATTGGCCCTGCACTTGTTGTTGCTGTAGTGTTTTTTGTGTTTTTTTTTTCGGAATCAAACGGTTTTGCTGAAATGGCATTTGAGTATTTAGACTCGTATTCCATTTTTAGTTGAAGAGTTCTTGAAAATTGCCCCAGCTGGGGCTGTCCTAGGGTGGTGTTGTGTTAATTGTCCACGGGGTTTCCTGTTAATGAACAATTTTCAAGGTGTTTACTATTTAACGGACTTTGTTTGAATTGCCTTGATTCTAGTTTTTATGGCATTTACCCTTTTCACGCTTTCTTTAATAGCTGCCATCAACATCTTCTCTCTCGCCTTTTTCGGCATTTTCCGTTTGTGTTTTGCTTCAATTATAAAACGTACGCAATTGTTTTTTGTTGATCTTCATGCATCTACAACCTTCTTTCTCCTTTCCCCTTCATTTTCCCCCCCACATCACACACACACACATTGTTTACGTTGCACGTTCAACAGAGTTTTCCTCCACGCTGACGCTGATGCCGCCGCCGCTTTGCAAATGTAAACAAACGATATGTTGCGCACGCACGTGTGGCTCGTTGCAAGTTCCACGCGTCGCGTTCCATTGCCAAAACGTTCCACGACGAAGGCAGCAGCAGCTGTCAACAGGCCCAAAACATTTGAAGCTGTCATCGCCATCAACTTAAGCAACAATCAAAATCTTCAACTTCCAAAATTCGTAACGTAAACTTTTCTTCATCTACGCCTTTTGTTTTTCTCGGTTATTTTTTCCCTCTATTTCTTTTCTATTGTTTACAAATTTGCTTCCGTTTTGACGTCTGCGAGTGTCAAAAAATAATAGAAAAAAAAATATTGTTCGGCTGCGTTTTGTTTATGTTTTTTGTGTATTTTTCTTATAAACAAAAAAAAGAAGACAAAACGACAACAATTTTCCCGCCGTCTTCAACTTTCTTTTTCGAGTGCGTGGCATCTCTTAATTGCTGAAACTTTGTCGGCATTTAAGCTAAAGACAAGACGGCACACTTCGCTCCCCTATACGCTTCCCCTTCTCCTTCCCCATCTTCGCCACCACATTGCCTGTACCTACGCAGGTGATAATTCTTTTTTAATAGTTTTCCGGTAGCGCACGCTGACAAGTGACATTTATTGGCTGGCCAAGGCGAGGCGTGCCTAGCATAGACAAATTTTGTCCATGACCCTCCCCTCCACACCGTTCCCTAAGATTTGTGAGCTCACAACTTTCGCTTCGGCGGACTACGAGTTCAAATAAATTTTATTGTAATAAGCGTGAGCATTTTGCTTACGTGTGGTGTGAGAGAGCCTTAAAAGTTCATTTGGTTGACATATTTTTAGGTTGTTTACCTGCAAAGAAACACAAAAAGAAAGACGCCAAAAAATAATTAGTTGAGCAATTAGTTTTCTTTTGAAATGGTAAAAAACTAATAGTATTGAGTGGATATTGATATAGTACTTGAATACAATTAGTGCATATTGTATGTCTTCTTTTGTATTAATATTCAAAAAAGACATCATCATTTGTAATTTGACGCTTGAATACTTCCAAGTGTCATAACTTCGTCAAAACCTAACCGATTTTTAAGAGAAATATACAAAAAGTCATGGTTTATCATCTAGATTAAAACTGCATTCATACTTAGAAACATGATTTTGACTTGAAGACAGTTAACTTAACATAACATAACTTCCTCAAACTTTTTCCGATTTTCTTAGTTTCAACCGCGTTCATACTTAAAATCACGATTTTTAATCAATGTTAATTTAAATATATTTAAGATTTTCTGAGCACTTTATTAAACCTGTGCTTAGTTATCTTAGGTTCCCACGCTGTTTTGAACACTCAATGAATCTCGTTTTAGTACATTTTGTTAACAAGCTTTAACTATCCAATTGTCTGCCCCAAACCATATGCATTATGTGATTAGCATACAAAACAAAAATCCTCACACAAACCTCTTATGCTGCCGAAAATGCCAGGTAAAGTAAACGAGATACAAAGAGGGGGTGTGTGAGGCGTTAGACATTTTCACACTTAATACACTCACTTACACACTCACACACTCAAACCCACAAACTTCCACACACACACACATACACACACACACGCTTAGCCAGAGCTAGTCGGATAACTGTGACGTGATATTTATGGGAAATTTTGTGCCAAAATGCTCGAGCTTAAGCGTACCACAAAATTGTTTGCCCCATAGTGTGGCAGAGCCAACGGCAATGGCAACGGCAATATGTAGATGGAAATGGGAATGACAAATGGAAAACCGGAAAACGGCATTACCAACGTCATTGGCAGTCAAACACTTCAAAAATTGCTCATTTGAATATTCAGTTTAATTAGAGACATTTGAGTGAAACAGCAAAGCGAGAGAGAGGGAGAGAGAGAGAGAGGGGTAGGAGGGAAGAGGATTGACACTGAATCATGTTCAATTAGTGCAATTGAACCGAATCCAATGGAACCGCACGTATTCATGTATTTCGTTGTGACTACAAAAATCCATTACGAATTTTGAGTTCATAAAGCGATGAGTGTTTTTCTGTGACTCATACGAAAACTTAACGCAAATAATTATTCATTTTATTCATTTCATTCATAAATATTGCCTACACACACACACAGAGTGAGGGAGAGAGAAACACATTTTCAATGTCAGCGAAAATGCGAACAAGGTTTGAATTGGAAAAGCTTTGGTATAGCTCCTATATGAACAATATATTTTTGCTAATATACACGTACTTGTCTTAGGGTTGGTTTTTCTTCTTTTTTTTTTGGCTTTAAGCAATAATATTGTGCCATTTGCATGCAGTGGCAATTAAAGTGTGGATTATTACTGCGGGCATAGAGGGGAATATAATTTCCACTAATTTCAGTGTACGCAAGATGAACTATGCCTAGACGAACCATAAAAGGCGACTCTACTTAAAATTTAATGGCACTGCCCCATAAACTAGCGAGCGCTTTATTTATGATTTTCTTACGGTGACCGTGTTGTAATTACACTGTAAAAAAAATAGGTGCGCAAAATAAAATTAAGTTTAGTCTTTATATTAATTTTTTTAAGGTAAACAAATCAAGAAAACCCTCGAGAAGTATTAAAAATATTTTTATTTCTTTCTTAAAAACATTTAAAAATAAATATTTAAATATCCGAGCACTCTACTTAATCTTAGTGCATGAAAACTGGCCACAAATTCGGCGCGCTTCCCCTGAGTAAACCCGGCTAGACGAGGCAAGCCAAGAAAACCGCCAAAAAAAAAAGAACTGAGAAAAAAGGCAACTTGCAGAACTCGTTGGCCAAAAGTCGCTGCTCGAGTCTCATTCTCAAGTAAGTTGCTTTATGGGCAAAATGGCAAACGTTTAATTGGACTTCGCCGCCTGACGGTTTTTTTTTTTTTTGTATAGTTTGCTGACAAAGAAGGTTTTACTTGACCCACTCAAGTCGGGGGCCAAAAGTGGGTCGCCAGTTGCTGTTGTTGTTGCTTGTTGCTTTTTGTGTGGTTTACTGCTGCTTGACTTTAACGTTACAGTGCAACGCGCTTAAGTGCAACCAAATCGAATTTCGATGCTTAGCAACATTTAGCCGAGAGCCTCTTGGCACAAATCTCCTTCTGCCGCTCCCCTTGGCTCTAAGAGCCAGCCAAGTTACCTCTCACTTTATGCGATTTTAAGTTAGTTAAGCAGCAGAATTTGTTGTTTGTTTGTTTGTTGTTGTAAGTTGCAGTAAGTTGGTTTGACTTGACTTGGCGTCACAACTTTTGCAACAGTGGCACGAAGGCTTGCCACACACACATCAAAAGCATTAGGGCATAGAAAGAGAAAGTTTTTGCGCCTTAAATACTTGTGTTTATTTAAAGTTGTGCTTGAGTTAAGTTAAAATTTAATAACTTATCAAAAGAGAACGTAAATTAAATATTTATCGCAGCCAAACGAATTTATTTACATATTTGTCAGCTGAATAATTGACATTTGGTCAGGCATAAACTAACTTTATTTAGTCTTGCCACACACATGCCACATAACAATGCAACGTGGCAATAAACCTACAAATGTTTTCCCTGTTGTAATTGAATTATCAAAATATATATATATATTTTCGAGGCTGCGAAAACAATGGCGCAATAAAATCGAAATGGCGTTAAATAATTCTCATAATTTGATTATGAAATCATTTTTCAATTATATCGCAAGGATAATTTCTGTTGATTAGCATTTTATTGTTATCATTATTATTACGATATGTGAATTTACTGTGCAACAACAATAACAAAACAAACAAACATTATCAAACAATGAAAACACATAACAAAAGTCATATCCTAATTAAATCGGTTTGGATTTTGCGCAGCGATGTTGAAAAAAGAAGGAAAAAAACCTGCAAAAATGAAAAAGAAAAAAGATCGGTTTAACTGCACTTAATTTCCATTTAAAGTATTTAATTTGTAAACATTTTAATTACTTTTATTTACGCATCTCTCCCGGTTGAGTCAATTTGATTGCTCTGTAAAATGTGTTGTGTTGCGTGTTGTGTGTTGTAAATGTTTGTTTTGCTTAACTGTTTGTTTATGCATTTGCTGAATGGTCTTTATTGCAGTTAAGCTCATTTTTTGTGTTTTTTGCTTTTGTTTTTGTTTTTGTTTTGTAACAGATTGTCACATTGTGTTGACGCTTTTATTATTTAATATATTTTACGTAATTTAAGCAACACATAAAAAAACTCTCACCCCTTTAGCCCAACAACTTCTTGCAGTCACTGTTTAAGTATCTATGTTACTGTGACTGTAACTGTGACTGTGAATGTGTGTTGTATTTCTGGCGAAGGTGAAAGTTTTTCTGTGTTTTGTATTTTTGATTGTTGTTGGCAGTTAAAAGAGCTCTCGTTTTATATATATACATATATTTTCATACCTCGTTTTATACTCTTTCTTCTTTTAATATATATTTTTTTTTGCTTGCGCTACTTTTGTTGTGCATGTAAATTTTGTGCTTTTAATTTCTTAATTAAATGCGGAAATTAGATAGATGATAAACCCAGCTTTAGTAGTATTAAGTGCTGTTGTTGTTGTTGTTGCTGTTGTTGGTGTGTGGCGCAGTGGCTTAATATGAGAATAAAAGAAAAAGCAATTGTGTCTGCCATTCTGTGGAGTGAAAGTGTTTTTTCTGTCTGTGTCTTTTGAAGGGCGTTACGAATGAAAATGTAAATGAACAAAACCCAAATGAGTTTGTACAGTTTTAAACACGCAAAGGTTAAGAAGGGGTGGCAACACTGACAGTGGGTTTAAGAATGATTGATATAGAAAAGAATTTCTGGTATTTTTTAAGCTGCTTCGATTGGCATTTGCTTAAAATAGTTAACAGTTCGAATCAATTTATCATATTTGGCTTTAAGCAATAAATTTCACGTGCCATTTTTGGCTAGTTATTCAAACATTCTTGAGTTTTTTGTTTGTTATATCAGTTAGTAACAAAGCTGGTCGCTGACTGATAAATTCTGGTTACTATCAGCGCAAAAGGCAAATACTTTGCTGGCCTTAACAAAAAAAATAAAAAATAATAAAATTATTCACTCAACGATAAGTTAAGAGCGGCATTGCGGGCTAGAAAACTTTCAGCTGCTTTAGCAAACTTTTTAATAAACTAAACATTGCATAAATATAAAGAACAAGCACAAGGCGCAAAACTTTCTTGCCTGACTCACGCATTCGCTCACTAAGAAAGTAATTACATAAAAAATACAAAAGCAGCAAGCGTGAGTAAATAAAATGCTACTTTAACTTATTCTTTTTTGCCAAGGCAACCAATTCTCTCTATCTCTCTCTCTCTCTCACACTCGACGATGTGCGTGCATCGTGAAATTTATTTAAATTTAATTTTGATTCTATGTACATTTAACTTGTTCTTTCTTCTTACTTGAGTTAACTTTTGCTTATTTAGGCTGAAGAGTTTTTTTTGGGTAAGCTAAACTTTTTTTGTGTTTGTATTTTATGGGCGAACAAGGCAGTTGACTCCTACTTTGTTCAGTTTATAGACTTTAGATGGTCAGTTCTGGCTTTTACGGATTCTATGGGCTTAGTCACGCAAAGAGAAAAAGGTTAATTCATTAGCAGGTTACTTTAATTGGAAGTTATGGCAATTGTTAAGGTTTCAATTAAGCTAAAATGCTGCATATGTTTTGAAATAAACGAATTTCTTAACTTTCACTTTAAACGCTTCAATTCATGTTTAAGCATATTGCAAATGTACTTTGATTTAATTGCCAAGCATTCCGTTTTCACAATGCCCATTCGGAATTTGCTTAAGTACTTCCGTAATCAAATCTTGATTTTGCCAATTGGACGTAATTTGTTATTGACGTCATTAAGCTTTGCCAGCTGCTCTACTCTGCAGATTCTCCTTAACCCTCTTTCCCTTTCTGCACACAATCTATTTAATGTTTCATTATTTTGCACAGTTTTCAAACACTTTGAAAGTGGCATGCAAAGTGTCCAGGGACGTTAATATGCTCACATCAATTCTAATCAGAAAATCAGTTTGATGAGAAAATTGAGTCGTCAAAAGCAGCAGCAGGAGCAAAAACAGAGAGAGAGAGAGAGAGAGAGAGAGAGAGAATGATGGTTGGAGTAATAGTACTTTTGGCGAGAAGTCGTTCGCTCATTCAGCCAGACATATTGCTAATGAACAACTGTTTCACCGTCTTCGTTCCGTTCCGTTTCGTCCCATTCCGCCATTGTCTGTGGCCAATAAATGAGTAAGTGCAACAGCAATAAAGCAAAGCAACGACAGCAGATAGCACAAAGGCAATGCACTGAGAAAAACTTTAGAATATCTCGCTTAAATTCAGCAAACATTTTTTTAAATATTTTTATTTTAGAAAAATCAATTAATTAACAAATGAAATTTAATAAGAAACGAAAATATTAGTTAAATAAATATTTATAGAATTTAAAATAATTATAAAAATTTAAAAAAGCTCTAAACTTTGAAATGAATATATTAAAAAGTCTATAAAAATATTTATTTTGATCAACTTTAACCTTTAAAAATCCGAAAATTATAAAAAGAAAAAAAAACCTATGTTTAAAGTGTTCGAAAACAACACAAGCGGCAAGCGGCAAGCAGCCAGCTGACAACTGTTTTGTCGCACGAACCTGCCACAATTTATCAAATTAAACACTGGCCTAGTCTCCAGTCTCTCTCTCTACTCCTCCTCCTCCTCCCGCTCCACCTACTATTCGAAACGAGGTGTCCCAAGCTGATTTTTGAGCTGAGATTGCAGCAGTCAGACAGAAAGGCGGGCAGCCAGTTAGAACATGCCAACATGTTTAACAAACGTTCAACCCTTAGCCTCATACCGCTTAACAGTTGCTGCTGCTGCTGCTGCTGTTGTTGCTAAATTGTCAATTTTTGTTGTAGCTCGGACACAATTGACGCTTAACGAGCTGCTGTCATGTCATACAAAATTGTCACTGTCGCTTTAATTGCAAAACAAACAGCGATGCCCAACAATTTAGTTATATTAGCTGGGCGAGTCAACATACCGGCCGCAGCTCAAGTGTTTCTGTTTACTCATTTAAAATGGTTAGAGGGTGCTAGAAAGTTGTTGACAAAATTCAAAGTATCTTCATAGAGTGAAAAACTTTCCTTCACAGATCCAAGTTGTTGCCAGGATATCCTCCCGGTCTATCATACTAATTTAAGAGTGGCTCTAACTCGTTTTCATTAGCAACAAAGCCAGTTTAACAAGCCCTCAAAAAAGTGCTATAATTATGTGGATGCGTTTGGCTTCGTTAGTCGAACAAATGTGTAATGCAAATACACAGAACAAAAACGGGATAAACATCACACACACACATACACCCTGTTTATGTGTGTATGTATGTCGGACACGCCTGGAAAATTGAGTTGAAAAAGAATATACAAATAATAACAAAAAGCAACTGCAATGCGGTCGAAACTCGAAAATTAACTCCCTGATGGTTTCTTCATTCTCACATTTTGTTTGCTGTTATATTTTGTTGTAGTTGTAGTTGTTGTTGTTTTTTGTTTGTTTTTATACCCTGATCCATTAAAAATGGGGAAAAAGGGTATGCATGAAGTTGTGCAAAAGTATGTAACAGGCAGAAGGAAGCATCTCCGACCCCATAAAGTATATATATTCTTTATCAGCATCAACAGTCGAGTCGATATAGCCATGTCCGTCTGTCCGTCTGTCCGTCTGTCCGTCTGTCCGTCTGTATGTATGAACGCGTCGATCTCAGAGACTATAAGAGCTGAGACTCCAGATTTCGAACTTAAGCTCGCCTAATCCCTAGGCAGTACAAGTTTGTTTTCGATTTTCGATAACTCATCCCGTTTCCGATATACACATGTGATCGATAACAATAAAATCTTGAATTTGAAAAAACTTTAGATGGCATTTTAATTATTAATCAAAATAATAACAATCTGTGAAATTTTTATTAAAATCGGTTAAGAAACACCGGAGATATGGAACCTTGAAGTTTAGTATGCACTACACAGTATGGTCGTACACACACGCACAAATACTTGCAAGCACTGACTGTACGCGTAAAATATAGGGATCAGGGTATCGTCTAGTCGGGATTTCTCACTAGAGCCTTCTTACTTGTTTTCTCTCGAAATGTCACACAACTAAAAAGTCAAAAGCAGAACTCACAAAACAGCAGCTCATCCAACAACAACAACAACTTGTACAAATACAATGCGCAAAGCAATACGAATACAAATAATTAACTTTTAACAATTCCCACTTGCTCTCTCTCTCTATCCAACTCTTTCACACTCTCTTGCTCTCTCTCTCTCTCTCTCTCTGTCTCTTTTGGACAACACCCATTGAATAAACAATTGGAAAAAAAGAGAATGACTAATAGACATATACTCGAAATGCTAAGCAATAATATAGAACAACAACAAACACTACAACCAAACAGTAATAGCAATAACTGTTAAAAGTATTAACACACACAAACACACACACACACATATAAACAGTTGGTCACACTTAGTGTAGCAAACAATCATTGCGCATGTGTGCGTGCTCTTTTCTTCATTTGCGTTTTTTTTTTTACGCTTCACAGAAAGAGCAACAAACGGTGGCAGGCAACACTAAACTTAAATTACTATACACATATATAGGTCTAATAACATTTTGTGGCAAATTACAACAACAACAAAAAATAGGAGAAAAAAAACCACAAGAAATGTGTTGAGAAATAACAACTAGAAGAAGCAGAAACAAAAAAAACACAAGCGCCAAGTTATAATGAACAAAAATGGAAACTAGTCGAGAAGAATTGAGGAACCGGTTCGTGAGCAACAACCTGGTAGACAACTATTGTATATACGAATGTATCTGTATAAGTGTGTGTTTGTTTGTGTGTATCTATAAGCTTCACACAAAAGTTTAGCATTTAGATACGAGAGATAGCAGCTGCGTTTTGTGGGGCTTTGCTTTCCATGTTCAACTTGTAGTAAACATGTGCTTTGGGTGAGGCTAAAAGAATATACATTCATATATATATATATATAAAAAGCAGTTAAGAACATGCAGAAGAACATGCTTGGCCATAACTCTCCATTTCAGGGCGAACTGCAGAGAGAAACTTCGAGCGAGTCTTTGAACTTTGAGCTCGGTCTAAGTCGATCTAAGTGTAAGCTGTTTGAGTTGTTGTTGTTGTTAACTGCTGCTAACTGGCAACCTAGCAACAGGGCCAGAAAGCACAATACTTACGAAAGCTGTAAGATATGACATACAAAAAAAAAAAATGTATATACTTGAGTTAAGGTTATGCGTTTCTTAAGACTATGAGTAAGATTTTAGTGTGAGGTTGATTGACAGAATTCTTAAATCAAAGACATTTATATAAGTTGCCTATATTATTATACTATATAACATTTAGTTCAAAATTATTTGTTATGAGTATTTTTATAGAGAAATATATTTTTTTTATTCAATAAAATTATAAAATGTTATATGTATGTTAATAAAGAAAACCTTAAATATTTATGTGAAAATATTGAAATTCTTTTTTTTTTTGTATTTTTGGGCACATATTAAATTATCCTTTATTATAAGAAATTAATTTTATGATCTTTATAATTTTGCACTTTTAGACATTCATTTCGCTTTAACAAATTAGTGCTGTTTATTAGCTGACGGATTTTTTAATTGACATTCTTATTTCATTAAAATCGTATTCATATTTATTTTGAGCTATTTGCACAGCTGGAATAGTTTATATTTTTTATTATTACTGTTATAGTCATTTACGGATGGAACAAATTCATAATGATTTGACATAATTATTTATCATATTGCAACCAATGCTGCAAGCGCATTATTTTCAATTACTTTTCCCAATTTTGGTAGTGGGAGGATGGGTATATAATGCATTACAATATGGCAATATGGCATAGACAAGCTGCTTTATTTAGTCTGGTCATGTAAATTTAATTAAAATTGCGTATTTAATTGTGCCAGCGATATTAGTATGCCTAAAATGTAAGCCACAATAAATGTGCCACGCCCACACACACACACACACACACACACATACAGTTACATTTATAAATAGTTAGTTAGCTGACCAACAGAATGCATTTAGTGCATGAATGATTCATTTGATTCAATTGGCAAATGATATAGACAAATATAAAAATAATCATAACATTTACGAATGCGTCGATTAAAATTTAATCAATTCGACATTGCACACAATAGAATCACACTGTTTCTCATCGTATGTGTGTGTGTGCGTTTGTGTGTGTGTTGCTTATTAAATATTAGTTAAATTTTTGAGTAGTTTGGCCAACATTATGTTAGACCCAAAAATGAGATTTTGGTCAACCAAATCTCCAAAATTATTTACATTACTAATTAGCCAGGTTAGCAACTTGATATTCTCTTTCTCATAAAGCCACAAATCAAGTGCAGAAATTGCCAATGCCACAAAACAATTTCAATTCAAAATTCGAGGGCTTTAATTAAGGTTTAGTTAACCCAAAAAGCAAATTACATTGGCCACGAATAATGATTTACAAACTAACGAAACTAGTTAATACACTTGAAGAAAAAGCCAATGAGAAATGAGCTTATATAATTTTCTTAGCATTTCTTGGTGTTGATTTAAGATAAATATTTTCTTACAATATATCTTAGAATTTTATAAAAAAAAGAATCATAATAAAGTATTTGATAAGTTTGTTAAAATTATATGTAAACTTGTAAAAAGCCCTTTTAAATTCTTTCAGTGTACGAATATGACACAATATTCTTATCAGCAGCAACCAACTATGCCATTGTGTATATGTGGGTGTGTGAGTGTTATACAAATTGTTGATATTGATAAGACTTCAACTAGCAGAAAGCTTATCTAATCTCATTTACCCAATGCGACGACCACAACAAAATCAATGTACACACACACACACAGACAGACGCATAAAATATGTCAAATATGTGCGCGTGTGTGCGTGTGTTTGTTCCCCAAAAAACCAAAAGTGCGCGGTAGACGCATCCACAGCCATAATAATGAAAATTACAAACTGCAGGCACAATCGAAAACAGGTGCACAATATAACATTGCATTGCATTGCGTTGCGTTGTTATTGTTGTTGTTGTTATTGTTATCAGTTAGGTAGTAAAAACGTGGTTTGGCCCAAATCAAAGCCACACCACAGTACACACATAAATATACGGGGCGTGAGGGGAAATAGCACAAACAAATACTAAATAGAGGCACGAATCAATTGTGCCATTTGATGATTTGTTAATGCATCAAATCGACAAGCAATGACTAAAGCTTCAAGCTGTTCAAACCATCCAAATAACTAAACAAGTGGAAAACAGCATAATATTGATTTAAGTATGCACCAATTATTATTTTTTCATTTTTTCATCTACGCGAAAAACAGTTTTTGATCTGCGTGACTAATTACAAGTGAATACGAGTTGAGTTAACGAACAAAGAATCGAATATGAATCATACTTACTACTAAACTAGTTTTTATCATGTGTGTAAAAGTAAGGCAGCTTCCAGGAAAAGATATTAAATATAAATAAATAAGATGTGAGAAAAGCATATTGAAGAGAAGCTAAATACGAGTACTTTGAGTACTTTGAATATACTCTAAGTAAATCTTACTTAAACGAGTATTTTAGATACATTTTGCGCTATTTGAAACCAGTTCTCACAGTAGTAAAAACTGTTAAGATTCATAACTTATTCATTACATTATTCAGACTTGAAGATTCTCTCGAATATGAGTCACGTTTACGTTGGAAAATATTTAATTGGACACTATCAATATGCTATGAATACTTAAGTAAGAAACAAAGAAAAAAGTGCTACTTACACATTTCACCTACAGCCTTAGCTTCGTTTTTGATATACTTAAAAGTAACTTTTCTTTTAACATGCAGCTCATATTCAAAAACTAACAAGAAGCACAAGCACAAGCATCAGAAGCAGACGCAGAACAAGAAAAAGTTGCATGTAGTTGTTGTCTTGTACGTGTCCATAAGTACAATGGCTACAAATCGATCAAAAGTTTCACCTCGCCTCGCCTCGCCACGCAAAACTTATAACTGAAAACTGCACTGGCTTAAAGACTCGGAGGGAAAACTTCTGGCAACTTTTCGTTATTGTCTTGCAAACGGTTTTTGTTGTTTTGTAACATGCATTTTAAGGGTGAGGTGAGGTTTTGATAGGAGAGGTGGTGCGAGGGGTGGTGCGAGCGGGTCGTGCTTTTATATTTAATTTGCCTGGCATACGCTTTGTCAATATCGCACTATGTTCCCAATTTTGTCAACCACTCGCTTAATTCCTGCTTTTTTGTTTCTATCTCGATCTCTGTACTATGTGTATGTGTGTGTGTGTGCCTTTTGGCCAAAATTCCAACATGGCCCAAAGCATTGCCAACTTCCTGTGCACACACAGAGATATGCACATCGACACAGTGACATACTATATAAAAGCGTAGCACAAAATTTCATTTTATGAATGCCAAAACTTGTTGTATCTTGTTTTTGTTGTCGTAAGCTGTTGCTGTTGTTGTTGTTGCTGTTGTTGCTGTCGAGTTGTGGCTGACATTGTTCAGTCATTTTTTGGCAAATTAGTCATGAAGTTGTATAAGCAGCACAAATATTATTTGGCAAACCGTTAATGACATCTAAATGACAGCCCAACAAATACTAATCCGCAAATTAGTGCAAGGAAAATGAAACAGAAAATCAATAAAACAAACAAACAAACACATACAAAAACAGCAAGCTGACAAAATGAGCTCAACAAATTTGAAGGCGTCAAAAAAATAGAAAAACAAGCAACAAGCAATTAAAAAGCGGAAATTGAATAAAGCAGCGAAAACAGCAGCAATGGCAGCTGTTTTAGCTGAAGTAGAACTTAAAATGGAAGGACTAAGACACAAAAAAAAAAGTTAAAAACAATTCTCACACTCAGTTTCTTACTCTCTTTTCTCTCTCTCTCTCTCTCTCTCTCTCTCTCTCTCTTTCTTTGTAGCTGAAGGCACGTTTAAGCCTTTGTCTTAAGCCCATTCACCTGCGAATGGCTTTCGGCGCTTTTAACTGCTTGCTGCTTGCCCGAGTTTCAGTTTCATTTACAAAACATTCCATTTTTTGCGTGCATCCAAACTCAAACTCAAACCCTAAACCCAAGTCCAAAGCTTTTCGGATTGCTAAAAAGCAAACAACACAAACCTAACGACGACGTTATGAATATGAATGAGTAAGTATACATTCAGTCGCCTTAGTTTTTTTTTCCCATCTTCTCTTTTCTTACTATGCGGTGCATGCAGCATGCAGCAAGAACCAGCAACATGCAATTACCATACAAAGAAATACCAAACAGCATATTTAACAAGTTTGTTGACCATTAAAATACACTATATCAGATATATGAAAATTAATATAAATTATTTGAAGCTTTTTAAGATTTAATTTCTAAATTATTAAATTTATTAACCTTAGAATGACAATTTTAACATTAAATTTAAAAGAAATGTATAATTTTCATTATAAATTATTTTTTTTGTGAGGAAAAATTTTATTTAATTCGATTTAAACTATAAAAATATATTTTTTTAAATACAGAAATAATATTTTTAAGCTGTTGTATTGAATCAACTTTTAACCTAAAAAATATATATATATATATATTTTAGGTTTAACTCAAACATTATAAAAGCAAAGATTCAACACAAAACAAACCAAGAAAAACATGCTAGATATTTTGTGCTATCAATAACAATTACCTTTAGAAGTTGCACAAAATGACTCATAGCCAAAAACATCTTCTTATATATCACTTACCAGAAGGTTATGTACACACACACACACACACACACACACACACCAGAGCCATAAAAACGTTATCTGTCTATTGCTGGCTGCCAAAATCAGTGGCCAAGCGAATGCAGCCCGAGGCAAACATCAAATATTTATATTTCAATGCATGCCTTTTTGTTTGGCATTTTATTTATTATAGACAGCGCACAGAGACAAATAGTGTTAGAGAGAGAAAGAGAGAGAGAGATGAACACACAAAAAGAGATAGAGATAGAGATGCAGGCTGTGTATGGACATGTGTAGCCTCAATTTGTGACCATTAAAATGCATAAGCTGTAAGCAAGTTTTTGCATTTGACATTTTGTAAATGCCATTTTTATGTGCCATTACTAATACGCCGCGTGTGTGTGCGATGTGTAGGAATATGAAAGGAAAAGGAAACAAAAACTGCTGGTTAAACTATTCATATATCTACTATCTCTCCTCCTCTCGCTTAAACTCTCTCTCGCTCTTTGGCTATGTAAAGGTCTTCGTCGCGTCCAGAAACCCATTAAACATTTATAATTACAAACTTGAAGCATCCGACATAAGTTTGTTTGGCCATTTCAAAACACATAAACAAATATAAACAATGTACCAAATAAACGACTGCCGCATACACTGTTCGTTGTGAAAAACAAGGTAAGAACTGCTTTTACTCTTTCAGAATAAGTTTATTACACTAAAAATGCAACTGAAATTGAATCAAAGTTTATTTTCCAGCTATGAAAACAGTGTATGAAAAATGCAGCAAAATATATTCAGTGTGAAGTGGCTGGGGAATAATGAGCCGAGCTGAGATGATGAACATTGCATCAAGGTGCATCAGGTTGCAAGTAGCATGTGGCAAATGCATCCACATCAGCTGCCATCTGAATTTATAGCTACATTTTACTTATTATTTCTTTTTGGTGCCCGTTTTGAGCGGATTTCTTTTTGCTTTGCATACATCCCGGCTAAGGGTTTTGACAGTGCGAGGGGTGGTGAGGGAGGAGGTGTTTTTTCCTTCCTGCACACACACATTGGGCGCCGTTTTTGAAAGGCTTTTCGCCTGCTGCTGATGCTGCTGAAACTGATGCTCTGAGGCTTAGCACGACGGGCAGCAACAAAAAAAAAGTGTCTGTCTTAAAGTCACGTCATGTTTCGTGTGTCATATGGTTGGTTACTAGGGGGGAGCATTGGAGAAGGGGGTGGATGGGTGGCATACTGCTGTTTTGTAATGAGACAGCTGCTGCTGCCGCTGCTGCTTCATATGCCTGTTAATGTTGTTAGGCAGGCAAGCAACATAAATAGCATCACCCAGCTCCTTTTCAGCTAATGAGAATGTGAAGCTGCCAAACAAAAAACAAAAACAAAACAAAAAAACATTTTTTTTTTTATATATATAGGATTTTAATTAAATAGGCGGCAAGGCAAGTTGTAAATTTTAACCAAAGAAGTGCTTCACCCTGCTGTGAAGGGTGGCACTTTAAAGGCCTTAAGAACTGCAGACCTTAAGAAGATTTCATCCTTTGGGATGTATCATGAAAACCTTTATTGCCGCATAACTCTTTGAGCTGTTTTCATTTAAGACGAGCTGATGTGGAACGCGTGTGGAAAAGCTGCCTTTAAATTTCGTTACGAGCATTATTTATGTAAAACATATATATATATATATATAAGGTTATTTTGAGGAATTCAACTTGCTTAAACAAGATATTATGTAAAAATCTCAAATCTCTTTTAATGTTTTGTATATCTAATCTTAACTAAAGTATTAAGTGAACAAATTATATAATACTAAAATGTATTCAATTTGATTGACATAAAGCGATTGCTAGCCTTAACTGTATACAAATTTCCATGCATCATAGTACTTTTATCACTTATTTCTCAATAGCTAAACAGCCAATCAAATTGCATCACAATCACTTCACTAAAGGCCGAGTTACTTGGGCACATGTGACCTTTAGTGGCTTAAAATCGAAGAAGAGTGCGAGACGAACTCAAGTTGTTTTTTTTTTTCCTTCCAAAGTAAAGGTCACAATGCACTCGTGTCGCGCTTCGTGAAACCCCTTCGGCTATGGAGCCTCCAAGCATGCGCAGTAGCTAAAGTGCCCAAAAAAGTAAAAACCTTACCTGGGTAGGTCACTTAAAAGAGAGATAGAGAAAAAACCGCCAAGCTACCAGTTAACTAAATGTTGTAGAAAAACACCAACTTCATCTTATAGATATAGACGACAAACAACTTATAGGCAGGGTGATAAAAATTAACATACATTAAACCAGCTGAGAACAAGTTTCCATTATAAGAAGCATGAAAAACAAGAGCTTGGCGAGTATCAATCAGCGCTTAAAATAAACCTCAACTCGTGATATCATCTCTTGTTCTCTTTGAAGTCTAAAGAAATTGAATTCTTTTTTGTTGGTTTTGCTTACCTGCTAAGATGGCTGCCAGAAATACAAAAACGATCCGTGACATTATTCTAGTTGTTGTTGTTGTTCTTTGTTGGTTGCTCCTGTAATCCGTATACGGTGGGCACTTTTATAAGTATTTTATGTTACTTTTGCCCACGGGCAAAAGGCGCTTTTTTTTATTATTATTATTCTTTCTCTTCTTTTATATTTATTTTTGCTTGGCAAAGAGCTTAGTGATTTTTCTTGCTGTTGTTGTTTTTGTTGTTGTGCTTTTGCTTTTCGAGCATAAAATGTGTCGCTTTAGAATAAGAGTGTGAGAGAAAGAGAGAGATATATAGAGAGGGGGGCACTGAACACTTTACGGCCGTTTTCAAAATTGCTATTTGTAGTTGTGTGTGTGTGTGTGAACAAGAGTGTTGTGTATGGGTGTGTGTGTGTTTTTTTTATTTTATTTTATATGTTTACTTTTAGCGCACACTGTAGATGGCAACAAAATATTTATTTTACCAAAAATTGAAATCTTTACACACAGTACGTTATATATTTCGTTTAGTATATGTATTTCTTTTTTAAACTTTGCGCGCCGAAAAGTGCCGCGACAGACGCAAGTCCGGTTGACTAGCGGCTACAGTTAGATTATAGCCAGAAAACAGCTACAGCTACAGCTACAGCTAAACAGCTACAGATACACACGACACACGCACAGCGTAGCACACGCAGCTTGAAGACGAAATGACGTTATGAATTTGATGGCGATGACGTTCGGCTTTGAACCGGCAATAAATACACACGAGCAGCAAGAGCGGCGGCGGCGGCGGCGGCGTGTTGTGGGCGCACACCAAAATTCGACGGAAAAAAAACTCAACCGAACCGAATGTTTGTTGTTGTTGTCGGACCTAGCGACCGAACGAACTAACGCACGAACGTTACGAACGCTACGAATGAAATGGGAATGAAACGAGCGTAACACGAATGCTTGTCGTTTACAATGTTTAAGTCGATTTTCGGTTGGAGAGCGAAGCGAAGCGTTGAATGCAACAGTTACCAACAGACTGAGTGTGTCGCTGTCTATATGAAGTTGCCAAACGTACAAAACGGCTACGCAGCGGCAGCAACATCGACTCACACACACACACACGCACACAGGGTGAGCGAGCGTCGATTGCACACATATGCAGTACACACATATGCAGTGCAGCGCAGCACACAAACAAGCAGCCAGCAGCAGCGAGCAGCAGCAGCGACGCTAACAACATTTTGTTTGTGGCTTTAGCAACATGCGCACCAAGCTAGCAACATTTTGTTAAAGTTGCTAAGCTTCAATTGAATGTTGCCAGTTTATTTGTGACTGTTGCTGGGTACTTGTTCTACTTTAACAGACCGATAACAGCAGCCGAGGGTGGGTGGTGGACTAGAGGAATATGAAATGTATAAATGCTCAAATCATATTGAAATAAAATATTATTTTCAAAAGCATATTAGACAAATATTTAGAGTTTTTTTTAAGGGTTTTTATAATTTTTCTTAAACATTTTCCTAGAAAAATAATAAATTAGAAATAAATTAAAAATTTGGTTCCATTACCCAATTGAAAAATTATATTTTATATTATGAAAACTGTAACAGTTAATTTATATTAATAAAAAAAATTTTATTAAATAAATTCAATTAACTATGAATTTTAGAAGAGTGTAGTTTATGCCAAAAATAGTTTGTATTTGTTAACTATGAATTTTAGAAGAGTGTAGTTTATGCCAAAAATAGTTTGTATTTGTTAACTATGAATTTTAGAAGAGTGTAGTTTATGCCAAAAATAGTTTGTATTTACCCCACTGTGCAGTGGGCCATTGGCAGGGGCATTTTCTGTCAGTTTGATTTGAATTTGTTTGTCTCTTGTGCATTGCCATTTACATTGGGTTTGTTGTTGTTGTTGTTGCTTTTGTTGTTTGTTTGTTTGCAACCGCATTTCTGTGCACAAACAAACAAACAAACATCTATGTCGCATGATAATCTCTTTCTCTCTCTCTCTTTCTCTGTGTCTGGCTTTTGTTTGCCACTTGTTATGTGCCATGTTGCACAGTGCCTTCAGAACTTTGTCTGTGTCTTTCTTGTTGTATTGTTGCTTGTCACACGCTATATATATATATATATATATATGAATGTGCTTATGAACATATAAATGCAACTCAAATCGCGATTTGTTCTCATGATTGACCTATATGATAAGTTGTATCCACGAATGATGCAAATACACACCCAATCACACACACACCCAATCAAACACACACACACACATCTAAATCAATTATAAAATGCAATCGAAATATGCATATTGCATATATGAAAGGGTGGCGCCACTAATATTTATTGTGCCACATAACATATGCAGTTTGCAACACTTGCAACTCTTGCAACTCACGTGCCAAATAACATTACCAACCTTTTACAACCTTTTAAATTTAATCAAAGCGTTTCTATATTTTTTTTCCCCCCCACCAAAAACGCTCGCTTTGAAAGCCCTTTTGGCCATATTTTGCATTGCGCTTCAACTAAAAGTGCAATCCATTGGCACAAAAAAAAAACAAATACTCAACACAACATTAAAGGTAAGCAGGGGTATGTTGAATATGTTGTGAGGCACGTGACGTTAAAAAAAATATTTTGAGTTCGCAACTGAAAATGTTAATAATTGAGTTAATTGTTGGTTTAAAAATAAAGCAAAAATTTATCTAAAAAACCATGAAAATAACAAAGTCAAGATAATCTTTAAATAATTAAATTTAAAAATATTTTCGATCATATTTTACTTTTTTATTAATCTTTTAAGGAATTTTAATATATTTTTAATATTATTTTTTATAGTAATTGAAAATGTAGACTTTGCTCTGAAAGGATATAAAACCTTCCTCGTTTCTGATAAAATTGTTCTCACTCTCTCTCTCTCTCTCTCTCTCTTTGTCTCTTTCCTTGTCTCTCTCTCTCTCTCTTTGTCTCTCACTCTTTCTCTCTCTCTCTCACTCTCTCCCTCACTCTCACTCACTCACTGTCTCTCTCTCTCTCTCTCTCTCTTTGTCTCTCACTCTCTCTCTCTCTCTTTGTCTCTCACTCTCTCTCTCTCTCTCACTCTGTCTCTCACTCTCTCCCTCTCTCTCTCTCACTCGATGTCTCTCTCTCTCTCTCTCTCACTCACTCACTCACACTGTCCCTCTCTGAACTGAACATATTTATTGTATGGAAAGAAAAATAACTTTCCGGATATCAAATTTAATGGATTTAACATGTGGAACAAACGCGTTTTTCATTAGATTTTTTCATGCAAACAATTTAATTAATTTTTTTCTAGTGTATACAAACTGCAAACTCAATTAATCCTCAATGATGTGATTTACTTTTTCAACACTTAAAATTTTTTTAAATTTATTTCAAACTCATTAAAAAGACCTTATTAATAACATTTTCTTTTGTCTAGACATTTTTTTTTTCTTTTTTTCGCTACAGAGAATTTAGTTAGTCGTTGACTTTGGCTTAATTGCTTTAGCTTTGCTGTTTTTTAAACATTTAATAGTTGTTGTTGTTGTTGTCGGTGGTTGTGCATTTTGCATGCAATAAAACTATCGCATGCTACTATAAAGAATATGATGAGAAGAACAAGGGACGAGAGGTGAGGGATGAGGGGTGGGGGAGGAGAAAGTGTTCGTGTTGTTGTTCAGTGCACTGAAAATTGTAAATTCATGTTATGTTGTTGGCCAGGCAAGCAGCTATGGAAAATGTGTGTGTGTTTGTGTGTGTGTGTGTGTGTGTGCTTTTGGTTTGGGGGATTCCTTTGGGTGGCAAGTGGCCGTCACTAGGTCGAAAGCGTGAGAGAGAGAGAGAGGGGGGTGGGGGAAAGGGAGGTTGGTTAGTTGAGATGAGGCAGGCAGCATGTGTTTATTGCCGAGCAGCATAAAATGATGATTACACGTAATGTGTAAATGGTTGTTGCAAGGATGTATAGAAAGTAGAGAGAGAGGATGCACATACAATGGAGATGGAGGTGCAGAGGGGGTTTGGTGGTAGTAAAGAGTGTAAAAGCGGAAAAGCAGCCGGAAAAGCGGCAAGCAAGCTAGCAGGCAAAGCGAACAGGCGCTGAAGCAATGCAAAGGCATCCTCCATTGGGACAACTCCTTTGTTGCACTAAGAAAAGTTCAAAGAGATGAGAAAAAAACTTGAATAGGAAATATTAAAATTGTTACAAATTATTATTATTATTATTATTCTCTTTATTTTTAATAAGTAATTATTAACAACAACTATACACTAAATATCTACAACCTTTGTAGCTTCAAGAAAAAACTAAATGTACTTTCTGTTCTTAAGGATATGCATTAAATCTTGTCAGTGTAATGCTGCAACTATATTTTGCGTGTGTGGTTAAAGCTGCAACAGCAGCAGCAGTGACAACAGCAGCAATATCAGCCAAAAGGCAGCCCGCCTGGCGACAGTCGACCAGCTTCTGGCAGGGACAACAGCAACAGAAGCAGGAAGAGGAATGAAACCGTTGCTGCTGCTGCTGCTGCTGCTGGTTGCCAGACTATTATGTGGCAGGCAAGCAGAAATGTATGTGTATGTGAGTGTGAGTGAGAGTATGAGTTTGTGTAGCAAAAAAACAATGTGTGATGTATGTGAAAACAGGCGGCAAACAGTCGTTGGCAACAAAAACAAAAAAGAATAAGGATTATATATAGAGCTGTAACAAGTTACATTTATTGTAGTAATTGCAAGTGTTTTGCGAGCGAGCTTTGGCAAACGAAGCGAAATTCTTTGACTGGATTTTGCAGCATTTGCTGCTTGCCAAGCTGTTAAAACAATTGCTAAACAAGGCATGAGACATCAGAGAGGGAGACAGAAAGAGAGCGAGAGCGAGAGGGAGAAAGTGTGTTGTAACCAAATGTGGTTCTAGTTACACATCAACAAACATGTTAAAATATGCCACTTACCAAATATTTATTTAACTTTATTAAATTATAGTACTTTTAAGCTATTTTTAGCTTAAAGGATGAAATTAACATAAATTTATTACTATTAATTTGGTTTATGGCTTTGCTCTCGAGGATGATGAAAATTGTGCACCATTTCAACTGAATGATATTGGGTTTTACCCTCTTAGTACTTCTTCTTCTTCTAACATAATAACCTTACAAACTATAGCCTATGTGTTATTCTGATGTATAAGCTATATTATTGTAAAGTTTCATTAAAATCCATTTAGTAGTTTTTGCGTGAAAGAGTAACAAACATACATACAAACTTTCTCATATACGTGTATTATATTATTAGAGTAGGATAATTATTTTTAACACCATTTCATCATCAACTTGCATGCTGCACTTAAAAAAATGGTACCTCACAATCAATTAAAAATTATTTTAACTGTCAAAAGTTCATTGCATTATGCAATGCAATTTTTATCCCTGTTTTTGAATGTTTGCTGGCTGACGATTGCAATTGCCAACGCATTGTGCAAATGATAAACTGTTGTGTCACAACACACATATGTATGGAATTTTATGCTAAACCGAATACATGGCATTCAATTGTGGCACGCCCACATACCGCCACAGGGTATGTTCAACGCCCAACCGAAAAAGCCCAAGTCAAACTCATTAAAATTTCATTGCAAGTCATTTCCATAACGTTTTTAAAAGCCGAGAAACGAGTACGAAGGGAAAGAGAGACGAAACGTATGTTGAAACAATAAACCTGCAATATAATGAAATGAAAATCGCCTAGAAGCTAGCACAGTAAGTACAAAGTGCGTTAGACAAAGATAGAGAGAGAGAGAGAGAGAGAAAAGGAGAGAGCGAAAGAGGGAGAGTATTGTACAAGTAAGTATATTAAGTTACCAAAACACGCATATTTAGCTGACAGCTACCAGAAGTGGGAAGAGTACTAAGGTGGGTGGTAATGGAGTGGGCGTGGCAACTAGTAAAGAGAGAGGCTGTGTGGGAGACCTTGCATTACAATTGAGTTACAGTTCAGTTTCAGTTTTGTGTGTATTTCAACCTAAGAACAGGCTCACTCATACACATACACTTAGCAAAAGCAATGGAAACTCAAAACTAACTTCCAAATAAGGAAGAAAAATCTTCGGTTTAGAGAATTATTCTTAGTATGAAGAGCTAAACACATTGAAAATGCAGTTTCCTGGAAATTAATTCGTTATATTGAAAAGTTCGTTGTATGAAAGATCGCTACATGGAAATTCTTTATATGCAAGTTCGAGTATACAAAATTTACTTGGTATACAGAACATTTTCAAGGCGAATGTTCATCTTCACAAAGTAAAATTAAATTTCTTAAGTCGTGAGTTCTTTCTTACATATGTGTTCTTTCTCTCAGTGTAAGGAGTGGATGGATAAACAAGTAGGGAGCGGTGGGGTCGGTAAGGGAGCAGGTTAGGGACGGTCTTATTGTGGCAAACAATGAATTTACATTCGTTATTCTTTGTTATTTTTATTTTGTTTTTTGTTTTCAAATCTATTTTATTCTACACTTAAAACAACAACAATGAGGTAGGGTAGGGCGAAAGGTAGAAGAGTTAGGTGTTGCAGCTATACACATACACACACTCCTCCTCCTTCAACGACTCCATTTTAGCTTCACTACTCGGACTCTCTCTGTGAAGTTTTCTTTCTGTATGGTTTTTGGTTTTTTTTTTTTCTCTCTGTAGCTCGTGGGCTTTGTGTTGGCAGCAGATTAAACACGAGCTTGTAATGAGAATTTGCTCCTTGCTGTTGTTGTAGGTGGGTGGGTGTGTTGGGCGTAGTAACTGAGCCTGCGGCAAAGCTTGCATTAAAGCATTTTTAACATGGCTCTACGTACGTTCTTCGTGTTGTCGTCGTTGTTTTTGTTGTTTAAGAAATGTAACCAGCAACGTCAGCTACAAAAGCATTGCATTGGTTACGTTTTTGTTCCTGCAACTTTTTTTTTTTTTTTTTGACTCAAGCTCTGCAATCGAATATGACTCTTTGTTGGTGCACGTAAAAGCAGCGAGAAGGCGTCGTGGGCGTGGATTAAGCGTTTATCCCGGCCAAAAACGTCATTTGTAAGCCATCACAAATGGGCACAAAAAAAGAGTAATTTGAACAAATGAGAGAAGTCAATTGACTATTAAAAAAAGTAAAAAAAAAAGTTACAACATTCATTTAAGAAATATTAAACAAAAACTTTAAGATGTGATGTGTACAATAAATAGTTAATATAAAATTAATAATATTTTATTAGTTTCATAAGCAAAACAAATAAAATATAATAAAATTTTTAAAAGAAAAACTTTTAAATATATATAAAAAAAATTTAATATAATTTTTACAAATATTTACCACAAGAAAATTGTTTAATTTATATTTTTAAAAAATTTTCTATTCACAAAAAAATTTTTAACTTAAAAAAATTAAAAAAAAAAATTTGTGGGATATTTTCTACTCTTGAAAAAATATTTGATTAATTTTAGTAATTTTTTTTTCTATTATTTTGATGTTGAAAAAAAATATTTAAACATAATAAATTTGTAAGTAACTTTAAAATAATTGCAAGTATGTTTAAAAACAGCAAAACATTTGCAATAATCAATTGCAACTGTCAGGAATAACTTGCCACAGCTAAGCCATAGGAGACAGGGTATACTCCATCTATATATATACACTAACATTATGAGTTATAAAGTTTGCGATGGGCGGTTTGACTTTTGGGCATTGTTAACGCTGATGACGCTGACGCAGCAGCAAGCGAATGGGGCAGCAAGCGAGGAGGCAGGCAGGCAGGCAGGCAACGTGCAGCGTGCAACATGTTGCGGTTGGGTGACTCCAATTGGGACTCGAGTTGAAAGCATAAATTCAAATGTGCTGCACGCCAAGCCAAACCACTCGTACTCATAAGAAGTGTGCATAAGTATGTGTGTGTGTGTGTGATTCACACACATATATGTAGTATATGTGTATGCCGCAGTATTCGCCCAAAACTATTCGCACTCGGAGCGTGGCAACAAATTGAGATTTATGTGCGAAGTATGGTTTCTCTGTGAGTGTGTGTGAAAAAGTTGCGCAACCTCAGCCAATTTTGAGTGTGTGTATACGTGTATGTGTGTGTGTGTGTTTGCCCTGATGACCGTTGTTGTTGTTGTTGGGGAATACTACTACACTAAATGGCAAAAAGCAGTGGAAAAAAACAAAAGAAACTGAAACTGGGCAGAAAAAAGTTAGCTCTCTCGCCAAAAAGTTGTCGCCAGCTGCAACATTAGCTTATTTTATGTTTTTTTTTTCGGCAGCCTGCGGGGCAACAATCTCAGCCATTTTTGAGTAAAAGTTTCTTTTGTAGCCAAAGGTTAAGGACGCTAGGGATTAAGTTTGACGGCGGAAATGGGCGGCAAGGAGAAGGATACTTACTTATTTACATCATGGGACAGTTGCACAGCTTTTTGGCAGTTAACAAGCAACTAAAGTGCGTAAGTAAATGCAAATTGTTCCCTTAAAAAAGATGCTTAAAAAGTTTTGCAAGATAAATCTAACATGCAACAAGTTGCTGCTGTTATGTTAAATAATGGCAGTAGTATGTTCTTAAAAGTTGTACGCTGTTAAGTCTTAAAGTTGTTGCAGATCAACATGTTGCTGTCTCCGAATGTTGATCAATGTCTCTTCTCAACATATGTTAAGAGCTGCTGTGTTTCATTTCCCATTGCGTTTCAAAAGATCGCACTCTCTCTCTCGTACTGTAATTTAACCAATTGGTAGAGTTTAACATGGCGCTGTTAAAGCTCTGTTACTGTTGCTGTGGACTGTACCTTTTGGTACCTGTTGTTTGTTTCTTCTTCTATATTCGTTGGCTTTTTGAATGCTCTTGGCGCGCGCTTTCAGTCTCAACATACGTACGCATGTGTATGTGTGCTCGTGCAGAACTGTATTCATTTGTTTCTTGTCCATCGACATTTGTTTTTGTAGCTGTAGCTTTCGGCTTTTGTGCTTGTTTTGTTTTGTTTTGTTTTGTTTTGCTTGTTTGCTGGCTGGCTGTGCGACTCACGTTTTTCTTTCAACTTCCTTCTTCTTTTTCTTCTTCGCCTTATTCTGAAAAACGGTCAAATAACGAAACACAGTAACAGAATAAAGCAACAGCAACTAAAGCAAACTGAAACGAATTTCAACGGTGCGGCAGCAAAAGCAGCATCAACCAACCAAGCCAAGCATCCGTCTTTTATTTATTTTATACACTTGTTGTAGGGTATTATAACTATGTCCTTGAGCTTGTAACGAATTGAAGAAGATTCTTATTGATCTTAGAGTGCATTGTTAACTGAATGATATTATGTCTTACCTTCTTCACTCGTTTCTCACTAAGAAGAAAGCAACGCCATTCACACAATATCTCTAAAAATTATAGCCTACGTGTTATTCTTATGTATAAACTATATTATTGAAAAGTTTCTTAAGAATCCATTCAGTGGTTGTTGCTTTAAAGAGTAACAAACATACATACAAACTTTCTCGTTAACAATATTCAGTAGGAGTAGTGTCAAAGCTTTGTAAGTAAGTGTATTCAAAGTTCGTCTTGTCAGCAAGTCGTGGCATTCTTTCATGTTATTTATTTACTGTGTTTACTGCCTTTACTCTCCATTTCTGTGCTTTGCTGCTGCTACGTGCATCTTTTAGCTGAAGCTCTTCTCGACCAACACCACCCTACCCCACCCCACCCCACCCATCTCTTATCCAGGGGAAACGCGACGCGACGCTTGTTGGCCGTTTGTTTGGCTGTTGGCCTCACGCTAGATTAGATACAGATACACAAATTCGAATTCAATTGCTTTGCTTTGCTTTGCTTTTGCTTTAGTTTTGCTTTGCTTGCTTGGCTGCTGCTTTTTCTTACGTATCGTTTTTTGTTTAGCTGAATTTTTCTTTTATATTTTTTTGTATGTGCTGGAACGACGACTTTTTTTGTTTTTGTCCAAATGGGTGTTACAGTTGCGTCGTTGTTGTTGTTGTTGATGTTATTGTTCTTATTGTTTGTTGTCTGTGTTGTGACGACGACGAAAAAAAAGGTCAAATCATTTTGATGGCCAACGTGGCAAGTTGCATGGAAAACTAGTTGCACTTCAAGAAAACGAAAATGTTTAACAAAAAAAAGTAAAACGTTTCTAGACAAGAAAAAATAAGTTTTCATCAGAAGTTTAAAGCTTAAAAAACAAATAATTCATGGAAAAGGTTTCTTTTCTATTTTCTTTATTTAATATTTTAAAAATTATTTAATATTTCTTAATGCTTATTATTAAGAATTATCAATGAAAAATTAAAATTAAAAATATTTTTTATGCCTTTAATCAAATATCTTTAATATATTATTGGGTTTGTAAAGTGAATAAACTGTCTTAGGATTTTTGTTTTATTTCTTTCCATAACGTTTGACTATTATAACTTTAAGTACTAATTTCGAACAGTTTCAAAGATTTTCATCAGCTTAGTTTTCTTCGAGTGTTTGACCAAAAACGAAAGAGAAGAAAATGACAAATCATTTTGATGGCCAAGGGCCAAATTGCATATAAATCTCAGTATAGAGCTCTGATGCTCATTGTTTTTCGCTCTATTTGATGTGCTCTGCGTGATTTCGTTTTCAATTGAAGTTTAGGCATGCCAATAAGAATGAGTTTCGTAAATTGTTTCGTTGTTCATAGATATAGTCCTTTAGTTGGCTTAAATGGATTATTATTATACTAAATAAAATGGCTTGAGCTCATCTTTCTCTCTCTCAACGAGGCAGGCAGCTCTGCCCGAGGGCAAAACTTGAGTTGTAGCCATGTTGATTCAAGGCTAAGAAGCAAGCGTCTGCCATCAACTACTTAACCTTTTGCCTCTCTTAGCCAACAGTCAACAGCTTAGACACTACCCAAAGCGTTATGTATAGTCAGAGTTATTCCTAGTCGTAGTTGCAGTCTTCATCGTTAAGCTGCACTTGGAACCCAGCGAAGAGAAGAACGAACCACAGACAACTGACATTAACCCCGCCAACGCTAAAAAGCGCCATGAGCAACTAGTATGCCCTCTCTCTCTCCTCGCCTCTCTTTGTTTTTCTCCCACACACTCGTCAACGCCTACGAGATGAGCCTAAAGGAGCGAGAGCTGTGTTCGTTCGTTTATTCTCTCTGCCTTGCGTCACATGTTAAATGCGCAAATTTAAAATGTATCATATTCCTGGTCCGAAACAGCCGCCCCCACCACTCTCCCCACCCACCCAAAACAGAAATCCAAACATATGCCAGACTCAGTGGAACAAGTTTGTTGAACATAGAAATATCCTGTAAAAAAAATGTATAGAAATAATCAAATAAACATTTTGTTTTCATAAAAGACAAATAACTTTTTTCTTTCATTTTTTCAATCCTTAAACTTTTTACATAGTATCTTTAAGCATAGCATACCTAGCCCACACCTAGAGACAAGGCTCTTTATGCCACATACTACAGTTGCCAACCAGTTGCAACATCTACGCCTCAAGGCAGCGTTCTCATCTCAGTCCCATTCTTCAATCCTGGCGCTTTTTTTTTTATCATCATGCATTTTAATGCGCCTTTGAAATCGTGAAGTGCAAGTGGAAAAGAAGTGGAAAATAACTAAAGTGTCGCCACGGCTACACTGTGTGCTACACACATACGCACACATACGCATTTGTCTCATCTAAAAAAAAATATTATAAAACATAACAATAAGTAGACGACGGCAAATGTGAAGTTTACTTTTGCAGTCGTCGTCGTTGTTGCCTCTAGACAAAACTCAAACTTTGCCCCCCCTTTTCACTCTTTCACCCTCCTTTCATTCAACCACCCCCTCTACTTTAAGCCAGTTGGCAAGCTGTAAAGCCGGTTTGTGTCGTCACTAAAAAAGTCATGCCAAGACTGTGCTTTGAGCCATGGTCATCATCACGCATTTGGTTAGAAGGAGCAGCAACAGACAGCTAAAGAAACATACAGAGAGGGAGAGAGAGAGAGGGGGGGGATAGAGAAACAGGTTTTTTTGCCTCATGTTGCAAGACGCACCCAGTTTTAGCTTGCAGCACCTAACCTGCCTTCTTCCCTCATCTCCCTCTCCCTCTCCCTGTCTCTCACCCAGCACCCGCATATGCTTGTATTCGCTTTCAATGCCTGCTTTGGCCTGCTTCGGTTTCATGTGTTTTTTCTGTTTGCTTTACATTCTTTTTTGTTGTTGTTGTTGTTGTTGTTGTTAGCCTGTTTTCTTTTGCTCTTGGCCATATATATTGTGGGCTTTGGCTTAGCACTCTATTCTATTCAAGCTCACACATTCATCTCCACACACCACACATCCCGCAGCTCGCACCACACCCTCCCTCCCGCCACTCACTCACTCAATACTCTGTAATTGTAGGTGTCTCATTTAGAGTTGCCTTTTGCCTGTGGCCAAGAGATGAACATGTTGCCAACAAACCTCTAAACATTTGTGCCTAGCAACATGTTGCTTCAACTTCTGGCTGCTATTTCATTTGATAGCGTTAACTTGAAACAATATTCCACACACACGATATATATCAACAACAGTTAGGAAACGAAGTAAAGCAGACAACAATTTGTTTATTTTTTGCAGTTGTTGCAGTAAATGGTGCCGGTTGCAGGTACGTGACTGAGTTTCGCTTCTTGCTGTTGCTGTTGCTGTTGCTACTTCTTGCCGTTTCTGTCAGTTACGTTGACAACGTCATTGCTGTTCTCAATTTCACATATCGTATCACACACACACACACACACACACACAACACTAAGGTTTGCTTACAGCTCTTCGCTTTCGAAAGACGAAAAAATAAACAATTTTGTTTACTTTAAAGTGAAGAAGATTCAATGCTCTTGCAGACATGCTACAGACACATTCACCTGACAGTCGATTCGATTTATTTATTTGTTTTTATTCTCAAACACAGTTGTCCATTGGACATATAATATGTGTGCTTCGATAATATTTGAAAAGGATGTGAAAAGGTTTCTTATATTTTTTTCAACAAAATCTATAAAAGTTAAGAAAACCTTAGAGCTTCTTTAAGTTATTTTTAAGTGAAACTGAACAACTGTTTTGAATAAGATATTCAACATTTGATTACAAAATCACAAAACTATCAACTAAGTCAGCAAAACTTAAGAAAACGTGACTTGAAACGCTTCGTTTCCACTGTGCTACCTGGAACGTAACCCTCAGCCCGCCCCCATTCCAATCAGCCCCGCACAAAATCATCCAAAACTGCCGTTTCCTTATTTTCTGACATTCTGTTAATGTGTCGAAAATGTTACAAGCACAAACTTGCGGCTTGCTAGAGCTGTACAGCAAAAGAAAACCAAACCAAACGAAACGAAGCCAAAAACTAAAACTGAGAGCCAAAGGCACACAACAACAACAACTAGATGGAAGGCAAACACAAATGTGTGCAACTAAAAAAAACTGGCAACTGGCAACTGGCAAAAGCAGCAACCGCAGTGTATGAGAGGCAGCTGAGCTGAGCTGGCACAAGCTTTCCAGGGTAACTTTTGATGTTCTCAAGACATAATTCTAAGAAATTTTGACACTTTTGACATTTAGTAGTTTTGTCTATGCGTTGTACGAAGTAAAAGTTGATGCAGCAACTACCACTGCAGCAGCTGGTGGTACCACTACTTCTGCTGCTAGCTTTTGGCTCTAGTGTTAATGCTGCTGCTGCTGCTGCTGCTGTTGCAACTGCCTCGGTTCTGTTCCACATTTACCCATTGTATTGGGCCAGGGCTTACACTTAGCAAAAAGAAGCGAAGAGGTTTCAAATAAATTAAGTTAAATATTTTATTTGCTAGTTCGTTTTCCAAAGGTGAGATAACTTATTCTTTTGTATTTTTAACAGAAAACTTTTTAATTTGTGATACATATTTTTTAAACGAGTCACAACTTTTTTTTTCAAGTGTTTAAGTGGACAAGGACATATGCTGGCTACAGTTGCTTCAGCAAATCCGTGGCAGCAATTAAAAGTTGCTGCGCTGCAAGGGTTCATGTCATGTGCAGCAATATTGAAAATTCACTGGCCAGTGGCAACGTTCGATGCTTCTCTTCATATGTCTTACCCATCTCCTCTCTTACTCTATCTCTCTATCTCTCTCTCTCTCTCTCTCTCTCTCTCGTTTGTCTGTCGGTTTTAAGCTTAAAGCAAACATTGCCCAAAACACAACGAAATCTACTTAGAAGCAGCAAGTGGAAAATGCTTGCGGCTAGTTTACGACATGCAAAAAAAAAACTTCAAAAAAGGTTTAACATAGAAACATGTGCACATAATTAAAGTCTGATGGATGCGTTGATTGGAAGCAAAAAAGTTTTCCGGAACAGAATTGTTTCGTGTTTAGTAGTAGGGGATATACTATAAGTAGGTTAGGATAACAATTGTTAAAAATGTGCTATGAAAGTTCACAATTAAAGTCTTAAATTCTTAATTGAAAAACAAATGCAAGTAAATAATAAGCATTTCTTTCATTTCTCTAAGCCAATTATATTAAACATGAAAAGAATGCGGATAAACAATCGGAATTGATTTTTTCTTCTATATATATAATTATTTTATTTTTCTTATGTTATTTGTTAAAACACTTATCGCCGTATGGCAGTCAACTCATCGAAGCTGAAGCTCTGAAACTGAGGCAGCTTTGTGGGTTTTCTGCCATTTGCAATTAACTCAAATACCACTCAAAGCCATACAAAACCGCAAACACACAAGAAACCATAACGAATCGTGTGTGTTTGGTTTGGTTTGGTTCACGATAGTCAAGTTCTTGGACATTGTGTTAGTTCTTGGCACATTTTTGGGGTTTTGCTTACACGCGATTAAGCCGAATTGTAACGATTTACATCTGCTTCAATCTGAAATCCTAAATCGTCGCATCGAGTGCACATTCCAGCTTACAGATTACAGTTATGTGGCCCGGATGATAATAATAATAATAATAAGGACTACCCAACGACGAGGATGAGGACAATAACAAATGCGAGGGTTGCTCTGCTCACTTTAACACATCGAAAGCTGCTGACAATAATCTATGGCAATTTATTAGTGGCGACAAAAACGCAAAAGCAAATATCTTAAATGCCAAAAACCAAAACGAACTTAACACATACTAACAAACGACCAAGTAGCAACATATAAACGCCCCCCGCCCCTTCTAGATGGGTGCAAAAGTGTTGATCTATTTGGCAACTGTTGCTGATTATTTATTTGCGCTTTTAACGGAAAACCTTTTGCTTCAGACAAAATGATCGGATACGAGCGATTTCCACTTGCACCCCAAAAAATCTAAGATACCCTATATAAGAATTATGTTATAAGAGGCATATAAGGCATGGGATAGGCAGGGAATCATGACTTCGGAAAGTTCTGACTTAAAGTCGATCGGTTGAGTTTTGAGGAAGTTACGGCTGCTGAAGTTTTGATTCAATCCCAGGTAACGTTTTTTGTTTTTGGGTTAGTATTTTGTCAGGAATTTCGATTAAAAATCTTGATTCTAAATGTAAATCCATAAGAACTAAACACGTTTTAAGAAATACTCGGATCTCTTTGAGTACTCAACATGTCGAAAAATAAACGAGTTAAGAAATCAATAGAAGACATTTCAGCTTATGCTACCCCTTTAACACATTTTTAATAGCAACAACCATAAGAAAGGCAAAAGGAAGGCAAAAACACACGCACACACACACACACACACACACAAAGCCACAGCCACCGAGTCGAGTCAGAGACCAAGTCCAGTTGTTAGTCAAGACTTTGACAAGGGTGGACAATGGCGATTAGCGCACGGCACTAATGGGACACCCAACTAACCCACACGCACACCCACTCCCTCACACACACACACGCGCGCACTCTACAGCACTGACTGGCAGCCATGTGTTTGCTAAAAAGCTTTGGCTGCCAGGACAAGTGCAACAGAAATAGCAGCAGCAGTAGGTGCAAAGTGAAAGATGTGGTACAGATTGTGACTAAAGCCTGGCAAATGGAACAGAAATGGGAACTTACTGTGGAGAACTGGTTCTTCGTCTGATTTGCCATTACTGGGTGGTTGGGGCAATTGCTTCTGACTTGCCACTTGTCTTTATTAGTTTTCGCACTTTCGCCTCCTTCTAGTCGAACTTCTGCTGCTGCTGTTAGAGTCACTGCTTAAGGGAGTGATAGTGCGGTGGGGGGAGTGGTTTGGGTAGTTTAGTTATATTGTAGGGGTGTGATTGTTTGTTTACTTACCCGCTTATGTTATTAGCCAATGCACAATGTTTGCTCTGCTCGCAGAGTGTGAAAAATTTGAGCTTTTTTTTCTTCACTCGAATGCTTCTTTAGTAAATACCCCGTAGCTATTAAAAATGGTTTATAATAGGTGATATAATAAAGTTGTTCTAGTGTTGAATGCATAGCCCTTTTGGCTAACACTAAAGATAAGGATAAGAAAATCGCAAACAAAATTTAAGATTTCTTAACAGCACTTCTCAATTGATTGCTGAATATTCTTCCAGTCAAACACTTTCAACTAGCTTACTCTTCGTACTATCTTTATTTCAACCCTTCGTTATGTTTTTTATCTTCCACTGCGGATGATGAAGCAAAGCCAAAAGCAAAGTCAAAGCTCTGGCCACTTGTTGATGCATGCAACGCGCCAACTGACAACACTTGTGGATTATCAGCTCACCCCTTCCTCCCCACCAGCACAACTTAAAAACCCAACTTGATGCTCAACAAAAGACCAAGATGTTTGTCATTGTTAAGGTTCTAAGCAAAGCTTTGCTTTGGGTGTGTTCCTGCTACAACAGCTGCCAGTTGGAGTTCAGTGAACTAAGAGTTGGATTTTGGGAGCAAATCCTTTAGCATATAACTCGCATTTACATAAATCCATACAAATTAAAAGACATCATGTTGCTAACTTAAGTGCCGCATTCAAGTAGCCATAAATTTGTTTATCATATGAATCTCAAACTGCATTTATAGAAAAACCAAAACAAGAACAATCAGTCAATGAACCCCAAAAGAACTTCAAGATATTGTTGGTCAAGAGCAACTCAAGAGAATAGAATTAAATGAAATGAAAAGACGGCGGCATCCTCTTGCTTTCTCGCTTTCAGGTAATCAAAACAATACCAGACATTTGGGTTCTACCTTTCCCTCCCCACCCATAGATTGAGAAAATGTCGTTTTGTTGTCACGCTTCAGAAAATTAAGAATTATTTTCTGTTTTCTGTTTGTTGTTGTGTTGAACGTTGCTGCAACAGCAACAGCAACAGCATCCAAAAAGCCAGGTTATTGACATTGGTTATTCGGTTTTCCTGATTCGAAACCAAACCTTTGAGATATATTCGTTGCTGCAGTGTGTGTGTGTGTGTGTGTTTTTGTGCCCCCTTGAGATCGAGTAAAGGCATAAATTAAAATTCAATAAAAATGTCACAGCAGCAAACAAATTTCTATACTTCGTCCATACATGGGTGTGTGTGTATGTGTGTGTTTAAGTGTGTTTTTCTTGTTGGCCAAGTCAAGTTGCATTTTGATTTAAGGTGCGGTCTGGGATTTTAGCCAACGTAGCTACACAATTTTATATCTATACATAAAATGGGTAAATTTATTGTTATTAAATTCAAGAAACTAAAAAACTAAAACACATTTATTTTTTGCTTAGAGTTACAGTTGAGTTTGTCTGCTGGAAAATATTCTTCGGTTTGGTAGATTCAATTTAACATTTTAGACATTCTAAGTGCTTAGTAAACTTGCTTAAAGTTGAGAGATTTTTTTTTGCATAAAAAGTATCCTAGATAGCCTTAAATTTCTGTTTAGGGTCAGTAGTATGATAATAAGTAGGATTAGCATATACTTATTTTTAGCTTTTCTACTGATTACGGATACATTTCAATTACTAAAAGTTTTTTTTTTTTCAAATCCCAAACATAATATAAAGATTTTCTTCGATTTGTTTAACATCCGGGTTCTTTTGCATTTTCTATGACCGACCCTTAAGCGAAAGAAAAAGGAGCTGACTCACCACTTGCCATTACCACAACTCCCCCTCCGAAGGGTACATGAACATTTACACCCTCAATTGAGTTGTGGACTTGCTGGCGTTGCTGCTAGACTAGCACACTAGAAAATTAGCCAACTTTTGCAGCCGTGTTTTAACTTGACAACATCTACAAACAACAACAACAGCAATAACGAGACAGATCGAGAGAGAGAGAAATGAAAAGTGTCCTTAAAACAAAGCACAACAAAACGAAACAATTTAAATGAGCAGCCAACTAGCTGAACTCTCTCTGAGTAAGGGTGAGTGGGTTTTGGGGGGTTGAGCGTGGCAGCAGCCAGCTAAAGTAACAATAAATTAATTAAAACTTTTTAGCCAATTCAATTTGTGTCCGTTGTCCGCGACGTTTGTTTTGCTGCTGCTTCTCCAGCTCCATCTGCTTCTTTTTTGCTCTTTGTCCCTTTCAATTATAAATGCACATAAATTGTTGCGCACCCAGATTGCCCATATGACCACGCCCTTTCCCAGCACCAGCACCAGCCATAACGCTCGACTTAATGATACTTGAATTTCAAATAATCAACCGCTGTTAACGCCAGTCCAAAAAGGCAAACAAACAAAACTAACTGCAACCAAATACAAAATACAAATGTTCAAATGCAATAAAAGTTTGTATAAAAAAAAAAGAAAGAAGAAAACAACTTTGATTGTTGCCGTGTAAACAATTCGCATAAATATTTAAGCAATTTAGCATGTCCTTCACTTGCACGACTTCATTTAGATTTAGATTGGTTTTTTTCGAAAAAATCCCACAAACTCAATTTAATTCTCAGGCCGCAAAATGTTTATTTTGTTTTCATTCACAACTCACAAAAAACTGCCGCATCAGCAAACGAAAATTTCGAGTTCTACGCAGCAGAAACAAAAAACAAAAATAACAATCAATTATAAAGCTTCAATTAAAGTTAAGGCAAAAAAAAAACTATTCAAAATTCACACCTGAAACTCAAAAAATAAGAAAGAAAAACACATTTCATGAAATTTAATGAAATTAACCATTGCAGTCCAAGCTCTTTTTTTTCCTTTATCATTCTTGCTGGGCATTCAATTAGAAATATTTATTCTTTACTCAACTCTTTGGTCTGGTTGGTAAAATGATGTGGGAAAAATTCAGATACGTTGCTGTTGCTTCTGCTTCTTCGTCAACTGTTTACAAACAAATCAAAGAAACGTCTGGTCACAAAATCTGAACAGAACCACTTGCCTTTGCCTTGAAAACTATTTTAATATGGAAATTGATATGGGTCATATATATATACATATACGAAAGAAGAGAGTTAACAGCAACAGCAACGTAACTTTGTTAAGGTGGAAAGATGGGATGTGGGATGTGGAATTGGGAACGGATAGCTGCGCACGCTTATTTATGCATGAAGATGACTTTACATTCCCATTGCAAAGGCAACACTTTTACGGTTGTCACTCCGACAGACTGACTCTCCGACAGTCAAAAGACAGACGACAGTCAAGAATCATCTATTTGGTTACGGTTGGCTGCTGGACAGCCCTTAAGAATAACGCGCGTGTGTGTGTGTGTGTGTGAGTGTGTCTCTGGGAAAAAGGGCAATTTAAGAAGGTTTGCTATCTGACGGATTTGAAAGTGTCTTAACAATTAAATACCCTTAAAGGTTTTTTGTTCAAAATTGTTAAAGGAAAACTGCTCAGAAAAAATTTAAATTAAATATTTGCTTTTATAATTTTAGATGTTGGTTTGATTAATAGGAGAATAAGAATATAGAGGAATAAAATGATGGTTTTTTTTAATAAACAAATGAAGTTTTTATTAAAAATATTTAAAAATCGCTTAATTGAAAGTACGTAAGTAAAAACTAGGTTTCATATTTCTAACCTCTTTTTTCAAAGTGTTTTTGCTTAGATAAATTCATTACATTACTAAATCACATGCGAACTTTAACTTAAACCTTACGAATCACATAAAAAAAGACCGCATTTATAATTACAAAATTGTCGTACAGCAATATTCCACAGATCCCTTATATAGTACAGGGTATACAAATACTTAACTGGCTTATGTGTGTTTTTTAGTCTCTCGCTCTCTTCTCGTCTCGTCCCACACTGTTTCGCTATCTCTATCACCATGTGTGCTTTCGTGTTGTATCATTGGGAGCGTCTTGACCTTTTTTGTGGTCAAAGTGCATACAAGCATGAATTCAACTGTAGCTGTAGCTCCTCTACCTTTTACCTTCTATCTTAACCATATTTACCTGTACCTTTGCCGTTGGCTATGTTTGCCCTGTACTTGGCTCAAATATACATATAACAGGTTTTCATTATTGGGGGCTGCTCATTTTGGGTTCTACTCTTGATAGATGGCTTCGTTTCTTTCGTTTTTGTTGCTATTGTATGGCTGTAGCTGCCATAAATATTGATTAATATATTGTTTTACATTCAGTGGAAGGAGCGTGTTTGTAGCAGTAGTAGGAGAAAGAGAAGAAGTGTAGGGTAGATGAGCGGTCTGTCAGTGGCTGGGCAGCTGTCGCTGGCCAGATCATCACAAACAACTTCATTGTGCAATTGACTTAGACTTGAATGTAAGTAAATATCCTTTACCCTATATTATAGATAATTGGCATTAGACATTTCGACATGGGCCTTTTCATTTTATATATTTTTGTTTAGGGTTTCTAGAGGGTTGTTCCAGGCTTTACAGGTGTTGTTCAATTCACACGCTTGTGCCAATCAACAATTGAGGGTCTTCATTTCCAGGCTATTTATTACTTTAGAAAATGTTTGTGGGGTGTGAGGGAATTTCCGTTTTCTTTAAGCGCTGATCATTGACCTTTGAACGCATTGAGATCATTTGTGGGCTGTTTATGAAACGAGTTCTTTATTAGGCCACTTTTCAGTGTTGCATTTTTGAGGTTTTCATTTAAGTTTTTGATTGTTGGGTTTCTTAATCTTCAAAAGCGGAGTGGGGGAGATTCGGGGCTTCATTTTGACTTTGGTGGTCTTTCAAGGTTTCCAACTTCTACTTTAACTCGCTTAATGTTTGATATTTGATATCTTGAATATAGCTTTCAACTAGTTTTGTCTATGAAGAAGTTTTGAGCAACGCCACAACTTTCACGTTGTTTTTGTTTACTCAAGAGAACATTAATTATAATACCAAGAGAAATAATAACATATTATTTTTTATTCGATTGAAGCTCTTAAGAACTATTAAAATTCACATGCAATAGCTTACAACCTAGTTTGAAATGTGACTTTAATTATGTCTAGTCAACGTTTAGTTATGGATTTAAGGCATTTATTATGCCGTGCTCTGTGGTCCTTGACATTACGAGTCTAAAGGCATTTCCTTTAACCATTATTTGAAACTTCAAAATGCTATTTATACTGTTAGTTTCGAATAGCAAGCATATAATTAGCCCAAAAGCAAACGACCGGCTACACTACAACACAACCTAACACACCCTACCCTACGCCACGCCCAAATCTCCTGACCAATGTGTCTCCGCCCACGCATGCCAGACAAATGAGCTCCGGCTGCTGTTGCCGTTGTCGTCTGCTTGCCAGCTGCAATACGACAAAAATTTACAAGTAGCAGCAGGAGCACGAGCAGGTATTGGGGGGGGGGGGGGGGTAGGAGTAAGTGGTAGGAGGCGGTTACAGGTGCAGAGAGAAAAACCGCAATGCAACTCAATTAAATTCGACAGCGGTGTCACATATGTAAGCGTATATATATATATTAATATGCAGATATGTAAGCATATACGATATAATATATATATATGTGAATACATGCCGTCCACAAACACACACGAACAGCAGCAGCAGCAGAAATCAGCAGCGTTTTATAAAACATATTACGCTGGGCATAATAATTCAGGGCAGGACCAGCACCAGTAGGAGCAGGAGCAGGAGCAGGAGCAGGAACTGAACGCTGCTGGGCTCTTGAACCGATGCAAAAACTAATTAAAATGAAATGGCCACTGCCAATTAATGTGACTATAACGCAGCACAAGTGGGGCGGGGTGGAGTTGCATGCCACACCTACAAGCAGACACACACACACACACACACACACGCGCGCACATGGGGGAACACGTTTATTATAAACAGCAAGCGCCGTCTGCTGCCAACTTCATATACATGGCTGTATGTGTGTGTGTGTGTGTGTGTGTGTGTGTGTGTGTGTAACACCTGATCTATGGCACTTACAAAAAATGATGTAAATAAGATAATTTAACCGGACAACCCATTAAAGAATTATTGTTAAGCTTTAAGCAACAACTTTAAAGAATTACATAATCGATAATTATCGATAACACTTTAAGTATTTCAATTATAGTTCTATCTTTATACAAGATATGTGTATTTTTGCCAAGTGTACTTTGCTGCCTAATTTACATTGCCGACTAATTAAAGCGGCCAAAGAAGCTTTATGACTTTGTGGCGTTTGTCGTTCCAAAAAAAGCGTTTTGTATTTCAATAGACCGCATACCCATTCGGGCCAATACATATACATGTGTGTATACTGGGACATTTTGACCATGGCCAGCACCGTGCTGCAGTTGTCGCCCAACTTAAATTAATTGTTAGCCAGACAGAGAGAGAGAGAGAGAGAGACACAGTATATATATGCCTGATATGTAGATAAAGCTGCCCGTATGGACTTATCAAACACAAACAGACAAACACTCGAACACATACAATTAAACATACACACACACACACTCGCACACGATTGTGACCCTAATTACGTGTAACGAGTTCATAAAGGCGCACCGCACGCACCTGTAGCCTGTTGGCACTTTAAAGGGGGTTGGGGGAGGGGGGAGGAGGTGTTGAGAGAGGATGATAATGTAAGCAGGTCAAGCCAGTCAGTCGGTTAGTCAGTTCCTCACTTTTGCGATGAGCTCCGTCAATGTGACACACAGATTATATATATGTATATTTTTGTCGGCCTTGTTTAGCACGCTTTTGGCTTTGCTGTTTTGTTTGTTGTGTGGCTAATTAAAATTAGACAAGCTAAGGGATACACTTTGCACAATGCGTGAGTATGTGGGGAGTGCTCAGCTGGTAGATGATCTTTATAACTTTTATATATATTCAAATTTAATGTATAGAAACAAAAGTTTTAATGCTGTCAAACATTTAGATAGAAACATATATCTTTACTTTAACATATCTGATTACAGGGTATACACTGCTAGTACTATACTTACCCCATTTGACTGTAATAATAAATTGTGATGTGTTGCGTGTTTTTGTGTTTGTGATTTTCCAGGTGTTGCTTGCCATTAAAATTGCTTACTGTTATCCTTTCAAAAAATCCCTTCTTTTTTGTTTTTTTGGGTATGTCTGTCTGTTAATTAATCATGCTGTTTTTGGGTCTTGTTTCTCACTTGCAGTTTGGAATTATTTTTAATGTTATTGTTGTATTAAGTAGAAGTTGACGTCATTTGCGTATCGCACCCATCACACCCTTCACTCTGACATCATTTTGATGATATTAACAATGAATTGTTTTATGACGAGACGAAACCAGGTCAACAAGTACATAAGTAAGGACACATTGCCTTTGAAAATTATGTTTATTGTACTTTAATATCTAGCTTCTTAGTTAGTATAATAAAGTGTTGCTTCGTTGCGGCAAAAAACCTTCTAATCGCAGATTTACTTCACATTAAGCCCCTTAAGGTAATTCCTCTATTCAACAACCAACACATTTTCCTGCCATTTAAGCTGCGTTTATCAAGAATTGTTGTTGCTCAGGTTGCTGTTGTTGTTGTTGTTGATGGTTTTAGCGTGCAACTGCAAATTCTTCCACACATCAAAGTCAAAATATAGTAAATGAAATAGTAAAAGCTACTCCAGTAAACAGAAAACAACTAGCAGATACCCTGTGAATAACAAAATATCTAAACACAACAAAAAAAACGTTATGTTTGCTGCCAAAATCTTTCTTTGCAAGATTTAACATAGTTTAAGCTTTAAAATGTCGCTCAGATCAGATGGACCGACAGATAAGTCTGATTTACTCGTTAGTTTATTCTAATTAAGCATCAGCATCACATAAATAACCTCTTTTCACATAAAACCCATTTAACCTACATTTTAATGGGTATAGAAAAAGACCAAAAAAAATTGGCAACGTTTCCATTTCATTGCAGCTGTTGCTAATGTTTGGCGTTGTTGTTGGTGTTGCTGTTGTTGCTTTCAACAACAATCAGACACTAAATCTGCAGCTCGTGCCCCTATGGCTCTTGTGTGTGTGTGTGTGTTGTGTGTTGCAGGTGGTAAAGCATAAAACTTCATCATTGTCGCCTTGGCTCTCACGTGCTCTCATATGATGATGGGAATGTTGCTGCTGTTCGTTGTTGATGCTGATGATGACGATGGCAATAGAAGTGCCTCATGGTAACAGCAGCAGCAGCAGCAGACAATGATACCACACAAAAAACAACAACAACAACAACAAATGGAGAGGGACAACAGAAGCAATATATCATGAGTCCAGCTTTTAGCCAGCTTTTCATAATCAGTGATGCATTGCGAACAGCTCGCAGCTGACAATGTCGACAACAACGACGATGCAGGAAAAGCGCGAAAAATGACTGCACTGTTGCCCAGCATGACAATGCTTCTTCTTTTTCGCTGTGTGGATGCTTTTTGGTGTTGACATAAATCCATATTTTGTACAGCAAATTTCACGATTGGCCACAACAAAGAACACAACGCGACACGTGGCAAGCGTGGCAAGAGGAAATTGCTCAAATTTTCCAATTAACGCTCAAGTTCAAGAAGCTATTGCACCACAGCACATCCAATCAACAATAACAACAACAACAATAAAAGTGAACAACGACACTATTCGTGCTAGATTCAACCAATAGACTAAAGTCGCATAAATCCCATTTGCTGCAACAGCGGCTCACGTTGAAGATGACAAAATATTCACACGTCAAATTCTCACATACGGTTACATACGTATATATATGTATATATATATATCGAATGCAGTGCAGTCAACTGTGCATTTGAGTGGATGTGCGAGTGTGGGTGGGTGTGTGTGCATGAGCTTGGTTGGTTCATCATTCTTCATTTACTGGACCGACACCAACAACATTGTCAGCATCTGGCAGTGGCAGCAAACTGAAGCATCAGTATCATCATCATCATCATCATCAGCAGCAGCATCATTATTATCGATGTGGATATGGATGATGCTTACTATATATGCTCTGTAGCCCTAGCAAAATAGGTCAAGAGGGTCTTATGAATGTACGATTAGTTGCACTTGCTTTCGGGAATACAGAACTTCTAGCACAAAACAAATATTATTATCTAATTAGTTATTAAATGTAAATAAATGTTTTGATAAATAATAATTATAGATCTGAGATGTTAAATGCATAAGAAACTAATCAAGTTTTTTTTTTGTATGTTAACTTAAATTCGCAACTAGAAACAGAGTAACTTCAAGTCATTAACTTTACCAACTCAAACACTCTTTCTAGCTGTTTGGTACTATGATTGCGGTGGATAGCCTCTGCCCACTGTCCACTGTCCAGTCTCTACTGGTGGCCATGGTGCTGATGATGAGCGTGGAAAGATAACCATGACGCATTAACTTGCCTTAACGTGCTAACGCATGCGAATGGCAAACAAACGCGAGCGACAGGCAAGCAAACAAACAAAATGACAGCGCAAGACAGACAAAAGTATAGAGAGCGGTATACACGCTGAGTGAAGGACAGTCAGTGGGATAGCCAGTCAAAGCGACAGGCAGATAGATGAACAGTTAGACAGCGGGAAAGACAAACACACACACACACACACACACATACACATAATAGTCCAAGGGGATAAGTCAACAGTTCAGCAATGTTTGCAGTTAGGACATTGCACCGCAGCATCGCATTGGATTGCATCGCATCATATCGCATCAACGCGATGCATGCAACAATTGGCGACCTCAGGCACAAACGCGTACGTGCAAATACAGTGTTGCCAAAAGGGTTTTAAACGCTAGCTGTTAAGTGTTGCACTACAACAAGGGAATGGGCAATCAAAGCCGAATAGGAGAACTAAAGTCAACTTGGTTATAAAGAGAACTGAACATAAAATATATATGCTTGTATGCAATTAAATCCTTTATTGTAGGTTTTGGTTAACTTGCAACGTTTAAATACGTTCAATACTTTTTCGCATGTCATCAAATTGGCTAATAATAGTCAAATTCCAGCCAAAGTTATTATTTTCAATGAAGCAAGCATAATACTAGGTCTATAAAAAGTATCACTGAAAGTCTAATGCCCTTTAGCCACACGAAGTTTATTGCCTTCATATACACCGGGATGAAAAAATGTAAGCATTCAACCCGAAAGCAGCTTAAAATTAAAATGTGTTGCCTACATTTTTGGGCCACTCGTTAACTACTTAATTACTATTATCTAAACAAGTGCGTGGTGTGTCGGACAAAAGCCACAATTAAAAAAAGGCGATCAGCATACAAGCATGACCATAGATAAAGGTTGGAACAAGCCACACACACACGCACACAAACACACACACACACATAAAGACACACCTGTGGCCAGACTAATCTATCATGTGCCATAAAGCGGCGCCACGACGGTGTCGCTGTCCATTTTGCAACTGCCACATAGCCACGCAAAGGGTAAAGAAGAAGAGAAGAAGGGATAAAAACCAGAAGAGACAGGACCACAGAACCACCACATAACGTTGGTTATCGTTTTTTGTTACTTACTTTTTCCGGACTGGCCGCACGATAAGCCTCATTGTGTCCGGTGAGCTGCGCACGCGGCTTTTGTGCAACGAAGGATGGAAGGACTGGAAGGGATGGATGGTTGGATGGATGGACAGTGTGTGCGAAATGTTTACGACGCCATGGGGAGCAAAACTGGAGTTCAGTTTTGCACAGATGCTGCATGAGAATGCTGGAAGCCTGATGCTGTGGCAAAAAGCTTGAACTGAAACTATGTATGGATATAAAACGGTAACTGAGACTAAGCCCCCCAACGAGCTGCTAAAATCCTTTTGTGTGCCCGCATTTCTCTCTTCATATGTGTTTGAGTGTGTGAAAATCCTTACGAACGAAATTCGGACAGCGGTTATTTTATTTATGCCGCATTAAGCTGACACAACATGCTCCAAAAAAATATGTATATATGTAAAGAGCGTGTTTAACATGAAGCGAATATGTCAAGTAACATGATGTTAAGCTGCTAAAAAGTGTACAGCTCGTAAAAACGTAAGCAGTTCTGTTAAGCTTGTAGTCTCTTGAGCTGTTTCAGCATGCACAAAAGTATGCAAGGATTTTTAAAGTTTTTCGACTTTGAAACAAAAAAGACGAAAAGGCTATACCGTTGAGTGTGGGGTAGGGGAAGGGGGGTGCACTGTTGTAGAACTTTAAAAATACAAAAAAAATCTTAATACAAGCCAACAGGGCCTAAAAATGAGTAACGGCAGCTTTTCCAAGAATTCGTTTAAGCTAAAATCATTGCATATGGCATAGGCGGTATATTAAAGTCAATTAAGTGCATCTTCATAGAGTAGTAAAAAGTTTAGCTTAAAATTGTTATCAAAAAGACAAATCACGATGTGGCAGAAAAAAATCTCAAAGATTACGTTTGTTCATTTTAAAATTGTCACCAACATTTAAAAAATACAAAAGAAGCAGTCAACAAGATGTGGCAGCAAACAAATACGCCTAAGGAAAATCCCAAAGTAAGCTGGCTTTGCTGGTTATATTTTTACTTATTTTTGCATTGACAATAAATGGAAATTGTTAGCAAAGCAAAGAAAATTGAGGCAAAGTGGCTGCTAGTACAAATATTTGAAGTTATTGACAGAAATATTATGATAAACGCAGAACTAAACGGACAGGCAAAAGAGTGAGCGAAAAGAAAGATGTGAAAAGAGCTAGAAACGAAGGAGAGCTGAAAATGAAAAGCATTTTTCATTAACTATATGTAAGATTTGTTATCGGTAAAAAAAAAACAAAGCACCAATGAACTATTTATTAAAGTTTGATGCAAGAATTTGGGTTTCATTTTGGAATACATCCAATTTCGTGACACGTCTCAACTTGAAAAAATCTATCTTATTTTTTTTTTGTTTGGGAATATTGGACTACAGCTGCAAGCAAGTATTAGTCGGAGATGCCACAATGGTGTTGTGACTATTATTGGTTAGCTCAAGCGGATAAGAAATGTATGGCGTAAGAGTCTTTGAACCTTCCTTCAAACGCTGTTGTTGTTGTGCCAGAGGAACACCCGAAACAATGCGATGATGATCGGAGAAAAACGGATGCTTAAGCGCCTCTTCAGCACTTATCCGCTTGGTGGGATTCACCTCGAGCAGCCGGGCAAGCAGATCGTATGCTTGAGTTGGAAACATATCCAAGCCATCGTATGTCTCCAACTGATGACAACTGTGCTTGCAGAGGCAATTGAAGACGGGCTGTTCGCACTGTCGACACAAATCCATGTTGCCGTCGGCACGTTTATAGCGACGCTGCATATCCGGTGCAAGAAAATGCAGAGCATAACGGAAACGCATGCAAACTCTACGCAAATCGAGAGCAACTACTTTGTGGGTGATCAGGACCAGACGATCGAGCATAAAGGATGCTTTACGCACTTCCAGATCTCCAAACAGATTCATAATCTCCGAGAGGGCAGCACAATCACTGGGCGCCTTAAAGAACGGATGCAGTGTGGAGAGCAGGGAAAGAAATATAACACCAGCAGCCCAAACATCAACAGCAGTTGTTTGATGCGGACAACGTAGAAGGACTTCCGGTGGCCGATATCCGGGTGTGCCCGCTCTCGAGGCATGCATCTCCTTGCGACTGGTTTTCGTTGAGATGACATAATTGTTTTGATCCATATTGGGGTTGCTGTAACGCAAACGATTTATCAAACGCAGTGTATCTGCCTTTTGTACAGCCTGCTCCTTTTTGCTGGGTTCGGCTAGCAGCACATCTTGATCGTAGTTGTTGTTGTTGTTGCTGTTGTTGCAATCATTACCAGCGAGAGCACGCTTGCGATATCCAGCTGCCTCGTTCTCTGCATGCAAACTGTTGCCATCGTGTCGTTGCATCAACTGCTGCTGTGCCGCATCTATATCACGCAACAAAGCTGGAGCTCCGGTCATATCCGACGTCTGAATCAGGCTGCCATCGTCGGACAAACGTTGAGCGAGTCCAAAATCACAGAGCAGAAACTTGCCAGTGCGACGATTATACAAAATATTGCTCGGCTTCACATCACGATGTATGACATTGAATTTGTGCACATGCCGCAGAGCAATCAACAAGTTACGCATATAATCCTTCACCTCAAACAAACTCAAGGTACGAAAGACGTCGTGAAAGCGATCGTGCGACATGAATGGCATTACGAATGCAACATTCTCATTGTAGCGTATGCAACAATTGATACCAATAACATTCTGATCGCCGCCCATGCGAAACATGCACTCCAATTCTCGCAAAATGCGTTCCGGATGACTTGTTGGATTGTGATGTTTGATTGCGAAACGACGACGTTGTGTCTCAGGCAATTGACGTTCACGTTTTAGAGTGCCCAGCAGAACGGTGCTAAAGGTGCCGCTGCCAATGCGACATTGCATATCAAAGATTTGTGAGATTTCCGGTATGCACACCTGTAAATCGATCATTGCCTCCGCATTCTTATCCTGCACTTGCAACGTATTAAAGTCCCTGAACTTTAAGGTATTGCGGCGTACCATTCGCGATAGCTTATCGCTTATGTCATTATTCACACGCAACTGTGTAAGTAATGGTTGTTGTTGTTGTTGCTGTTGTTGTGGCACAGAATATTTGCCAATAACACCCACATTGCTGCGATCTCTTTCCTTGTTAGGTTCCTTGGTTCCGCGATTTGTTCTTTTGGTTAATTCAGTGAGATTTGCTGATGTTGTTGTTGTTGTTGTCGTTAAGTTTGTAATATTGGGATTTAATTTAGTCTCGAGTGTTATTATATTGGTCTGTAGAGGATGCTTCTGATTCGTGTAGAATGGATGAATTTGTTGTGGTGGATGCATTGGATGTTGCTGTTGTTGCAGTTGTTGCTGCGGCTGTTGTTTTTGCTGAAACTTTTTGTCCATTTTATCCATTATTAATTTAGTAAACATTTGCACGTTCCATCAGTTTTGGCGGCATACAGAGGAACTTGAATGTGAGTTTGGGTTGGGTTGTTGTTCGGATGACAAAGAAATGTTTGTTGTTGTTTTGTTTTTTAGAATTTAATTGTGTGTGTGTGTTTTGGGTTTGTTGTGGAACGAATCTGTTTAGTGCGTTAGAAGCTTTAAAAGAAGCTGCTTGGCGCTTACCACAATAAAAAACAACAATAATTTCGTACAGGATTCCAGTGTGAAATTTTGGATTGAAAATGTTTTATTTATTGAACAATCAAAGACTAGTCAGAAACAATTAGAAAACATTAAGATTTTGACAACAAATGCAAAGACTCAAATTCAATTTTATTCAACTAAGCTCGAGTTAAGGTGTCTTCTTAAAATTATAACTGACAAAGCTGTCAACAGGTCAATTACCCCGAAGAAGTGTTCACAAACGTATGAATAGATAAATCAAACCATCAACTAGATAATCTTTGCATCCATTTCAAGCCCAACAAGCTACAAATCAAAGCCACTGGGCTGAAACTAGTCGATTATCTATTATTATTATTATTTTCGTTCATTCATAGACTTTTCTACCTCACATTTAGCATTTGTTTTTGCTTGATGTCCCGATATCCGGACATCTCCATAAAGCTCAGTGTCAACCTTTATCATTTCTCTCTCTCTCTGTTCATATTCTGTCACTTTTACAAAAACACACAAGGGAAAATCTCCCCACAAGCTGTGCAGCTGATATTAGTTTTTGTTTTGCATTGTATGAGTGGCGCCATCTAGTGGCAGCTTTTACATCGTCGACACTTAAACTGTTGTCATTGCAAGCGCTACCGTTACCGTTACCCCTTCTACCATTTATAGCATACCACCCTTTTATTTTATGACCAACACCCCTGTGTGTCAACATCAGCTGGCTCGCCTTTCCATTTGCTTTTTTACCTTGATGCCCAAAGTTTTTCTTAGCGTTTTCAGCAACGGCAACGGCAACAGCTGCATGTTGGCTTTATTATTAGTTCTCGTTGGCCTCACTAGATTCCCTGTAACTATTAAATATGAAATAGAAAATACTTGAACAACCGCACGGGGTATCTCCTGGTCTTTCATCATCAATAAAGCGCAGACTTTATAATGTTTTTGAGCTTGGCAAGTTTGTGCAATGAATATATTAAAATATCATTTCGATAAAAGTTCTCCAAATGTTTGACACAAGGTAAGACAAACTTGCCCCAGAGAAACTACACCCACAACCCCAATCCCTTCCAACCCTCTCGTGCTGTTTGCGTTGTGAAAATAGAAGCAACAGTCTGGCAACATTATTAAATGTCTATAAGTCGAGCCAGCACTCGTTTTGGATATTTTAAATGGCAATTCAATGCACTTATTATGCGAAAGTTCAAAACTTTTGCCTAGTGCCAATTGCCAATTGCATAATTTTTAAGTCAAGTTGGCAAACGCAACTCAGTTGGCACAACAACAAAAAATTGCTACGAAACTAGTTAAATTACGATCTCATATTTGTTGCCTAGTTTAGCCTTTAACAGCCCACTAACTTCCAACTTGAAAAACAATTGCCAGATTCGACCAAAGAGCACTTAACGGCGACTTTTGGCCAGCTTGTTTGGTTTGGGTCCAAAAGCAAACTTCCTTAAGCAATACTGACCAAAATTTTCTTCACTCCCCATCCACTCCACTCTGCCATTTCCTTTTGCGTAGACGAAGACGCGCGAAGTAGTAAACAGAAAGTTTTGGCCAATTGTGAATTGGATTTGTACATCTCGGACGGACTCTCGCTTCAGTCCCTAAATTGAGAAACTGGAAATACAATTAAGTACAAAACGAATTAGACAAGCTCGTGAGCATTCTGGTCTGGGCCAACTAACGGAAGTTGTGGCTGATACGGAGGTGGAGGAGGATGGTTGGAGTGAGTGTAGGCATCACGCTAAGAGTTTGTGATTGTTTCTGTTTTTGTTTGTGCTTAAGGGCCCTTTAATAAGTTCAGGCAACTTAATACACACACATACACATATATATATATATGTGTGCACTGCGAAAAAACATTCAAACTGTTAAGCTGAGTGTGCGATTGTGTACTTAAGATTAATTCAGCATATAATGAAGGAAACTTTCAGTGGAAATGTTTATAAAATCATAGAGGCTAATTTGTATTTAAGAGTATACTCAAAGTATTTGATAATAGTTTATCCCTTCAAATTCCCATCAGAACGGTATTGAATTCTATCTTCATTTCTTTCCCTCTCGCTCTCTTTCACAATGTTTCTACTTCTCTTGCTGTGTCTGCTTTGACTTACGAACAAAATGAAGTTGCATTTTGGTTATCAATACAATGGCAATTGCCACCTCATTCGATCATCAGAGTGAAATCCTTTCTTTTGTTGTCTTTCCACTTGCTTTGCCAAATACCCACATCCTGTACACACACACGCACCCACACACACACACACACACACACACATATGATGAGTGCCAACACTCGACTCGTTCGTGGCATGTTGATTGTTTTGGCATTTTGCGGTTTCCTTTCCTGTTCCGTGCAACGTGCAACTTGGGAGTTTGGTTGCGCTCTCCAGTGCCTCACAACCGCAGATTGGATTCATGGACAGACATATGGATGGACAAACGTATAGATGGACGGTGGAGATGGGTCGGTCACGCGATGTTGATTTCCTCTGCTTTGCTTTCGAGTTTGTTGTCCTTTTGGTGTTAAAGCCTCAAAGGATATTCGGAAATGAGACGTATGCTCCCCTGTACTTTTCACGGATACAATTAGCTTGCTGTGTTCTTGGTGCTTTCCTCTTTTCCTGCTTGCGGTTCAGTTTCATCGAACACACGGCGAAGCTTAACGGAATAATCTCAACAAATAACGCACAAACTCGACTGACAAATTTAAAAAGAGCAAACATAAGATACAATGTTCTTGAATATGAAATACTCTTGCAGACTTTTGGCGTAAGAACTGTTTAAAATTAAATAAAAAACACTTTAAATATATCAAATGGGTTTTCCTCATATTTCCGAGCATACATTTCAGGTCCAATGATGATAGCTTTCAAGCCAAATGACTAGTTTGCATAAAAACCTGATCAAGTGCTACATAAAAATGTTTATCGCGACATCTTTTTAAATGCTTTACTAAGTTATGGTAGCCCTTGCTAGTCAGAGTATGACAAGGCCACAAAAAGGCGAAAGTAAAGTTTTTATCGCTTTGCCAGGTAGAAGGCAGCAAGGTTTTAAGCGGGCACCGAAGGACAAAGCCAGGACATTCGAAGCCATTAAGAACACACAGAGATAAACAGATTTATTATGCTTAAGGATGTACACATAAAACAAGTGTGCGACAAGGGCGAAAAGAAAGAGAGAGAGAAAGAGCGAAGGGAAACTGCTCGTTTCATGTTTATAGATTTTCGGGTGATGCTAAGCGGCGTCAATTAGCGCTCTCCACTCTCCCTCATCTGCCTCATCTTGCAGGATGTGCGGGCGTGCAGCAACGGAAATTAGTCGAATAAAAGCAGATGGCAAAAGTTCGAAAAGGACAGCTGGCAAGGACAACAAGCTGCAGCTAAGCCAAACAACTTCTGTAGAAGGCTTCTGCACTTCAATTGCCACGCAACACTGCTCCACTGCGCTCTTGCGACAGGTTTGTTGAGGCAAGAACTTGCCACAAGGATAACGGGGCGAGTAAGTACTAAGACGAAATTAACCGCAAATGAAGCTTAAGTCGAGTCGCAGTCGCAGTTGAGAACCTCTAATGGATGCTGCGACTTTATTTCGGCACCCAACGAAGGTTGCCCAAGTTGAGCGACCAGGTGAAAAGTTCCCTTCGAGTAGGGTGCAAAGGGGCGATATCATTGCGCAACTTCTTACCAAGAGAGTGAAATATTCTGCACACTGTGTAGAGCTTAAGCCGTGGGGTTGGTCTTTATAGCTTCATTTGTAAGCAGCGTTTTTGGTGGCTTATTAAATTAGTCTGCCTTCCGATTTGATTGGATTTGTAGAGCTTAACTCTGTGTAGGTAGCTTCTTGGCCAAGTTGTGTTTAAATAAAATATATTGTGTCAGCAATGTTCTCAAGTAACTAAGCACAAGTACAAGAACATAACAACTTTTCTTTAAGTATTTTTTTTTTTGTGTGCCATCAAATTGGATGTTAAAGCGCATTTTGTGTCCTATATAACCTATAATAAACAAAGTGACCACGATCTTTCGAGCCTTAGACAAACCTTTTAATACCCAAACTTAGCCACAAGTACTTGCTTACGCATAAACCAAAAATCTAGCTAAAATTCCTTGAGCAACTTAAGCAAACCATTTAATTGCCACAACGACCACAACTTACTTACAACAAGAACAAATAGAAGACGGCCGACGCGACAGCAACAGCGATTTGCGCGTCAAAATCGAAGCTGCAACAGTTGTTGTTGTCGCTGTTTGCTGGCATTGCTTTTAAGCTTAGTTAAGAAGCACTTTGAAGCGCTTTGGCTAAAGCTGCGCAAAATGTTCCTGCAAACAGTCTTCAGTGGAATGGGGAGGGAGAAAGGAAGAAGTTTCACCTCCTAAGCTTGGCCACAGTTCTTGATCCAGTTTCATTCGGTTTTTTGTTGTGTAACTCGCTGCCACGAGAATTGTTGTTGTTGCTTCAGTGGGTTGCTGTCGCTGTTAGCAACTGTTGCAAATTGCTTATTTATTTGAATGTGAACTTTAAGTTTCGGTTGTCGATTCTTCTTTGGCATAGTCGGTATGCTCATTGTTCGAGTCGATTGTCAATGTCTGAGTTCTTCGGTACATAAAATCTTTGATTGGAATTTATATTAAGAGCAGTTCATGCATGCAGCACAAGGTAATAAATTTTCTACTGCTCAACACAGCTTGAAAATGTAATTGAAAGATTGCCAAAGGGTATGATATGTTTATACGATGAATATGTAACTTTTTGACAAAGATTTTTGTCAATGATAACTGCTTTCTTTTGGCTTTTCTTTACTAAAAATAGTTTACAAGTACAATTCAGTTTCAGTTCAAGTAATTACCTTAAGAAGAACAAACCCATAACAATGCCTTTATTACAGGTCGTTCCAACTTTAGCTTCGACAGTGTAAACTCTATAAATTTGGTTCGGAATGAAACTGGACTGAACAGACTGACTGACAACTTGTCGTTTGTCACTAGGAAATTCAATGAATATTTTCTGTTACATGCAGTGCAAAGTGAAGGAAAGCCAAAAATAAAAACACCGAAAATCAAGAGTAAAACTTTACAACGGGATGCATTTTTGGCACACATGAGATTTCGTATCGAAGTGAAAGTGAAAGAAAAAAGCTGTACAAACTGTTTATATATATATATATATGTGTGTGTGTGTATTGTGTTTGTTTGCAAATGCAATGCAAAATTCATTTCGACTACAAGTCGGAACGCTGGCAGGTAAATTTATTTCGAGTGTTGACAACTTTTACCGTGCAACATTTTGTGGCCACGTTTTGGTCTTAAATTGTTAATTGTACAACTTTTTTTTTTCTCCGGTCGCTCTCTCTCATCGTATCTCTTTTTCCGTTATTCCGTTGGAACTCGTTGAACAAATATCAATAACAATAAATTGTTAATTTATTTCGTTGACTTGCGGCAAACAAAATTTGTAATATATATGTATATATATTTTTGCCAATTTTGTTTCTTTGTGGTGTGGCAAAAGCGAAAAACAATTTGCCTTTATTGAGAATTTCATAGGCCAAACAGCAATTTGTCTTGCTTAATCTCAGTTCATTAATTTAAAGTGCTACTCGAAGTTGCGTTTCTTCACAAACTTTGGACTGGCCAATTTCGCCTCAACCCCCCTACCCCCACCACACTCTTGACTTCGTCTTAGCCTGGTCAGTTGAAGGCAAACAATTGCCTTAGGCTCGGCTCATTGTTGGGTTGTCAAAACATTTTTTTTTTTCGGGCTCCTTGCGGTTCAGTTGAGGCTTGGGTCTTAGATGCCATTTGGCTTAGTATTTTGCAATCATTGTTTGGTTGAGAAAGAAGGCGGAGAGCGGGAAGGCTAGCAAGGAAGGGATTAGGGTCAAGTAGTGGCAACTTTCAGCCACAAACACACACTCTCACACACAGACACACTTTAAATGCTTTCGCTTTTAATAATTCATGAGCCATTCTCTATGGCTGACCTTAACAATATTTGGGTGCTTAATACACATTGCCTTAAAGCTGTCACACGAGTCTGGTCAATCCTGATGTCAAGTTGTGTATGCGTGGGCTTTGCATTTTGTCAAGAGTTTATGGCATTGATTTCACTTCACTGTCACTGACCAATATTGCGGCAACAGTGACAGATTGATAGGAAGTTGACTTTGAGGAACTCATCTACAAAAAGCTGTGTGAAAGATTCTTTCTAGTGTAAAGATTAAACAAATGCCAAACAGTAACTTCTTTATTAATTCGTCTCTCATAGACATTCGTTTATCGAAATACGTTTAGAATATTAAATTTCTTCCAAATGTTGTTGACACGTCCATCGGTGCTGAAAAAGGTGCGCAACATGAAAACTTGCAACATGCCAACCAGAACCATGGCTATCAATTGAGCCGCAGACAAAATATTGACCAAAAAAAAGCTCGATTCGGCCAGTTTGCGATCTCTGGCCTCTAAGGTGCGTATATAGTCCTGAGTCTGACGCGTTCGCATCATGTTCAAACTGATCTTGCCCACATAATCATTCAATAGAGTAAAGCTGCGATCGAAATGATAGTCGGTAGTCATCTCTTTGATCATTGCCTGACGTTCCAGTTCCTCATGATTGCCAGCAACAATCTCCAAAAAGAAAGCGACAATCTTTTGATTAAACGAGCTAATGGTATTATCGAAACACAATTTATAAATTCCGGTTTCATTGGCCACCATTCGTAGCTTGTTGTTGCTCTGCTTGTAATCGGTTGCAAGTAGCTTGCGATGTGGATCCATCAGCTGGAAATTTATGTGTGCCTCTGCCTGACCTCCGTGTATCACCTGATAGTCTAGGATTATGGTCTCTGTGGCAGCAACGGGTTGATGAAAGCACTCCATGCGACCCGCTTCAGCAAATATGGTTAAGCGATGACGAAACGCCTCCGAGTTGCCACCAGGTGGCAACACCAGCAGCAGCAGCAGCAGCACGCTAAGGCATAAATATGCGATTTGGAACATTTTTGAAAAGTTTCTTTTAAATACTGTAAACAAAAATCGCTTTAACGAATGTTTTCTCCTCTACTTCATATATATTTATTTATATTTGCCTTTTTATTTTGCAGAGCCTACTTTGAACTGCTTTTAAGTAATAACTGTGCGAACATACAGTGGCTGCTGGCAGTTGTTAGCCCAACCAACGTGAGCCAGTTAAAGAGTGTTTGACTTACAAATACCCTGTAGACAACTTTAACACACAACACTATACAGCCAGAGACAAAATAAACTACATCTTTATGGACTACAGGGTATAAATAGCATAAAGATGTACTGCTACCATTTTTTGTTGCAGTCTTCTCTGCTCTGCCCACACCTGCCGCACCAGCAAAAGCAGCAACCAAAGCAGGAGCAGGAGCAGGAGCACCAAACTAAAAGCAACTGCATCAAAAGGAATATGAATTGAGGTCGATGTGTAAATATTTGTCAACGGTAATGGAAATTTATGCTGGGCGGCTGCTGCTGTTGCAGCCACTGCTGCTGCTTCTGCTGCTGTTGTGGCAGTCTCATGTCTCGTCTCTCAGTGGGCGTGGCACAGTGGGTGGTACGCTTTCAGTTTGGTTTTTTTCTTCTTTTCGCTGGCATAAATTGTTGGCAATGGTGACGACGAACGCCCAGCGATAGCCGCGCTTTCCCAAAGAAACTCTGCAAATAGACACGCACACCAACACACACGCACACCCACACACGCAAACCCACACACACATTCGCATTTAGTTGCCTTTTGTTTGCACACGTGTGCAGCGGTTTTTTCGATTTTTTTTTTTATAGTTTAGTTTTGAATTTTATGCAATGTTTTTTTTTTCGTTGCGTTTTCTCTCGTTTTTTTTTGCTTTTCTGTGGTCTTGGTTGCGCATAAAAATTTCAACAGCTCGCGACTGCACTTCAGTTGGGATATTTACTTAAAAAAAAAAGAAGAAAATGCTCGCTGAACCACTCCCCTTTCTAACACTCACCCGTTGCTACCACAGCAAAAAAGGGCACAGGTTTGCCTCGGGCTAAAATACGCAGTCGATGCATGGTGCAAAGCTACAAATAACGCGACCAACAAAAAAAAAATGTATATATAAGCTACAATTGAAAGTGCCCAACTAGAAAATACCCTGTAACACGGTCCCTAATACCAACTTTAAATAAGTATACTTGTTATAAATATTCTTTAAAATATTTAATTGCCTTTGTTGTCAAATCTCGACTGTTCAAAGACTTCCCAAAGTGTAAGAATAAATTTATAAATAAAATTTTGATTTTCTCAAGAGCGGAAATCATTTTTATTAAAACTATTCTATTCTTAGATACACTAATTATTTTTTAGAACAATATAATATAAAATTTTTTATACTCAACCAATAAGAAAAGCATATAAAAGTGTCGCAAAACCCATTCAAAAACGTATGCTACCCTTTATTAAATATTAAGCATTTTTACAGGGCATACAAATGTTTGTCGGGGTCGATGTCGCCCTGGCCATTGCAAGGTGGCAGCTAGCAGGTGGCAAGTTGACGTAGGGGCAACGTGGGAGCAAGCTCAATGCTGCCATTGCTGTTGCAACTGTGCGCCAAGTTTTGCACATGCCGTGAAATGTTGAAACTCTCAAATGGTGTAGGTGTGCGTGTGTGTGTGTGTGTGTTGCTTTAGCTGATTGTTTGCCCAAGGCACGTCAATTGCAAGGGAAGGGCTTGTGGCAAGTTGGGCACTTGATATGGGGCACGGACATGTCAGCAAGGCAGCCAATTTCCATCTATGAAAATTAAGAAAAACTGATTGCCAAACTGAATACATTTCATATTTGAAAATGAATATATATAATTTTGAGGTATTGAGCTAATAACCAAATAAAACTTGAGAGAAGTTCAAAATAAACTGTTATATTGCTGGAAATGGCGTTAACTTAAACGATATAAGAGTTTGTCTTGTCAACAAAGTTAACTGCCAGAAAAGGAAAAGGAAAGCTGTTATTAAAAATTATAATTATGAATGCAATTCGAAATTTTACAAGCAAACAGTTTGTTGCCTTTTGTGTTTCGCTTCAACGAATATTTTTTCATACCGTTCATTAACTTCATTAAGGTATATATCTATGTATATGTATGTATGAATGTTGCTTTATAACCTTGCCATTTATGAGTACGCCCATTGTGCTAGTTGTTGGATGTTGGCCATGTAATTAACAAGTGCATCAGTTTCTCATTGTTTGGCTTGGTGCGCCAAAACGACGCAGTGTTAATTACGCCCCAAGCGTTCTGGCTACCTTCATCTTTGGGGCCAGCTACCGATACCCCCCCCCTCCCCACCTTTCGGTCTGTCCTTAACTATTTCTTGTTGTTTCTGTGGCATGTCTGACATAGTGGCTCACTTAGCGAGCGCTCTGTGTGCTGAGTCCTGGGGCGCTCTGGCGATGACAGCACTCCCAGGCGCGTGAAAGTCTCAAATTAAAGCGCCACCTGTGGGCCGTTGAGTGTATATACGATATAGTTTCTCCCTTGTGTAATAGTGTGTAAGTTTGTGTGTGATAATATCAAAATGACACCTTACGCTGCAGGCAATTATGGCTGCCACGCCCAGGTGCTCAAAAGGACAAACAATGTACGCGAAAAAAGCAACAAAAAAAACAAAAAAGAAAAGAGGGAGAAGAATATATTTTTCTTGGCCATTTAACGCTTAACAAGCATTTTACAGCAGTTACTTGTAAGTGGCATTTTAAAGCTTCGCAATGGCGATCGTTTATCACACAGAACACACAGGACACACTGTCCAAGCAGGTCCTTACAGTGTGTCTGTCCTCTCCATTCAGGCATTCGTTGTTAATTTCATTACCCAGTTCGTTTTTCGCAACTGCAAATGCTGCACAATCGTTAAAATACATTTAATTGCAGCTGGGAGCAAATGAAAAGCGAATGCCACAACTGTAAGAAAGTCACAGACTGCAAGGAGATGAGAAGGCAACACACACACACACACACACACACACACACACACTGAAAACCATTAAAAAAAAGCACAGTGTCCATTTTAATGATCAAATTATTGCCGCGATATTGCTATAGGGAAGGGAATCCATACACAACAAAAATAAAAGGAGCTGCTGGAAATCGCAAGAAGTCAGTTCTGGGATGCCTTTGCGTTGTGTGTAACCGCATCTGTGCCAGGCGATAATGCAATATCTCGTGCTGTGTGATATTAATGTGGCGCCATCTGTCGTCACCATGCTTAAACGTGCTGTGCGTAACGAGAATAATGCGAAAGGTTTTTTATTTCCAATTGGAGTTAAAAACGTTTATTCAATTCGACTGGCATTGATTGCAGTTCGAATGATTAAATCTTATGCTGTCGAAGTATTTGCCATTTTACTTTAATGTTAGTAAGCAACTAAAGAAACTGGTATAACATTATTTATGAATAAATGTTGAAAAGATTCAGCAAATTCATAGTAAAAGCCAAGACTTCATAAATACAATGGCGCATTTGAACATCATCATCAACATTATAAGGAGTTTAATATTTTATGCATGCACAGAGAGAGAGAGAGAGAGAGAGAAATATTTCACTTATATCCCTGTCTGAATAGAGCAACAATAACAACAACAACAACAACAACAGTATAAGGTTTAAAGTTCAACAAAAGATTGCATTGAAAAGACGCATAATCTGAGGCTTTTCATACGCATTTTATGGCTTCTAATTTCAAGGTACATACACACACACACACACACACACAACCATATAATACTATTCTTATGCAACTTGGCACTTTATGCTAGAAAATTGAGTGCAGAACTCAGCTTGACTAGCTGAGCATAATAAAATTGCATATATTGTGTGTCTGGTAGCAAGTGAAAAGAAAGAAAGAAATATATATAAAGAAGAACATTTTATAAGATATCCATAAAAGACTTTCTCTTTCTGCATTTAAATAAATTGATAATATTTTAAAAGAGTTTTGTTGAAATCAGTTCAGACAGAGCTTAAGTCAAATGTTCTTAAACTTAAGATAACGAGCCTGACAGCCATATAAACTAAAATCAAAGCATCATCTGTCTCAATCTAACCGAAATATAATCAGCTTAGCATCAGGTCAAACGTTACTTGCGAATTTGTTTCATTAAGTCAGTTGACAAACAATCTAACATTATGGCTAATGTATCTCAAAGTTAAATATAAAAGCATACTTATGTTTAAATTATAAAATTCGGAAAGTTAAATATTAATAAGAAAAAGATTATGCAAGTCAACCAATTTCAAGTCTTAATCACAATAGTTCCTCTTAATAACCAAATAAGGAATGGCTTAAAGATAAGACATTGAGTACGTTTAGTTATGCAGAGAGTAAAGAAACATCTATTGAATTATGTATGACAACTGGCGTATAAAGACACATTGCCACACATTTGGTAACCAAGGAACTAAGACTTTAACACTGACACGTTTTAGTCCAACCCCTGAGGTTTCTTTTATTTTTGGGGCGTCTTAATTGCAAACTGGCACACAATGGCCAAAAACGGACACAACGGAAAGACGGACGGACGGACGGACGGCGTTGTGGTGTAGGTTTAGCAAATCTTAGGGACATCAGACAGCAGGCACAGCTGTCTTGGGTCACTATTGTGAAGCCATTTCGGTTGGTCAGACAGGCCACACCGCCTTCTTCTCCTCAACCCTCTACCCAGAATGAGAAGGGCAACAATCAAGCGAACAAATTGGGTTAGTGCTCAACTGTCTGGTTAATGGCTACAATGACACAATTAATTGCATGTCGGTTTGCCCAGCTGGCTCCGAAAGTCACAAATGTACCCTACTTTCCCCCCCCCCCCCCCACACACACACAAACACACACTTACCCTATAGCCAACTGGCATCATGAATTCATTTTTGTGCTAAAATTAGATATGCTTAAAATAAATTAATAATTTTTATGGCCAATGACTGCAGTTACAAGCAGTAAAAAGTTGCCTCAAGCATATTTTTGACATTGATAAGCAAAGGCAAAACTTTCTATACGAAATTATATATATTTTCTTAGAAATAAGTGATTATCATTTAAGCAATCTTATTTCTTCGATTTATGCTGACACTTTTCAAAAGAAATATTTATTAAATAAAAAAACCTTTAGTTCAATCGAAAATACTTTCTTTTCATAACACTCTCTCTCAGGGCTTTTCGCATTCTGATAGTTATTTTTTATACTTTTGTTAACTGCAAAAACTTCTCGCCGCCAGAAAGTCTTGCCGTGTTTTGTCCTGTCCTTTGGGTCAAGTCATATTTTCTGGCATTATGTTTGAGCTTGGTTATTTCTTGTATTTTCTATTAGCCCTGGTCGTTTACAATCGTTAAAGCCATGTGATGCGAGCAGAAGCATAACGCTTTAAAACTACAAAACAGCTCTTTTGCCATTTTATCCCCCTCCTCAATCCCCTATCTTCATGTGATTGCCATCATTTCGAACTTTTGGCTTGAGCCAAAGCAGCAAAGGCAGTTTATAACAATGAAAGTTTGCACCTCTTGCAATTACATGTGTGTATGTGTGTTCATATATATGTGTGTGTGTGTGTGTGTGTGCATTGCAATTGGCAGTCTTAATACACATACTGATGCAAAAGTGCTTTGCACCTGCAGATTTGTTTGCAAATTAACCCACATTTGACGCTACTTTCTTCGGTATCCAAAAGTGAAAATTTCCTCATTCGCCCTAATGGAAAATGCGTTGCACAATTTTTCATTGCCGTTGCGAATGAGCTTTTCAAACCTTGCCCGGCTTAACAGTTGTTTTCTGTTTGGCTTTAATACGATTTGCTCTTTGTTAAAACTTATCAATGGATCTTCTCTTCGTTCTTTTAAGCATGTCTGTACATTGGACTAATTGGGAAATTGAATTTTCCTAACAAGGTAAAACTTTTTTAAGTCGAAACTCAGCAGTTGGCAATGGCTAAAACTTTACTAAAAGCTAAGAAATAAACTTTTATTAAACAATATATCAAGCTAAACCTTGATTATTATCTTTATGTCATGTTTTCAACTACAAGCTATAATTATAAAATATTTATAATTAGATTTTGGTTAGTTTAAAGTAGAACATGACTTGATTTGTAAGCGTGCTTATCAGGTGCTCATCAAAGTGCATTTTTATTATTACTAATATTGACTTTATGTGTAATATGCAAATTCTCTTGCAACCCATATTTTATGCACATGCAAAATGCATGAGGGTCACAATTTGTTGTTGCTTTGCGAATTGAATATGCGAAATGCATTGGCGCATACGCAGTTGAAATTTGCATTTGGCCCAAAACAAATTGGCTCTTGGCTGGTTGGCCAAAACAAACTAAAACCTTCGCGTGTTTGTCGCTCATTTAAAATGCGACCGTGCAAAAGTGAAGAGAACAGCATTAAAAGCGCGTCATGGAAAACACAAAAGACCAAAGCAAACCACGCCTTCGCTTCCGTTTACGCTTTATGCGTCGACGCTGCGCTAATGGCCCAGACATAAAAAGGCCCACAGGAGCGTAAAGAGACAGAGAGAGAGAGAGAGAGAGTTGTAGTAGCTGCTAATGCAAGCTTCAAAGGAAACCGTTTCTTACTAGTAACGCAGCAACTGTAAACCCAAAGCAAATTGCAGCAAAAAAATAAATGTTATAAGAAAATCACACAGTAAAAAGAAACCAGTTGACTGACCAGCTACTGCTTTGAGTCAGTGTTGCTGTTTTTTTTTTTTATTAAAAATTAAAGTGATTAGTTAAACTTGATGAACACAAACTGGATCTGACTAGGAGAATAGTTATACTACTTTGACTATAAAGTTTTCTTATTGTAGAAACAATAAATTAAACTATGTAATATTTTTCCAGTTACAAAACTTATATTGAAAGTATTTTTTAAGCTTTTTCTATCACATATTTTAATGGCTGCAGCAGCTGTTGGGCTTTTGAGTCTTCCTAGACAGGCAGCAAAGTCATTCTGTTCCACAAATAATACGTATACGCAACGTTGCGACTTTGGCGTGCTTAATGAAACGTGTTTTGCCAAAGCCAAATTGTAAGGGCATATTTATGCAAGCGCAAAAGTGTTTTTTTTTTCTTCTTCTTTGGTTGTTCGTATGGTGTTGTTTGTCCTGGCAACGGGAGTGCTATTTAGCGAAAAAGCAAATAGGGGCAGAGAGGAAGAGTGGTAGAGGGACTGCACAGGCAGTCGAAAAGCCGAACTAAGACGAACAACAACGAGAAGGCAAAGGGCGCACTGAAAAGTACGACAAGTACGACAAGCAAGCGTTGAGGCTGCAACCAGCCAGCACTGTGACAATAATTTAATTTAATGTGTTTGCATGCAACGGCGACAAAAGCCAACGACGTGGTGTGTGTGTGGGGTGGGGGGAGTAAAGAGGGCTGCTGCATGTTACATGGGATCGACCCGCAGCAAAAGATAACTTACAATTTGTGGCCGCTGCGTGCTGTTCGCATCTTGCAACTAGCAACGCCTTGCAACCGAGGGCAAAATTTATGACGCTTCCGCTTTTGCGATTTCTCTCTCTCTCTCTCTCTCTATCTCTCTCTGTCTTTCTGTGGAATTTATGTGAAAATTATTAGTGTAAACATTTTGTATTTAATTAATATGGCACACTGGCAAGCAGTACACACAAGCAACAACAACAACAACAACAGTGTTGACACAAACCAACAAACAAAAAAAACTCTCTGCAATGCAATTTTCTGGTGCGATAGTCAATGCATTTTTTATGTAGTTCCTAGGTTTTTTATGCTTGGGTCAAAGTAATGCGATAATAATGATGTGTTTTATATATATGGCATGAAATACCCACGAAGCTTAACTGATTCTGATAGAAAATATAATTCATTATCATGTACAATCAATTTAAAGCAAAACTTTCCTCTCTCATAGTTCTCCCAAGGTCCAGACTCAAATGGCATTCCAATAACATGCCATAAACATTATCAATGGTTCTAAACAGCATTTGCAGGTAAATATTGTCTTGTTGTACCTTCTCCAAATAACTCTAACCTATATATATATATATATATATTTGTTTTTGGTACTTATGTGGACCATAAATTGTCTGCAGCAATGTTTTAGACATCATAATACAAAGTGTAATAAATATGCGACCAGGCGACTGGCAAACACACTGAGAACAAAACAAGCAAACCAAATAAAAATAAAAATAAGCTTTACAACAACAGCAGCAGCAACAAAAACTTAATCTCTTTCATTGTTGTTGCTGTTGTTGCTGCTATTGTTAATTGAAAGCAAGAAGAGGCTGTGTTGGCAGCTGGAGATGTAGCTGTAGTTGAAGCTAAGGCCGGAGCTAAAGCAGCAGCAAATGCGAAGTAATCAGCATAAAAATGACACAACAACGAAAACCGCAAGAACAAGAATAGAAAGACAGACAGGGAGAGAGAGACAGAAAGACAGACAGGGTGGGGGCGGGGTGTTTTTGAGGTGCCAGGGTGCCGTAAATCTTTTTTGTAACGCTTTCAAGGTGAAATAACAATTTAAGTTTACGACTAAATCGACAATAACAACAAGTAACAGCTCATAAGTTGTAAGGTGATAGACTAAGAGATGCCCTGTAAGTGCACCAAACGGATAGCTTTAAATATCAATAGTTATCGATATAACAATAAATTAATTCTCTAGCTCTTTGGGTCTCTCATAGAATACTTCTATGGGAATACTTTCTCTTAAAGACATACAGTTTCTCAGTCTCGTAATATCCTTCTTAGCAAGCATTTTTGTTAAATACAGGAAAATATTCTGGCCAACGGCTCCGTGTGGAACCCACACAAAGCGAGAATGACAACATCAACACACACATACACACACACCACCACCAACAAAAATCTATGATATATGACAGAGCTGTGCGTCAGTTGCCAGGACAACTCAAGAAGTGTGTGTGTCTGTGTGTATGTGTGTGTGTGTATTGGGTGTCTTTTTCGCTCCTTTCTTTTTTTTTTACTTCATTTTTTTTGGTTGCTTCCTTTATTATGCCTGGAACATTTCAGACAGCCACCAGCACACAGCACACAGGTAAGCAATGAGTACGAACATTATGCGTTCGTTCTTCAGCTTCATATATCATGCTTTAATAATCTACAGAGTGTTCCACTGAAAATCTGTTAAACCGCCACCATGCCCCTCCGGCTTCTTATTTACTTCAACTGCTTTTGGTGCTTCGGGTGGCATGCTTTTGGAGCATGGAAACTTGTCAAAACAAGAGTTCAATGTACAGTGAATAATTCAATAGAGGACGATTAAGTACAAGCAAAAGATAAACAAAATGAAAAGAAAAGATACATACAACAAAAAAGGAAAATGCACACATGAAAAAATTCAAGTTAAATATTGTAGCATATGTTTTACAGGTTTTTTATATTGTACTTTCAACTTTATTAAGATTTTACTTTAAAAAATTGTTTGTTAAAGTTGATTTATTTATATGTATAATAAAAATCATCAGAACTCACCAGATTACCTAGGATAAAATTATTTAAATTCTTTTCGCTAACATTTCGAGAAACTTTTTGATAAATAGGCTATTATTTTCACCAGTGTTTTAACAGTTGCAATTCACATTTAGAATAATATTTGCACATTTGTCAACTTCGTGCATGACTGTCGCTGGCTAATGAGCATTGAAATTATCCACGAAGTTCATCAAAATTATACGGTAGATTTCTTGCCATGTAGTCCAAAGACACCTGTGGGCAATAGTTCGCGGGCTTTTGGGGATGTGGATCGAATTTTGTTGGGGTCAAAAGCTGCCACCGTTTAATGGACAAACAACGCAGATGGACGAGAGTCCCTGACAATGTGTGTCCCTCTCGCTGCTTGGAATAAGTTTCAGTTGCGTACAAATCACAATTCGATTGTCTCTACGTGTCAATCACAGGATATGTGTGTGGGTTGGATGCCAGTTGGCTGCATTTAAGCAGCGTTTGCCTGGAATTATACAATCATTTGGAATGGTTCTCACTCTCACTCACTCAGCTCTCCCTCCCTGTTACGGGAAAAAACAAAGCAGTTAATGTGCCGGCTGCAAACTGAATCAACAGACACGTTCATTATCCCAGGGCTCTTGTATAAGTTGATACTGCTCCTGATGCTTCTGCTTTCCCCTAGTTTAATTAGCGTTTGTTGTCCATCAGCCAAGTGGACAAATTTGGGCACTGACCATTTAGCGCTGATAAATGTAACCAACCCACCTTGATTGGCATTCCAGGTTTTGTTATTTCCTGTATATGTGTGTGTGTGTGTGTATATATATTTGTTATTAGGCTTGCGTTAGTCTATTGTCTAATTGCCTGCCCAACTAATCTTTTCTAGTGCTCCAAAAAGTATGCTGTACTTTTGTTCTCGTCCTTAACACCAACGAAAGGTGGAAAGAACTTTGCTATAAAGTGTGAAATATACATTTAAATAATTGTTAAAGCCCTTTAGAGCATATATAGCTGCGCTACAAGAGAGTATAAGTACTGCGGCTAACCGGTTTTACGAATTTATCTTTTTTTGTATTGACACAGTCAAACAAAAACCTTAGACCACCTGTTAAATTGTCTAAATCGACAGCCGGCAGTACAAACAACGCCCACACACACACACACACAAAAGGATACAAAAAGGATATAAAGCTTAAAACTGCACAGCTGTGACCCCAACCCTTAAATAAAATAGAAAAAAAACCAACAACCATTTGATAAATAAGTTAAAAAAAACAAAACCAAAATAAAAAAGTCCAAGCAAAAGCTTTTAAAAGCTTACTTCATTTCCTCTAACGCTTCGGTTGCTGAATGTGTATTGTAAGCTCTAAAAGCTTTTAAACTCTCTTAAGCTCAACGCTTGCGCTCTTTGGACAAAAAGCTCTGGCCACAAAGCTGCCACAGGGATGCTGTAATTGTGGCAAAGAGTCACGGGCCAACGACGACGACAACGTCGATAGTGCCGCATCCTTGCAGCCTCGTGTGTGTATTTTGGGCTTCGGTTTCTGGCGCTTGGCTAAAACGCCGTTTGCCATCGTAGTATTGTAGTAGGTTCTGGCTGCCGCTGTTGGCGCTGTTCATGATGCTCTGGCTAAGGTAAACGCTACACTTTCAGTCAAGCTCCAGCATCCGTTCAAACAGGGAGCAAGCATTTCGCACGCGTTCCGCATTTCTAAGCCAAATATTGTACAAGAATCGCGCACACATTTACCCAGAACGCGTTCTATCCGGTATTTTCGAAGCGTGCACGTGTACGTACGTGTGTGCGTCTGTGTGTGTGTTAATGCGGTTGTGTGCGTGTGTGTGACAAAGTCGGTGCGTACCTTCGATTCAATACGTGGCGTCGCGCGGCGTGGGTTGTGCATTGGTGCCTGTAAATTTTGGGGCAAAGCTAAAGCAAACAGAGAAACAGAGACCCCAGAGTGACAGGTTTAGGTAGCGCGTATTCTCGAAATGCCTTGAACGCCGCGCAAACCGGTTAAACTTAAAGTGGCCTTTTGTATCCTTTAAGCTTCGAGCCGCCGCAGGGCCTCAAAACAAAACTAACGCTCGAGGCAAAACTACAAACGAAAATACAAGCTCAACAAAGTTGACGTGTTTAGAAAAGTAAGCCACAAAATATATTTCAGAAAACTAAATCAAAACCTACCCCAAGTAGCTTAAATTTATTATAAGTTCAAGCAAATCCCAAAGCTTAGAATATAAAACAGAATTGTTAAAGAATAAACACGATTAAGAAGATTGCTGTTAAGCACAAACATAAATCTAAGTCAAAAAGATATCTTTAAATAAAATATAATAAAAGTGAATTTATCAAATTGGGTTTAAGAGGAAACTACCTAAAAACAAACTGAAAATCTACAGCATTAAATTGTACATATTTTTGGAAATTGATAACAATTTTTGTGTACAAACAACTCATAGCCACATTGTGCCCATATATATTCTGCTATCGTTCAAAGACAAAAAACAAAAACAAATTGCATGCTTTAAATTTGGCATCGTTTTCTCGGTAAATGTATAGAAAAAATATTGGCAGCATTTCAAATTGGTGAAAGTTCTTTTACCTTTGGCCTACTGCTGCTAAACTCGTTGAAAAACAAAATAAAATAAAAAGCGAACTAGAACAAACCAAACAAAATTCAACTCTGCTAATAAATCAGTTGGCCGAACTTGCTAAGGAAACTGTAAACTTCAACAGCCTGCAGTAGACCAAAGGGCTTTTATTCTATAGTCCAAACAACCAACTGGTCGTATGAGTAATGTTTTGAAAATTGTTCAGTTCAGTTGCATATGCTGCCTGGAGAAATAGTAATAAATAGTTTGTTGTTATTTACATATTTATTTGTGTGCAAATGGCCAAGGAAAAGAAAGAATAATCGTTGATGTCTGTTTTCAAGCCTTTCGACAAATGTCTTGAGTTGTATTTAAGAAAGTTTTATTGTAACCAGCTACGAAAATAAAAGAAATTAAACTTTCATACAGGTTTCAGAGTATCTGAAATAATTTATAAGCACCCACAGATAAGCCAAAACGAAATTTTGAAATAATTCTAATTAAAACTTTGAAGAAAATACCAAAGTGCAATAAATCTCAAGCTTTTCATGACTCTTTATCAAAGACTCTTCAAGTTGAATATGCTCGTAAAAAATCTATTCATGTGCAAGCCCAGACATAAGTTCAAATGTCGCCACATTTTCATAAATAAATCAAATAAAAGGGACTTTTCTTTGGACCACTTTCTAATCACAACACATTTACAAAAGTAATCTTGAAAAGTGATGAACAGCTGATGTCCAGACAATCAAATTTTTGTATACAATACCAATACAAAAAAAAGAGAGAGAAAAGTTATAATCAAAGTGTGTGTGGCAGGCAACGGAACTTTTCGAAATGACCAACGGACTGAGTGAGCGAATGACCAAATGATTGACTGACACCTACTCAATGGAGGAGCATTTTCCATTTTCCATTGTTTGGGTTTCGAAAAATTTTATGCTCATCAACTTAAGTTGTGAAAATTAATCAAGTTGAAAAGGTTTGCTGGCCATTTTTGAAAGCCTCGCATCGTCTGTGCATTTGTGTGTGTGTGTGTGTGTAAGTGTCTGTGTGTAACGGCTTTTGTTTTGTTTTGCTTGGCCGCTTTCAGGTCGAGCAGTCAAGACGCAAGTCAACATGCAAGCAATGTGAATCCTTTTTTCATGAGGTTCCCAAAAGAATGGAAACCTTTTGCTTTGCATTCAAGCGGAAATTAAAGCAATATAAAGCGGAATGAAACAAGATACAAGAAAGAGCAAAAAACATACAGTTAGAGAGAGAGGGAGGGAGGTAGGTAGGTAGAGAGTGTGATAGCTCACACGAGTTTAAATTGAAATTGTGTCCTTAGGCCTGAGATTGAGTATAAGAAAAAAGATTGAAAGCCAAAAAACCAAACACGTGCGTTGCGTTTTGCTTAAAGCGGCTTTTAAATAATTCTCTCTGTTCATTTTTTTCACAAGTTGTTCACAACTTTTATAATTTATTTTTTGTTGAGCAAATTTTGTTTATTTTCATTTTGTTTGTTGGGTCAACACACAGATTTCAGCGACAGTATATAAATTTTTTGGTTTTTTTTTTCGTTAATGTTAATGCCAGGCCTCAAATGAAAACCCTTTTTAATTAATGAAATACCCCTTGGTACAACCCCCACTGAAAGCCCGCAGAAAGCACCTCATTAAAATTATTTGGTCGCTGTGGAATGTGTGCAATTCTCTTTTAAATTAAAAATATTAAACGAGTTTATGATTTTTCAGGTTATTTTTTATTTCTCAGCAGCATGAACATTTCCACGACAGGTTTATAATATATTTAATTAGCAAACACTTTCAAGCCGTTTGTGAAAAATGAGTCGATGACCGGCTGCTTATTAAATATATCCACATAAAACTAATTAGTCTGGTCATACAGCGTAATCAAGAAGCCAGCCAGTTTTTGTCATGGGTGTTGATTAATGTGAGCTTCAATCTAATGAAATACATTTTCAATTCTCTGTCTAAGCTATTGTTCAAGAAAATTAATGGCAAATGATGCTAGAGGATTGAAATACAAGTTGATAATTGTATTTCCATTAGCATTGCTTTTAAGTTGATGGCTATAATTGCTAATGTTGTGATTTTAAAATACAGCGTTGCACTAATGAAATATTGATGAAATGATTGCTATTTAAATATTCATTCAGTATTTGCAATTTGCAAAATCAAATAAACAATATGTTAATTAAATAAAGTGCGAAATTAAATTGCAATTTTGCCTTGCAACTTTGTTTGTTATAAAGACTGTTGTTTGACTTATAGTCTTCAAATCTAAGCAATTAGTTTTTGAATTTAATTTGCTTTCAATACAAAATATCCAAAACGACATTGAATTGATAAGTTTGATAACGTAGCTTCGTTTCAAAGAAAAAGATTTCTTCTTTCGGTTATTTTTTAGAGCACTCGATTTTTAATCTACTTATTTTCCTATACATTGCGTGCATGTACATACAATAATTTGTAGGCTAAAGCTCACAATAAGCCATTAAGCAACATGGCTGACAGAAAAAAGCCATCAAAAGTAAATGAAGCATAAATGCCAGAAACATACAAGAAGATGAAGAAAGAAAAAAACATTAAAAAAAAAATGGTTTAATTTTTTTTTTTTTAATTGTTTTCCATCAGAAAAACAACGATTTGTAAAATAATCTTGGGTATGGGGGAATATTTCGGGGGAATTGATGGCTTTTGGCCAAAGCGCTGGCTGTTTGTTGTATGCGGCCATGCGGATGTTTGAGTCTAAATAGGTTTTGCATGGAATTAGAAACACTCTGCTCGGCTGAAATATCCGGATGGATTTATATCAACTTTAGATGTCGACGTCAGCGTAGAGGAAATTAAATATTTTATTGTCTGTGGTTGCGACACAAACATATACACACACACACACACACACATATATATACTAAAAAATTATAATTTTGCTAGCGACAGGAAAGAAAAACGCAAAATTGAGAAAACGAATTTCTTTTTATAACCTGCAAATGTGTGTCACGGCTTGTGTGTGTGTGTGTGTAAATGTTGTGCGTGTGCGTGTGTGTGTGTAAGTGTTGTGCGTGTGTGTATGTGCTGCATTTTGGGGGTATTATAAAAAAAACCACTCACAAGCGACAGGCAAAAGCGGTCACGTTAAGAGGATCTGACAGTTGTGTTGGGAAAAACAGTAAAAGAAAAAAAAATGATGTAAAGTAGAAGCAAAAATAAAAAATATTAAAATTGCGACAAGCTAAAAGCGACGAATTCACTTAAAAAACAAAAAAAGAAGAAGCAGAGACGGAAATGAAATTGCCATAAGCTCATTGGGAATTTTCGAGAAGCGCTTTTTAGTGGTTTACTGGCTGTTAGCCGCAGTTCCGCAACGCTTCAGCGGGATTGCGCCAAAAGTTGTAAATGAATAAATGTATAAAGTGATTGTCGGCCATGTATGTTAGCATGTAAATGTATGTGTATGTATGTGTTTTTGTTAAATGACAGCTACATTTGCTGTTAAGAATCTGACTTTTGTATAAACCCAATTGAAGTTGCGCATTTTAACAATTTAATTGGCATTTATGTTCAAGGCGTTAAAATTAAATGTTAACACTTGAATAAAACAAAAACAATTTGTGTTCGTAACAGATGCCAATAATAAATCAAATGGTTTAAATAATTGCCTAAAATAAAAAACATAAAAGATGTCTTACATTATTTTATAAAATTCAAACTTTTTGACTGTAGCAACAAATTCAATTCTCAAAATTCAATCTAATAAAAACTTTTTGCCTTTCTTTCTTTCTCTTACTAAATTCAAACACACACACACACACACACATCAGCAGCTGCAGCAGCAACAGGAAATCAACAAAATTGTCGCCACTCCAATCAAGTGGAAATTTGATTAAAGAACCGCAAAAAAAATTTAATAAATTTTCAAAAAAAAACTCAATAGCCAACAACACACAAAAAAAAAAAAAAGTGCGAGTATATCAAAAGGTAGCTAACAGCAAAGGAAATCAACACGCACGCACATGAGCGAATTTGTAGTTGTGCACGTTTAAAAGCAAAAACAACAACAACAATAACAAATCAAACAACCAATGTAGCCAACATTAAAAGTTAGCCAAGCGTAAAAAGCTACACAACCAAAAAAAAAAAAACAAAATAGATGATGAAGGTGAAACGTTTGCAACTCGAATACAAAGCAAGAAAAAACCAATAAAATACGTTATAAAGAGTAACGAAGTGAACGAGTATTAAAAACCTAAAAATAGTCAAAATCCTAGTAACGCAGATTAAAAGCTACGGCTAATATTTAGTGGCTACATACGAAAAAAAAAGATTTGCGACTTTTTGTTGCTGTTTGTGAGGGCTTTATGAACGACTAACAGCTGACGACGATACCCATATTCTTATTTTTGTACGTTGCTGTGTTGTGTTCATCGTCTTAAGTACGAAATTAAGTGGAGATTATCAGCAGATTATATTTTAATAGCATTTCAAGCTGTTGCCTTTAACGACAAACCCGAAAGGACGTCAACGACGACAACCAGCCGCTGCTTAAGGACTTGGACTTGAACAACAACAAATACATTATAACCATGTGCTAGTTGCCCAGTTCGGAGTGCCCAAGTATATTTATGTGTGTTTGTGTGCAAGTGCGGATTATTACACGATGGCCGCTACAAGATTTTTTTCCTAGCACACCCAAACTAAAGCAAACACAAGCGATTTAGAAATTGAAATAAAAGTGAAGGCAAGTAATCTTGTTGCCGAGTGTTTCGTGAGTGTCGCGTGTGCAACAACCCAAACAAAAACAAAAAAAAACCAAAAGATAAAGATAAGGAAAATAATATTAAATTAAAACATTAAGTATTCGCCGTGTGGTAGCTGAGCAAAAAGGAAAAAAACAGAGCAACAAGTGAGTAAAAAATAATATAGATGGGGATGTGAACTTATGTGGAAGGTACTTGTGCTATAAAGAATATGAAATCATGCCAAATTGAATATTTCATAGCATACTTTTGTGCGCGTAAGAAAGTAAATAAAATAATAAAAGATAGAAAAAAAAAAATTCCAAATGAATCAAAACAGTGAACAAAGCATTTCTTCTGGCCATAAAAGCTTTGCCCTTCTCCCCTTTTTCCACTCCTCGGTCTCTTCTCAAATAGCTTTACTGTCTGAAGCACAGTGACTGTTAATTAATGCTAAGCTAAAGCATCCGCTGCAGCATATTTAAAAACGCATTAGCTTCAGCTTTTGGATTTTAGAGCCGCACACTCAAAACTAAGCGAGCCCGCAATCTGAATCCGAGAGTGTCATAATTTTTGTTGGCTCGCAACACGCAAAAACAAACTAAAAAAAAAAAACACGACATATTTTGGCCAAGGGCTTAAAAAACATTAGCGTAATGCATACACATAAAAAAAATATATGTACGAAACGAAACGGCGCGCACACATAAGAATTATATTTCCATGTACGAGTGTATGTGTGTGAGTGCAAAAGAAAATGTTGTAATTACTTGAAATGCTGCAGCAGGACAAGCCAAAAAGCTAAATGTAAGCCTTTTACACACACACACACACACACACACACACACACATACATACACACAGATATGTATACTTATATATTTTTTTGGGCAAGGACTTTCGCATATGTTGATAATTTCATTTTTCTTTTTCGTTGTTGTGGGGGAGGAGAAAACACACAAAAAGACAATGCCTGGCAACAGTTGCCAAGACATTAGAACGGAAACTTTTGTCTTTCAGGAAGAAGGGGAGAGGGCGGTTTGTTATACCTGCATCATTCTACGAGCATTCTCCGCATCCTTGCTGGCTATCATAATGCGTTGCTGCTTAGCAGCCGTTTGTTGTTTTAATGCTATTTACCTGCCTTGTTGGAATCTGTCACCATCCTACGTGACAATATAGCTCTTTGTATATGTGAGTGTGTGTGGGTGTTTGTGTGTGTGGGTGTTCTGGTGTGTGTCTGCGGTAGACCGCTACTTTGCCGGCTGACCTAAGCCAAGCTGCTTCGCAACTTACCTGACACAAAACTTTAACGCAAAAATTTCATTTAAAAGTTTCACTGGACTGAATCGTCCCACCTCTATATATATATGTATATGTATATTCCCCTGGGTCATCTTTGAACACACACCAGCTGTTTTAAACCTGCACCCACACACACACACACCCCCTTACCCCACATCCTCAATCCGAAAATTGCCATGAGTTTCTTGAGAAAACTTTTGCAAATGAACATTGACATTGTTTGGTTTTCTGGTATGTTCTTGATGTTGTTTGTTGTTGCTCTTGCGCTACGCAGACAAATTTTAACGATCCAAAGCACAAAGAGCTGCCAATTGTGAACTCTGGACGAGATTATTATTAGATCCATTAGCATTGAAAAGTTGTCAGCGCACGTCACAAAACATGACGAATTTCACGCAACAATTATATACGCCTCCAGAATTTTCAGCTTCAACAAAAGTCCAACTAGATTTGATTTCAAGCATATGCTTCGAGGGCCTTTAGAACGTAATAAAGTTGAAAACAAGTTTTTTTTCTGCGCTCAAATTTTATTTCTGTACAAACAAGTTTGTTGTAACTTTTAATTCTGTAAAAATATTTTTTTTTTGTATTTTTCAAATACTTCAACAAAAGAGCAAAAAAATTCTTATGTATTTATTTAATTATATACATTTAAAACATATTTGCTTAATGTGCATATTTATTTATCTAAGAAATTTAATATTTTTACCAAACGCTTTATTTTTTTAAATTTTCTTCATTCTACACAAACTAAAATGCACAAATTAAATTGCATTTTTTCGGTTTGTGCCAAATAAACGAAATGGTTGAACTGTATTTTTGAATGCCTGTTTTTTATTTTATTTCTTTCTATTTTTCTTGCCTTGCACACAGGCCGTATACGTATGCGTATACCTTATTTATGCAACAGCTGTTGGTTTTATTTTTTTCGTCGTTCTTAACTAATTAAAGCCGCATTAATTAAAACCACAACGGCATATAAAATGATGCGTACGTACGCTATTTATTTAACATTGACAAAAAGCAAATTCCACATTCTCTACATAATTTAAAGAGCGCTTTTCACTTTTATATTTAAAGAGGGAATGTTTTTCGATTGTTATTTTCAGTTATAAATAATAAGTTGAATAATGTTTCGATTGAAAGTTTCTTTTCTTTATATTTTCAAACCATCTTTCACATCAATCAAATTAACTTTAACTCCAAGCAATAGCGTTCGAAAAATACTATAATATTATATAAAAGATTTGAATTGTGCACAATTTGTTCATTTTTTATCGACTGGGAATACGTGTGAGAGGCGTCTAGAAGGAAGCGAGAGGGGAAGACGACAGCAAACAGCAGGCTAGCAAATTTTAACAGACACACATTCTTACACATACACACACACACAAACACACACATACAAAACAACACACACACTCTGGCCCAGATGTTTTCTACAGCAATGGAAAAAGGCGTCCGGATTGGATAGTAAACACTTATTAGATGTCACCAAGCCCAGAACGATAGCTGCTGAAGAGAGTGAAGTGAAGCAGCCTGTGTGTGTGTGGTTCCCCAAAGCAATGTAGCAGTGAGGCAATGGGGCAATGGAGCGTGCTGCTTAGGAGTATTCAACTAATAAAAATGTCAAAAAGCATGAAGTTGATGACAAGCAAACGCAGAATGACAGCAGATCCTATGACGCACAGGAAGCATATATTGATGTTGCCACAGTTGCCTGTGGGCTTGCCTTCTTGCCCCTTAATACTACTATTATGAGCAACAATTTGACACACCCGCTGTGTGTGTTAGATTGTGCTTGAGTGTGTGTGTGTGTGTGCGTTAGACGTTTAAGTTTGCAGTGCCTTCGTTTGTTCTTGCCTCTTCACCTTCACCCGTCGTGTTAGCTAAACTTTCACAATTAAAAGTTGGCAATGTTTTTTCTTCCTGTAGTTGTTGTTGTTGTTGCCACGCACGCATCGTTTCAATTTTGGTTTGTTGCGATTGGCTTAAGTGGGATTTATCATATCAGTTCTGCTATATACTTACATAGTATATTAAATACACTTTTAATTACAGCGATTTTCAGTACGCTCACGTACACGGAAATGTTGTTGTTAAAAAAAAAAATAAAAGTTTTATTCCTTATACTTTTGCCTACGTGTCGACGTACAAGAAATCATTTTCAATAAGCGTCCTTTTGCTAAGCTACCCATTCCACCATTTGTGGCCTGCCTGCAGGGAATTGATAAAGTTTTTTGGTCGCTCTTGGCCTTGGCTCCGGTCAAAGGTCAACCAATGTAACCAATATAACACAATGCCTAATCGTATCGCATTTCATTTTACAATTTTACTGTCAAACAGGCAGACACCTTAACAATAACAGCAACAAGAACCACAGCACTTTCATTCTTCTTAAATTAACTTTAAAAGGGACATCAACTCAGGTTTCCAATTCGACGAAGTTATACAAAAACATGACAGTCCAATGACAGCAAAATCATTTAAAAGACGAAACATTTAATGCGTTTAAAATGCTCTCGTTTTAAAATTTCGTTTGACATGTTTAATATAATAAATTGTGTTAGGTAAAATAATTGAGAAAAACGTTTTCGTTTTCTGTTTAAATGTTGATTTAAGTTAACTTCAAATTTTACTTAAATAAAATCTCACTTAAAGTAAACAAGAAACAAACACCTTAAAAGCTGTTGTTAAAAACTCATAGAAATTTAATGCTAATTTATGATGCAAAAAGTACAAGAAGGTAAATTTGATGAAAAGTGAAAGCAGCTAAAGTTGTACCTGCCTTGTAATACCTGCTAGAATTTAAGCTCATAGTTTATATACACATTTTTGGCATTAGCTTAAATGGGAGGCACACAACATCAGGATAGCAGAAGGCGGATCTACGTGGCAAACACACTCACACACACACACACACACACACACACACCCACACCCACACACACACACACAGACAATCAATTAGAGACTAAAATTCACTCGCACACACACACACACGTGCCAAATATTAAGTATACGCCTACAAGACTAAAACGCTGCATGTTCACGCTATGTGGCCCCGGGATTCTCTGGCAGCTCGTCTGTTATTTAAACAAAACAATTAAAGTGATTTTCCAAGCGTTTTCTTAGTGCAAAAACAAAAAAAGAAAGCAACAACAACAACACTGCTAAAAGAAAAACCTACAAGAGCAACAACAAGCACAGCTTGAGCTCTTCATGTGCTATTTGTGCCCTTGTTGTGCTAGTTTTTGTTGTTGTTTATTTAGACGCAGGCATGTATACATAACATTTACGTCAGCAGTAACCACAACAAATTGTATAAACCCGCGCCCCGAAAACGTTTAATAAACACAAAAAGCAGCAGCAACAGCAACAAAAGCAACAACAACAACAAGCGAGGCTTCAACGCCTGCCTTTGAAACTTAATGAAATGTAATGATGTGCGGGTTGGAGTTGCCGCTCAGAAGAAGAATGTTGCGAGGGGAAGGGGTGGTGGGCAAAACGCCTAGTCAGCAGTCAGACAGACAGACAGAAAGACAGCCGTTTTCATGTAAAGTGGAAATGAAAACAACAATAGTAGGAAAACAACACAAACAAGTCGTAGTAAAAGGGAAATGTCAGCCAATTTTGCATAGAAAACGAAAATGAAGTTCAACACATAAAGACATATGTAGCAAGTATACTTGCTACAAGCAAGTGAAATGAAATGCTTGAAACTTTAACAAATTGTATGGCAAACAATTTCAAATAATTAACATGTGCATGTGAATACTCTTGGCGTTATCATAATTAAATGTGTGAAAGTGCTTCTGAGAAAAGCGAAAGTTAATTCTTTGGACTACTTTTGTACATTCGAAATCTCATGAAACAACAATAGCTTTTGGTATGGGTATCAAATTTTGAACTCAATCAACCTAAACGACGTTCAGACGTCTCTTACAAATTTGCCAGACATATTCATATTACTTGTTTGACGCTACGAGCGCTACAAAATCCAAAAACAACACACAAAGTGTGCCAAGGGGAGTAAATTTTCGATGCTTTTCGCTGCTCAAGTACCTTTCAGTTAAGCAATTTTAATGCGTGCACAATTAATTAAACAACAGCGACAAGGAGTCCACTTTCGACTTGCTCCTCCGTTTTGCCCGAAGAGTACTCAACTTTGCTGCCAGTTAACTACTTTATTTTTTGTGCTATACTAATTTGCATACGTTTCAAATTGCAGCACAGTTTTCTGTGTGTGTTTTAAGCTCCGGTTGTATACTTTTTTTTTGTGCTAGTCTCACGTGCGTGGAGCATAGAAATAAAAGGAAGAAAAAGTTTTTGTGGCCGCAGTTAATGTCAAATGCAGCCACTTAACTGCAGTTGTTGTAGTTGCCGTCAATTGGCAACAAATTTGTTGCAAAATACAACCACAAAGCCATGTGTGTGTGTGTGTGTGCATAACATTACATTAATCTGCATACTCTCGCGCTGAATGGAGTAAAAAAACGTGTAATTAACGTTAAGTGCTGATTTGTGAGATTCATTTACTGTTGTTTACAGTTCCGTTTTCTGCATTTGAATAGAGTTTATAATGGGGCGCATTATAAAAGGGGTTGTGCTAATAGCAAAGTTGTGCAAAATACCCTTAACAGATTATTGAATGGCTATAGGGGATTTGCATAAAACTGTTCAAGTGAATCAGGATTTCAATACAAATCATATTGATTCTTAAACCTAGTTGGTTTGGAATATTGTAGAAAAAGCTTAAAAGGATTACAAATATTTATCTATACAGGGTATCTATCTTTCTGTTTCTAAAGTTTTACTACTTTTTATATGCAGTTGTCAAAGTTTAATGTGAAACGTTGATATTTGTTTAAGTAATTAATGCAATGCTATGGATAATCCGGAAACACACCAAAAAAAAAAGAAAAAATGTTAAATTTAACAAATTAATGCCACAAATAAATTAATTGAATACGCAGTTGATATCCAATTTGTGTTCATGCCATCTGTCAAGCGCAACAAGGGAAATCAAAATGCAAAAATTAATCCAGTTAGCTTTATTTGAGGATTTTGCAACATTTCCGGTTCGTTTTTTATTTTCATCTAGTAAAATAAAAAGGCTCTTTATTTGAAACAGAATCCTTTTTACGTGCAGTAAAACAATTTATTTACTATTGAATTTAGTAGTGCAGAAATTCCGGTTGTTAGCAATAACCTTTGTTGTGTTTATGATTTTTGGCATGCAGCTGTAAATTTAATAAACAATTGTTAGCAACTTCAAACGAACGCAAGATTAAATAACTGCGTTAGCTTTTGTTCTTAATTAGTTAAGTGTGGTAGAGACACTTAAACCCAATTTATTAGCATCTTTTAGCTTTTGTATCTTGTATCTAGTTTATGTTCGTACGACAATTAAATGCTCGCAAGCATTTGAGTTCAAATTAATGCTCGACGCGTATTGCAAACTGTTGTTAACTATCTTTGAATGTCAGCTGACATAGTTAAACTGCTCTTTGGTTGTTTCCACCCCCCCAACCCCCCTTCCCCTTTCACCATCCCTCAGTTTCCCCTATCTCACACTGACTGTACCCCTAAAAATGCTCGACATACATTACACTTAAATGCCAGCCATATACAATCGTCTATCTGTCTGACTATCTCTCTCCGTTTCTGTCTGTCTTTCTGACTGCTCCTCTGCTCCACTCAGTGCTCTGTGTTTTCGTGTGTGTTTGTGCTGGCAGCTGCCACACGACTCTGCATATTTTTGTTAGAGAGAGAGAGAGAGATAGAGTTTCGCATTCGCATACTGAAATTACGTGACACATTTAAAAGAAAGCAAAACTAATGTCGTAGCCTGTGCAGAGAGCTTGTTTAGTTACGTGCAAGGATAGTAAGAAGGGGAAGGGAGGATGGTGGTGCTAGATGGATGCGTATGGTGGGTGGTATCGTCAGCACCACCCAAACACTTTAGATGTCATTGTACCGCATTTAGATTGACTTGCTCTCAGCAGCCAAAACATAACACACGCAATCTTTGCACTCATCCAACATTCTTTTTCCTTAAATCAAGTTATAGGGAAAGATATTTAGATACTTTTTGGCGGAGCCGTTCTTAAAGATTTAAGTGTGATGATGTTTAAAATGATACATTTTCTCTCAGTGTACTCACACTGTTACTATGCTCGGCATGTTGGTGTTACTTAAGCTCTTGTCTTTAGCTTTCAGATGTAAATAATTGTCTATGTAAAAATATACAACACATGAGCATTTTCTCTTGACTTTTCTCGTAGTTTTTTTTTGGTTTTCCCACCTCTGCATAATTTGAGTGGAGTTCTTCAAATAAACATATACATACATATGTATATATCTGTATGAACATTTATGTTTAAACAGAGAGTCAGATGCCACGATGCAAAATTTAACGCTGACCCCATATAAAATATTTACATACTCTGGCCAAATATTAAATAACAAACAGCGTTGGAGAGCCAACTTATATTTGCGAGCCATGTTTGCTGGCGCAAATACATGAACAAATATTGATATAACGGTTAGATTGCCGACTGGCGCGTCAACAATATTATCAATTAAATTTCTGACCGCTTGATGAAAAACTGATGCGCAACGATGAGATTGGTCCACCCTAATGTGCCACCCTGTGTTGTGTCAGTGTTGAAAATGTTGCAAATTCAATAGTTTAATCGCACGGATATCAACAAGCAAATACGATTCATAATCCCAACAACAATTGAAACACAAATTGTGCATTTCCGTTTCTATCGCGCTCTCTCTGTCTCTCCAGTTACTATATATATATCCGTCTCGTGCTTGCTTGCCGCCATAACTGATTAGCGTTGCCGCTTTATATCAATTTGCAATTAGGCAGCATTGAACATTTGTCGGCCTGAAAATAGGCATGTTGGCAATCCACATGCACCAAAAGCATCTGCGGTTTCTATGCATTTCGTTGCGGTTACCATTGAATCCCTTACTCCTCGCAACACCCCTTTTGCTCTTCAGGCTTTGTCTGGCATTTGGTAGCGTGTATACCCTTCACTTATTTGTAAAGTGAGTAGCTTGATGGCGATTAAGAAGCTAAGTTCAAAAGCGCTTTTAATGATTTCAAAACTTTTGACCAAATATTTAATGAAGTTATCAACTATTTTCGTTAAGATTTATTTTGTCATTGATGCGACTTTAGCAAACTATTCAATCTATAACACATAAATCTTACTAATTAAGAATTTAATCGGTATATATCTGGTAGTATGTTTAACTATTAAGTAAATAACAATATGTTCATGAAATCCTTAAAGTACATCTTACATTAAAGCCACACAATACTCAAAGGCTTCAATTGGATTCATTACTACAACGCTTTAACGAACCAAATTTTTGAGTGAAATCTTGCCAGATATATATTTTAGATAAACAATTGTCACAAGAGCTGCGTTTGTCAAAGCGAAAGCAAACTAGTAGTAGAAAGATAAACGAGAACTGACAATAAGGAGAAATCAAATTGAAATTGTAAATTGAAACTAGACAAAGTGCAAAGCTGCATGCCAAGAATACAGAAATCAGATTTGCTTTCTTGTTGTTATTGTTGTAGTTTGTTGAGTTGTGTTCTACAACATTATTATGCTTATATAATTTGCAACACCCACACACACACACACACACACAGAGACATATGTGATCGTATGTGTGGATGCGATAAAGCTCAAGTAACAAAGCTGACTGCCTTTCTCCATATCCATATCCATATCGAGTCGTAGGATGAGCTGCAGCTACTACGAGTACGCTGTCGTATCCAAAGTTATTGTGGCAGGCGGGCAAAGTCTCCGTCATAGTTGGGAGCCAAGGATTATCAAAGTATTACAGCAGGCAAAGAGAGAGACAGAGAGAGAGGAGGGTGTCCAAACAGACCACCAGAAGCAGCCGCAGTAGACGTTCTTGTTGAAGATGTCCTTATGCACTGAAAGAAAGCAAAAAGTTGTGTGGGCATAAGTTGTTGCGTTTTTAATGTTATGTAATAGGTCAAATTTTTTCTGCTAAGTAAATGTTAACTTACTCTTTCAGTGTAGTTTTAGCTTTAGCTGAGCTTTGACTGTAACTTTGCGCACTTTATGACGCCTGTTGTCTTTACCAAAATGCCTTAGGGGCTCATCCTATATGTGAGAGCAGAGAGGCTCGGCAAGTTGGCGCGTCATAAAATCTCCAACCTCCCTCAAAGTAAGAAAGGAAACGCACAAGCATAAGTGAAAGACAAAAGGCGCAACGAAGACAAAAGCCGGGCAGCAATAAACGAAGAAAAAAAATCAAGCAAAAAAGCCAACAACAAGCTGAGAAAAGAAAGAAAACTACAGAAGCCACGACACTTGAGCAGCAATGACAACGTTTGTTGATAACAAGGCACAGAGCAGGACACCAGTTCACATATATCTTCAACTCTCTCCCTTTCCCTCTCTCTCGCTTTCTGTCCTCCGGAAGTGCTCGGGCGTGTAGCTTGATAACGAAAAGCAGCTGAAGCAGCAGCTGAAGCAGTAGACCAGGAGTGGCCAAGAACTCGACGCAGTTCAGCGAGTAAGTAAGAAGTGGAATTATTAACTGCTATTGCACTTTCGAGTGTTCCCTGGCGCTTGCTGCCTCCTTCTTCTTCTTCTTCTCGCTTGTTGAGTTATGTTCTTGGCGCACAATGCGGAAATGCATCTAGCAGCAGCGTCATGTGGCACAAGCTGCAACTACAACTGCAGCTGGAGTTACAGCAAAACGCAGTTGGTAAATAAAGCAGGACAAAAAACAAGTATCATGTCGTTAAACCGACGTTTAAGTACACTTCTAAGACTGGTTTCTTGTTTATGACTTTTTGACAAACATGAAGGTTTTATGTTTGAAAGATATTTTTCATGGCAACTTTTAGCTCAGATTAAATATTTATATATATATATATATATACACGCTTGATTAAAAATCCCAAACACTCCTTTATTGTAGTGCATAAAGCAAAAGCCATAAACGAAAAATATGCTTTCAACGAAACGTTTCAATTGACATCGCATTTTATGAGGAACATTTTATTTTCACTCTGCGAGCAAAACTCTCCGTTAAATCACATACAAATAAAGAAAAAGAAAACGAACCAAACCGAAAAAAAATAACAAACGTTTACTAAAACATTTCGGAGGGAAAAACTAAAGTTTTGCAATACTGGCACTGGCGATTTGCCAGCAATTGAAATTGGGAGTTTAGAGTTCGTGGAAAAGTTCTATAAACGTCAGTCAAGCATTGATTACTGCAAAACTGGTTATTTTTGTGTCAAAACCTTTGTCAGTGTCTTTTTGTGTGTGTTTGTTGTTAGTGGCTGTTGCTGCTGACAAATATGTTTCATATTTTTGACCATTTGTTAGTTTGGCCCGCAGCCAAACCATTTTGCAACGCTGCGTATGCGTAATATGTGTGTGTGTGTGTGTGTGTGAAGGCGGGCGCATTTTTCCCATACACGTGTATGCTGTCTGCCACGTGGCGGGGGCAATTGTTCGCTCAAATTGGCACCCGTTGCATGCTAATATCGTGGTTTTGCCTAATTATAGTTTAATGGCCAACGCCTAATTGAATCTGAAGTTGATGAGGGCGTTAGCAAATACGGTTTGCTTGTTTTTTCTTTTTACAATTGCGTGTAAAGTAATTTCAATGGAATTTTAAAGGGGTTTTCGAGTTGATTTTATTAAAAATCTACTATATATATATTCTATATGTATTAATTAAATTATCTGCTTCACTTTGTTTTCAATTTATTTTGTATATTATTTAATTACCAAAACTATAAGAATTTATAAACACTAAATGAAAATTCACAAAAAATTGCAAAAAATGCAAGCCGAAAATAATTAAATAAAAATTGGGGTGAAAAAAACCAACGAAAATATATTAAATGAAAGCATTTCTCAATATCATGATTGAAAACGTAGCTTGATTATTCAATATAAAAATCTGTTAGCTCATCGCAGATCGCTTTTAATTAAATATTATATCACAAATAGTTGAAAGAAGGAAAAACGAATGAAAAAAAAACTGCGAGTTTATATATTGGCTGATTGGTTATAAGCAAATATCAAGCTATATATATATAGATTTTATATTGATTCATCAGGCAAATTTCATTATAGCAATCTCTAAATAAGTTTTCAAATGCAAACCTATAAATATTTGGCTTCTTTATAAGTGCATCCTATCCTTGGCGGCTATTTGTGTTCAATTCATTAGAGAGCTGGCAAAGATGTGGAAAATGTTAATGATTTCCGTAAACATTGCCAAACAAATAAAGAACCGAAACAGCAAAAAGAAAAAACAGAAGAAAATGATTTCGTTGATTCTTGTTTTTATGTCTTACTTTAAAGCGGGCACGAAACGGAGATAGTAAGTAAAATAAACAAGAAAACGAAAAAGGGAGCGATTTTTTTTTTTTTTACGTGTTAATGTCGAGTCGCTTGCTAACAAGTCGACAAACAAAGTAATAGTGAAAATAAAAGAGAGAGGCAAAAAGTGCGGAAAGAACAAGTGATGGCAGCCATTGAGAAATGAAATGAAATGAAATCAACGCCATTATTATTTTTAGCCACGCCAGTATTTACTCCCTTCCTACTACTCTCATTTGCTGCCGCCCCTTTTGGGCACATGGTTTGCATTTTGGGAAAGGCGGCGGCAGCTTCATTTGCCGTTCAACGCCTTCGAATTTTTGCTTCGCCCATGAAATGAAATTTAATTGCAAGAAATAACAAAAAATGAAAGCGCTTCAAAAAGGGGAAAACAAAACAGCAAAGACGAGCAACGTTTAATTCATTTGCATTGCCTTCGCTCTCCGTTTCCGTTTCCGTTCCTCCCACAGCTGTCATCAGCCAAATGAATAAATAAAAGAGTAAGTGTATATCATCTGGGGCATCGGTTTGTGTTTATGTTTGCTTGAGTTTCATAATTGCACTGAGATTTCATTGTCTTTAGCTGGTTGGTGTAAAGTGCATGCCAAATGCGTCGGCAGCTCAAAATTGAGTTGATTTTTGGCTGGAAAAAAAAATATGATAATAATAATATTATTTCCATCATGCTTTTGCAGTCAAAATGAGCCAAAGTATTACGAAATTTGATATGCAAACATAAATATTAAATGAAAATATTAATTAAACAATTCAAATTACTTAAAAATATTTTATTTATTCTTTTTACCATCGAAAAGTTTTACTTTCAAAAGCCAAAACAATTAGTATTCAAACAATGTTTTATTGCGGGCTCATCTACGGTTATAATTGCACTTTAAACTGCTTAGCAGCCTTAAGTTGCAAGCAACCTCACGTGCCACATGCCACATGTTAAGCAAACTCAACTGTTAAGTTTTAGTTATGTTCACTTTCAATTTGCATTTGTCTAACGTCAGCCACGTCAGGTGGGTTTATGGCCAAAATGCGTGTCTCGACAAAAGCCAAAAACTTTCAATTCAAATAATTCAAATGAGTCCGCACTAAAACGGAAACTGTTTGTGGCAAGCAATACGACTAAGTTGCCGCAATATGGAGCAACATTTAAATTTCTACAAATTTGTGGCTGGCAAACAGAAAATTATGTTTTAACAACTTAATAAACGGACACACACACTAACTCACTAACTCAAACACAGTGAACAAAGACAACATTTAAGTTTTGACCACAGGAAACTATGTAGGGGAGAGACGAAAGGTTTGGGCAGGGGGAGCAGCAAGTGTCCATTTTGGGCGCAGCTATCAAATGATGGCTGGCGAATGAAGCGTACAGTTTGCGTTATCATCAACAAAATCCGGTTGCTTTTTATTTGCCCGCCGCTTGTTTTTATGACCAGAATGGATGGAGTAAGAGAAGTGGATGGGGAAGGCGTCAGGGGGGGGGGGGGGGGGGTTGGGGGATTTATATAATAATCATAAAAGCTGGAGAACATGACCGTTGCGGAAACGCTGCGATTTATTTGTATTTGTGCCATCTTTGTTTTTTTTCTATCTTTTTTTTGCTTTTTATTTGTATGCCGCCAATTGATTTGACTGGCAAAACCAGTGAAAACGGGGCAGATGTTGAGTTGGGGACATAAAGTGGGCGTGGCAGGTTAGTGCATGGCTTGGGAATTGTTTTGCGAGCGCACATGGCGCATAAAACCGTAACATTCGCAAATGCACGACTTCATGCGGCACACTTTATGAGCCGACAGATATATATATATATATTATTTTTGCGTTTTTTTTTTATGACACAACAAACAAACAAACAGATCAGATAATGGAAATCGGAGAGATGGATACAATGAGAATGGACAGGCTTTTAAATCACGAGAAAATGATTGCAAATAATGAGAGAACTTTTAATAAATTAGCAAAAAATATAAAACGGAAGAGCAGTAAAACTTATCCAGTAGAAAAATAAACAAGAAAATTGAGTGGAAATTTTAATTTGAACTCAATTTGAATGCAACATTACTATAAATGTCGATACGTGATTTTTAAGCTATTAATTTTTAAAATCGAAACATTTTTGACGAAGTTTTCGTTTTTGAAAGATAAAAAGCTTTTCAAGTGGATTTTTCCACTAGCAAATAATTAAAAAATAAAAAACTTTCGCAAATAAAACAAAACTGCAAAAGTCGTCATGCCAAGTGAATTTCCTACCAATTTTTTAGCGCCTGGCTTTTTTATTTTTTGTCTACCAATAAAAATATAATAAATTTCATCATATTCTTTTTTTCGCTGCACAATTTTCATATATGGATTAATAATAAAAAACCATCCACTCATTTTTTTTAAATGCATTTCATATTCGTAGTTTGCTTGGGCTAAATTGAAAGTTTCCGCATAGCAACCAAGTAAAACAATTTTTATTTCAACCCAGCAAATAGAAAAAAAAAAGTAAAAAATATTCGAGTGTGACAATAAAACCGAAAGTAAAAAAGCGAGAAAAAGTACTTTTCCATCAATTAAAATTAAAATGCTTGATTTTGAATTGAGAACCCTTTTGTTATATGCATGACTAAGTAGCCCTACACCCCCAATTCTCCCCCGCTCCAGCCACTCGAAACTGTCAATTACATTTTGAGAAGCGTTCGCTTCGAACGCCGTCTAAAGTCCATATAGCTTATTGTCCACCCATGTCAAATTCATTTTCATGTGCATGCATGCGAAATTTTGTTCACTTCTCCTGAATTTCATAATTTTTTTTTTCGTTTTTTGTTTGTTTTTCTTTCATTCCCTTTTATTTTTGGTTTTATTTGGCAGTTGATTAACATTTAAATTTGCTTTTTGGACAATTTTTGGCTCACTTACTTGCTGCATTTGACAGTTGTGCGTCGCGTGTGTGTGTGTGTGTGTGTGTGTACACAGTTGTGCCTGTATGTATGTGTGTGTGTTTATGACACACAATGTTCAATTGTCTCGTGCCCATGTGCCTTGGCCTCACTTACTTGTTGTTTGCTTGTACTTCAAATCGAATGACAGTCGGTTTGCTGCTGCTTTTTGTGTTATTGATGGCAGCACCAAAATTGTTTATATGGAATGAAATATTATGTGATGTGGTCCAACCAAGAGCAATTTGCATGTGCTGATTGCTCAAAACGAAGTGATCCTTAACCAAATGAAGTTATTGCTGTGAAAGAAGAGAGAGAAGTATGTGAATATATAAGAAGAATATTTGATATGTGATCAAAAGCAGAAGTAATAGAATTATATTTATATTTGCGATTTCATTTTAATAGTATAACAAAACTCTGCATGGTTGTGATCTTTTATTTTATTCGATACATCCTAATGTCGCATTAAACAATTCATTTATCTAATCTATTGCACTAACTCACGTACACATTTAATCTATGCTTAAGTTCTTAGCGTAACATTTGGCCTCAAATGCAATCGAATGCAAATCGCAATTGCAAATGCAAATCGAAAATGCAAATGCAAATTCCGTATGATATTTTAAATAAAATCGGATTTGTCTGATGCGTTCGACTCTTACGATTACTACTAACGACATGTCAATTCAATTTGAAAATAATAAAAATGCAAGAGAGTCGATGTTATCAAAATATATATATATACATATATATATGTAGATATCTATCTATATTCAATGATTTGACGCTATGCTGCTTGCCTGTTGATTATGCCCTCTACATCGTCGCTACTCCTCGCTCTCGCTCTTGCTCTCAGACTCTGACTTTGATTATGATTACGATTATGATTATGACTTTAGCTGCGAAGCGAGAGAAATGCGTTGCCCTGTGCTCAAGTGTGTGGGTCGTGTTTTGATGTCCTTACCAGACATTGAACCGTATTAAACTATGCATAAATACACATTGCGATCCTCGTCCTTCTCATCACATATGCCCCCTAAAGGCACTTGAGGCGATACAAGGGATGGGGGTTGTTGCTGGGTTATGGCAAATGCAATTTGATGCAGACATTACGACTACATGACGATTTTATCGTCGAGTGTTGTGTGCACCCAAACACACACACACACACATAGACTCATCTTCGTATGGCTTACTGTTGCTGGAACTCTTCAGACTGCAAGAAGATAACACACTAAGAGAAATACATTTATATATATATATATATGCAGCATTAGTGCAACTGCATAGAGTGCTCATGTGCCTTGCACATCCCTCCGCGCGTACTCTTTGCCTTTTGCCTTTCAATGATGCTCTTAAATATTTGCATATATAAAAAAAATATATATATATTATAGTTTGCTTATATGGTGGAATATGGTAAATGGTTTAGAAGTTTGCCTCATGTTGGCGGCTTCTTTGCTCTTGCTGTTGCTGCTTTGCAATTGTAGTTTCTGTTGCCATTAACACCAACAGCGACAGCAACAACAGCAACAACAACAACATCAACAAAATCCGTGCCATAACCAACACGTACTTACATAAGTCTGAGCGCAGGGATTGGATATATGGAGACGCAACTACAATTTAAGTTTGCAAAGGGTTCGCAACTGCATTTAAAGGCAAAAGTTGAGAGGCCAAGGATTACAAATTCAGCTAAAGTTACAGCTGTGCTGCATAAAATGTCTTCAAACTTCTTTTACAACTTCTTTGTATAAGAAATTGATTAATTGCATTTTTTTTTCTAACAGAAGACAAAGTTTATGATTATTTAAGTTAAAAGTGTTGCTTGTTTTTATAAAATTAATGAAAAAACTTCAAGACTTAGTTCAAAACTAAAAGAACGAATGTTATATAATGCAGAAAAAAAATCTTTTTAAAAATCTTGATCAAATGTATCATCACATCATGAACTAAGCTCTCACATATAATTTTTATAGTTAGTATATCGTTAAGACCGAGGCCGAACTAAGTTATTTCAAGCTTGTCATAAATAACCATATATAAAGTATACGCTACGTAACTTAACGACCTTGGCCACAGATATCTTAGCTATTTTTTCAGCTGCTCCCGCTGTCCAATGTTTGTAGACATTTTTATCATTAAGTGTGTTTTGTTTCAAGTAGTTTTGTTTTTGCTGCTCGTTTTTAGTCTTTCTTTTTGTGCTTTATGTGTTTTGTTGTTGTTGTTATTGTTGTTTGTATTGCCTGCTGTGGCCTGTCGACTATTTGAAGATGCAAATGCCCATTTAACTGAGATTTATGGCACATGGTCAGATTATTTATTGCAAATTTATTTTATTTACACGCTATCTGAATGTGAACACGCGAGCGAGAAAAAACACCTCCCTTCCACCCTCTTCAATTCTCGACAACATGGCGTATGCGTAATATCTCTATTTTGTATAAAGTTGTTATTGGTGAAAGCAAACTGCAAATACAATTTTTACAAATTATTATGGGCTATTGGATTTAATCCGCGCCTTTAGAAATATATACACAAAAAAAATAATAATTTGGATATTTCAAGGGATTTGTTTTGACGCCCTGCAGGTCATTTTATCAAATTTATTGGCATCGCTCTCTCTCTCTCACTCTCTCCTTCTCTCTCTGTATTGAACACATAAATCCTTAGCGAACGCGGTTGCAGGTGCAGTTGCACACACACACAAAAACAACCAATGCACCCGGCATGTAAATAGCTTAATAAAATTTTGAGCTCGCCAAACAAATTCCTGTTACAAAATGCACTAAAAACAAGTAATAAATCTATGCAAATTCGAGATAGCTACTAAGAGATACCCTGTATAACATATTTATGCAATTATTGTTTAATGTTACCTTACAAATAATTGAAGTTGTTAACAGTTTGACTACATTTTTTAAGCACCTTTTGACTGAAGGGTATATAAATAAGACTTTTATATGTTCCCCTCTATACATACATATATATATATATAATTATAAGCCTCAGTGCATCATGAAAGCCACATAAATTCGCTGGCTGCGCTAGTTCTTTCCTCGGCTATGATTTTGTAATAAAAATGCATTTTTATTACGTAAAATAAATTGCATTGAATGTTGTTTTTTTGTTGCGTTTATCCATTGTCGAGTTGTTTGCATAACTAGCTGCGAGTAGATTGAGCGTAGGTCATGGGGTGAGGGGTGGTAGTTGGTGGGGGTGTATTACATCCGCGCTTTGGTATTTTGGTATAAAGCTTAAAGCAGTATTACAATTTTACCGCACTTTTAAAGTGCACAAAACACAAAACGAATTTGGTTAACTTTACAGAGTTTTGAACATTATCATTGCAAATCGTAAATTGTATGCATAAATATTAATTAGCGGGTTCAATTAATGCTTAATGTAGTCGAAATGTATTGCTTATTTTGCTAATTACCTAATGGCCGTTTTCGTGACGTATGCGTAATGTGAATTAATTGGTTTTTCGTATGTTATTATATTTAGATCGATGAGCTGTGGTCTGGTTGAGAAATTAAATGAATTCTTTCTCTGTACCATAATCTCATCTATAGGTAAAAGCTTTAACTTCTATTTTTTACAAAGATACTTTATCTAAAATACAATATTGCGTATACGCCATAATAAAGCTTTACAAATAACTGTTGCATGCCTTTTTTTTTTGGTCGGTTTTCTACACAACAAAAGCCTTTCGAATAATTCCAAATTCAAAATGGCGTCTAACAAACAAAATAACAACAGCAACAACAAAGCCAAAATACTAAAACTACAACAACAGCAATCATGTCAATCCTTTAAAACTTTTATTGCTTATTCGAGCATAAGCAAAAGTGTACCGAAATAAATAAAAACACACATACAAGTACACATGTATGTGTATGTGTGTGTGTGTGTGTGTGTGTGTGGCGACAACAACAAAACTAATATGCTTTAATGGCTTAGACTTTCAGCACTTTGAATGGCTGCCATGCAAGCTGGGAGGGAGGCAGCAGCAGGAAGTTAGACAGACAAACGACAACGAAGGACAGAAGAGGACAGGACAATGTTATCCTTTTTGCCTTTCGCTGCGCAAACAAGTCAAATGGATATAAAGGCTGGGCACATAGTTACAATCTCTCGCCTCCAACCAAACTGCCGCCCCTGTTCGAATATGTTTCTCTACAACTGGCTGCATATGTTTGGCTTGACTTGCGTCTGCTTAATGCGCAAAATATTGCGATGATCAATAACAATCGCCCGAATCAAACCAACCAAACTCCCAATCCGCTCAATCCTCTACTCACCGCCATGGCTTAGTGCTGGTGCTGTTAGCCCCGTTAGCATCTATCAGCCATGTTGTTATCATGTTTGGCGTCATTATTGTTGTAATTTATTAACGCACACAACATTTTTCGCTTACGCCTTCGTCGGATGCTTGTGGTGTGTGTGTGTGTGTGTGTGTTTTTATCATCACATGAATGAAGGCTGCGACAAATGCTTAGCAAGTACAACACAACAACACACTCTCACACACACACACACACAGACGTATGTAACACCCTGCTACATGTTTCAGTTTCTGTTCGTTTGATCTTTCAATTATTCTTGATGCTTGATTTATAATTGAACGCCAGCTTGTGGGCAATCAAAACCAAAACCAAAAAGCCGCATCAAATCGGTTTAGCTAGGCTAACAAAAAAAAAATCAGAAAGAAAAATGAACATTGGAATGCCACAGAGATAGCAAGTAGAAAAGTTGGCCAACAGAGTGAGTACAAGTTAAATAAAGATAGAAAAACTTCGCTTTGTCAATGCAATTTGTGTTGTGGTTTTGTTTAAGTTCAAAAGCAGGAAATCTATTCTTATGCAAAAATATGTTGAATATTTTGTTAAAGTATTTATTTCAAGTAACAAAATGTTATTATTGCAATAAATTACCAAAGAATATTTGATTTCTTTCATTCAAGCTATAATCGATTGCAACTCTGTGTCAGTTATCGTTTCCCCTAAGACCTTAAGATTTATAATCTTAACCAATAGCCAACAGGCGGCAAACTCAATAGAGATCTATACACGCCTGAATAACCAATTGAACTTGACTGAAAACTGAAAAACAGTTGCTTTCAAACTCAGTTGGCCATTCATTTCGATGCATCCACAGCCCCCCCTCTGCATCTTGTTAGCTGTCAATTGCAATGTTTCCGAGTGGTGGCTCACATGCAAATGCAGATGGCGATGCCGATGCAGCAAAGCAAGCTAACTGCAACCAGCACTTTGATAGCTTATGGCCAAAACCCACGTGAAGAGCGTAGAGAAGTTAGTGCAGCACTCGCCACATTGCAACACTTGATTGACTTTTACAGCACATTTATTTCTAAGCATGCGGCAGCGGTGTTAGCCAAGTTTTCAACGACTTTGGCCAAGTTTTTAGAGCCTCAAAGCAATTCCTTCATGGCAACTTGTGCAACCAGCCGCCAACATGAACATGTTACATCTTCAAAACCAAAGGCTGCTCAAAAGCTGCAACTCAGCAGACTCACACGTGTGTTAGGTAATTTAATGCAATCTTCATTTTCCAACATCCTTTTTCATTCGTTTAATGTGCGCCCGTTTCTTCTAAGGAGGGTTTACTTTCAGTTTTAGTTTGCAATGAAATGTAATTTTATGTGATTTTGCTGCTTTTGTCTTGTTTCGATTGAAGAAAACCAGCAAATTGCAAATTGCAAATTGATAAATTGATTTGCAGCCATGTCTTGTGGCTGTGCCACACATGCAACACGCTTCTTACTTTACTTCCACCAACTCGTTTTATTATACCACACTAACACTAACTAAATTTGTAGGCAACACTCAATGCCTGCCACGCTTCGACAATTTGTTACGCCACAAATGTCGCGTCGAAGGCGTACTGGGATCTATAAACGTTTGTGTGTCGGTGTGTGTGTGTGTGTGTGTGTGTGAACTAGGTTGTAGATGTATGTAACTCAAAATTTGGATACCCTGTAAATAAAGAAATAGAAAATATTATTATATATGAGAAAAATTAATATATTAATATGTTTTTATATACTTTTCAGTTTTTCTTTACTTTAAAAAATATTTATGTGAAATATATATAATATATTGGAATACTTCAACAATTTAAAACAATTTCCTATTATTGTTATGCTAGAATTAAATGTTTTAAAATGATTTTAAACTGTTGCAAACTGTCGTCTTAAGTTACTTTCGTATCTTCAAAGACTTAGGTATCTCCTCGTTCATAACTGCCCGAAATTTCTTATAGGTTTGCTATTGCGACTGACGGTGCTTTTGATTTAAGTGTTTAGCCTTGTTGTAGTGTAGGTTGGCTGAGGCTCTGTAGGTTGGTTCTCTCGCCTGACCCAATTTACGACACTTTCGATTGGCTGGCAGCAACACATGTGGCTGGCTGCCTTATTCTTTAGTTGGTAGTATATGTACTAGTACTATACCATACGACTATAAACCAAATCGCTATATCTTTTGTGTGAGTTGGGCTGCGACAATTTTTTATTGCCAGCCACTGCTGCTGCGGCTGTGGCAAGCAACGGAACTCGGCACTAGAAGCCTCGAGCTCGACTCGACAGTTGTTTTTGAAGTTTTTGCATAGCCTTTGCGTTCTTTTGGGGTTTTCAGGGTTTTCCCGTTTGGCGGTTTTTTAGTTCTCTATAACTTTAGAGCACATAAATCACTGGAGCATAGTTTTTATACGTATTGCTGTAAGTTCGGCTTCGGTTAAAGTGTGCTTTTAGCACTAACAATAACTAATTGTGTATGTATGTATGTGTGTGTGTATGTGTGTGTGTGTGTATGTGTGTGTTTAAAGCTTGAGGACTCTTAATTTATTATTGTTGTCAAGTGCAGGCGTTAAGCAAACAAACGAAAATTTCAAATCCTAAATCCTTGATAATGTTTAGTTTTGATACACTAAGAAAAAATATGTTTATGCTTAATAAATTTATTCAAAGACAACTTTAGCTTGATTCGAAACAATATTTAATAATATTTTCAACTCACCGAAAAAGCATTTTTATTTCAAATTTGAGCTTATCGGTTTTTGCTGACTGTACTCAGGTGCAGCAAAAGCAATAACAACATTCTTACCAATTATGCAAGGGTCATTATTAACCCTCATGTCAGGTGAACGTGTAAAAGAACATGAACAACATGAACAGCAGCAACAACAACAACAACACTAACCAAAACAATAGCAGATGGGCAAAATAAAAACAGTTGTAAATGATTTTAACACACTTAATGTACATTTTGACAGACAGGATTTCCATTTGCAACATGCTTTTGTCATTTGCGCAAATTAATGCCTGAAGAACCAACACCCGATGAAAGAGGGGCATGCAACAGTACCGGCAAATAGCGGTGGGGAGGGAGACAACTGTAAGATGGGTTAAGTGCTGGTTGACAGCAGCTGCTGCTTAAAAGAATTATATTTCATTTCATTTTTATTGCAGCAAGAAAACGAAGGGCAAAAGATGGATTTAAATGAGTTAAGGTTAAAGATCTGCTTGCACTATAATATGAATGCGTTTTCCAACCGACTTGAAGAATCGCAAAATGCATGATTAAGTCGAAAAGAAATAAATATGCGCAATAAAGGAGAAAAATTGAGCGTAAGCGAGGTCTTGGGGGAATATATATATATGGGAAATCAAGAAAAAGGAAATACTTATGATATATATAAGGAGTAATGTTTGCAACAAAGACATTGAAGCATTTTGGTAGTTAAAAGTAACTTGCAATAAATGTACACAACATTTTTAATATACAACTTGCTGTAAGTTTAATACAATACAAATGTATTTACTTAGTTGTGTTTTCTTCCAGCATCTTTCAGGTTTTCAGCTCACAATCTGTGAGTTTGTTTACCATTTGCCAAAAGTCAAAACACACACACACAACTTAAACAATTCGCGATTGTTGGATTTTTGTATTTGTTTTTTATTGTTCTTAACACGATTTCGCTTTAACATTTTTCGTTTCCGCTATGCAGTTGCCTCGATTCCTTTTTTTTTTTCATACACTTTATTTACTTTTGCTGCGTATTTTATAGTTTTTTCATAGTCTTGGTGTCAGCATGCATTTGTGTGTGTCTGAGTTTGTGCGTTTGTGTTAGTGTGTTTGTATTTGTTTGTGCATGTGCGTGCGTTATTTTCCATGATGCTGACATAAATCTGTGATATATTGCCATGCAGCTGTCGGGCCCGATAAATTTCCACTACGTCTGCCAGCCAAAGCTTAGGTTTTATTTAGCGTAAGGCTTTCACTTTGCGCTTTCTCCCTTACTCTCTATCTCTCTATTGCTCTCTCTCTCTGTCTATATCTCGTATGTTGCCTGTGTCCAAATCAAATCATAAACTTATCCAACTAAATGCGACACGCTGATGACACAACAGCTATTCTCTCCCCTCAACAAACTGCAGCCCTCAGCTCTCTACCCAATCTACAAAAGTCATTACATAACAAGTGTTGGCCAGATTCCCAGCGGACACTTGAGCATAATTAATGCGCTGCCCGCGAAATGGGCACACAAAAACTGATGAATGATGGGTGAGAGGGGGCAAGAGGGAAACGAATAGTTGCTGAAGCCTAAAGGCCTGCGAGGCTCAAAACTCCGCAATTGTCGCTTCCAAATTAATTTGTATAAGATTGCAAAAAGAAAAAAAAAAAAACTAGAAGAGTGAAGAGAAGAGAAAAAAATTGTGCGCCCACTAGGGAAATCCCTGCATTCAAATGAAGTTTTGTGCGCCCTGAAAAGTAGGCAATTATTTTGTGGCGCATCAAGCAGAAATAGGTAGAAGCAACAGCAAGGGCTATAATTAATGAGCAAAATACAGGTTGGACGAAGTTCGGAATGTTCGCTGCCAGGCAGCAAGGAACGCGCAAAGCGAATAGCAAATAAATTGAAGCAGTCAAGCGATGGGCAGCCGCATAGACAGTGGGCAATTGATGGCCAGGTGATTCGAAGTGACGAGTTTGTCTCGTAGGCTTAGATGTTCTTACCTAAAAAGGAACGATATAAATCTTAGATTTATAATAATTAAGGGATAGTTATATATTAAGTACTATGAAGACCATTTAAATAGCTTTAACTTACAAAAAAAAAAATCATGTTATTCTTTTGGGTTTCTTAACTCTTACATAAAAGAAGGCTCAAAGCGTTTTTAGTTAATATTCTCAAGCACTTTGTCAAGCAGCAAACAGACTAACCATAAATAATCAAATATTCTACACAATCTGCGAACAGATTTTGCGTTTCTAATAAATTTCACTTTGCCCAGCGAGCAAAACGACGACTAAAACCCCAAATGAAAAAAACTATGTAAATATACATGTATATAGTATATTAACTAGATAAGTATGTATATATATATATATTTACTTATCGCTAACACAAAAGGAGATTGGAACTTGAAGGCTGTCCAGGGAAAAAGACAACAAAACAAAACAGAAAGGCAAAAAGCTTTTTGCCAGACAAGAAAATATAAAAATTTATATTTATATTTATGTCATAGGGCTGTCATGCTGCACGGTCGATGGGGGGGGAGGTTGGGGGATGCTAGTTTGTGATAGTGCAAACCTATGGGCACAAAAAAGAATGGTATATATATATATATAAATATTTTTCGCAAACAGCGTAAGAGACGAAGCAGCGACAACGAATTATGGCTTAGTGATTTCATAAGCGGTTTCCCTTTTTTTTTCCTTCCACGTTATGTCTGTTGTCAAGGACGATGGTTTTGATATGTATTAAGTATACGTATGCGGTGTGAAAATGTGGCTTAGAAGTCAATAACGTAACACAAAAAACGTTAACGCCTTGTGAAGGTCGCACGCATCAGATCAGAAACACAGCTGCGGCTGAATGAATGAAAGACCCAAAAGAAGAGCGAGAACAATGTGCGAAACAAAACTTTTATTGCATAACAGTAGGCGCAATGGCGTGCCACAAACAGCAGCATTTAAATATAAATACCTGCTGGCTTGGCTCGCCGCTGGCTAACAAAAAATTCAACCGTAAAAACTTTTCTACGTTTTACAGGCAATAATGTGGCCCCTCCCCCCTCTCTCTCTCTCTATCTCTCTCGCTCTCATTTATCTTATTGCGTATTCGTTCGCACGGTTTCTGCGGTCTGCTAGCGAAGTAAAAGAAAAAGTGCAGGTGGCTTTCGGCGAGAATCCGCGTGGCCAGTACAATTTAAATAAACTTCAACTTTTTGCTAGCCGCACGAAAAAGCAAAGCAAAAAAAAAAAAAACATTTAAATCTAGGAAAAATATCTAAAAATGTTGCAATAACAAATGAGAAACATAAATGGGCCACAAAATTTCACAAACACGAAATAAAAGTAAAGTTTTATTTATTATTTTTGGTTGCAGGGCACAAAGCGTGAAAAATTTTGTTGAGCTTTAAAATTGTTTTCGCTTTTGGTTGACCGCTGTTAAGGTAGCAAATAATTGCGTACAAAACACAAACAAGTTGGCAATGGCTAAAACAGATGGTCAGAAAGGAGATTAGGGTGACAAGCTTTGCAAATTTATGCATGGAAATATAAGTAAACTTTAGACCGAAAAAACAGCAAAACCCTACACAGAAAATAGTTGATTTATCAGTTGATTATTACTTTCAAGATATTAAAAAAATATTTCATTCGTCATGTAGTTATTTAAAAAGGTTTAAACTGATTAAAAAACATTCAAATACTGTTTCAAGCAAGTTTCTTTAAGGCATTTAACAGCTTTTAGACAAACTAAATAATCCAGTAAGAAAATTTTAGCACCTACTTTTAGTTCAACACATTTTTTTGTCGAGTATCTTGGGTAGCCCAATTAAACTTTAAACGCTTTGAGTGCTCTTAAGCAGAACTTAAAACTAATTAACGTTTTTTAGCAACAACAAAACAACAAAGGAACTAATTTACAAACAAATTTAACTAAGCCAAAATAAAAACAACAAATTTCGCTTTCTACTTTAAGTATTACTCTCAACTAAACGAAACGAGACTGAGCTGAGCTGACGCCAAAGCTGTAAGCTGTAAGCTGTGGAAACTGAATGAAGCAGAACTGGAGGGTGGAGCTTGCAAACTAAACAGCAGCAGGTAAAATAGTGTAAACAACTCGACTTTAACTGAAATTGAAATTCGCGCTAAGAGCAAACGCTTTAGGCAAACTGAAAGCTGAATTAAAAACAAACAACAATAATTAAAAATAATATTTTTAAATATATATGTATACATATATATATAGAGTTGATCTACTTTCTAGTAACAATAAAAACAATTAAAATCGTCCCAACTGTTGCTTGTTTATATATATATTTGTATATAGTATAACATTTTTACTGCATTGGGCACAAAACAGTTGAAAAGTTTGCTTTGGCTTTCTGCTTTCGTACGAAAGACAAACTACAAACCACACACACACACACACAACATTAAAACTTTAACCCAAGAGCCATTAAGGGGTTAAATAGATTTTTTTATTATTTTACTTTAACTTTGGTGAGTGACGCTGTTGTTGTCGTTGCGACAGCGCTGCAAAAAGTTTTCCACTGAGTTTTCCCATTTTTATTTCGAGCATCCGCAAATATTGACCGAATTAACAAAGCTCACAGAAAAAGAGCTCAAAAAAATATATAAAAAAAACTTTCTTACCGCACACGAGACGAGAGGATAATTTTTTTTCCCAGTTTACCGCAAGCAGTTTCCAGTACACAAAAATGGTTTACTTGGTGTCAACAGGGTAACAATTAGGAAAAATAAAATACCCCTTTAATAACTGCTTTAAGCCAATAATAATCAACTTGAAATGACCCAGATTTAGGAACGTAGAGTTTGTTTCTGGCACAAACTTAACTAGCCCACAAAATTGAGCGCAACAAATTGCAAGAATAAAAACGAACGAACAAAGATTCGATTCGATTTGGTTTGGTTTGGTTTCAAAATAAAATCAAGCAAACACAATTTATTGCAAATACAACAAAGTGGCATGAAAAAAGGGTTAGGAATGTAAGTGATTGCGCGTTGCAGGGGTCGAGAGGGCGAGAGTGGGAGGGGTTTCGCTAAGTAAGTGGGTGGCAACTACAAAATGCGGCCATGTTTTTTGTGTGTATTTGGAAATGCAGCGCACGTTTGGCCATGAAGCTACGTGTCTGGTGCAGAAACAGGATCAACAGCAGCAGCCGGCAGTTCCATTAAAGTTTAAGGGGGAGGGGTTTGCTGGACAGTGGGGTGCGCGGGTGTGTGCTGTACTGACCAGCACCAACACACACACACAAACACACACCTCACAAACCCACACACACACACACACACACACCCACACACCACACAAACACTGGCACAGAAATGTTAAAAGCAAAAAGTCATGCAACTAAATCCTGTCGAAAGCGTTTTAAACTACAAAAAAGGATTTGTGCTAAAAAGCAGCTAAAGATTTGCACTAGCAACGTGATTCAGTTCAGGGGTAAGTGATGTGCGGTGGCAGGGATTGAAACGAAGTTGAAAGACAGCGAAAGTAACTGACTTAAGAAAAGAATATAAGAAATAAAATATATATGTATACTTTGCAATTAGATCAAAACGAAGTGTGGCTATGCTTCAAAGAATTTTCTATAAATGTTTTTCATTTATTATTATGAATTTATAACTTAATATATTTTGTTGCAGTTTCTTAACACGCGGGAGATAGTTTTTTCTAGATGAAGAAAAATGCTTGAAGAAAAGTCCTAAAACTAATATTTTGCCATATTTGTTCGCTAACAACTTTTGATCCATAAATTGCCTCTTAGTCTGACTGTGACAAACACTTTCTAGTCGTGACTATGACCGATGTAGCGCACAAATATAGTACTGTACGTTACCACACCGAGCAAATGTATCGAAAAACATAGCAACAGTCAGCAGGAGGAAGGGGCGTGGAGGGGAGCTGGTTAAGTAAAGCCAAGTCGCCTGGCATATAAGAACTTATACAGCGCTGAGTCAGCATTAAGTGCAGTGTGGCATGCAACATTGCCTGCATGCAATGCGGCTAACAGAAAGAACTTTTCCCACCTCCTCCTCCTCCTGCTCCCCATCCTCCTCTCTACTATCTCAACATTGTCCCCCCTGTCGTTGCTGTCAATGACTGTCAACGGCAGACAGGCAGCAAAATCGAACGACTTCCACTGACTGCAGCATGGGATTTTGTAAAGAGAGCAAGTCGCATTGGGTGGAGGGGTGTGGTCGAGGGAGGGGAAGGGGTGGTCCCTTTAGGTTGACATTTCAATTTACACACATACACACGAGAAGTATTGCAATGCGTGTGTGGCATGTGTGGCACCTTCGAGGCGCCAATTGGAACGGAAATTAAAACTCAATAAAATGCAGAAAATCCTCAAAAAAAAAAAAGAAATGAAAAGAGTAAAAGAAGTTTCACTTTAATTGCATTGCTCTTGAAATTAATTTAAAAATACCCGTCCATTGCTAATTAGCCAAACACACATGCAGTGAAACTGTCTCCCTAAAACTGCAGTAACAGCAAAGGGGCGTGGCCTTATCCCTGCTGTTGAATTAGTTTGTAATTCTGTCTAGCTGGGTTCAAGGTCGAGAAAGCTGTCAACTCATGCAAATTTTCTTTCGGTTGCCTTATCACATCATGAATACAATGCCTGCTCATGCTGCTGCCCCTTCTGCCACTCCTTCTTCTTCTTCTGTCTACTATAGAAAATTACATGCAAATTTTATGGCCCGCAGCATGTTTGGGCCATTAGTAAAGAGGCCCGAACGAGCACGTCACAACGAAACAACCTTCGCAATGGGCTTCTTTTTTTCGCAAATACCCTGTAAATATTAGAAACATTAGGTAGAGTTTGGGTTCATGTTACAGATTGTAAGAGAAAGATCTTGAAGCTAATGTATAAGTATATTTATATTTAAAAGGATGAAATTTTTACTTCTTAGCGTTTGAAATTAAGAAAGTGAAAAGAAATCTTGAAGAAATCCTTTCGCAAGGTGAAAAAATACGTGAAAAACGGTTGCTGTCTACATAAATATTTAAGCTCAGTCATTTTAAATCTTTTCACAGCGTGTCACATCGTGGATACAGATTTCATGCGTTTAAAGTTCTTGTTGTTGGTTTTTTTTTGTATTTTTTTGTGCAGCCTCGTTGACATTGCGAAAACTAAATGGGTGTGGTTGAAAACTGTGTCAAGCTGCAAGTGCAACAACATCAACAACAACAGCAATAACAACGACGACAACAAATGAACGAAACACAATTCAGCTGAACAGAACACAACAACGAATGCCACCGAACAACAACAACAACAATGTGGGGGTAACACAGGAAATGTGCAAAAATTTGTTTAAATTTTGCAGCGTGTTGAGCATTTGCCATTGTTCCAGCTTGCTTTATTAAGCTTATGCTTGTTCTTGCTGTTGTTGTTGTTGTTGCTGTTGTTGTTGTCCTGTTTTAAATGGGTCCTCTTCGCATATGCCACACATGAAACCGAATATATACACATACATATATAAATTTTAATAAATTTTATTGTTTATGGCATGTGGGTCAAGCAATTGCCATGCAATCGTTGCCAGCGCGTGAATGGCTTCAAGGGTTATGCAAGCAAAGAGGGCGAAACGTGAGGTGGCGGGGAGTGGCAGGAAACTAGTGTGAATTGGTCATGTATTATTGTTGTTGTTGCTGGGTCACAAAAGGTTTGGTACAAATAAATGACGACTGCTAAAACCGTAACACAGAAACTTGTTCAACTTAATGAAATGGCTTCAAAATGGTTTAACTGTAAATGTTTCTGGGGAAGAGGTGAAAAATGAAGATTAAAATTTGTTGAAACGTTTTGCTACATAACATAGGCAAAGAAATTTATATAATATATATCTAACAAATCATATACTTTAGCATTTTGTGGGTTTTAGGATTTGTTTCAAAACTTTTTTTGGCTTCTCTAGCAAATAATCTTTATAGCTATCAACAACGTATACTTAATATATATCTACGCATTCATACAACACTTAATATTTTGGTGGATTTTAGGACTTTTCTCAACTTTGCTGGCTTTTGCAGCAAATAATCTATATAGCTATAAACTACTTAATATAATTGACCATTTTATAGCTTGATAAATCTACAATTTCAGCGTAAGCTATAAAAAAAAGTTTGCAACATGATAAAGTAAACTTCAGCGCTGAGATTTAAATCTTAGCATTGTTGTTGTTGTTGTTTCGTACGAGTTTTACCTGATGGCAGCGCCAATAAGCCAAGTTAGCAAAGCCATGTTGCAGTTTATGCTGTCAAGCAGATTGTGCTTGCGCTTCGGCTTCTACTTGTGCTTGTGCTACAGCTTGTGGCGTCACCTGGTTGCGACAATATGCATGGCACTTATTGCCGCTCCAGTTGACATGCGGAACAGTCTAAAATTGGTGAGAGTTGAGCAGGACGGCAAAAGTATAAGGGGTTAGAGGTGCATGACACAGCTCCCCCCCAAAAAAAAGGAGAAGAAAGCCAAAGAAAATTCGAGCAGCTGCCATGGCACATTTTTATTTGCTCAAGCGAAAGTTTTTCGCAGCAGTTTTCTGGGTGTTTTTTTTAGTGCCGCTAAAAATCTCAGGAGAAAAATGCTGCATAAAAACGGGCAAAAAATTTGTTGCCACAAGTTAGCGTTGAGCTATGCGCCACATGACCAACAAAAAAAATCTCTGCACAAATATAGTAACACAAACACAAACACAAACATAGTAACTCAAACGCATACACATACCCACGCCTACACACACAAAGTAACACACAAACATGTTGCATCTTAAAGTTGTTGTTCATTGGCACTGCAATGGCACATTAAAGTTGGCGTCGTTAGTTTTCTTGCTCCTTAAAACACGCGTATACCCTGTAGATTGGGGTAGATAAGGTAATTAATCTTCAATTGAATATTACAAAAAAATTGTTTTTAATAAGATAAAAGTTTAATTGATTTTTAAAAAAATTTCTAGTTAAAATGACCATTAAATTTATTAAAAATTTTAGACATTAAAAAAAAAATCGAATATTTAAATATTTCAAGTCTGCTTTTAAGCTTTCATGTTTTAGGATTTACTTTCGCTAGTTACGTGGTATCTTTCAGCCAAACTTTACTTTCTTCAGCCGCTCATTCTTGTCATTATTATTGTTGTTGTTGTTGTTGTTGTTATACCTTGCCGCACAATGTCAGCTTGCGGGCACACATCAGGTGTTTGTGTGTGTGTGTGTGTAAGAGTGCGGTCGGCTATGCACTGTGGTTACGAAGCTTTAGCAGGGGTATGTTGCATGGTTGCATGGTTGCATGGTGGATGGTGCATGGTGTAGAGGCCATCATAACCCTAGGTAAACGCTTAAATGTATGCACTTGTGGGATTTAACATAGCACTTGGTTTTGGCACTTGATGTCCCAAAGTTCCTAGTCATTCCCGAACCACCATTCTCTCGCCCCCTCCCTTCATACCTCTTCTCACGCTACTTTAGCCAGGCTTTTGGCAATGTTTTTCTTGTTCAACTGATTTATGCATTTGGTTTTGGTGCAATGTTTTTATTAGATTTTGGTTAAGAATAAATATGCAAATGGCCCAAGCTAGAAATGAAGCTAGAACGAACAAAAGCTTTCGCCTCTCCCCTCACCTTGTTTCGACGTGCAACTGCGCCACACAGGTGAACATACAGCTGAAGCATTGAATATCCAAGTACAACCAACTACAACCACAACAAATGCTGCAAATGCGACAAATGAATGTTAACAAACACACAATGCATGACAAAATGCTGATTGCAGCTGTGGACAAAAGCATTCTCTTTCAAACCAATTCCAACCCCTTCCAAAGGGAGGTCAAATTGATGTCGTTGCTTTGTCATTTGATGTGATGATGCGTTTCGAATTGATGATATATATATCAATTGTACAATTTGTTACAGTTGTCTGTCAATATTCGAAATATTTGCATAGAGAAAACGATCAAATAACATTTTAAAGATGCCAAAATAAAGTCACAAAATAATTGATGAACTTTTTGAAGCAAATTAGTTAAAAGGTTGAAATTTTTTGAAGTTAATTACTTTTATACCTTTCCCAGAACAAAAACAAAAAAATCTTTCTTTTAAATACATTAAACCCTTATCTAATGCAGCAATCAATCACCGAATATGACCTTTAACCCTTGACAAAAGTTTGCAGCTAAAAAGTGTTTACAATTTTATTTTACAAAATAAAAAAAAAAATTCTTTTCATTCCAAATGGGTTTTTTTATGTGTTTCTGGGAACTTGTTGAGGTTGCTTTCATTTTTGCACTTGGCTCCCGAGTGGTTATCCATGTCAATCAAGTGACGTTGGCAAGGCAAAGCAATGGGGGGGTTTGGGGGATAGAAGGGTCAGCGTCAACGCATGCAAAACTTGAATCACATTCAACAACAACAAAATGGTCAAGCAATTAAGTGTTGATTCGTTGGCCGCTGAGTGGAAAACTGGCGTCCGTCAAGCGAGACAGATAGTCAGACAGGCAGGCAGGGGGAATGGGCTAGACAGGGAGTCGGCTTGAAAGTTTGAAAAGCAACAACTAAAACAACAACAACGTTTAAACATTTTTTGCTTGATAAGATAAAAAGTTGCAGTGAACAACAAAGTCGAAAGGTCAAAGAATAAATAATAAATAAATGTTTTATAAACATAATGAAGTGTAAAATTATTAAAAAATATGTATTTCTTAATGAAAGCATTATTGTCTTAAATAGTATGATAGAAAAAATAAATCTAGTCACTTAAAATTAGTTTGTCAAATTTAATTCAAACTCCATTTGAACAAAATAATCAAAAAAATGAAACATCTCAAAGCTTTCACATTTAAATCTTCAACTTTCTTTTATACTGAAAATGCCTTTGTTCTCAGTGTAAAAACTCAAAACGCGTCGGTTCGTACTTCATTTTTTGACTTGTGGTTCTTGGTTCGTACGCGTGTTTGAACTTTGACCTGGGCTCAAAACTGTCAGTCACAGCGTTGAAGGGTTTTTTTTTTTTATATATTTTGATTATGTTTAGATGGTTGGCATAGCGTTTGGGTATGGGTTGGAGTTTGTTTTTCAAACAGTTGAGTTTTGCACAATTTAAATTACCAACAGAAGTCGCACACACACACGCACACACATCGACCCGCATGATGCGAACGGTTTCTAACTCTTTCTTGCTGATGTAACAGACAACCTGGTTTCATTTGTGGCACACAGCTTGTTCCTTCCGCACATGAAATTTAATTACGCATACGCCAAGTCACCAGCATTAAATATGTACACGTATATGTATGTAAGTAAATCTTAATGTATATGTATATGTGCACACACTTTGCCTACACACAGATATCTGGTAGAGTTCTCTGTTGGAGCTGAACCACCTTACTGGAGTTGAGTGTTTCCGTTCGCAGGTTAATGTTTAAGGTGCGAGCATATTAGCTTTGGCTGAGGTTGGAATTTTTAATCAACTTTTTAGTTACTATAATGAAATTTGCAATATCCCTCATATTAGCATATAAGCACAATTTTATTTATAAGCACCTAAAAAACCTACAAGAAAAAATGTTAGCAAATTATTTTCTCTGTTCAATTTTTTTTTTTGCTAAATTTAATCATACTTTACTTAACTTTCCCCAACCAAATTAAATTTTTTTTTTCATACCTTCCTACAATGATTTTCTTAGCAAACCTTAGCCCACCTTATTGCCAATTTCGAACGCTAGGTGGCGCAAGCAACGAGCCAAGCTCTTATTAGAATATCATGTGCCTGCAGTTGGTTTTATGATGATTTTCTTTTTTCTTTCACTCTATTTTTTTTACTCAAATGACTTTAGACATTAAATGCAGCGCATCTTACAGTCGAGCACCCTTGACTACTACCCCTTCCTTCAACGTCTCCACTGCCTGCTAGTTACATATTCATTGCGCTACGATGTGCCACGTGCCACCCACTCGCCCACTCAACCTTTCTGCCCCAACGGCCACACACCCACACACACACACTAACACACTCATCTTCTGTTAGGCTACATTTTATTTTCATTTTACTTTTGGCACACGAAACTATTTTTGCTGCTGCTGTTGTTGTTGCCTGCAGTTAATGTAATATAACCATCATCCGTAGGAGCCATAGAAGTAAGGAGAGGGGATGGGGGGTGGTTGTGTTGGCTTTAATGGTGCCGCAGTTGGATATTCTTCACTTTCGCGCCGTCGTGACTTCCACGAAAATGAAATGATTTGTATACGCGAGAAAAAAAATTATGTGCAAGTATTTTAAATACGAGTTCGTTTGTTTTTTTCTTCTTTTTCTTTTCGCTTTACAATGAGAGCGCAATTTTTCACAAGCTAGTGAGCTAGTGAGCAGACGGGGGGAAGGGGGGAAAGGTGAAGGAAAGGGTAAGGAGGGAAGGGCAGGAAGGAAAGGAAGACGTTGTCTCCTGGCTCAACATAATGAAAATGTCGAAGTGAAAGTAGTAAAATTTACATAATCTATGCGCTCGAAAATAAATGAGAAAAATTTAAAAAAAAAAGATTCCAGGGAAAAGCAAAAGTGGAAAACGGAACGGGGAAGGGATGGTGGGGGGAGCGGGATAAAAGCAGCTAGCGCAAAGATAAACATTTGATTAAGCGCATTAGATTGTATAAAAGGAAGAGGGGTGGGGGGTGGCGGTGGAATGTGAGGTAAATGGGCGTGGCAGCAGTCTGTTGATAGTTGGAAAATGTTAAAACAACTTTTGATGGCATGCGAAAAAACTTTATTGGATGTGAAAAATATTAACATAGCACGTAATAGATGAAAAGGAGGAGCGAAGGGAAGGGGTGAGAATTGTATGCAGGATTAAGCAAGAAGCAAGATTGCGAAAATCAAATACATTTAAAATGAATTTCCAGATTTGACGTCAAGAGTGGGTCAAATGCAACGAGAAAAAATGTGAGAAAATGGGAAACTGGAAAAATTATTTTCCTTGCTTTATCCCCCAAGAGAAAAGCAAGTGATGAAGTAAGCAAGTAAGATAAACAACGGCAACAAAGAAGCTAAGGGCGACACAGAAAAAGAAAAACAAACACAAAATCACTCTCGACTAATATGTTAACGGAATGTCCTAACAATTAGTTGGCTTTCAAAAGTCTTAAGAAGTTTTCGATTGAGCGCAAACTGCACTCAAGCTTAAAGTTGGACAGCTGTTAAAGCACTTAACATTGAGAGATAATTAAAATGTTGTTTGCGCAATGAATTTGTGCATTGAAAAACTTTGAAAATTGTTAACCATTTATTTTCATTCTACTGCAAATTAAATTAGTCATTTAAACTTGTAAGCTTTTTCTCTACTCTGTCGTTTTCTTTTAAAGTTTAAAAGCTGTTGCTCTCAGCTTACCTTTCGCTCGCACACACGCGTTAAAAGCTCTAAAAATGATCAGGCAAAGCTCAGCTCATAGCTCAGCCGCTGTTTAGTATCTATGCCTAGTTGTGCATACAAAAACTCCACGTCGTACGCAACTGTATTAAAAGCGGGTCTCTCTCTCTCTCTCTCTCACTTTATCGTCACGTACGCCAGTTGTCTAGTTGCTATGAGCTTCAGTCTATCATCCTTTCATCCACCACAATAGCAACAACAGCAACAAAGAGAAGGAAGCCCAGATAAGCCCAATAAAACTGTCGCCTTGGCACTTGGCGAATACATTTGCATACCGCTACTTGTTCAATGCTTCACTTGCATGCTCTCTTCTCTATCTATACCCGCTCCGTTCGCATTGTGCTTTAACAAAGCGCAAAAAAAAAACTGCAACATCAGCGCAAATAAAGTATTAGTCAGCCCCTTTTCCTTCGTATGCTTTGCTGCTTACTTCATTTTATGTATTCAAATGGAAAAAATATTCATTTATATGTGTGTGTGTGTCTGTGTTTTCGCAACATATGAAAGGAATATGCAAACGTCATCGACTATACACTTACTACAACAACAACAGCAGCTGAAGCCACTCAACTTTGATCTGCTTGCTAAAATTCCTTTAACCTTTCATCTGAAAGGTGAATTTTCGGAAGCTTTTTTTGGTTCTGCAGTCACATTAGTTCACAAAAGCTCAGCTGCTGAATCAAATGCTCAAACTCAAGACACACAAAGAGAGAGAGAGAGCGAGAGAGTGATTTGGATTTCAAGAAGATGGCAACAAAAACAACAAACGGTACATTTAATATTCTCTTTCTGTAGCATTTATTTAAAATTTATGCTGATATCTTTCCACATCGGCCTTTTCCATATTCACACAAACGCACACGTACACATGTATGTATGTATGTAAATGTATTTACTTGACTGCCATTTTGACGCAGTCTTTCACAATATGCTACATTTCCATAAATATTTAAGAAAATTTACATAAAATGTTCTGTAAAACGTCTTGTCTTCGTCGTCTTGTTGCTGTTGCTGTCTCCTGCCCAAAATATCAGAAGCAACATGCAAAAAAGAATTTAATTCATGAGGACAAAAGTCGCTGCTCTCGAAGCCTACAAAAACATATGATACAACAACAATAACACAAACAAATGCACACATACTTATGCACATATGAAACGAAAATGTAATGCAAAACGATGGGCCACACATTTTGTGTATAAATGTACATATGTATGTTTGTATATCTGTAAATGTTTATTGCCTTCTCTGTCTGTCTTTAATGTCATCTTATTCTGTACACATTTACGCGTGGCAAAAATTTGAGGTGCGTTGAGCCGCGTGAAATTGCATTAAAAGCTAATGAGCTTGAAATAAAAGACAATTTGCCTTTGAATTGAAAAAATTTTGTGTGCCTTTTGGTTTCTCTGTGTTCGTGCTTGTGGTAAAACGCCAAAGAGCATCGAGCGAATAAACAGTTAAAGTTTTTAATTTGCGCAGTAACAACGCAACGCAAACTCCAGAATGGACAGAGAAAGACAATGTAAATGCTAAGAACGCACTTTGAATACTCTTCTCTTAAGCAATGACATTTTGTATGCAAATATTTAAACTCACCTTTTTGGCGCACTCCTATTAGCTCACGTACTCGCTCTTAATCTCTCTCCAAAAAGATGTGGACAGAGAAAATGCAGTTATAACGGCACTTTGAATATATTATTTCCTCGTTTGATGCTGTTCACCTTATACGCTTCGCTCATTGCAATAATCCAAATTGCTGTTATTGTATGGCAAACATGCTGCGATAATCCAAATTGGTTTTATTTCCAATGCATTCCAATTTTCCAAGCACACGCAATTAGAGCACACGAATTCCATTCACTAATCTGATCAAGAGGTGCGCTTCGACTGACTTGAACAGTGATTCAGGCTGTGCTCTCTCACCGCACTTTCAACTCAACGCTGCGCTCAAGAGTGTGCTCTCTCGTTCTCTTTATTTTTGCTTACCGCAGTGCGGCGCAAAAAGGAGAACAACAACATGAACAGGAACAATTGAAACCGCAAGCAGCCACTAAATAACATTTTATGTTAACATCAGTTTTACGCTCAATTAAAAATAGCCACCAACTTTTGCACTCAAAGAAACAACCGCAAAAGCAACAGAGAGAACAGGAGCACAAAAGCCGCGCAGTCATCTAAGCAGTGATCAAAAAGTTCAAGCAGTGACGCGACGCTTGGCAATTTCGCTTTGATTATGTGGTGTGTGCGTGTTTTTGTAATTTGCTCTGCAACTGCAGTTAAGTGAGGTGAGTCTACACATTTACAAATTGAGTACAACTGTGTTGTTGTGCTGTTAAGTTTTCTAACCTCATCAATTGTTTGCTTTGTATCGGCTGCACTTGTCACACACACTCACAAACTATAAACATTTGCATAGAAGTAAAAGAAAGAAAGCAAACAGAGAAAAAATCTCATCAGGCCTCTGTAGAGTGTTGAGTTCTTTTTGTTACAAAAGCAGAAGCAACAACAGCTTGCCATTGCTCTTTTTGCTTTAACTCTCTCTCGCTCTCTCAATGACAATCTCTTTCGCACGCGTTGTAAAAGATGTAGGCGACTCAAATCTGGCCATAGAAAGTAATCTTAATGGCTTTTTTGTTGCTGCCAGTCCTGCCAACTGAAGGAGAAAAATGAGCAAAAAATAGAAATACTCAAAGCAGAAGGCAGGCCATGAAAATTGCAAAATGCATTCAGAGCCGTTTAGGGAGGCCAAACGCATAAATTGTGACCCAATGCAGCCACAACCCGATCTCTGTACCACAGTGTATGTTGGTGTGTGTGTATGTGTGTGTGTGTGTGGGAGAGGAAGGTAGAGAGAGGCTAAGTTGTCTGCGGATTTGAATAGCCAATTTGTTTGGCATTGTTTGCACAGATACTTTTGCCCAGGATGTGGCAAGAGAAGGACAGCGATAGGGAGAGGGAGAGGGGCTGTGGCTATGGGGAGGGGGAACGTAGAACTTGCATTTGCATTTCTAAGATAAAATGCAAATATTTCAATTTGTAACTTAAGCAAATTGCCTCAATGAGTGCAGCTGTCAGTCAGAGCGCAGGCAGGCTAGCAAAACCCGTCTAAAACCGTAACCAAAAACTCCAGTTTCAGTCTTAAGCTTTAGCCGCTTTGGGCTCCTTTCTCAAAAACAACAGAAAACAAAATCTTCAGCCTTTAGTTACAATTTATAAGCCAAATATAATATTTAAGGCTGATTGGTTTTTGTAATTGGCCGTAACTAAAACTTGGCCAACACACATAATCTAGCCAACATTGTATTTGAGTTAAGTCAGGCGGCAATTAACAGCAACAACAAAAACCAAGTAGTAGAAAATATTAAAAACTGCTTAGAACAACACAAAAATTGCAATTTGGCATTTTTGAGGAATTAGTCTGAAGAAATTAAAGATTAAATATTGAATCGTTATGGATCAATGCAATATATGGCTCCTAGAGTAGCTCAGTATGTGAAATTATTCATCTTTTAGCTATAGTTTCGATAATGTTGAACATAACCCGGAGACATCAAGCAAAACTTGCAATTTCACAAAGTAAACTTTACTTTACCCAACTGTCAATTGAAGTTTTTTTTTTGCTTTATTTGTTGTATTTCCACCTGCCCAGAACTTTCTTGATACGATTTTCCGTATATACCACTTTTCACATGGCACACTCTATCAATACACACACACACACACACAGGGAGAGAGAGTTCATGTTTATTCTTATCTTCAATTGCTAACTCAATAAAATTACTTGGGGCATAAGCAACTTGAGCTTTATTAGCCAATAATCCTTTTCTTTCTCTCTCTCTCTCTCTCGCCATTCATTCAATAGATTTACAGAACTTTCTTGCTTATTCTTACACTTTCTACTCGCTTTCTCTCTTTGTCCTAATTGCAATAAAAAACAATTTGCAACAAGTATGTGTAAATAGCGAGCAGCCATGTTAAGTATTTGTGAACAGACTTTTCTCAATGTCGAACAACTGCAACAGCAACAACAACTATACACAACAACACACATATATATATATAAATAGTATGTTCTGGTGTATGGCCAACAAAACTGTTAACAAGAGCATGCAGCATAAGAAGAACAAGGACAAGAACAGGATGAAGAGCCTAACCAAACACAACGCGTACCAACAACATTTTTGAACATCGTCGTCAACGCGCCTTGTTATGTTGTATGCGAAGAATACCCTGTATAGATTGCGTTAGGCATGTGGCATATAAGTTTCGTTCAATGTTTGTCTACCCAGCAACAAGCTAGGAAAAGGCTTTGAGTAATATAACAATATGATTTAAGCTATCTAAGCTAGAATTTCCATTTTTATTAATTATTTTTCCCCTTTATTTTTGCCCTTACCATTCATTAATTTCCTGAGTGAACCTTTTAACAGAATTTTCTTTTACTATAGTTTTAATTGCATCTCTGCTTTGATATTTCACACTTTTGAGTTTTTTGTTTCTCTTAACTTTGGTTATTAAAGCTATAAAGGTATTTTTAAACCTGAAACTAGTTTTTTGAAATGTTTTGTGTTTGTATCACTTTATTCTAAAGGCGCTGTCCAACACTGGTTTTTGAGCTGTTGTTAGTGTTAAAACTGTCAGTCAAAATGTCATTACTTTATTGTTGCTGCTGCTGTTGCAAGTTGCTGCTGCTGTTGTTGATGCCACTGTTTGGTTTTCTTGTACAAGCTCGTGTTATTCGAACACTCTGGAAGCGAGAGCGAGAGGAAGAGAGTGTAAGAGGAAGAGATGGGTATTTCAATGGGCACACACTGCTGCTGAAAGCATGCGTGCAAATGTGGTTGGGAAGGGAGAAGGGATGAAGGGGCTTAGATCTTGACACTCTTGTTTGCTAAACAATGCAATGTATGTCAAGGCAAAATATGTTCATTCAACTCAAAAACCAACGAGATGCCATCAATAATGCAACACAGCACAACGATTTTTACTTCTCTGTGTGTGTGTGTGTTGGGGTGTGTTGGGGTGTTAGGTTGTGTGTGCGGTTGGCTTGTCTACTGTTTGTTGATTATATCAATGCAATTCAAATGGAATCGAAAATAAAATCGAAATTGCTTGCGCCTGGTTGCAAAGAGTTTTTAAAAGTGAAAACGGATTGACATCTGACTAAAATGCCAAACAGTTAGTTAGTTGAAAGGTACGAAACAATGTTGGTAACTGGCAGGAATCAATCAACAATTCTATTGATTAAGCTTCTATAAATGTAATTGCAATCAATTCATAAATATAATTCAAAACAATTTGATTGCGTTCTCTTTCAAAAACCAGCTTTAAAAGTCATATTACGAAAGCTTTTAAGTGTGCAACAATGCCAAATTTAACTTACTTCATTCTCCATGCAGCTTTTCTCATCAAGTCAAGTTTAAGTACAGTTTTCCTGCCATAAAAATAAATCTCTTTCTGCCTGTTTCTTATTTTAAGCGTCTGTTTTGTTTCTTCTTTGATGTAGCGCGTAGAATCTTGACAGAATTTCCATATTTTTAATTACGTACTTTTTTTCGCAACGTTAATGCAACAAAGCAGGAAAATGCAATTGAAATTTCGCCATTCTGGAACAAAAAATTGCATAACAACTGCTATTAAAAGGCAGACAAGCAAATTAAAACTCACTGAAACAAAAAAGGGAATAGGAAAGAACTTAAAAGCATAACGCTGTGTATACCCATAAGAATAAAGAAGAAGAGCGTAACGGACAGCAGCACAAAAAGTTATAAACTTTGTTTAAAAAACAATTACAAGCTGCAAAGTAGCAACAACAACAACAACAATAACAACAAGTACAGCAAGAAAAGAAAACGAAGCATAAAGAAAATATTAAAAAATATAAAGTTTACAGTCAATAAAAAGGCAGCAAAAAGGCAAAATGCAAGAAAAACTCTTTATGACAAAAGGCAAAATAATAATAAAGATGCTCACTGAAGAGGCTCTAAGAGGGGTGAGTTGCAAGAGGGGGGGTGGTGGCAGATTCAGCTGGATAGGCACTAAACGGCCACTTAAACGTTAACTTGATTTAGCACCTCGTAACACAAAAAAAAAAAGAAAAGCAGAACAAATACAACAGCAATCCCCCAAAGAGCAACGAGTGCAGATAAATGCTGAAAAGTGCCAGCAAAGGCCATAAAAACAGATCAACAACGAATACGATATAGAGAGAGAGAGAGACAGAGTGCGATAAAAATAATAAAAAGAATATGGCCGAAGCGGAAATGACTAAAGAAATCGTGTAGAGAGCTTTTCCCAAATGGTCAGGCAATGCCATAAAGTAAATCATATGAGAGAATTTGATAATTGCCTCGCTAAAAATAAAAAGTCACTGAAAATGATCCCTCGAAATGGTATTTCGATTGTTCTACGTTAGCCATTTGCAATGGTCACGTTTTTTGGGTTTATTTATTTGTTTTGATGGAGCCATTTAAATACAATTGTTGTTGCAAGTTAGTTAACAAGACTTTTGTTTATCATGCAAAAAATCATAAGCTTAGTGAAATATTCAAAGTTGCTGTAAGAAAAACTCATTTAAAATCAGTTTGAAATATTCATTTAACACTATTAACACTTTGCTACTTGCAATTAACATTTGACGACGAGTAATTACACTAATCATAAGTTTTCCGTCAAATTACTTTGTGCAACCATGAAGCACAAGTTTAAAGCACAACTTATGCCAACTGCAACAAAAGGCAATAAGGAAAAGGCAGTCAAAAAAACAAGCAAAACTACAAAGATAACAAACTCAAACACACACACACACACACACACGGACATGTAGAGGCCTTGTGGGACAGTTCTGGGAATAGCCTGACAAGCCACAAGGGCTTCTAAATCGTGACAGGGGCGGTGTGTGGAACTCCAAAAGAAATAATGTCCTCAGGCCGCACGGGGAAATGAAAACTTCTTTGTAATGCAACCGGCAAATGGCAAATGGCAACTGGCAACTGGCAACTTTTTGTCTTTCCTTCTTCTTTTTCTTTTGTCGTGCTGCTGCTGTTGCTTAATGATTTTTTGAAGAGGGTGTTTAGGTTGTTGTCAAGAAATATGGATGTCTTTTAAAATAAACAGCATAAAGATAATAAGAATATATTCCAAGTAATTGTGTGTTTATTGCTTAAGAAACTATCTTTAGAAGCTATAAGAACTTGTTATTAGAAAAACTATCTTTAAGTTCAAGCAATATCTTCACATTTTCTAGGGTATTAAGGTAAAACGCATCAAAAGAAAAAAAGAATCCAACTGTCATTTGTTATACTTTTTTGTTGTATTTGGTGGTATTTGGTGTGTGTGTTGAATAAGTTTCTTTTGGGTCGACGAAAGTTACGCGAAACGCTTCCAGCTGATGAGTGGCATGTCAGTCAGGCTAAGGCTGAGCAAAGGACGAAAGCGAACGAACGGGGAAAGGGATGCCAAAACAACTCAAAGGAGACGACGCGTGGGAGCTGAAACTACAGTTTAAGCAAAATGACAGAAAGACAGAAAGAGAGAAAGAGAGAGCGAGATGAAAGTAAACGCAAAAAGCATAGCTTCTCTTATTTTTTTCTTTGCTAGGCATCATATTAAAATTTATCGCCCGACACTGGAAACGAGGAGGGAGAAAAAAAGGCCATACAAAATGTGATGCAAAAGCAAAAAGCGAAAGGCAAAGAATTCATCATCATTGCTCATCATCATGTGGCCGAAGGTGGCAAGCAGTCATAGTAGGCGTGGCATACAACGCTCCCAGCGGTGTAATCCACCGTTTGTTTGATGTGCCCCACCAAAAAACAAACTTGCCACAGACCACAGTTCAGCACAAGAATGAAGTTATGTTTGTGCAAAGTCGAACTCAAGATACACTACCACAATAAAAGGATAAAGTTCAATAGCTTCGGAAGCTGAAAGATTTTTCAAGTATTTTTTAATGCTTTAAGCTATTTAACAAGTGAACTGAAATTATGTTTATTAATGCGTTACATACCTCTTAACACAATCAGTATACCCTTTCACAAAATATGTCCTTTATTGTATTTCCTTTGCCGCTTCTCATTTTTGTGGCTGCTGTCTCACTTGCAGCAAAGTTAATCCTTGGGCATCAATTTCCAGGAACAATTTGAGCAACATCAAAACTTTTAATACGACCAATGATAATGGTCGCTGCCTCACCCAACCTTAACCTTGTCCCGCTGTCTGTGTGGCAACAAAAAAAAAAAGTTTTTTTTATTGCCCGGCTGCCGTAATTTCTTTGGTCCAGAGTTATTGGGGCTCAAAGTGGCGAGGAACATGGCAACCTTTCGACCCCATTCAAACACCACCAACCAACTCTCAAAGTTGCGGTCAGTTGTGGTCATTATGCTGTTTATTGAGTGCCACACCTGCCAGCGGGTGTCCTTCAGGACGCGACAGGACACTCAGGCCACTCTTACCAGCTGGCAAAACGACTCTCGCCAAATGCATTGTACTAAAGCAAATTGACGTCAAACAAAAGCTCTGCTGGAGTTGTCTGAATCAGCTTGCAGGGTTTCTGGTTTCTGTGGTTTTTGCTTTTCAAAATCAGCTTCATATATATATATGTTAGAGTGGAATTGTTATGGCATTAACCTTTTGCCAGCAATCTCAATTGAAAATGCTACAACAATGCCATTATATGTATGAATGTATTTATATTGTGTCTGCCAATTTGTTGCCCCAAACATGTTTGAATCATATCAAGATAGACAATTCTGAAAGCAATCGCTTTAATAGTTTTTATACCCTGAACCCATTAAAAATGTGTAAAGAGGGTATAATGGTTTTGTGCAAAAGTATGTAACAGGCAGAAGGAAGCTTCTCCGACGCTTTAAAGTATATATGTTCTTGATCAGCATCAACAGCCGAGTCGATATAGCCATGGCAGTACAAGTATGTTTTCGATTTTCGATAACTCTTCTAGTTTCCGATACACACATGGGATCGATAACAACAAAAACTTGAATTTGGAAAACTTTGGGAAGGAGTTTGAAGCATTAGACAAAATAATGACAATCAGTGAAATTTTTTATTGAAATCGGTTGAAAAACACCGGAGATATGAAACATTGAAATGGAGTATGCAGTAAAACTTTTTATTTAAATCTTCCCTTTCAAATTTATATTCTGACATTTAAATCAACAAAAACTATTTTATTTTTATATGTTCTCTGCTTATTACTCTTTTTTAAACTTTTTTAAACCGTTTGCAAACAACATCAGTTGTCAAAGTTTGCTGGCTTTAACTTAACAAACAAACTAACATTTTCTCATTAACTTGCAATTATGCAAACAACTCGCAATTACACGCATAAAACGTGGATGATGAAATGTTTTCTGCTGCTGCCATTTATGCAACAATGTCTGTCTGTGTGTCTGTCTGTGTGTGTGTGTGTGTGCTTGGTGCTGCCAACTTGTGTGCTGTTCTCGATAAATGAGGAATAATCGCATTTGTGTTGTTGCTCAAAGTGTGATCAACGCTTGGCAAAGCCACAGCAGCTGGCAACGAAATGAATACAGCTTGCAAAAAGGACAATTAAGGCCAACACAAAACGTTGCAATTAGGTGAAGCCAGGAATGCAAGTCAAACAACAAGGACCACAAGCAGGACGAAAGGTGAAAAACCAGGAATCCCTCCATGCGAAATGCGCAGGTGGAAGACAAAAATGATGCAACAAACAAACTTGCAACAGCGCCAGCTTGCATGTTGTTTTTGGTAACAAAAAAACACAATTTGCTCTGGCGGCGGCAAAGGGTTGCCGCATCTACACTAAGAGAAAAAATTTAATTGAAATTTAGAAAAAAAACTGAAAATTATAAAAAATAAAATTCCTAAAAAATATCTATACAATTTTAATAAGAATTTTTTTCTATGTAAAAATTGTTTCCATTAAAATGATTTTGTCTATGTTGCGACATAGTTTTTCATTCAGTGCCGCAGGACGGCGCCAATAATGGGGCAGACAACAATAAGCTTAGCAAGCAGCAGCGACCTCGGATAACAACAACAGCAGCAAGGCATCGAGGTGTGTGTGTGTGTGGGTGTGTGTGTGCGTGTGTGTGGGAACTCTGTTCGATGTTGAAACAAGTTTATCAACGTGTGAAAATTGCAAAGTGCAATATGCGCGAACAACAACAACAACAACAATGAATGAGGCATCATGCCAGCAGAGGCAACAACAACGTTCTGACGGCCGCATATTCAAATGCAAATCACGTCATCAATATGCAGTGCACACACACCAAACACACACACACATAAACACACACACATGCATGAGACATCTCTCTAGCACCCACACCTCCATAAAGCAACCACAAGTATCACTTCTTGTTTCTCGCCTTCCCTCGCTCGGTTTGCCATATCGAACGTTGCACTTTGGAAAAATTATCCATGGACCAAGTTCAATTTTGTGGCTCAATATGGGCAAAACTTGCTACTGCTACTTTTGCTCTGCTCCTGTTCCTTTGCTCCTTTTGCTTCTGCTGCTCGAACTTCTGCTGATGAAGCTCAAAATTCTTGACGATGGCAATTTTCTTCTTGCTGCTGCCGTTAAGTAACACGTGTCATTTATATCAACTCCTAATGATGGACAGTAAAAACTTGCAGGTTTTTAATTATAATGCAACGGTGCAGAGTTCCTATCTCGTTTTTTTTTGATAAGGTATAAGCGAGGGTTGCTTGTTAGGTTTGGTTATATATATATTTCAAGCTTTTATCTTCCTTTATGGATTAAGTATTCAGACCGAGAATTTGACAACATAGATAAATGAAACGAAATGACTTATGAGGAAAAAAAAGCATTATCATATTTGAATGCAGTATTATTATTAAAATCAAGCCACGAATAAAACATCTTTTTTTTTGAAAATCTGTTAAGTTTTGACAAAGTTATGGGCTTTGAAAGTTTTGCATCCTTCCCCATGTGGAATTTTAAAATGAATTTCGAGGAAAAAAAACATTTTCAACTTTGAATGCAGTATAATTATTAAGACCAAGCCACGAATAAAACATCTTACCTTTTGAAAATCCGTTAATTTTTGACAAAGTTATGAGTTCGGAAAGTTTTACATCCGTTCCCATGCAATTATGAAATGAATTTTAAGAAAAAAAAAATGTTGTTAATACCGCACATACAGCTTGTTTTATTCCATTTCAACATCTACCCGCCCTTATTGAAAGACCCTTTATGAAAAATAAACTTAAATTCCTTCATTAATGTGACTATTAAGCTATATTACTGAATATATAAATTGTATATAAAATCCTCAACCTTTTAACAAGTTAAGTTTTCTACCAACCTTCCAAATTGTTCTAGTTAAGTTTGTGTCCCTTAACGTTTGTGGCAACCCTCTCTTCCATTTACCACTTAGGTCATCTCAATTTAGTTGAGCGCTTGTGTTTGTATTTTATCAAAGGCTACGATAACGACGACACTTTGCCTGCCTGACATCGATTTAAAGTTACTCTATGTCTTTCATTCCCTTTCCTTTGTTTTTTTTTTTGGCCAAGCATCTTTCGGGCTATGGAAACTCATCAAGCTCACTCTCTCTCTCTCTCTCTCTCTCTCTGTCTCTCCCGCTTTTCAATCTCAATGGCTCGTCACGCTGCCAGGCAAGGAGTAGGTGGTAGTGGGGAAAAAAAAAATTATAAGTCACTCACTTAAAAGTTCAGCGGCTGCAACGTTGCAAAAGTTTGCTCACTGCAGCATGTCCCTGTGTCCTGTGTGTCCTGTATGTCGCTACTATGTCCATGTCCTGCCTTGCCGGAGCTGGTCAGTTAGTTTCAATTTTAGTTTTTCAGCTTTTCAGTTTCGAGCTGCTTCCCCATACAAATATATATATATATGGTTGGCTTTACATTTTTTTCTGGTTTTTTTTTGGCAGCTGGTACGCTGATTACATGTGACAAGTTAATGAGTTTGCGGCCAAACATGGCCTGTTAAGCAAATAAATTAATTAGCGCTCTAATTGAGTTTTTCTTTTCAACTCCAACCCCCTTTTTGATTGGCTGGCTATTAATTGATGAGCTCTCAAGCGAGCTAAAAATCGCACTTTAAATTTAACTATAATTTACGTTTTAATTATGCTCGTGCAATCATGCAATGCAAACATTGTCCCAATCGGAATCGGAATCAGAAGCCAAAAGTTCTGTATGCATTTTAATTTTTCATAAGTAAGCCGCCAGCAAAATGGCAGCGTTAAATTGCATTTTTAAATTGCAAAAGTTAAGGGTGGCTACCACAAGTAGTCGACTTGAGGATACCCTTACTTAAAGTGAGAAAAATAATCTTATATTTATTATTGTATCTATCTTTTACACATTAGCTAAGTTGCTAATAATTTTTTCATATATTTGTACTCCTTTCAGGTATGTATCCGCACCAATCCACTCATCGTGATCGTGCAGTAATACTGGTGTATTATTCATGGGCGAGAAACCCAAGGCAGGTATGCCAGACTTACGCAAATAACGACTATCTGTGCCGCCAGTAAAGATTTGTGGTCGTATATCCAGACCTCTGCAAAGATAAAAAAAAAATATAGTAGAAGATATAATCAAAGAAAGTTCACAGTAGAAACGTCACTTACAACTCGTCAGTGGCACTTTTAAAGGCCAGCCAGTAGGGATTACTACAATCGGTTGCTGTAGGTGGCACATATGGATGTTTCTGATCAAATTCCAGCTCAATATCTCCACCAGCCTCGGCCATCCAGGCATTTAACTGAGTTCAACGTTATGCAAAATATTTAAGAAACTCGAAATCAAAACTGTATTTTACTCACTTCAGCGAAAAACTCTTCGTGATCCACATCGAGTGCGAGGCGACAATCGAAGCCAGCTGTAAGTTGTGGTGGCACCACATTGCTTTGCACTCCACCACCAATGCGCGTTAGATTTATTGTCGTCACATCGCCTATTTTAAGCTCAGGATTATTGTCAAGGCGTGCCACTTGTTGCTTACGTATTTGCATCATTTTATCTAAAATAAAGTACAACTTCTCGCCAGCTGTATTTGGCAGCAAGAGCGAACCGTGTCCCGCAGTGCCCGATATCTTGAATGTCATGCCTGTGTATAGCAGAGAATTTTAATGAACTTAGTTTCTTGATTTGTCAATTGGATTCGTTGTACTTACGCCAAACACTGCGCTCAGCATAGAACACGGGAAAATCTGGAGTTGGCGAGGCGAGTCCTTCATCCAATCCAAAGCCAATGTTTAAAGCGCGAAACTCTTCGGTCTCCACAAAGGGACGCATGCCACGCCGGCCACCCATTTCTTCATCTGAGAATGCATTCGGAAATAGATCAAATTCACTTCCAACTTGCCACTTGAACAAACTTTGAACCTACCTGCCACAAAAGACATGTGTATGGTGCGTTTGAACTTGGCTCCATTGTTTGAGTGTTTGAGTGCTCGAATTGCCGCCAGATATTGCATTCCGACACATTTCATGTCTTGTGTGCCACGGGCAAAGATGCGACCCTTATCGTCCATTTCGGCACCAAAGGGTGCATGTGTCCAGTTCTCCTTGAAGACAGGCACCACATCCATATGAGAATTGAGCAGTATGGCCGGCAGTTGAGGCTTCTGGCCCTGCCAGCTGATGACAGCCACTGGATTCTCGGCATCAAATGGATAATGAACAGCTATGGGCAACTCCAGCTGCTCAGCCTGTCGTTTTAGGAATTCCAAGCAGGGAGCTGAGAAGAATTGATATTAGATAGAAAGTTCAATAAGTATTACTTGATGTTGTCAGAACTGACCGTAGTTGGGATTCGGATGCACACTAGGTATGCGTAGATATTCGCGAAAGTATTGTATCTCCTCATTAGATTCCCAGAACTCAGAGCTCATGTTATTGCTATTGTTTTGTGACAAAGCCACCTCCGCTACGTTGAACAGTTTCAGTTAAACTGCTTTGTCTATGCGACATTTTGCCTATGTGGAGAGGGAGAGGGATAGAGAGAGTGAGTGAGAACTCTATGTAATCTAATCACAGTGCGCTGTGTGTCCAATTCCGAGTCGCAGTTCGACCTCGAGATAGATAGTGAAGGGCCACAGCGGGTTGCTTGTGGAAAGGGGGGATTTTACTCACAGCTATGATAAAATGTGGCGAGCAGTTTGACGGATACAAATAATTGAGTTTAATTAACGCTTAACGCTGTTGTTCAATTGTTTAAATTCTATCTGTTGTTTTAGCTTGAAACCAGATTTCAACTATGAGCTAATTGATATTGAAACCAGTTACGATTTTCGGTTAGTTTTAGACACAAAAAAACCCACATAACAGGTTTTTACAAATGAAGCAAATGTAATATGCAAACTGTGTCGAATCTTTACGATGAGAAGCAATTTAACGTTTATCTGTAATTAACAGTTTCTTTTTATACTGATAACTTATCAGTTTATAAATTTCACTTGCAGTGCGATAAGATTTTCCATTAGGTTAATGGGCTTCAATCTCATGTAACGTAGCTATTAAGTACTTGAGGCAATATTTGAAATGAAGTAGAACTATTTTAAGCATACATATTGATGTGAATGAAGTTGTTAATACACTTTCCAAAGCTAAAGTATCAAATATAAATTGTATTCAAGTCATTTAGCGGCAGTTCGTTGAACTGGTTTTGGCTGGCATTTTAAGGAAGGGCGGAAAATAAAGGGGAGTTGCCAAACAAAACTTTACTTTTTTGGCCAGTGCCAAGAGCAGACATTTCATGTATATTTACTGCAGTTGGTGTTGCTTGTTTGTTTGTTAGTTGATGCTGTTGTTGTTGATGCTGTTGCTGTTGTTGTTGTTGTTGTCGTTGTTGTTGTTGTGCCTGTGCACATCATTAAGCGATAATTATTTGGAGCGTGGCGAAATAAATGCTGTAAATTATTGCAATATTAGAAACAGGCTTTGCAAAATGTAAAGAAGATAAAATAAGAACATAAATAATAACGAAACTATTGAATAACTTAAGTAAGCTTTTAAGGCTTTATTTTAGTTGAACAAACTAACAGTTTGATATGCAAATTTGTTTATTAGTTTATGAAAAATCAATGAAATCCCTGGCAAATGTTGTAGCTGCCTTTTTCAATCAAAAAGTTTCTGTTTCCTTCAACCCATCCTTATTAGCATTTCAAATCGATGAATAGAGCTAAAAATCTATGTAAAAAATGTTGTCAAACATATTTGGGCAGCGCAGTCCCTAACCTACTTGTTTAAGCCATTCCATTGAGCAAGATGCTTTGCAAATTAATTTTGTCTTTGCCATGGCAAGAAAGCTGTGAATGCGTACCCAAGGACTGACCTAAGTCAAACAATTGACTTGGGGACTCTGTGGACATGGGCACAAAAAGGCGAGCAACCAACGAACGAACTCCAAACGAGATTTCCAGTCTATTTATTTGCCAATTTGGAAAAGGCAAAAGCCAGAAAGCCAGCTAAGAAGCAAATAAATATCTTATTTCCAAGAAATTCAAAAAAAATAAATAAAAATAAAAACTGTGTCATTTTCTAAAGCAAAAGAAAAGGCAGAAAAAGTAACAAAACACGACATGTCTCAACACAAACCAAACACAACATAAAGCCATATCTTTCCCCCCCCCCCCTTTCTTTTACTCCTTTCCCATCTCTTCATACAGTCTGACTAATTTTTGGGTATAAGTCTAAAGGAAATAAAGCGAGTTGTCTTTGAATTACGTCAGGCAAAGAATTGAGCCAAGCAACAAGAACAACATTTCTTTGCATGGCAACATGGAAAAAGAAATACACATACACAAAACAAAATACATACATGTTCTGCAGTTGGTAGCACATTCACATACATTCACAGTCCCACTACCCCTCGTTACCGCCCAATGGCCCGGCTGAAGTGGATTTCCCAAATGACTTTGTCCTTTAGCATTTGCATTTCAAATTCGTATCGAAAGCTTTTTGGCCTTTTGCGAGCTTTGCAGTTAATTGGAAAATCACAAAAGCCTCCCAATAGCTAATCAGACCTCATTTCAATGCTCTTCTTCCTCGCCTTCCCCCGCTATTCATCTCTCTTAAAACATTTCCTAATTAATTGCTCTAGCATATGCCTTATAAGTGAATGCGGCCAGAAGAAATCGGTCGAACATGTGTAATTGAATTGTCGTTAATTGAAAGGCCTCATCATCATCATCATCATCATCATCATCGTCATCATCGTCGGCAGCATCAACGAAGATTGTCTTTATTTACATTGTGTTCCTCAACATCATTCTCATTATCAACAGTAGCAGCAACGTTTGAAGTTGAAACAACTTTTGTGTCGCCGGCCATTGAAAAATAATATTTGTTATTTTTGGCAAGAGCAAAGCAAAACAGAAACCGCACAAAACCAACAACACAAACAAAAGCAACAACAATAACAGCAACAACAGTGAGAGTTTTTATACACAAAAACAATTGACACAGAACTTCTCGTTGTTGAACATTGAATACACTGCTTTAAAACTTTATTTTTAGTTTTAAGCATTTTTTTGTATATTTAAAGTGTTAAGGATTTGGCTTAAACTTATGAAATCATTGTACTTAAACATTTTGTAGATTGAAGTTTTGATCAGAACACTTTTCTAAACACTTTTGAAACTTTCACTGAACGAAAACAACTTAGCAAAAAATGAGTTGACTGTTTCTTGGCTTTTTTTTTCTGGTTTCTTAGCTTGCCGTCAGAGACAAGAGGCTTTAAAATATTTATGTATATATATATATATATATGTGTACATATGCAAAGCACAAAAAATATGCAGGCGTCGCTGGATCCACATACATTTGCATAATTATTAGATAAATAACAAGAATCTTACAGCAATAACAAAATGAAAGCCTCCTCCACCTCTACCCCCCCACTGCCAGCTTTAACTCAAGCAGGAATCTTAACTTTTATTTGATTTCTGACTTGCAAACAACAACAACAATCCGAAGAAGAACAGCAAACACATCTAGAATTTATGCAAATATGAGTGGGCGTGGCAGCGGTTGCCTTATCTCACTGTTAAAATAATAAACAATAAGAATGAGAGCCAGTTGAAAGGAGAGCGAGCGCTTGTGAAAGTTGAAAGTTGAGAGTGTGACAAGCGGATGTCGTTGTGTGGCACACATATTTCACAAAAAGTGCCAAACAGGAAACGCACACGACGACATTTTGTAAAATTTATTGCAAAATGGCCGCCAACGTTGATGCCGTGGACAACATACGACTAGTGGCCAGGCAATTTGTGCAATGCTTTCTTTTCTACTATATATATATATATATATGTAACCATTCTACCATACTGCCATTCGGGATAGCCAAGCATCCTGCCTGCTGCCTGTTCGGTTTTGCTGGCAGTTGTTGGCAGTCGGCTTAAGTGCTCCTGAAATGCAGATTCAAACTTTGTGACCTCCAGCTGCATTAACTTTTGACACATTGATTACCACAGTCTCTCAGTCTAACGAAACAGCTAATGGAAGGGATGCACAAGCAATTGTTAACCATATATGGTTTTGGTTTCTCATACCCTTCTTTTATCTAGTTGTTATACTTTTATTCTCCATCCATAGTTAGGAAATATTATTCTAGTATATTCCTTACTTATGCTACAGCAATGAAAACTACAACTAAAAAAGAAAAATTGGTTAGCTTAAACCTCAAACCATAACCGAATCGCAAAACCATATTCAATAACCGTTACCCTGATACAACTGTCAAAATGTTCTGGCAAAATGTTCGCAAATTGTTAAGGAAATGTTCAAGTTGTTTAAATGAGTTCATTTGAATTTGAGTGTCAGCCTGGTGCACATATTAAATGTCTTTTCCATGTTTCAGTTGGCCTTATGAAATTTTAATGGCTCCACCGTTAAAAATGTGTTCCATATATTTTGACAGACGTTAGCAGAGCGAAGAAGGATGCGAGGAAGATGAAAGGGGGGTTTTTTTTTATGCAGGTAAATTTGGGTCAGTTATGTGCTCGGCTCGGTGTGTTAAATGTTAAATGTGTTAATTAGAAGTGACAAGGAATCGAGAAAGGATTTTTAAGACTGTTAAAATGAAGTGAATATGCAAAACCAGAGCAATAACGACACACAATTTGGGTTATATTGAATAAAAAATAAGTTATGCGGGCGCGAAGAAATACTCAATGGAAGTACTTATAAATAATGACAAGGGTTTGGCAAGAAAAATATAAAACAGAGATGAAAAAGGTTAAAAAAGATATAAAATAAAAATTGTATATATACGAAAAAAAAAGTTAAGTAATTGGCACAACTTAACAAGATGTGGAAAAACTTAATCAAACTCATAAAGAAAATTTGTATCGATTTTATTTTGATAAAGCTGTTTCTCAAAACTTTTTAATGAACGTTATCAATCCTTAAAAGCGGCTCGAAATCTATCCAATCGCAAGCGCAGTTGAAGAAAGATCTTTAAATGAATGAATTGGGTTGGGCTTTATCTTATTACCAATCAGCTAAGGAATGTAAAATCGTTTGCCACGCCCATTTGCTCTTTGCACGCCCATAAACAAGTACAATTTCAACATTTTCCACGCCCATTAATTAAACACAGAACAACAAAAACAGCAACAAACAAACAGGATCTGGAGTTTCGACTAACCAAAAGCGCTCAATTAAGCATACGCCATGGTGGGCGTCTGTCTGAATGTCGACCAATTAAATGCCACGCCTAGCAACTTTTCTGCAGAAATAAAATTAAAAACAATAAGCACCTCGCCAGCACCGGGGCGAGCTTCCCCCTTCTGCCTGCCCTCCAATCCGTGCATTTAATTGAAAACTTACCAAAAAGGAAGCAGCCACAATCGAAGCGGACAACGTCCAGAAAGAGCAAAAGAGAATAAGAGACAATCTCGCCTCTTTAGACATTCTGGCTTCAGTTTCAGTTTTTAAGCTTCAAAGCTTGCTCATAAATAGTCAAATATGTCAGTGGGCGAAATGAAAATTTGTGCTTTTAATGCTCTGTGGATATCCTTTATAGCTCCTTCTGTTGTCCTGTCAATCACGCTCCTTTCGTTGCTGATTACACGACGCAGCCATTTAGTTGAACCACCCCCAACCCACCACCACCGTCTACCGTCTACCATCCACCGTCCACCGTCCATGGCTGCCTGACATATTAATGAAGCACAGGCCAGGCAGATTGGTTAAATGAATGCCAAAGTTGTGGGACAAGTAGCAGAAGCAGCATCAGCATCAGCAGCCGAGGCAGCATTTTAAATCAATTCACGAAACAATTAAAACTTGACTTTGCTGGATTACACACTCTGTAAACTGTATGTCAATCAAAAAGGGGATGTTGACGCTGCGAAACTATCAAAGAATGAGTTTACTAAAAAACATCGATTAATATCGTTAAGAAACACTGTTTTTTAACGTTAAATCGTTCACAAAATAAGAAAAAATGGATACTTTTCGTATCTCTAATAGCTTTGTCACGTTCTATAGATAATGTCCTAGTCGAGATTATCATCTTTCAAGCGTAGTCTGCCTTGTCAGACATTGCGCATACGACATGTGTGAGCGTTGCGGTTCTGAGTTAAAGTTTTGCATTTGGCCCCGTTTTGCACATTTACCAAATGAGAAAAAGGATGGCGACAAAGTTTTTCAAAACATTTAGCTGTGCATGTTGGCTTTTTTTTCCTTTTTTTTTATATTTGTTTGTTTGTTCTGCTCTGGGCCAGACTTGGAGTCAAATGCACTCACAAAGCACTTAACTTATGCTGAAAAGTTGCTTCCAGCTATGCGACGTCTTTCAATGCTGTCGCTGTCTCTGTCTTAGTGTCTCTTTGTAGTTTTCTCTCTGTCTAACTGTCTGCGCTTTGCATAATTAATGTTTTAATGTCAATCATACGCACTGTGCGCCATGAAATATATGCATACTGTTTATCGCGTTTTCAATTTACACACACACACACACACATACAGACAAAGAGAATCCGCTGCGTTTTCTCTTTTGTGTCTTCTAACAGTTTTGGCTTGGCTGGCAACAAAAGTTCAGCGCTCACAAACTTTGGCATGTAATTAAATTTGTAATATTTCGCTCTCTTGCGGATAATGAAGATTGCATAATTGGCATTAATTGTGTAAGTCAGCTCAACTTGATTGGTTTTGAAAGGGACGACGGCTCTAATGAAAACGCTTTAAATAATAAGTTTTGAAAACTATTCAAAAGTCAAAATGTAGAATGTCAGGGTTTTGTGTCATTTGTGGCAAGAAGTTTTCTTTTGTAGCAAAATGAATTTATGATTAAGTTCAAGCTTTGATTTCTAAGAAATCTGTTTCAAATTTTACACAAGGTTTTTCTTTTCTAATTTATACTTACATAAAACACATTTATTTGAAGTTTTCCAAGAATTTTGTAAACTACATAGAAGATACTTTGCATTGGGGAAACTTTCCACTTATAAAAGCATAAAAGAGATCTGAGAAAATCGTTCAAGGTTTCTGGCTTTCCAAGAACTCATGGCAGATTTCAATCGAAAGCTCTTTAAAGCTTTTGCTCCTGTTTTTATTTACAAGTCAATGCTTTCGGGAATCAATTACTCCACAAATATCTATTTAACTTGAAGTCATGTTTTTTTTTTATTTATTGCATTGTTTATTTAAAAATTATTCTTACATAAAATGTGTACTTAAATCATTTTTAACCACCACTTTCATTTTACTTAGGATAAACCTTTCAATTTCATATATTTTCCTTGGATCTCTGCTCAAATTGCATTTTCCTGCTCGTTTTCTACTTAATTTCCTGCCAAGTTCATTTCAAGTGTTTGCAGATCACAAGTCAAAGCAGACAAACAATAATGTATCCATGTAAACTCAACGCTTTGCGCACACCTGGTGCCAGTATCTATGAGATGGGCGGGGGTTTGGGGGTGAGGATACCGTAGCTAGGTATCTGTAGCAGATATTTGCTTGAAAATTGATTACACATGACACGCCCACATACAACACCTACTTTACGTACACTTACGACCGCCCGCACAGCTGCTAATGGGCAAAAAAGCAAACAGAGTGAAAGCGACAAAAAGAAAACTTCACCCAAACACACTGACACACACACACACACAAGCACAACAGGCAACATGAGATGAAAAATTACAACAAATATTAACAACACTAACAACAATCAGACGTAACAACAATGACAATAGAAAATAGTAATGGCATTGACAATAACAACAACAAACACACACCAATACACTCAACAATAGCTTGCCACTATTTGTACAAATAGCAAAGGGCGAAGATTTTGAGCTCACGAAAAATCCATGTGAACAATGTGACAAACGATGTGTGAAGCAGTTTGTTGGCTAAGAAAGCTGAAAGCGTGAAGTGACGAATAGAAAAAAAAACACACGCAGACAAAAAGGTCGTCGGGAGCAGTGGAATAGCCAAATCTAACCACACACACACACACACACATCTACAGTTATCAAAGGACTTACAAGACGCAGCAGATACAAGAGCGCACATAACGTATACGCAACGTGGCAAACAAACTTGGTCATTTTTCATGCCGACAACGACAACGACGAGGACGACGGCGACAACGATGACTACAAATCGTGACAAATTCTTGATGCGGGTTAAGTTACACATTTCTTTTGCCTTATTTCTTTATATATATATATATATGTTTGTACATTTTTCCATCTTGTCTTATTTTTGTCTGTGCTCAACTTTTTGGCTTTTAAGCACACAAAAATTTTCAAATTTTTGCCGCTTGCGTTCATTGTGGACTTTTGCATTAGGTTTTTTGTCACTTTAGCATTTGCTTATTCAATTCATCTGCCTGGAAAGCCATTAGCCATAAAAGGGATTCACACCAATTCCAACACCGACCTCACATACACACACCCATACATACACACTCCACGTGGCAATAAAAAAAAAACAGCAGAAGAAATATTCTTATATTTTGAATATTTTTCACATTCGGCTTTTCCATTTCGCTCTCTTGTCATCATCATCATAGTCATCTATTTTATTTTATATTTTTTTCTACATTCACTTAAAAAAAAATGAGAAAAAACAACAACTTTAGCATGCATGCAAAACAAAGTTCTTTTTGCTGCTGTTGGCATAAATTAAATATACATCAAAATGGCATAAATGACAGTACAAACTGGATATGATGACTGCAGTTTGAATGCATTTTATATTAAAGTTTCTAAACGGAAAATTTTTTTTATTTCTTTTCTTAACCATTTAAACTTCCATAAATATAAATGCTATGCTATGTTGAGTTATGGCATATAATATTTAATTATATGCGAGGCTTGACTGTGGGCCATCCTTTATGTGCTTTCTACCTGCAGACCCATTATCGTCTGAGGGTCATATTCAATGACAGCATTTTTAATGCAATTTATGGTCGTTAAGGCGACAAAATATAATAAAAATGAATAATATTTCAACTGTGCTGTGCGTGTGGCAATGTACCGCTTGCCACAAGCTGCAAATGTTTGTGTTTGTGTGTGTGTGTGTGTGTGTGTGTGGGTGTGGCACATGCAACACGTGACAGAGCAAGCAGAGAGACGAGAAGCGTCGCGTCGCGAATCAAATTTATGAGTGCCACAAAATAAATCGACGCGCCAAATGTGCGAAACAATGCATAACTCAAAGGATTCGAAAAAAGCAACAAGAGAGAGAGAGAGAGAGAGAAAAAACCAAAACCAGAATAGCAACATAATGTAATAATAATAAAATTGTTGTTTATGACATGCCATATGCATTAACAGTATTTGCCACAATTATGCGATTCGTTTGAACATATACACGTACAAAAAATAATATTATGTATACGCACAAACACATTTTTATTGTATGACAAATGAAACCCAAACATTGGTTAACCAAACATGCTTAAAAAATAAATATTTATGAAAAATTTCAGCTGCTCATTAAACCGATATTAAAATCAAACTCTATAAGGCACTACTGCACGTAACTAGATAAACAGTATGGGAAATAATCGATTTTGTATAATGTACAAACAAGCACATTAACGCTTTAAACTCAGGGCCCAGAGCTAAAATGTGTGTTGTGACCACAAATCCAATCAATATTGAATGCCGCTTTTAAAAACTCATAAGCTATAAGCCACACATAATTAATGGGCTTTAAACTGAATATTATAAACATGACAGGTACCCAAAACACTCCTTTTCGCTGTCTAGTGCAGCAGTGTTAAGCATTTCAATTAATCAAAATATAACATTAGCTACGAGAAGCTTGAATACTCTTACACATAGTAGACAAAAGAAGGTAGGGCATCTTTAAGTTTCATTTGAATGTTGAATGTATACAAACGCTTTTCAGTATTAAGTTGTAGCAAAAAGCTATGCTGAACAGCAATTTTGGTGTTGCTAACAAGTTGAAACAATTTTTTATTTATAAACTGTATAAAAAAAATACATTTTGGTATTCAACTTCAAAGTCGATTAACTAAACTATGCAATGTGAGTTGAAAGGGTTATAAAAACATGTTATATAAGTTGAATAAAAATTTGAAAATAAAATATATTCATGAAATATAATGCATCAGATGTGTAAAGTCAAAGAGATCAAAGAGATAAAGCCAAAAGGCACGTACAAATGGAAATCAATACAGGGTCTAAAATACACACATACGCATAATCACACACGTACGCACACGCGCACACACACACACACACACACACACATAGAAAGAAAGAGAGAAGAGCAGCTTGCTAACATTTATTTCAATATACGAAAGCCCCGAACATTATGACCAAGGCAAAATGTTCATAAAAAATTCAAAACGCCCTAAGTAGTAACAGCAACAACAACAACAACCAAAACAACAAGAAAAGTGCACACATCGAGTATATCAGGTGAGTGGGCTGGTTCTTAGTGAATGCTTGGAGGTGGGTTTGGCTATCAACTTCAGTGTGGAGTCAACTGAACATTTTTAGCTCGTTGTTTAAACTGACCTCGACACGCATGTTTATGCGCTTTTTACAGCTGCTACAAACGCTTATCTGCAAACTCAAAGCGCCACCCACACACATTCCCACAAAAAGGAAAAACTTTTACTCCTGTGGGTGTGTGTGTGTGTGTGTTGTTTGGGAAATGTTTTTTAAAATAAACTTTGCGGTCATTTTACTAAATGTTTCTAAGCATAAAGGTGATGGGGTCGGGCCCGTCCGGGATGGTATGTGTGTTTGTGGGTGTGTGTGTCAGGTGAGGGGCCAAACAGCTCGTTAAAGGCACGCAAAATTTATGGGTCAGCTTAGCATCGCCTATCGTTGGGGCATCGCATCAGTTAAAGCATCACATCGCATCACAAAGCCGCGAAGCGGTCACAACTTGTTTTCCTCAACTTCTCCTCGCCTCGTTGTTGTTGTTGCTGTTTTTAAGCTTGAACTGCTGTTTTCCTTCCTTCTCATTCTCACGTTTTTTTTTTTGGTTTTGCTCGTAAGATTTTTGAGTGGACTGAGATTTTGGTTATTTTTGGGGTTATGCATGCTCGCGCTTTGAGCAAAAGTTATTTATGTCCTTTTGATGGTCGCTGTGGCACAACCAAGCGGCGCGACACTCTCTCAAATAGCCCAACCACTAATTGGATTTAATGGGTCCAAAGCCCAAACTGAATAACCTAATTTAAAAGCCAACGCTGCATATCAAAAGTGAAAGGCAATTTTGGTTAAAGTTGAAACAGTCAGTTTGTAGTTTTTGCGAATGGGATGGCAAGAAGTTAGTTAGGGAAATTTTAGGGTTTCAAAGTGAATGTTTGAACATTTTATTTGTATTTTAAATTCGTTTTACGGTCGTGAATTAAGAGACAAAAAGTACTTTGTCTTTTATGACACACACACACACACACACACACATACACACACAACTTCTACTGATGGCACTGTGTTGAGTCCAATATTGAGAACTTTCATTTCAAGTTTGCAAACAAAAGATACAAATGAAACGCACATTTCATTTCGAACAATATGAAGAAGATGTCTGAGATGTGCCGCAAGTAAATGAAATGACGGCCAACGGAAACGGAAATTTCATTTCAGAGTTGTTCATAAAACTCGCAGCGCTAAGAAATTGGCCATTGGCAAAAGTTGCCGAGATATATACGAGTGTGTAAGTGTGTATGTGTGTGTGTGTGTGTGTGTGTGTGTATGTTCTTTAGTCCCTGCTCGAGCGCCACCTGCCAAAAGATAAAACGCACTTACAGTTACAGGCACTCAAAAAAATAAACAGAAATGAAAGTAAAAAGTAAGAATGGGGAAAATAACTGAAAAGCGGGAAGAAAAGAGAAAGAGAGAGAGAGTGGGAGAGAAAACGCAGCAGCAAATATAACACATGCGATGTTTTTCTTTTATTATGTTTGAACTTTAACACAGCTACAATATAAATTAAAATGCCGGGCACTTCACATGCAGAATGAGCAAGAGGGAATGTGAAAAGAGCGAGCAGATGAAAGGAGGATGAGCTGAGCGTACAATGCGAATGTTGTTCGTTGAAGTTTATGTGCTTTTGCTTGCTTTCTCTATCTCTCTCTTTCACTCTCTCTCTCTTTCTCTCTCTTCTTTTCTCTTTTCACTTCACACACTATCTCTTTCGGTTGCCTTTGAGGCTGCGCTTGCACTTAGCTCGCCTCCTGCTGTCATATGAAATTTTGGTTGAATTTACACACACACGCGTATGTACTACTACACTTAGAGAAAAATATGGCTAAAAGTTATTTTAAAATACTAAAATAGTGTAATGAAAACAATTTTAAAGATAAAAAATGGTAAATCATAAAGAAATATCAAAATTTACTTAAATTAAGTAAGTTTGTTCGATTTTTCAGAAAATTCTAATTAAAAATCTCGATTACAAGTCAAGAAAAAACAAACTTCTATATGTCTTTGATAGATAACAAGTTTTTCTTCGAGTGTACACATCCAAAGCATATAAATTGGCTGGGCCTACAGATACACAAGTGCGACGGTGTCGGTCGTTAGTGAGAAGCGAGTGAGTGCAGGATGTTGAAACAGATTCGACTCTTAATAATTTCCGCACTCGAGTTGATCGAAATCATAAAATTTGATGAGAATGCCAACAACGCGTAAGTGGCAGGCAACTCTCTATCTCTTTCACTCTCTCTATCATGCTGTGCGGTGCGTGTGTATGTGTTAGTGTGGCCCAAACAGACAGACAAACGGCAACAATGCGACTGACAGAAGGACAGACACATCAAACCAAAAACCCAGAAAGCCAGTGAACAAATAATAAAAAAAAAACCTTTTTAAAGCCACAGGGTAAGTGAGCATAAAGTTTTTTTCCATTTTTGTCCGTTTTTTTTCCCCTGCGTAATTCAAAATGAGTGATAGATGGAGCTAGAGGAGCGAGAGAGGAACGGAATGAATAATGGAGGTTATTTCATATCAGCCAAAACTAAAGTTGACTTTTTTCTGGCGTCGATTGAATGCTTCGTTGTGGACAGAGGGCAAATCTTATCGCTCTTACCGCAGAGGTGGTAGAGAGAGATTTTTTCATAAATCTAAATGAAAACTGAGAAACGCTAGTTTGTTGCATATATAAAGTTGAAGTTGGCCCTTGTGACAAAACGTAAGGTAGAAATGAAAATTGAACACACAATTGAAATTAATTTCCAACTGAATTTTTATTTATAAAGTAGCTGCGTATTATTATTATTTTTTGCCATACAATTGAAATTGATTTTTATTACCCACGCTTTCTGTTCCCTTACATTCTTTTTTCAATTTCATTTTGTGCTGACTTTTAAGTATTTTCTTCTTTTCTCAACGTTTGTTGCCTTTTCATTTGTTTGATATCTTTTGCGTTTTTTGTTTTACTTCATATTTTGGATGGAACTTAAAAAGCTGCTCAGCTACAATTCATAAATTTTGTGCGCATTTCATTTTTCATCATTTTATTATGCCTCAAACTTATTTTTGTCTTCAATTTGTCATAACGTCAATTTATGCTCGGCCAGCGTCTTTCCTTGACCCACAGTCATAATTTCTCTTACCGCTACAAATAATGCACTTGGGAAATTAATAAGCAACACGATTGCTGGTTTCTGTGTGTGTGTGTGTTTTATTCTTAGACTATACCTCATAAGGTTTAACGAGGGTAGGCTAATAAGAAGGCAAGTTTCTTAATGTCTCATGTTTGCTAACATTTGCTAATAAACCCTCGCTCACACTCCTATATTTGACTGGTCAAAATGAGTGTAGGAAATGATTAAGGTGTTGCGTTGTAGAGAAAGGGCGAATAATACAAAAATTGCGGGACATTAAGTGGCTAAACAAATACAACAATTTGATTGCTAGGCTCAACAGAAAGAACATTGCTCATACGCCCCGTTTGCCATAGAACAACCACTCAATTAGCAAAGCCTTTGAGCTGCCAACTCGCTCTCCTTCTACTCGCTCTCCCCTTCTGCTAATTGCAACCAGCTTTGAGCTAACATCAACCAAAACTCCTCAAGTCTGCCTTTTGGAGGCGTTTCGCACCGAGAGAGAATCGCAAAGGCTACAAGTTTTTGCCATTTTCTTACATGGTACGCGAGTAATTCTTACCCCAAAGGCGCACAATATACGCTAACATTATTCTGTCTCCCTCTTCCAGTCTATTTTGCTGCAAAACAGCGCAAATAAATCCACGTCATGAAGAGAGAACAAAAAAAAAATAAGAAAGGCAAACGAAACCAAAACAAAAGCAAAGCCCAAAACTGAAGCACAAGTTGAAGCCATTGCCGTTATGTTTATTATGCCAAGCATGCGAGTTAATTCCTTGCATTGTTGTGTTGTTGCTCTTGTTATGGTTGCTCTTACTCATGCTTCTTGTGACAGGGCAGGGCAGAACAGCAAAAGCCACGTTTTTCCCACACTCCAACAACTTCTCGGTGCTGCTCTGCTGCTGCTGCTGTTGCTGTTGCTGCTGTATCTTCTTTAACGCTCATTATTTTTATTTCACTCGCGTGCATGTTACTCACAGCAACAACACGCAAAATCTTTGATGAAGATATCGCAGCGTGAAACAAGTTTACAGCTCGAAACAGGAGCTAGAAATATGTTCAACAACGAAGTGAATCCAAAAAAGAACAAGTTGCCTGAAATTTGAGTAGTTAAAATTCATAGCCAAGTGATTGTTTAGAGCTAACATTTTGTGTTGCAGTAAAACATATTTTAAAGTGGCTGACTTGAAAGATTTAGTCTTGTCAAGACAAGGTATATATTGGTTGCAGTTAACTGTTGAAACCTTGCTTTATCGTTTATTTAACTTTTAAGTTCTTCAACATTTCCCATAACGATAATCTCTGTTCAATAAATATGATGTTCAAGCTAAACAACATTTAATGGCTTCTTAATCTCTTACTTCCCTCCCCTTCTTCTAATAGATAAGCAATGTTCTTCAAACTTTTTGGCCAAAAAACAATTTTCTTTAGTAATAACCACAAATCAAATGGAGGCGGAGTAGGCGTAACTGTTCATATGTTCATACTACCAAATTCAGGGAGAATCACATTGCTCTAAAGTACCTTTTGAGTAGAACATTAAATGCTAACGGACTGCATCATTAACCCGAGCAGCAGCCAACCTTTTGAGTGGAGTAGAATCTCATTAGCCATCTGCTAGCCAATTAGAAAGAGAGAGACTCTGCGACTTATCGACACCATTCTTGAGCCAAAATTCAACTTAACTGATACATTTAATTTTATTTATAACGAACGCATGGCCTCGACTACCAAACAAAAACAATATTAGTCGTTGAGTCAATGCGTACCACGCGCATAAATATTAATGCAATGCCTTTTGTGGCAAGCAGCAAGAGCAAGCACAACAAGGATAAGAGAGGCACCTGAACGCAAACTTATTGGCTTATTAAAGTCTAATGCCAAGGTTTTTTTCTGCTGTTTGTTTTTTTTTTTTTTGTTTCTTGTGATAATGGACTCTACATGTTCTTTTCACCGTTTTCGACGCCTTAATTGTCCCACACAGGTGATAGGCACACGAGTTCAATGCTTCATATGAATGCGAAACTTTTCGTGTCCATCTAACATCAATGTGGATTAGAACATGACATTTCCCACGAAAATACATAGATATGTACTCCGTGTCGAAGTTTCTTTCTTTTCCGTCTTAACTGTTTGTGCCTGGGCCAATATGAGAGCATTATGTGAGCTTTAACGGTGGCTCAAACTTCTAACTGTCAGCCATCAAATTGCTATTGTTATTTTTTCTTTATTGGATACTCTGTAATCTTGAAATGGTCGAGAAGATCATAGAAAATAATCACTTACAGGGCATAACTTTATCTATCATTACGAAATATTTTTCTCTACACAATTTCGAGCATCTACAAAATCAAGTCAATAAAGACTGAAGACTTCTTGGACCACACGCCGAGCACGCACGAAATATTAAAAAAAAAAAAAAACAAAAAACAAACAAAAAAATACATAAACGAGATACAGGCCAAAAGTTTTCAACTCAATTTTCTCGGCCATTTTGCTTGGTAATTTTTTCGGAGGCGTTGTTTTGCATGTTTTTGGGATCTTTTTAAATATTTATGCTATTATGATGTGCCTCAATTTATGAATTTGCCAAAGTATTTAGTCGATAGCTTAAAAAACCAAAAAAAAAAAAAAATTTGTTGCTGTTGTCGACGCTGCTGCATATTTTATTTATTATTATTATTATCATCATTATTATATGCTATGAGTGAAAGTCGCTCTTAAGTTTTGTTTGGGCTTGTCTCTTATCGATGTTGTCAGTGTGCCCGTATTTATGAGTGTGAGTTCTTGAATTAATGTTCAAAGTTTTTTGCTTAATGTTCACAACTGCAGGGCCATAAAATCTAAATGGAAAATAGGGCTCAAACACTTGAATTTGTGGTCGAAACTTTTTTTTCTTTGGCCAAATATCACAATATAAACACATCTACAACATCTGACAACATTATTTTCAAGCTTTATTATAGAACATTATTTTGTGTCCACAGTTTAATTATAAATATTTGTTAAGTACCTCAATAAGTTTTATAAAATATATTTTTGATATGTCAAAAGTCAAAGCAAAAATATATAAAAAAAAAGTTACGTTAACTGTCAATGACATTAAATTACAAACATAATTCAATTAATTCTCCGACAACAACAACAACAACAAGCAGTGACGTTATCAAACAAAAATATATAAATTTCTAGAACAGCATCAAAAATGCCAACTTCAATTAAATTAATGATGGCTTTTGATGTGGACACTGGGAACGCAATGCAAACAAATGCGTTGGCTTAACATAATTCAGCAAAAAGTAAATGCGCAAAATTATAATATTATATATTACACACACACACACACAATGAAGGGCGTGTGGGTGAAATATTTAGAGCAATTGGGCTGCACAAAACGCCGCGAGAAAGAGACTCAAAACTAAAAATTATTTAGATTTAGCACAACAAAAATACGCAAAAACACACACACACACAGACACATATGTGTGTGGCCGTGTGTGTGTGTATTGTAGGGCATGTGGAGTCCTGTAGCGTACTGCACTGAGACTGGGCACATTGTTTAAATGTCCAACTTTTGTATTATTTGCAAGCATTATTATACCCTGTAAACGGAAGCACAATGGCTTTTTAACTCAAACTGTCAGTTACCTTTATTATGACCTACCAAAGGTCTGAAAACTTTTTAAGGCGTAATTAAAATATTATTTGCTATAGTTATATCAAAATTAATTTTGACTTTGTTCAGAGAACATTTGCCTGTAAGATATCTTCAAGTCTATCAGTTTCTTGCAGTTACTATGCAGTTGTTGTTTTTACTATTGCCATTTCTCTGACTCGAGCAGCAATTTCCGCTCCAAATGTTTGCACTCGGCTCGTTGCCGAGGGAAATTATTAAAAGCGAAAACGGGAGCGCTATTATTTTTGACACTGATAAAATTACAGCACAGACCTTGGAGTAGTAACCTCCGCCATTACGACGACGACGACGACGACTACGACTACGACTGTGCAACTGTGTTTGTACTAGAGGGGAGAGAACACAGAGAAGTGAGAAAGGAAAAGAAGAAGTAACAATGCTTTGGCTGCCACATTGCTAACGGGCAAGTAATATAAATCGGACCCCAGGGATAAATACGTTTGTGTTAGTTATGACAATGTGTTGAACTCTCATTGAAATGCATTCCTATATGTATGTATATGTATGTGTATGTGTGTGTGTGTGTGTGTATGGTTTCTGATTCTTTGTACATGTGTGTTTGCGTGTGTGAGTCGCATAATTATGCAAAAATATATACAGACATATATATTGTTAAATGATAATGCAGCATAATTGCAGATTTTTAATTTGTTTTAAGCGTGATTTAAGCATTTTGTAACTGCAATAACAATAATAGTATTGGGTACACTTAATCGATACATAATTAAATGGCAATTGCAAATTCGTTTGTTGTAAAATAGTAAATAGCTTAAATATTAAATGGATATTATCTGTGAGAGAGTATATTTGTCATAATAAAATTTAGTTGCATTATTTGTTAGGGAAATACAAAGTGTACTTTTCCAACACTTATAAAAAAAGGTTAGCTGGCATAATATTTATGTAAAATGCCGATTTAACAGCACTGCTGTTCAACAATCCATTTGACTCGACTACTTAATTAAAAATATATTTTCCTGGCATCTTTCATTGCAGTTTGTTCTTTGTCTCAACGGAATCCTGCTGAGAGCGGAAGTGCAAGCAAGGTACGTAAATAAATAAGTCAAAAATAGAGTCGTTGAAATGCGTGCGGTCATAAATAAATGAAAACACAAACAACAGCCATTTTTAAAAGCCAAACTAAGCTCTAGCCTCGCCCAAAATAAGCTAAGAAGCTAAAAAGACACAAGACCCAGAAAGACAAAAACTAAAAGGCTAAAGAAATTATTAAGTGCTAAACTTTTGGTGCTGCCAGTCAAAAAAAAAAGAAAAAAAAAGAAGAAGAAGCGAAATGCAAAACTTGTACAAAGACTGCGGCGCATTGTTAGTAAAGAGCTCAGTGCCACGCCCACTAGCAGACACAAGTCATAGCGCAATACGTATATATAAATAAAAGCGTATCCATGTTAAATTCGAGCGCTTTGTTTGACTTAAACTATGCGCAAGTTATTTCTTTATTTAAAGTCACAAACGCCATTGTTAACTTGTGTTTCTTGACCCACTCTAAACCACCCTAAGTCACCCACACACACACACACACACATACGCACAATTTTGATGCGGGCGCTAGTTTTTTTTTTTTGTTGTCTCTGTCTGTGTGTGTCCCAAAGTCAAAGCAGGAAAACCTTTAGTGGACCGACATGCTTAAGCTCAAGCTTTATGAGCCCACTAAAGTGGGAGTTGGGTTGGATTTAGGGTGGCACAATATATTAGAGTGTGTGGTGTTAAGTCAGCTAAAAGCATTTGCGCCCATCCCACAGACCACTTGAATTTTTGGTCGCTAGCGCAACTTTTTAGAAACGGATGCAAACGGAATTAACAGTGAGAGAAATGGAGCTGCACAGAAACAGTTAGAGATAGAGAGAGAGAGAGAAAAAGAGAGAGAAAGAGAGAGAGAGAAAGAGAGAGAGAGAGAGAGAGAGAGAGTAAACGATATGACTATTATTGTGGTGCCTAGAGCTTACCAAAAGGCGCCTGAGAGGCAGATGAGAGTTGAAAAGTTTTATGCGCTCCACCAAAACTGCAGTCAACGAACGCACTTGGAGTCCCTAAAAAAAAATATGACTTGTGAATGGGTTTTCGGGGATTCGCAATTGCAGAATGCGCAATTCGGTATGCAACTGGCGTCTGCTGGGGCTTATGACCAGACTTTTTAGTTAAATAAGTGCGAGATAGTTTTGTGAACACAAAAAAAAAACAGCAAAGAATGCCAAATAAAAATATGAATTGAATATATTTAAAATTTTATGTGGCGAATTTATCGAAGAACAGCTTAAGAATATTTGAAAGGAATATTGTTTATATAATATAATGGTAGAACATTTTTGACTACAAGTTTGCTTATATACATTTTATATATATTTTAAAAAAATTATCATCCTTAGAATTTTGGTTGATTTTTTGCAATATTTTTATTTTTTGTTCATTTTACTAACATGTTAATTTTATTTTTTTTACATTAATAAAAGCAACGCTACATTTTTTTATTAACTTTGTCAATGATTTATTGCGTAAATTGCATTAATTTGTTTGGTGCTGTCATAAAACAGCATCGAATACCAAGCAACACGCAATAATAAGAAAATAACAACATCAAAAAATACACATGAAATAAAATAAATTTGATTGGAGCGCGTGTGTGTGTGTTCGTGTGTGTTAAACAAATTTTATAGCCCACCTATAAGCTATACTTATAAAAGGCGAATAAATGACTATAGGCGAATATATATATATATATATATACGAGCATGCGAATGTATTTATGACATGGCACCAAAAAACTCATTATACGCTCTGCCTTTTGCAATTTTAAAATAAAAAAACACACACACACACGTCAGACGTATTTGCCTTGTCTGGCTTGTGACAATGTCAAAGAATATGGATTCGCTTTCGCTCTCTACGTTTGGTTTTTTCTCTTTGTGATTTGCGCGCTACGTGTCAAAAATTAAAATTACTCTGAAAAGAACAAAAACGTAATCGTATTTATGGGCGGTCTTCTTCTCTCACTCTCTCTTTGTCTCTCTCTCGCTCGCTCTTTGTGTGCATGCACATAGATCATGTCTAATTTATAGCCATAGGCAGTGAAAGGAAAGTCGCGCTCATTGCTCGTACAGCAAACTTAATGAAAAGCCGCACGTTGTGTGCGTATTCGTGCGCCCAAATAAGTATGCTATGAAAAATTAGCATTTCTGATATCCTATTAAAATGAATATTTGTTTGAGTTGTTAATCTATTTAACAGGAAGATGAAAACCTTAAGCAATAAGATATAAATTAAATCAAGTATATATCCATGTTCTCGATCAGCATTAGTATCTATAAGTCGTACTATACTCGCATCGTATATTTCCTTTTTCTAATGCGTTTGCTTTAGTTCTGGCTTCCAGTTGGGCCTAAGCTCAGCATTTTCCATTAAGTCTGCAGCTGCTTTCGTCATAATTCATGGCCATCACACAGAGAGACATTCACAGTTAGTAAGAGAGAGAATCAGAGATTGGGGGCATGTTAATTTGTAGGCCGCTGCAAGCGGAAGTCCCTTTTTGGGTCTTTCAGCGCAAATGAAAGGCAAACCGAAGCTTTTACTGCCGCCATCAGCTCATGTATCATTTGTGTTTGTGCCCCCCCACCTCCTTTTCCCTTGCTCTATTTACCCCTCGCTTGGGCGACTTCCCGTTTCTTTGTGTGCTGCATGTTGCTCCAAATTAGATTTTCATTTGCGTGGGCAACGCTGTTCTTGGCGTTGTCCTTCCTAGCCCCCTTTTTAATCATTCATTGGGTCGCCCACTTGAAGCACTGGCTCTACTTAGATTTTATGACCTGACACATAAAACCCTTTTGAACCTGACCCCCGTACACATTTCGGACGCTTTGTTTTCTTTTGATTCTATGTGTGTGTTTGTCTGTGAAAAATCAATGCCAAAATGAATTAATCCAAATTAGTGCGGCCTTGGGTCGAAGCCTTAAACGTAATAAACTTGGCGGCTAAACTATTTGTACGTCTTCTGTTTGAAGATTTTTGCTAGACTCAATTTTTGGCATTTTTCAAAATATAAATTCTTAAACAGAAACGCATTAAAAGCCAAGTATATATGTATATATTTTTATTATTTGAAGTGCTTACGTCAAAGCCAAGCTAACGGAGACAGCTATAAGTCTCGGTCTGCGCCTGTCAACACCTGTCAGTTGCCAACTTTCTTATTGATTCTAGACGCTGTTGTGCTGTTATACCCTGTAGTCATAAACTGTACGAAAGGGGCAGCATTTTTTAATATGTAACAAAAGTTCTTAATGTAGCTGAAAAGTCGTAAAGTTAAAGGGAAATCTTTCAGATTTTTTAAATAACTTTTCTTCTTTTATATATAAATTTCTTTAAGGTTTTTCTTATCTCTTTTTTGTTTTTAAACATTTATTTAACCAATTTGATGTATATATTCAACAGAACATATTTTTTTCTGTGTTGTTGTACTAATGTTTAAAGATATAAAAAGTTTGTGTCTTAGGGTATTTATCATAAGACTCCATAAGAAGGTTTTGTTAGCTTTTATATTCCTCTGACGATTGCTGCTTTTAATTTTGAGAAAGCTTCACTCACAAACAGACAAGTAGTAAATCGCAGACGCCTCTTTGGCTGAGTTACCTTTATTGATTGACAGACAAATTCATCGGAATTTATGTGAATATATCTGTGCAGTTTTTGTACGGCTTCTTTTTACATCTTTAACTTTGTCTTCTATGCTATGATTTTGAAGCAAAACAAAAATTGAGACGCCATTTGGTTGAGGCAGAATTTTAGCCATGAAACGATAGCAAGCAAGTTTTTAATAAGCAAACAGCAACAAGAAGAAGAAGAAGAAGAAGAGAAGTACGTACATATAACTGAACAGATGCCTAGGCTCTAAAACTTTTGTCGAATTGGAATTTTAAGGAGAATTTTTAGCGTTAAAGCTGCAAAGCTGCCAGAAAGAAAATTGTAAAACAACTTCTGAAGTATGCAGCATAATCATAACGTTAAAAGATAATGAGTATATGGCAACAGGCAACATAAAAAAAAAAAGAAGAAATGATACTGTCGCAAACAGATTGAAGGTGAGGGAAGGGGCGTGGCAGTTACTGCTGTTGATGCTATCAATGCCAAACGAACATAAAGAGTAACAAATAGGCAACTTGAGCAAAGTTTCAAGAGTCAAAACACAACCGGCCCAGCCCAGCCACACCACCATAACCCACAATCTCTAACACATACACAAAGTATATCATGTGTGTGTACATAAAGATATATATATATATATATTGAGATATTTATCGCTTCTTAAGTATTTTTAAGAAGTTTTTACCACGGCAACTTTTGCACATTTTGTCTTGGGCATATTTCGAGTAGCACTTCAACTTGTCAGACTTGTGCTTGACAAGCACCCCCTCAGCCCCTCCCGAACCCACCACCCATCTTCTCTTTCCATGGCCAGTTGAAGCTGCAAGACATTCTTGAACAAAAGTTTCTCAAGGCCTTAATCAACTTTGGGTATAGCTTAATGAGCGCATGTAATGAGTTAATTCTTTGGCACTCGTCTTTGCGAAAAACCATCAAACTTTTATAGCAAAGATGCGATATAAAAATAGTTGACAAGAATCTTAGCTGAATTGTGTGTCATTTCATTTTATTTTGTTTCTTGTGGTATTCTCTGCACAAATATTTCTGACATTTGTACATCAAAATTGAGACAGAGAAAAAGAAACAAGGAAAATAGTTTTGGTTAAAATATTTAGAAAATTTGTGAAAAATATCTTTGATAAATGTCTGAAAAATCTTAAAATTATTTGAAACATTTTTTTAACATTCCAAAAATGAGATGTTTTTTTTTTATGAATATTTTAAGTTTTTAAAAATTGTTAAAGCTAATAAAAATTTTATTTACTTTAGTTTCTTTCTTTCTTCTTTCTTTAGTTTCTTTTTTTTATTTATTTGTTTTAAGTTGCCGACAAATCCGAATTTGCCACTCAAATGTTGAAGATTCAATTTCGTCACACATTAACGGATTAGGCGTTACCAAAAACCAATTAGGCGGCGAGCGACAAAAGACACCAAAACCAACGCCCACACAATCAAACACACACTCACAGACACACATTGACACGCATATAGCTTAAGCAGACACTTGCAGAAGCTGCTGGTTTGTACGTACACACACACACACACACACACACACACACACAGACAGACAGACAATGAAAATAAAAAAAAAACACACACTAATATTTTTTGGCACTCACTTCGAGCACATATTATCTGAAAATCTCGCCCTTCTATCTCTCTTTGCAGCAGTTATTAGCAGTGCAAGCAGCGTCAAAAACGAGTCTATTAACATAACAAACAGCCAAAAGTGAAATAAAAAAAACGAAGGGAAAGGAAAGGAAACCATTTCCGAGAGGGAGTCGAAGGCAAATCAAATTGCTAAGCGGTTGCCAATGAGACAGCAGCAAGACGAACATTCACACACACACACATACACTCACACACAACCCACTCAGCAGGCTTAAGAGCGGAAGCCAGAGCACTTGACTGTATCGAAACAGTTAGCTGGTTTTGGCTGGAAAGCGGATTGTGAATCTGCTATATTGACATACGGAAATCGTTAGCCGGCTTAGCTTCAGCTCCAGCTCCGAACCCCGAGGCGAAGCATTTAAAATTAAAAAAATAAGAAGTTATATATAAGTGTATGTGTTTTCTATAAAGAGAGAGCCAACAAAGTGCTATGCTAATGCCGTAGTGTGCGAGCAGTTAGCATGAATATTACATGAGAAGTAGTCGCACCCAGCGAGCCGAAGTGATGACAATAAGAGCAACGGCGACGATTACTTGAGAGTGAGAGAGAGAGAGAGAGAGAGAGTGTATGCAAAAATGCTCAGCTAAGCTAGCTGAAGTGATGACAATAAGCTGTCAGAGAACGCAAGCTAAAAAACTCGAGAGTCAAAAAGAGCGACACTAAGACAGAGAGAGAGAGAGATCCTTTTAAAATGACAGAGCTGCGTCGCTTTGAATCGATAGCGACGCCGCGTTTGCATAAACAGCATTCGCTGCGTGATCGTGCAGCGAATTCGTCACTGCTGCTGCATCACTCACTAACAACAGATCAGGGCTGCAATTTGAGCAGCGGCGGCAACAGCGCTGCCAGCACCAGCAGCAGCACGGCAACAGCGAATACAGCGCTACCGCAGCGCATGAACAGCGTCGAATTCGATGAGCATGATATTTATTATGTTTCGCCTTCAAAGCGAAAAGCAGCCGTGGCCCCACTAGGACCCGCTCTGCGCCCAGCCACAGCTTACGAGAGTGGAAGTAATCACAATGTCGTCGTCACTTTTTCCGATTATGTGAGTGAGCAACGTTGCTCGTCCTCGCATCGTGGCTCACTTAAGCGTGCCAAGGGACGTAGCAATCAATCGTTGTGCAGCTGCGATGCCGGCGATGAGGCGCAACTTCAGCCGGATGCAGCGCGTCCGCTGTACGAATATAGCTTGGAGCGGCGACGCAAGACGCACACTTATACCTGTGAACAAAATGCACAGATACTCATGAGACTGGAGCGCGAAAGAAATCGCAAATTATCGCTAACATCCATTGTTGGCGAGCTGCAGGTAAGATATACATATATCAATACCCTGTACAGGGTGTCTTATGTTGGCATATTTATTTCCTATTCAAACACTTTTGATTATATGTACATATATCATTCTAATTTATGGCTATGTAATTTGATTCATGAGCAGCAACCGCGTGTTGCAAGTAATCCCAGCCCCTACCACTGCCCCCACTTCATTTGTTCCTTACCATACCACGATTCGAATCACGTGCCGCGAATGTTGAAGCTTTGAGCCATGACGATGGCCTGTTGCAGCGGCGAAATTTCTAAGGCAAACAATTCGCGGCACGTATCTTGAGCTACAACAACAACAACAACAAATAATAGGAACAGGAAGAGATCTGACTGACATTTGGGCATTGTGGCATTGTGGCATTGTGGCAGGTGGCAGACAGAATGAAACTTGCCACCTGCGCGCCATGTGCCACCTCTGTTGTTGCCTCATACACTGAGCGACATTTAATAGTGTGAACTTTGTAAATATTTCCAACCAAATTACAATTTTAGTAAGCTCAGCATGCCACGCCCTCAAACTGTGCCGCCCTCAGATTTTATTGTTGTTCCAAATAGAAAATGAATTATTCATATTGGGTTCAGTGCTCCAACTGTGAGGTTTAAAAACCAACAACACATTTTAATCAACCAAAAAAAAAAAATATACGAAAAAAAAATACGATAAAAGGAATTTTAACGTAAAAAAAAAAAAACAAATCTGAACACGAGAAAAGGAAAATCGTTCTCGATTATCATGGATTTGAATTTAAGCAGCGCTGCCTCATCGGCCACGGTCAGCTCTCTAAGCCAGCAATCCAATATGGGTTTTAAGAACCGTAAGGCAAAGAACAAGCGCGTATTGCCAACCTTTGACCTGTCGCTGGAGCAGAAGACGGACATTAAGAAAGCCTTTGATCTGTTCGATACAGAGTGCACCGGTTTCATCGAGGTCAAGGAATTGCGTGTGGCAATACGCGCCTTGGGCTTTGAGCCGGACAAGGAGGAGATCAAGACCATGATGGAAGAGATCGATAAGGATAGGACGGGTCGCATTGCGTTCAATGATTTTCTGCACTTGATGCGTCTGAAAATGTCCGCCAAGGATAGCAAGCAGGATATGTTGAAGGCATTCTTGTTTATTGACGACGATCGCAGTGGCCGCATTACATTTACGAACCTTAAACGTGTCGCCAAGGAGCTGGGCGAGAAGCTAACGGATGAGGAGCTGCAGGAGATGATCGATGAGGCTGACCTCGATGGCGATGGTGAAGTTTGCCGTGATGAATTCCTCACCGTGATGAAGAAAACCAATTTGATATAGCTTACTTTTTGGGGAAACGACGTTTAGTTAGTTTAACTATGCTTTTCTTTTTTGCTAGAGCTTTCGTAAAACTTGGTATATTCATACTTATTACATTTATATACTTTTCAGGCCAATGATTCTTGAAGAAGTTTGAATATGCTTTGACTTTATTAAATGCAACCTCTACAACAATAGCAATAGCTTTCTTTTGTTTTATAATTGGAATTCCTTTTGTGTGTTAACCTTGGGGCGTGACCTCAATGTGAAATGTTGTAGCTCCTCTGCCATTTGTCACAATTAGTAGCGGAACTTAAATTACGGAAAAATTGCAACCCCAACCACTACCACCATTCGTATTCACATTAACGCGACTTCAACGAACTAGAACGAAACGTTTGCTTTTCATATACCCTGTATAGAGAAAAGTAAAGGCTTGTGGAGATTGTTGTGTAGGGAAAGAATGGAAGGAAGAAAGGAAGGATACAAATAGAAGGAAACGAACGAACGCTTTTCTTGCCTACAGGGTATCGCGTAGTCTTACACTCACTTGAACGCTGCACTCTGGTAATGTTTGCCATGCCCATTTTTTGCAGTTAAGGCCGCTGTCATGCATAACAAATCTCTTTGACACATTTGATGTATGCGTTTGCTGGCCTCCAGGCAAAAACAAAAAAAGGGGTTGACTCAGCAGCTGTTCCACTTTTCGAGTTGTTGCAACAAATTGTGGCAAACAATTTGATCACATGTGTGTGTGTGTGTGTTAGTGGGATGCTGCTGGGTGTTGGCAAACAAACTCGACTCGTTATTTAGTAGCATCGTTTAAGTTTTTATTTACGCCAAAGCTTTGCATTTAGCGTCATTTAGTTGTTCCGAGAGTTCCAAGAGTCTGGCTTTAAATTCATCAAGTTGAGAGGAGTGTAGATGCGGCGTATACGCAATTTATGTGACAATTGACTCAACTAACGCCAGACAAACCTGATTCATGATTCTTACTTAGCTGTAGACTTCATAAATCAATCTCACATAAGAGTGCATGCCCAAAGCCTCTATTTGTGTGTGTCAATAAATTAAGGCTTATGGCCATAAAAAATTGTTACAAAGAAAGAGTTATGAAAACATTGTTTAAAATGATTCATTATTAAACAATTTCAACCAACTTAAGCTCGTTTTTTTCGATACAAATGGCCATTGATAAAGTCGCAAAGTCCGGCTAATTATGACGCTGGTTTTGATAGCCGAATCCGAGTAGGCAAAAAAAGCATAAAGATTAATACAACTAAAGGCAAAGTTTGGCATTCAAAAAAGTTTTTCTTTTCTTATTGCTTTTGCTAAATCGATTGAAGGCAATACTGATGAGCAAGCAGCAAACGAAGGACAAAAGCTTCAAGCTAAAAATATATATATAAACACTCAATTTTACGAACATTTAACTAAATACCCGAACAGCTAGAGCGAGAGACAGAGAGAGAGAGAGAGAGAGAGAGAGAGAGAAGGGGGAACATCCTTTGCTGCCCAGGACTTGCATAAGAATTGTAAAAGGATCTCCGAGCAACAGCTAGGAAAAGCGAGCATTAAAAAAAGTTTTTCTCTTTGCGCAAACTACAAAACTGCCATAACTCAACATTACGCCCGACAAACACACACACACACACACACATACATATATTAGTGTGAGCATATTCGAAACGCTGAGCTGCACAAATTATGTAACGCAGCGAGAAAGTTGCAAGTACAACAACAAAAAAAAACATAAAACGATGATGAATGCTCACACACACACACATAGATACTTATATAAATTATGGGAAAAAAATTGCACAAAATTGCAGCAAAGTAGACGAAAAATTATTATAAAATGTGCATTATGAAATTTAAAACAAGACAAAGACGCGCATAATTCAAAACGAAAATCATTTCAGCTACAGCCAGCGGGGCTAAAAAAAAAAAACTATGCGAAAAGTCGTGAGAGAGTTGCAAGAAAAAGAAAACAAGAGAAAATGCGACGATATATCAAGCAATTTAATGCTCAAAAAAGCAGCAAGCTTCGGTTAACCAAGTTCTCTGCATTTATCATATCCACTTTCCACTTCCCTCTTTGCCTCTCTCCCCTTTCAAACACACACATAGAGCTTATAAACATGGCGTCCAATTTGTGGCATAAACGCCAAATAAGCATATACAGTTGCATACTTTAATGGGCACTGTTAACCAAGCCAACCCGAACCCCAAAGAGAGTTATGCATTTGCATATTTATGCAAGAACGGCTTCAACTCTAAAATGCAAGCAGCAAATGCTAAATGTGAATTCAACGTGCAAATGCAAGCATATTTCGGATGCTTGCTTGACGTTTTCATACTATCTCTTTCACGATATGCCTCTCTCTTTCTGATTTCGCCGTTGATTAGTGAATACTTGGTAAGGTTGACACAAAACCCGGGATTATTGTGATGAAAGAGCGTTTGGAAGATGAGAGATGGAATTGTGATTAGTTTGTTGACTAAAACATAAATAAAAAAAAACTGAAAGCCTTTGACTTAAAATGAAAGGTATTATAAGAAAAACATTTAGAATGAAGAAAAAAAAAAAATAAATAACCCACTACATTTAAGTGAATTATTTAATTATAATAATTCCATATATTAAATAACAAAAATACAAAACAAAAGAAAATAATCCAAAATTTCTTCTTGAGCTAATTGACTATTAAAAACTTACAAAAAAAGAGAAAAAACAAGAAGCAACAAAAATTGTCGTCAAGAAATCAAAACCATCCACTAAAATTGGCCAGCCTGTTGGACGCCAAAGTTATGCCAGAGATGAGAAGGATGAGCAGAAATGCGGAGGCGCCACCGCAAAATATTTGCATAAATTATTTAAGTTTTCTTTTTCTTGTTCATTTTGTATTGGTGGCCGTCGACAGGCGTAGGGCGTGTAATGAAAATATGAAAATTTTCAATTTCCACTTAAGCAGCGGAGCTAAAGGAAAAGCAAAAAAAAAATTAACAAGCGGCAACAAGACAGGCGACAACAATAACAAGCTATGAATGGTTAGGGGGCAATGTGGGGAGAATAGGTGTATAGATAAAGCAATCAAAATTCAAAAGGAAATTTTTATTAATGTCAATGCGTTACGTTGTTCGGCCAGACGCATTCAACAAAAAAATACAAAAAAGCAAATCAATGCAAATGTATTTGCCGAAACTGAATTCAATTTGGAATCCCCTGAGCGAGGGTGTTTGATGAACTTTATGATGATGGTGATGATGCTGGCCTGCCTGCCTGATGTTGATAATGATCATTATGATGATGGCAGTTGCCTGACCGTACCAAATTCAATTAGGATGCCAACAAGAACAACAACCAGAACACTCTGGACTTAAATGGCTAACTGGACAACAGTGTGAAGTGAAGTTCCTTTTATCACTTGCTTCTCAACCAAACCTTTTGTCGCCCCTTGACTGTGTGCGTGTGTGTGTATGTTTTGTGTCTATCACATAATTAAATTTTATGTAGCCAGGGGCTAGCCCAAAAACGCATGTGCCATGGCTCTCTTTCCATACAATATCGTCAATTTGCAAATTTGTATTGCATACCTTAAGGCGCTGACATAAATTTCTTTTTACTATGGGTGTTGAAAATTGGAAATAATCTGAAGAATTTTGAGTATATTTATTCAAATGTGTTAGCTTAAAGTGAGCGTGTAAGAGAAGTACAAAAACTTTCTCTTAAAGTTAAGATTATAGGAAAAATACATAAAAAAAATACTTTAAATAATTTAAAAGGTACAGTTTTTACGCATAAGATGTCACAAACTATTAAATTCATAAATATATTATTTGCCTTATGGCATAGAACCATTTCCTGTATGCTTTCACTTACCGGAAGCTGCTTATGTCGATTGACCTAAAGGAATTTCCTCAGTTGTGAAACAGATGCAAGCTATCAATTTATTGTTCTTCTTCTTCTTGTCTTTTCCTTACCATCTTGTAGCAGAGTGACACGCCCAGCTTGTCCGATGTGGATATAATACCGCCAGTGCCACCACCCCCGAACCTCAAACGCAACGGCAGCATGCGCAGCCTGCGTCTGTTACAACAGCAACAACAACACCAACAGCAGCTGCCTCTAACTGCCAGCAATAAAAAGAACAATAATTTAGTTGTGGGTATGGCACAACTGTGCTCTAGCGATCTATTGGAAGACTGCACCAAAACGGCACTCGATGAATGCGCTGCAACATTGCTAAAGTGTGCCGCCAACATGAACAACAACAACAGCAGCATTAGTAGCAATAGTATATGTAACGGCAATAGCAACAGCAATAGCCACGCCTACAAACAGCAGCAGCAGCTGTTACATAAGCCCGCCCCGCCCTTTGCCGCCCATGAGGCGGACAACATTTTTACGCCAAGCACACAAAAATCGGACCCAAGCTTGTGTTTTGTGCCACCATCAACAGCAACAGTTGGCGCTACAGCCAAGCCATTATCAGCACCATTTAGCAAATATAATACAATTGGGCCCAGCAGCGATTATGCAAGACATTTGGCGCATTATAGTCGCTACCTGCAGAAGCAGCATCATCAACAGCAGTTGGCGCACTTTCAACAACAGCGCTGTCGCTGTTTCTCCCAATCGCTGCTCAATTTTAACCAACAGCAGCATCAGCATCAGCAGCAACAGCACCAGATGCCACAACAACAGGAGCATCAGTCGCCAACGGACTCTAAGGCAGCACAGATATTTCACACGAGCAGCATGGATTGGACTAGTCGTAGCTTTGGCAATTTGGTGGACATTGATGGCGGTGGCTGCCGTGTGCCATATCAGAAAATGACGCCAACATCGATGCTGGCCTCATCCAGTTTCACAATGAACTCCTTCGACAGCGCCAACAGCAGCAATATGCTTAAAGAGCGCGAGTCCCAAACATTACCACACACACACTCACACTCCCAGTCACATTCACATCCACATCCACATGTGCATGCGCATCATTATCATGCACACGATGTGGCCCATTCTTTGGCATCTGGCGGCGGCGTCGGCAATGGCATTCCGACCACGCCACAGAAACATCATCAACTGCATTCGAGCGTTACAAGCATCATGCCATGGAAGCATCGACAGTGCCCAAGTCGCAATTCATCCAGTTCGGGCACTAACTCATTCCGTAAGTACAACAGCGGACAAACCAAATAATTAAGCATGTATTTAGTAGTGCATGATGATTTTAAGAAGTTAAATATCGTTCTAGTTGTTTTTAGCTATAAATGCAGAACTATTACTGATTTATTTATTACACAACATCAATTAGTTTCATTCCAATCCAAACATCACAGGAACTAGTTCATTTGGTTAGCCCAATGCAGCCCTGGTTCCTTGTTACCTGACATTGGTAGTTACCTTAGCAACCACTTCTGCCTGCCCTTTCGATTCCCTTTTGGGAACACAAAATTCTATTTAGTCGTTAGCCATTTGATTGCGCCCCATGAAACATGACCGCTTAATGTTAAACGTTGCCAATGCCCGCGTGACTTTATCGTCAGCGTTGTCGTCCTCATCAGCGGCACATCAGTCCAACTGGCAGCTACCCTCCTCCCCTTCCTCTCTCTCTCTCTCGCTCTCTGTCTCTTTCTCTGTGTAGTTCGTTAGCGGACCACGCCTCCCAAAAAAAAACTGCGTTAGCGAACGTTGTCCTGTCGCGTTAAATTTATGCAAATCGCTGATGCCCTGTAACCCATACACACTCAACCATCAAATTCTGTTTGCTCTCTCTGCCCCTTTGTGGGTATGGTAGCTGCCGCACATGGCTTCCATTTGCAACTTGCTTATCGGTAATTCACTTTAAGCAGTCAAAGGGAAGGAGGAGAGAAAGGGGGTCTAGAAGTCAGTGAAAAATCCAAAAAGCTAAATTCAAGGCACTATGATCAAGAGGATTGCTTTACATGCTGAAAAGTGAAGCTAGTTTCACGCCTCAGTTGTTTTATTTACTTTGCTGCAGTTGCACTTGAGTTAACCAAAGGGTCAAAGTCGCATAATCAAATTTGATTTAGAGTTAAATTCAACTATTTGCAATTGATATCTACATCTAAATCGAATAATGAGGATATGCATTTGGGATTTAGCTTTACAATTTGATTTGTCCTCATTTATTTTTGAGTTAAGTGCAAGTTTTGAGCATTTTAATTGGATTGGTCATGTTATGAAGAGAGAGAGAGGAAAGAAAGAGAAAAGATATTTGAAATGAAATCTTAAATTAATTTTCTAATCTTGTAACACACATATATATATATTCATAAATTATTTGCATAGAATTATTTTCTTCTATTACGCTCGCTTGTATTAAGCCAATTATATATTCATTTAAAGATGCTTTATTAAATAAACTTCCATTATTTTGAGTATTTAGCTTTTAAGTGCATAAACTTGAAGAGCTAATCCATTCAATCTAAATACCCCTAATCTCTGTCAGCACACTCACACACACACACACACACAAATACATTTAGAGATTTCATGCATTTGAAAATCTTGTGCACAAAAGATAACAAGCAAATTGCACATCCTTCTGTAAAGTAAAACCCAACTAAGCAAATCAATTTTAAACGTTTAACTAACCATATTTCCTTATTATCGTTTCGACTGCTCTGCTGCTCTGCACATTGATGGCAATACAACAACACAAAACTGTTGTTGTTGTTGTTGGTGTAATCAATGCCACTGTCACGGCAATTTGCACACACACAAAATGCAACACAAAACTACCAACAATGACGGCATGGTCCTGCTCCTGCTGCTCGATCTTCTTCTTCTCATGCTCATGCTCATGCACGACAAACGACTTGGCATTGAACTGCCAATAACAACAACAACAATGAAAACAACTTGAACAACAATCGATGTCTCTGGTCATCATGAATGGCTGCTGCTTCTGCTTACTGGATATACGCTGCGTATACGTTACTTATGCGGTACAGGATTCGATGCGGCCAAGCATTGGCTGGCAGTCAGCTCGATACTCTTGATAATTGGCGCTGCCAGTGTCGCTGTGCCTCTAGCACTACGTGTTGCAGCAAGTAAGTACACTCAAAAAAATCAAAGTATTATTGAACTTAGAATGAAACGTTTTTTTTTATTTGAGCTCTTCAGAATATATTTTTTAAGCTAAGAAAATTATTACTAAACGGGAGACGGTTTAAAACTGCATTCAAAAAATTAAAGTCATGAATAATTTATTTCACAACATAAATTTTTTAAGTGCATTTTCCCATTTTTGTGTGCAACAGCAAGACTTGCTCACAGACAGTAAATCAATTATCATAACGCATACGACACGTTGCCAAAGCTCAAAATGTCTCATTGGGCATTGTGGCACTGTCTCTTCGTGTGTCTGTGTGTGTGTCCGTGCTAATGTATCTAAGTTAGTTAGTAGCTACTGCTAACTCGTATTTATGGCTCTCCATTTCTCACTCTCCCTTTCTTCTCTCTCACTCTATTACACACAATTAGGTGCACCCTTTGAGGAGCGTTTACGCGTCGCTGTACAGCTGTTGGATCAAGTGCCTTTAATCGATGGCCATAACGATTTACCATGGAATATACGCAAGTTTCTGCATAACAAACTTAACGACTTTAAGTGAGTTTCAAGCTCAGCCCAGTCCAGCCCAATTGCAATTAATTTTTAATACGTTCGGTTTACATTTTGCTCTACTTTCTCTCGATGTCTTTTGTTAACTCTTGTTGACCCCAGCTTTGATGAGGATTTGCGCAATGTTGCACCCTGGGCTCGCAGCCACTGGAGCCACACGGATCTAACGCGACTGAAGAAGGGACGCATTTCAGCACAGGTATGTACAACCGCCTGCCTTTTAGCTTATAATCGTTGGCTTTTAATAATGTGCCCAACAAGTTTTTCTATCCAGCTTGTCGGATCTTTAAAATATTTGAATATTTAAATCAAAATCGAAAAAATATTTATATAAACAAAATCAAAACCTTTCGCAAACTAAATTTAATATACTAAAACACAGTGTATCTGCTGGTCGTAGTGGTTTTAATTTTTCAAAAACATTTTCCATTTTGCACTTTTCCGAATGCTGCTTCGTCGTTGGCTTCGTTGTCCGGACAACCTTTGTGCCACTGCTGCTTTTGCTCACCTTTCGGCCAGCTGCTGGTCAGCATCAGCTTCTGTTAGGCAAAGAAGAGAAATAATATAGATCTAAAAATTAATTATGCTGCCTTACCCTCCCTCCCTCTTATGAAGCACAACACGGTTGCCTGCGCCAACGTTTCTTCTTCGGCTTCATCCTCACTCTGTTCTACATTTTCTTATGGTTTATGCTGATGCCACTGATGCGTTAATTATTTTTGCCATGCAACGCTCAAAACACAGCTCTCGCTTTCATAAACCATTCTGCCCTTCTCTCTCTCTACTTGGTTACCTGTAAAAAAAAAACGTCGCTCTTAATTGGTCATTATTGATTCCTTTAGCTCGACTTTTTTTTGAAGAGCTTATCAAGCACTTGAAATGAATACCTTTAGCGACAGACCTGTTGAGATTTAAGTGCAGCTAATAAGCCTACTTTAGCTTATAACTTTGCTTTCGTTTACGGTTTTAGTAATTTCGATTTTTTTAGCAAACATGCAAACAAAAACATTATAAAATTGTCCACATACTAACAATTTCATTTTAAATTCAATCTAAATTATTTCCTTTTTGACATATATGCAAATATATATCTGAAGCAGACCCAAAATAAAGTTTGCTCCCTGAGAAGTATTCATTAATTATTAAAAAACAAACAACTGCATTTAATATTTCATAGAGAAGTTCTTAAATGTGCCCCCTGGAAATTGCACAGGCATTAAATATGCTTTATTGCCTGCAACAGCAGCAGCAGCAGCAGTAGCAGCAGTAGCAACCGAAGCAGCTCATTTCCTAAGGGTTTTCTCCCCTTTTTGCATGCAAATGTGCAAGCAGCTTACATGATTTCCTATGAATATATGCAACAGCAACAGCATTAAAATTTGCATTCAACTTACTCATTGCTCACACTTGACATCAATTAACACACTACTTGAGCAATATTTCCGACACACACACACAGACATTTTCAAAATTCAAATGTGAAACCTGAAGTAGCTGATGCCTGTGGCAACATTTTAGCGCCATCACCAACAACAACAACAACAACAAGTTCAATTAGCTACCCAGACCACAAGCAAGAGCCAAGGAATTGCAGCAAAATATTCGTTAATTGTGTTACGCCACATATCGAACATGAAAATCTAGAAGTTTTCCTGAATCACAGTCTCTTACTCTCTGCGGCACGGCACAACTTGCAAAATACCAATAAGTATGGCAATGATGACGCCCGGGAGCAGTTAAGTAAAACATGCACAAGGCGAAAGGGGCAAAGGGTGCGAAAAGGGGCATGAAAGTGTTAAATGCATCGACTTGTGGCGCCCATAAAAGCCAATGAACAATTTCTGCACCACCAATGCGCCTGCCACCAAGTCAAACTCGACGCCATTTGCCAACGTAATTAAATTGAGTAAAGCATAATTATGCCATGTGACTGGTTAAAGTTAAAGGATCGTAGCTATTATATGTAGAGAAAAGAATAGGACAGAGAATATATAATTGAATTAGTTGCAGACATCTTTTATTTAAAGTTTCTATTAAGGTTTGTATGTTAATAAAGAAAGCAAACCATAAATAATTTAAAAATATTTATTTTCAGATCAAATTTGGTATTATTTCTTTGATTTTTAGTGTAATGCTTGATATAAATTTCATTCAACATTTAATGGGATTTCGAAGCAAGACTTCACCAGTTATATATCATTATCTTTTACAGAATGTCTCAAAAGACAACCAACTAAATACTTTCAGCTTTTTGACTTTTTTTAGTTTACGTTTACTACCGCTTTCAAGTTTTGTAGTTTTGCACCGCAAACAGCAATTACCTGCGTTACTCGTTAGCACTTACCAAAAACAACAAAAAAGAATTAAATTTATGGGGCAAGCGACCGAATCGCGTGAGCAAATGTTAAAACTTCAACCATCAGAGGCGTGCAAGACTTTAGTCTTGATGTAATTACATTGCCAAACTTAATACTCATTATAGTTGGCAAAAGCCTCACTTGAAATGTGGCTGCCTTCTCCTTGACTTCACTTTCCTTAGACCTGGCACGTGAAAAATCGTTGTGTTTGCCGTCATGTAAGCCGGGTGCATTGCAATTTGAAATATTGAACTGATTTCGAGCTAAAAAATGTGTGTTAGTCGTTGATTTATGAGCTCACCTGACGCGTTTTACTTACAACTTTCAGTTGCCACGTTCAAATTGCTTGGGTAGTTATTTTTAGGGGTATTTGATTTGAGTAGGTTTACTCCTTACAACGTTGCAGTGTCATGTTTAAGTTGTTGCAACTAGCAACATGTTTTATTGTATCATAAAGACAAGACAGCAGAACTTTAATTTTGATTCGTTTGCCGTTGAAAGTTCTTGAAAAGTTTTTGCAACACTTTCGCACTTAATTCGTGTCGCACAAAACTAAAAGTCAAAAAAACAAAACCGAAACAAAAACAATTGCTTAACAACTGGCAACTAACTAACTAGATGACAACATGTTTCAACAATTGTTGTCCAAATGCCAAACGTGCAGTGAGCAGTCACACACAAAAAAGGGACAATAAAGAAGAGCTCGAGTGAAAATGTTTAATAGACAAGCCGAAAATCACGTTTAGGCCATAAGCCAGTCAACAGTTAAAGTCAGGGAAGAGCAGCTGAACTAAGACTAGGATCAGGATCAGGTGCAGCAGCAGCTGTTGCCACGCCTAAGGAGCTGCCAGTTAAACGAAACGAAATGTTGCTGCAGTGAATAAGCAACAAAAAAATAGTTGCGCAGGTAACAGCAATAATAACAACAACAATGTTGAATGAACAGAGCGAACAAAAATACAAAAAAACATTGGCAGACAGACGAATAGTTGGCACAGCAGCTGCCGTAACCAGGGCCACAGTCCGTGGCACATAGTCAGGACCAGGACACGGACACGGAAACGTCATGTTACGGTTGTCCGCCTGCCTGGCTGACTGCATTCGGATTGTTGGCTACTTGCTTTTGGCTGCAGCCTCATAGAAAGAGCGCACACATTGTGTTTGTGGAGGTTGCCAGAGGAGGGACGTGCTTGGCCAGACGTAACCGGAAGTACCCGCTACGAACTGCGCCGTCGCCCATGCCGCAGCCATTTCATGTTGTAATCTGTGCCAGAACAACACAAGCACAAAACGTTGCCGCATTCAACATTTATGTAGCGAAGGGATTTGAAAAGTGGTCGTTGGTCCTTGTTCGGTGGTCGGTTGCTACGTTGCACACTTAAACACTCAAAGAAAATAAATAAATAGCTTCTCTTGAACTTAGAAAGTCACGCGAGACTCAATTCAAGAGTAGTGAGTTACTTTTCTAAATTGAAGCTAAGATTTATCTTAAGTAACGAATAACATTTTCTGAGTCAAAAAAATGATTTTATATACTCGAATTTTTGACAAGAAGTTTATTTTCTTTAAGCTTCATGAAAAATATTTTAAATATATTTTACAAATATTTTTTTTAAAATTTTTTTTTACGCACAAATATTTTTTTACAAGTCTACAATATTTTTTTGAGTGTACCTTGCCTGGTTGCTAACTTGCCATGGCTGAGGCAATTGGGCAACGCTTATCTTGTTGGCCGTTGGCCTGAAATTTGTATTTACTTTTAAAAAGTATTTAATGTTGGTTTTTTAGACACAACACAACACAAGAGAAAAACTACACACAAAGCGGATGTAGCCAAGATAGACGCCAGGCTTTGTGGTCAGAACACTTCCAAAATGTTTTTTTTTCATATTCCTGTTGCGCTTCAGGTTTTCCTCCCTCTTTTTTACTTTATTTTGGGGTGTAAGCTGTTGGAGATTTGCTTGAGTTTTGCTAACGATATTGTTAAGGTGTTGTTAGATGTGTTTTAGCTGTGGGCTCAGCCGGAAATGATGTACTAGCAAGTTAGAGCTGTGTGAGCGGTGCAGATTATATAACTAGAAGTGCATTTGAGTGCTATTTAATTTGGCATCTCATAATTGTAAGTGGCCTGCAATTGAATTATGTACAGTTTGGTTTTCAATGAAAGGATTTATTTTGTTTCTCTCACTTTAAAAATTGCTCATCACATAAAATTTATTATTTTACTTATTTCCGACACTTACAATTAAATATTTTGTACATTTTCTACAAATTAACATCCAAAATGTATAAATCAATTAAAACTGTATAAATATTTGAACAAATATCATCAGATATTATTGAATTTAAATGCATTCAAATATATATAATTTTGAGTTCAAAGAACATTTATAATTTTGTAATCAATTTTGTGATTTACTGACATTGCTTTTAGCAAATATGCCATCAAATATTTATATATAGAGCGCCGAATATATATATTTAAATAATATTGAGTAATTATTTCAAAATGACATTTCGACCACAAAAACAAAACCCAGCTGCATTTATGTTCAGAAGCGTTTATTAAATGCCAACGACAACAGTTTGCCACAACCGCAAGACACAACAAAACACACACACACACACACACCGCGCACAACCCATTCACAACAAATCACGCGCACTCGACAACAACACTAACAACAACAAAGCATTTACAATTATCTTGAAGCCAACATGTTGTCCTTGGAGAGACGTCTTCCTTGTTAGCTGTCCTTTCTCTCTCTCTCTCTCTCGCTCTCCCTCTGTCGTCTTGGCAGCGTCAAACAACTTTAAATATTAATATGCTTGGAGCCCAACAATACTGCTGCTTGCTTGCTTGCTGATGATGATGACAATGATGGCGGTCGTGCGGATGCTTCTTCTGATGCTCTTGATAGGGAGCCACAAGCACATTCTGTAAGAGCGTCGCCATTGAGACGTTGACGACACTTCGGTTTATGCCCCACTGTTGCCTATGCAGGTGGTGCAAATGGTGTGCAGGTGGTGTTGGTACTACTAGTGCTGCTACTAATGGCAAAGTGCCATGCTTAAACACACTTCAAGCATGCTCGGAAAGCAAATAAGCAAAACAGGCCACACTCCACCCAACGCCCACCACTCACGATTGGGCAACAGGTGAATCGACTCAACTCGTTTGCTGCATAAGCGAAATATTTTTGCTAAAGGTTAGCCTTCGACCAAAATTGCTGCCAGCTGTCGGCGAAGGGTAAAACAAAAAGCACACACACAACAAAAACAAACACCTGAAAAAAGTTGGTGGAAGATTAAACGCATAAGGTTGTATAGTAAAATTCTAGTAAAGAAAAGTTTTCAGCAAGCTTTCATCTATATAAACTTATAGATAAAGTTATGTTTTAATAGGTTTCTTTATTGAATTGATTCTTGATTTTTTAATGGTTGTCATTTTAATCAACTGAAGTTCTTGAAAACTTTTGCAAGTACTCAAATTTTAAGAGAATAACAGTTACAAAAGCTCAATTCTAGTCTCAACTTCACTAAAACATAGCTTTTTTTCTTCAAGTGTACAAACACCTGTTGAACCTGTTTGCCTGCCTGCGGTTTCCATTGAGCGCCGAAAGTCTCACGCCTTTGAAAAAACCCAACCCCTTCTCCTTTCCCTCTTTACTCACGCCCTACTATTACTATGCGTACAAAAATGTTTTAAGCGGATTTGTCGGCAACAAAGAAATGATAAAAATGAATCAACAAAGCACAACGAAGCAGTTAAAAAGGAAGCAGGCAAAAATGGAATGGGGCAGGCAAAAATGGAATGGGGCAGGCAAATGAAATGTAAGGTACGCGTCATAATAACGCTCACAAAAGGCTTTCAAATTGTAAAGACCTGAGCAGTGAATACAAAAAAAAAAAAAAAGGAAAGAAACGAAATGAAAGGAGGAAAGAGTTCAAGTTTGCCTCTCCGACTGTCCTGTCACTCACACTCACACACACAGACACAGACACACCATTGCATTTTGTCTGCTTTGAAGTGAGAATGGCGGCATTTTTTCTCTTATCTCCAGCGCAATTTTGAAGTGAAAAGCCGTGGCAAAGCTGCACAAAAACGTAAAGAAAATGGGAAAAGCACAACATTTACTTTCATTCTAAATGGAAGCACTTTGAAAGGTTTTTCTGAAATTTGTATAATGCGGGCGAACAATCGATAAATATTAACTCAATTAGCTTCAAAGAAAATAGCAAAAGTAGCTAGCGAAATGAAAGTTGTGGAAAAATTCAAAATGATGGTATGAAACGTTTTAAGTTTTATATATGAGAACAAATTTAAAAACAAATCGTATATAACATATAATTCGAATTTGATTTTTAATGTTATTTTTTCAATTGTTTGATGAATCGAAAAAATCTTTTGCTTAAGTGTGTGCAATGACATATTAAAGCGATCTCTAAAAACAGCAAAGAAATAAGAAATCTCATATCAATTATATGGTATTAAAAGTAGTAAATAAACACTCGCCATTTGAATCGTGCCGTAAAACGCATCTGAACCATTAGATCACGTTATATCATTAGGGACAGAATAAAAGCACGTACGTGTCTCCATCGAACGGAAAGCGTTTAAAGTGCAAAAAACAATTCCAAACACATAGCAGCAATAACAATAACAACAACAACCACAACTTAAAAGCAATTAAAAAGTTTTGGCTTTTTTACTCGACACACAACTCAACACACAACAAGAACAACCAAAAAAAAAGTGAAGTTAAAGAGGACTAGAACTCGAAAAAATAAAAAAACACAAAATGCAATAAATAATTTTTAATATAAATTCGTGAAGCTGTGCTGGCCGAATGCCAGACTTTCCGGTACCACAAACTCCTCCGAGTCCTCAAAGCACGTAGAACCCGAAAAATTCGTTCCTCGGGCTCACTAAATTAAAAGCAAAACAACAACAATAGCATTGCGAAATGTTCATTTGCAGTTGGTTGTTTTTCCCAAACGTAGAAGTTAGCATTATAATGAAGTTGATTATGATGATAATGATAAAGTGCATACATCTAAGAGTTGTCATTCATATAGAAATTTACGTTGGCCAGGTTGCTACAACTTTTCAATAAACGTGTCGAAACAAGTTCTGTGGCCGAAATAAAAGAAACAATTTTACACTTGTTTGGGAGGTGTTGAGTTTTTGCCCGCTCAGTACAATCGGATCTGTATGCCTGGGTCCACCCATTGCTTTACATTTGTGCAGTTTTAATTGTACAACCAGCACAATTTGCACTATTGCATCCCCCCCCCCACCAACCCCGCAAGCAAACCCTTCCGGGCAGGCAGCAACAATAATGGCAATGCTAAATTCCATTTTGAAGCAGCAAAGTTTATCCACCTGTCCAGTAAACGATTCCCACATGTTTAAGTCCGAGCCCCCAAACAATTTTCCAGTGTTGATTTTCAGTTAGTTGTTATAACCCCAAACGTAACCCGTTTGGATTCTTCGTCCACGTTATGGTTGTGGCATAACCGTTTTCATAAAGTCATTTAAATGCACATTCTCTAGGAACTAAATGTCTGTGGTATGTTTGAATAAATAAAAACAGTTAAAGAACATTATTTGACAACGATTACAGCGGAAACGTATTCAAATCTGTACTACAGGGTATCTGAAAGTTCTCTCTTTATGCCCTCTCGCTACATGCAGTTAGTGTTTTTGGCACCTCTGATTATTTTTGCTTAGTTCCGTGGCTACTAAAATCGTAGTCTCAGCTTATCAGGGGCACAAATGCATTGGACATTGTCTCAATTCAGGTTAATTGTATGTCCAATGCAGTACAGGGTGCTAAGGACCTCTCTCGTTTAGTTGTGGCATCCACTTGGCTTCGGGGCAGAGTTCAAGGTAACGTTCATTACTATTGCACAAACGAGCGTTTACATGAGGTATTTGAGAATTGTGTTGTCATTGTTGTTGTTATTGTTGCCACATGTCATTAGTTGGTTGAATCCAACTGTGCGCCGTGTTCTCTCTCGCTCTCTCTCTCTCTCTCTCTCTCTCTCTCTGTGTGTGTTTTTCACTCTCCACTCTTCTTTTGACTGCATGGAAATAATGAAATGCGGTAATAAACGAGTTGCTGCAATGGGTTTTATATTTGTATAAAATAGGTGTGCGTGTGTGTGTGTGTATGCATATTTGTAGTTGACCATTTACCAGGTTGGCTGCATATTTGGGTACATTCAAATGTGCATCTATATGACCATTGGTGTCAAGATGAAAAATAGAAATGAAAAAAATGATTAATTGATTGATTTTTCTTTAACTCTTTTTAAGCATTTTCTATGCATCTAAAAACTAATTCTTTGTTAAACTACTTTCATTAAACACACATAATCATATCCCTTTGATATTTTATTTATTGCAATTCTTTCACTTTCAGTTCTGGGCGGCCTATGTGCCATGTGAGGCGCAACATCGAGATGCTGTACAGTTGACGCTGGAGCAAATCGATGTGATCAAAAGACTAACCGATCGATATTCACCGCAGTTAACCACCTGCACCTCAGCGCAAGGTAAGTTACCTATTAAACACCTTGCCACGCATACATCACACATACGCCGCATAAGCCTAGAAATTCCCAAATTTTTAGGTGCTGCGAAATCTGATGGAATGCAAAACGTTTCAATTTGCTGCTGGCATACCGTAAACGTTTTGGTTAGTTGTTCAGAAGTATCTTGACTGGCAAACAAATAAGAAATGCTAAGCAAAAAACATAAAAAGTATAAAAATATGAACCAAGATTAAATACTCTTACATATTTGATACTTTTGTGTACTTCAATTATTGCCAATTAGAATTTTAACTAGAAAACAAATAGATTTGTTTACTCAAAGATTTATTTCATCATTTTAACCATCATGTTAGTTTCTCTGGTTCGATGCGTTGTACAAACTCTTAAGCCAAAGGGTATAAATGCTTTAAAAAATAGAGTCCCAAACAGTTGTTGCATTTGTGGCAGTACTCTCAGACCTGCACTTGAGTTGGCTGCTTACCGCGTGCCATATTTTTGCGCCATTTCCTTTGATATTCTGCACTCACCTAGTTAACAGCGGAGAGTAGCAGATGGGGCGAAGTGGAACAAGAAGAAAGTACCTGCCACAAGGGGTCGCAACTGATGTTGCAAGAAAGAGTGAAGGACTGCAAAGTGGAAATGCAAGTTTTGACTTACGTTCAAGCTCCCCCCTGGCCAGAATTTGAGTTATTTGTTTGCTGTTTGTTTTCCGTTTTGCATTTTATTTTATTTGTTGTTGATTTGCTGCCATTCTGCCAGTGACTGGCAATCTTTTAGTAAGCTCTTAAAGGAGAAACCCGCAGCGAAACAAATAAGAAATCACTTCCGGCATTTCGCGTTGAAACATTTTTACAGCCGTTAATGGCAATTTCAATAAATCATATGGCCACAAAATTCAAACGCAGGAAAACATTGCTTGCAATGTGCAACAAATTTACGAGCGGAAATGCATGCTGCATCGAAAAATACTTTCAGCAAACCGGCTAAATTCTGATAAGAGCAATCGCATATGTTTATCCACAGACAAACTCAGAGAAATATTTGAGATATGTAAATCGAAACAAAAAAGCAAAGAAAGCTTATGAGATTTAAAAGTAACAAAAATACAGATCTATTTTGAATTGCTTTCTTTTATTCTTCTTTGTGAGTCAAAATGAAGTAAAATACTATTTGAGTTGTAATTGGAATTTAAGTTCAACTGTAATAAACTATCATCAATATGTTAAAAATACCTTTCTGTTAGCTACAGAATCGAATGTTAAATGGTATTTAATTATTAACAAAGCTAGCAACATATAGAAAAAGACTTTGCTCTTGTTAAATAAGTAGTTCATGTTTATATTCCCAGTTGTATTTATTATTTACACAATTTTAACAATCTCTTGCACCGTAAACACATTCAAATCAAAGGATCAAGCACATATTTAAACACCAACTGACTCACTTGGCCAAACCCACCGAACTTTTAGCTTGCTCTCTTGGGGCACTTGAAAGTTGTGCAGCTGCTGTTGCATACAAAAAACCAAACCTCGGAGTACACGAAATAAATTTAGTTGGTTGAAAATTATAGTGCGCTCACATGTCGTGTAAATAAAAGTGACCATTGAGCCAGGCTGGCAAGGGGGCGTGTGCGAACGCCCATTTCTCCATCAAGCCAGATGTTGAGCTGCCAAAGTGATTGTTAAAATGCAAAGCTAACGAACCGAAACACAACGCGACAACTGACATGCCACGTCACTGATTCAGTCAGTCAGTCACTCTCTAGTCTCAATCTTTATCTGTGTGTGTGTGTGTGTGTGTGTGTTTGAGTGTCCTGTTTCAGCTTGCTTACAGACACATGCTCAAATGAATGCTGCATTCGCCTTGCATAAACACAATATATAATAGAAATAAAAATAGAGGCAAAAATAAACCTTAAGCTGGATTTACCTTTTCCTGTTAAGGAAAGTATTTCCTATTTTTCTTGGTGTTTTTATTCTTATTGTTCCCCTTTTTTTTTTTTGGTTTGTTTGTTGCACTAGTGTGAGTTTCATTCTGCTACTTTACATTTTACATTTTACAGTTGTCGATGTGTGAATGCTTTTCATTCGCAATTTTCAATTTTCACCTTCGAAATGTGTAAACTTCAATTTACGCTGAGCTCCAGTAAGATACAGATAGATAGATACTGTGGGAAGAAGAGAAAGAGGAAGAGAGAATCTGAACATCGAAATTGCATTCAGCTTAGAAGCCTTTGACATTTTTATGCTCTCCTTGTGGGGCAGGCATGTGACATATTTTGGTCTGCTTGCGAAACTTTCAAAGGAAGGAAAATGTTAAAAATATTGAAAGCGTATCTTTTTATTGCTTTTGAATAGAAAAAAGTGGGAAGAGTAATGAATAAATTGATCAAGTAGCTTAAATAAATCAAAAATGATGAGAAACAAAAGATACGACTTAAGCAAAATGAGAAGATATAAACAAGCCAATAATCCAATATATCAAATCCTTTTTTTATTATCCTTATAATAAAGATTCAAATTGATTTGAAAGTGTGCCACACTCATTGTAGAGTATTTTTGAGGCTTTCTGCTTGGAATTTTCTGCACATTTTGCTGTCCCTAGTATTGGTTTATTGCGTCAAGTGGCATTTGGTTGGGGATTTTCATTTTGAAATGTGTTGGAGCATTTCGATTTTGTATTGCCTCAAATCGCATCCGATACATGGCCCATATATAATACATTACGTTTGGGCCATGGTCGCCATTTCGATCCACAGTCACAGACAATTACGATGCTGGACCAGCAGCAACCTCGCCGGCCAAGTCCTTTTAGTCCTTCCTTCCCACCATCCTTTCACTCTCTCACTCTCTCATTGTGTCTGAGGCAGGCAAAATAAGAATTGAAGTTCAGCTCACGTGGCGCATTTTAGTGCCTTTGCTGGCAATCGTTTGACTGCCACTACAACTGTTGCAACAACAACAACAATGGATGCCGCACACAGTTTAAGTCCTGCCAGAATATTTGTTTATTTGCTTCATATTTTAGGGTTTTACGGCAACGACGACATCGACCAGGTTTTGTGGCAGCTATTTACTTGCCGGGCTCCCATAACAATGGCACAGCAGCCACAAGCCATGGCAACAACAACAACAAAAACTATTCAAGGGGTAGAAGCAACTCCTACAAGTGCACCCTTTCTGATTCTAACGCAGCTTATTTACTTATTGACTAAAAACTTGCCAGCAATGTTGCTTGCTGCCTGTGAGGCAATTTATTGAGTCGCTTTTCTCTCTGGGTGACATTTGAAATGTTATTACAATGCTTGATTTGATTGCATTGTAGAACAACAACAATTGATAATAATGACTCTTTAAGTAATGGAAACAATTGCTCAGCCATGCAAAGTTGCACATGCCACTCAAATCTTGACTATATCTTGTATAAAATGTTTTATGCTATGGCAAGCAAAAAAAAAAAAAGAAAGAAAATAAAACTAAAACTTGTCTAACTTAACTTTATATAAACATTGCTCAAGTTTGTGGGTAAAAACAAAAGCCCAAAACCCTAAGACAAACAAAATAAAAATAAAAAATAAAAATAAATAACAATAAACAATGAACAATGAGCAAGTATTTTGACAAGTGCTTGGCAACAAAACGAAATGGAACATCATGAAAGAGATCAAAGCTGCTGGCCAAGACAAGCGTAAATATTGCATAGCATAGCACAAAAGCCATGTTGGGATAAACTGACAACCCAACATAGAAAGAGAAAGAGAGAGGCAGACTGAGACCGCAATGGACAGAGAGCTCAACGGGGCAGCAAAAGCAATTGACAGTCGTATATGCATTTACAAAAAATAATAATTAAACACTAAAAATTGTGCCAAAAATATTTTTAAAAAATGCCTTTATCATAAAAAATACTAACATTTTTGAAACAATTATTTCTTTACACATATATTCACAAAAACATAAAAAATATAATAATCTTAGCTCTATTAGAATCATTTTTGCAAGTGTAAACAAACAAAAGATTCTAACTTATGGCATTTTCTTTGGTTAAATATAAACAAAAACAAAAAATTCAAAGCAATGATCAAGTTTCAACTTGCAATTGAAATTCTGCAGCATCTATAGCTTTAACTTCTTGCTCATCTTGTTGTTGCTGTTCATCATCTATTGCAGATATTATCGATGCGCACAAGAACCAACAACTCTGCTCGCTAACTGGCGTCGAGGGGGGTCACTCTTTAGGTGGCTCGCTAGCTGTGCTGCGCACCCTGTATGCAATTGGTGTACGCTATATGACCTTAACATCCACATGCCACACACCATGGGCCGATTCAAGCTATGCGGACGCACCAAACTTTAATATGAAGCATGGCGGACTCACCATTTTTGGCAAGGTAAGTGGCATCTTCTACCTTCACATACTGCTTGCTCTACTGGATGTTGTGGTTGTTGTTCGTGCTTACAGCTGATTTAATGCTAATTAGCTAAAGCGGCTCGTCATGATTCAGTTCGTTTCGGTTCGGTTCGGTTTGCTTTTGCCTCATGTGGCTTACATACGGATTTTGTGGCGCTAAAGATGCGTCCTTAGTCCTGCAAGCTGCGGTCAGACTCCGTCGTCGCTTTGTTGGCTTACTCATAAATGTGTATGCGTATCTCGCTCCTCTTCTACATCTGCGTGTGTGTGCGTTTGTGTGTTTGTTTGTGAAGGGTGGCATATTAAGTGCTTGAGCACTGCGTACCGTTGCTACTTTGAGTGGGGCAAATGCTACGCTTTGTGTGCGTAATGGGTCAACAGCTCGCAAATTAGGTGGCTACAGCAATTTACAAGAACCATGCGGCTTTACCGCGGATTATCGTGTTGCTGAAGGTAGTCAAATATCTTAAATTAACTACGGCTCGCTAGCTACAACAACAATTGGCCATACTGTACACATATACTCAGCCGGAAAATAAAAACACTCCGAAACTAATGAACCGATCTTAAAAAACATATCGAACTTTAATCGACTGCAACGAATTGCATTAGTACACATGTAAACATATATATTCATCAAGGTTGTATTATTTACAAGTTGATATTTCAATGGCGATACAAAAAAAAAAGATTCCTTGACATCTTTAAGCTGGCATTTGAAAAAGATATTCGATTATTTGAATCAATATTGCAAGAGATCTTTACAGCTTCGTTATAGCAAGACTTACAATGCTTTCTTGCAGACGTCCATGTTGGTTAGCTTAAAGGTCACCTTGCCAAATTCGATCCTTCGATCCTTCTATTAAAAAGAATTCCAATTTAAGTAAGGCAATTCGAGATTTGTGCACAACGGAAATTACCTAAGTTCCAGCACCTCTTGCATGTCCGGGTTAAGTATTTTTACAGCAGTTGCATTCCTTAAATCATCATACCTGCATGTATCACCTTTGCAGGCGCAGCAAAACATGTTGCATGCGCCATAGCCACAACAATCAAATTCGCCAACCTTAACTCCACACTTATTCATAGAACAATTGCCCTCCGTATTATGTGTACTATTTAAAAATTGTTCGCACGAAGTTCCATTTTTTGGTACAAAATCTAACAATTTGTTTGGACAACACACGGAATTTGATTGCCAGAACTGCAGAATGAGGATCAGCAGCTGAAATTTAAGGATTAAACTTAGCGATAATGGCACGTGTTCTCCCATTGTTGTTGATCCGATAAAGTTTACGTTTACGATCCAAAAGAAGATTATTGAGTTTTCGCGACTGAATTTCTCCAATATGCAGCCTCTATTTATACAAAACAAAAAAATAGCCAAGCTATAACGGACAGAAAATCCAATTAGTCATTATAATTTCAAAAATTAAATTATTTATAGTTTAAAAAATATCAATAATCGCATTATATGGTAATAATAATTAAAAATGTTTGTTTGTTACGTTTGTCAACTCCATAACTATTTAGAAGATTTTCTCAATTCCTTCAACACACTCGGCAGAAACCCAAAAATAATATTATATTATAGTAAACAAATTTTCCTTGTTTTTCATAAAAAATTAAATTCGAAAAGCATCAACTGTTTGAGATCTTTTATATTTATTAACGGCAACGATTAAAATTTACTCATACATGTAGATAAAAAAATGTTTTCGAAAGAGTAGGAACCAAAAAGTTGAATTTTCACAGTAAGAAATATTTTATTTGGCTTTAAGTTTTAATTTTTTGGAATGCATATTTATTAAGCTCTGAATAATGATTGCAAGAGATCTTTATATCTCCATTCTAGCAGGTTTATGCCAATGTTTTTTCTTATTGGCCTTCTTTCCTGGTTTCTTTCCCGGTTTCCTTATTTTAGTTCTAAATTCTGGTTTCTTTTTCGGTCTCCTTACAGTGGTGTGTGCATGTTTCTTTTTATTATGCTTTTTATATCTCCTATCCCTATCAAATCTTAACTTTTTGTCACTTAATATTGCTCTCGCGTTTTTGGTCTCCTTGCCCAAATCTTCTAAATCCATGTTCTTTCTGTTAAAAAAATATTGTTTAGCTTAAGTTAGTTAAAATCAAATATTGTACACAAAATTAATTTACCGTAGTCCAATCACCTCGTCAACACCATAAAATGTAATTTTTACAGCAGTTGCATTCTTCCATTCATCATACTGGCATCTGCCCCATTTGCACGCACAGCAAAACATGTTGCATGGGCCCTTGCCACAACAATCGTATTTAAAAGGGGACCGTTGACAGGGATTCAGGACACACTTGTCTCCATTAATTTTACCATTCCAAGTGTAGTTGCAAGGGATTCCAATCTTAGATGTGAAGTCAAAGAGTTTATTAGGACAGCAAACGGAATTTGCTTGCCACAATTGCAGAATAATGATCAGCAGCTGCAGCTTTAAGATTATACCAATCGATAATGACACGTGTCCTTTCATCATTGTTGTTCATCTAGAAGAGTTTATTTCACTTTTGTCTTTCCAAAAACGCAATCTGCGTTCTTTTTATACCGTTTAAGCGTAATGTTACCGTAACCGTGTTAAAATCCGATTAGTAAAACAAATTACATTTAATAACATTTTATTAGTTAATGGCACAAAAGGCAAATAAGATTTCTCCATTAACTGAAACGTAATATTTTATTTTACAACAATATTTACACTATATACATTTGTATTTATATTGGTATTTTTTATAGTTTACAAATAAGCAAATAATAATGTAATATATGCATCCAATGCATACATTGCACATATTATCAAGGTTATATATGAATGCGAGTCATTGTTTGATTGCCGAGGCCCATTGTATGTATACAAAAAAGATTTGTTTACATTTTCGAATTCTTTGACATACGTTTCGTGTAATTATTTCGAATTTCGATATTACCTCGAGAAGCGCCAACCACTTCATAAGGCACATCAGCCAAACAATTCGTGATGATGATGATGATGAATGATCACAACGTGAAAACATCATCATTATGTTCGGGTGCATGAATTGTTGTCTGTTCTTGATGGCATGTGTCGAGGGGCCGCAGTGCGCTTCCTCTTTGGCTATGGGCTGTTGCCAAATGCTATTTTAGAGGCGGTGCATACGGAAATCAAATGTGTGAACGTGCAAATGGCTAAATACACAACTACAGCTACAACTACAACTACAACTACAACTACAACTACAATATAAACAACAATGAAATCAAAGAGCAGAGCACAGTGAAGACAGCTAACCAAAACAGGAAACGTAAATTTACTGCAGTCATTAAAAAATATTAAGAAAACAGATACAAATATCTTAAACATCGGCGCATATAAATTATCGTTTTTTTGCTCTGGCCTGCCAATTAAATATGGAAATTAAAATGCTTGATAGCAATAAAAATAACAAAAACAACGTCACTTCCTTATTTAAATAACGGAATTTTCAATTACACATCCCCAAACAACAAGAGGCGAAAACAAAATACGTAATGAAAAGTGAAAATCGCTCAAGGCGCAAGCGTCAAGAGCGTCAAACAGCGAAGCGAAAAACAGAGAATGAGAGAGCATCCATCAGCAGTATTTTAGGGCGAAATCGCTTGTGTATGGTAAATGGAATTTTTTCGCTGCGACAAAATGAGCGTGCAATGGGAAAATCGAAATTTTCATTCATACTATAAGGTGAATTGCACAGTGTGAAATAATATCATCAAATGGAAACATCAAAGTAATGTGAAAAATTAAGCTCGAAGCCATTAATATTAAAATGTATTGAAAATTAAATGTGTTATCAAGATATCTAAAGAAAGAAACACATTTAAAAGATTTTTTTAATATTTAATTATAACCGTTTTCTTTAATTTTGTATCCTTGAAATATATTAATTGTTAATTTATAGTTAAGTTCTTTAAGGTTCCAAACGTATTTGCAGTGCATTCGTACCAATGTTCTTTATCCACTTAACATTCCGTTTCACCCGCATTGCTAAAAATACCCGTAACGCACCCACAAAGCGCCAGTCACATGTGCCATGGTGAAAATGTTGCCAGCCAGCAGCCGTTTTTACTCTCTCGCTCTCACTTTCGCTCTCTTTTTCGCTGGGCCTCTCTAGCCTTTCGGCAGCCTGACTGTAGCTGAGGTGAAAGCGTAAAACATCGCACACTGTTCGGCCAGTCGTCCACGAAATTCGCCCAACGAGGCAGCCGCAGTAGCAGCAGCAGAAATAGCTGTAAACGATAGAGACGAACAAAAAACACACACGCCAGGCAACAGTCGTCGTGTGTTGAAGTGAAGCGAAGAGCAGAGAGCAAAATACAGTATACAAATACCATTAAAAAAAAAGTTGAAAAACAAAAAAACCAAAGCAAGAAATAAGGAAAATAAAAAGTATTTATCTACAACGCGGCTAGAAAATTAGCCAACAATATTCGTGTGTATTATATATATTTATAACAAATTCCGTTTAGCGCGACGCGCATTAAATAAAAAGGTGAACAAACAAAATATACTTACGCATATGCACACACACACACACACACACAAACACAAACACAAAAACACACATCCAATTTACAGTTACTAACCAAAAGCAAACGCAAAAGCTAAAAACAAATACGAAACCATATGCAATGCAAAATAATAAGCTAACTACTAAAACAAAACCAAAGCAAAAGAAAAGAATGAGCCAAGTGAACAAATACTAATCGGTTACTTCCTCCTCCTCCTACGTACATACGTATGAACGCAACGACGCGCACGAACACGCATACACACACACACTCATCTATATTGTATACTGATTGATGATGACAATGGAGCAGCAGCAACAACAACAACCAGCGACAGCAGAAACAGCAGCAGCGACGTCGACAGCGGATAACGGCACAATGACAGCAGCAACAGCAACAACAACAAACGGCACAAGTGGTGGAAATAATACAAAGCAAAGCAAACACAGGTCGAGGTCATCCGCACGCTACGATGACGTGGAGCGGCAGCAGCGCAAAAGTCGCGCCATTGTCTCCATACCCAACACCATTAAGCTAAGCATGCTCAACAGCGGTCTCTTGTCCTTCGAACGCATCAAACTTGAGGCGCGCGATGAAAACAATTCGCTATCGAAGACCATACCAAATGGTCCCATCGATATACGGCATTTTCTCAAATTGTGCGATCTGCGTCGTAAATTTCCCGTGCTGTATAAATTGGAATTTCAAACGGCCGCCAAGGTGGAGACAAACACCTGTCGGCATGCTTCGAAGAAGAACAACGCAGAGAAGAATCAGAATCCCAAGTGCATTCCATATGATTATAATCGCGTTGTACTGCAGAAAATTCCCGGAGTGCCCGACTCGGACTATGTGAATGCCAGTTATGTAGATAGTTTGCTCAAACCCAATGCCTATATTGTTACCCAAGGTCCGGTGGAGGAGACTGTGAATGCATATTGGCGCATGGTCTGGCAGGAGAACATAAGCGCCATTGTGATGCTAACAAAGACCTTTGACTTTGCCAAGGTCATGTGCGTGCAATACTGGCCACCCAATATGGAGGTACACGAGACCTATGGCGATATACACATCAATATTGTGCGGGAGGAGCAGTTGGCCAACTTTCACATACGCACCTTCCGTCTGTATAAGAAGAACGAACAGGACGAAGTTACCGATGAGCGTTTAATCTTGCAATTTCACTATACGGAATGGTACTCCCACTCCTGTCCCTTCTCCAATGCCCTGCTGGAGTTCCGACGTCGCGTACGACTTGTTGTTGGTAACATAATCAAAGATGGCGATGATGTTGATATGCGTGGTCCCATTCTGGTGCATTGCAGCGATGGTGGTGGTCGTTCCGGTGTCTACATGTCCATCGATGCCAATCTGGAGCTGGCCGAGGAGGAGGAATGCTTCAACGTCTTTGGCTACTTAAAGAAACTGCGGCAGTCACGCAAAGGACTCGTCGAGAATGTTGAACAGTACAAGTTTATCTACGATACGCTTGAGGAGCATATTATATGCGGCAAGACCTGGTTTCCCGTCTCCGAGCTCTCCGATCGTCTTAAGGCCAAAGCCCGTCGAAACTCTGGCACCAAGTTGAACGAGTATCAAATGGAATACGATCAGATTTGCAAGCAAACACCGCGTTTTACCATCGGCGACTGTGCCGGAGGACATCGGGCGGATAATCGTGAGAAGAATCGTGACGTACTCTGTGTACCACCCGATAATTTTCGGCCGTACCTTACCAGTTTTCAGGGCAACGCCTTCACAGACTACATCAACTCAGTGTTTGTTGACGGTTATACAAAGCCAAGGGAGTACATAAACACCGAATGGCCCATGAAGCATACACTGGGCGAGTTTTGGTCTCTGGTCTACGATCAAGAGTGCTCCGCTGTGGTAGTGCTTTGTCAGCCACCCGCTCAATCGCAACAGTATCCTTCATTCTGGCCAATTAAGTCAAAGATGGAGAAGTATGGTCCTGTCTTCACCGTGCACTACGTCATGTCGAAGAGCTATACGAATATTAAGCAATGGGAGTTCAAGATCAACAAGAAGATTGTTTCGCTAACGGAAATGATGGCTGGGGTTAAGGCACCGACGCGCACCGTCCAGCTGTTTCAGCTAACCTGTTGGCCCATGGGTCACAAGGTGCCGAGCTCAACCAATTCGCTGGTCTATCTAATGAATATGGTCGAGATCTGGCGCAATAAGGTCGACTATGGACCCGTCTGTGTTGTCTCGCCCGATGGTCGCAGCCGTGCGGGCGTTTATTGTGCGGCAAATGCGTGCATCGAGCAGGTCATACAGCACGGCGAAGTCGATGTCTTTCAGGCCGTAAAGACCGTGCGGCGACACCGTCCACAGCTTGTCGAGAATATGACCGAATACAAGTACTGCTACGATCTGGTATTACACTATGTCCTGCACTTCCTCAACAAGAAGGAATGAACGCCCACGCGCGCACACACACACACAAACTTTTTTGAAATGGAACCCAAATTTTTGGGGTTCTATACACATTTTTTCTTGAGGAGTTCAACTCACTCAAAAAAGAAGAAAACAACTGTTTTATGGTTAACAAATATTTATGTCCAAGTGGTCCACTTTAAATGCCTATTACTACTATACAATTCTGTTTTGAATGTATGTATGTCTATTCCATAGAGCTATAGAGCTATGGAAAACGGGGCTAGACTCGGCTTGGCACAGAGCCTTAAAGCAATAATACAAAGTATTTTTGTTGTTCTTACTTTATGTTGTTAAATATTTTTCTATATTGTCGTCGTTGCCTACAAGTGAAATGAAATTTCTAAAATGACACAAAATGGTGTATTTGCTTTTTATTGAGCATTGTTTTTGTAGGCTCCCAAATGGACCACAAAATAATAAAACATGTTAACGAAATCAAACGCGAATGCTATATATATATATATATATATATATGTTGTCTATGATCTGAATCTGAACTGTATGTGCCATGTCTAGATGCCCTTATTGTTGTTGTTATTACTATATATATAGTATATGAAAATAAAGATATATATATAAATAAATAAATATATATGTGAATGTGAACTTGAACTATTAAAATTACGATTTACATTTAAATATGATTATATTTACGATATATATATATGTATGTTAACTCTTAAAACTTGCTACCTTATACAAAATTGTTGATATATATCTAAAAACTATACTACATACATCTATAAACATACCTATAGATCTAATAAATGTTATGTTTTGTATAAATGAAAAAAAGTCGCATAGGATTTAAGAAATGTCTCTCGTAAAAGTTGAAGCTGTTGGAAAGAAATTGTATTTTTTATTCATGTTAACAAATGTTTATTTATTGAGACTAAAGCGAAACGCAACATCAAAAAAGAAAGAAACAACAACCAAAACTCGTTACGAAAAACTACTGTTAATTTACACAAAGTAAACACACACACACACTCGCACAACCAAACACATGCATATATATTTATACTGGTATATTTTTTTTTCGCATTTATGCATTTGATATTGAAAGTGTTTTCCTAATAACTCAAATGCATATACCACAAACAAACAAACAAACACACACACACACTCATAATACCTATATTTATATACATATATACATACATATATTCTTGTAAATGTATTGAGTTTATTTTTTTAAACGTCAATAAACGTGCATATGTATTTTGAATCGATTCCGTAACGAAACTTCGGATAAGATTACAAAAAACGAGAGCAAAAACCGAAAAAAAACCAAATAAGAATTGTTCTGTGTTTTATTTGTATGATTTTTGCCTTGTTCGTTGTTTTTTCAGTTATGGAACGAGAGAATTTACATATAAACAGATGAAATTTTGCGTAAAGATATTTATTATTATTATTTATTTAAAATGAATTTAAATTCTTTAGCCGCGATCGCAATTTATAAAAAGTATGGCAAAAGTTAACATTACGCAAGGAAATGAATGAAATGAAGTCTCATTTATCCCCACATAGTTGTACCAGAAATTCATGCCAATAATTATAATGCCACAACAACAACAATCATTCGAGCTAGCCTCCTTCGTTCTTTTGATCATTACATTCCAAGACTGAGTCATAAACTTAAAATATCAATCAAAATATTTTCTCCACAATATTTTTGTTTGTGCCTTGCGTATCTATTGAACATTTATTTTTGCACCGCAATGAAAAATTAAAAGGGTACTGCGCAAGCCACACGAGATGATGATGATGGTGATAATGATGATATTGATGATAATGATAAACAAAACAAGATGTGATGAACAATAACAATCGCGATGCGATAAAGACCTTGACCAGATTACACTTTAATGCATACAAACCAAACAGAGGCCTTCATTATATAGCATATATTGCCGGACGATAAAGTTGACTCGACTCATTCCCTAGCTGAGGCTCGGGGAGGAAGGTGTGGTCGCAATAAAATCGATACATGACAGCACAGCTCCCTTTTGCTTTTAGCCAACAATAAAATACAACCATAATAACAAATACACACACAGCAATAATAGTCAAACTTGTGCGTTGGGCATGACATCAGCAAAAAAAGAACATATATATATACATAAAAATAGAGTAAAAACTGGTTAAGCTGATTTAAGGCAGCTGAAAAAGTTGCGAGTGCTTTTGATAATTTCTGTTTTTGCTTTCACTTAAATTGCCATTGTTATGTTCATTGTTTTTGTTGTTGTTGTTGTTGTTGATTGCTTTAACATGCTGTTGCCATGCGGCAGGTTCAAAAAGAAAAAAAAAAGAATCTTTTTGGCCATATAAAACATTTTCGTACACAAATAAAGCCATAAGTTGTTTCTTTTTTTTTTGTTTTGGAAATTTTGTTTATGAGCTATTAATTCAAAAACAAGCGCATGGCAAATAAGTTCTCCAGAGTGTTAGCGCGGGTTGCGGGGGCCCAAAAGTACTTCAAATTAGTTACGATTTATTTTTTTTTTTGGTAGCAATTTTGGTTTTAGTTAATTAAAAACTCTGTTGGCAATTATTTTCATGTTGCGCGTGGGGGGAAAAAACGATGGGAATAAATTATGTCATGTTACGTACAACTAAATCCATGATTTAAATAACCTAATTGTGTGTGTGTGTGTGTGTGTGTGTGTGTGTGTGTGTGGGTTTTGTGTGACTGTGTGCGTGATAGTTTTTGTGCGTGTTCTTGCATGAAGTGAATTAAAATATTACAAAAAATAGTTTGATAATTTATTTTTTATCTACATAGAATTTAATAATGTTTTTTGAATCGAAATTTAATGATATTTTACAAATGCATTTAATAATAAATCGCTTAAGAATAAAAAGGAACTTTATAAAGTAGCTTTCAGTTCATTTAACATCCTGCAGTTTGATCGATTTCTTGACTTCTAGTCTCAGAAACTATAAGAGCTAGATTTTCGATTTTCGATAACTCTTCCCGTTTTCGATATACATCGATAACAAGAAAATCTTGAATTTGGAAAAGTTTTAGACGGCGTTTGATACATTAAGCAAAATGAAGACAATCTGTGAAATTATTATTGAAATCGTTTGAGAAACAACGGAGATATGGAACTTTTAAGTTAAGTCAAGTATGCACACTCACACACATACTTGCAAGCACTGATTTTTAGACATATTAAGTCCCGACTTAAATAATTTCTACTAAAAATTTATTGTAATGATCAATTTTAGATCTTATTAAATAATTTCTACTAAAAATTTATTGTAATGATAAATTTTAGATCTTATTTATACTACAGATCTACTTTTATTCTTTAAGCTCGCATTGTTAGCTGAATTTAAGAAATTCGGAGTGTTGCCCTCAGCTTGCACCAATTGTTTAATGTTTGTTGGCATCCCCTTAAGAATGTTGGCATGACAAAAAAGGGTCGCTTTCAATTGTGGCATAACTACTACTCATAACTGTACATGTATATATTGTGTTCACCCACTCACCCTTTACACATTGCTGGCACTGGCATTGCCGCACAATTACCTGCCACAGCTGCCGTTTTGTACACAAACTCCTTTGGGCTCCGCCATTTGCAATGGCACATTATTGGCCATTGTTTGAAGCATTATATTATGTTGTGGATGCCGTTGGCAGCGTTGTTTGGCTAATTCAATTATGCAACGTCTACGTGAGTTACACTACTGTGTGTTGTGTGTTGTGTGGGTTAAATGCAATTGAAGTCAGGCATGCACAAACACACTTACAAACACACACACACACACTCGCACATAAGTCTATTACACACCTGTATGCACACACTTGTGCGCACTCATTCACGCATTTGACTAGCCAAGAATTAAACCACACCCCCCGCATCGGCAAGAAGTCATTAACATTAACAGTCAGCGAGCGAATGCATAAAAAATAATTATAATAATAACTATAAACGTTATAAAAGGAATTATACAAATGCGCCTGAGCAAAAATTATGGCTCGCATGTAGAGAAACAAAATGGCTAAAAAATGGTTTGCTTTTGGCTTGTTATACACACACCAACACAATCACAGTCAGACGTGTTTCAAGTGCTTGGAGTGAAAATAAGTGGCACTAATTTGACATGAAATGAAATTAAATTTAAATAATTAAACGAATGCCTTAAGTCTGTTTGTTTGGCAACCCTTTTGTTTTCTTGCCCCTGGGCATAGTATACTTTTGAGCGCCCCCCCTCCACACTCACACAAGCATACAAATATACATTTTAATTAAGTATTTACAAAGTGGGGGAGCACAAGATTCGTGATGAGAAAATCCAAAATGAACAAAACATAGATTAGGAACCGAATTTATTAAATGAAATCGAAAATTGAATAAAGAATAAGAAAGTTATACATTAACTTGAGTATTGATTGCACTTTAAATGCATATTTAAAAATAAAAAGATAATAAAGTTGATTGGCATTAAAATGTATACTGCATAAATGCCTGAGCCATAGATCAATACAAAAAAAACTTATACAAAATCAATAAAATTAATGTTGAATAAAATAAATAGTTTAATTTTTGAACAACTTTAGCTTAAATAAAATTAAAGACTTTATCTTAATTGCTAAATAAGCAAACAAATTGAATAATTTGTTGTTTTCATATTGAGTTCAATAAGTAAACAGCTTAAATGTCCCTAAGGACTAAGAGGATATTTATGCATTTGTTGCATACTAAAAAGCGCTCAAAGAACATTTAAGAAACCTCAATTAAAACAAAAGGCAATTGAACAAATATTTGTGCAATGCATATTTTCATATCTAATTTTGACAAAACTATTCAGTTAACGAGCATCAATGAAAAATTCGAATCAGATAAAGGAGAGTTTGTACATAGAACAATGCATTGTAGAATGGTTTGCAAGTCTGTACATAGATTTAATTAATGTTAACACGATGACTTTGACATGCAGACAATAGACAAATAGCATTTACACACCAACCCACCAACACACACACACACACAGATACACATTGCACTTGGCACTGTACTGATGACTGACAAATTGAAACGGGCGGCCGTTTGACTAAGTGACTAAGTGACTGACTTTGGCTCCTCTGGCTCTTTATCTAAGTACATCCGTGCGTGTATGTGTGTGCAAACTATTGTGTGCCCTCTTAGTGTGTGTGTGTGTGTGTGTGCGTGGTGTGTGTTGGCTGCCAATTGGTTTTGCTGGCACTCAAGTTGACTACTGCTTTGGTTTATTGTAAACATGTGTGCTAACTACTTCAAACCCTAGATGTCTAACCAAACTGACTTCGACTTCCATGTAAGACAATAAAGCACATTAAGTGCACATACATGTATGTACATATACATGTTTGTATGTGGTGCCATTTAAGGTGTTATTTAGTGAGCGCTGCAGATCAAATTGAAAGTTTAAATGCAGCTACAACACATGTGTGTTTGAAACAAGTGGTAAAACGTGATCTCTAACTAAGGGTTAAACTATTTTAGCGCTCTACATTATGCACAACTTGAACTGTACATATCCAATTACCTAATACATGGCATGGGCTGCCTTGCCTCATAATTAAGCTACAAAACTTTTGCATTCAACACTTTTCCCTGGCGAACGTCAAGTAAAGATTTAATAGGGTAATTAACCTTTCGGAGTTTTGGTAATCGGCACTCGACAAGCTCAACGTATCAACTATATACAATGAATAGCATTATAGTTGACTGAGCAATCCTATTGTTAGCCACGTTCATTTCCAAGTGACTGTCAACAACAATAAAAACAACATACAACAAAAAAGTTGAGTTTTCTATATGCAAATTTGGAATGCGAACGCAATGCAAACAAAAAATGGCTACGTGCTAGTTGTAGTTAGCTATAATGAGCTGCTTACCCACACATACACACTCGCACACACGCACACTCGCACACACTTTAATTTGGTAGTTGAACAAATTTTGTAAAGCTTTTTACACAAAAATTTGATATGCTTTGTTGTGTGTGTGTGTGTGTGTGTGAAGTGTACATATATTGTTGCCTTGTTCATTATGTATTTAATTATGCTTTTGTGCATATTACAACGTTTTGACACACACTTGCAGACATGCTAAGCCACGTAAAGTTTTTTATGCAGCGCCAGTGAAGAGCAAAGTTTATTATGCCACGCCCCCTCCAATCGCCCTTCAGTTGCATGTTGTGGCCTGAACATCACTTACCTCTCGCTCAAATGTCATTAACAATTTTTCGTGAGCTGCTGCTGCTGTTGCTGCTGCTGCTCTAACAAACTTGCAACTTTACATGTTGTGTATAGTCTAATAAAATTATATTTTAATATTTAATTAAATACTTTTCAGCTTAGCAGCGCTTATGCAGCTCCCTTGGCACAAACTTTCCCCCCTCCCCCTCCCTCTCCACCCATAAAAAAGCGCTTTATATAATTAAATTATGCGCTTCTGGCGTTTAGACGCTGTTTCTGACACTTTTTGGTTTTTTGTGGTGCAATCGCATTTCATAATTAGTTTGGCAGTTGTTCAGATTAGTGTTGTTGTTGGCCTTGTACATATGCCAATAAATATTTGATTTTAATTGTTGATTAATATTTATTTATTGGCGCCCCAAAAATATATTTCATGCATAAATTATATGACAGCTGCAAACCAAAAATTGTTGCCGTGTTAATTGATATTGCATATTTTGGCATGTGGGCAATTTAAAAAGTAATTGTATTCAATTTGCTGTGGTTTTATCTCCACAACAACAAAACAAAGCATTTACTTTCTGTTGTTGTTGTTGTTGTTTATTGAATAACAAAGTGTGACAAAGACTATTTAAATACCTTGTCGCTATGTTATTTTCAATTAATTACATTATATTTGAATGATTATAATAAAGTTTAAAATGTGTTTTTTTTTTTTTTTTTAATGAAAAATTGTGCTGATTGGTTTTCAATTTTTTATTTGTGGTTTTTAATTATATAAAGCAGAAATTGCGATTAGTATTACAAATATAACAAGGTTATTTAAAAAGCAGATGAAAAAATCTTTTATTTGATTTTGTATATCAATTATATTTAATTATCTTATTATTATTTGGATCGTTCTTCAGTAATATTTCCATTTCCTTCTTCACCGCAAGAAAACATATTTCATGATTTGATGTTGACCTTATTAAATTTCCGTTTGCCATAACAAGAAATTTTCTCCTCCCTTCACTTCGGCAAACAATCAGAGCGCAATTAGAAACATGCCCAATGCTCTGGAGCATAAAACCCAACCCAACTCAATCCCACTTTTGCCACCCAATATCTGCTACAAATTGTGCCCACAACAAAACATGCAACATTAACAGACACACAAATTGTTGCAAAACACACTTCATTAAATATCGAAATGGGCAAATATCAATTTACCAGAAATAAACTTATTAGATTTGTACCTTTCCCCCCCACCCTTTCAGTTTACCTTGTAAATATATAGTAATTGATGAATGAGCCTTGTGATGTAACGCAGAATAATCATTCAATGAGGTTGACAACCCTGAACTGCCTGCTGGGCTTCGTAAACTGCTCAAAACACAACAATGTTTAATTAAAATTCAAAGTGCTTTAATATCTGATATAAACCAACAACAACAACAACAACAACAATGAATGTGTAGAAATATTCTTGCCAATTTTAGTCTGATTCCCAGCTTCAGTTATGTCTGGTCGCTACAGCAACTGGCCAACTAAGCTGAGCTAGTAGGTAAATTTAATTAAGTGGATGATGTGCCAGGTGTTACCCATGGCATACATAGTACATGCATGTGCTTTGGCATGTACATCAGATTACGATGATGGATAGTTCAAAGCAGACAATCTAGACACATATAAGCTGTAAGCCTTTCACATGAATTTGAAGTTGAAGATATAGTTCGTAGAATTGCCAAAGTTTGTTGCCTAATTATAGGGAAGTTGTTGTTGTGGGCAGGAAAGACAAAACTTAAGTTAATTAATATGAGAATGTTATTGTTAGTGTTGGTTAAACTTAACTTTAAGTCTAATAAGGCTTAATGAAATGTAGTAGAATATCTTAAAGGGAACTTATTTGTTATTTAAAGTAATTGATATATCAAACTAGTTTTGGTTAGTCAAAAAAACAATAGCTATGAATGAAATCCGATTAAGATATATATACACATAGCTATACACTTATTGTATTCCTTTCGCATTGAAGATATTTATTTAAGTTATGATTTATTGGCTTATAAAACTTAAATATGTCTTTTACTCCATTAAAGGCAGACAAATAAATTCTTAAAAATTATTTGTTGTCGAAAATTTATTTCATATGTCTTAATTGTGCACATGCACAGAGACTTAATTTAATTTCGTATATGCGAATAACTTTTCTATGATTGCAACGAGAATTCCATTTGGAAAATGTAAAAATATTTATTTGCAATTTAAATGCATGCCTGAATGTGAGCCGTTTGCCGTTTGTTGCTGTTGATGTTTCAGCTGTGAATTACAACCTGAATCCCTTTGTTATGCTGACCGAAAAATGTCAGCATTTTAACTTTACCTGATGCGTATACGCCCCGTTGTATTTTTACCTCTCTTTTTACACACAAACAACATGGCTCTGCATATAGACTGCATACACAATTAAATGGAGACAAAAGTGCAGCAAAAGATCGACAAAAAAAACAAAGAATGAGAGAGCGGATGTGTGTGTGTGTGTGTGTTAGAGCGAGATGGAGTGTGGCAAAACGCTTTTAATTGAAAATATTTGCAAGTTTGACACTGCAATTGACCGCAATGCAACTGCAACGAGATGCATGCATTTTAAAAAACTTACTAAATCAAAAAAAACGTTAAAGTAAATGCTAGACTAAAAGATACTGTGTGCTTTGATTCGAATGAATGAAATGAAATGAAAATGATAAGAAAACCATTTAATTCTCTCTTTTTTGTTCTCATCTGTTACAATATAGTAGTTATACCTTTTAAATACAAATTTCTGCTAGCTGCAGGGAATATTTTTTAACTGAAACGGGAAGCTCTTTGCCCCGGCCAGGATACGGAATGCCGGATACGTTATACACAAATTGCTGTATCACAAAATTTTCAAACCATTTATTGATTGTGCACGTTTGAATATTTAATTGTGTTTGCCAACTGACACTTTTGCAATGATGTCCAAAACAGAATACCGACATTTATCGTATCCTGTACATCACCTGGTCAACAGCTTGGGAATTTTGAAGCAATCATTTTGTCGGCCTTTGCATAGTTTAATTAAAATTCTTATTCAACAAACTAAATTCATTTGCTCGTGTGTTTGTATGTGCGTGTGTGTCTTGTGACAATACATTTTTCACATTTCGCATTGCACATTTTCACATTTACGTTTGACAAATTTAGTATTTAGAATATTTCTAGACCCATAATCAAATTATCTTCACATCTGCCAGACCTATAAGCTGTAATTTTCATTTGAATGTGGCTTGATTGTTTTGTCGCTTTGAATGTGAATGTGAAAGTTGGTAACATCTGCTGAAAACCGCCAACCGCGTGTGTGCTCGGTTTTGTTCCCTCGATATTACGCATACGCCACAAATGTCCAGTGAGAAGTCGCCAACAGGCAGCTTAACAAAACACCTAAAGCATACAGAATGCAGGAACACTAATAAAACCAACAAAAAATTTACGCTTCAACACTTTTGTTAAATTTTGTGGCATACTTTTTGGGATAACTCGAATGGGAAATGTGTGTACATTTAATTTCAAACAAAGAACTACATAAATAAGCTTAAACACAAGCTAAAATCAAATTTTAAATGTTAAAAAGAACTTTATATATTATCAAACATATTCATTAACAATTTTCATTTAATCAAATATTCTCATGTATTTTGTACACAACATAAATCCACTCTGACACGAGAATATAACCAAAAGTTGCAGAAATCTGGGTGACATCACCTTTGGGAACACAGGAACACACACACACACACGCCATAAAGTGTGACAAATGTTTGCCCATGCGTCGTATGCGCAATGTTTAGCCAAGTGTGAGCCTTAGCCTCATTTTGGCAAATTAAATTCCAGACAAAAAAAAAAACAACAAAAAGCACACAATTTATCCGCACACACCTAAGAGCTAGAATAATTACATAAATTTCTATGTTGTACTTAAAGCTTGGCACGGAAGTTCGTTCTTAAAGATATACGGGTGTTTCTACAACAACTCGGATGACATGTTGCAAGCACCGTTCATTGTGTAGCTGGCAATTAATTAATGCTCATTAGGTTTTTGTTTTGGGGGTGGATGAAGGCGCATTAAATTTGATAAGCATTTAAGCATGTTACTCGGCACTTCCGCTGGGAGATAAATCCAGAAACAATATGAGAAAGAGAGCTAGATAGAGTCAAACACACACACACACATACAGACATATGTATATGAGCGACAGTCAACTAATGCACATCTGCAATGATTTATTATTAGGTAGCTAAATTATTCACGCGTTCGCCGAGCGCAAATAAAGATTAATGACGGCATTTCAAAATTTTGCACGCCCAGCAACGCCTGTCATCCCGTCTATTTAACTGTCTCTTTCACTCTCTTCCTCTTCCACTCTCTCTCTCTCTCTCTCTCTCTCGCTTCATGCTTCTTCCTCATGTGGTTTGGTTTTTCAACGCTCCTTTGTGCAGACTTCCGCACCCAATCATTGCATATATAAACCCAACCAACCAACCACACACACACATACACACGCGCAATGCCATTCGCATCCGCCTTCACACACACACCCACACACAATTACACAAGCATACAAGCTGCACACAGCACAACACATCAGCATCAGCAATTCAGTTGTGCGTAAAATTTATGCATATATATGTAGACGCATGTTGTTTTTCTAACAGCTCACGAGGCGTCCTGCGGCACCTCCAACATAGCTCCAACACCCCCCTAACACAGTTCTCTCTCTCTGTAGCTGGGCTTGGGTTGTGTTTGATCCATGATATGTAAATTCGTCAACGGTCACGCGGTTTCTAAACCTTTGACGTACATTCAGCGAGAAAAAAAATGAAACCAACCTTCATTAGAACCACAGGCAACAAGTTTCCATGCAGATAACAAAATATTATACGTTTCATATAAAACGGTTATACACAATTTAAAAAAATTCGTTTTCTGTGACGTGAAAAAATCCAAAAACCTTAACGAAACCGAAATAAAAAGTTGTGTTGAAAAGTTAATCTTTGAAAATAGTTGTGAAAATTGCCATTTTTATACATTTCAAGCCAAGTTAACCCTGTTTATTAACCATACTATCCATTGAACAGTTAGTGCAAGAGGAAACTGCGAAATTAACTGGGCTTTTCTGCATTTGCAATGAACTCAACCAACAAACCAACCAGTTGGAAGTCATCATTCAAAATGGAATACATACCTATTCCATTTGTATTCTATTTATAGAGCTCATTTCAACTCAATATCTGGCAGTCAAGCCATCCGGCCAGGTAAAAGCTCAACCTGCTCAAAATCTAACGAGCTGAATGCTGACTAACTCATTGAAGAGGAGTTGAACCCATAGAAAATACCTGGGATTTAAATGCTATTTACACAGCTTTCAGCTGTCCAACAGCAAGCACACACGCAAGCACACACACACACACACACTCACACATACGCACAACTCAAATCCATGCAACAGCCTAGAAAAAATGAGGAAGATGGAAACATTTGGCATCCCTAGGCTCCTCTCCCAAAGCGACCCTAAAGTGGCCTCCATCTCGAATGGGTTAAGGCCCTACTAGTGTTGACCTTTTTGAGGTTATTGTCTGAGCACGTTCAAATCTACGTATGTCGTACGAAAAGGGGCTAAAAATGTGACACTGCTGTGTTGAACTGAACATTTTTGGCGTACACCTGTCGGCAGACTGAGATTGTGGCTGAGCCGCCGGTCTAAGGATGGAATTCGGATTCGGATTGGGTAAGGGAGTTTGGGAGCTTGGGAAGCTCAGGGAATGTTATTATCTAGACACATGTGTAACGGCTTTGTTTTCACCTGTTTTGTACCGAACGTATTCGACTGTAACAACGACACTTTGTTGGTAAAGCGGCTTTTTGTTTGCCACGCCCCCTTACCCCTCTCTTACGACACTTGAAAGGGGGCGTGTGCTGTGCCCTTGCGTATTGCTAATGCATGTTGAGTCCAGCTTAAGACACAATTTGAGCCCTTTGCCAAGAAGTTTCGTTTGATGTTTTTACCCAAACAGCAGCAGCAGCATCAGCAGCCCCAAAATCCATTTAGCAACTCGTTGGCATCCACTCGTCTGGCAAAATTAGGTCCTTCCACTCACACACACACACATACGTATGTGGCAAGAGGTTATTGTGCGGATTAACTATTTCTTGGAATTTCAATTCGAAATCCACATATTTTTTAAGTGAATTCCAAGCTAAATTCGTGATTTCAACTTTAAAAGGTTAAGTTTTGGGGTAAAAGTTGAAAAGTCATGAAAACAGTAATGCTTCAGAGATAAGTTGGAACTTTCCAAGTTTTCTTAAGCATAGATCTTTGCCTAGAAGTGAAACATATTCGTCAGTTTATCAAACTTAAGCAGCTTAAAACTTTAGCCTAGCTTTTATGACATTTTTCAAACCACTTTTTAAAAGAAGGAGTTCGCCTAATAGAGCAAATTTACCATTTACTCCGATGGGAGTATTGGAAATTGATGAAATTGATTTTCACATTGGTAATCTTTTAACGTGGCTGAAGTTTTGCCAAACTGCCGAACCAGCTGCGACCATGTGTATAGCAAAGTAGACCAAAAGTAGCTTGACTGCCAGCTGACAACTGCTGCAACGTGGCCGGCTGACCTCCCACTAAATATTTTGCCATCCATCTTGGCCAGGCTAAGGCCAGGCCAGAGGCAGAGGCCACGTCGCACGTCGCTATATATTTACTGTTCCTTGCTATCGTTGCTGTTGCTGTTGTTGTTGTTGTTCTGGCTTGAAGCTCCCTGCGGGTGCAGACGTCGCCATCATCACGAAGCACCGAACCAACCATTTTCCAGTCTCTCAGTCGCAACTTATACGGGAGATTTTTAGCGTGTGATTTTTATTTTCTCCTCGTATTTTTCTACGTTATTTTTCTTTTGCTACGCTTTGCTTCTGTTTGGCTGTTGCAACAAATTGTATGACCTGGCAGAAAAAATCCTTCAGCACAGGTGCGGAAGAGGGGAGCGTGGACAGAGCGGCAAAACGAGACTAACGACAGTTTATAAAATATTCAACTTGGCTGCTTAGGGAGCAGCCATCGCCTCAAGATAACTTCCACCCACTCTACATAGCAACATGACCTACCTGCCTGCCTGCTTGCCTGCCTGCCTGTTCGTATGACTGCCTGTCTGCTCGCTAAAAGTTTTTAATGAATTTTTTAGGAAGCTAATCGAAGTCACTTTTAGTTGAAAAATGCATTAACTATCGTTGCCCATGTTAAGCGTGGCGGTTGCGGTAAATACTATATAAACATACAATCACTTGATATTGGAGTGAATGAAGCCCGTTGAAATCAGAAATGTTGATTGCTTGAAGCCTAATTGAGAGTTATTATTCAAAAAATCTCTTGAGCGGTGTAATAAGTTCATACTTCAAAACTCTTTATTCAAGTCTTGTTTATCGAGTTAAATTCATTAAAAAATTTCCATCTAAATGCGCCTTTTGTGTTAAGCATAGTTCCGTTGATTCAAGATTTAATTTTTCAAAGACAATTTGCCATATTTGTTTGATTACAAATGCAATTTATGAAATGCGTTCAACGTTAAATCTATTAAATACAGGCCAGTGAAGGTAAAAACTCATTTTTTCATAGTCATTCTTTCTTTTAAGAAAGTGAATTGATTTTTGCACTAAGGCTTTCACAAGCTCTGACAGGCAGAAAGAATGTGTCAAGCATCGTTTGTTAACATGTAAAACAGAGACTTTGACTTCAGGCCTCAGTCTGTCAATTGAGGTGTGGCCAGAAATGATGTCTGTCTCTCTCTCTCGCCTGTCCAAGCAGGACACGATTCGGTGAGTGTGTTTTACACACTGCGTATGCATAATTTATTGTGAATTGTAGCTTTTTCTGTTCTGTGTCGAATGACTGAGTGTAAGAGCACAGGGATTAATTAGCTAGAAGCGAACGAGGACTATTTGCATAGTCGTAATTAAGTTTTCAGTGTGGCCTGACCGAAAAAATGAACTCATGGGGTAGCAACTAAAATAGCTGAAATATCTTTTCAATTAATTTCACCTGGCTGCAAGCAATTTATTGCAACATTTACTCTATAGTGCACACACACACAAACGCACATACATACTTATATGTATGTTGCGCATATTTTGCTTGGCTTATTTTGCTTTAGTTGGCTGCTTTCGAGGTATATATCTTGTCTGCTATATCTTATTTCAGGCAATTGCAGCTGCCTCGAATGCCCTGGGTTGTAATTTCAGTTGCAGTTTTCTCTGCTATTTGATTGTTGCTTTCCTTACAACCCTAGCCCGACCCGACCCGACCCTACCCTACCCTCTCCTTACCATCATTTATGCCCCTTTCCTCCGTTCCGACAACTAAGAGCTTCAATTATAGCCACTGACAGGCATTTGCGCGGAAAGGGAAACAGGAAAAAAAGAACTTAGATCGAGATAGAGACAGAGAGAAGCGAAAAACAGGGCAAAAACTCAACGCAACGCAATGCAATGCAAGACAAGCTAACATTTTTGTGCTATTTCAAGCGCGCAATGCGTTGAGCTTATGAGTGCAAGTTTGCGGTATGAGTAACACTGAGTAAACCAAAATGTTGGTATATAGTAAATACAAATGCCCTTCAGTTGAGCTTAGGTAAATAGTCAGTTGCAGTTGTTGAGTATTTGATTGCTAATCAAAATCAATCGCCAGCAGGCATCACGCTTTATCGCGTGCCACATCTGATTGAAGGCTATCGACAACTGCCAAATAAATATCTACCGATATCATTTAAGTTAAATGGTTTTAAGTTATTTTAAGGAATTATCAGGAATGTGTAAGAATAGATGATTTTTAAGTACTTTTCAAACAACGAGATGCATTCTATTCCTGTTCTTACCCAAATATTTCAAGAGCTTGTTTAATTGAAGTTTGTCTATGCATCAATTTTCAATTTGATGGGGTTAGCTTAACATTAGAAGTACTCAAAGAAGCAACCGCACAAATAACATTACAATTATTTGTATATATATATAAGATGCGTAAATATGTTAAATGCAGTTGCTAAAAGCCAGGCCAAGAATGGAGTTGAGGGCATTCCACATGGCATTCAGAGTGTGTTAGCCTTATGCTGTCTCAGTCTCAGTCTGGAAAGCAACGAAGCGAAGGGTAACCGCAATACTAACTCGGCTGTTGTCGGGACTGTTTAAATATTTGAAAATCCATTAAGCATATTGACAACGTCGATGTGTCTGTGTGTGTGTGTGTGTGTGTGTTTGTGTATCTGTGGATTTAAATTTGAACATGGGGTTGGTTTCGGGTTTTTCTTTTGCTGCTCCAGTTGTGCCTGAATGGATCATTAGTGCAGCTAATGGCGCAGTCAATAAATGACGGCTCCCTTCCCACGACCACGCCCACTATTCCAATTTGAATATGAATTTGTGTGGGTTGAAGAGGGAGGGGTGGGGTTGGAGGGGGGGGGGGGGGTGAAATGTAACACAGCTGAAGCCGAAAGCCGTGCAGCATTTCCGGCCAGTTGTCGGAGGCGGCGCCACGGCAAGACATTAAACGAATTTATTAGGTCATTGCTGTTGGGATAATTCTCTAGGCACTCTGTAGCTTTTTGCATATCTGTATCTGCTGTATGTATGTGTGTATGTGCGTAAGTATTGGTTATAGATAACCAAGCTCAGTCGACTCTCATTATTCTTACAAAATGTGTGCGAAATGCGAAAAACCAACTTGCTGACAACGAAATGTTATTTGTAAATTGAAAAGAGCCCTTACCCCTCCCCCAAATATGGCGACACAGCATTTGAGATTAAATGGTGGCGCCATGGTTTGGGTAATACGCGTTTCCTTTCAAATAGATAGCAAAATCAAATGCTAGACACATTGAAAGTGTTTAAAGCAATTCAAAGTTTCAAAGCGATTTCATCCATTTCTGATTTTGAATTGGAAACAAATAAAGCATAAGGTTATGTTATGTTATATAACTATTTATCATAATCAAGCATCATCAAATAACACAAAAATACACATTCATAAAATATTAACCAGTTAAAAACGTTTCTAGTCATTGAATTGCATTTTAAACTTAGCAAAATATTTATAATCGCATTTGGAAAGGTTTTGCACATTAAAAATGGCTACATGTTTCCATTTTGTTGTGGTTCCATTGCAGGCGATTGTAAAATGCAGTCGAGCATTTATAAGTCAGTAAATAAATAATAAAAAAAAATATAAATATGCATTTTAATTTATTTCAATTTAAAGTTTTTAATGAGTTTTTGTATTCATCCGCACATAAAATTGAATAACTTTGCATGTGTGTGTGTTTGTTGTGCTAAGGGGTGGAAGGAGAAGTTTGGGGGCATGGTCTGCCAACTAGATTTCGCGGCTTGGCATTTGTTTTATTCGCCAACAGCCAGTTTATTTATTTGCGAGTTGTTGATAGTTTTTTGTTTTTTTTTTTAGCTATTTTAAATGCAGTTTTTTGGGAAACCCAAAAATTCAATTTAAATGCGCAGTCCAATTTATTATTGCTATCGTTGCACATCAACTTTAAGCTAATTGAATATTAAATATCTAAAGAAATTTAAAAACATTTGGCCAGGCCGTTAAAATTGCAATGAAATTGCAATTGTTTGCTAATCTACACGAGAATCAAAGTTTGGCAAGCAATAAAAGCAAAACTGCCACATAGAAAAAATTAATAATATCAATTTTATAGTCAGCAAACAAACACAAAGTTAAGTGAGAACATTGCGCTGTGGCGTGTAGTCGATTGATTAATACTCTATATATATAATTAACACCCTTTAACAAATCAATACCACATATAGAAATAACAAGTGATATAACAGACAAACAGTTGTACGTGACAGAGAATGTCCCAGTTTCAAGAACCGCATCAAAGCACAAGTTAAATGTACTTTCAACTTAAACGAATATACTTATTCGCCTCGCTTGGGAACAGTGTATATACAGCAGCCATTGAAATGGCCAACAAAAGGCGTCAATTCCGCCTAAGTACCAACAAATGAACATCAACAAACTGACTGACCGAATGCCAGGATGACCAATGTCCAGCTTTTTTTTTGTTGTTGTATGTGTTTGACAGCAGCATTATTGTTGAAGCTAGTAGCATTTTAGCGCCGTAGCCACCCCTCGCTGTGAGGCATATTGAAACGAAGGGAACATCTGACATTAATGAGCATTGTGGGAAAGTTACTCCTCAATTTGCCTGTCACTCAGAGCCGAGGATCCTGTTAAGCGCATTGTGTGCGTGAGAGAGAGAGAGAGAGAGAGCCACATCATTATTATTATTTTCTGTGTGTGTGCCTTTAGGCCATTGTCAAAAGCTTTGTATAAGGTTTAATAACGTTGTCACCAATTCCACACTCGTCAGCTGCAAATGGCAAATGGGAAAGGGCACATAAGGTGCTTGACAGTACTTAGAGCTACTTAAATATGTGCTCATTTATAATGTAACAATCTATAATTAGTTGGTGTCGTTTTGAGAGCTACACATAATGCATTCAACTTAATTATTTATTGATTTACCTATTCATTTTGGCTTTATTAACATTGTGCACAATTGGAAATGCAATTATATGAGCACAAAAATATTGTGTGTGCCAATTTTTGTATATTGCAATTGCATTGATTACCGTTGTTGTGATTGTTTAATGAAATGCAAAATTTAATCTTAACAACCCTTTATATGCCATATGCATATTCTCTAATTGCTTATACTATAACTATAAACAACGTTTGGGCTAAATTATTTGCAACGGTCTTAGCAATTAATCACCGCATAATTTGTTAATTTTAATTTACTGCATTGAGAGTTGCTGTAAACAGCTCATTGAACATGAAAGTGCACTGAGAGAAAAAAACATTTTATATTTTAGGTGTATTTTAACAATTTCAGTTTTTGTTGCCTACTTTTAGGCATTTATTAAATTGCAAATTTATTATATCTCCTAATTTATGGTTAAAGAAACGTAATCATTTTGTTTATCAGATTTTTTCTCAGTGTTAACACACACACACACGCACAAACACAATTAAACGTATAGTACTGACAATTGCATAAGCCGTTTTGTATGCAACGTTAATTAAGATTTAATGCGAAGAGAGCTGATCTCTCTCTCTCTCTCTCTCTGTCTCTGTTTTTCCCTCATTTAACATACTCTAAGCCACGCCCCCTCAATCGTTCACTATTAAGTCACTTGAACCGCCCACTTTTATGTGTATTTTGTACGTGTGTGTGTGTTTGCGCGTAATTAGGCGACAATAAGCATTTAATACACATTTTCTGGAACACAACACTTGTACAGGAACCCAAATAAACACACGCAAACACACACACACACTGATAAGCTTGACTACCAATTAATTTTAGCCGTGTTTACTACGTTGGGCTTTAATGCCACGCCCATTAAATGCACAGGCATATCATCATGGCCATTGAACATTTCGGTCAAACTGCAATTTGCTATCTAATTTAAGGCCAAACAGCCACAAATAAACAGTCGTCCTCCGTTGTTGGCGCTATTATTGACTATATGGCTACATCGCCTTGCTACACACTACAATGCCAACCCCTACCACCTACTGCAATTAAAAATTATCTACGAAAAGGCATCGCACATAAAATACACAACAGGAACTAACTGAGTGTTTTTGTTCGTTTGTTTAACATTTGCGGCTTGTTTTGCAGAATTTATTTCACTTTTGGGGTCGTGGATTTCTCTTTTTGGGTGAAGGAGCAAATTATACAAATGGGAAGCTCTTAGATGTCAAGAAAAGCTAATGCTTGATTACTTTATGGTTAATACGCTATTTAATACATACACATATGAACTAGGAAATTTAAAGATACTAAATAAAGTACTTGATGTCCTTTTCAAGAAAGTTCTTTTAATAACACTCTCTATAGCTTTTCACATTAAATATAAATTCTACTTCCTTAAATAATCAGTCATTTTTTTTGTGCATTTTAAATATCCCGTTGAGTGTCTGATAAGTATCGCGAACGCTTAAATTAATCTGCTCTCTCCACTGTGTAATTAATTTGCTCATAATTTGTGGTCGCAAAATGTAACTTTGCAAACTTGCATCAGATTAGTAATTAAATATGCTGCGCACACACACACAAAGACACAAACAAACAAGGCAACGTCTATAAATCCGCGCATAAATACAAATTACGTTGGAACAAAGAGAGTTCAGAAGGGACACACACACACACACACACACATACCGAAAGCAATATCAATTTAGGCAGTCAAAGGTTAAATAAAAGAACATGCATAATAAAAATGTTTTGTTTTGTCTAGTTGTCCGTTTTGTTGCTCTTTGCTACTTGTAGTCCTTGTGACCTCACTTCAATGCTCATTACTTATGTCTTATGACATGGGCTTAGTTTATGACATCGCATTTTGATATGAAATCGTATTTATGACCACAAACTAACCTGTCAACTGACCAGCATCTAACTACCACTGACTAACAAACTTTCATTAATCCTCCAATCTTTCTTTCTCTTTGCAGACAATCATACGCGAAATGAATCGACTGGGCATGATGGTGGATCTTTCGCACGTATCGAAGGGCACAATGCGCGATGCTCTTGAAGTGAGCGAGGCACCCGTTATATTCTCCCATTCCTCGGCATACGAACTGTGCAACACGAGTCGCAATGTACAGGACGACATCCTGCAATCGCTGGCCAAGAATGGTGGTCTCGTCATGGTCAATTTCTATTCGAAGTTCTTGTCGTGTAGCGACAACTCAACCGTTCAGGATGCAGTCGGTAAGAAAGAGCAAATATATTTAAAAATTTATGTTCTTGTTAAATTGTGATAATATTTCAAATTTTTTATTTTATTGCATGCTTTTCTAAAGCTCTTTAAATGTTTCTTTCCTGATGTCAATTAACAAAAACTTCATTTTATTTTTGCTTCACTTTTTCTCGAGCTGACTAACAAAAAAAATTATCTTTCATTTAACATCAAAAACATTGAATACCACTGACTTTGTGTGGTCTTTGTGGCTTCAGCCATCAGCTATCACTAACAACAACAACATCACTGATTGTTCGCCCATTGTTTTTAGTTGGTTCATTAATGCCTCTTGGCCTGTTTTGCCATGCCATTCTTCTTCTATGGCTTCGTTTTTTTGACGCGTTGTCAAAATGGTAAACGTAATCACTTCCTGTTTCTTTGGCTTTTCAACACACAATTCGGTTATGCTCTATAACCCAAGCAAGAGGGAATTGTCAGTTTCTGAGAATTAGAATACAACTGCTGAAACAGAAGTTGAAGTTAGCTTAAAGTACAGATAGTTAAAATAAAGACGAACAAGAAATAAATCATATACTATATATAAATCAATGGTTAGTGTATCTGTAGTGTATTTAAACTGTCTCATTCATCAAGTATCTATTACTTATTTGCTTAAAAATAATAATAATTAAGTCTATTATCACATGAATTGCTTTCTACTCTTTCTATCTTTTTATGGCATTGTCTCTTTCTGCGTTTTAAAATTGCACAATTTTAATAACGACGGCTTATAACGATGTCAACAACAACAACCATAAAACAACGCTAACTTAACAATGGTCCTTAATGAACTTGACAACAATAACAACGTTGATGACTCTGACGCTGATGGTCGAATGGCGATGGCACCCCTGTCATTCGATATCCTGCTGACCAAATGCAAAATGCTACACCACCAAACACACCTACTTATCATACATATATATATATATACAAACAGCGCATATTAATCACATTAAGCGCATCGCTGGCATCGATCACGTTGGCCTCGGCGCCGGCTACGACGGCATTAATTAGTAAGTAAAAGTCATTTATTTCACTTAAATTCGCATTTTCTTCGACCACAAGCTTCAACGATTTACACACCAGATAGAGAGAGAGAGAGCCAAAGAGAGAGGGAGAGAGAGAGAGAAAGATGTAACTGAAACTGTAAAGTACTTGGCATATCTCTCTCTTCCTCCACTTTTGGCCTCTCCGTCCAGGTGCTTTTTAAGTTATTAATTGATTCTATTTAAGTACAGAAGCTTAACATTGGCATATTGCGGGTGGCGATTCATATTGCGGCTCGTTAGGGTCGCTCGCTTCCCTTACTGATTTCTGATTTGGTAGGGGCAAGAGGGGAGGAGAGTGCTGCAGATAATTATAAGCAGGTTAACTGGCCCAGGGGCTGATGTATTTATTTAACGCCGCAATCAGCAACTTTTTCAAAAGTTGCATACAGCATAAAAAACCCATATTTCATTGACAACTTGCCTGTAACTGAGTTGTAAAATCGTTTTAAAACTTTTGATTAACAATAATTTTTAAGCTGATTTCAAAGTGGTTAAAGGCCAAGAAAAATCTCATTGTTTTGTCGAGGACTTTTGAATGGTTAATTGACCGTAAAACATTTATTTCCATATACAATTAATCCTATTGAACTTTCTGCTACATTTATGTTATGCGTTCTTTCATTTGCCATTTAATTTTCAGCTATTGTTTAAGGCCATCAATGTTTTTCTAAAATATTTTCCTGCTCATTATCATTATCACATAACAATAGCAATGTTATTTCGATAATTTTGGTCGATGTTTGGCTTTTGGCATTTGCATATATTTTCGTTCCAATGCACAGACAGCAAAGCAAACAAATGACAAGAACAACATTTCAAAATTTCGATCGTTATCCTTACATATTCAATATGTGTGTATGTGTATGTGTATGTATATGTTTCGTGTCTTTTTATTGGTTGCGTGTTTTTCAATTAAATATTTTTTGGAACATGCCAAAAAAGTTGTGTAGCTACAAAAAGGCTGCACTTTGTTGATGTTGTAATGCGTAACATGCATATGGAACACTTTGTACACAACAATTTTTATGTAAATCAATTTTCCAACCGCAGTTCGAAACGAAGTTCATTTTGTTTGTTGGCAATACGCCGAAAATAACAAGAACAAAATAAAAACATAACCGAAATTGCGTTTATGAATATTTATAGGCCACTTACCCAGTAGTACATACACACACACACTCACACACACAAACACACAAACATACACACACATACACACAAACACACACACATACACCCACACACAAACAGGCACACACACACAGACACAGAGTGACACACGACAATCCAAAAAATGCACAATAAATAGTCAAAAATTTCATGAAATTACAAATTTTTGAATGGTATTTTTTCCGGTTGAGCCACCGCTTTCCCGCTTTTTCCAAATGAGCTCCAGAATGCTCTGAGTGGCATTCAATGCGTTTAACAAGCAACAATTGCAATTTTAACACGCTGTTGCTGCATTCCGCGGCACTTCAAATGACACCTGCCACATTTTCATAGTATTAGTCATGTTAACGCATATTTACAGCATATTGAGAGTACTTTGTTGGGCATGACAACTGAGTCATTGAGTATGTAACAGGGTTTTGCGTAACATTATAAAGAAGTGTAAATCAGCAATTGATGTATGTAAGTTTAACTTTTTATTCCAATGTTAGCTACAGATTTTTGTATATTATTTTGATAGTATATAAAGATCGAAGAGTAAATCAAGTTCATCAAACCAATTCAAAACTAATTCTACACTTATTGTAAATTAAATTAACTTTTAATGCGTGATTATTGTGATAAATTTATCATGTGGAATGCGAATTGAATTTAAAGTGCTGACCATAACCGCAAATGAGTGGATATTAATGTGCAAACAATAATATGAGAATGCCAATCAAAAAGCAAATAACTAGCTCTTGAATTCACAAATATGTGGTATTTTGAAGGGCCAACCGCAGATGTGGAACGATTTTAAAGACCATAGCAACTATTACTAAACACAACACCCAAAAACAAACACACACACACAAACAAGTTACCAAAGGCAAAGGCAAATGACATAAATTGTTTCTGTTATGGCAATTTGAAGAATGCTTCAAATATTTTTATACTAGTCAAAAACATGCCGAACAGGGTGCCACAAAAAATTGTAAATATATTAGACACACTTTGAAAAGCTATGAATAAAATTATTTGAAGAGAATTTTAGTTAGTGGAAATTTTAGTATGAAACATTGTTTTAATTTTTGTTAAATCTCACCCTGTATGTGCTTTAATAAACGTATATATATATATACATATATACATATGTGAATTTCCATGTCATTTAAAACGTTCGCCTGAACTCAGCATAATAAAAATAAATTATTATTTATTTGTACGACATTTGCCTTCAAGTGAGGCCCAGAGAAATCTTAATTTATTATTTATTTTTGCCATTGTTTTGTTTGTTATTTATTTGTGTTATGTGGCTGTGAGTTACACACACAAATTCTATTCCGGCCAAACCGCACTTGGCCACGTTTCTGCCTCTGGGTTTTTTGGTATTTTATTTAATTTCGATGACAATTTCTGGGCATTACAACATAAATGAAATATAATTGAGAATAAAGCGGGTTATGTGTATTTAAGGGTTTGTGGTTAGTTTATTAGATTAGTTGTATGGGTTAGGCGACTTGGCAGGATTTTTCTTATCACATATAATAATAAACAATTCTGTCTTTTATCTACCATTTTTAGTACACCCAAAGGCCTGGAGGATGTTTCATCGTATCCAACGTTATTTGCTGAACTCCTAGGAGGTGGTTGGACCATCGATGAGTTAACAAAATTGGCTGGTGGCAACTTTTTGCGTGTGATGCAGCAGGTGGAGAAGATACGTGATGATAAAAAGGCAGCTGGCATTAAACCCTATGAAGATCATCCCAATTTTCGTACTGACGATCCATACAATTGTACTTCCAGCTAATTACATTTAAGCCCCAGTTCACAGTTCATTTAGACAGGTTGTACAACAGGCAAGACAAACTGGAGTTTAAAATAAAATATTAAGTCATAAATATAGCATAAATATATATATAAAAAAAGGAAATTGCATTCTAGTTAAAATAAGATGGCCTAGCTTTGGTTTGCATAAGCTTTAAGTATAATTATATATAATTCTAAGTACTAAGTATTTGGCTAATTCTAACTCTTGGTTTTAATGTAAGCCCTTCGAATATTTTTGTTCTTAAGTTTTGTGACAATCTACAGACTGCCAAGAAATGAGTACACCCCAAGCCTAAAAACTAATCTTTTATGAAACCTGCAAAGCAAGCTTAATTAACAATTTTTTTCTGTTTACACCAAAAAAAAAACCCACAAGAAATTCAAAGTTTAAACTCAATTGCGACTTTCAACTGGACCAACACACACAAAAATAGCGTAAACGAAATAAATCGTTTTGATTTTTAATGGTTTTTTGTTTCTAAATAATTTTGTTGTTTGTACAAAATATAAAAAATAAAAATAAAACTACATATCAAGTATGTAATAAATATATAAAAAATTAATTTCCTTAAATTAATATTTATGCAAATAGTATAAAGAAAAATTGGGAAAGCATACACTTAACTTAAATAATATTCATATTATAAATATATATATATATAAATAAATATACATATATTATATAGGAATTTAATGTTAATTAATCAATTAGTTACAAAGTTTTTCAAAACAGTTGCAATGAAGTTGTATAAAAAAAAATGCATAAATACTGAACGAATTAATAGCGTACCACTACTAAATTAGTCTGTAAGCTAAAGTGGGCGTGGCAGCCGCCTCAAGTGCATGCCACAAAATTGTATATACTTTTGTCTCATTCGAATAAAACAAAAACCTTTCCTCTACCCTATAAAAAAACTCTGTCAGTATCTCTGTACCTTCTAAACCTACAAAAATAAAGAAAGAAAAAAAAAACTCTAGTCAAATGTGCGTAGTAATTAAGTAAATAAATATACATTTAAAAAAAAAATTCAATAACTGAAAATTTTCTACGCAAAACGTATTTAAATCGAACTATTGTTACAATTTTTTTATAACGTATTTTATACGATTTTTGTATGTATCTGTATATAGAATTTTTACCTACAGTTTATCACACACACACATTGTATGCTATAACTTACAACAACAACAAAACTTATAGTTTTCTAGCAAAATATAATAATTATATTATTAAATAACAATTACATTGTACTAACTTAGTAAATTGTTAGTCAAGCGATAGATTATAGGTTTAAAATGTTTGCCTATAAGGCGATAGCATAAAAATATCTTTAAAGTTCATACATACATAAATATATATGTATGTATAGAACTTGATGCAATTTATACACAAACTCACACACAAACATACATAATTACATACACAGTTAAGTACATAAAACTGAATCTTCGATATTATTGCATATAGTAAGACAAAAAACAAATCACACACAAGAATCGCATTTAGTGTTTGTAAACCCAAATTGTAGCTAAAACTTGATAATGGGTAAAATGTTAAGTGAATAAAATTTCAATAAAAAGACAAACAAAATGCAGTAAAATAATAAGCAAATCTGTGTTTTTTTTCTAATTTCAAAACTAAAACGTTTGACTGGTTTGTGAACTGGCTAAACATTAAGCGGTGTCATTTTCCATGCTAACAAACTAACAGACAGAAGTCTACTGTTCGCTTTTTAAAATTGCTCCTCACTTAACAGTTTACAGAGTCAGTTTCTGGGAGCGACATTTAGTTCAAATGAGTTAAATGAACGTGACATCATAGCTAATGAACATTTTATACAATGGATGCCTAATATTGAATTAAAGACTTCAAAATTTTACATTTATTTCTACCCAATTTACTTTGTATTTTTAATTTAGACGACTTTCGCTAAAAATAGTATGGTCCTGTATTCTGTTGAGCAATGCGCAGAGAGTCAAACTTGTGCGCACTTTTTTGAGTAACCTTTTAGGTTACATCTTTCATTCTCATTCTTAAGTCGCATTTTGTTTACTTTTTTTTGGGTTTTTTCTGACATGGCGTCAGAGGATGCAGCGCCAGAGCTGCTGGCGCTGCACTCAAAACATAATCCACAACTGGATGTGGACAACACAGATAGGATTATCGGACGGCGTGCCGCTAATGAATTTAGCTACAACGAATTCTATTGGAAATACATGCACGCCAACTGGCCCGTTATCATAACAGACGTCTCCAACAGTTGGGAATGCTGCAATTGGGCGCAACAACAGAACTGCAACAACAACGCAAACGAGAACAGCTCAACTGGTGGCCACATCAATTTCGACTACCTCAGGAGTCGTATTGACGATCTCACTGTGCCTGTCGCCGACTGCAATGCGACATATTTTAATAGTCACGCCAAATTGGAATTAAAATTTCATGACTTTTTAACACGCTGGCAAAAGAGTGTAGAGGATACAAATGTAGAGCTGGAATCGAACTGCAATGTAGTTAAGGATAATCTCTACCTCAAAGACTGGCATCTGGCTGCAGAACTGCCCAATTATGAGTTCTACAATGTGCCCAAGTATTTTGCCTCAGATTGGTTAAACGAACAGCTGATTGAAGAGAAGCGAGACGATTATCGTTTTGTCTACATGGGACCCAAGGATTCCTGGTAAGCTGGATGCTTTGTACATGTTTCTTTTATATTCACCAATTCGTTTTTAGGACCTCATTTCACTCGGATGTCTTTGGCTCGTTCAGCTGGTCCACCAATATAGTCGGTCACAAGAAGTGGCTCATAATGCCGCCGGGCGAAGAACTTAAGCTAGCTGATCGTCTTAGAAATCTGCCATTTAGCATCGATGAAGCGCTGCTGGAGGAGCATAACGTCCATTATTTTACCATCAATCAATTGGCCAATGAGGCAATATTTGTGCCCAGTGGCTGGTACCATCAGGTTTGGAATATGACGGACACCATATCCGTCAATCACAATTGGTTTAATGCGTGTAATATTCGACTTGTTTGGAGCAATTTACTCGTTAATTTACAAGATGTGCGCAACGAAATTGAAGACTGCCAGCAGATGGACAACTTTGCGGCACATTGCCAGACCATGTTGCGAGCCAGCTTTGGCATTAACTACCTCGATTTTATAGAGCTTTTGGAATTTATAGTTGCCCGCCGATTTGCCGCCAGGCTTAAAGATCAACCATCAACTAGAACAACAACGACCAATAAGAGCCTCTTACTTTTTGATAGATACCAAATGAACGATTATCATGTGCAATACGATCTCGAGTGTGTGAAACAACTGATCATAGATATGATGCTGTGGGAGCCAAGTGTGCGTCAATATCCACAGCTAAAAGATCGCGTGGACTGTCTATTGGAGCAGCTGCAAACAATTTAATAGCCCTGGCATATTTTTATACCAAAGTTGTATTTATATACAATTTACTAGCTTGTAGCATTTTATTGTATACCATATTTATTTATTATAAAATATATTGTATACATTAATGTAACAATACTGTAATTGGTTTATTCCCCATCCGGCCACATAAACTCACCCTTAATGGGATCAGTCCTTAGCCAATAACATTGATCGATAACTTTAAAGCCAAGTTGATCGAACATTGCACTTGATGGTTGGTTCTGTGGGCCCACCAGTGCCATTACATCCTGACCCAAGGCGGCAATGCGTTTTGATATCTCCTTGGTGACCAGACTGCCAAAGCCACGACGTTTATGAGAACTTTTCACCTGTAGTGCGCCCAGATAGCCACCTTGTAGTCTATAATGTATTAAGATAAGTTAATCTTATCAATCTTTTATAATGTTTTACATTCATCATCTGATTGTTAATAACCTAATACACCAGGCCACCAACTCCTGACTATTTGTTGCATACAAGCCAACATTCGGACACATGCGAATCTGTCGCTGGATAAAGTACAAGGAACCCACATGATGATTTGGCCATTCCTCGTTCACTAACTGAGCATCCGTTTCACTTAAGCTTTTCATATGGTAACCATCTGGTATTCTAAGCAACTATAACATAAACAATTATACCACATATTGAAACACTATAAAACTTACTCAATTTTAAGTTCTGAAGCCTCTTTTTGTGGCATATAGTAAAGATTCGTAACATCGCTGAAAAGAATTGAAAGTTTATTCTCCTCAACCACACTCGTAAGTGTCGCAAAATGTCGAGCTGGAATGGAACTGCATTTAAGACCAGTTGACCAATCGAGCATATTTAATGCCTGCTTCAAAAGCTCCGTTGTATTGTTTAGACAACCGACGAACAGCTGATAGCGATCCTAAGAGTAAATAGATGTAAATAATTGGATTAGCTCTTGATTCACTTCATTCACTAACCACAATAACAAAGAGAGCTGCCTCCTTGGCCCTCTTATCGGACAGGGTGTACGCTTTGAGATTCTTAATATGTGGATCACTCTTTAAGAATCTTATAAAATTATCGAGACAATAGTATTCCGCACAATATTTGGGCCATTGTTGCTTGTAAAGCGTTTGAAAGCTTTGAAGCGTCTCAAGGCCAACGAGTTTCAATTCAAGCGACATTTCATTGACGCACAATCAATGAGATATCTCGACAAACTGAGCTGTTTTAAACTATGCCGGCGCATTATATTTTAGTTTGTTCAAAGCGCAAAATCAAGAGAGTGCGCGTCAGTGTTGGCAATTTAGCTTCTTTTTTTTAACAAAGAGAGAATGATGGATAAGAGCTCGTTTATTGCTGGAAGCATAGACGACTTAAGTATTTAAGCTTCGCAGATTTTTTCATATTATTATTGAGCAAGGCGATTAAAAGTTTTCGCACATAATTTAATATTTGTAAGTAATCTTAAATATTAAAATGAATTATTCACCGTCTGGCCAGCAAAATTCCCCCACAGCAGGCTTTATGCACAACCAATGGCAATTATCAATCCTTTGAAAGCCTAATTTACTAAACATTTGCAAAGATGGTCGATTATTGGGATATATCTCGGCAGTAATATCATCTCCTGATTCCGCAATGCGTTGCGAAAGCGCTTGAACCAAAAGACTGCCAAAACCGCGACGTTTGTGAGTTTTCTTAACCTGCAAAGCAGCTAAAAGACCATCCTGCGCTCTATATAAAATAAAGAGCATTAATTATAAAAGGATTTCAGTTTAAATTATATATCTTACCTGATGCACCAGGCAACCAGTTCGTTAGTTTCTTGATCATATAAGCCCATGCTTAGACAAAGACGTATTTGTTTTTGAAAGAAACCCAAGGAACCTTCGTGTCTATATGGCCATGTCTCATTTATGAAATGAGCCTGCTCTTCAGCTAAAGATTGTAGATAGAATCCCTTGGGGCACTCTACTTGAAACTGTTGAGCCTGCTTTGATGGTAGATGATAAAATACACTCTGATGATGAAAGTCAATTGGTAATTGTCTCTCCTGAACCACTTTAAAAACAGTTGACACGTAACGATCGGGTACCGTTGAGCAGTATAGACCTTTTGACCAATCTATCAAATGTAGAGCCTGCTCCAATAACTCGAAGGAGTTGCCCACGCAGCCCACAAATAGCTGATACCGATCCTAAAGAAAGATTAAATTAGCAATAGTTTGAAGCAAAGATAATTTTAAAGCATTTACTCACCACAATCAAAAAGAGTCCCAGCTCTTGAGCACGCTGATCATTTAATGTATATGCATTTAAGTGTTTAATTTCCGGTTCTATTTTGACAAATGCAATAAAATTCTTTATGATGGTCAATTCCCGACAATACTTGGGCCATTCCTTTCTGTACAGTGCTTGCATATGCCGCAGTTCTTCAAGATCTATGGATTGTAGATTTGCCATGTCTAAGAGCCAAGTTGTTCGCTCAACTAAACACGTGTAATTTAATTGTATTTTTGCAAAGCATCCATTTATATACAGTCGTTGGGCAAAGCTTGTAAAATAATACTAATCTCTAGGGCTTAACGCTATATGCATTTGCCGGCCAGCTGTTTGCGCCACGTTCTTTAGGTAAACACATGCTCCAGAAATAGTGCTCGTCGCTTAGGAACTCAAAATCCAGTTTATCAAATAGTTTACAAGCAGTATCATTGTTTTTGTTTACTAAAGCTGTAACATCATGATTCAAATCGTTGGCAATGCGTTTGGAAATGGCTGCAGCTACAACTAAACCAAATCCACGACGCTGATGTGTGGAAAGTACCTCTAGGGCGCCGAGAAATCCACTTTGCAGTCTGTCAATTTAATGTGTATATATATTTGTATGTGTTTAGAACCTTCCTTTTACCTAACACTTACCTTAAGCACCAGGCACATAGTTGTCCCGTCTTTTGGTCATAAAGTCCCACATTTGTATTGTTCTCAGTTAGCAGCTGGATAAGTTTTAGGGAGCCAGCATGACGAGCTGACCAGAGGTTGTTGATGAGACCAGCATGCTCCAAACGCACGCTCCCTAAGTAGTAACCAGGTGGGCAGCTAATCTGCAGCGCTTTGGCCTTCTCGCAGGGCAGACGAAACATAATAGTCTTCATTTCACGTTCCATTATTAGTTCACGTTCCACCAAAAACTCCTTGTAGATTATGTGATGTGTTTCGTGTATGGCGCTCACCTTATAGCCAACTGTCCAGTCAAGTAATTCCATTGCTGATTGCAGTTCTGGTGTTCCTTGCCTGCTTAAATTGCAAAAGAACATTTGATAGCGATGCTAAGGTTAGGAAATCGCAATTGGTTTTTTATAAATTTAATTTTACTACTTTAAATACAAACCACTAATATGAAGAGTCCATCTTGTTGCCAGTTGCCATTGAGCGTGTAGAACTTTAAATGTTTTAATTTTGGCTCCTTGGCTAGCCATCGCAAATAGTTGTCCAACCAAAAGTAGCCCACACAATGTTTGGGCCATTCATTTACATAAAGTTCTTGCAGTGCTTTTAGCTCAGCTGTTTTTGTTATTGTTGTCAGCAGTGTTGCCATGTTGTTGCCGATAAGATAATGAATACTATCAGCTGTTATTAATACAATTCTATTAAAATCTCTTTAAAAACGATGCGATGCACGTATCATTGTCGCAAATGAATGTCTCAATAAAGACTACTTTGTATTAACCTTAATACAATGTAAGTTGACCAGTGTTGCCACAAACTATTTAAAAATGCAGATCGCCTGTTAACTTAACAGATTGCTCATATGTTATTCACACTGAGAACTATTGCTTACTGACAAAAGCTGGCTTGTGCAACATCACGCTGCGAAAATTGTCCTCTTACTCAGTAGCCAGTGGATGGCGCTGCTTTGAAAAACGCTTAGTTCACCTACCATGCACAAGGTGGTGGCACTCACAGTAGTAAAAATAAGATTTCAAAAAACTTGTAACTTTTTATTTAAACAGTGGGCGCTTCTTGCTATCGTTTTACGTACATGTCTCATATGTTTTCTTTCGTATATATACAAAAAATACCAATTCCTTAAATTACTACGTACATATACATATTAAAAATCAATATAGTACATTATGCCAATTGTCTTGCTAATTTTGTTTGTTTTTGTACAATTCGTTTTACACAGATTAACATTTAACATATAAAAATTACAAATTACAAAATATAAAGTATATATATGTATATATATATATATTTACAGCTAAACAAGTATTACATATATATATAATATATGTGTATATATATGTTTTTATATATGATCTGCAAATAGGTTTTATTTTATTTGTTTTTTTTTTAATATTTGTGTTGCGATTTAGGAAATTGTGTTTGCTTTTCAAAAATACACTTGCCAAAGGTTTTCAAAGCTATTTTTGAAGCTTTTCTACGGTTTTATTAAGTTGGATAAGCAGTAAGTAGTAATCGGACAGATCGGAATACTATATTTTATATTTTATTTAACCCATTTGGCAAGCGTATTTGAACTTCGGCATGCCAATGTTAAGCTTTTCTCGCTTATGTTTTTCTTCTGGTCTTTCAGGATTTGTGTTTTTAGGGTTCCTGCTTGAGCGTTAGCTTCTCTGCTGCTTCCTTTGCTGTTGCTGTTGTTGTAGTTGTAGTTGTTGTTGGAAATAGTTTGGAGGCAAGCGTTTGTTTTAGTTGCTGTATGGACTTGGATTCCTCGGACTCCTCATCCGCCTCTTGTTGCTGCTGTTCTGCCTGCACTCGTTTCAGTTTTAGTGCCAACGTTTCCGCTGACTCCGCCGCTGCTGATGATTGCGTGGGCGTATGCGAGGATGTGGGCGTGTCCGAGGCAGAGCAACTCGAGGAAGCTGAGCTCCGTGATGTTGCCAAAGGCAGTGACTGTAGTTGTTGTTGTTGTTGCTGCTGTTGCTGTTGCTGCTGTTGCTGCTGCTGCTGCGTGACCTTGCCCATGAATGTGCGTATCTCCTCGAAATAGGATTCCTCACTGGGATTCTCACAGAAGCGTCGAATGCAATGCATCCGCTCACTAACACCACTCAACGCACTCAACGAAACCGCATCCGATTCATGTTTCTTCAGATGCCGATCGAGATTCGTTTGTTGGCCAAAGCAACGTTCACAGATCTCACACTTAAAGGGTCGCTCCTTGTTATGAATGTTGCGCACATGTCGCTGCAGATTCGAGGATATGCTAAAGGAACGTTCGCAATACTTACACTTATACGGCTGCTCGCCGGTATGGGTACGCAGATGTCGCGTTAGATTCGCCGAGCGTGGAAATACCTTGCCACAAAACTTGCACGTATAGCGATCTTTGTTCCTTTGCTGCTGTTGCGTTTGCTGTTGCTGTTGCTGCGGGGCCAAAGGATTGCTGCTGGCAATTGCTGCTGACGTTTGTCGCTGCTTTGCCTTGCGTCGCGTTTGAAACTCTTGGAGCTGGGGATGCGGCTCAAGTTTCTGTTGCTGTTCGTTGTTAGTGCTGCTGTTGCCCCAACTCAGTTCGGACTTTTTGAGCGGATGACGAAATGGAAAATCGCTGGCTGCGGGTGGCGGTGGCGGCAGTGTTGTTGGTGGCGCTGCCGCCTGGAACACATTGCGATATTGTAGGGGCAGCGTTTTGCTCATTGCCTCCAGCAAAGTTGTTGCTGTTGTGGGCGGTGGCGCTGGTGACGGAGGCGTGGCAACACCTTCACGCAACGCTCGCAACATCTTGCGACTCATATCGAAACCGAGGTCGGCCAGCGAGGCGGCTATATGATTATTGTTAAGCTCCTTCTCTTTCACACGCTGTGTGGCAAACATTATCAAATTGCTGTTCTCATCTTCGAGTGGCTGTGTTGGATGATGGTCATCTTGTGAGGATTTGTCAGCATCCTCGGCCTCATCCTCGTTGTGCGCCGCATCCGCCTCTGCGTCCAGCAGCTGGCGACGTTTGTGGGCCAATCTCAAGTCCAACGGTTGATCGTAGCTATTGCGTCTCTTCACCTTGTTGCCATGATGATGGTGTTGTTGGTGGTGCTGCTGTTGCAAGTGTAGGTGATGTTGCAGCTGATGTTGTCGTGCTGCTGTTGTTGTCATGCTGCTGGTCGCTGTTGCTGCCGTCGTCGAGGCGGACAGATCATAAGGTACATGTGATATATACGATGTGGGTATTAATCCTAAGGCAGGGTATACGCAGCCCTGTTTTGGGCTAGGAAGCATCTTTCTTGGTGAGTGGTCTTTCTCTCTCATAACTGTTGTATCGAAACTTTTAACGTTCCTTTTGTGTTGCGTTCTCAGTTTGCTTGTTGTTCTTTTTCTTGTGTGGTTTTCTTATTCGTTATTGTTGCTGCCTTCTTGTTTGTGTAGATTTATAGGCAGGATCTAAAAACCTGTAGGAAAAAATGTAATATTTGGTTTATGAGACTTGAAAAAATAAACAAAAGAGTATCTTTATTGCAGATGGTATAAGAATAAAGATTCGCTAAAAATATTCTTAAGTTCTTAGATTCTTAAGCTAGTTGTCTTAATACTTTCCAGATTACTTAGCCTTAACCTTATCAACAGCCTAGATATAAAGATCACAAGCATTTAATGATATTTTCTTTTATTAATTTAATATTATTAAAATATTTTTCCACTTGATATTACCTTAATAAAACTAAGCTTGTTTACGTTAAGCTTTAAATCTCATTTAACTTATCTAGCTAGATATATAACAAATTTAATCTAGTTATAATCTAACCACATCTCATATAGATATCAGATTCAACATCAACTCGATTGTTTTGTCATCTAAATAGTTGCTAACTGCAGGCAATTAACCAAATTTAGTTTTCAGTTGTATTGTACTTTGAGATGATTATAATGGATGTTATATAGTATGTATATAGTTTCAGGTGTGCGTCACATTCATAATTCCCACAGCTGTGCCAGTTTTGATGTCTCGGGGCAATTCCCATCTACGTCATGATTTGCTTTTGGCAACAAAAACAATAGAAAAACGCCAAAATAGATAATTGCTACCTTATAAAAAAAAAGAGTTCTCTTTTCGTTGTACGACATCTAAAAATATGGTTGTTGCTGTTGTTGCTGCTGCTGCTGCTGCTTTTTGTCTTTTGATTATTCTTATTATTTAAGTTCTTTTTAGATTTGGCGCAATGCCAAAAGCTGCAGTCGCTACAAAAGTTTAAACAATTGTTCTATTGTGTGTTGTTTTAGGACGGAAAGCAACAAAAAATAAAAAAATTCAAAAATAAAAACTTTAATACTAACGGTATCTAGAGTGACGATTATGTAAGACAGACAGAAACAAGACGCTGACAAACATCTAAGTACACACAGGTGAGAGAGCGTTGGAGAAGGGGGAGTAGGCAGTGGGTCAGGGAAGGGGAGGGTTTGTGTGGCTTGTTGATGAAGTTGCCCTCATGGAGGTCGTCACTTAAAGGTGCGTGCAAGGCAAAGCTGCGTAGGTTGCTGCCGTTGCAGCAGCATTTTAAAGCCAACTTGCAGTTAACAGTTGCCAGTTGCCAGTTGCCAGCTTTTGCTATGATTTTGGCCTCTTGGCAGATGGCACGCAAGTCATGTGAACCAGACAAAAGCAAAAGCGGCTTACAGATTTGCCAACAACAAAGCAAGCGTCTGCAACTGACAAGTCCAAAAAGGCATTTAGCTGCAATCAGTGCAAACCGTTTAGCTTCTTTTTCTTTCAAACTAAGAAATCTAGCTTTTTTAGTGAACATAAAAGTGCACAGCTAAAACTTGTTTTCAAACTGTTTGTTCATAAAAAAAAGTCAAATATATTTTTTTATTTAATAAAAATACTTTTAGATGCGCATAAATCAAGTATTGCTTGAAAAATAAAATTTTTATTATTTATTTTGACTCAATTTTTAACGATGCGAATTTCAATAGATTTATTTTGTTTTTCGAAAATGAATTTGACTTTAAAAATTCAAAACATTTAAATCTTCTATTTTTTAATTAACTCCTTTAACTGCTTCAGCTTTTTTAACATCTAAAAACTATTCAACACTTGTTGCTACAACTGTGGGCGATCTATGAAACTGCAACTGCAACTGCAACAAGTTGCTGCTGTTGCTGTTATCTAGAACAGAATTTTTCACGAGACATTTTCCGTGGGCTGGTGGCAGCATTTAGCGACTTCAACATACACACACACACACACACACTCAAACAGAGGCAGAACAAATTGCCTTTTGTTGCCGTTTGGCCTAAAAGTTAATTAGCCGCATTTGCTGCTTTGATTTACTGCTTTCAGGCATTTGTATGACTTGAATTATTTCTACCCAAAAGCAAAACATAAAAAAACATAAAAAACTATTTGGAGCTTGAGAATTTTTGCGTTGGTTGCTTCGATGATGACATAAGCCAGATCAAGATCGCACTCAATATTAATAATTCGACTTACTAAGCTATCTGGCAGCTGCCTTAACTGTACATACATATAAATATGTGTATAGTAGTATATATAGTACATTATCTAACATATTGTTTCGTTTAATCTACTAACTAACATAAATAACTACACTCGCTGATCTTGAATACAATCTGTTAAGCATATGGGGGTTTTGAGAGACAAAGATCTTGAAATCGGTTAATCAATTTTGATTGGTCAGCTTAGCTCGCCAAGCTGTTTGTTCGCTCATCTATAATTAAGTTATTAAAATCGATTGTGTAATCCTTTTAACTTGGCTTTTATTCAACTCCATAATGAATAGTAATACAGTGTAGTTTTATTGGCCCAAATTGAGGCTAAGGAAAATCATTGTTCAACAATTTGAGAGGGAAAAAGAACCAAAACAAAAATAAAATTGAAATTAGAATGGACTGATTAATCAAACATGAATTTTCTTGTGTAGTTAAAGAGTCTCTCTTTTAGAGAAAATATGTTTCAAAAAAGGTTTAATGCATTTTATTACTTCATTTTTTAGTCTTTAGATAAAGATATCTAAATTAATGTGTACTTCCCTTCGGTCAACTTGCAATCGCATTTTCGATCAGTTAGTGCGAAACTCCTTGGAATGGAATTGCATATCGATGTGTTTATAATTTGTGGCTAACGTGCAAAAGTGGTTGACAATTATGGCCAACGCTAAAGCTGGCCACTGCATCATCATTAAAAATCAAACTACGGATGCCTAAAGAAGAAGATGATGATGATGATGATGATGGGGAGCAAGCGAGCAAGTGAAAAAAAAAACCAATTAAAGAGTAACAAAGTTTAAGCGTACCGACAGCAACAACACAGCATCGAAGACGACGACGACGACAACAACGAGAGCAATGAAGCAAACAGTTCAAAAAACGGCCAGTGAAGGTACAACAACAACAGCAACAACTAGCAACAGCGTCGCATGTTGCAAAGAAAAGTGAAATCAAAGTTGTAAAACCGCGAAAAACGCAGTCAGCCAGACAAACAGACAGCGACACATAACAGCAACAGCAACAACTGCAACAGCAACAGCACCAACTGCAGCAAGCGCTCCAGATTGGAAAAATGTCCAGTGGAAGATGTCGACAGCCGACAGCAATGTTTGCTATCTTAGGAGCCGCATAGCTTACAACTTAAAACTCCACAGCGAGCATAATCAGCCCCCCACACACAAACACACACACACACACACAAACACAGAGCAAAAGCTGTTGACAATACTTACTGACCAGATTAGCCTCGTCATGCTCAAAATGGATCACACTGGACCCATCATCAAAACAACAGCCAGTGAAAAGCAGCAACAATCTCCACCCCACCTCCCCACAGCTACACTATGATTATAAATGTTACCCTGTTGAAGAAAACTTGCTTACAATGTATCTTTACTAACTAAGTTAAGGAACTTTAAGAGATATCATTTTTATCTTAACTTTAAACTATCATAACTTTGTCAAGTTTAAAAATTCATGAAAAAACTCTTCACACAAAAAATCAACTTGTCAGAACTTTCCGAAGTCACAACTTCCTTAAAACTCAACCGATTTTCAAATGCAATACCTTTAAAGTCGTGGCTTGTCATATAGAATAATACTGCATTTCTAGTTAAATATGGAATTTTTACTCGAAAATCATAAAAAAAAAAACTTAAAGCCACAAATCGACCTATAAAGTTGATGACAGAGTTTTACTTGACAATCACTCACCAAATCATATCAAGAAGTTTCACTTTATTATTCACACATAAACACACCTAGCTAGTCAACAAACCCATCATCAAACCGGCATACAGGGCACCTTGCTGTCAATCATCTTGTTTAAGTGAAGAGAGAGAGAGAGAGCATACTCGTTGACTTGTTATTAGCCTGCAGCTGCATAATTATTATAACGCCAGGCCAGGCTACAGCAACAGCAACAGCAGCAGCATACTAATAATAATAATCATCATCATCATCATCATTGCTGTTTGTCATCCACAATCGACATAATCAGTGGCATGGCTTCGGTTACGCTTGTGGTCCGAGATCAAAACCGAGAGGAGCGGAGCATAATCAACCGCAAACAGCAACCAGCTTATACAGTTAACCCAGGCTAAGACTAAGTTAAACCGAAGCCAAAGCTAAAACTAAAAACAAACGAAAGAAAGCAAAAAGCCGGGCGCCGCACAATAAAAAACGAGAGTACAAATCCAAAGCGCAGCCGACGCGCATTGAAATGGAAAATTAAACCTTGTTACATCAGTTGGCCAAAGCAAAATGCAACAACAACAGCAGCTGACAAGCAATGCGGCGACAAACGTTTGCTGGCAGGATCAGCACACACACACACACACAGACACACACACGCACACTCAACTCATTCACTCTCTCAAGTCTCGCATCTATCTCGAAGTCTAACGAGGCAACCTGATACCAAAATCGTCACAACAAACGGCCAAAAGACAACAAAAACAACAACAACATCAAGCATAAACACGCAAAGCCACAAACAAACACACACAAACACACATATACTAAGAGAGGCAGTGAGACATGAAGTCAAGCGCAAGTTGAGGCAGGTAATAAAAATAATGCGAAGGCATTCAGCATTTGGAGTTCATTGTGAATATCATTCATACACACGTGTGAGTGTGTGTGTGTGTATGTGTGTTGAGAAAAATGCTGAAAAATATTTAAATGATAGAAAAACATAGATAAGATATCAAACAACAATTTATGCATGCATTTTTATCAATCTCAAAATTCTAAATCATTCTGTTGTTGCTTAAAAATGATTCCAAGACTTTGATTTGATAAAAATTAAATGTTGAAGTCAAAAAAAAAATCTTTAACATTAAAAACCTATTAATTTAAAGGAAAATTAAGCGTTAAAGAATCATAAAAGTTGAAATAGTAAAATAAAATAATACTAAATCAAATAGATATCTTTTCTTTTAAATTTCCATAAGGATAACTAATAGGCAATAAACAGAAGAAATATAAATTTATAAGACTCGCAAATAAAAATTTGTTATTAATTATGAATATGAAACGAGTTTGTATTTAGCTTGAGGTGCAGCTATTCAAGCGTGAATGATGCACAGAAATTGTTGCCGATTAAAAGTTGTTGAAAAGAAATGTTGCAGTAAAATGCAACACATCAACAAGATCAACAGCAGCAACAGCTTGCAGCAGGTAACAACAACAGCAACAAAGTTGCAACTTGGATGCGTTTGCCAGCTGAATTGTTGTTGTTGTTGTTGTTGATGTTGTTGATGATGATGCTGCAATGGAGCAATCTGTACCACTTTTTCCTTCACTGGACACAACAAGTGTAGCAGCAGCAGCAGCAGCAGCAGTTGCAGTTACAGTTGCAACAGTCGCCATAACAAACACATCTCCAAATCACGTCTTTGCAGAGTTTGTCGTCTGCGTTACAAATATCTCTCTCCATCCCTCTCTCTCCTTCACTCTAACTAGTTGCCTAGATTGGCTGCAGTATCTGTTGCTTTATATCTGACTAGCTGACTTGGCTTGGTCGTCAGTGAAATAAAAAGTGAGAGTGACATCGGAAATTGTTTCAATTTTGTACCCAAAACGAAGCCAACAGCAGCAACAACAACAACAACAACATCAACAACTATAACACAAGTTTGCCGCATTTGTTTTACAGTTTTGCGTCGTCGTCGGTCGTTGGTCGCTAAATGAATGAATGTCGAAAACTGTATCGACAACAATATTTCCACAGCTTAAGCTACTTTGCAGCAACAGCAGCAGCTCCTCGAAATCGGCGCCTTGGCAGCAAGTGCTTTCCCAAGTGCTAAGCCGATCTCTGTTTGCTATACGCTTGCTTATGATAAGGGTACTTTGGTTAAGTTAAGCAACGCTAATTAGGAGTCGAAGTACAAATATGTGTAACTTATATTGAAAGGGAAAGTCAAGTTAATAAAGCTTAGAACCTTTCTTTACAAAATCATTTCGTTGAGCACAGATCTGCTATAAACTAATAGTTGCCCTTTGGAAAAATTGTCTCTTAGTGTTCAGATAGGATCTATATGCTATCATTTCGAGAAACCAACTGTATCGCTTTGACTAACAGTTTGCGCTGTAAGTTGATAGCAGTCAGTCAGTCAGTTTATTTAAGGACAACGAATGTATCTTTACATAACAAACCTTTACCAAACAAAACCTCTAATAACAATTTCCAAATACCTGCGAGAGTATTAAACATTCGGTTTGCTTTCAATAACTCTGTGTCGCTTGTTGTTTGCTTGTCTCGTTGCCAGGCTGCATCCTGTTGTTTGTTACAGTTTTTTGTTGGATGTTTTATTTCTTACTTAAAGCCTTTATATAACTCGCACATGCATGCAGAGACGACCAGTTCAGACCGCGTCCAGGCTTAGATTTCAGTTTTTGGGGCATTTGTTGCATGTTTGTTGCAGCTCGTATGTTTCTTGCCCCCGTTGCCTGTTGCCTGCTGCCTGCTGCCGTATGCCTGCCGGCAGCAATGTTTAAATAATTGAAATTTTTCAGCGCATTTCATAGGTGCAAAATTTAGTTGCATAGACAAACGGTTCAACTATTTGGAGCTTGAGCAATGTTTTTTCTTTGTGGCGTACATTTTTATTGTATGTCCCCCAATGCTGGAGAGCTCTCATTTGTAAATGACAATCGAAGGGGGCAAAAGACTCTTAAGTCCATTTGGTTTACTGTCCACTGACGGTTTTTATTAAGCTGCAGCGAACATTTGCTAACCAATGATCTATGTGCCTGGTGGGCGGCAAAAGCTAATGCCAGCCTCTGGATTTGTTTGCTCAATGAATGAGATATTTTTCTTTATTATTAATGTACAACTACAAAACTCTGACATTTATTCTACCATAAAAATGTTTAATTTTACGGCATGTCATGTGTTTTTTTTCTTTTGAACATTGCCAACATAATAATATTTCATTTGCCTAAAATATGTTTTTGTAGTTAGTTTTTCTACACTTAAAGTTAAGTAATCAAAAACATCATAAAATAATTCAATTTTATTTGAAAATAATTTTTTTTTCTCAATATACGTTATTTGTTCTTTCATTTTCCCATCCATGTGATATGGCTTAAATATTTTTACAAACACTTTTTATGGTTGACAATATTACGTATACGAGCGAACTGAATTAAAAACTCGTTAAGCAGCATTTTTGTCTGCAAAAGACTCTTGATTTTAGCTTTAAGCTTAAAGTAATTACTCAATTTTCTTACTCAGTTTTTTATGCTTTATGCAAACAGTTTTACAACTATCGATGGCATTTATATCCGTTTTGTAGCGCCCACTCATTGAGTGAATGTTGATTGCCCAGCGAAATTTGAAAGTATTTACGAGTACTAAACGTGTCCAATACCGCTATACCGAAAACGCTTAAAACCGCGCAATTTATTTAAATATATTTAATGAAGCAAAACACTTTGAAAAGTAACTTCGAATCAAAATAATTATGCTTTTTAACAACTTCATCAAATCAAACAGAGAAAGAGAGAGAGAGAGAGAGAGAGAGAGAGAGAGTAACTGCTCCAATTGATTGCAATTAATAAAAATCTTTATTTCTTCATTAAAGCTCACACTTCTGTCTGTCTGTCTATCTGTCTGTGAGTGTGTTGTGTGTGAGTTTATTGGAAGTAGCTCATTTGATATCAATTTATTACCACATAATTTAGTTTCGTGTTCGGTTTCGACTTTTGGTTTAGTTTTGTGTGTGTTTGTGCGGCAGGTGATACAATTATTTCAATAGCCAAAACAGCCAAAAGAGCCAAACAGCCAAGCAGACGAGGAGCCAGTTAAGCTTGTTCTAGTTGAAAGCGATAGCCAACTTGCGACTTGGAGTCCAGTTTGTGTCGCGCACGTTACAAAAAGGCAGTTAAACCAAATAGAAGCAACAAAAAATAAATAGAAAAACAAAAAAAAATAAATAAAAATAAAAATTGAAAAGAAACCGTATCAACATTCACATCATAAGTAAACCAGTTTGCACCTGAGAGAGGAAGAAGAAAGTTGTCTTGGCCATTTTGGTGGCTCACTCGGCAAAAAACATTATAACTGCATCGAGTGCATACTGCATATATAGATACATATATGCTTATACTATGTGTATGAATCTGAAGGAGCCTCTACCATCTACCATCTACCTGTGCCTGTGCCTGTGGCTGTGCCTATGCCTGCACCTCTAACTCCAACTCTAACTCTAACTAGCTGACTGCGGGCGTCGAACAATGGCCAAAAACCTAACTGTAACATGGCAGGTTTGCCAACTCTCATGTTTTTCTTGTTGTTTGTAGTTGTTGTTTTTGCTTCATCTTATGTTTGGTCATAAGCATAAAATATTGCGCACATCCCCGTTGCTAAAACAACAACATATATCCACAAAAAACCAAAAGAAAAATAAACAACAACTACATTCAACAAACGTCGCATGTCCGAATGCCTCTCACTGCAGGCCTAATTATATTGCAGTCCGGATGCAGGCGCAATTGTGTCCTCCCCCCCCCCTTCCCCTTCCCCCTACCTTTCCCTCTGTATCATTCCGCCCCCATCAGCATAGCTTTTGCCTGACACATGCAGCATGCAGCATGCAGACAACAACAACCAAAAAAAAAAAAAACTACAACTGCAGCAACTACATCGGACAGCATTCATGGCTACTGTTTGGGCCACGTGCGCTACCAAACATTAAACGGACAACGGACAATGAATTAAAATCAACTAGAAGTTAATGATAGACTTGAAGAGTTGCCTGTACAATGTCAGTTCGAAAGGTAGAACTTATTGATACACTAGAACAGTAGCCTGTAGAATGTATATGTATATATATAGGATACTCTTCTAATGTATTAATAAGTTCTACCTCACATATATATATAGAGTATGAGAACTAGATTTTTAGTTCGAATGCAGCATTTTAATATTTTGTAAGTTATTTTTAAGCAATTTATGCTAATCTTAGCTAAGCTCTAATCAATTGTAGTGGCCTTAAAAGTAAGTAATCTGCCTTCTTCAATATACCCTTTACTGTCTCTTGCTTATTTCTGCCAGGGTATTGCGCAAATAAGCTAACAATCAATGAGCAAATTCCATACGTTGCCTGCCACTTGGCCTGAAGTGAAAGTGCTCCAGTTGCCACCGTCCGCGGATGTTGCCAAACCAAGTGCTTTGACTCCTCCTCAACACACAAACACACACACACACACACATACGTAGAAAGAAACCCATCCCGATTCCGAACCAAACCGAAACGAACCAAACCGAATCGTAATGAAGCCGAACTCTGCTGCGCACATTGCGCTGACAACTTTGTTGCTGTTGTTGTTAGTGTGTTGCACCCTGTGTTGGCTGTTGAAAATGCCAAAAGTTGCCACGCCCCACTGCCTTCGTCTGCCAACCGCCTTTCTCACGTTGGACGCGACAACGAAGCCGTGTTTGCCATGTTTATGTGCACATTGCAGAATAATTGGACCCGACTGGGAGCTCAATTAGCGCTGCCTGGGCAATTACATTTGACGGCTTTGCACAGAGCTCTCTTTTCAGCTGTTTTTAACAGTGTTGGTAAATTGCCTAAATGCATTAGCGACATTCGTCACACATGGATTTTAAATGGGTTTTCCTTCCGGCCGACCGGCCAATCGTCAAAAAAATCTTGCAAGCTTGCAAAACTTGATCTTGATCAAACTCAACTTAATTATCGAATCGATATAAAGATTTTAAACGGGTTCTTGTTTTAGCTAATTGCATACATTTAGGCGTTAAAAGCCTTGGCAAGTGCATTATTAATATTGCTATTAGAAACTTTAAGAAAATTAATGGCTTATCTAACGGTTTTTATCTGAAATTCTGGCAACTTAGATTAAGTAATAGATTGACTTTATTTTAATCAAGCTTCAACTATGTAACTAAGTTCATTAGACTAGACTTAGTTTTTTAATCATTATGGCATATTTCTCTAAGGTTTGAACTTCAATTTAATTTTTTAGCTGTTTAAATTGAATTTCTAGTCCGCCTGTCCGTATGTATGAACGCGTCAATCTCAGAGACTATAAGAGCTAGAGACTCCCGATTTGGAACATATGCTTCACAGCCCCTAGGCAGTTTAAGTTTGTTTCAAATTTTCGATAACTCTTCCCGTTTCCGATATACACATGTGATCGATAAAAATATCTTGAATTCGGAAAACTTTGGGACTGCGTTTGAAGCAATAAACGACAAAATGAAAACCTGTGAAATTTTTATTGAAATCGGCTGATAAACACCGGAGATATGGAACATTGAAGTTAAGTAAAGTATGCTGAGAACGAATACTCAAGCACTGACTGTACGCTTAAAGTGTAGGGTTCAGGGTATAATCTATTCGGGATTTCTCGACTAGAGCCTTCTTACTGGTTTCTTATAAACGCGTGCTTCCCTTGCCTTCCAACACTAACTGTGTTTGATTTATTAAAGAAATATTTTATTGACTTTAATAAATTTTATACTTTAATTCTTTGAATCAAAACTGATTGGCTTTTTTCTTATCCATTTTTAGTAATACATTTTAACCTTCACCTTAAATTTTACAACCAAAAAAACTTACTTTCTAATATTTAATATAATATTAATATTAATATTTTATTGACTTTAATAAATTTTATACTTTAATTCTTTGAATCAAAACTGATTGGCTTTTTTCTTATCCATTTTTAGTAATACATTTTAACCTTCACCTAAAATTTTACAACCAAAAAAACGTACTTTCTTATTAATCTTTTTCTTTTTATCCACAGCTCAGCTTAATCATATTCAATTTAAGCTCCTATATATAAAAGTCATGTCTTATAGACCCATATTTTACTGTTTAGTTTAACGGCTTCGCAAATGAGCCACTGTCATGTCAATCGACCATTTTGCACAGACACCACACACTACACACAACCCACAAATAATGTGTGTATAATGCCCGTAATGTGGGCAAATTCTTTAAAAATTGCCCACAAACTAGCCCACTTTTGGTTTTGCGCCATGACAATGGAAGACAAGAGACAAAGCACACACAACGTATTTCGGGGCACATAAATTGTGCGACGCAAGTAGACACCTGTGTGTGTGGTGTGTGTGTGTTTCTCCCGTTGGCCATATATCATCTGAAAAGCATAGTAGCAGACAATATACCATGCTAAATGCGATACAATTAGAGGAAAGACCGACAATATACAATATTTTTGTGTATCAGAAATGCGAAAAAATGAAGTACGAAAAAAATAAAAAAAAATACGACAAGACAAATTTCACACACATGCGAGAGGAGTACGAGTTAAGATTCAATGCGATGATTACATATTACTCCGATTGTTGTTGCTGTTGTTGTCGTCTGCAGAGTTTTATGGTCCAAGGTTAAATGCTTTGACTTGGTAGCAGAGACACAGCGACACAGAGACAGAGACAAAACGAGAAACTTTTGCGACTTTGTGTCGCTTTAGTTGGAGTTCGGTTGTTGTTGTACTGTTGTGTTGTATGTGGAACCTAAAGCTTGCGGCACAACTTCATTTGATTTGCAGTGAATATTAAAGCAATTTGTGGGATTATTTCCTATTGTAATCAACGGTTGTATGTTTACTCATCAGCATCACCTCCTCTCCTCTCCCTATCCCCTCCACCCCTCTTACCCCTTCTCAATACTCATGTGTTGTCTTGTGTTGGTTGTTGGTCTTGGTCTTCTGTTTCGGCCAACTCATTTTCAAGTACAAATCTCAAGCGACAATTACAATTACAACAATTACAACAACAACTTTAATGATGACGTTGTAGTGCATGTCAGGCGGCTCGTAAGGTTTATGGGTGTTACTTTATGGTAAGTTGGTTTGAGTACCCAATAAAAGTGGTTAGTATGAAGGGTATCTTAAGCTTGCATAAGTGTTGGTAAAGGATAGAAGAAAATGATTCCAAGAAGCATAGACGTGAGTTTAGAGTGTGTTGAAGCTAGGGAAGTAAAATGTGGAAAATCGATAAACAAATTTGTTTGCACTTATTAATATCTTAACTACATTTAAAATATCGATAACTTGTTTCAAAAGATAAAATTTGTGTGGTAGATTGTGCAAAAGAAAAGACAGGCAAAGTAATTTGCATTTCTTGACATCTTTACTTATCGATATGAATCGATAACTTGTTTTTGAGCAATATTTACTGTTATTTACTTTTCTTAGGCTCAAAATTATCACAATAAGATACTGATCATGTTTAAAAACAAGTAACAGGGTATTTGTAAGCTGTTACTTTTTATTTGTTAGGTTTTTTGTTTGTTGTCAATTTTTTTTTGATACCTTTTGCTCGCTGTTGTTGCCCTGTGGGCAAAATGACGTTTATTTATCTTTGTTATGGGTTTTTTTTTGTATCTAGTTAGCGTGAAAATTGCTCCAGTTTTTAGTTCAAGTTTTTTATATTCATACACATTATGGATATATATGTTGTATATACGATCTCAAAGTTGATCAATGATGAGGCGCAATTTATGAATTCAATCGCGGCGACATAGAACACAAATACTTATCTAAATTGTTTTATTATTATATTTTTTTTTGTGTTGCTTTTTTATACTATTTTTTACACCTTTTTAATTGTGGACACACACACATATACACATACAGACAAAACAATTAATTAAAGCTCTCTCATTGCATTCAAGGTTATAGCACAGCCTGAAGCGCTCTTGTTGTTATTGTAAAGTTGGGTTAATTTACAGCTTCAAATTAGTGTAGTTTACTTTCAAAACACTTTACTCTTGCTTTCAAATAGAGTACATTGTTGTTGTTGTTTTTTTGGGTGGGGTTAATTATTAAGTTGCAGAGTGTTTAAAAATTTATAGCCCAGCATCATCATCATCATCATCGTCATCAGTTAGTGCAGAATTATAAACAACAAACTGTTAATGATTGTGTTGAAAAAAACTACAACAAAGAAGAAGTGGTTAAATGTTGGGTGTGTCAGAACGTCTTGAATTTGTGATCGGATGAGTATGCAAATTATAATTATATATATCCATATTTATATATATATGCGATCGAGCTCGTTGCGTAACTTGTGCATAAATGATTGAATACCTGGCATACTTTGAGTTACATTTTCTGTATAGCTAAAAGCAGCTGCAAAGTAAATATCTTTTGTTCTGCGTGGGATATGCAAGTTTGAAGAACAAATAAGTTTTATTCGGTGAAGAATGTCAGAAGAAGCCTTAACTTCAACTTCCCACTAGAAATATGAACAGTTTGCAGTTTTTGTTCTATATAGTACAACATGTTAATTATAAACACATATTTCTCCAGTTACCCACATATCTTTCAATACATACAATTAATATACGATCACTGTGACTTTCATAAAAGATACTTTACTTACTTCGTCTTCAGGAAGTTCCACATTCACTTTAATAGAGGATGCTCATCATTATCTAACTCTCTACAAGCACAAACAACAACAAGACAACTTGCAGTGTCGACCGCTCACTAGTTATCTAAATAGAACAGCGTCACATATACCTAGTATTCACTGTAAGATTGATTGCATTGCATTTGTATGTGTATCTGTGTTTGTGTATCTGTGTTTGTGTATCTGTCGCTCCAATTAAAATACAACTCATCTCCTGTGCTGCATTGCAAATTATCTTGCATAAGGCCACAGCGCGAGTAACTGCAAAATATATATTTACAAATAAACAGACATATATCCAAGATATACTATATTGTAAATTGATCCATCTATCGTTTCGCTGGCATTTTCATTTAATCGATTTGCGTATTTCGGGCAGCGGTAATTGCAGTTGCAGTTGCAGGGGCGGGGCGCGGCTGAGCAGGGCGGCATAACTCGAGCAACTTTCATTGCGAGGCCATCTATATATATCTGAGTTCCCCCAGCTTCCCTCCCCCCTTGCCCAACTGCTCTTGCACTTCCCTCCACGAAGCAAGCAACAAATCCCGTAGCGAATGTGGATTAAGTGTATGCCAAGGCAATAAGGCAAACGGGCGCTGTCAGTTTTCGATACCCTATACATATTCATGACGCTATAGGGTATTATATAATATTGATTATATATTTGATTATATAAAACTATATATTCATATTTGCAGCCTATATATTTGTACAAGAACAAGCAATTGATCGATAACTTATCCCGCTAAATATCGATAATTATCGATTATTGCTATGTGAGTATATCTAAGAGCCTAATTAGATTATAAAACTTTGTACATTTCTTTGCGACAACATTTCCTATAAATTATCGATAAGTATCGATATCGATTGACGTTATGTGAGCATATCTAAAAGGTCATTTAGTTTATTTATAAATGTTTTATTTATATCGAAAACATTTCCCGATAAATTATCGATAAGTATCGATATCGATTGATGGATATAGGCATATATAAATGCCTATTTAGATAATTAAACTTTGTATAATTTTTATCGACAACATTTTCCGATAAATTGTCAATAAATATCGATACTGATTGACTTTATGTGAGCATATCTAATCGACTATTTAATTTAGAAAACCTTGCATAAGTCTTCTCTACAACATTTCTCGTTAAATTATCGATAAGAACCAACTAAGATGCTTGACCTTGAACTTTAGCATATCAAGACCCAGGGTATTTCTAAGTCATGTTCTCACAACTTAAGTTGCTTGCTCTTGCTGTATCTTTTTGGATCTCTCGATGCTTTTTGGTCGGTTGCAAATACTCGGCAACTGCTGCTGTTGCTGCTGCTGCGTAGCCTCAAGTGATTTGTTTTTTAGATTTTCAAAGTGATTGCGGTTATCGTTGGAAGTCACAATCACAAATCACAAATCCAAATCCAAGTCGAAGTCATCGTCGTCATCGTCTGCTTACAACACCACAATAAAACTAACAACAACAACAACAACAACATTAAATTGAAATAAAAAATAGAGAAAGAGATAGACAGAGAGGGGGAGAGAAGTAACAAAACCAGCGCACATTCCCCAAGTACACACACAGTGAGAAAATGTGTAACAACGCAATCAAATCCATCGCTTCCGGTTTAAGACGCAATTAACTGACTTGGATTACGTACACCTAACTGGGCACATCTCCACAGAGACACTACGCCAGCCACTCAAAAAAAAACCTCCTTTCTATGTGTGGCAGTCATCATGGCCATCATGGTTTGCAGATTATACACAGCATTTCACTTATTTCTGATTATTACCAATTTTTTGTTTTTTTTTTCTTCTTCTATGTAATTGGCATTTTGAATGTTGTAAACAAATTTTCGGCTTTTGGATAGTTAAAATGATGAAATGTCATCACTTTGTGGTGCGTGTGATTTTTTGTTTCTTTTTTTCCATTTTCAATCGCTTAGAAAGTTTTTTGCTTGATTTTCATCATCATCAGCAATTGGCTATAAATTTTTATGCATGAAAATGAAGAAAAACTGTTCAATTTTAATAGCTTTAAATGCTAACGAATGTTAACGAAAATTGAGTTTTTGAATGTGGATCAAAGCGGGAGATTTACTCTCGAAACGTTTAAGAATGTATCGAAGCGTTCGATTGATTTAAGAAGAGAAGAAAAGCACAGAAGTAAACGACTCAAGATGAAGAGTTTCAGTATCAGAAGATGTATGCTTCAGTTAGCTTTAAGATATAAAGCTTAAGAACTATCCAATCACACAATGTACTATTGAAACTTTTAAGTATTATCTATCAATCTTTGATTGTTTAAGAAGAGCTGTTGCTTTAAAATAGTTCAAACACACCTTTTTTCTAGCAGTTCTGTTGCTTTCAAAAAACATTCATTCTAAAGTACATGCTTATTAATTGCAAAATAATTAACTTCCTAATGATGTTCATATCCAGCTACCACACAAACTAAGACCAAGACCAAGCCCAAACCATTCCATTTAGAGTTACTTCAACCTGTCTCTTTGGGCAAAGCCACTCACTCACTCATTCACTCATTTACTCACTAACCTCCAAAGATTTTTAAATTAATGATGTGTTTTGTGGCGCTTCTTTTCATTTGTCTTCGTCTTTTACGTTTTTTTTGTGGTACTTAAGCAATTCTTTAGTGTATATTGCCACTGCATGACCAAGACAATTTACTAAGACAACCATCAACTTCTATTTAAAATTAAATTAACCTGCTTAATTTACCAAAACCCCCTACTCCGCCCCTTCAAAACAAAAAGAGAGAGAGAGAGAAAAAGACGCGCCCAAAGTTTAAAAAAAAAAGCATTCACTCCACACAAAATGAAAATCGAAAGGCGCTACTAATCGCTTCAATGCCTATAAAGTAAGTCAATCTTTTCATCTATGTATCTGTGTATCTATGTATCTGTGTATCTGCATCTGTTTTTCGGTATTGGATGGGGGGGGGGAGGAATATGTGTAAGCTGTGGCACGTTCGAAAATTTCGTGCATTTAACGCATAAATGAATCGTTTGGACACGGCTCTTTTTTTTCGATGTGGTATTGAATTCAATTCAGCTTTTAGAGTTTCACAGTTTTAGAGTTGTGGAGCACAACTCTCGACCCAACAAACCCTTTCACCCTTCACCGTGAAGGCTGCTGTTGTGTTGGCCAGCCGAAATATTTTTTTTTTAGCAATATTCGATTCGATTTTGATCGCTCAATTAGCGTAAAAGTAACATGTCAAACCAATTAATCACTTTCGAAAATAAAAGATCATTCAAAAAGAACGGAAAAAAACACAAAACTCATTGAACGCTGAAAGAAAAGATGGCTATAAACAATGTTTAAGAAGCGGCATTCAAAATATTTAAAGCGCAAAATGTTACAATAAACTAAAAGCTTATCAAAATACACTAATTAACATTATAGAAAACATATGTATTCTATATTCATGAAGTTTTGTATATCTCTAAGTATCTAAAAATCTCCTAAACTTTAGTTGAGAGTATAATAATAATAATATAGATTACTTTTCACTTACAGAGGAGAAGTAGACTATAAAGACTATGCAGAGTACAATCTGTCATCATAAACAGATAAGCAATTTTCATTACATTATCATCAAATATTTTTATTTCTTATCATAGTTTAGTTTTGTAATCATATCTAAAAATATCAAGCTAACAGCTGGATTTTGTTCGGGCTTAGTTATTTAATATTAATATTATTCTTACTAGAAAAAAGTTGAGTCTTTATATCGGTCAACTTGCATTATAAAAAATTTTTACTAAGCACTAAGTATTTAATTTTCGTATTACTCCACAGTTATGAAGACCTATCACTTGACTTATAACTTATAACCATACCAACATTCTCCTGTTGCCCTTTACAAAAAAAAGAAGAAAAAAATCACAAAAGCCCGAAGAGAAAAGAAAAGAAATATTTTTGCTCGTGCCGTTGGCCAAAAAGTGCGTGAATTAAGGCGTTGCGCCCCCTCCCCCCTTTTACAGAAATAAATTATATAATTTATTATTTCTTTTGATTGGCAAAAATTAAAAAAAAAATTAAAATATCTTAAAGCTGTTTGCTTGAGCTGTTTAATGTAAATGTATCTCCACCTATACATATATATATATATATTTGTATCTGTATTCGGTACACGGTATTCAGACAACTCTATTCGCGTTGTTTTGAAGTCCAGCAGTGTGTGCTTGAGGGGAAGGCGAAGGGGGAGGGGGGGTTTACGAAAAGCGCTGCGTCATTACTCGAACTTCAATTTCATTCATTCATCAATTACAATACAACAAAAGTCGCAGTCGAAGTCGAAACGAACTGAAGCCTTGAATCTAGCAGATACATTATACAAACACACATAACTGTAAGCTGTGTGTGTGTGTGTGTTTGTGTGTGTGTGTGTGAATCGAAAATGCTTGTGGATGACATTAAGTTTTAACATTTGTCGAGATCCTGCCTAATGGCGCTTATTAAATGTGATCTGATGTACTTTCAGAAATGTATCTATCAGATACATTAGCTTACTTACATGCTTAAAGTTGTGTTTTGTTGTTGTTGTTGCGGCATCAATTTGCTAGCCTCTTCGAACTTAATTGTACAACGTTGTCTAGTTGCTGTTTCTGTTGTTGTTGTTGTTGTTATTGGTGTTGCAGCTATAAAATCCGCACGGATATCCGTTGGCCGTTGGCAGGAAGAAATCAACATTTGAACACCGTTGGCTATTGCAGCGTTTTACGGATGTTGATAACCTGCATTGGCTAGCTTTATAGCTATATTGTTGCTGTTGTTGTTGGTGTTGTATTATAGTTGATCTTGCTGTTGTTGTTGTCATTCTGTTTGGGGCAACAACAACAAAAAAAAAAGGTTAAAGCTGCCGACGGCGCGTGTGAAATCCGTTTTTAAGCGAACTTTTTTTTGTTTGTGAAGGTTTTTTTTTTAATAGATTATCTAACGGGATTTTGTATAATGTACAAAACAATTTTTATGTTAAATTTTATATTAACACTTAAATCATATTTGATTTATTTATTTTATTATATTTTTTTTTGTAATTTATTTATTTTTATTTTTAGTTAGGAGCTCTTGCGTTGATTGTTGAATACAAAGCATAGATTTTTTTTAAGAGTTTATTTTTAACACTTTATATATAAGCAACAAGTTTTAATGATTTTTGTTTTTAACAAGAAACTATAGGCAGTTAAGTGAAATTAAATATTTCTTTAGAAGCAGGCAATAAAAACATGATATTAAATATTTTTTAATTAAGTTATATATATTTTTTTTAACTTGTTGTTTGTATGCATCAAATAGACAGTTAGGAGTTGAAATTGGTTTATTTTGTTTATTTTTTTATCTTATTATTATTTTTTACACATTTTTGTTTCTATTATTTTTTACACTTTATATGTACATAACGTTATTTAGTTGATTTTCTTGTTATGGATAGCTGATTAATGGGTTCAGTTAGTTACTAAGCTAATTAACTGTAATTGTCGTATTAGTCTTGTTGCACGCGTTGACACCAATCCAATAAAACTGAGAACTTCCCAGTATTAATAATCGTTGTAGTATATGGTAGAATGCATTTCTTGGCTATAATCTTTGTTATTTATTTTTTTTTTTATAATTTCATTATGAATTGTATCTGATCATAATCATCATCATCTCCCCCTCTCTATCGCTCTCTCTCTCTCTCTCTTTCTCTCTCTCTCAGCCTGTACACATGCGGCTCAATTGTTGTTTGTAGCTTTTCCGCAGCTTTTAACTCACTTTGCATTTGCTGTTGTCACAATTTGCATTAATTGCACTTAAGTATGCAGTTATCATTGATTTAGCACCGATATCCACTTACTATATATAGTTCACAATACCATGAGCATACAGCTACTGGGTGTGACCGTAAGTTAAACCATTTATTTGCGATATTTACGACAGAGACACAGGAAATGGCTTAATTCTCGAAAAGTTTATTGGAACTTTTTAGGAATGAAGAAATGTTTTAGATTTATAGGAAATCTTTTATGTGGAGTTAGGATTTACTTTCACATATTTTTTAAAAATTAATTTTTAATAAATTCTTTCTTTCTTTTTTGCGGCACTTGCGAGTTATAATCCTTGAGCCACGCCCCCACAAAGCACTTGGTATGCGCATTTAGCGGTAGATATCAATTTATATAGTACCGTTAGATTTAAGATGCGTTACGAGAGCGCGCGCGCACATCGCGTTACGTTGCGTTACGTTACGTTACGTTATGTAGTTTTGTTTTGTCGTTCGACCGTCTTGGATATTTTCGTCTTGAAGCTCTTTTTAGTAGATGTGTGTTGTTATTGTATTGTATTTTTGTTTTTTCGTTTTAGTGTGTGAGACGCTGGTTGCGAGCGACAAGCGACAACACGACCAATAGCTTTGAGACCGTCTCACGGACTGATGATAGGCGGCTAGCGAGCAGCTTCACAGTCAGAGTCAGAGTCACAGAGGCAGAGGCAGCTGCGCTAGCCAGCAGACTCACAGTCACAGTCAGAGTCAGAGTCGAAGCGTCAGAGGCTCCAAACAGTGTGCAAAAGCGTTTTCGATTTCCTAATAATAAAAGCAAAATAGCAGCGACGTCTTCTCTCTATGTATGGGTGCTCTGAATGAATACAAAACGAGCCAAACACAGACGAGTGGAAGACGATGAGTTCCACAAAAAAATAAAGAGCTAAGGTGAGCAGCAGCAGCAGCGCAGCGACAGCAACAGCAACGTCGCATAGAGCTGAGCATTTTGAGGAAGTCCAGAGACGATGCAATAAATCGAAGCTAATACACTTCTTTCTTAATGTAGAGCACACACCACAGATCGTAGCGATCCACAAAAGCCAGCTCACACACACACACACACACACACGAGCGCGCACATAACCGAACAGAGCAACTTCGACTATGACTTCGGCATCGGCAACGACTTCGGCTGCCTAGACAAGTTTAGCGGCAGCGGCAGACAAACAACAAACGGTAAATGAGGCAGTCTCGTTGCTGGTTGTGTGTGAGACGCGTGCATCCTGCACAGCTGCGAGCTGCGAGCTTCGAGCTGCGGCCGACTGCTTTTTTTACTCAATGAAAATTGTGCAGTCGCTGCTGGCGTCGCAGTTAGCGCTGAACAGCATTCCAATTGCATCCGAAACTGGGTGGAGATCTTCCGCCCCAGCACGAGGCGCGATCGATCGCTAGCTCGTTCACTTCGTCGAACGATAGCTGCACACGAAGCTTCTCTAGCCGAAGCTAAGCATATATTCCACTTGCGTTCCACATTCGAACAAATACTACAACAACACAACAAAAGTGAGCGCGAATCTAGCAACAGTCGCAGCGTGCAGCTCACCGCGACAACAACAACAATGGAGTTAGGTTACGGCCGATGAGCTGCTGCTGACCAAGAAGCGTCGCTTCGTGGTCCAGAGCTCGTAATTAAGCGGCAGCTTATAAGATAAGTCTTAACTGACTGACATGAGGAGAATGGAAAGTTCAACTATGTCTTTCACTCGACCAACAGTTGCTACCGCTGCTGATGGCGATTAACATACGAGACACACACACACATGTGTATGTCTGTTAGTTTAAATGGGAGAAGGGTTTTCTTGTGTGTCCTACTTCTATGTCCATGTTCAAGTCCATGTCATGTGCCTTCTTTCAAAGCACTTCATGTCGGCAATTGCTTGCTGCTGTTTCTCGCTGCTGTTACCGTCTTCTTCTTCTTCATCTTCTACAGCTACAGCTACAGCTACTGCTTCTTCTTCTACTGCACGAAATCGATCAAATCAAAAATGACTTTGTGAAGTGACTAACTGCCTAACTGCCAGCTGCCTTTTTAGCCTTGTGCCTTGTGCCAGCTGCCTTTGCGCCTGCTGCCTTGTTTGTTGTTGTTATTGTTGTTGTTGCTAGTTGCATGCAACATGCTGTCTAACAGTAGCGGTCGCCTCTCTGATTTCGGCTTGCCGCTTCTGATACCCAGTTGCAGGCAGATGAAGACAACTTCGACGAAATGAATCATGGATCTTTATGATACGGCAAGTCGATATAAAAATCGATAAATATATTTTTAATAAACAACTTCTACTTCTACTTTGTGGCAGTGAAAATCACTTTGTAGATAATATGAGATGATAGCAAAGCGATATTTAACGATTTTATCGATTATAGGTTAAGAATTTATCGAAAATCGATTATAATCGATTTCATTCACTAAAATTTAATGTTTGTAAGATTAAAAAGAGCACATATACCATTCTCTATGATATTTGTGATGTGAATATTCGATAAGCTTATCGATATTTATCGATCTCATACTAAGCTCTTTTGGCTTGATCTTAAAAATATTTATTCTAGGTTAAATACTAAAAGATTAAAATTTCTGACGATTTTCTGACAATTTATATTATTCACAAATAATTTATAGCAGGGTATTTAATAGTCTGACATTCTTTCGTTAAGTATCTGTAGCTTTCTTAGATTTTTGAATGAGTTTGGGAAGTCCAAATGCTGCAACGAGCATGGCCGCTGAGTCCGTTTCTGCCGCTGTTGCCGCTGTTGCAAATACAACACAACACAACACTTCAAAATGAAAGCACATTCCCTTGTAGAAATTGTACCGTTACGCGATGAAGGCTAACAACAGGCTAACAGGTACCCGCTGGTAGCAGCAGCAGTGGCAGCAACTTGGCCAGATCTTTTGTCCGTTTTGTGTGTTTGGTTTTATTCTTTTTTCTCTTCTCGTCATTTTTTTTTTATGGCCAAAAATATGTATATATATATATATGTGTATAAAAATTGCACTAACTGACTGAGTGACTGACTGACTGACTGACAGAGGAGACTCTTGCATTGCATTGCATTGGATCTTGCAACGTCGTCGTCGTCGTCCTCTAGCATCTTGCACCCAGCATCCGACATTCAACATCAACCGACACTTGGCAGTTTATGGCATAGATTTGCAAATCGTTGTTCCTCTATTATTGTAGCTGTTTGTTGTGGTTGTTGTTGCTGTTGCTGTTGTTGTTGTTAGTGTTGTTGTGTGGCAGCAACTGTTGCATGTTGTTATTGTTGCTGATGATCTTTCTCGGCCGCGTGCCAAGCCGTCCTCTTATTTATTTGAGTCAATGAGTTCACAACTATTTTCTATTTTTTACCTTTTTTTCTTCTTCTTCTTATTTTCAATCTTCATTTTAACTTAATGGCTTTTTGTTTATCTCTACCTCTCTCTCTCTCTCTCTCTCTCTTTGCTGAAGTGTGTGGCATGTTGTTGTTGCATGTGGCAAGGAAGCGTCTTGTTGTTGTCTGTACTGCACTGATTGATGGCCTGATAATGCCTAAGTGGCAAGATGCTGATATGTGTGTGTGTGTGTGTTTGTGTTTGTGCAATAAGTTGCAAGCTAGCAAAAGCAACAAAAAATAACAACAACAAAAACTTTAAAGATTTATCGCAAGACTTTTAATGAGTTAAGCCAAAGCTTCAAAGACAATGGCTTATAATTAATAAATTTTATATTTGGAAGATTTTGGAATCATCCGAAAGTAATTGGGAATTATCACATAAAACATTTTAGCTAGTTTCCCTAAGGTATTAATCGATTTTTATGTCCTTAAAAAAGGACAACGTACAAATAAAGGTGAGAACAAATTTTGTATAATAATTTATATGGTATATATTGATTTTTTTTTAAAAGAACTTTTAATCTAAGAAAAACAGAACTAAAATTTTTGAAATTTTTTTTTTATATTTTAAAACTATGTTTACAAATCTAAAATTTATAAAAATAAATATTTTTTTCTGTAATTTCAACTAAAAATATTTTATTTTAATATATTAATAGCTTTTAATGAGTAAATTAACATTAAAGGTATATGAAAAAATCTTTAAAAAAAAAAAATGACAATATTTTGATGAAGATTACTTAAAAGTATTATTGTTAGCATTAAAAAATTTGTATTAAGCTATATAAGCTTAAAGTTATATATAATAGATTTTTAAATAATTTTATTTTAAGATTTCCAATAAGATAAACTTAAATATATAACCTTTTTCTCATATAAATCATTATTTTAAAGTACTATATAGTATTTGCAAAGATTTAGTTGGTAACACCCAATTTGCCAATTCTTCAACCTTTCTATTTGTGTGTTTTTTTCAATATCGAGGTCGTGTCAATATAAATCATGCTTAAAATTTAAAAAATGGTTTCCTGAATTGCCATTAAAAGCGCATAAAACTGAAATACGAATGCAGTAAGCGATATATTTAAATACATTGTGAATAGAACATGCATTTAAATTAGCATAAACGAGACTTCCACAAATGCTGCTAGCTATTAACGATCTTATTCCGATTCATATGTTCATTATAATTAGCCAGACAACAACAATAACTACAATATGGCTAACTAAAATTGAAAACGTTTAGTTTATGCCTTTTAGTAGTAAGCGATTGAATAGCAACAAAAACAAATAGTATTATAACAAACATGCAAATAACAATAACGATTAGGAGCTCTAACACCTCTCTCTCTCTCTCTCTCTCTCTCTGTCCTCTGCCGGTTAACGGCAGTTGCTGCACATAATTGGCTCACAAAAAAGAAAAAAAAACAAGCAAATAGCAAAACATGGAGAAAACAAAAACAAAAAACAAAAATATACATAATAAAAAGCTCGTAAAGTTTTGTTGGAAGACCCGCCCGCCTTGTTGTTGTTGCTTGTTATTTAAACGATTTCAAATCGCGCAGCGAATGAAAACGAAAGAAAAAAATGAAATACATCGAAAGTGAGCATATATATGTATATGTATATGTGTATGTACGGTATGTATATAACAGCAGAGCCAAAACGATGCCTGCGCAATGTTGTCGACGTATCAGCGAAGCGCGTCTCAGTCACTTTGCATGGGGCCGGCAAAGCTTGCACAGGGTGAGCGATAAGGTGAAGAGAGGAAGAGAGAGAGAGAGAGAGAGAGCACATTGAGTTGGAATTTAAATGCGCAAGCTTGTCGCGGGGTCGAACCGAGTGCGAGTCCGATTGCCCACCATCGAGCAATAATATACACCACACACAAACACACCTCATCATCATGTGCCAAAACATTGCGATGTTGTCGTCTCAGTTACATTATGGACAGTTATTGGCAGGCGCCCAAAGCTATTTTTATTTTTGTTTAACAGAACTTCAACGAAGTGTAGAATAAAAATAAATGTATTCAGATACACTATTTTCACCTCAAATTCAATTCGTTCAATGCAAGTGTACTAGAACTTTGGTATGCTCTCTATTACTCTTATATGTTGGTGTCGTTTACTTAATGTTATTGTTTTTAGCTCGTGCGCATTTACAGTTTAATTTATATAGTACAGCCGGTGTCTATGGCTGTAACTGTATATGTGATTCTCACTCTCTTATACATAAACATCAAAACATTCTACAATTGGCTCATTAGGCAGTCGCCTTCAGAGCGAGCCACACACACACACACACTCGGACTCACACTCGAACTCATACTCACAAACAGAACTTGTTGCTGTTGCTGCTGTTGTTGTCGTCGTGTTGTCGTCGTTCGTTTCTAATTATACGATAGGTGCGCTACGAGCCATGAAACGTGCGGGGTCTGACCTTCTCTCAAACGTTTAGGAGCTCTGCCCAACTCTTCGAGTCTCTCGTGAGTGTGAGTGTGAGTTTAAGTCTCAGTCTCAGTCTGTGAGTCTCAATTGCAGTCTTGCATTTTGCCTTTGAGGCATGGCGTCTTAAAATAGGTTTTTTTTATATTTTGATTCGAGGGTATTATTAAATATTAGTTGCTTCTGTGACGGCAGCTGTTATTAGCCTTAGCACTTATTTTAGATTTGTACACTTAAGGAAAAAATTAATGTTTGTGAGTTAAGTTCAATTATTAACTCAATGAAAAGTGTATTATGAGAACTTTCTGTGTTTTCTATGTTTCTATGTTTTCCTTTTTTCTGAGTGTACCTTTAAGTAATGCACTTTAATTATTGCATTTAGCTAAATACTTTTATGAGCAAATTACCCTCCAGCTATAGAGCAACCGTTCAGACATTCTTTGGGCGTTTCCAACATCATAACCTGGATAATGTTTGTCATCGAGGTGACCAAATCTCTTTTATAATGTTGTATTATATATAATTTGTTATAAATATATTGTTTTTAACTATAGCTTAAGTCGATTAGATCATATTTAATTATGAGTTTGGGGTTCATAGTTAATTTTCTACCTTAAACTGTGTGGCTGTAAGTCCGGCAACATATTTGCTTGTTGAGGTAATAAAATCATAAGAAAATAAAAGTATTAGATGCTAAGGAACTTGAAAATAATATGTTGAAAAGATCATTAAGGCTTTTACGGTTGCTTAGAAGTATAAAAAAGTTATCGATAAATATCGATTTTCTAATTGAACACATAACGCAACTTGTGAGCTTATGAGTTGGAGTAGGGAACACAGCTGTCAAGAATCTCAAGACTTTCATTAACTTGTCTTTTAAAATTAAGGTATGTATTTACTACAGTAAAGATTCTTTCAATGTTATCAACTTAAGCTTCTTGAACATCTGCCTTAACTGTTGACTTGTCCTCGACTTCCATATGTTTTTTTTTTAAAGGTTTTTTCTAGATTTTGTTTTCATACTTGAGGTAACCAAAACAAGTAATCTGATATGCTATTTGTCGTACATGTTCGGCATTAAGCCTCTGGCAACATTTCCGCATTTGAAATAAATTATTTTCATTAATTATTATTATTTTTCAAGACGCCTACACACCATAACATCTATCAACATTGAAAACTACATCCATTCATCCAAGTGGATGTGCTCTTTTCTCTCCAAGCTCACGGCTCAAATGTCAGGCTTATTATGGGCCATAGTCTTATCAAGTGGATTTCGAATCTCTGTGAGTGTCTCTAACTGTGTTGTGTTTGTTCATCTTTATGTGGGTGCTTAAGCTCCATTGATGACACGTCACTTCTGGCATAGACATCTTCGTCAAAAGTGTTAAGTCGAGTGAGAAAAAACCGAAACTGAAACCAAACCAAAGCTAAGCAAGAGTGTCTGAGGAGTGAGAGTATTTGACTAAAAGCTACCCTGTAGACAGCTTTCAGTAACTTATTTTAACGGAAAACTTATAAAATGTCGTATACCTTGTTTAAGAAAGAAAAGTTAATGGAAGTCTTGATATTCTTGTTAGTTATGTTATCTATTCAATCTCATAAGCTCACAAGTTACGTAATGCGTTCAATAAGGAAATCGATATTTATCGATATTTATCGATAACTTTTTTTTTTATATTTCCAAGCAAGCGTAAGAGCTTTAATGCTCTTTTTCAACATGTTATCTTTAAATTCCTTAGCATACAATACCACTAACAAATTTCAATGTTCATTAGGTAAGAACGGGTCTTCCTCGTCTAGCAAAAGCTACAAAACAAAGTGTCAATAAAATGTCATGTGTCAAAAAGAGTGTGTGTGTGTGTGGGGATCTATCTAGTATACGATGCCTCACCCAAGACCCGAAAAGCACTTTAAACTTTGGCCACATCCGTTGTGGCTTTGAATGTTGATGGGGTGGTTTCTCTCCATCTCCTCCCCTCTCTCAAAACTTTATCATCAATAGACTTAAATATTTTTTTGTAAGTATTTCACCAGTTTTGTTGTGGTTTTACTGTTTTTTTTTCGTTTGTTTTTTTTGCACAATTATTGTTTTGATTTAAATCAGTCTAGTGACCCAAAAGTTCAGGTTACGGAAATTGCAAGTTTAATAATTGAGTACGACGACGCGAACTGAAGTAAAGCTAACGTAAAGTAAAGTAAACCAAACCAAAGGGGGCTTATTAATGCGATAACCTTGGCTGATTTAATTTTCTTGTTTGCGAGCTATGTGATTATCCCCAACAACAACAACAACAACAGCAGCAACAGCAGCAACAACAGCAAGAGCAACAATAACAATAAATACAGCAGCAGGAAAAATCAAAAAACTATAAAAAAAAAACTTGCACAATTTCGACACTAAACGACGATCTTTGAGTTGTTGTCTTTTGTTATTGTTGTTGCTACTTTGTTTTATTTTTATTTTTTTGGGGTTAGTCGCTTGTTTTAAGCTTGTTGTTGTTGTTGTTGTTGTTGAGGCTTTGACTCTGACTGCCAGTTAGTCGCATATTTAATTAAGAGATTGAGGCACAAAATAGTGTTGAACAATGGTACAAGCTGTTGGCAGCACGAGTCAGCTGCAACAACAAATACACTGCAAGAAATAGTCATCACGACCTTGAATTTAGGAAAATCTAGTTTGTAAAAAAGTAACCTTTGTCTTTAAATGCGCCAAAAACATAACTTTTTAAACATTTTATTAAACACTTTAAAACTTTTAATAATTAATTATTTTTTCTTAGGCATATTCAGTTTTTCTTTGCTTTGTGTTGATTTTTCTAAAGTAACAGTTAAGATATAGGATTTATATAATATAAAAATAATGCTTAAATCAATTTTGAAGAGTTTTGAAGAACACATAAGTTTAGGAATCATATTTTTGAAGTAAGGAAGCAAGTAGTAAGGGAATTATTTGTCATACCTAGTATTAAAATCTTACTTACATATAGAAACAAATCTACTCTAGAGCACAACAACTTAAAACACATAAAAAAAATACTCGAATCTCACAACAAAATGTTGCAAAGTCCTAAAAAATACGTACGCAAAGACAATTACAGGGTATCTTACAAGTTATGGGTGCCGAATGTCAAAGAAATGATGTCACGTGCTCTCCAAAAGGCCAACGAGTTGAAAGTTCGAGGCTATATGGCCGTTATGCAATGTGGCGATGCTGTGAGTGGAGAGTTTGAAGGCAAACTGGAGAAACTCGATCTGATGATAGACTGGCTGGAACAGGAGATACCCGACGATTGCAAAATGCCAGAATTTGGTGCCGAACAGCTGCAGTTGAAGCCCGGCTACGGAGATTTCTTTTGCTGTTAAAATTTTGTTCTTTGCGGTTGCATATTCTAATTAAAAATGTGGCAAGCGCGGCAACAAAAAACAAATTTGTTTCGAGTGCATTTTCTTGCCGCATCTTGTCTCATAAACAATAACAATAACAATCAGCCGACCATAAAAAAAATATTGGAACAATGGATCAGTCGAACTGCTGCTGACTGCTGCTGTGGCAAACTTTTCAAAGTCAAAAACGCGATGGTATCATCAGTTTTTAATAATATTTTTCTTCATAGATACCCTGTAGGCAATGCAAATGGCTAAGGAGTGTATTAGGTTGGGACGTAGGTTTAATAAACAGAAAGAATGAGAGAATTTTGAGCATTTATAAGACATATTCTTCGTTAATAAAAGGGTGCACAAATTATCGATAACTATCGAACTCTAAAAAACTTTATTCGAATGGTCGTAAGTGCCTAAGTTTTGTAACGTCATGAATTTTTCTCCTGGAAATCTCTCCTTTTAAAAAATCGATAAATATCGATATAATTTTTTAATAGTTTGTCAAGTAAGCAAGAAATATAAACGTTGTTTTGGAATGTCATGAACTTTCCTTCTTGAAATCTTCGAGTTGTTACAAAATCGATAATTATCGATATGCTTTTTTAACAGTTTTTGTAGTAGTAAGCATTGATAACTGGGTATCATGGATTAACTACACTTCCTAAGCTTAAGCCATCTAACTTGTTTCATATTTGTGCTGTTTGGGGGGCGCGGGTGGGTTGACTGACTGACTGTGACTGTGATTTTTAGTTTTCGGGCCAAAGTTTTGCAGATAAAAAAGGAAAAACAGACGCTCTGCCAAACAATGAACCGCAACGAAGAATTGCTGCTGCTGCTGCTGCTGCTGTTGAAGTCGAAACAATCGAATCAATTCATTTTTCTAGGGCGTACTGTGCCACTTGAACGTTGAACTGCAGACGCCCCAATGCTGACTACTGTGAAGGCGACCGATCTTAACTCAAGTCAACTCCCCGAAAAGAAACTGTTGCCATTGTTATTGTTATTGTTATTGTTGTTATGAGGCAGCAATAGAGGTTGCAGCAGCCGCAGCAGCAGCACTTGGTCTTGATCGTGCCACAGCTCTAGTCATTTTTATTATTTTCAATGATTTTTTTTTTGTTGCCTGTATTTTGATGGCGCTACTTGGCGAATTTCGCAACACTGTTGCCCCCCCCAAATCACCCCCCACTTAAGAGCTCAAGCTGAGCGTTGCTGATTTATGTGCTTTGTTTGAAATGGGAGCAAAAGCGTTCTTAAACGTAACAGCCAGGATTACGACGTAACATTTAACAGGCAAAGGCAATGGCAATTCAATTAGACCTAAATGCTGTCAACAGCCAGGCAACAATAACAGCTGTGAAATAGACAGCCAACAACCGTCTGTTGTTGTTGTCTAGCGTGTTGCATAATATTTTATGCATGCAGAGCGCCGCTTGCATACTATATTGGTTGCAACATGTTCGTTGCTGCTGCTGCTGCTGATGATGATGCATAGCCTCCAGAATTGCCCCTCCCTGAAAATATATACAGCAAAAAATATCAGAAAACTTAGAGAGACAGACAGACAGTCCTGGCAATGCCGATGCCGCCACAAGGCATCCAGCTGTGAGCGAACTCGTATCGCACATCGCCTTGTCTCGTCTCGTCGCGTCGCGTCGCGTCGCATCGTCATCGTCATCGTTGTTTGGTTCGGCTCTCGGTAAGTGTGTCGAATATTCAAGTGAAAATTTATCGCAGTCACTCACCACAGTGCGGCGCTTGTCTTGACTATTTGACATTGTGTTGGTGTTCGCCTCATACACGTATGAACTGCATACTCATACTCATACTCATACTTATACACAACAACACGCTGATTTTTGCATGTGGAGATTTTTTTGGTTTTTATAGGTGGGTAGCTTAGCTTGCTTGCTCGCCTTTTGCCTATGCCTGCCTGCCTGCCTGCCTTTTGCGACTGGTATTTGATTAGAGACTTGGGTGCTGGAGCCAAAAACTTGTCGTTACAGTTGTTCTCATTGCTGTTGTTATTCTTACTGTTCTTGTTGTTCTTGTTGTTGTTGTTGTTATTGTTATGGGCTCTTTAAGTCGAACAATTACATTTTAAGCGTAGCACAACCTTGGATACCGTTATATATTTCTTGCAGTTGTTGGGCGTGTGTTCACGTCGCTGTCATCGCCGTCGCCATCGCCATCGTCGTCGCCATCGTCGTCGTCGTCGTCTAGTGGGCAACAAATAACACAGTAGACATTTTTGACGTAAAGTTCTTAACGTCAAAAAGAACAGAAAACTTGACGAATTATTAGAAACGGGCTACAAATTGTTAAAAAAAAGTTGAAAAAATAAATCATTTTATGTTTGTAACAAACAAAAAGCTTTTATTAAATTGGTGTTTATTAAAAGTTAGAATACAAGTTATAAAAAAAAATTCTTTAATTCTTAAATTAACTGTTTTCATAGCTTAACATCTTAAAATGTTTATTTCTTTTGATAATAGAACAGATTTTTGTTACTTAAATATAAAAAAACTAGAAGATGTTGAAAAAAATCTATAAAATATAAGGACTTAAAGATAGTTCTTAGTTTTGCTGAGTAACATTTTGCTTTACTTAAGATCAACACATAAAAACGAACTGGGAATTGTGCAATTAGTTTCAAACAGAAGTCGGTCTGTTTCTAAGTGGTGTGGAAAATGTTTAGTGGGTTTCCTTTGATGGCAAAAAAGCACACCGCTGGGCTAAACACGATTCAGCAATCTGCAAAACGTCTCGTTGCCTTCGATGTCTTTGGCAACAACAGTCGCAACAGATCGCCAAGCTTAAGCCAAGACAGACCAAACAGACAAATAGACAGACAGTCAGATAGTCAGTCGTATAGTCAGACAGGGGCCGAACTAAAAGCGAGTCGACCACACCCGCACACTTCATTATTTTTATGTCGCCTGTGGTGGTACGATTTAAACGACAACAACAACAACAACAACGACGATGACGACGGCTGGGCAAAACAGTTAGAAGGCAACAGCATTTGGGGAATGGGATTCGAGGAGAGACCAAAGCACGACATTCAGCCGCATTGAGAGTCAGAGCAAAGGAGCTAGAGAGAGAGAGAGTGGAAGAGGGAGAGGGGGCAGCCGAAAAGCAAACTCAAGAAATTAGACGCATTCGACGTTTTAAAGCGAGCGACAAGTCAAAGAGTAGCCAACAAAGCCTCAAGACTTAGATTCAGTCTTTGCATTCAACTCTGGCACGGGCTCTAGCTATATACACTGCAACAAAAAAAATAAGAAATATATATATTTAATGTTCAAAGAAGTTTTCTCAAGCAATTTTCAATAATTTACTTAAGCTCGTTTAGGTTTAGGTTCAATATACGAAGCTTTACTTTTTTTGATACTTCTTAAATACTCAGATAGATATTTTTTGAAGCTTTTGTTTTTAACTTTTCTACTTTGAGAAGAAGTTAATTTATTTTTTTTTATATATATCTTAAAGTTGTGTTTTACCTCATGCTATATGTTTAACTGATTTTTGGGAGCTAAAACCCAATAATTTATACAAATAAAAAATGTAAGTTTTACATTTTTAAAGAAAGTTGAGTCAAAACATTTTCAAAAATGTTCCAAGAACATAAGAATATATATAATGTATTGTATTTTTATAATCTTCTAAAGCTCTTCTACTTCAAAGAATTTTCTTAAATCAATTTTTAAATTATTTTGTATTCAAAATAAGAATTAGCTTTAAATTGAAATTCGTTAGATAAGTAGTACCAGCATTATTTCTTAAAGTGCTTTTGCAGCATCGTCTCTGGATATTGGGTATTGGGGCACGGGTTTTGTGCCTCCTTGAACATCTCATGTTGATGCCACAATTGCCGGTTGTACGTTTGGTTTCATTTGGGTTTCTTTATTTTTTTTTTTTGGGGGGGATCGTGCGCCAGCGCAAATGTGCCTAGTGGGGTTTGGAAATTTGTAGCGCCCGCGACAGGAGGAGAAGAAAATACAAAAAAACAACATAGAGAAAAAAGGCAGCTGCAACTGCAACAAAAACAACAATTATCTACAATTACAACAACGGCGGCAGTCAGCCAAAAAGTCGTTACAGCCGCTGTCCAAAACAGAGCTCTTGTTGTTTAGACTATAAACATATATACTATATACATATATATATATATTATTAATGCGCTCGCTTGGTTGCTCTCTTTCGTTCACTGTCTCTCTCTCTGTTCAATGTAATTTATCTTGATGTTTAAATCAATAATACATATAACGCCATCCATCCAATGTTTGTTACGTATTGATACGTATAACCTTATATATATATATATATATAATTGAATATCTGTTGTTGTTGTTGTTGATTATTATTGAAAATTTCAATATGCTGAATGCCTGCTCTGCTCTGCTCTGCTTGCCTGCGGAGTTTATTAAGGCACGAACCGCATTTTAAGCGACGATCGCTTTCATAATTATTGCCATAGGCTTGTGATCTGGTTTCGCGTTCTGTTTGCTCTTGCAACTGTATCTGTATCTGTATCTGTATGTGTATCTGTGATTGTGATTATTTTTGGGATCTGGCGTCGTCTACGCCTATTCGTCTGCTATTTGCATGGTGCGACAGTCTTTTGCTTCAGCTATTTCGTTCTATTGTTCGATAGGCTGCCGGAGTTTTTGCTGTTGTGTATTTTGTTGTGGGCGGAATCGTTTCGTAATTGTAAGATATGTTGTCATGCGCTAGTAAGTTAATTGTCGTCGCTCGTTTAGATGCGACAAATGTGGTACAGTTTAGCTACGGGCCAATGATTTTAATAGATTTGCATTAGTAATTGAATTTGTTATGCTAAATTGTTCGGGAAACGTATTAATTACAAGTTTAACAAGCTTTTTAGAACTCTACAAAGTTGGAGACTGACTGTATGAAAATGACTTAAGAATTTTATTTTGCTGCCTATGACATTCGTGGTTATGAAAAATCGATATGCTAGAATTATTTGTTAAGTCTACAAAATTGTAGAGTTACGTAAACGTCTAACATATTACCGAAATGTAAGTCTGAGCTTACATAATCTGGCTTTTTACCATTAAAAGTGACTTTCAGCACTTTTAAAAAGTCTCCAGCTTTGGAGATTTTCTATACTTTATTCTAATTATGTTAGTTGATTAGCTACGCAGCAATGGACATTAGTTTAAAGCAGTTTGTGGTCATTATAAAAAGTCTCCAATTTTGTAGAGTTCATAAAAAGTGCCATATATGCAAGATTAAACACTCGAAAAATGCCACTACTGCCTCGCCATCATTAGCACTGACAGTGTTGAGCCGTTTGAGCCACCTCCGCCGCCAGCACCACTGTGCGTATGAGTGCTGGCTCGCTAGTTGCGCATACGCCGCGCACGCCACAAGCACGCCGGCCATCAGCGCTCGTATATCTGGCTATAAGAAAAAAACGTAAAAAAGCTAAAACCAATGTTGCACCGAATGGGCAACCAACACATTCACAACGACACCGGCACGTTTTAGTGCCCATTAACGAGCAATTGCAATTTAAACTGGATCGCTCAGTTAGCAATTTGGAGCGTTGCTTTTATGCAACAGCGTCGCAGCGTTGCAGCGTTGCAGTCGCAGTTTGTGGTATTTTGGACAAATGTAGATTTGCTGTTGTTGTTGTTGTTGTTGTTATTGTTTGTTGCCGAACGATGGCGATGGCTGGCGACTTGAGTTAAGTTGAGTTGAGTGGCCTGTGGGCCACCGAGCAGATTCGACGGGGACGGCCTCAGTGGCAGCAGCAGCAGCAGCAGCAACGTCCGCCCCGACAACGCCACACGTACGCGCCAAGGCGTGCATAGATTGTTGTGCTAGCGGTTGTTATACCCTGTAATCGAAAGGTGTAGAAAGGGTGACTTATAATTAGGATTATGCATGTAACAGACGAAAGGAACAATGAGTTTAAAGGGAATGTCAACAGACGTTTCAATCTAGATATATTAGAGTAAGTGTTAACGTCCACGATCTTTAACACAGTTAGATCTGTATTATGACTACTTATGTGAAGCTTAGAAAAGTATTCTATACCTAAACTTAACTCAGTTGTTAAGCTGGCAATATTTTACAAGTTGCTTAAATGTTCTTTTTCAAATCTTTCTTCCATACTTATATGTAACTTTAAGTTATGTTTGGGTATCTTGTAGTTAATCACTTCCCTTTGTTGGCGGTGGTGGTGGTGGTGGTTGGCTTGGCTTACAATGCATTTCATCAGGCCAGCAGCTGGCTTAGACACACTCTTGATTTTGTGGCCTCTTAGATTATACGTTACGTTTTCTGCGTTTTCGTTCGGACCAAACCGAAAAGATACATAGATACAGATACTTTATAAAGAGTGTGTTTGTGTGTGTGTGTTTGTTGTATATTTCTTTGGCTAATAGCAAAATGTTGGCTATATGGCCCTGCTTCGTTAGATATAGATAGCATTCGATTTTTGCTTAGCCGGCTGCTGCAGCATTTGTTGCCGCTAAAGTTGTTGTTGTTGTTTGTTGTTGTTGGCATGCCTTCCTTGGCAGATAATCAGGCAACAGGCAAACAGCAGGCAGCTTGGGCACAGTTTCTGCTGCTGCTGCTGTTGGCCGGATGGCAAACAGTTTTGTTGTTGTTGTTGTTGTTGCCGCAGTTGCTGCGCCTAATGCAAAAATTCGATCAGCTGCATTTTCAGATCTCGACCCATATTTTGCCATACATATACATGCATATATATATGTATATGCATATATATATGTATATCGCTGCTTAAACTGGTTTCGATTTGCATACACGTTGGACGCAGGAGTGCGATGAGTGTGCTTAGTCATATTGGGCGGCCATTAGAATGCCGCCACAAGTTTTGGTGCAACTGCCTCAATTGCATTTGCAACAAACAAGCAAAAGAACCTTTCGCATCGCACATCAACGACTGCCTAATACACTGATTGTGGTTGGAGAAAAGAATATAAGTTTGATTTCGAGTTGAAAGTTTTTCAGTTTAAGTTGTAAAAAATAAATTGGATTTATTTTTTTAGCAGTAAAATAATTTTTAAGAACTTTCTTTAATTACACAAATTTAATGCGTTTTTGAATTATTTCTTTGTTTTTAATATTTAAAAAGAAATCGTTATATATCTTTATGATTTTGGCTTTAACAATAAAAGTTTTCACATTAAAACTGGAAAATCAATTGCGTTTTAATTTGTTCAACATAAAAAAAGGAAAGAAACTTTAAGCAATTAAGCTGGCAAAGAGTTAAGATGCCACAAGCTGCAAGCAAACGAGGCAACATACTCTCTTGCGCTTTAGCTTTTTTTTTTTTTGCTTGCCACATTCAGGATCAGCGAGCGTATAAATAGCAGTAAAAAGAATATCCATTTGGTCCCCACCTAAACTAGTTTTCCCAATGATTTTTTTGTAGAGCAAGAGACTTGCCACAGCTTGCCACATTCGTTTCGTGTGTTTGCTGCTGCTGCTGCCACTGCTGCGCCATTGCTGTTGCTTTTGTTGTTGTTGTTGCATGTTGCAATCGATTGCGAAACGAAATGTGCGACCCACTGCGACTAATCTTCACTGGCAGCATCGAGCGCTGGGCAGGCACCATCAAACAGGCAACAAACAACTAAAACTGTTGTTGTTGTTGTTGTTGCTAGCATTGTTTCCTTGCTTGTTTGTAATTAAGCATACGTCGTGTGGCACATGGGATGCCTTGCTCCAAAGAGCCTCGTCCAAACAACCGACCAACAGATACTTTCACAATTTGCAGTTGGTCAGCAACAACAACAACAACAATTGCAACAACACTCGTTTGCCATTGTCGACTACTTCAAATTGTAACACACTCAAACTCAAATTCTAAGGTGTGCCCCGAGACGGCCATTTAGATTGTGTGTTGTGTTTGTAACACAGCGCATTATCTGCAACTACCCTAGCACTATCCCTCTCTCCCCTAACCTCCCCCCCTCTCGTTGTTAAGGTGTCCGCGTGTGTTTTGCTGCTGCCGACAGGGAAGGCCAAGAATTTGTCGGCTAATAGAGAATGGCGAGCGCACTTAATGATGCCAACCAACCAAGCCAACCAACCAACCAAACCAATATGCATGTTTGGTCGTATAAATAAAGTAAACTATGCTTAAAGCTAACAACAATTTACAATAGCAACAGTTGCTGGTATCAGGTGCAACAGTTGTCGTCTAACAATTTGTTTAAGCTCTCATTGCCCTAAAGCAACTATTTTACAAGTTGCTTACATATTTATAAAACATATTATCTTATGTTAGTTTTTCGTCAGAATTAGTTGATAAACAATTTATTATGATTTTTTTAAAGGTGTTTTGCTATATTTGTATACTTAAAAGATATTGAAAATTATTTTAAACATAAAACATTTTTAGCATGTTGCTTTCATATAATATTTATAATATTTTATATTAGTTCCTAAGCAAAAATTGTTGTTTAAGAATTTATTTAGATTTTTTAGGGCACTTATTTTACTTACCATTGAAATTATTTTAAACGTGAAACATATTTAATATTAATACGTTGTTAAGAAACTTTCTTACACTATAAAGCAAAATAAATATATATGTTTTAGTTAAATGTTATTTTTATATACATAATATTTTATTACTTATAAAAATTGTCCAACGATAAAAAAATAGTTAGATAAATGTCGCTTCAATAAATCAATTTGCCATAATCAATAAGAACAGCAAAATGTTAACAAATTAAGGTTCAAAATTTGTCATTGCTCGAATGCTTAAATGTTTTCATATATTTTTTTAATACAGGTAAAATGTTTGTCCCGAAGTGAAACTTGGCTTATCTCGTGCCACAAAGTATCATATTGTTGCAACCGCTTTTTAATTAACCGTTGGCAAAAACGTTGGCAAACCTCAATATAAAACACGTTAACTATTCTGTTACTTAATTAAGCAAATGGCACTTAAAAAATAAAATACATCACTTAGGTCAATCGAAAGATCGCCAGACGTTACATAAACCAAAAACTATCGAAAACAAGCCAACAATCTAAATTATTGATTTTTGTTTATATCATAAATATGGGAAGCAAAAAAAAATGAAGCAACAAATATATTCGTCGTTGAAGATAAGTAAATGTTGTTGAGCTATAATTTACACGCAATGCATAAATCTTGCACACAAATACAACAACAACAACAACAGCAAACAAAAATAATGTTGTTCCTCCAAAATGCAACAACAATAACAACAACATCAAAGAGTTTGCTGCTAACTGAGGCGTATAAACAAGCTATAAGCATTTTTTTTTTGCTTTTTTTTTTTTTTATGATCGCTTCTCAATTTAACAAGCCTAGCACTTGATATCGTTGTTGTTGTAATGGTTAGGCAGACTGTCGCACATATATATATATATATATATTTTGTATACTAGATCTGTCTACGACTGTCTCTCTCTCTCTGTCTAGCTATCGCTGCCAATCGAATGCTGCGTTTGACGCAATTAAATTGTCACTTTTCGTTTTGTTGAGGCGATATTTAAGTGCACTGGTTTTACTTGAACTACCATTCGATGTTGTTGTTGTTGTTTTTGTTGTAGCAAGACATCGTCTCACACTAACATATATATATATATATATATACCGCGTTGTATTTTTCTTAACAACAATTTGCCGCCTTCCCTAATTCTTATCGTCACATAATAATAATCCACATTGGCAAATTCTTGCTAATTAGTTGATTGCTCTACACAAAAACAACTACAAACACACACAAACACACACGCACACACAAGCACGCACACACAAGCACGCACAGGCACATTTAAACAATTTCTTAAGCTCGTATTTTATTTTTATTATTATTATGCCTGCAGTATCGTTAATCTTTAAGAAGTTTATTGTGCATTCGATTTCGATAAAGATATTAAATTGGCGTCATTTAGTTTAGGTTTAAGTTGTTTGTTTAAAAATGCAACTTTCAAGAACTTTTTTGATGTTAAGAACAACTTTTCATTTTTTGTTTAATTAAATTTAAGTATTTTTGGCAGGTTTTTTAAGTTTTTAAAGGTTTTAAAATGGTTTTTAGGTGCATTCTTTTTTAACTTCATATATATGTTTTGAAAGTGAATTTTCTAAAGCTTTATATAATTATATATATATTTTTCTTAGTTTTTGTAGCTTAAGTATCATTGACAAGAAATAAAATATTCCATTTTATAATCAGTTTGATTTTCAAGTACCAAAAAAAAAGAGTTTCAATATTAAATAAAAATAAATATATTATAAAAAATATTTTTATTGTCTCTTGGCTTTAACAAAGCTAAAATTGCATTAGCTATAGTTTTAGGTAACAATAAAAGTGACAAGAAATTAGCTTTATTAATGCCTTTTATATTAATCATAAACTTAAATGCGTTCGGCTCAGTTTAGAGTGGTTTAGCTTAACTAGTTGGACAGACGACTAACCCACATGTAGAGTTGCCCTCAGGCTACTTAAAAGACAAACACAAACACACATACACACACACACACACGCATACACACACACAGACACACTTATGTGCACACTTGTTGCCACACAATAAAAGGCAATAAGCCAACAATGGCAAAAAGCACACAACTAAAACACAACTTAAACAGCAAATGGATGCAAAAAAAGAAAAAGAAAAATATAAAAAAAATACCGTCGGCCATTTGGAACGCAGTTGGAGATGTTTAGTGGGCGCTTTTTATGGGCGTGCAAAGATTTTGCAGTTTCAGTTTTTTGTTTGTGTGTGTGTGTGTTTTTTTTTTATGACGAAGATCGCCGACGGTGGCTCTAGACGTTATTTTAACGACTACCGAATTCTCCAAGGGGGGGGGGGGGAGTAGGAAGGAGGAGCAGTAGTTGCTTTGCCCCATTCATGAATCATCGCCAAAGTTGTACACTCGAAAACAAAAGATTTGAAAACAAATTTGTTCAATGTTTACTTTCTAAAGCAATAAATGGTTTAAATCCTTAAAGATTTATTTTAACACGCAAATATTTATTTTTTTTTTTACCAACATGCTTAATGTTCTTAATGTCTAAGAGAAATGAAAAAGCAGCTCGAAATATTTTAAGATATTTTGTTCATAACGAAAAATGTTCTGCTTTAGTTAATGATAAATAAACTTAACTTAAAAACGAACTTAACTAAAACTCGTATTTATATATTGTTTAGCACATCTTTTTGCGCTCAGTGTAGGCAGACATGTAGCATCAGCTGGCCATAAGCGTGGGTGATTTTTGTTTAAACTTTAGGTAGTTAAAACTCATCATGAAGCTGTTCAAAGTTTGTGCGAAAATTAAGTTAACCTAATGACGCCTCGCGCCACAATAATTACATAATACCAAATGGACCCAAAACGAACAACAACAACAAGAAGAAGAAGAAGAGGGGGGGAAAAGAGTGACAATTGGCATAAACACGTGCAACAGCAGCCGTCTCGATAAGAATCAAGTCAAAGTGAATTTGCGTTACGTATACGACACGTGTGCGACCATTGTTAAGGCAAATCGAGACCACTTCGTAAGTATGTATGTGTGTGTGTGTGTGTGTGTGTGTAACGGACATATATCAAGCCAAAGCCCACGGATTACTCATTCATATCCGCAATTGTGTAACAGACAAGAGAAAAGAGACCCAGCCAAGTTGTCCAAGGAGGAGATGTCTGGGATGTGGACAACGGCACATACCTACGTACATACATACATACGTACATACATACACACACACATACGTTCCATGCTCTCCACGCAACCATTAAAAAGTGAATCCAGTGCCCCAGCTGTCCAGCCAAAACAGTTGCAACCAAAGCCAAATCGGCCCCAAAGTAAACCAATTTTTACAAAATATTAGAGCAACAAATTAATGACAGTGCAAACAACGCAAAATGTATATAGGCTGCAGTAGAGTGTAAAGAGAATATACGAACAGCAGATACTCTTTCAAAAATCACATTTTCATGTTTCGTACTAACTTTGACAAAGTTACGAAAGTCGAAAGTTTTGGTTAACTTTTTATTTGTGTCCAACTTGAGCTGAAAAAAATTCTAAAAAATTATTTTGTTGATTTTTATAGAACATTTTTAGTTTCTTTCTTAAAGAAAACTATATTTAATGCTAGCTTTAACAAAAACTTTAATGCTTTGCCTCTGACGTCTCGGAAAATCATGTTTGTTAGCGAAAATTCTCATTCTCAACATTTGTCTGTGTTTTGGCAAAAGCTTTGTTCCAGTTGATACAACCCAAAATGGGTATAGAGTATAGGTAACTACGCCTGGCGACTTTCAATTAAAAAAGAAGCAAAGAAAAAAAAAAAACAAGAATGACAATCTGATGTCGTCGTTGTTGTTGTTTTTGTTGTTGTCGTCTTACTGTTTGTCGTGGTCCAAAGAAAAGCAAAAGCTGCTGGCCTGCAATGCAGTTGCTGTTGTCGCTGTTTTTGTTGTTGTTGTTGGCTGTCGCCGTTTTGCTGTTTGTCGCAAAGTTAAAGCCAAGCCCGATACCAAGACGATGTTGCGGCTGAAGTCGGAGTCCAACCAAGTCCGAGTTTGCGTTTGAGTTTGAGTTTGAGGTCCGAGCAATACAATTTACTAGCTTAGATGCTTGGCATGAATAAATAAAATAGCAAAGCACATTAACGCCCCAACTGCAGCTGCTGCAACAGCGGCGGCGGCAGACCAAGACCCAAAGACCATCAAAAAATAAAAGCAACAACAACAACAACAACAAATAAAAATAAAGGCAGGCGAAACTTGAATCACCCCGAACGAGCTAAAAAGCAACAACAAAAACCAAAAAATAAAGAAGAAAAAAAAAAGAAACAACAAACCGGACCGATAGATAGCACCACAGCCGATCAAAATAGCAAATGCAGCAGCGACGCCGACAGCGGACAGCGCGCCTCTGCACCGCACAATTACAAAAGGAGCATAAGTTTGACGGTCCAGGCAGCGGGCGCGAAATGGCTTCAAGCAAATTGACGCCGTAGCTGCAAAGCAAGCAACACACAAAATGCCAAGCAGCAGCAGCACTAGCAGCTGAGCAACAACAACGAGTGGACCGCAGTCAACTTTATTTCTTTTTCCACTTCTTCTATTTTTTTGCAATCCAGTCAAGGGTGTGGTAGCGTCGCTGCCCGCGTCGCTGCTTGCAGTCGCCAGTGGTCGATCGGCTGGTCTCGTGCACACCAAAAAAAACAACAAAAACGCAACACAAAAAATAGAAGCGAGAGAGACAGCACAATAACAAAACCACGAGTCACGCTCAATGCTAAAGACAAAAGACTTGGGTAACAAACTCACTCGATGCTCGATGCTGGATGTGCTCTCTCTCGGCAGCGGCCTTTGATACAATTTTTTTTTTCTTCTGACTAAGCGACTGTCTGACAGCTGTGTAAGTGTATGCATGTGTGTGTGTGTGTGTGTGTGTGTGGGCACCCGCCCAGGCAGCTGGCTGCGGCTGCATTGGCTACTGCCCATAACGGCGTTGTTAGTAAAGCAAAAGAAGCAAGCATCGACGTCGAACACGTTGACTGCGCTGCTTATTACCGTTAGCGCCAGCATTGCTCTCTTTGTGTGGACTCCATTTGCTTAGCGCAAAGGCCTCGATTCTCTTGCCGTTGGTTCGCCTTTCGTGTTCTCTGTCGTTTTGTTCTGCTCTTTCGCTGTTGTCGCTTAGTTGTTGTTGTGGTTGTTGTTGTTGTTATTAAAAGCAAAAGTTTGCAATTAACAGCGAGCGAGAAAATTGTGCTCGTTGCTTTGCTCTTTTGTTGTTGTTGTTGTTGTTGGCTATCACATGTTGCACTGGGTCTTTGGGGCTGGCCTTTTTGTATTTATGCAACACGACACATAACATGAAATATTAGCAATAAATTTGTAAATGATTTTTTATTTCTTACTTCTTTTTTTTTTGGTGTTTCGTGGTGAGCGGAAAAGAAAAACGATATGTGGGCTGGCACTTGTTACAATTTAATCAAAATGAAATATTTTGCAGAGGCCGATTGCGATTTGTTGAGATTGCGCTTCAAGATTAAACGCACATACATACAAACATATTTATAGGTATGTAAATGTTTGTAGACAATGGCAACTATAAATGTATATTTGTATCTTTGGCATTACGCAAATTTCAAAGATTGACAGCGAACCAAAAATCTATAGCACAATATAAAAAGTGAGAGTTAATTACTTATTAATTGTTATTGCTTAATAATTGTTATTTTTGACAAAGTCTTTAAGTGTTGTTATGCTTGTTTAATACTTTTTAATGGAAAGCATTTTATTCATTTTTTATTTCTTTCTTCAATGACATTTTCGTCTAATGAATTTTAAATATAAGTATAAAAGAGACTCGGCTTGAATATTTGTAGTTTTTACCTTAAGATTAAGTTTTGGCATGATAAAAATGGCTGAACCTTAATTTAAGTCGTTTGAAACATAAATAAACAACAAGAACATCCAAAAACTGCAACGAATAAGAACGAAAAAAAAACCTAAATTAAAATAATACATAAAATAATTATAAAATAAAACGATATAAAGTTTTTTATGTTTGTTTTAATATTTTTATTGAATATAAAATATTTTTCATTTTGTTAAGTTGTTTGTTTTCATTTAAACTATTTGAAACCCAAACTGAAATAAATAAAAATAAATAAAACATCATTATTTTAAATATTTATTATTATATTTAATACTGAAATTAATAAAAGAAATAATAAAAATAACTAAAAATTAAGTTAAATATTTATTATTATTTTTCATATTTTCTTCTTAGTTTTCTCTTCAACTTGATATCAATTTAATGCTCTTTGTTTCTTAACTTAGGAATAAATTTGTGTTTTTGTTGACTTATTAAACCCTTTGAAATCAAAGTACAACTCAATTTAATGTCATTTGTCGCTGATTGTTTTGTTTGCTGCATTGCATTTGAATTTTTAAAGTTGCCTTCCTTTCGGGTAAGTAAGCAGGCAAATTGAAGTTTAACTGTGTTGCAGTTGCAATAAGTACAGACATTTTGTATATAAGTATTGTTAAGCCATACTAAAAACTGTTTCTGGTGGTGCTGTATGCTGTGGTGCAGTGGTGCAGCTGTGCGACTTGTTTGGGCGTGTTCCTTGGTGGTCTCGACTTTTAACTTTAACTTTAACTTTAACTTGAACAACAGCAGCAGCAGCTGAGGCAGGCAGCCAGCTTGCAACTTTAACTATTTCACTACTCTATCTCAATGCCAGCTAGTTAGTTAGTTAGTTAGTTAGTTAGTTAGTTAATTCATCAAATGGAAGCTGTTTTTAATGTTTTCTTGTTATCTATCTGCTCAGATTTAACGCATCAAATCTCGCGTCAAGTTCTGGCCTAGGAATAAAAAATAAATGAAACAAAAAAAAAATGAAAACACGACGCATAAATAAATTAGAAAGTCTCAAGTCGACCTCTAAACTTTATCTAAGTATATTGCTTGCGCGCCTCTGTGGTAGATTATTGCATATTTTATGAACAACAACAACAGCAACAACAATACGAGCAACAACAATAACAGTTTCTAGTGCACAATGAGAGCTTTGAGTTGCGACCACGCCTGTAATTTAAATTAAATTTGTTTTGCTATATTAGGTGCCGCCGCAATATGTTTTGTCCGATACACATAGACACATAAACTACAATATATATTGTGTATATATTGTATATCAACATTTTATATACATGCACGCGGAGAAAATGGTGGTTATAAGTCTTAGCAAAAGGTAAAAGATTACTTTTTACTTAAAATATATCTAAAAAAATGTTTAAAAAATATATAAAAAATATTTATATATTTTGTGAGCTGTAAAAAATAATGACTGACTTGAAACAAGAGCTAAAACTTTAAATTTCTTATTTTGAGCAACATATTTTTTGATTCAAGTTGATTGAAGTTTGTTTTTTTAATGTTGTTGGGCTTAGGATTGGGTTTTAACCCAAAATCATATTCAACTTCAAGAATTATTTAAAACCAAATTAAAATAAATAAAATATAATAAATTTACGAAATCATCATACTAATTATTTATTGTTATTTATTTTTAAAATTTTCTATTAACTGTTTTTAATATGTTTCGCCTTAACAAGCTCTTATGCAAACTACCAACTCGTTTCTCTAAGTGCATATTCTCTTACTTTAAACAAATATCCGTAACTAGGCGTTGGTTTTTGTTGTTGCTGACTGACCGCTTCAATGATGAGTTGTTGTTTTTTCTATTATTTTTTTTATTTTTTTATTGTAAAAATAAATATCTATAAATTTCGCGTTATAGTTTTTTTCCGGCTTTTGGTTTTATTTTGCTGTTGTTGTTGTTGTTATTATTGCTTTTTGATTTTTAGTTTTTCTATTTATCTATATTTTTTTTTTGTATATTTTTGCAATTTATTTATGAGGCTCTCTTAATAGTTGTAGAAATGTTATTTAATGGTCATTTCGACATGAAATCCGACAGACGACAAATGATTTATATCATTTTGCGTGCAGAGCGAAATGTGTCAGAGTTACACACACACACAAACACACACACACACACATATATATATATATATATATGTAGTTTGAGTTTCGATTGGATGGAGAAGTCCGCGCCCCAGTTGACAAAGCCGGAAAGTGCCGGACACTCAATCAGTTAACTTAGCTGACTTTTTCGTATTAACTTGAACATTTGCAATTAACCCAACTATCGTATTTGAGTGTTTGTGTGTGTGTGTGTGTGGGCGACCCCAGAGTTTCAGTAAACGGATGCAGGAACTTAAAACTAGTTGTTAACAAACTTGGCTATGCGATAGATTTGCATATATGAATGCATTTTGGCCCTATGACGATGATTTATATATAGACTAACAGATCGCTTGAACATTATTCTGGGTATTAATATGAATAGAAAGTGGAAATCAGCAATAACTATTTATGGAACGTTCATACGAATGAATTACCATCTTAAATCCGTTTGAATATCTAGGAATTTCTAGCTTTTGATGTTATGAAAGCTGATAATAACATTATGATATCATATCAGACATTACATACATTATACTAATTATAACTTATCCAATTTGAACAGTTTATCAAACAAAGTCGCAAAATTGCTAAAGTACTTCAATATACAAGTTTTTCCTATTACAGAAAACATTTTCCAATAATTCTATTAATCTTTAAGTAACTTTTTTCGTTGTATCTAAAAGTACTTACTAGATCATTAAGCTTTATATCTTAGGATTATTATTATTTCTTTTTTAGTCAGCACGATTGCCATTTAGCTAAAGTTAATTTCAGTTGTTTATACATGATATGGCAATAATTCACAATAGTCACAATTCACAATTGCACAAAAAGTCGAAAGAATGCAATTTCAAGAGTATCGTTTTACAGCTATGTTCATTAGGTTAGTTAGTTCAATCTATATTCGTATAATAATACACACACACACAGACAGACAAATCGAACAGATCATAAGTGCAGCAAGCTCCATTTGCCACAAGAAGATGCCTCCACACACACACACACACACTTACAGATAGAGAGAGGGCAATCATTATGCCACAGAGGAGCAAAGAGATGCTTAAGTATCTCAAAACTTCCAACTTCAAACTCCTAACTAACTAAATAAAGCAAGAGGCCTTCGAGAGCAGTTGGAACTACAAAAGCACACACACACACACACACACACACACACACACACATACACTAACACACATGCACACTCACGTTTAGATATTAAGGAAAGGAAAGCACAAATTGCCAATCCGATGCGATTTCAGGAATTTAGCATAGTTTGTGGCTTTCATTTGCATTCAATTTGGATTTGGCATTCGCCTATTTTTGTTTTCTTCTCTCCTCCTCCTCCTCCTGCTTTTCTGTTGTTGTTGCTTGCATTTTATTGTCATTTTACGTTGTTGTTATATGTCTGGCAACAACAACAACGAACGCCAAACGACAACAATAATCGACAACAATAATAGTAACAACAACACACGAATGCCACGCGCCTACTTATGTTGCCATGTGGCATGTGAAGTGGAGCCACAGCTACAACTCAGCCCCCTTCTCGCCATCCCTTTATGCCCCCCTCGCCCTCTCCACCCCTATAGCCTACCCACTTTATAGAAAACCACACAGAAATAAACGAGCTGGAACTGAAGCTGGAGTTGGAGGCACAGCCGTGTGCCTTAGATAGATCCACAGCCCAAGCAGCGAGTACACTCTAAGAAATAAGGTACTCAGTTCATGTGATATATGTCTCATGAAGTTTTGAAATCAATAAACAATATTTTTTGTCAATTATTACGATACAAATTTTAATAACTTGTTCTTTTTTTATTTTTTCCTAACACGATGCATTTTTTTACAGTGTTGCAAACCGCTGATGGTTTTCTTTGGTGCTAGATGCTGCGGCGTTGCCAGTTAAATTGCAAAACACCTTTGCAGCGACAGCAAAACCAAACCAAACCAAACCAAAGTGAGCCAAACAAACGTAGCCAGGCGGATGGCAAAGCATACGAGATGCTGATGGAGTCACAGATGGGGCATACGTAGCAAGCACAACAAACACCGAAAAGCAAAAGAGCAACAACACTGAGATACCAATATGTTTGTTGTGCTGTGGTGTTGTAAAGACGAAGGAGTCGTTGATCCGTTTTCAGTTTGTTGTTGGCCAGATCTATGCACTACATAAGGCCACATTGAGATGATGATGATGCTGACGAATGGGTGGTTCGAAGAGTTTGTGAGAGCTGTGAGGAACTAGCAGGCACTTATTAAGGACAAGGTAACCTAGTGAGAAAAGATATAGAAAGTGAAAGTCAGGTATAAATGGGAGCTAAGGGAAGGAAAAGAAAAGATATATAAAGCGCAATACAGAGATATAGATAGTATAGGGGTGTGCGAGAGAATGATAGAAAGAGCGAGAAAGACTGGTTACAGACAGAGACAGCCATACATAGAAAGAGAGAGAGAGCGAGAGAGAGAGCGAGAGAGAGAGAGCGAGAGAGAGAGAGACAGAGAAACATAGAGAGAGGAACAACAAGAGTAGGAGGGAAAGAGATAAATAGAAGAGTTTAAGACTTCAGAAAGGAACGCAAATACTCAAAATTTTCTAAAAGAAACCATGCCCAAGTTAAGACTTAAGATCGTATCAAGTTTTCCAACTTGGTTATACTTTAAGTAATAAAGTTAATCCACACAGATAACAAACTGCTCTACACATAAGTTGGAAACAACAAATTAAAGTACTGTATCAAGTGCTATATTTCAAACGACCCTCTCGCTCTCGCTCTATGAATATTGTTGCACTTCTAGAAATGCGCTGGCTTTTGTCCATCATCATCATCATCATCGTTGTTGTTGTTGTTGTTGGTATTGTCTTGCCGCCTCCTCTTCTTTGCCAGCAAGTTGAGAGCTTTGAGTTTTGGCTTTGGCGCGCAATCGCCAGAGATCTCAACTGATAGAGCAATGATATGTGTGTGTGTGTGTGTGTTGTGTGTGGAGCTGTTGCTGATGTTGCACCGACCGACAAGGCGCAGGCGCAACCTTAACTTGGCCAACATACTCTAGTTTGCAATAGCAACAACAACAACAATAAGTGTTTGCCATTTTTGGTCGCTTGGGATGCGAGTGTGGCGCTGAGGATGGAGCTTCAGAGACTTCAAAACTTGGATGTGGAGCTGTAGCTGGAGCTGTGCGCTGGAGCTTGCCACGTCGCTCATGTGGCAACACATGATGTTGGTGGAAATTTATGTCATCCCTTGTTGTCGTGTTGAATCTTACGATGACATTTCCAACATAATTTAAACCCACGCATCGGGCCATCAGAGGAGCAAAAAACAACTACAACGAGACACACACACACGACTACATATACACCACTGAGAGAAAATGGGTGTGATAGTAGAATGTCTACCTATTTCTTCAATCATTTTTATTTGACAATCATTTTTGTATATTTTTCAATACAAATTCAATTTTACATAGTTTTGTTTTGAGTTAGAATATAGAAAACCTCTGGAAACTACTTTGAGATATCTTAATATTTTCTTAGTCAACACACTTTAATACCAAATATCCGAAATAAAAGATAATTTTTTAATTATAAACTTTAATATTACCTAATAATTTTGTATGTTGTGAAGCTTTTGATGCAACTTAAACCTAACCAAAGAGCTCTTTATACTTTTTCTAAGTGTACACACACACACATAAACAGTTTCTTCTCTCTTATACGAACACACACACACACACACAGACACACTGTGATAAACAATTGAGGCTCGTAATGGGTGTTGAATGGCGTGTGTTGGCCTCAAAAGACATTCTGTTGTGTTGCAGTTGTTGTTGTTGTTCGGTTGTGGCATTTTGGCAACGTTGACGATGACACCAGTCAAGATGAAGACAACAACAGCAACAACAACAACAACAACAATAAAAACCACAATGATGTCTGGCGATAAATTTGTTGCATTGCGTGGACGTAAAATACAAAAAACAAAATCTACACCATAAAAAACTAAAGCAAAAAAAAAAGAAATAGGAGTTTAAAAAATGGCATGAGGCGTGGAATCGTGAACAAATCGTCTGCATTGTAATTTAATGTATCAATTGCTTTGATTTGCCAATTTCAGTGATCACTCGACGCTTCTCGTCTCTCCCTCTCTCGTCTCTCTCTCTCTCGTTCGTTCTCTCTCTTTGCGTCTCGGGGGCGACGACAAGCGGCACGAGCAGCGCTTCAGCTGATAGCTCAAGACCTCAAGCTCAACACACAAAACTGTGGATCTTAAAGTTGTAGCTGAATATTGGATGTTGGATGCTGTGGAGCTGTTGCTGTTGAGCTGTGTAGCTGGAGCAGCACTTGGGGCTTGATTAGTGTGATTTAGTTACAGGCCGTGTGCCAGGCGCATGACACAGACACAAACACATCAAACGGGATAAACAGAGACAATGGTAGAGAGTATATGCCCAAAAGATACCTTCTAAGAAGTTCGAGAATATAGTTATATTGGAAAAGTTGGTTTAATGAGTTTTGAAAGATTGTGTGTTGAAGCTTATCTTATAAACATAATAAATCAACAATTGACAAACCTTTTTTTTTATAGAAACATAAATGATTTTGTGATAATCCTTACTCAAACGTATACTATATAATATTAATATGCAAACTTCAAAATTCTTAAGTTAATTTTGAGTTTAAGTGTGTCTTTTTGTCAATAGTTCTTTGAATTTTCGTTATCATAAGATTAGGGCTTCTTGAACAACAAATAACTTTAGAAAACTAACCTTACTATAAACATGAAAAACTCTTTATACTTAAGAAGCTGTTTTTATTCCAACTTCGATTTGATTGAAACTTCCACCGGATCCAAAGGTATTTTCAACTTAATCACATAATGGATTTTTCTACATACCCTTTCATAATCTCTTAAGGATAGAGTATAAGCACTCGCAATGCGCTCTGACTTCGAGAAGCAAATCGCCGTTGGACTTGAACGATGCTCTTGTTGTAGTTTGCACAATATTCGATTCCATCTGCAACTGAACTGAACTGAACTGAACTGAACGAAACGAAGCTCAAGGAGAACGGAGGGTGAACGAAACTGAACTTAAACTGGGAGTAGACTTGGGTATATCGGGCATACTGAATAGAAACTGAAGAATAGTGGGTACTCAATACTTGGGGACCCGGGGCCGGCCCACTGAGCGCAATTTGCTACACGAAACTGTGCCACAAACAACAACAACAACAACAGCATCTGCGTTACCTTTGGGTGCTTTTTTGTATTTTTTTTTTTGTTTGCTGCATTTCTTGGGTGCTCACTTAGTTGGTTTGTAGGAAATGAAAACATCTGCTGACTGATTGCCCCCTGGTTGCAGTTGCAACAACAATAACAAAAGCAGCAACAGCAACAGCAGCAGCAACTCTGCCCAATCACTCAGCCAAGTTATGAACAACAGTTAGACGATGATGCTGCTGCTGCTGCGAGGGCCTCTCTATATTTTGTACGTAAGTATGTATGTATGTTTGTTGTGTAGGTCTTCATGGATCAATGGGATACGCGTGATATCCTTCGGCTAGATTCCATTGCAGCGCTTTTCACGTCTTCCGTTGACTGCTTTGATTTCGTTGCCATAATTGTGCCATTAGCTTGCAGCACAGACAGCAAGCGGGAGTTCAGCAGACTCTATACCAGACGGAAAACACTGAGAGAAAAAACGTTATAAAGCTAAGCTGAACAAGTTAGATTATGTTTTCTTTAACGTAAGTCAAATAAAATATCCTTTAGAGTTCCTTCTTAGTTTAGTAATCAACATCATTACTTCTTATATAAAATGTGTATTTTTTTTTCAGTGTAGCAACTCTTAGCTTGGCCAGTTGTGGGCCAGCTTTGGGGCGCCTTTGGCTTGTGTCTACATTTGCATCCGTTTCGGGGGGGCCGTCTTTATTTTAAGTTTTTCATTTTTTTTCTTTTTTGTATTATTTTTTTCGAAAGTCACCCAAGATACCAACACTGAGATACTTTAGCCAGCTTGCCAGAGTCTGGCAGCGTTTAACGGTTCTCGCTACTTCGACTAATGTGCGCATTGATGCGCATTTTCTTGGCCCAGGCTTAAACTACAGTCGGACACATTTGAAACAGCCAAACAGGCGAACAGGCAACAGGGACTTGCTTTTTTGAACTGCAGTCTGTTGCAGATGTTTTGGGGCGTGTAACTGGGCCATTTGTGTAACTGGCACATAATAAACAGTTGCTTAGTCAGGCTAGTCAGGTATAATCGGGTCTAGGGCCATTGCAACATTTTTTTTTTTTCGCTAGCATGCTCGTTATCATAATGTGTTGTGCATCAGTTTTTTGGAGGCTGTTCCACATTTTCCTCATCAGAAGCTTGATGCTTGAGGTATGTAATCAGCAAGAGGTGTGAGTGACCTGAATTTCCAAATCATTATTGGGCACACAGCAAATGGATAAGCGATTTCAAGCGATTGCTTTCCCATTAAAAAACGTATTCATCGCGTTTCTTCGAGCTAGATATTTTTTGCAAAGTTGAGCATCATCAGAAGCTGAGATGTATTTGGCTTTGAGGCAAAAACAAAATATTTTTTAAACAGTTTATACATTAAGTGTGGTTAAAAAATCAATTGTGGGTTATAATTCAACTCCTATGAGAACTATAAGTTTTCTATCATACAAATTGTTTTCTCGTGAGTGTCAAAAGGCATTAAACTGGTACACAGCTTAGGAAACTAATTGGCTGTGCAGCCAACATGTTAACAATGTCATAAAATCCTTGTTTAATTATCGTAGCAGGTGTAAAGCATGCTCGAGGCTTATTCTTGATCGCTTAATGATGTATAAAAATGTTTCAAGTCTGGGAAGTCAGTAAAGCTTCGCAGAATAACGCAAAAAAAAAGAAATATATATATATAATAATAATTACTTTGTTTACACACAATGAACTTTTCGATAATAAAAATCGATTAAAACTTACCCGAACTGTAGTAAAAAATAATCGCTGTGACTGTAAAACTCTAAAGAAATATGTTCTATAATTATTTCAATGCCTAATTATGCCTGATTACAAAATCTTTTACTTATTTCTTCAAGCAAGTTTTTAAAGCCAATCTTAAGTCCAATTTTTCGTAGCTCTACATTTGGCAAAGTTCAAATTTGAAATGCCATTGACCAAGTCATAAGAAATCGAATAATTGGCCAACATATACTATTACTAAACAGCAAAGAGAGAGAAAAAAAACAAAAACTTTAATATTTCCAGCCTCAAATTATGCCTTCTTCAATTAACGCCCAAAGGCCACAAAAACCGACTAATATGCCACATCTAGATTCTGTCTGATACAGCAAATGGGCAGAGGGGTATGGCGGAAGGGGGTTACCTCATTGGAACGAAGGCAATTACCAATTATCCACTGTTTTCTACACAAATTTAACATAATTTGGCCAGTTTTGCGTTCAAATTTGTGGCACACAATTGTGTGGAAGTTGGCTGTGGTCAGGGCCAACCACGCGCCACCGACGAGGAAGATAAAGACTAGCGAGGGGAACACAGTCCAAGTAGTGTGTGTTGGGGGCGGGGTGGGGAGGGTCTCTTTGTCGTGTAGTCATATCGAAGCCAATTGTGGCCAGAGTCGAAGATTATTATTTTGGCTACCAACTGCCAAATGTATTTCGCATAATCGAAAGTGACCGAACCGCAAAAATATTATTTGACTGATCTATTGTATTTATGTGTGGCAGCAAGAGTAACGGTCTCTTTTTCTAAACTACTCTGCAGTAGTTTTTGGGTGGTAATCTCAAAGCGTACACACAAAACAATAACTTATGAAATAAAAGTAATAAAAATGTTAACGATTGATTTCAGTCCGATAAGTTAAGCTATATAGAAAATGTTGTTCAAGCAAGTTACATATTTTTAAAAGAGTTTTAAAAATATTTTGAAGTAAACGATTTTAGATACGTCAGAACTTTCCGCAGTCATAACTCCCTCAAAAATCATGGCTTGGTATATAGATTAATACTACATTTTCAGTCGAGAATATAATTTTCAATCACAATTCAGGAATTCTACCCAAAAAAATCAAGCTGAAGATAGGTTAGAACATTCCAATCTCAAAAATAAGAATACAAAAACCATCCAACCAACCTTTATGTTCATTTTCCTCAGTGTACTTTGAGGTAGTGCACTGCTTATGCGCACAGGTTGAAACATTTGGCAAAAAAAAACAACAAAAAAATATGATTGATGCCAATACAGCAATAGAGGCAAGCAAATACAACTTAAAATTCAGTTAAGAAACTACAAAGCAGCCCCAAATAAAAGGCAATAGAAACAAAAGGCAAAAAATGAAAAGTATTGGTAGCTCATAGTTTTAACCGCATTTCGCCAAAGGCGTAACACACTCTAAACCGGAAGGGTAATTAACTCGCTTTGCCGATCACGCCTTTGCATTCAGAGCAAAGCAGATGGATGGATGGTTGGTGGATGGATGGATACAAAGATGGATAGATTGCTTGAATGAATGAATGGGTTTGGTTTCAGTTGCGTTTTCGTTGTTGTGCTGTATTAAAAAGCTATAAGTTTTAAGTTATTTCGATTTTTTTTTTGGGTTTTGGTTATTTTTTGAAAGCTGAATGATTAATAACAATAAAAGCAAAACCCATAGGCAAATGCGTTCGAAATGATGTTTGGGGCGCTGCCAGGATTGATGGGTGTATAAAGTCTTCTTTTATGCGCTCATTTACAGTAGATGAGCTTTTTAATGGCTTTATTATGATTGCAAATGTGATTGGGACCATGCGGTTAAAGTAGCAATCTTTGGTTGAAACCAAAAGAAAAAAACGTTACGAAATTACCTCAATTAAGTTATTTGTTAGAAATTAACAAAGATTGAGCAATTTATAGCTGAAGTGAGGAAGAAGTTTCTTGTTGAGATTCTTTTGATGTGATTGTTTTATTTATTGATTTCTTCAATATATATATATATATAATATATCCATAACGATTTTTCAATATCCATCATATACATATACATATGTATATATAGTAAACGTTAAGTAAATGTTATAAAATTTGTTTTGAGAATTGCAATAATTAGCACTAAACATATTTAAACTTATTACATATTACATATTATAGATTTATAATATCCTATAGCATCGCATTCAAAATATCCTTGCAATATATATGTATACTATATATATATATATATTTAAAAGTACTTTCGATACTTATACATATTTACATTTCCGTTCTCAATTTACAGCACACATAACTAAAAAATCGACTTAAGATTTAAGTTAACTAGAATATAAGTTCATTTATAAGATTGTTGTGTATATAAGTTTAGTTTACATTTAAATATATGATCGTGTTTTATGTTTTTTAGTTGTATACATAGTTTATAAAGATTACCGAAAAAGTTTTAAATTTTAATACCAGCGATTGAAACATTTTATAAGATTTTTAAGTTTTCTTTATTAATATTTTTATTAATATGTATTTTTATTTTTATTTTTTTTTGCTTACTTCACCGTCTTTTCCATTGATTGCATAGCTACAAGTAGTATTTTTTTGTTGTTTTTTTAAATTTATTTATTTTTTAGTATTTAGTTACATAGTTATATATATATATATATATATATGTCTAGAAGGAAAAATGCGAACTACTTAAAGATAGGTTTTCCCTCTCGGAGGCACGCTTAAGTAAAGTTAATAAATTTTTGTTTCTTCTTTCGTTTTTAAAGTAATGATTTTTAAAGAGTAACATTGAAATGCTTTAAGTGCTTACTGCAATTGTTTCAGATGTATTTAAAGTCTGATTGTTGTTGCTGCTGCTGTTGCTATTGTTGTTGTTGCTGTTATTGTTATTGTTGTTATTGATATTGACGTTGCCATTCGAGAGCATCTCCTTGTCAAAGTTAACCGATTGACGCGTCGAAACCGACAGCTGATCATCACTGCCCGCATACTCCTCCGTATCGCCATCCGCACCACCCAAACTAGTCGGTGTATAGACACGTTTCATAAACGATCGAATGTCATCGAAGCAAGCCTCATCACGATCATTTGCCTCATTCGAGCTGGGTGAATCGTTATACTCGAAGCCACCAGCATCCGCTTCATGCTTCTTCAGATGCCGATCGAGATTCGTTTGCTGTCCAAAGCAACGATCGCACATGTGACAGCGAAAGGGTCGCTCCTTGTTATGGATATTACGCACATGACGCTGCAGATTCGAGGAGATGCTGAATGCACGATCGCAATACTTGCACGTATAGGGTTGCTCTCCCGTATGGGTGCGAAGATGTCGCGTTAGGTTTGCCGAACGTGGAAATACCTTGCCGCAAAACTTGCATGTATAGCGATCCTTTAGTTTGCCACTGGAGTTCAAGGCAGTCGATGGCCGGACTGCGGCGGCAGCTAAGCCTGCGGCACGCAGTGCCTCATGGAAATTATGCTCGGGCGGAAACGGCAGATGACGTGAGCCGCTGCTGCTGCTGCCGCTCAATGGAGCGACTGGCGACTTTAGTGACTCAAAACCTGGCCGTCCGCCCATTTGGCCTAAAAAATGAAACGGCTGTGTGGGAAAACGGGAACGGTACAGCTCCTCCAGCAACAGTTGCGGATGCAGTTGCCTTGGACAGGCCATGGCTGAGGCAGCGGCAGCGGCTGCAGCGGCAGCAGCATTGGCTGCCAAAGCACTTTCCGACATGCTGCTCAGCTCTCCGCCTGTACTTATTGGGGGTGAGGGTGAGGGTGTGGGTCCGGGTGAGGCACTTGCACTGGGCGCAGGACTACTGCCCTTGTAGGATTGACGTGAGGTGCTCGATTCACCGGAACTGTGCTTGGGCTGCTTTGTCGGCGGCGCCAGCAGCTCCACTTCATCCTCTTCCTCCTCCTCGTCGGCTTCTAGTTCGGGTGTCGGTTCGCGACTGGACAGCGAGACAGCGGAGAGAGGGGCAGGTGTTGTGGCAGTACAAAGCGTACTGCGACGCTTGCGACTTATCGACAGATCCAATGGCAGTTCAGCGCTGCCTTTATCTGTTTCTGGTTCAGTTTCCATTTCCGTTTCCGCTGGCGGTGGTGTGCTGATAATGTCAATCGATTTCTGTAAGCAATAAATCATAGATTCTTAGTTCGAGTTCTTTAATATTTGTGTAGAAATCTCTGAAGCAACTTACCCTATCATTATCATTATCAATATCATTATCGTTGTCATTGTCATTGTCATTATGATGATCGTTGTCATCGTCAGCTTGCTGAGAGCAACTTGCTTCAGACTTGAGTTCCTTCTTCAACTTGCCCGACTGCTCCTGCTTGCTTGACTTCAAGTTGAGTTCCTCATAGCTCAGCGAATTGGATTCCTCATCGGATGCTTGGAACTCCGATTTGATGGGCTTACGTTCCGGTGTGCTGGACTCTCGCTTCAAACGTGGCGACTCCGCCTTCATGCTCATTGCTGCCTGCAACTGTTGCTGGAAGGCGGCGTTGGGTGAGACAAGTGGCGCCAGGCCGCGACTCATGTCGCCCAGTTGTTGTGGATTGGGAAACATGTGAGGCAGCGGGAAATTGCCAGCTTGCTGCAAGCCAGGTGAAAAGAAATTGGGCAGACCGTAGTGTGGAAAGCCGGCAAAGAACGAAGATGTGGGGCGCATCATGAAGATGTGATTTGGAGGCGTGGCCATGGCTGGGTTGGCCGTCTGATGTGCACCGGGTGGCAACAAATGTGGCGGCGGCTGTTGTTGCTGCGAGTGTTGCTGTTGCTGCGAGTGATGCGCGTGCTGTTGCCTGTCGTGTTGCAAGCTCCTATGTTGCTGGCTACGAAAACTATCGGACGAATCGCAGAACTTCTTGTGCTTGGACAGTGAGGTGACCGTGCTGAAGCTCGTGTTGCACTTCTTGCACTTGATCTGCATGCGACAGTCGGCGTGCATGCGTTTGTGGCGGCAGAGATTGGAGAATTGCGTATACGCCTTGAAGCACACCTCGCAGGCAAAGGGCTTGACAGAGGAATGAATGTGCTGATGCTGCTTGAGGCCCGACGAGGTCGCAAATGTTTTACCGCACTCCGGACACGGATGACTGCGAGCGCCGACGTGATAGGCGCGAATATGACGCTGTAAATTCGATGGGTCACAGAATACCTGTACGCAAAAATAATCAAAGAGAGAGAACAACAAAAAACCAAAAAAAAAAAAAAAACAAATACAATGAGTATATATCTGATTTGAATAACATGTACGGTGAGTACTGTGACTTTTAGTTTAAAGAGAGAGCCGCCCGCCCGCACTACCTTAAAAAAACGCTTGGGTTGCTCTGTTTCCAGTGCCAAATGAAATGAAACTGAAATTAATCAATCATCATGCCTTGTGCTATGGCCCCTAAACGGATCTATCTCTATCTTTATGTGTATTTATGCGAAGCTTGCCTAGACAATTGTACTTCGCTCTACTGCCGCTCTATAAGATTACGCAAAGGTAACAACAACTATAACAACCATAACAACAACAGCAACAACTCCACCCACTAACAGCAGCAGCAGCAACAGCAACAGCGGCGGCAACAACACCTTCATCAATTATTAACATCAATTGCTACAATTGTCATAAGCCTGACCATCCCTGATGCCCTCACATCTCCTACCTCTGACCCCCTGCTCGACTTAAGCTTTGGCTACTACAAGCCATGTCAATATTGGTTTAAGCCAGCAATGCGTCACAGAAACAGTGACTGTTTCACTCTAAAACAGTGACTGCGAAGTTGAGTTTTGAAACTATTCAAAGTTGTGATCCTCAAGACCTTTTATTTTCCAAAACTGTAACCACAATGGCTATAAAACTTTAACTTTAACGACTTAAATGAAAAGAGAGAGATAAAACCTAGGTATAGGTTTACTTGGAAAAAAGTCAACTTTTATTAAACAAAGAGTTTTCGTTCTGAAGTTCGAAACATTTCAACTTTAACTATTTACTTAAGAAATGACATTTAAAATTTTGCGTTATTTAAACTGTTAACTGAAATAACGGATAACAAAGGAAAAATCTTAACAACAAAAATCACATATTTCTTTTGTAAATACTCTCGTCACTGTGACTTTACTGTACTGCAACCCTAGTTAAATCCACAGCTAACGCTTTGTGTTTTGGTTTTTTTTTATATGGTATTTTTAGGGGGGGGGGGGGGCTAACGCAATGACAGATCGAGCCATTCATTTTGGCCCAAGCGCAAAAGACAAGTAAAAGAGGAGTTCGAGGAAGAGAGGGAAGGGAGGAGTGTACACACATACTATAGTCTAGGTACGTACCAGTTTGAGTATACCCACTTCAAACTTGATTTCGGCTCCAACCAAGTCTCCACCCGCGCTGTCTTTTACGAAACTGTTATGCCTAATCATGCTGTCATAATGCGCTACGAATTCATATCAAACGATGATCGAGCTCAGCCTTTTTTTGTCTATCGCAAAGACAGAAACACCAAGCGAAACAGAGAGAGGGAGGGAGAGGGAGAGATAGCTCCCCCCTTTTCCATTACGTCTCAAAAAAGACAAACGGTGCGACACAACACACAAGAATAGCTCGTGCTATAACTACATCAAATGGATTAGATTCAACTACCTCTCCAAAAAGGCGAAAAACGGCCACAAAAGACAACGACAACAACAGTAACAACAACAACGACGACGATGGTGTTACAACAATAACAATAACAACAACAACAATCTACAGCTGAAGCTGAAGACTCATGGATTTTGTATTTTTTAGTGTAGGTGTTGTGGCATGCAGCAGGCAACGAGAAATAAGACGACGACGACGACGACAATCGTCGTCTCTTTGCTTTTGCTTTGGCAGAAAGGTTCGCCTTATGGAATGCGATTGTCTGGGGATGTGAGCCAGTTGTTGTTGTTGTTGCAATTGTTGCTGTGTGGCGTTAGGCTACGTACGTGGGGTCAGCCCCAAAAGGCGTCTGGAGTAGGGCAATGAAAGAAGATCGCTGGCTAGATCTAGTGCAGCTGGATAGAGTGTGTATGTAGTGTGTGTGTGTGTAGTGTGTGTACTCTATAAAACTGGTTAAAAGCAAGCACAAGTTTCACAGCTGCTGTTAAAGTCAACAAAAAATCTATATTACAATATAAAGTTAAATACTAATTACGACCAGCGGCTAAAACATGAGGATAAATTCCTTTTGGCTATTGTCAGATAGGTGATGAAAGTAAACCAACGAATTAAAAACAAAAAAAGTGAAGGAAAATCTATAAATATTTACTGTTTGTTACAAAGATTAGTTTTGAAAGTGAACATTGTAAAAAAAAAGTCTTGCTTAAGTAAAGAAAAAGTTTTTGTTGTTAAATAAGCAGCTTGAGGTAGAACATGTGCAAAACTAACAGTTGTTATTGTCAGCTCTTAACTGACTTTCAAAATGGTTTGTTAAAAAAAGATTAACCTAGTTTCAGTTAAAGCCTTTAAGACATGTAGCTCCAAGTGTTATAGAAAAGAAACATCCCTGAAATCGAAGTTTTCTTACTTCCAAACCATCTTAAGTTCGTTAAAGTCTAGCTGCATCTTATAGATACAAACAACAACACACAAAATTCGTTAAAAAGTCCCGAAAGTCTGCCAGCTACAAAGGTCACATAACCAACCAAGTATGCAAAGTATGTTTTTTGTTTTTCGAATTGTAACTCCCGTGTGTTCCCTTTCAAATGTGAAGTGAAGTGCAGTTAAGCGCAAATGGAAAACATGTTAGATCCGTGGCAAATCCCTTTTGTAACGCTTTAAGCCGCCTGCTTAAAAACAAACAAAGCTGACAGCTGCAGATACCCTCCCGGTCTAACTGTATTTTCGTTAACTTTTGTGGCCTGTCAATGCTGAAGCTGAGCGAAAGTATTGGCCTTTTATGTAGCACTGTCCGTTGCCGTTGCCACCAAGTACTTGCTTGCCCCACAAGATCGATCATCATTTGTTTAGCCTCAGTGGCTCCCGTTTATGTCGCTGTCCAGCGGGGCTTGAGGTGGTCGTTACAGGGTAGGAAGGGGGAAGGAGGCGGGTTTAGGGTTTGGCGTCCCTTTTGCTCTACCACAATGCGTGCTACTTACATGCCACCGAAACAATTACAGAGCGCTAAGTAAACTAACTGTAATGCATCGCGGGGCAGGCAGATCGATTGAAATACCGTTTGAAATGAAATGAAAAAGTGATCTAGAGAGGAGAGTGAACGATGCTGTGATACCCTTTAAGCAGACTGAGAGAATATTTACAAGGTAATGCACTAAAATTTATCGATAAAGCCTAACTTCTACAAAACTTCTGAACAAACCTTTTTCGAAGTTCAGTTTTTTTGTGCTCTTACCTTTCTAGATTACTTAAAAAAGGTATATAAAATCTTTCATTTAAATTTATAATATAAAACGTTTGAGATTGATGATATCTTCCTCTTTTCCCAACTTTCATTCAACTCTTTGCAATACCTATAGGGTATACATGAAGAATAAAACAAAAAAGGGAAAATCCAAAAGAAAAAGCTTTGAGTTAGGCTTAGGCTTGGTCTCTTTTGGGCTGGCTTACGGAATTGGTAGCTATATAGCTGGATGGCTGGCTGGCTGGCTGGCTGACGACCACAAGATTGTAATCAACATGCCATTAAAACATCTCTTTGCAAGAGATGTCGATGTCGAACTCGAAGTCGAAGTTAAAGTCGAGATGTCGATGACAATGACGAAGTGCTAGGCATGAAACGAATCGCTCGCAATCGAATCGAATGCGATGGATTGACTTCAAGAAAGAAGTAAAAAGCTGTTCTTCTCCAACTCTTCCCTTTTAATTTAACATTGGTATTCAAATGCAGCGCGAAGATGTACAACAACAATAACAAAGTTTGTTCATTACCCAAGAGCAATTCAAATGGTCGCTTAAGTGTTTTGGATGAGTACACGCCCTAATTTTGTCTTAACCCCAGCGCGTGCGGCAGCAGCAGCAGCAGCAATGAAGTGGGGAAACGGGTAGAGCTTTAAGGCAAAAGACAAGTAACCGAAAGAGGTTTATTTTTCAAGTTAACAACTGAACGGCCTGCGGCTATTGATCTGCTTGAAATCAAAAGTCTTTAGTTGTATGTGTTCCACATACCACAAGACCTGATACAATAATTAATGACCTGTTAGTTGTTGGAGCTCACACCTTGGAAGCCTTGTGAGCTATTTTGCGATCAAAAATAGCTATTTTCTTTATAAAAACTACAAAGGTTATGATTCAGATTGTTAAGTTTGGCTATAAGTCAAGAATTTAAACTCAAAGAAATGGTTTAAGTAAATTTTTGATACTTAGTTCATTATGTTTAAGATATTTCTTAAAGCTTAAAGCAACATAAACTTATTGAATATCAATTTTCTATAACCCAGGTGTATCCTTCTACCCTCTGTTCTGATCTCAAAACTTCAATCGACTGCCTTTAACTTTTTAAACTACAACTTGAAAGCTCTCTTTACTAAACTAATAAATATATATATAGTTAACTTACCTTAGAACAGTTCTCGCAGGAATATTTTCGTATATTATTGTGGGCAATAGCTCCGTGCTTAATAAGCAAAGGACGATGACAGAAACGCTGGGCACAAAGTTCACAGGGAAATTCACCGCGTTTGAAATGATGGGCGCCAACTAAATGATCATCCAAGCTGCAAACAAGAAAGACAAAAGTAAACGATTATAAGTAATGCTATTAGCATAGTTCCTTTTTTGAGGTTGGTTTTCTTTTCTTATCGGTGTTGCTGTCATCAGCAAATGAAATTAGCATTTTTGGAACCCAAAGCTTTCTCTCTCCATCTATCTTCTATTCTGGTTGGGGCGACAATCGTCAGCTTTGAATCAACGTCATGTGCGTCAATTCACACGCCCCTTCCCCTTCCCCTTGCCACTCCCCCTCTGCCTAGTGCTGCTCCTTTTGTTTGTTGTTCAACTATGGGCAACGCCCACACCTCATTCCCCGTCGTCCCCCCAACCCTACCCCAGAGAGAGTGTGTGCTCCCTGGCGTCAATTAGTCAAATGATGTTCAATATTTAATATGCCAGCCGCTGATAAGCGATCGCGCGTCCTCTGTGCAACAGCTGCGGCCAATGAGTGTCCTCCAGTGACAGGTACCCCCCCTCCCCCCCCCTGCCAGCCACCTTTCCTTTCTACTTTGTCGTGCTGTTGTCCTTGATTGTAGGCACACACACACACACACACACACACACACACGCACGCACACATTGAGTGCGATGTTTATCAGTGAGCAGAGCAAACGCGTGGGAGGAGCAAACGTCGACAAAAGGCGGACACATTTTTAGCATATTTATTTTTTTCGATTCATTTCATTTGTTTTTTGTTGATTTTTTTTTTTTTTGTACCCTGTAACCATTTGGTATGGGGTATCAGAATGGAATTTTATTTTATGACTTGCAAGAAACTCTTGCCAAGAATCTCTAAGTGAATCTCACTTTGATTTAACTTTTAATAATAATTTTAGATATTTTTTGACCAACAGAAAAGAAATTCAGAAAGCAAGGGAGAATATTTTCAACATATATCTCGAAGGTTTGGCAATTAAATTTGTTGATATATATATTTATAGACTTTTAATGTTTAAAATTAAAAAAAAAACTAAAAAACCAATTAGCTAGTCAAATGAGTAACTAAAACAATAAGGAAACAATTTACAGGGTATCTTTCAGTCACAACACACAACTTTGTGAGCTCTTTGCTCGCAATTGTAGTTGTGATTTTGTCATCGACATGGAAGAGTTGACTGGGCCAGTTGGCTCTTGTGCGGATTGAAGTGTGGGCGTTTGTTTGCTTACAACAGCAACAACAGAAACAGCAACAACAACAACAACAATAATAACGAAAATAATAGCAACAAACTATGCATGTTCAACATCAGATAAATTGCAAAGCCTGACGGACTCAGCGACACGCAGACATCAGGCAACAGGGAAGGGAGTAGGAAGGGTAGCTTTGCTGCTCGCATTGCTGCTCCTTTCATTGCGGTTTCTCATCTAAAATTCAATAAATCACACAAACAACACACACTTACACACACATACACATTGATAAGTGTTTCGGGCCACCCACTTGCTTTATAACGGTTACTCTATACACCTTCCCTTACCGATCGAATCAAAGCGCACTTTAGCACTTGAAATAAAAAATAAAACAAAACAGAAACAAACAAAACAACAATTGAGGAGCGAGAAATGTCATTTTCGTGTTGTTATTATTATTAGTGGCATTGTCAATTGTTGTTGTTGTAGTAGTTATTACATATGCAAAACATTTGTAAATATTTTACAATAGTTTTGCATTAAATAAACAACTTTTAGTTGGCAATAAATATTACTTAAGTAGTTTTTATTATCTCAAGTGTCATTATGAACAGCTTATAAAGCGATTTTAGTTCAAGAGCTTATCGGGGAATTTATGTAATGTATGTTTTTATGAATGGTGACAGTTTTTACTATAAGGAAAAAACTGATAGAATGTTAAAAATATATTAATAGAACAAAATGATTGTTAAGAAAGCACAGAAAAGAGTTAAAATGAATAAAAATTATGAAAAATCTAAAAAAAATCTTTGAAAAGTTTCTTCTAAGTTGTGAACCCTGAAAGCTGAAACGGGAAATCCGATTTTTAGGTATTTTTAATCAATAAAACTTTTATCATATACAATTTTATTTCCCTTTTAAAACAAATCTCCTTTTTTCTGTTTAAATTTATTTTTATTATATTTACTTAACAAATTTATAGAACTTTAATCTCTGAAATTCCCAATCATCAATAAATTGCAGCTAAAATCACTATTTTTTGTTAAAACCCGTAAATGCAAATTAAAAATCAATACAAAATAAACAAATAAACTTTGTAAACATTTCATTTTCAGTTTTTTGTACAACTCTCACTTTCAAAGAGTCTGACGTCAGATTTTTTGTTACTGTTGTTTAATGGCAACTTTATTGGCCGCATTAAATCAGAGTATTATCTCTCTATCAACTTTTAATTAAGATCGCCGAACATGCGGTTCGAACCGTTTAGCAACAAATGAGGAACAGTTTTTTTTTTGTTCACATTTCTCACAGCTTGTTTTTGGCTTTGCCTCAAGTCAATAAATGTTTGGGCAATGCGCCTTACCCATAATTCTATGGGTAAGTTGGAAGCTAATTGGCAGCTTGTTTTTGGCTTTTTAACATTTATAGTTTGTGTTTTTTCTTCTTCTTTAATTTTTGCGAGTAAAATAAAATTTGATTTAGATTATTGTCGCTCTTGGCGGCATTTTGTTTGGCTTTAGTTTTTAAATGCCAAAGCAATTTGGCGATCCCCAAAAAGATCGTTGGTATATAAACGTAATAAATGTTTTTTAACTTACCGTTCTAAATCTGTATAGACATTATCACACACCTCACAGCGTATATCGAAACCGTTTTCGTCGTCCGTTAAATCGTTATCGCCCTGACTGTTTAACGATGAGTTTTTCTTCTCTTTGGAAAATTCGTCGCCGCTATAAAAGCCTGCAAAAAATATGACATATAAAAACAAATTAATAGGGTTGTTAGTTGTGAAAATTAATTAATCGCCGCTATAAAAGCCTGCAAAAAATATGACATATAAAAACAAATTAATAGGGTTGTTAGTTGTGAAAATTAATTAAACAGAAAGAAAAAGTTTCTTAAAAATATCTTAATAAACCATTTTCAGTAAATCTAAAAACGAGCTTAAAAGATCTTTAATCCATTCAAACTGTTTGATAAAAGAAGATCTTTGATTTCCATTTAAATATAACTTTGTAGTCATGCTTCATTGAACAAACTTAAAACTATCCAAACTTTTCACATAGATTTATTTCTTAAACTTTAATCTTGTTAAAGATTGATGAATTCTTCCGTAAATATAGGTCTATTAATATTTGAATCTTTATTTTATTTTAGTTCTTATAACTCTTCAAAAAGATGCATCTATCACACACTCACACTTTAGACTAAGACTTCGCTTCACTTGAACTTAGAATCGAGATGATAGTTTAGGTGGTATAAGTACTATATATAGATGTGGGTTAAGTAGTTGCAGGTAACACTTGACACAACCGTTCGGTTTCGCGTTTGGGGAACAAGTGTGTCGCACTCTGCCGCATAATGCCGTCCGAAGCTAATGTTTTTATTTGCTCGCTAACAATCTGCGGAAGGACTAGACCCGATATGGGACGCACTGGCATATGACCAACACACACACACACACACACACACACACACTCATAAGCACACACACAGAAGTAAACACGCAAACACTTAACACAAAATTGGAAAGAAAATCGTGTGTGCACTCATTCATATGCATATATATTTTTGTATATATATGGTGTATATTGTGTATCTGACGTTGAATAGATAATTGTTGCCGAATTGAAAGTAAAGCACCCCCTCAACACATATAGAGAGCAGAGGTCCTGGCCATAAAGGTCCTAGTGCCAAGTGCCAAGCACACACACACACACACACACACAAAGCCCAATGACAATTCCAAGGGGAAATGACAGACGACTTTTGAACGATGGACGAAAGTTGTGTGTGCGTCGTGAACTTGGTCAACCACCATACAGGTGAGCCAAGTGCAGCAAGGAATGCAGCCTAAGGGATGACTGAAATGACCAGAAAGACCAGCAAAGATTATGCATGCAACAACAAGAACAACAACAACAACAACAACAACAAGGGGTCGCTTTGAAGTTTTTTTGTGCGGTTTAGTTTGGTTCCGTTGGACTGATTTCGTACGAAAAGTCATATAGCACCTGAGCGAAGCATGCATATACACACACAGGTGTTGCCTCTCAAGGCATTTGCACCACCCCTCCTCCACTTCAGGGGGTGACTTAATGAATGTATGTTGTGTATGCTTCTGTGCGACTCAATAATTGCCGGGTCGCGTCTGTGTATACTGTTTGTTGTGTATGTTTCGGGTCAAAAGTTAATTTACAGTGCAATATGCTCTCTTAACAAAGAGGAGGAGAGCAGGAAGAAGGGTGGTGGAGGGTGAGAGTCAAGATTCCCACGTCAAGTCAAGTCCTTTGCCTTTTTCCTGCCACCTTATGGTCAAGTTTGTTTGAGGAAAGGCGTGGGATATGGTAATGGAGTGGTAGTGGAGTCCTCTCCCTACTTCCTACTCTTCATCTGGGTTGGTAGTGTCCTCTCCCTACGCTTCATCTAGGCACACGGCGCAGGCACAATTGTCAGCTGGACACACAGATAAGAGTAGCCTGAGAAAATGTCCAAGAGGTTAATAAAGCTACTTCCCATGAGTACTAACTTAAAACAATAATAATAGTTGGTATTTCTTATGTTAGCTTAAACTAAAACAAACTTAACACCAACCAACTTTCCATCGGCTAAGCAAACTTCTCTTCCCTTCGTTTTGTTGTTTACTTTGCTAAGCATTCAATTAAGGTTGCAAACAAAAACATCAATTGTTGCAAGAAATTCTTGACTAATCAATCTATCAAATTCGGAAATAGCACACCTCCCTGCCACACATCAATTTCTTATCAATTGCAATATCCACACTGCCGCTTGCTCTGTTCCCCTTTATTTTATGTTGCACGTACAAACGTATGTGCAACTCAATCCTTTCACGCCTTTCACCAGTTGCAGCTGTCGCTGGCTTTATATCCACCTGGTAGATTGTCGATTGATTTACTCCTCAGCGCTCAACTGGCTGACAATTCAATGGAGGCGGGTTTCTGCTTGCTTTTTTTTGTAGTAGTACTTGCTGCAATCAGGATGCAAGACAGAGAGGCGAGAGTGTAGAGTGGAGTGGGGGAAAGGGGTATTTCGATGTCTACATCGTGTGTGCCTGACCCTGAAACGAATACGAATACGAACACGTTGTGTGCCGCGCTCAATCCTAAACGGAAGCCAAAAACTGTTGACAAATGATTGATTGAATTATTTACACCTTACAACTACTACTGTAGCAAATATCAAAGTTAGATCCGCCTGCTAATCGATTTGGCAGCAAGCCAAGAAAAAAAGCAATACGAAATAAAAAAAAAAAAGGGTTCGGCAACACACACACACACACACAGAAAACAACTCCTAATGATGCCCAAATTGACATACGATGATCATTTAGCAGAAAGAAGCGGCCAAAGTTTTTCAATTTTTCGAGTTTTATTTTTTGTAGTTTTGATTTAGGTTTTGTAATACTCTGGCAGGGGGCATTGTTATAAGGTTGTAAAGTTTGTAACGCGTTGAAATAATGAAGAAGTAAGGTAGGTAGGTAAGTTAAACTCAATATATGCAGTAGTGCAAAGTTTATCTATCCATCTATCTTCCTAACTATGTGAACTCGGTTAGTTTTGACGATATCCCAATGAAATTTTGAATCCCTTCTTATTATTGCGTAGGAAAGTATATGTTATGAAGCTTAACAAATCGGCACACTACATCATATAGCTGTCGTAGGATCTATAGGTCAAATTATATGCTTTTGTAGTAAAACTTCTTGGTTTACTAAAATATCTTAATCAAACTCATTAGGTTAAGAGTTCTTATACTTTATTTAATGAAGATCAATGTCTGATTGACAAAATCGTATAACTACTATCGATAAAATCAATCGTTTCTCTTATGTAAAGGTATGGAATCCTCAGCCAGCTACTCTTTCTTCTTTACTTTTTGTTATTGGTAGTTTTTTCGTAACTGAGCATAACATGCCAGCTCATTAATCATCTATCAGCTTTGTTGGCGACAATGTCACAGTAAATATATTTATATATGTCTGTGTGTGTTTATGTGTTGGTAGTTAGTTAAGATTTGAGTTTTTATGGGCTTGGTCTTGCTCTTGGCGTGTGCTCCCTAAGATCAGAGCTCACTATGCGAGTTTACTATGAATTCAATTGTTAATCTTTGATTGGTCGATTGAAGTCACACCGCGTGCGCTAAGCTGAAAGCCATCTCAAAAGTGGTTTAGCCTTAAGACTCCTATTATATATATATATATATATATGTATAACTATTTGCTCTTTTCTTTGGCTTGATGAGGTGCTACAGTTGTGTGTTTTTGTTTTGTCATTTCATCGTTGCAAAGTCAGCTAAGCAATATGTGAACTGTGAAGAAGTTGTTGAACAAAGTTTGCCAACTTTTATTGAAGATATTTCACCTTAAAACTTGTCTAAACAAATCTTTTTGCATATCTTACTACATCATTTAAATAGTATCTATTGTTTTTCCTTTCAGCATATTCAAATTTTAAGCAAATTCCTTTGTCTCATAAAAGTAACGGTTAGTTTTAGAGTCTCATTAAACTTCCACCTCTAACCCCTAACTCAACGATGCTTAGCATTTAACTAAAGCCAACATTTCTACCCCTGTTTTTTTGTCCAAAAGATCGCTTTAACTTATTCTTGCTGCTCTCTCGCACCCATCTGGTATGTATCCCTCGAACACCCCCTTAAGGACAAGGGCACGTCTTGTGCCGAACAGGAGTTACCAAGCCGAGCTCATAGTTCGTGCGTGTTAAGTAAACCGTGACTTGTAACGGAAGAAATATGTTAAAAAGTCACAAGTCCTTTTTTTTTAGTGCACAGGTGTGCTTGAACTCTATGGGAAAGCCTTAATTGAAAAGCAACGAGTAAACAGAGCGAGAGGGGGGGGGGGGAGGGGAGAGAGATTGGGAGATAATCATGACGTGTTTATATTAAAGCCATATGGTTATTATCCATTACATATTCAAATTTTTAAGCTGGCAACAAACCAATTTATAAAACAGATTTCAACGCGTGATAAAAACTAAATGTATAAAGTTGAAAAGTTAAAGAATATGGTATATGGTATATGGAATATGGAATTCAACCTCTGGGAATTGGCAAATGAGACGTGAAATAAATCCCACATGTTTATAAGCAAACACGAACACATCGATCGGGGTTGGTTGCGAACGAGAACATTGTTGGATTTGGGATTAAATTAAGCGTGTGCCCAAAAATAATATTCAGGATCATTTTCAGCCCGCTTTTCGGTTCGGTTCTGTTCTGTTCACTTCGGTTCTATGTCTGGTTGCCTAATGAAATTATCAAACATTTTAATAACAAATGAAAACATGTGCGGTCCTTTTACCCACTCCACTCTCCTGCTTGATTGCCGCAGATTGCATGGACCATGGCACAAATTGGCCATTTACCAACAGGGAGCAGGGAGGGATACGCAATACCTAAACAAAGGGTGCGTAGAGGGGTTTGAATGAGATTGAATGATGCTGATGTAGCAGCAGCAGCAGCCCTCATCATAAGCCTGTCCTCAGTCAGTGGTTGATCCTACTGAATGATATCATATTTGTTGTTTGTTGTTGTTTTTGGCTCGTGGCAGCGGCTTTGTCACGCGCCTCTTTTTGTTGTCAACAGCTACTGTTACTAGATCCTGTTGGGTGTTAATTTGATTGCCAGCTGTATTGAAATATTCTTCACACAGCCTGCATACATTTCAAAATATAAAGTTCGTTCATCTATGGGCAATTTTACACAATAAAGCGAGTCCAGCATGACCAAATATATGTTTTTATAGCTGATAATGATCACTTTGAAAATGTTTAAAGTGTCGTTTTCAATTGAGAATTGACTGCAAAATTGACGTTTGTATTTTTGTAATGCAATCTAGCATGATAAGCTTTCTGCCAATGATGATATATGATATGTGATGATATAGCGGCACGATCCAACGAAAACTGACATATACACAATGTCTAACTTCATATTCGGATATGTAATAAGTTTCACCAAGATATCTTCAAGACTAACTTAGTTCACATAGTTATAAAAATAGATGGATGAACTGGTTTTGACGAAACTGACATATACACGATTTCCAGCTTTATATTCGGATATGTAACAAGTTTCATTAAGATATCTTCAAAACTGACTTAGTTCACATAGTTATAAAAATAGATGGATAGATTTATTTTGTTATATTGACTCAACTAAATCTTTTTTTTAGTATTTGACATCTTATAAAAGTTGTATGTTCTAGTACATAACGGTAAAACAGTTTATCTATATACAATTCTATATATATATATTAGGGGTACTCACCATTATCACGATCGCTTCGATCATCGCCGGGCAATAAACTGTTGTTATTGTTGTTGTTGTTGGATGTGGCTGCTGCCATTGCAGTTGCTGCTGCTGCCGCTGCTAATGCACTACTTCCACCCGCTGTTGTTGCAACACCTCCACCTCCTCCTCCTCCTCCTCCGCCCCCTCCACCATTCATAAAACTATCGCTAATATCGTAGGGGGTTTTTGGACGGGCATCAACAACGATTTCAGCGCCAGCATTAACATCCCGTTTTGTCTCGTACCACAGCTACAAAAAAAAACCAGAACAACAATCAATCGTCAATTTGATGCGCTATTTTTTTTCATTTATTTTTGGTTTACTTACATAACCGGCAATAATGAAATTCCTTAAATTAGCCTCTTCAATTTCATCGGATTGCACGGCGCGTATTTTTTTCAGCCATGTGGCAACATCCGATGAGGGTTCCAGCCAGCCATGAAACAATGGTCCGGCAATTACCTAAAAAAGTTTAATAGATATTCAATTTAATTCAATTATATATTAAATTAAAAGTTTTTTAGTATTGCGACTGCTGGCGCCATCTGTCGTTTGTTAGCATGCGAAACTGTGCTAAGTGTAATATAGTGTGCTGATTAGCACAGACACAAACCACAAACGCTAACAACAGCTGTGAAAAAAGGTAGTAGAAGATGTGGAAAATAGTAGTAGCTCAGTGTGGTTAGGTAAAAAGTGTAGTAAGAAAGTTAATGTTATAAAAAGTAGCAAAAGACTTAAATTAAAAACTATGAATGTAAGTACAAGATTTATGAGATATATGCTTTAATTTTTATTTCTATTATTAAACTGGTACTTTCCCTACGCTCCCCCCTATATCATTTGCTCATAACTATTTTTAACACTTTTCTCGAGTAGCACTTGCAATTTTGAGTTCTAATTATTAAGTTTTTTCCACTCAAAACAAAGCTCAATGGCTTTTAGGGCGCAGCAAGACGTCTCAACGTTACTCGCCCCCTCTCTCTCCCTCTCCCTCTCGCTCTGCCTTTGTCAAGGTCATTTACAGGCTACAAACTGCAAAAGAAGCAAAGTAACAGCAACAACAATAACAACAAGAAGCAGAACAAGAAGCCGCCTACAGTTTTTGTGTGCAAAATAAGAGCAGCGACAGCGACGCCGAAAAAAATAACCAACAACAACAGGCTGCTAAATTCATACGCATGATTTACACAAAATCGCTGACTGCGGTTTGGCAACGCCAACAACAACAAACTAAATGACTCGGCATATGCCGTTACGCCGTCGCAGTCAACGTAACGAAGCCGTCGTCAGGCTCTTGTCTATCAAGTCAAATGGAAAAACGGCGCTTTACAGTTGTATTTTGTTGTTGTTGTTGTGCGCTTTGCATTTTATTCTTCATTAAGTGGCGAGCAGCTTCTGTGTGTGTGTGCGTGTGCTTTTGAGTGGGAGAGTCTGCAGAGTTTTTTTTTGGACAGAGCGTAAGAGAGCGTAAGAGTGTGAGTGCATGTGAACTTGTGTGCGTGTGTGTGTGCTGTAAGAGAGCGTATGTTTGTGCACGCTCCAAAAATTAAGTTAACAACGCTTCAAGTGCTCGCGCCGTGGCGTATGCAAAGAATTAAACACACATACATACAAACCTACATAGTTATTTGCATGCAAGTAGATTTTTATAAAATACAAATTCAAGTTGCGGTTTACACATGAGCGCAGCAGCTGCACAAGTATGTGTGTGTGTTAGTTATATGAGCATTTATGGTCAAGTGCGGTGTAACGATATGAAAAATGTATATGGAGCGACTCAGATACTTCAACTTATGAAGTGCAGTTATATATATATATGTGGTATATTATTAATTGTGAGGTTAGAGTTAACAATAAGGATTGTGAAAGATAAGCTTATGATTTTTGAAGTTAATAATTCCTATATCATACTTAGAACTTTTTTATTTCCTACTCAGAAGATAGTTGGGCATTGTAACTGTAAATAGTTTTATTCGATCGTTCTGATTTCTTAAGATATTTCCGTACGATTTAATTTTGTGTTCTAGTCTAAAATGGTTTCTAAACTAATTTTCTTACGTTGATCTTCAACATCATCAAACGTTCATTGAAAGAATTTTAGTTGTTCCAACAATTTTTGGGACATTTTAACTTAAGATGGTATGCAAAAAGACTTAACATGAAGTTAAAAAACAATTAATGGCGACCTTAACGATTTATCACCTTGTTTTTAATGATTTTTTTTATCATTAAGGGAATGATTTTCACAAGGCTAAAAAATCACCTATACGACAAAAGTAAGAGTAAGAGTAAGTTTGAGGTTAATAAGCCAGAAAACTAAATGTATAATTATTCCTAAACAGTTCAGCATGGTTTTATCTGTTATATATCTATTAGTTCTTGTGATTATAAAAAGGGTTTAAAACAGTTCTCTTTTTGCTGCCGCAGCTACAAACAAAACACAAACTTATCTTAACGACAAGAAAAACTGGGCAATAAAACAGTTTAGAGATTAGCAGTAGCTCAAACTACAAAAAAAAAAAATAGAAAACAACAACACACATGTGGAAACGGCAACTGCAACATGAGGCAGGCAACTAAAAGATAAGATCATCATAAGATATATATTCAATAAATGACAAAACTAAAGCCAGGGCAACGACGGCTGTTCAGTTATTTGAGATCAGCGCCAAGTTGTTGTTGCTGTTATTGTTGTGAGCTAATCCTTGGGACAAGCCGGCACATGTAGATGTATGCTTGTGCTACCGTTTTCTTGCCACCTATCATCAAGGCAACGAACGCTATTCATAACTTTATTAATAAAGAGGCCACAAACCAAACAAAATAACATGGGCACAGTCAATGGGCAAGAAAAATATTTACGCGCCAGAGATAATCTCGAAAAGTGTTCGGTTCACACCATCATCATTTCAAAAACGAGTAACACAGCCAAAGCTAGAGCCAGAAACAGAGACAGAGATACAGATACAGATACAGATACAGATACAGCTAAAGGTAAGGCCAATGTTGTATCTGTCAAAATGGAAATGTGAACGAGAGAAAAGTGCGCTTGATTTGAGGATCATCTAGGAGTAAGAAAAAAAAAGGAAGGGATCAAGCAACTGAAGAACTGTCAAAGTGTACACTGAGAAAAACTAATGCAGAACTTTTTATATCAGCTAAGATCTTGCAACTTACATTTTTTGCAATTTTTTTGGATTTTTAAATATAAAGAATAATCTTGATTGAACAGTTTCGTGCTTAAGAGATTTTTCAATATTTTTAAGCTGTTAACTTGATCGGAGTTAGAATATAGGTAACTTATTATAAGAACAAACATTCTTAAAATCATCTCTTATACAACTGGAAAAAATAACTATATTCTTTTAGGTTCAAAAATTCTTTTCAAAAGTATTTGTTCTTTTCCCCCAAGTTGTTTAAGGAACTTTCTCTCTAAAACCTCTTTTGCTTTACTTCGACTAACAACACCATATTTTCTCTTCGTGTACCTTGCCAATTTTAGCCGTTGTCGCCTTGGCTCGAGTGGCAAAAACGACAATAACAACAACAACAATAACAGCAATAACAATAACAATAATATTGTTGCAATACCTGAATGACAGACAGAGAGAGAGAGGAGATACCCTCTAGCATGGCTAGGTAGAGCCTTTAGAAAGAATCTAGAAACCTTATGACAATTGTCAACAGAGCTAGGCGCGATAATTTGATTGGATTGTCTGTCAGTTTCGGCTGTCTGCCTGCTAAAGTGTCAGTTGACTGACCGACAGACAAACTCACACACGCACACACACACACACACAGAAAGAACTGACTGACTGACAATCGATCGAAGGGTTTCCTATTTTTGGGTTCGGGTGCGTCCCAAACTAATTGGAATCATCATCAGGCGGGCCTCAACTTAAGCCTCATTTAGGGTGCACTTTGTGGATTTTTACTGGTAAGAGAGAGGAGGGAAATTAGCTCTGGCCGAAGGATTAAGCACATTTGACTGACAATTGTGCGTTACCGAGGCATGCAACCGCGTTGCATTCTACTTCGCTGCTAATCAAATCTATTTCCAAACGTTTGATTTTGCACAAAAAAAAAGAACCATTTTTGTGCAATTTTTGTACAAAAAAAATAAATGAAATTGGTTCGCGCGCAGATTTGATGAGATTAAGTTTCCCGACGGAAATTGGAGACGAATCCCGCAGGCAAAAATTCGCACATATGCGAAAGGATTATAGCTGCCATTGAATATAGCAGCCTTCGTTGATATCTATATCATTGTCAGGAATGAAAAAAAAACAAAAATTCGCAATTAGCTAGCGAAATTATTTCACTTTCATTGGTTTAACCCAAGAGAAACGATTTATTTAGCAATAAAGCAAGTTGAGTTGAGTTTTATTTATCCAAAGGAAATCATGTTTAGGAATAGATCTTTACTTTTGACTGGCAATACTCAAAAACTCTATCCCAATAAATCTCTAACCAATTGTAAATTACCAAAATATTTTGTTTGTATTGTTAAACTCATGAATGATAATACTATCAACGCATTTCTTGACACAATGATAAGCTGCTTAGTTCCTGGAAATTAGTTTTGAAGGTTTTAGGTAACATGAAGTGCTTGCTAATTAGTTTAATCAATGAAACTAAGATGTGCAAATGATATAAAATTGGATTAGGTGCGTGTTAATGCTTACAAAACTTATCTTTTCAAGAAGCCAATGTTGTTAGAAGGTGTCAAGCTAGAAGTTCTGATAGTATTCTTAAGTTATGTTAAGTTATCTTTTACTCACCTCCCATGCCAGATGTCGATCGCTGGGCTGCTGGCATAGACGCATCGGAAAGGGTCCGTAGCGTGTGCCGCGGGGTAGATGTGTCTTGGCATAGACGCCAGTATCACGTATATCCAGATCACAGACGGGTTCGCGCAGACGCGCCATCTCCAGCAGAAAGCGTTCCGCCTGCGCCTTGTCGTTGAACAAATGCTCCATGCTGTTGGAGCCGTTTGTGGCGGCGGATTGTGTGGCAGGTGGCAGCGTGGTCGGTGAACGTTGTTGTTGTTGCAGCTGCTGTTGTTGTTGTTGCAACTGCAACTGTTGCTGATGTTGCTGCTGCTGCTGCTGCTGGAGTGTTGCTGGTGGCGGGGATATCGTTGGCGGCAGGTGGCGACCAAACGAGTCCTCGTGCCTCGTCGGATTGGACGTTAACTGCGCCGGCGGCAAATGCGGAGCAAATGCCGGCGCTCCAGTGCTGAGATCCAGATGGTGGTGGTGATGATGATGATGGCGTACGACGCTCGGATCGTAGTCGTCGCCGTTAGAGCCTGTTATCAAAAAGAATTAAAATATCGATTAACGATAAGTTGCAAAGTAGTACAAATTTGTTATGCGTTCAACTAAACTCAATTCATACGATTAAAATAATTATAGCTATACATGGATAGTACAAAAATAACGATAACAAAATCGATAACAAAATCGATATATTTGTAACACTAAAGATTAAGTATTTGTTCCGAATGAAGAAAAACAGATTTCGAGTTGTATTGTTTTTTCTTTCGATAACAATCGATAACAAAATCGATAAATAATAAAGCTTTCGATGAATGATAGGCGCTTCTTTAGTTTCAATATTGCACAGAAATCGACAAATGATCAGCGGATAACGAATGACGCTCGAAGTAAGACGATTTCGATTAACAACATGTGATTAGCGATAAACGATTAAAGTTAAACTTTTCCACTGCAACTCAAGTGCTGCTCTAATCCCAAAATCAACATCAATTGCCAAGCAACTGTCAGTATTGAAATAGCAATCGGCCCCCTTAACGAGAGAAAGAGCCAGATAAGGACTGTCATACTATCTGTGACAATGACAACACCTATATAATCTGGCTTAGTATCTAACAGTTGTCATCGCTGTTTAATGTCGATGTCGTAGTCGTAGTCGTTGTTATGGTGTTGTGTCTATCTGTATGATTTTGCAATTGCCATTGCACTTCAAATTTGTCTAAGAAGCCAATCAGTCACTTGAACTTCTCAATTTGGACATGTCCTATCATCGATTATCTCTCTTCGTATTCGTGTTTGTGTCCCACTGTGCTACTCTCTGTGTATGTGAAGTACGTTCCAAAAAAAAAAAGAACAGAAAAAAAAAGCTCACCTGTAGATCGAATTACTTGATACTTGTTTTATTGTTTATTTTGTTTGTGGCTAATCAAATTTGTTTACGTATGCGGCCTGTGCAAACAAAATGTCTTGAGAAACAATTCAAACTATTTTGTTGTGTGTATTTGATTTTTATTGTTGCTCGATTTTCATTTCTGCATTTGGTTTTTTCATTTACAATGAAAGTTTTGAACATATTCAGCTGCTGTTGCTGTTATCAAATAAATAGACAAAACACAAATGATCCCTCGAAACAGACTAGACATTTGATACTGACACTTAACTCTCAGCGATTGATATCGTAAACTTTTCTAGCCTTGACCAAAACTAAATATATAGATCTATTCTTTAAAATTTGTTCTTTACAAAAACATTTTAAGAGGAAATGTTTTAAGCAAATTTCAGCTTTCAATCTGCTGAGGATAAATAGTTAAGTTTATTTTGGTCTTTTACTTTATCTATCTTATATCTTACAGATAAATCTTCCACACTCGGCCCACAATCCCACCCATATTTTTTGAAGGCTCTCAACAAATTCTTAGCACACTTTTAGACTTGGCACTGAGATGGCTGGAAACACTTGTCCGCAACATATAGATAAATAAACATTCTCGCACAAATTACGCACCGATTATTTATTTATTAAGGCTGTTGCTGTTGTCTGGGTGTTGTAGCTACAAAAACTATGAACCGCCTTTGTTTAAACACTTGAAACTAAATCGTAATTTGAGCTGTTAGACAAAATTGTCGTTGTTCGTCCCAACTTAACAGCCTTAGGCTAAGGCAGATAAGAGGCCAAAAATGAAAACGAGAACGAAAATCGTAAACGAGAAACCGAAACGGTATCGACACACAACACAATACAACACAACAGTCAACAACCGTAATAGGTAGTAACATTAATACACACACACACACACATATATATTTGTTGTTATTGTTGTTGCACTTGATAAGTATCTGCCATATAAATAAGCCGCACACAAGTGGTCAAAAGCAATAACCAAATAAGCAATACCTACAATCCCGACAAGTTTCGCACTTGCTTGGCACACGCTATTTGCATAGTATCCCTTAAACATCTTCATTTTGTTTCGGTTCGGTTCGTTTTGTGTTCGTTTTGTGTTTTTGAAGTGCCTTCAAGAGCCGCCTGTCTTCGCGCCTATCCTATCCACACACAAACATAAAACTGAGTCTAATGTCCATCAAGTCCATCAGCCTACATATGTATATGTATATGTATATGTATACACTTATAATCGCTATACTAGGCTACATTACTAAACATTTCGTAGTATAGATTGACATTCATGTCGCGATAAGCACGGCGATGAGTACTTGGTATCAGCATGTAGTTTCTTCATTCTGTTGTGGTTTGTTTTTTTTTTTTTTTTTTTGGGGTAGCTTCCTCTTTCGCTTTCTTGCAGTCATAGTCCAGTCCTATCATGACTATTTATTATTCACATCTACTTAGGCACTAATAAACACACATGTGCTGCTTTTTGTTGTTGTTGTTGTTTAATTCTTGTTGCGTTCCCTTAGCTAATTAGTTTAGTTAATTACATTTGGTTTCTAGTTTTAAAAGTGGCTTCAACTTATTGTAATCAGCGTTTTGGCATTGATAAGATGCCAGTTGTGAATGAGTCGAGATGTAAATGTTTTAAGCAATTTTAAATTTGCTCATTTGCTAATTTTAGCAAAGCGACTTATCTATAGAAACCAAAGCAAATAGTTGATGAACTTGTCATAGTTATAATAATCTTATTTTATATGTATGAAAAAAAGCAAGAACCTCAGTTACTTTTATGTATCTTAACAACTTTTCCATCTTCAATATGCTTTCAACATATTAATTTTTCAAGCTTGTACAGATTTAAAGAATTATTCAATCAGATTTTAAGCTTATAGACATTTTTTCTTCTTATTATCTTTGGGTGAAACAAAAATCTTTTCTATTTCCAAAGATTTTTCCATTATTCACTTTTTTATCCCAAGTATTTTCTAAGAATAAAATTAAATGTTTGCTATGGGAAACATTTAATATGCTATAAGATCTGCTATAGGACCAGATTAATACATTAAAAGGAACATTTTTCACGATTTTAAATCGTCTATAACCTTTAGTGCCGCTGGTAAATACGTAACTTCTTGTTTGTTTTATGTGTTCAGTTTAAAAATGTAAATCACAAAAATAAAGCTCACAATAATAAAACAGTTGCACAAAATCACCAAACTAAATATTTCATAGTTTCTTTCTTTGTTCCTTTACGAAAAGTACAACTTTAAAATAATCACAAAAATGTTTTGGATGAAGAAACCTTTTTTAGGAGATTCTTCAACTTATCACTTTAACTTATTGTCAATCGAGGCTTTCTTCACTTGCTTTTAACACACTTATTGAGCTTTTAATACGTCTACACTGTCACAGCATGAACAGAAAACTAAATTGAATTTTTGTATATATATAGTCTTTGTGTTGTGAAAGTGATAAAGACATTTATTTACAAATGTCTCGATGTCTTTATATCAAAGTAGCTGCTCTGGTGCAACAAATATTTTTGTGGCAACATCAAATTGGTAACTCAAAACTTGCATTTCGCCATAACGAACTGATAACAAACACACACACACACAACGTGGGGGGGTGTGAGGGGTTGGATAGGTGGGTAGATATATGTATATATCCATATAAAGACACAAGTTAACCGTTATTGGCACCAACCTGATATAACATAACGATCGAATAACATGATTCTGTTCTTTGCTTCTTTTTCGCTCTCTCTCTCTCTTTCACTCTCTCGTTCTCTCTTTCTCGTTGCAAGTGTAAATAATTATTTTAAAAATTTAAATTCAATTTGCACATTTGACACACGCGACGCAACATGGCTTAAAGCGCGTCACACGTTGCGTATGAGTTATAATTTGGTTTGCTTTCTTTCAAGTATATACATATATATATATACAGTGTTATATTTTTTTGATTTTGGTGTCGTCTCTATCTGCCGGTTGTCTTCGCAAGACTGAGTACCGAACGGATACGTGACGCTAGCAGCGCGAAACGATAGCGCAAAATTCACACACACACACACATGCACGTATGAAACAGACGTCAACTGCGACGTCGGCGTCAGCAGCGACGACAGCAACGACAGCGACGACAGCGACGACGACAAAAACTGTGATTCCGATTGCGAGCGCGCTCAGCGACCAACTGACTGACTAAGTGATGATGTTCTGACTGACTGAATGAATGCTGCTAAATGTTGCCTGCCTGCCTTCTGCCTTCAGCCTTCAGCCTGCTGCCTGCTGCTTTTGTTGCTGCCACTGAGAATTGCAATGGGAATGGTTGTGGAGAGGGGGAAGTGGGGGGGGGGGGGTTTTTTTTTTGTTGGTTAGTGTCGTCTCTTTGGTTGGTTGTTTTGTGTTCTGGTGGTTGTACCACACAGGATGCCACCAAATGATGATGATGATGATCGAGCTGCTGCTGACTATCTGCCAGGCAGCAGGGGATGAAAATGAGAGCGCAATCAGCAGCCAGAGAGAGGCAGAGATACTAATAAGAGAGAGCGAGTGTGTGTGTGTGTGTGTGTGTGTGTGTATTTGTATCTGACTACCCTGCAGCTATTCTATATATATATGCTCTCTCTCTCTCTCACTCTTGGTTGTCCTGCTGTTTGGATATTTGAGTGTGTGTGTGTGTGTGTGTGCTTGAATCTGTGTCAGTTTTATAAGGAGCAGCAGCTTGGCATCATTACAGTGTGCGCTCGATATTTGAAATTATTAATGTTAAGATTTTTTATTATGTACTTTAACTCTTAAAAGTTGTTAGAAAGTTTTTCAATTTTATCGAGTGATATACTTTATCTAGATTTTTATAAGATAATATGTATAGTAGTAGGTATCTTCTGTCTAAGAATGTATGTGTAAAGTAGTTTTGGAACGTATGTTTTTGAAAACTATATTATCTTGACGAAAAATAAACTTGATTCATGAAAAAATTTAATATGAAACGAAAATAATAAATATTTAACAAAGCATAAACAAGAAAACAAATGAATTAATATCAGAAAAAAAAAGTTTGTAGTTCGATTTGACATAAAAAAAATATATAAAAATTTAAATGTTAGCCAAATTGAAATTCCTTAAAATAATTTTAATATTTATGATTAAAAAATTGTCTATTTGCTTTCCTTAAAATGTTAGAGCCAAAATAATGAAGTTCACACTTTCGAGTACACACTGTACCCCTCGTCATTATTAACATCATCATCATCATGATGATGACGCTGCACGAAGTGAAATCTCTGATTCGAATTGTGTGCCGAGGCTCAAGTTGGACTCCTGCTGTTTTGTTGTTGTTTTAGTTGTAATTGTTGTTGTTGTTGTCTGGCCAGGCCACAAAAGGATAGCAAACACACACAAACACACACACATAGATATAGATATGTATATAGAAGTAGCTCTCTTATTTACCCACACAGAGTTTTCCTATCAGAACGCAGCAGCTGCTGCTGAAACGCTGCCGCAACAGCAGCAAACAGCAGCAGCAGCAGCAGCAGCGTTATGTATCTTACAGATACACGAAATCATCAGGAGCAGCTAAGAGAGAGGGAGGAGCCAACCAGTAAGGATAATAGGGCGTGCACATCTTCGCATTCATTATGCACACACACACACATGCACAGAGAATGGCAGACAGAGAGCAACAGATACAGATGCAGCTACAGATACACAAACTGAGAGATACAGATACAGTTTTTGGTTTGCTGTTCAAATGCTGTCTCTTTCACACACTTATACTCCCACACACACACACATACATACATACAAATCTTGTTTGCGGTTTTGTGTGTGGCCCAGCCAATCCTCCACCCCACTTACCACCCCCACCACCCACATTCCAACCCCCTCCCACCTTATTTGAAATAACCTTTTGCAGTCAGACAGCGGCAAGTTTCTGGCTTGTGGTTTGCCCACCAACCCCAAACAAGTTTTGCCAACCGGGTGGGGGTTGATTTCTCCCTTTGCATTTCACCTGCTTCTGCTTCTCTGTGTGTGTGTGTGTGTTTCTGGTTCCAAAGCGTGCGCAATAAGCGCACATTAGCCTAATGGCTCTGTATGTGTGTGCCTGTGTGTGTGTATTGGCCACAAAAAAATACACACGCCAATAATTGAAAGCGACTGCGTTGAATGTTATTTTTTTCGCTTTTTTTTCTTTTGGTCCTGGGGGTCTTTTCACTTTGCTCACATTTCTCTCTGTTGCGCTTTTTCTTTGCTAGCTTTTCTTTTCTTTTTTTTTTTGTGGCGCCCCAGCAAACACAAATTCTTTGTACGTGTGTGTGTGGGTGTGTGTTTTTGTGCGGTTTAGTACAAGGTTGAGTTTTTGTTGTTGTTTTTTGGCTGTCGACCTTTTGTTTGCAACTTAATTTTGTATCTGTCGTCAAAGTTTATACACACATACATATATATAGAAAGGCGCCTGGCAGGTTGGCTAATGCGTGTGTGTGTGTGTGTGTGCTAGGGGTTGGGTTTTTTGTTTCAGGGCTGATTCGATAGGCAGTTTGAAGCAATTAACACGTCCTTTAAGTCAGGGAATGCTTTAAGTGCAAGTGTAATAAATCTTATTTGAAATTCTTACAAAAAAGTATTTTTGAACTGATTTTAAAGCGCATTTAAAGCTGTTTAAATAATATTCTTGATATGTTCTTTTTTTAATAACTTCTAACAAATTTTAATTTTATATAAATACAAATTTATTAAGTTTGTTTTTAAAATATTATAAAAAAAAAACGAAAGAAACATTCTGTTAACATTTTTTCATCGTTTTTTAACTGATCTAACTATTAAATGTTATAACTAATAGCTTTTTCGACGCCTTGGATGCCTTCCTTACTTATTTATTACAGTCCTGTATATATATATATATATATATTTAGCTTCACATCATTAATTTTCTTGCCATAACTGTTGAATAATGTTTTTAAATTTTGTTGTTGTTATTGTTTCCTGCATTGCACTATCGCAAATATATATTTTTAATAGCTTTTTTGTGTGCTTTATGGGGGCGCCTAATGGCAAATCAGCGAACATATCTATATATAAATATATATATATTTTTTTTTTAATGCTCTGATGTTGTGTGCTGATTTCTTAAAGCACTTTTGTGATCCCTTTTCGTTTGATTTCTTTACTTTTTTTTCTTTTGAGTGCCATTAATATGAGCTGATAAAAATTATTATGTTTTTGCGTGAGCCCGCATTAAAATGTATTTATTTCAATTTTTAATTACTGATAAATATATCTTTAAAACAATAATTTTCTTAACAGTAAATTGCGCAGTTGTTAAAATTGCAGAAAGTCCTCTACATATCGATATACATATGATAATTTCCCACCACATTGCAAGCAAATAAATTAAAGAATTCAACTTTAAATGTTTTCGATGTACTTGTTATTTATTTGCATCGAACACTCAAAGGCAAACCCTTTACACAACTATCAAATGTGATAAAATATGAATTCAAATAGAGATGTCACATATATATATATATATATCTGTATCTGTATCTGTGAATGTAAATGTAACTGTGTATCTATTTGTGCTTGTCAAACAGCAGCAGTCAATTAGGCGCACGTTCGAAAAAAAAGTTGGTTATGTCATTATTATTATCGCGGGGCGCCGGTTAAGGGTTGCAAAGGGTTCATCCTCAAAACAAGGGGTCTCTGAGGTTCTAATAGCGTTAAATTAAAACAACATAATAAACTCAACTCGGCGCCCTTGTCACATAATTTAACACACACTCTGCTTGCTTTTTTTTTCTTGGTTGGCGTGAAGCAAACAGATAGAAAGGATTGCAAGAACATATATACATATATATATATATGTATTTGTGTTGGGTTTTTTGTATTTGCATTTCGCTTTGGTTTGGGTTGTTTAGAGAACTATAGATAGAAAAGAGGCACACATAATTCATCGTGTAAACACGCCCTTTTTGAAAGTCAAAGAATCAATGATAATGCATATGAGAGTTGCAATTGCATTACACCGATTTTACACATGATCATAAATATATCAATTGAATAATAGATAACAAGCTGAATGGGCTAATGGGTGTGTGAAAGGAATATAAGAATATTTTACATATGTTATTTGTGATCAAAAAAAATTAGTTAAGAAAGACAATGTTTCATAAAACCGATTCGAAACATGCTCACACTTTAAACTAAATCATTTAAAGCTTTTGCCTTCAAATCAAATCAAAATTTGTTTACATTAACAGCTGCTACTTAGTAATCACCCTATCCTTATAGTTTTGCAATCATTATTCCAACTGTCTGACCTAACTGCTGTTTTGGATTCCCTCTTCGTTTTGCGCGCCAAATCTCCAACTGTGTTTTTATGCATCCTGTATGTCCTTAGGCAGTGTTCGTTCGAGTTGAATTCGTGCTGTCCAGGTCCAGGTCCTCAACTAGAACACTTCCGTTGACTTTGGCCCAATACAAAAATCATTGCAGAGACTCGTGTGTGTCTCGTCTTGTGTTCGTCGTGTTCGTTGTAGTTTTTAGCTGTCGTCTGTAATTAACTCAGCTGGATGGCTGATCTTTGACTTTAACTGTCTGCACAAGGACAATGGCATCTCAAGAACACAGCTTTTGTGAATAATTTTACTCAATCCCTCACATTTGTACCTCGTATTCATATAACTTTTTTCTTCACTGATTTGTTTGCCCCCTTTGAAAGTTTCTCTCGCTTTGCTGCGGAGTGCTTGAAAAAATCAAAAGTCGGAGTTTTTTATTGTTCTGATTGAGTTCGAGTGTACATGTACTCACTGTAGTTCGTCATATCTACCTTTGCTGATCTTGTAAACCTTAACAGATTTCAATTGTGTGTCTTATTGACATGCTCAGAACTTCAACGAAGACGGCAGCGGCTGCTGCTGCTGTTGCTGTTGCTATTGTTCAAATCAAAAACGGAAGTCGTCCCTTTTGGCACACAAAAATACCCAAAAAAGAAGAAGAAGAAAACGCAAACGAAAACGAGAACTCATCTACTGAATTGCCAAGTTCTCAAGTCAAATTCAAGTAGTCTGCTTAGGGTCAGGCACTATAATTATAACGAGGTCAAATGGAATGCTGCTGCTGCATTTTAAGGGCAGATGATGATGACGCTAAAGTAGGCGTGGCAGTGCTCTGCTTGTAACTTAATACCCCTAAACACAAGCACACACACACAGCTATAAGTAAAGCTGCAATCTTTGAGGCACGCGCCCCTTAACTAACCATCTCTATCTGCAATTAGAATGCAATATTTGCACCGGAAGATGCAGCTACAGCTGTCTCTATCTCCGAACGGAGCGAGGGTAGCTAACCTCAAACAACTATCTGTTTTATATATATCCTGTGTGTCACTCACTTGCATAACCCTTGCGTTCGAGCGTATGAGGGAATCCTTTACAGCTACTAAGTCACTTTCAACCAGGTAAAATATTATCACACATTTTTTCTTCTTTTACTTTTTAATTAGCGTGAGAAAAGCACTTAAAATATTTTGCAGTTTCTTTTGGCACTATATTTATTGTTGACTTTGCTGTTTTTTTATCACAATTTTCTTACACACACTCACACTCGCACACACACCGTACCGTACCGAACCGAAATTGATCACAAACTATGCGTTTGACTGGTTCGTCGTCAATTGATCGCCACATTTGCAGCGCAATCTTCAATGAGCCGGCGGCGCTACAAAAACTAACACACACAAACACAAATACACTTGTATGACTGAAAATTAGAGGAGCAAAGATCCAAAGAGCGCGCTGAACGCCTTTCGAATGGTGACAAACTTTTTTTGATAATCATAAAACATACATCGAGGCAGAGCTCCAAAAAAAAAAGTACAACAAATTTATAATGCTTGTAGTATTTGTATTATACATATATTTATATATTTATATATATATATGTGTGTGTACTGAAGTGCTAAGTGTTATGATATCAAAAAAAAAAATACTCGAAGCTGCGACGTCGACGTCAACGTCAACGTTTCACAATTGGGAGCAGCAGCAGCAGCAGCAACGTCGTCCAGCGGTTAAAGTCACGTCGCCAAAACCCTAAAAACTCATAAAACACACACACACACACACACAAGCACTTGTTGTTTGTCCATGTGTCAGTCTCTCTTTCTTTGTCTCACTCTCTCTCTTTCTTTCTCTTTCTCTTTCGTACGCTATGATCGCTTTAAACATATGAGAAAAGTGTACTATGCACTTTGTTGTTGTTGCTGTTGTTGTTTTTGCCTTTAAAGGCGATTACTTACTATCTATTTTCTAATAAGAAAATAAACACATTAACGATTATAGCAAAGAACTAATCGAATGATCAACCAAGAGATATCCTATAAGCAACTAGTTTTAAACAGGGAGGTGTATTTTGAGGATACTTAAAACTTTAAAACGGATAAAGAATTTCTTTTAGTTTTAGATCTAATTTTGAGAGGAAAAATAGACTAAAAAGTTAGTTCTTGGCGTTTCAAAATTAAAAAAAAAAATATTAATGATTTGTTAATATACGCAAAATAATATTGAAAAAGGTTAAGGTAGAAGTTCTTCCGATCTTGTATACCTTTATATACCGCAAAAAACTTATCAACCTATGAATAATAACCTGTAATAGTAATTTTCACTGATTAAATGATTATTAAGACACCTTGTAAAAAGTTTTATAATTGACAACTATAAAATATTAACTATCTGACTATATGATGGGCCTTCTATATGACTTAGTATGACTACGTTTAATCAAACAATACTTTGTATGGAGACTGTAAAGTTTTAAACATTTTTTTAAGCACAACAAAGTCTGAAATCCCATTATTTAAGTAAGAAATTTCCACATTCCTTAAAGAATGAAACAACAACACACAAAAATGATTTTTTTTTTGCTTATTGGGAATCGTTAACAACTAGCCACATAAATGAATTATTTATGAATGAATATATATACTATCTTTACAACTTCCCATCATATAAAATGAAGTCAAAAAATATATTTACCAAACTCGAGGAAAACCTATTCGAATCATATACAACAAAAACGTAGCGTCTATAAGCTTTAAATCTTTAAATGCCCTATTTTCTTATAGATTGTTTTCGTTTCATATATCAATTCGCCCGCATATCACAGCTAGTATCTGTCATATAATGGGGCACTGTCGTATATGTTTGTAAGAAGAAGAAGAAGAAGAAGGAAAAAGTCCCACACTCATAAACAATGGTCCAATGACAACAGAGTGATAGTCGTGTCGATAAAGCAAAGCCCATACTCTCGTATACCATATATAATATATAAATAGAAAGAGAATATCATTTTTATAAGGAGTAGAAGAATCGAGTACACAATCAGTTCCAAGTAAGTTCGAATCAATGTAAACACACGACGACTCTCGCCGATCTTGTCAACGCAATTATCTCACACAAAAAGCGACTTACACTAAGAACGATATATACGATATATACATTGAGAGAAAAGTCAGTTAAACTGAATTTATAAATAGGTTGCAAGTTGATCTTACTTTAAAGAAAGTTTAAGAAACTTAACTGATTTTTAATGAAGTTTCACAAATCTTTGGGGAAACTTTGAGATTATTGTAAAGCTGGATATGGAAGTTGAACTTTTTGTAATTGATTTCTCTACCTTATTATTCCCAGTGTATGTATATACTATACAGAGGTCGAATCTCATATAATGCCTTGACGTAACGCATAATGTAAACAAGTTGCACTGAGAACGCTGCGTTGAGTAGGTCGATAGATAAACAAACCCCTGGAATGCCCCGTTCCAACTTGCAAAGTAATCCAAGTAGATAGAATTCACCAGCTCTGCAATTGCGAACTCTGACTGACTGACTGACCGAGAATGGGTTTGAATATATGTTGCCATCGACGAGCGACGATCGATTGATTATGACCGAGTTTAGAGTGTGCTTAACTTTATTGGTCATCATATAACTCATACGCAGGGTCTGCTCGCTCGCTATCTTTTCTTCTATCTAGACAACAATTTCGTTTTTCATTTTTTATCTGCAGCACACACACAGAGAGAGAGAGAGACAGGAATAAAACAAACAGGGACAGTACCGTCTTTTTGAGTGTCAAATCGAGGCAAATAAATGGTAATAAATTGTCGAAATTGGAAGAGTTTTTGGTGAGGAACATTGTAAATTCATAAATATATCAAAAACAATGATATTCTCCCAATAAAGCGACAATCCAATTGTTGCTTACTTAACCCAATTCAACAGAATATAAACAATATATATAACAATAATAATAATAATAATAATAATAAGCAAGTAGCTTCATAAATTTAATGAAGAAAGCCAAAGATCTAATCAAGTTTATGGAGCATCCAGCAATATAAGCATAGGAACTGATAAAGCCAGCTACCAAAACCAACCAACCTAATCTTGATCCATTGCTTATCTGGCGTTTATCTGTGTGTGCCAAAAAAAAAAAGGTGTTAAGAGCCCAAAAATTCATTGTCTACTGCGAATATACATACATACAATATTTTATATACTCAAAACGTTAAAGTCTATCTGGCTCTATTTGGCGTCTTGTCATTATCTGCACTCGAGCTGTAAATATTACGAAGGCGACATTTTTATTTTGATATATTTATTGGGGGCTCTAATGTGCGTTTGGGAACAAGCAACAAGTAACAACAACAACAACAACAAATATACGAATATTGAATGGGTTTTCACATTATCAGGCAACAAAATATTATGTTTTATGATGCTATATATAGCAATTTCTTGCCTAATTGAATGATATGATAGCAGGGTCTTAAGAAAATATTTTAATAGCTCTTAATACAATCGATTCACAGGTTATAAAAAAAAAATACAACAACAACAACAAAATACTAGCTGATACTGATACTGATACCAATATACCGATGTTCAACTGTCGCTCACATTTTTTTGATATGACGATCAACAACATTTTTTCGAGTTGTTGCAATTGTTATTAAGGTTGTTATGATAATTGTTTGCTTTTTTTTTATTTATACACGCGCTAAATTTTTATTCGGGCTTTTTTTGTTTTTTTAGTTTGAAGGATGAAAAACACTCAAAGGTTAAGATTGAAAATGATTTTGATTGAGAAGTTTTAGAATTATGAGATCTTTTAGAACTATATGTGTAAGACTGTTATATGTCACTGAATAAAACAAGTTCTTGTTGAATTGAAGGCTTAGATTACTTTTTACTTTTTTTTTTGAAAAAAAAAAATATTATTTGTGAGAAAAATATTGATTAATCTTAACATTTAAATATTTGTTAAAATTTTTTTTGGAGAAAAAATTTTTTTTAATATTTATGATATTTTGGTAAATTAAACCTGTAAAGATTTTTTTAAATTTTTTTTTAAATTTTTTTTTAATTTTTTTTTAAATCTGTAAAGATTTTTTGAATTTTTTTTTTTAAATATTTTTTTTTATTTTTTTTAAATTTTGATCACATTTTAAATGTTTTATTGGTGAATATAACCTTTAATGTTCAACATTGTTTATTTTTAAATGTTGCTTAACTTTACTATTTGAAACTTTTTTAATACTTTCGTTGATTCATCTTACACATTTTTAGAACGCAATATATCATCAAAAGTACCCGCAGATGAGCCTCAATCAATATTGCTGTTGACCACAGGATCTATATATATATATCACATGATTATTGACACACACACACATGTGGTGTTAAAGGCCCGCATCTTTCGAACTTCCACGAATGCCAATCAATTCGCAATCCGGCCCGAAATCATGAAAAAAAAGCAACTGAAGCGCAATCCCCAAGGGTTAAAGGCAATGCGTCAGAATGCGATTGAAGAATTCTTTGAATAACGATAACATATCGCTCTATATATATATGTATACCGGTATAATAGTATATATAATATGTAGGTCAATTTATTGTCCGGAAATCTTTATCCTGTCCCTTATAGAGAATAAGTTCATACTAACTAACGTCTATGACATCATGGAAAGATATTCAATTTTAGCTCACATTTATATAACAAATGGGAATATAAATAAAATATATATTTAAATAAGCTTATTTCGCAATTTTTTCCCAGCTCAACTTATCGCTGGCCAACATTATTTCAATGTCATGTTGATTACAGACAATTGCGATCCGTATTCGTGCCGAAAGCGACAACAAAACAGACGAGAACAGAACAGAACAGAACAGAAAAGAACAGAACAGAACAGTATTATCTGAGGGATGTATATATAAGTATATTGCTAAATGCCTTTCGGAAGTTTTGACTGATAAAACCAGACTTGCTTAGCGACTTTAAATAAAACCAAATGCTTTTCTCACAAACAAAAAAACTTTGACAATTAACATATGCCTTTTAGTTCTGTTATCTAAAACACACAAGAACAAGAAAAAAAAGGCATTCGAATTTAAAACTCATTTCGGGCAAGCTTTCAAAGTAGGAATGAAACCCTTGTTGAAAAGAGAATAATAAAAAAAAAAAAAAGTTTCCCATTTAAACAAAACAGATGTGATTCTGAACAGATTAATCAGGAACCCAACTCGGAATAAAGCTGACACGTTCCACTGGGATATAGATTATATAAGTTTTTGAGTTAATCAAACTGAAATAAACCATTTCTATGGTTTTGTTAAGAAATTTTTAAGAGTTTAGCTCATGGTTTTTTTAAAAGTAGAAAAAAGTTAGAAACTACAAAAAGATTTCTAATCTAGAAAAAATAGAAAAGTGTTAATAAAAATATTTAAAAAGCATTTTTAATTTTTTATTTTTGGGTTCCTTAACATTTATTGTTAATCTTTACTTAACTAAAAACTTTGCTAGGAATCTTGAATAGATTTTTCTTACAGCTTTTTCTTACTTACCTTGACTAAATTTTCTAGCAATCGCTTTGGATCGCATTATTATCTCCAGCAGTGACGTCATTAATGCTGAGCTCGCCTTCTAACACTTAGATCCACATGACAAACGCACATACACAGGAGCTAATCCACACTCACATACACACACACACACATACACACACAAGGGTTCAAAAGTTCAGGCCATTGACATTGACATACACTTAAAAATGCAGGAGACTCTCCCAATATACATATATATATATATATATATGTATGTGTGTGTATGTGTGTACAATTGAAAATCACAACTTAAATCAGGAGAAGCACAACACAAGGACACAATTTAAAATTTGCATATATCGGGTGTGGGGGTGGTGTTGAGTGGGGGGGGGGAGGGGGGGGTTGTGTGTGTGGCCAAAACTACACCTCAAGCAATGGGTTGACTTTAAAATTTCAGTCAATGTTTTTTGTTCCTCTTCTTCACACACACCCACACACACACACATACACACGCGTCGCGGTGGGAGGTTGATTGTAGGCTGAGCGATTGGCAAATATATATATATATATATTTATCGAGAAGAACGAAGCGAAAATACCGACGGCAAAAAAGTGTGTTCGAGAGAGAGTTGAAAAGTTAAAGTTAAGGCACACGGCGTAGTTGTGTTGTATATGTATGTATGTATGTTTGTTTGTTTGTGTGGAGTAAAAAAACAAATAAACAATAACAACAACTTTGGCGCGACTCCGACTGTGTGGCAAACACACACCTGCCCATTGAAGCTCCTCAGACGCGACTGACGCAACGACGACGACGATGACGGCGGCAGCAGCAGCAGCAGCACCAACAAACAGAAACAACGACGACGACGAAGCCGTCGACAACGCCGAGACTACGAGTATATTTGTTTTTTTTTTTTTTCGTCTATGCTCTTAGCAATAGTTTATTATTTGTTTTTGTTTTTTTGTGCTTTATTTTTTAGGTGAGCTTAAAAGCGTTGTTTTTTGGTTTTTGGTTCAAGCAGGCGGCGCTTACCAAATGCGACTGACTAGGCGACGCGACGCGATGGAAATTATGGCAGCCAAAGAATCCTGTCCAGCTTAGACACACACACACACACAGTTGTTGTTGTATGTTGTAGGTGTTGCCTAGCTTCAGTCCAACAAAAAAAATGAAGGGACACTAACGACCAACACGAGGTCAACAATGCGGGCGAAGGGTAGTGGGTGTGGAGGTGGTACGTTTCTTGAGACTTCTTTGGAGCACAACGGTAGGAAAAAAACCGCGACGTAATTCATGCAAATGAAGTCACGCAACACACAAACACCGAACACCGAGAGTAGAAAGACACACAAAACACCAAACATTCCGAACTACTCTCACTCTACTCGTTTCTACTCCGTTCTACTGCACGAAGAAATGTCCATCCAATGGCCAATGGGCAGTAAAAGTAACGGGTGTGGAGTGAAGAAAGCTGGCGAACTGTTGCTTTGCAACGAATACTTAATGAGTTATTATAAATGCAATATGAGATAGAAGAAGTTTTTCTCAAGAACTGAATAGTAGTTTATCAAATCGTAACTTTCGCAACAAGCGAAGTAGATTGAAATGTTTGTACAAAATACAAGATTTTTGTTTAACCACAGGATTTTTCTAGTGATACAGTAAGCTTATAAAATCAGATACAAGCTACATTACTAAGGGAAGGGATTATAAAGTTTGCAATGGGAATCCACTAAAGCCTGTATTATGAACTTAGCTACCAAATTTCCAAATGTTATCTTTATAGCTTGACTAGTTTTGAGTCTTTCACCATCGCAACTACGATCTACCCCCTTTGAGGTGCATAAGTTATATGATTCGCAATTTAACGATTGCTCACTTAACCTTGTTATCTATGCCATCTATCTAACTAACGTGTAACTGTGTGTATGCCATTGGCGTTTAGTGTGGAAGCCCAACCAAAGCGTACACAACTAATGAACAGCCCTCGACGGACTTACTCAAGAGCCGTACTCGAAACCCACTCGAAACGTATCCCCTCGTTTTGCCTCTCCGTTGTTGTTTAGCCAATGGGCAGACAAATGGTCAAAAGGGCCACCCCCTGTTGGGCAGTCAAGTGGCAGGTATAGATACACACACACACACAAACACACAGAGAGAAAGAGGGGGGGGGGGGGGGTGTTTTTATTGTTGTAACTTTTCCACGGTTGCACTTGTCGCCCTGCGCAGGCCGCGTGTCAGTCGTTTGTCATAAGAGTGCAGTTACCACCACCCACACCCTCCTTTCGTCTCCACCACCTGCAATCAATATGCATATGTATGAGATGGGGGGGCATGTCTGCACTTAATCTCCCTCTACCTCTCCCCTCTCCTATCACCTGCTGGCCCTGCTGCAGTCTGCGTTCCAATTTCTGTTCATTGCATTGCTCGCATTTTTATCGTATTACGAGCAAAAACTCATAATAAAAACCAAGTCGAGCGAATGAAAAAACATTTGTTTTGCCATGTCGTAAAATATGCAAAGATTTACCAAATAGTTCTTCTTGTTTGTGGTGGGGATGGAGGTGGGGTAGGGGTAGGGGGGGTTTAGCTTTTATGGTACGTATAATTGCTGTAAAACGATTCGGTATCCAAAAATGTGTGTTCTCGCCCTATTAACAAATATGTATTAACAACATTTCTATTAGTGTTTATCTAAGTTTTTGTGTTCTGCTTGTTCTGCTTTTTCGGGCGCCATACAACTCGAACGTGTGTACATCGGCCAGCAAATCTATATGTGTGTGGTTCATATACCATATATATATATATATATATATATATATGGGGTATGAAGTCCATTCGTTCTATTTATAAACGCACTTGATCTTGTCCATATATATATATATATATATATGTACGTAAGTGGTTTATATCCCAACAAATAGCATTTGCATTTGCATTTTGTGCAATTTTCAAGGTGACCTAAAAATTTATTATATAGAGTCTATATATATAGTTCAACATCTCGATTTTGATCATTCATCGAGTGTCGTAAGCAAATGATATCATTTCACAAGCTAATTAGTGCCAAAAGCTATAAAATCTTTTCTGAGAAAATAGTTTTATTTGGGTTTTCACTAGAAAAATAAAGGTGTCAGATCGAAATAGTATAACTACTTGGTTTTAGGCTTTAAAAAAAAACGCTATGGGCATTTTATTAAGAGATAATATTCACTTTATTTGTTCTTTTTAATAAAATAATTAATTTGTTTTTTCATTTTTTTGCACATTTATTTTTAAACAAGATAATAAGCACATTATAAACCTAATAAAAAAATTATTTAATGCAAAATAATAATAAGATATATATTTTAAATGAATATTATATCTGTTTTATTGTGTTTCTCATGTCAAAAAAAATTCCATTTTATAAATTTCGAAAACTTTCATATTGACCCAAATCTTTTGAAGTTTTGAAGTTATGTATGTATTAACGAACGTCGCATCTTTAGCATAGCCGCAACGTATTGACCTCAAATTGTGTTGCCTTAATTAAGAGCTAAGTCAAACTGTGGCAAAAGGCCTCATTCACAGCAATTGCGAGCCGTTAAGAAAATTCTAATTAGTTTTACTGGCTGTGGGGCAAAGAGCAATGGGAGACAGAGAGAAAGAGGAGAGTCTAAGTTGAATTGGTAAAATGAAATAATATAGTGTACATTAATTATCTTGAAAAGTCGCACATTATATATGTGTATGTACTTGTCTGTGTGTTCAAACACACACACACACACACACATATATAAAGCAAGAGATGCAATTTGCAGTTTGCGGTGCAGTATGAGGTAATCGTAAATTGCAGAACAGCCAAAGGCACCCACTGTCGCCCCCGCCCTCCATTCGGCCAATGCGGCTAACATCTGCCCAGCGCAAACACAAACTACATACAAGTACGAAACTCACAGACACGCATGCATACACACACACACGCACGCTTGTTGTTGCCCACTCACACTCACACCATATATAAAGAGAGAGGCGCACAGAAAACGAAAAACGAACGTTTCTGACTGGCGGGCATTTGGATGGGTACGTTCGTTGTTGTTGTTGTTGTTGCTTCTGTTGCTGACATCGCCATCGCTGGTAGTGTGTGCGCTGCCTGTCGTCTCTTATCTCTTGCCCATTATCTCTCTCCCCAAACAGCCAGCAAAACAACGACGAGCGACGAGAGTGTCTGTCATTCGTTTGTCATCGTCATCGACTGGGCAGCGCAGTTGGCAGTCGCAGCTCCACTGCGCTCTCGCTCTCTCACATTATGCTTGCTGTGCTTTGTGTGCGTCTGCGCTTTAGCTCAGTAGGTGGAGCTTTGTTCGATGAGAACGGGAGAGAGACAAAGAGAGAGAGAGCGAGCGCTTGAGCCTTGCTGCGTTAAATTCGCCACGTTGAGTTTGTGTGTACGGCGAATTTGCAATTGCTGGGCACATTTTTGCATTTTTATTTGTAGTTTTTGTTGTTGGTGTTGTTGATTAATGAAGTGTGTTAAGAGGCCAAACGATGACGGCGACGACGACGACGGGACCAAACTGTTGCAATGCCAGAGTGCGCCGCCAAGGACAAAGCCTGCGGCCGGCCGGAACGAGTCCTTGATTGAGGTTAGGTTAGCCGCAAGTTAATCAAAAGGAGACCAGGCAACCGCTTTTTATTTTTTGCTTTTTACCGACGGCACTGATACACATGCACATTCATATGTAGGCGTGGCATCCGTTATCATATCTCTCTATCTCTGTGTGTGTCGCCGCAAAAGTTGACGCGCTGCTGCTGCTGCTGCTGCTCTTGTTGTCGCTGCTTCTGCTTCTGCTCTGCTCTATTCTGTTCTGTTCTGTTCTGTTCTGTTCTGCTGCTCATTTTTGCAAGCGCGCGCTCGCTCTCTTATCTCTTCACTATGGCCATCCCGCTCGCTCACACTTTGACCAACGTAATGTGCTCCAAAATGTCGCCACTGTCGTTGGTCCATTGATGTGCGCTGATAGCGACAGACGCGCCAGCAGCGACGTCAACGTCGACAGCAACAGCAAAAGCCACAACGACTTCAAAATGGCGTTTCACTGTGTACATATACATATATATATATATATATGTATATACGTACACACATAGAGTCGTCTCTCTGCTTTTCTGGGCACGTTTTATCATTCAGCAGATACACAAGAAAATATGTATATGTATATATCTATGCTTGTACAGACATATATCTATATATTTATTTGGCATATAGCCAGATACGCGAATCTTTGCAACTAACTTGTGCGACTACCAAAAGCAAATAAACAAACAAACAAACAACAGCAGAAACAACAACAACAAACGAACTCAAAAGGCGAACAAAAGCTTTCAAGGCAGCTTCTTCTTTCTCTGCTGCTGTTGCTTTTGCTTTTGCTGCTGCTGCTTTATGCAGCTTTATTGCCGCAGCTGCCGCTGAGTTTTATGTCTTCATTAACTGAAAAGTTATGAGCCATAAGAGCCAGTGGTTACAGCAGTATGTGTAAGGGGGGCCCAAAGTGGGGCCGACCACAGAATCTGTATACGTGTGTGTCAGTGTGTGTGTGTGTGTGTGTGTGTGTGTGTGTACGGTAATTGGGATTGTCGGGGTGACAATAGCAACCAGAAATCATTTCTCGTGGTCAGAGAGCGTGCTAAAAAAAATTAAGCAAGAAGAAGAAAGGGAAAATACTTTAAAATACAAAACAACAACAACAAAACGTAGAAACAGTAACAATTACAGTTAAAGTTAAGCAACAACAAAAGTCAGTGAATATTTGTGATCTGCGTCATGGCAATCAGTTTGAATACCCTATAAAAATGTGGGATTGTCATACAACCGGGCAGGTACAGTGGTTACAAGGTGGTTAAAAAACATTAAGATTGTTTTTTTTACAATTTATAAGTTGGATCAAAGTTGGACAAATTAATTAAATTATTTTTAAGGTATAGTAGGGTATCTATTCGTTGCATATCGTTATTCAAAACTATAGCTGCGGCTAGCTGTAGCTCCATGACAGCGCACATTGGTCAACATTAATGCTGGCTGTGTGACATAAGTCAAAGTAATTATTCTTAGACATGTGATATGTGTACGACATGGCGGCTACTTAATAAATCATATAGATTAGAAATTTATAATGACACATGATCCAGCATAAAAGTGTTGCGGTTTTTTCTGACGACTGCGGTTTTGGTGATTTTAATTTTTTTCAGCTATTTTTCATTTCATCATATCGTGTCAGGAATGAACTTATGATGATTTAACCTCAAAAGTTGATTTCTAATTGCAAGCTATGATTTATTTTTAATGTTAAAGGGAGTTTTACGTGATGTATAAATCCTTTGTCTTTATGTAGACATGAATTCGTGACTACAAAATGCATCTCGTACCACTGTGCCACGATGCAGCTTTTTGCACGTTGCGTTGATAACTCATTTCACGTGTCTAGATAGTATTACTTACACAAAAACTCATTCAGAGCTAAAGCTTCGAAATGTTGACGTTCGAACGAAAAGGGAACGAAAAGGGAGAGCGCTAAAAGAGACTGTTCTCCGGACAGTGAGACGACGTTCATCTTTCCATCTTTAACGAACGCTCGTAAAAAAACAACAATATCACCGAGTAACAGAGAGCAGTAGCCGTTTCATACTTTTGTTGTTGTTGTTGTTGTCGTAGGAAGTCATCAAGAAGAAAAAATATACTGTCGTCCAATATTCTATGGTTGATTCCACACAGGTCTCACTAGTTAACTTCGCTTCACTGATGCGCTTTTTTCAATTTGTCACGTACGCTCGATTTTCAGTTCTCATTACTACACACACACCACAGCCAAATGTCTAGAAGGTGCTGACCATGTGGTAGTAGTGGGTTGGGGGTGGGGTATTTCAAGTTGGATGGTTCGAGTATCCACTTAATAACGAATTAATATTTATGAAATTCATAGAATTATTGTACAATCGCCCTCTCGTTTTAGGTTAATCTATAAGAAATGGCGTTGAGCTTGCATGTGGCAAGTCTATCTAATTATGCATAGATTTTTCCAAGCGTTTTTCTAGGCCAAATATTGTGTTTCGCATATATAGTATATATCCGACAGAGTGTATATATATATATATATATATATATGATGTAATGTTGACTAAATTATGACGTTGGTCAAAACGTGCGGTGGACACATTTATCATGGCTCTCCCTGCCTGCCCCCTAACCACCAGCCCCCCAAAAATAGAAAAAGGCAATAATAACTTTATGTCTTTTGAGCCACAACACACATACACACACACACACACAAGTCCTTCCCAAGTCGTTGGCTATGATAGAAAATTGTGTCACGACAGGAAGCAAGATAAGAGCGTAATTTTCTTTCAGCGCTGCAGGTTAAAAGCTTTACAAGCAGCAATACCACACGACCACCTTACCACCTTGCCACCTTACCAACACCCTACATACCGGGTGTACTGCGGTACTGTAGTGCCGGATGTGGACTATCGTGGTTACCGTTAGTCATTTTCAGTGATTGTGTGTCGGGGCACTAACGTTGACTTGACTTTTAATGATTGTTACGCTCCCTACCCAACCTCTCGCAACCCTCTAACAGACATGCAGCCGAATCTTAACCCGCCCCCCGCCTCCCGCACCGTATACCTTTAGATTTTCACCTGAAACTGTGCCTAATTTGCATTTATATTCATAATCTTTGGTCATTGCGTCATGAAATATTGCATGTCCCGAACTTCTGACACTTTAATTGCTCACTGGGATTACATCCACGGACAACTACAGTGAACACCCACATATAATGCACAACCCATACTATTCAGTTCAGTTATGTATGGTGGGTTCATTACAGTTCAAGCGTTTTTGGATCTCACATGATTTGCATAAGTATCGCTGTGTGCTCATTACCGTTGTCTATATGGCCTCTATATATGTGTTGTATGAGACCGTCCCTATATAGGCTCTTTATTGTCTGCTGACTACGTGACTTTTTCGCATTTTGGCGCTTGCCACATCTGCAGATCGATTTTCAGACACAAAATGCAACAAACAGATACAGATCTTTAACAAGTAAAAGTCAGTTGAGATGCGTGTAAGTGTGAGACTCACTAATAGATACCCTGTAACTTAAACTTGAGCTTATGGACTTACAAAATACTTTTGCTTGACAATTTTTGATTCTATTTTGTTGAAGTTTTTATTAAAGATACATTATAAAATCTAAAGAAATATTAAAAACTGTGCATATTATACCCATTTTAAGGAATTCGCATAGAGCATAAAAAATAACAAAGGGAATGAAACTGAAATATTTTGCTGACCAGACAGACCACAAGTTAAGATTTTGTTAAGTTGTTGCTGCTGTCCGGCAGATAAATGTCTAAAAATACACAAACACAGAAAGATACTCGAGATCATATACAATGTGGGTGCGCTATCTGAATGTGTTTCTGCTCCAGAGAACTATCAACTGCAGACTCTAGCATATATTTTGTATGCCATACACAAGATGAACATGTGTATGATATTGGTATATAAATAAATAAAGTATTTGCCATATGTTTGTAACTTCTATATAGTATATATATATATATGCTACACAGTTAAGTTAAGTTTATGAGGGCGACTGCCATTTTGTTGCCAGGAGCTTAACTTACCTGCAGCCATCACCCACACCACCACCCCCTGCCCCTTAAGCACTTTGAGCTATAGCCAAGCGTAAAGAGATGTAAAGACATGCTCGAGTATGCCACTCGATGAGTGGGCAGGTGAAGCTAGCAGGAGAAAGTGGGTGGCGGTACACAGAAGCTGGTAATATGAAGTCAGCGTTGCCACAAAATGCCAAACAAGCGTAAACTGCCATTTTGCCATTTCAAGCCGGAATGCTCAGAGCAAAGGCAAAACAACAACAGCAGAAGCTATAAAAATTGAATAAACTAATGGCTAATAGTATACCCTTTATATAACTTGAAGTTAACTTATCCTTCAGCTCAATGTATACTCATTTATCATAAACTAAGAAGAAAAACTCCAAAATATTTTTATGTTATTTATTTTGAATGCTGGAATGTTGTAATAAATCAGGTATGAAAGTTAAATTAAATACCCTTAGCATCTTTATTTTTTTCTTTACTTTAACATCACAAAAAGTCAACAAGTTGAGTTGAATTTTTTGCGTGTACAGGGTATTTAAATGAAAACTGAAATTGTATGTGAAATAAAGTATTTCATTATGCTTATAATTTTATTGTACTACTATGTTAAATGCACATCAGTGGGGCGAGCGAATTTTGCACGCATTTTAGTCGCATTCGGTGGCTGCTTTAAGTGGTTACTGCTGCGGCTGCCCCACCCCATCCATACAGCCGCCCACTTGTGCAACCGCCCACTTATCCAGTTCAGCTCTTCAGCCATTCAATGATAAACTGTTAGTCCTTCTTTTGCATTGCCATTGCCTGTGAAATTGGCTCAGTTCACATTTATTAGTTCCACTTGGAAAAACGCGTACAATAAATGTCCATAAACAATGGCCAAAATGCAAAATTGTCCGGCCAGCTTCTTGACGAACTATCGTTGCGAAAAAATATACTTTCTTAACTTAGTGCAATTAATTAACCAAATACCTGAAGTGTTGCTGTCGAATGTTGCCGACTTTATGTTCTCTACTCTTTCAAAAAATAAAATTCGATGAAGCATGATTTTAAATTTCTTGCTTTATTTATTTATTGCTCTGACTTTGATTTCATATAAATTTTAAGTAATTATTTTATTTTAAATATGTTGAAACTTTTATTTTTATTTCTATTAACCATTGCTTGCCCTTCTACCGTAAGTATCATTAGAAGCTTTGAGAATACCTTTCAATAATATATATATATCCGCTTGCAGCTATCATTCGAGCAGAAATTAGCTGCCAAGACTAACACCGCGGCTAAAAGTCTTAGCTCGATTGGGTTTTTAAATAACAGCTCCAACAATGATCTTTCCAGTCTTCACTCTTCAAAGACATCCAACACACAATTAGCTGATCAACATGTCACAAAAGTTTTAAATATTTCTACCACAGCTAAAGATTTAAACTCTATCGGGAATTTACAAAACAACTCCAACAGGAACTTTTCTCAAACTCAACAAACAACAGAAACTTTTAGTTACAAATCCAACACGGAAATGGAACACCAACAAATTAGAACTCAGATTGGGGAAGATATCTCTTACTATAAAGCACCAAAATTTACTACAAAAAAAAAGTTCAGGAGACGAAAGGGACACGGAGTAACTCTGAGAAACAGGAACAGGACAAGAAAAGGAAAAGCACGTCTCACAACAATGGAACTGCAATATTTGGCTGGAAAAGAACTAACTACGGCTAGAAATCTTAGCTCAATCAGACCCCAACAAAACAACTCTTACAAGAAAGTTTGTGCCTTTGAATCACCAGAAGGAACTATGAAGAGCATGTTCAAGACACAAGCTACACATTCAAATATAACAACAGAGTTTCCGATATCCGACATCTTGGTTGAAAGCAACCTGACCACAGCTGAAAGTCTATCCTCGATTGTGCCTTCACAAAATAGCTCCGTTCTTTCTACTCATCATGCAGAAAAATTAACATTAATGAAGTTGTTAAGTAGAGGTCCACTTCTTGCAACCAAGGTTCTGCAAGATTTAGCTGGGAAAAATACTACCGCAACTAAAAATCTAAGCTTAATCGAACCTATACAAAACACTTCCATCACGAATCTTACTACTCATCATGCAGCAAAAGAAACATTAAATGGGACGATAAGTACAACAGTAGAAGATCCACTTCTAACAACCAAGGTTCGGCAAGATTTGTCTGGGAAAAATACTACCGCAACTAAAAATCTAAGCTTAATCGAACCTATACAAAACAGTTCCATTACGAATCTTACTACTCATCAAGCAGCAAAAGAAACATTTAATGGGACGATAAGTACAACACTAGATCCACTTCTAATAACCAAGGTTCTGCAAGATTTGGCTGGGAAAAATACTACCGCAACTAAAAATCTAAGCTTAATCGAACCTATACAAAACAGTTCCATTACGAATCTTACTACTCATCAAGCAGCAAAAGAAACATTTAATGGGACGATAAGTACAACAGTAGATCCACTTCTAATAACCAAGGTTCTGCAAGATTTGGCTGGGAAAAATACTACCGCAACTAAAAATCTAAGCTTAATCGAACCTATACAAAACAGTTCCATTACGAATCTTACTACTCATCAAGCAGCAAAAGAAACATTTAATGGGACGATAAGTACAACAGTAGATCCACTTCTAATAACCAAGGTTCTGCAAGATTTGGCTGGGAAAAATACTACCGCAACTAAAAATCTAAGCTTAATCGAACCTATACAAAACAGTTCCATTACGAATCTTACTACTCATCAAGCAGCAAAAGAAACATTAAATGGGACGATAAGTACAAAAGTAGAAGATACACTTCTTACAACCAAGGTTCTGCAAGATTTGGCTGGGAAAAATACTACCGCAACTAAAAATCTAAGCCTAATTGAACCTATACAAAACAGTTCCATAACGGATCTTACTACTCAAACATTACCAAATGGAACTGTAACAGCAGTAAAAAGTCTTAATTTACTTAAAGTTCTTAAAAATAGCTCTAGCAACGATCTTGTTGCACTTCAAAATATGCCAAGAATACCTGTGTTTAACAAATCACTCGCACTCAATTTCAGAAGCTTGCAACGCGGATTGTACGACATTGATGGCTTTACTCCTGTTCGTATAACTGTTAAATCCGAACCATTTATGGATTATGTTCCACTGTGAGTATTGCTTTGTACATTAAGAAAAAATCCTCCAAATAAAGAAAATAACAAACAGGTTTAAGAAATCGACGGCATGCCTTGGATCAACAATATATAATAGACCCAGGGTAATGACATACCTTTACCATAACATCTATACGCGTAGGCACAAACATCGCCCGATCTGGAACGATCTGAGAAGGCAAATACATCAAAAAGGTAACGCAGAGGAATGTCACAACACAAAAAAGTACAAAACTTGGAAGGATTACCAGTACTGTACAATCAGGCGCAATCAGCGATTGGAGTACTTGATTCCAAAATATCCCCTTCATCAAATTGGCTACAAGGTGAACTACGCTATTGAGCTACCCGAGGATTAACTCAAGTCTCTTTGCAATATCATTTGCCTAATCAGAGCTTCCGCTATTTCCTGGAGTTGGCTATTTCCTGGCTGTGTGAAATCACTTAAATAACATGGAGCTGAACTTCCGGTCGATGCCCAGGATCAGCAGCATTGTCCTGTTACCAAATTGTAGCTCAATTTAATACGCTTGTTTGCTCAGCCAAGTACACGGACTCTTACAATCCTTGGAGTCCTTCAAGCTATAGACAAGCAAAAGGGAAATTCATTTTGTTGCTGCCCAACCACATAGACGACTTCCAGTAGACCCTCCATTTACTCCTATGCCACCCCATATAGTTTTCAATTCGTGTCTTGGCTACGATTGTGCGCATTATATGTTTATGTTACGTACAAACAAACATATGTATACATACTTGGTATAAAAAGAGGTTGGAGATGAGGTTGCCTGAGAAAGTTATGATTTATGTTGTTTTAAATCAAACAACGTTATGTCCAGACAATCAAGCGTTGTCCTAGAAGGAAGCCCAATATGCAACAGCAATTATGAATGGTCTAGACAGAGAGTTTGACTTACCAGATACCCTATAAATTGTATGTGGATATATTTAACATTTAATATCAGCTGTTTTTAAATAAAATTCGAGGAAAAAACCGTGTTTAGATTGCAGAATTGCTCTTGTAATCGAACCATGACTATAACTTCCTTGCTTTTTGAATTTGAAGTTTATAAGATGCAAAGTTTGGATCCTTGTTAAAGTTTACTTGGAATTTAAGCTATAAGTGTAAAATCTATATCGATCTAAGTTCCAAGCCATGAATTTGATAATCGGTTGAGTTTTTAAGGGAGTTGTGACTGAACGAAAGTTCTGTCCAATCTTCAATTTGATATTTTTCGGGTAGAGTTTTGAGGAATATACAAAAGTTTAGTTAGTCAGTTGATTTAACAACTTTCGGCTAAAGATTTATTAAGTGACAAGTTAATGCGACCCATTTTCATAAATTTAAAGAATACAGGGTAATCAAATATTTTTCCCAAGATATACATATGGTTATATACATTTATATCTACAGATACAGCAGAACGGAGTCTGCAATCGCATATATATATATACATATGTATCTGTGTGAATGTGTGGTTTTCCTAGATTACGCACACACAATTGAATATTTGTGATTGTGTGTGTGTGTGTGTGTGAGTGTGTGTCAAAGCTGCTGGCAACGCCCACCATATGCCACTCACATCTAAAACCAACCATCGACCGCCCCTTTTAACGAGGCATCAAGCATGTGTAGAAAGTCCTTGCATAGTAGTCCTGCTCCTTTGACTTCGACTTCGACTTCTGCTGCTTCTGCTTCTGCTTCTGCTGGTTATGCTTGAGCTGCCTGCTCAGTTCGAGTCGAATGCGAAACGATTTAATTTGTTTCGGAGGTAATGTGGCATATGCTTTGCCAGCGCCGCAGTTTGCTACACACACACAGATTGAGTGTTAAACATGTCCAGAGGAGTCAAGCAACTTCTAAGGCGAGAGGAAAGGCTGCAAATGGCCAAAAGTAAGAAAACTTCAGGCAGAAAGCCTTCAGAATATATTATAGACTGTGTGCAGGTCGATTTGCATATTTATGAATAATGAAGGATAACCAGGATAGGCATGTCCAACGAGCTACTTGCTTGCCCCACTTGAGTTTGGTGGCGTGTCTCTACTATGTGGCAGGCACAACTCTAAACCACCAAAATGCCAATGACAGGTGGCCTAAACTTGGTTTCTGCTTGCTTGGGCTTTTCCATTTCTTTAACCTTTGCATGACCACACGGACTTAAAGCGTATTTGTATGTGTGTATGTATGCGTGCGAAAATGATACTCCTTTACACACACACACACACACACACAGAGAGAGAGAGGCACGTGCGCATAGAGTTCGAGACATTGGTCACGAAAAGCGGAAATGCTGATAAGGAATTTCAATGTTTTTTTCTTTTTTTTCTTCTTTCTTTATTTATTTCGTTGTCGTGTTTAATGTCCTTTTGTCGTGCTTAGTGTCTTTAGTGTTGTGCGTGTGTGTTTGTGAGTGTGTGAGATTGTGTGTTTGTGACCATATAATCTTTATACATACACACAAAATACTTAGTTACCGGCCCAGAGCTCCTTAAGGCAATTTTTTCTGCCCAAATCGTGAGAGTGAGAGACAGGTGCTTAAAGCTGGACAGAAATGTGAAGAACCAACAGTAATAATAGTTATAATAAAAGAAGTAATTGGTATATGGGCGTAGATATTGCATGTGAAAGATTAAGAAAGATTAAGTTCAACAAGAAGTTGAGCAGTGATTTAATAAAATATCCTCCACTCGAAATCTGGTAAACTACTTTACAACGTTAACTCAGAAATCTTACTCGTTACTTACCATTCGTTAGTTTATTCTCTCGACTCAACCACTCGTTACTCATTATACACTGCTCATTTTACTGCCTCTATATGTGTGTTTGTGTGTGTGTGTGTGTGCGTATGCAAGCAATGCCCATTTACCTGTCCGTATTTGTGCTTGTGTTTATATAATAATATTTGCTGCTCATAATTGCATAAATTTTTAAATTGAACATTTTGCGCGCACGCTTCAAACCCCCCCCCAACCCCAACCCCAACCCAAAAACAACCCACCCTCAACCAGTGCATGACCACAACCGCCACACAAACCCAAAACTCAAACTCAGACAAGAGTCTGTTCATTGTGTGTCGGTTTGCCTTTGCCTTTGCCCATTGCCTTTGTTTTGTTTTGGTTTGGTTTTAGCTTAAATACGTTGGAAATGAAATTAAACATGCCCGCGGTACACAACAGTAAATTGAATTACGTCGTCTCTTTAGACCATTTTCTGTGTGTGTGAGTATTGTAGGTGTGTGTGTGTGTGTGTGTGTGTGTGTGTGTGTACACAAGTCACGTGCTTTGCAACGAAACTCTTGAGAGGCATGTGAATTTCTCTATTTCAAGATAATCATCATTGTGGCAAGGGTTCGTCGTGGCTTGAGTTAAATTTGTGTTGCATGTTCCCTTGAGGGTAGCTCAAATCTATTCCTAAGTGCCTTCACAAACAAAAAATTATCTAGTCAGAATAATTCTTATATTTCCAATACTTTCCCATTCCCTCTCTCAAAACAAAATAAAACCGCAGCTACCACTTGACTTCTCCCTAATTGTTATGAGCACAAAAACAAAATTAATTTATACATTCATATTTTCTGAACAAACGCGACTGTCACACAGATTCGTTGCGGGACTCTGCGATGCATCCAATCAACAAGAAAATCAAGTAAACCGTTTTCAACGCGTTCCACTAGAAATCGAGTGTGAAATTTGATAAGTGGCAACGAGTTGTCTGAAGATTACCGCACAGCTGGACAAGAACAGGAACTGCAGCAATAGAAAACCAATTTGAATTGTGAATTATGCGACAGTTTATGTACAATTTTATGATTATGCCCATAAAGATTTGTTTTGTGCCTCAGATGCTATAAAATTGATCGTAAGTTTTCGAATTCTTGGTGGTATTTTGACGTCTCTTCAAGAGTATAAGTAAAATTGATAAACAAATCTCAAACATTTGGAGAGGAAACCGATAAAGTTGTCTTAAGGAAGTTCGATTCTGTACATATTGTGCTACTTGCCACTTTATTAATGCACAAAATCAGTGAAAGGTTTCTGGAGTTTAAGTTGAACAAAGTAACGAGTAGCCAAACAACGAGTGTCCAGTTTTGCGTGACCAGCTTAGCAACGTTTTATTGGCAACATATTGATAGACAATAATTTGTCTTAATGAAATTTTGCTATTATTTATGAGATTGCCGAAACGTGTTGTAAATGTTTCTTTCCTACTCGTTCAAAGGGGGTTGGGTGGTGCTCGTAAGTCGTAAGGCTTCAGGCTTCAGGCTTCAGGCTTCTGGTCGTTGAACGTCGTCTCTGAGAAAACAAAAACAAGCTGCTACAGGATGCTTTTGTTAAAGGAGCCGCCAGGCAATTAGTGTTACTTGCCATGCCTTCTCCCCCTCTTTATTTATACTGGATTTGTGGCCAGTTGTTAGGGTGGTCTGAGTTGGTTGGTTGGTTGGTTGGTTGTGTTTCGGGGTTTACACAGGTTGCTCCGGCAGGTTGTGTCTTTTATGTGTTGTGTGCATAATTTATTGTTTTCCTTCGCTGCTGCTGTCTGGCAAACGGAAGCCCCGTTTCAATTATCACATTTTCACTTGTTTGCAACTGTTGAACGACGAAACACTTTTCGAAACGATTCCTTTGTAATTAGATTTGCTTTCTGTTGCTTTTCAGAGTTGAAGAAGAAGAAAAGCAAAAAAAACAGCAACCACAAAGTAAAAGTCCGAGTAAAAACTGCCAAAGCTCTTAATGGGGCTTCCCTGCTGTGAGTGTGAATAAATATGTGAGTGTTGTGAAGAAATCATTTTGGCATCTCAACTCAATTGAATTTAAATTGAATTTTTAAATTGGCCACTGACACACATGGCTTTTTATACGTTGGGTAGATGGGCGTTAAATGGGCGTGGTTGCGGACAAGGTTTCTTGGATTTGACATGTCCTCTAGTAGTGTTGAAAGTTGTGAAAAGGTGTTTACAAAATGTATATAATTGCTTTTCAAATCTTGTCTATGAAAATGTGATTTCTCTCGGAAGTAATTGTAATAGCATTTTGTAGGAAAAAAAAAAACGAATACAACTTCCTTTAACAAACCACATTTTTGCGGCATTTCAAACATAACTGCTATCAAAACAATTTTCAATTGAAAAACTCAGCTTCCATATACTACAAGCTATGTTCACAGCCTGTCTGTTGTGCAGATCAGCAAGAATTTCCGAGAAACCCTTGTCGTAACCGCTTGTAGGAGTGACCGCTTGATGGTTCACTAAGCATTCGTTTATCAACACATTTGACAGCCGTTCACCTCCCTCCCTCCCTCTATGCACAACAAAGCAAATAAGTAAAAGTGGGCATGGCTCTCTGCCTATCACAATGACTAAAACTACAACAGAGACTTCGCGTCGTTCGGTAGAGAGGAAGACTGCAACTGCAGCAGCAAGTTCGATTTTCATTGCAAGTCAGAAAATGTTGTGTGGTATAAGATAAGTTTGTTATGCTTTAGATAACATACCTTATCTACTAACTAATGAATTTGAAATCTGTTTATTTTGATAAAGATCTGCAAGGAATGAAAAGAAGATTTTTCATTTAAAAACTTTCTACTGATGATTATTAAGTTTACTTATATTCAGTTAGCTATATTATAAATATATATATACTCACAACTGTAAGCATTAAGATTTTCAAAACGAACTTATACTGAATAATATTTTCTTTAGCATCCTTTCCACCTTTGACTTAGCTAATAATGTTTATAAAGTTTCGACGCTGAGAAACTCATCTTGATGCGTTACACATTTCATGCCACAAACATAATACTCTTAGCTAGGGTATAACAACAAAATCAAAGCTACTACTGCTGCTGATCATCATAACATTCACTCTCTGTCTCTCTCTCTCTCTTTCTTTCTTTTCGCTGCTGCTTTATGCATTCACATATCCTGCTGCGGCTACTGCCACAGATTGAGACTGAAAGCAGAGACTGCAGCTGATGCTGATGCTGCGGCTGTGGCTGTGGCTGTGTCTGATGACGAGTCTGAATCTGAATTGTAGGCTAACCTCGGCTAACAGAGCGTCAAGTTGAGTTCGTTGTCGTTGTCGCGGGCATTGTCGACATAAATGCACAATTTGCACATAAAAGCATTACAAACACACACACACACACACACACACACACACACACACACAGACACACTTACACATGCATACATACTCTCATATTCAATGTACTTCCGGTGGCAGGACCTATACTCTGAGAGGGAGAGACAGGAGGCAGGGAGTTTCTCCGTACTGCTTCTGTTTTGATGTGAGTTTGTGTGTTTTTTCAAGGCCCTCTGACAGTGGCGGTGTTATGCGGATAATACACACACTTAATTGCTCAAAATGATGCGATTGTACGCATATATATGCAATACATACATACATGTAATACATATACTTAGGAACCACCCGAAGGACGTGCAACAAATGGTAGCTTCATGGCAGCTTTTTTTATTTTGATTTTGGCGCGCACCAGAAAAATAACCGCCCTGAATTTTTAAACATGTGTGTTTATGTATGAATGTGTGTGTGTATTTAAGCCACAACAAAAGACACTTACGAGAATATCATTGGCGGTTTTTTCATCTGTGAGTGCTGCACATGAACAATAATTGCATTTAAAGAATTTTACATACGTTTTTTTTTGTCGTATGAAAACATAGACAAATGTTTGTTAGGCAGGGAAGCTGATACGTTGCAAGGTTAACTTGACTAAGAAAATACCCTGTTAAATGATTTTGATTAGTATAAGTTATCGAAAGATATAAATGCCATTAAATTTAGGTTAGCTTCAAGCATGATAAAATGATTTTCAGAAGACCTAAAGAAGTTTTCATATTTCTTATAATATGTTTTCAAGGTATCGAATCAAATATATCAAATATACTCGATCACTATTGTTCCTTAGTCCTTGTGAATATATATCTTATAGATTATATATATATATTGAACAATTTAGATACCTCATCAAATAAAGTGTAGCTCACTTGCTTGACAATTTTTGGATAAGCTTCGTCTTGTTTGGCTGTTGAATCTACTCATTCCCCAAAAAATGACAACCCACAAAAACGCAACCACGTTTCTGCGTTTTACTCAAGTGTTCTCAAAGTCTCGCAATGAACCACTCCTCGACTCAGAGGGCAGAGTAGACTGAAAACCATTGCCATTGTTTCAATTTTCATATCGTTTTCGGTGTTGTTGTTATTTTTTTTATTATTATTATTATTGTTTTGATTTTGATGACCTCGCGCACTTTATGCATACTATATAAATACAAATGCTATGGTCTCATATTTTTATTGCATATTTATATAAGAGTTTACCCAAGCAGGAGATTCGGATATGGGGGGGGGGGGGGGGGGGGCTAAAACTTCATTGCTCAACAATCCAATTGTCATTCGTGACAGCTGTCGATCAGCATGAGAAATGCGAAATGAGAAATGGCGGCTGAATAAAGTATTTATAAATTTGTATTATTATATTTGAACGGTGGTTGATTCACAATTCTATTGATTCTCAATGCTCGATTCTTGAAACTCTCAATTGAATTGAGATTTTTATGTAATTGCCACCCTTTGTGTGTGTGTGTGTGTGTGTGTGTGTGTGTGTGGACGACCTCAGGTTTGGCATATTTTGTAAATTATATGGCATTTGCATAATTCGAAAAATGTCAGAGTTCAATGCTATATGATATGATATGATATATGATTTTTTTTTATCAACAGTTGAGATTATCTTTAGCTATAATTGTCATGCTAATGTCATGTCATAAAATTAATCTGCCAAACAATAGCTCCAATTAAATTGAAGTTTGTTTGAGTTTAGATAAACATATGTAAATACGATTTCGAATATGTTACGTATGACTTTCATTATTTTTAAATATTTTTAGTAACTTATATAACATTTTCATCTACTTTTCATACTTTTACACAATTTCATGATATTTCCTTTGCTTCTTTCCCTGTCAACTTAAATATTCCCTTTTCAATGTGGCTAATTTTGTGTAGCTTGTCTGCTCTGTTTGGGGTATTACCCTTTAACTCATATTGATTGCTTCGATTGCACCTTTCGCATTGATCGAATGACATTGCACATTGATCATTTTAACGATTGCAATTGTTGTTGCCATCAAATAACGCACAATTTGCACATTGCATTGGCGCACGAGAAGGGGGGGAGGGGGGGCGAATCAATTTTGAATTATGTCTGTTTGATGTGTTTGGCAACTGCGTCACACCTTGCCAACAACAAGAAAGTAATCAACAACAACATTACACGCTCATGTGACACGCACAACAATAACAACAACAACAACAACAACAGCTCGAACTCGCCAAACACCTTTTATATTTTTTTTTCGGGATCAATGTGAACGCCCGTACAAAATGTTCGCAATTCCACAATTCGAGTATAATTTTACAGAGGCTGAGAGACATCCGCGACGAGAAATTGCCGTGGCAATTGTTTTGCAACCGGGCGCTAACTCCCAAAAATATCAGACACAAGCCAAAATCAAAGGTAGAAGGTCTGATAGAGAGGGAGGAGAGGCATTCCCGCACAGAAAAACATCTGTCGGATGTCGGAAGTTGTATCTGACGGCACGCCCCACACTTCAGACACACGTCTACACGGGCGGAGAGAGAGAGAGAGAGAAAGAAAGGTAGGTAGGTGGGCATGGTGGCTATGTCACTTATTCATTGCAAGCTGCGATTTTTGCGACGCGACATTGCGACAGAAGTTACGGAAATTATTCATAATTTTCCACCACGTGGCATGTGGCATGTGACATGTTGTCGGAAGATGTTATCGTCGAGCCCTCACACAATAAGGGTTGTCTGTCAAACGGAAGCCGGCGGTAGATAATATTACGCTATACAAAAGGGATAGAAAAAGAGAGAAGCAAAGAAAGACAGGGCAGAAAGTTGATTGACCAGCGTTAATAGTCACTAGATTGTCAGAAGTATCATCAGAAAAATAAATAAATATGTTGCGGGTTTTCTCGATGATAATAACCTGATAATTGCTTTTCGCTTGGATGGCATCAGGAATCACACAAGTCAAATGCCAGACGAACTGGCTTCTCATCCTCATCAGCAACGTTATCGTTATCCGGTTGGGGAATCCTTGCAAGTGACACATTCACATTTTAGAGCAGAGCAAAAGTTCAAAGGTCCTTTTGCGGGGCACACCTGCTGTGCGCTTTTAATTGCAATGTGACGAAGATGCCAAAACAAGGAAATATCCATTCTGTGACATATCCCAGCCAGGATTAAGAATCGACCGCCCCGGGTGCTGTGGAAACAAAGTAATTATAGCACAAGAGTGCTCAAAAAAAATATAAATATATATATATATATATCAAATATAAAATAAATACAAAATAAAGCGTTTCAATTAGACTTTGAACACGTCAGCTTTCCGGGGGAAAGCCAAAACATTTCAAACCCCAAAAATATAAAAATATATCTGTGAATGTCTATTAGAGTAAAAGTTGTATTAGCGTGGCATGAAGGAAATCGCTTCTAATAGCCAACGCCACGTGTCCTTGGGTCCCTGTGTCCCTGTGTCCTGTGCAGTCGTGTGTCACAAAAAAAAAGGACGACCGCAGCTCACACCCAAAAGCTATTGTCGTGAATGGACTCTACGTTTCGTATCGTTTCGCATCGTATCTGGCCAGTGGCAAACAATACATTTTGAAAAATTATCAAAATTTTCGCACTTCTAATCCATCCGATGCGTAAAATGCTGCCGTTCGACCATTCCGAACGTCGTCCTTGTGGTGGCTACAGATACACTTGTTCGTATCCAGAACACAGGACACGCTCCTGTTCCTGTTTGCCAGCTGTCGAGGGTGATGAGCATAGAGTATAGCAGGGTGCTGTTTGTAAAGACGTTCAGGCATCATCAATATTCCAATAGCGGGTTTGGGGTAAAGTCTGTCAAATAAGCGTAGCTAATGTGTATTAAGTGCACTTTGCCCAAGGTTTTACTAAAGGTTTCCATACAAGTTATAGATGTCAGTAGGGGTGATATTAACTGCTGGCCGTGCATAAGTTAAGCTAATCACGATAATAGCCAGGGTTCATGCAAATGTTTTACAGACAATAATAAATACGATATGCTAAAAGTCAAGTAGCAAGGTCAATGGTTAGACAATTTGTTGAAGAAAGCTTAAAGGCGTGTGGAAGGAAGTTAATTTAATATGGTAAGAGGTTATTCCCAATGTCCAATTGGTAGAGTGAGAGCTGTAAAGTTTAACTTGATTACTTTTGGAAGGTTTGTCAGGTTGTCAACCTCACTTTTTTCAATCTGAGTCACAAAACACATAAGCAACTTTTTTTGCGCATCTTTGTTTTTTATAAAAATAATTTAGAATTTAAAAATATATAATACAGTATTTGATATCCAATTAATAACACACTTAGAACACTTAGCAGTAATAGCTATTAACCCATAGAACCCAGAGAAATAACAAATAATATTAGGTAAGTCTCTCAATCACGTTGTTGGCGACTCCACAATCACCCAAAGATCCCCACATGTTCTCAATTCAACTCCAAGCTTTCAGGCTTTCAGGACGTTTTAGGAGAAGTGCATGCCATTGAATTTATCGCGATTATCCTTGACCATATTATTGTATTTCCATTTGTCGGCACTCGATGCCTGACTGCTCCACGCACCCGATGAACTGGCACTGGATGGAGGCTTCTTCTTTTCGGCACTCGAGTAAGGTTTGCACTCTCCGACTTTATCCTTGCTGGATGTTAGACATTTATCGCTGCGTTCTGTGTAGACCATTTTGCTGTTGTTGTTGGTTTTGTTTGTTGCTGTTGATGGGTTAATAGGCTCAATTTCTAGCGATTTTCCTGATTTCAATTCCAATTAACACTGAATTGCGCGTTTTTGAGTTTTTGAGTTTTTCAGTTTTTCAATTTTGTAGCTGAGAATTGAAAGTTGAAGTTCACGGCACAGTTTGCAGAAGCGTCAACACTTTCAGTTCTTTATTATTGGCGGAGTTGCCTGTGCGAGATCCTTTGCTTGATGATAGACTGTTGTCCAATCTGTTAATAAATATTAATCACATATTATTTTCAATTCAATCAGCTTTCATTGGGTTGGTTCACTTACCCTAATTGTTTGAGTAATTTTTCTTTAGAACTCGTTTTGTTAATTTTTGGCATTGACACAAAACTTTTGCAATTTGCACATTGGAAAAAAAAAATGGAATTTTGTAAGGAAACTCGACTTCAACTGCAGCGTTCGCCTCTGTTTTAAACTTTCTACTGAGACTCTAACGATGACTGCAACTGCTTTAAATAATGCCCAGCTACAAGTTGTAAGGCAGCAGAATTCTAAGCAGCAGCTTCGAGCAGCAGCAGCAGCAGCTGCAATTCAACGTGTCGCATGAGCAACAACGAAGAAAGCCCCCTCAGCCAGCCAGCCCCTGTCCCCCCCCCCCACCGCGATTCCCCTTAAACAGAGCTCGCGAACCAGACCCAGACCCCAAGCTCAAGCTCAAGCTCAGACCTCACCTACTCAAACGCTCAGACGTAGAAGCAGACATTTAATAAAAAACTTGTCAAACGACATCAGCAATGCAAATTAGAGTTGCCAACCAACTGGTTTGTCTCATTTGCAAAACGCAACACAAATAAGAAACAACAACAACAAAAAACAGATAAATAAATGTGCTCTAATTGAGCATGAACTAACGGGAAGATACTCATTCAAAATACTATAGATTTGTTTCATATTACATTTGAATTATCTTGCCGGAAAACTGGTATTCAGTTTCTTATAAATTCCTTTAGAGGTGTGTGAATATAAATTTCAATCTGATCGTAGGGTTTTTCGTGACTATATCACATATTCCGATGTAACTTTTCAAAATCCTTCATTAGTTCTCACTTTTAGATAAAGAAACATAAAGATAGATTAAAGTACGAAAATAAGATCGCAGAATTCTCTTTTTGAATATATATAACTAACTGTACTCTTTTTACAGGGTATGTCAAGAGTTAGAAAGAGAGTTGAGGAATGGAGGGATATATATTTACGTAAAGTAGACCCCACAGCTGTCCCGTCAGGTTTTTTTTTTGCTGGCTGACTGTTGACGGTTTTTGACGCTTGTCTGAACCTGCTGAGTGAGACTCGCGTATTTAGCCACCGGCCGGCTCTAGGGGTTTTGTTTTTGCGTATTTCTATGAGGAACTCTGCCTAGATGACTTATCTATTTATTGTTTCTTCTTTACTTCTTGTTTGTTTGTTTGGTTTTTTAGTACAGTGCTGCATTCCCATTCAGATTTTGTCGCGTGGCCCTCATAACAATATCAAAATATGTATATATATAATGCCATCTCTCTTCCTTTTGCTCTTGCTGTCCTTGTCTGTACGATTAAAAACATATATATATATATATGAATAAATGGTCATATTATGCATGAGCCTGACTGATGAAAAGTGCCCGTTGCATTGCATCAGCCAATTTGATAAAGAAATCAGCTTGAAAGCCTGTTGCCAGTGTTTTATTTAAATCAGTTATTGTTGTTGTTGTTGTTATTGTTATCGTTCTTGGTTATATAGTTGCCTGAGCCGATCTGCGTTACAACTATAGATAAACATGTCATAAGAATCAACGTTAACATAATTAAAGATATAGTTTAGTCCTTGGTAAAGAAATTAATTCAAGATGTCATCAACAACGGTTTCAACTAGTTCAAAAGGTTAACAAAATCAAATTTTAAATTCATTGATGATTTTTGTGTAACTGGTAGTTTATTTATTAGTATATTTCAATAATTGAAGAATGAGAACTAATTAATATAAACATTTATTATTTTTCCTAAGGCAAAATGCTAAGATAAACTACTATTACCTATAAAAAAAAATATACGATATAAATTTATTACATGCTAGAGTTATTTAGTTATTCCATTTAAACCAGTTACTTAGTTAACTAGGTATACTTCATATCAACGTTTAATAACCTTAGTTATAGTATTAAAATGTTTTCTTATCTCCGCTAACCTCAACAATATTGTATATTATATTATAGCTATATTATGTAGCTTGCATAGAAACAAGCGAGTTATTTTTGTTTGTTTCTTAACGAATTTCGCTCATTGACAGCGATTTAAAATCAATATATATATATATATATATATCTGCAAAATTGTACTTTGAACGTCTAGGGACCTTTAGCTTAAATGCCAAAGTTTGCACTTGACTCTTGTTTTTTATCAACCGAATTCAGGCTAATTATAAGCCATTTAGTATTTATGACAAACCGTTAAATGCCAAATTGTTGCTTAATGCAAATTCGAGCCAGACTAATGCTTATTTTATATATTTTATATGTTAAGATCTCCTAAACAAACAAGCCCAAAAATGGTAACAAAGAGTTGAACAAACAAATCAGTTAGAGGTTTAATCATATATATGGAAAACAATCTTTAAGATAGCAAAATATAGATGTAAACAACATATTTTTAATATCCTTTGTACAGTTTTACATCTTGTTTACTTTTTCGAAAATATTTTCGAAACGGGGAACTCCAAACATGTTTTTGGTTTTCCACGAATCTCTATTTGTTTGCCATTTCTGCAAATTATGACGTAGTTAACGAGAATGTTCCCCAAAATGCTTCTTTTTTTGTGGGATTAGCATTGACGCATAGCATTGTGATAAAGACGACAACAACGACTGTTTTTTCGGCTGTTTTCATAACAATGTTTTGGAGATGATAACATTTGCATATCTGTCTGGGCCATAACTTGATTCGCGGCCAACTGAAATTGGCTAACACGCTCTGGTCGCATGATGCGACAACAATATACATATGTTTACCAAGTATAGTTCAGAGAGATACGAATTGATTCGTTTTGCCGGGGTATAAAAGCCGTAGTTAACCGACGCTTTCAACCACACAACCAAAATATTCAGCAACGTGGCTGAAAGCAAGCTTTTCAACAAAAGATTTAACCAAAATTTCTGTAAACGTGTCAAAGCAAATGTGTCAATGAGGACACCGGACACCAAAGCGAAGCTATTAAATAATATAAGGTGAGTTCTTTAACAAAACCTAAACCGTAACAAACTTACAAGGATGTTAATCATTTGTTATCCTTTTTGATCTTTGCAGTCTTTCTAAGCATCTATCCTCCAAAAAGGGTTCTCGCACTAGCAACTGCGGCAACAGTTTGGAAACCTCTGTACTAAATCATCTAACCAACGTGCCCTGACTGAACACGCTTCAATCTTGTACTTTCTGTAACTGCAACGAAAAAATCTCTCTATAAATCCACTTCAAAATGGTCCACCAGAATCGTACACCCAGCAAGGCTATACCCGCCAAGCATTTGAGTCCTATGCGCAATACGGAATTGCAGGCTGGCAAATTTGCCGTTTCCAGCAGTCCCGTTGACAGTTTCATTCGCAATACGAGGCTGACAGTGAATACGGCAAGCGTTGGCAACAGTTCTAACAATATGGCCTACAAATACAACAATATGGTCAATAACAATCGGGAACAGTTCAATGCTCTTCATTTTTGCTAAGTCTCAGCATGATAATGTGCTAATGAAATTGATGATGATGATGATGATGATGATGACAATGATGATGAATGTAAAATTATGTTTGCAATAAATATATAATTTCATATAAATGTTTTAAATTAATTGTGCCGCCTGTTTTTACACATAAATCGCAGTCACGTGTCGCAGATTTGCGAGTGTGTGCGTTTGTGTGTGTGTGTTTGCCATTTTTTGGATTTTTCGTCGTTTGGCAAAATTAAATTATTAGCGTACGTTCCAGAAAGCGCCGACGGCTGAAAAACATTTTTCATTGTTTGCGGCTGTCTGCATCCACTTTGTCATCATATGCAAATCACACACACACACACCACACTCATACATACACACACACACACCACACCCATACGCACACACACACACACCACACAGGAACACACACACACACCACAAACACACACACACACACACCACACCACCCACACACACACCACAAACATACACACACATATGTGTATTTGTTCGTGGTGTTTGCCACATTTCGCACATTTGAAAATTCGGTTTTTTTCCGCTTACCATATTTTTACATTAGTGCGAAAACAAACACAAAGCTTTGCTCGGATTTTGGATTTGCATAAATTTTGATTAGCTTCAAAACTGAATTTCACTTGTGGGCAAATCTCAGAAGTTATAAACAATGTTTTTTGCAGAAAGTACAAAGTCGAAGTGTTATAGATACATTTGTTATAAAGTTTTAAGAACTTTTTTGTAACGAAAAGTTTTTTCTGAAGATTTAGGTTAACTTTTGATTTGATTTGCATTGTGGAATAGATTTATACTATAACAATATAACTTGTATAGTTTTGATTAGCAAACAAACAAAATAAACATGTATTTTGATTTTTTTGATCAACTCAAAGGTCGCATGGAAAGATTTTGGTTTTATAAATAAGTTGACTTTCAGTTTAATTTGCATTTTCTGCCAAAAATTTCAATGTGAAATAGTTATAAATACCTTATTTGTAAACAAACAATATTTATATTTAGACCATATCTTGTTTTGACATACTCAAAGGTCAAGTGGAAAGATTTTGAATCTTTTAAGCTTTGGTTTGTTTTTTTTTGCAAGAGATTAGTTTCTTATTATTTATTGCACAAAAATAAAAGAAATTTATGCAACAAACCAAACAATTTAATTAAGTATTTTATAGCTTTGTTTACAGTATAGCTAAAACTTTCAACTTTTTAAATTCACAATACAAAACAATATATTTTTTATGCACAACAATATAGTTAAACGTGAATTTAATGTTGAATAAATGCATTAATATATAAAAAAACAAGTAAGAAGGCTCTAGTCGAGAAATCCCGACTAGACGATACCCTGATCCCTATACCTTACGCGTACAGTCAGTGCTTGCAAGTATGTGTTTGTGTGTATGTACGCGTATACTGCATACTTAACTTCAATGTTCCATATCTCCGGTGTTTCTCAACCGATTTTAATAAAAATTTCACAGATTGTCATTATTTTCTTTAATATTTCAAATGCTATCTCAAAGTTTTCAAAATTCAAGATTTTGCTGTTATCGATCCCATGTGTATATCGGAAACGGGATGAGTTATCGAAAATCGAAAACAAACTTGTACTGCCTAGGGATTAGGCGAGCTTAAGTTCGAAATCTGGAGTCTCTAGCTCTTATAGTCTCTGAGATCGACGCGTTCATACATACAGACGGACAGACGGACAGACGGACGGACGGACAGACGGACAGACGGACAGACGGACATGGCTATATCGACTCGACTGTTGATGCTGATAAAGAATATATATACTTTATGGGGTCGGAGATGCTTCCTTCTGCCTGTTACATACTTTTGCACAACTTCATGATACCCTTATTTCCCATTTTTAATGGGATCAGGGTATAAAAAATTTGATATTAATATTTCCACTTACTCATCATTTGTATAAAGAACAACTGTTTCCAACTAGAAAATCTGGCATTAAAAGCAAGCAAGTCGAGTATGCAAATCGAAAAATATATCGAACAGGTTCTAAGCATTATAACTAACTTAACTTTGAATAAAAAAACAAAAGTGGCTTAGCGACAAGATTGTTGCAATCGCAACTATATTGAATATTAAAATCAATCAAGAAGAAAATAAATCGTATATTAAATAAATTTTTAAAAAGTAGCTGTAAACAACAGTTAGATATATATTTAAATGATGAGCTAGTTTTTCCCACTTAGCCAGCCAAGTGGCTAATCATCTTATCAGTTTTAGTTTGACAGGGGGGAGAACAACCCTCCCACAAATTGTGTTACGGCACAAACAGAGAGAAAAAAGAAAAAACAGGGAGAATAAAAACCATTAAAAGACAATCTGTTACATCGGAAAGTGCACAAATCATATCCAGCCACAGGATTTAATGCCCGAAAAACGTTTTTATTATTCCAGTAAATTAAACGCTCAGCTCAAGTGAAGATTGCGTTCTTATATTGCTCAATTTGAGACAGAAAGCAAGTCGTCGAGTCCTGCGAGTCCTGCGAGCTGGCATCCTGCGATGCGTCAGGCGTCGACAGTCATTAAATTATCACACATTTAACATCAAAAACAATTCACAAGCTCACAAGTAGCGCCCCCCCGTTCCGCCCTGCGACTGCACCCTCGGATTCAAACTCTAGCCGACCCTCTTGGCCTAGCTACCCAAACCTCCGCTCCCCTCCCTACCTCTCGACAGTGCTGTGTATCGCCCAAGACTTGACTTTAACCCCCGCAATGTAATAGCTAAGGTTTGTTGTTGTTGTTGTTGTCGCCCTGCCGCATTACAAGCTGAAAACATGGTTATTACATCAGGATTGCCGAGGTTGGAGTTCCACGCCGATGGAGATGTCTGCACACCCGAATGGTATGGTTGTGGTGTTGGTGGTGTTGGTGGTGTTGGCGGTGGTGCTGCGCATGTGGGCGTTGCAAAACGTTGTTGCGAAGCCAAGGATGGATGAATGCTGTCTTCTGATGATTATGACAGCATGACGATGACGATGACGATGAAGAGAGCGACAATGATGCTCTGCTTTACAAAATGCCATTTAGAGTTGGTCGAGTGTCGTGATTTTGTGTGTCGTGACACGAATAACTAGAATATGAATTTGAAATTGGATTTCTTGTTGAAACTTTCGCAGATCAAATATAAATTATATATAATATAATAATAATAACTATGATCATATGTCCAAGTTAAGTATATTTGTTCAATCAATGTCATTGTAATTGAAGTTAAACCTTTCACGTAGAAGTACAGTTAACATGTTATGTTATGTGTAATTATTCGACTAGCTCGCGTGACACGCTTCCATCTCTAATACGGCACCCAACCGAACGCAAGCCGAAGTTCAATTTAGTTTTTTGGTTTTTTGCATGGCTGCTGTTGTGCAATATGCTGGCCATTAGATGTTAGCCTAATGGTGAGTGGGGACAATGGCCAGTGGGTAGGGGTAGGTTGGGTTGGGTTGGGTTGGGTCGGGTGGGTGCGGGGGGTAACTGATACGATGACTGGCCAATTGAATTGGACGATAAATCATAAACGAAACATCAATTCCAGCACTTGACCCAAGCTCAATCGCAAAAAAAACGTCAAAAAGATGGCAAAGAGAGATTTTAAAGAGGCGTCTCTCTAACATTCTCTTCCTTCCTCCCTCCCTATCTCTCGCTCTCTCTCTTGCGTGCAAGTTTTCTGGTCACGTGCCGTCAGCTTTTGGGTTTCGAAATTAATTAATTGCCGAAATTGAAAATAAAGGCTAGTGAAAGATTGATTAAGTTCGCACAGACAGTGAGAACAGAACTCGACGATAACCCTTCTGTCAACTTATCTATCACGCCAAGAATCCTGAAAAGGATCTGTCGCCAGCTCTGCCTTCCCATAACAATAACCATACATCCCAATCCACTACCTATAACCCCCTTCTAGCATTTGCAATCTTAATTCTTGTTGCTGTCTGGCATTTTCACAACATGATTTATCGACATTTTGGCGGAAATCGCTGCGCCAAAAACGGCAAAACGAATATCGCAACTTGGCCCAAAAACTTTTGATACAAGAAGGAGAGCACACACACACACACAGGTTCGTCTTCTTCTGCTTCTGCTTCTTCTTCATTCTTGTGGCAGTTGCACAGAGTAGTAGGCAGCAGTGAGTACTCCAAGGAACGGAAACGCAATCGGCGCACTGCCAAATATAAATTGATTACTGTCACGGAAATAGCTAGAACAGCTCTACGAATACACACACACACACACATACACTAACACATCTTTAACACAAACACACATACACATCTATAACACACTTACTTAAGTTTGTTTTGTTAATCGATATAGCAGGACGAAGAGGACACCTTGCTTCACAGAATTGCTCCAAATGTCTCAAAGTCAAAAGCAGCTTACGTGTAAATCAAGGCAACATATTGCCAAAAGGGTGGAAGGGGGTTGACTACAGGCTACAGGGGTCGTCGTCACGTTTATAGATCACGTGACGTGGCAATAAATAGTTGGCGCCTGTCAATTAAAGACACCTGCACCAGGTAAAGTGCTTAAGGCAGCGGTTGCTTCTTGGCTAAGAGCTTCAATCCGCAAAAAACTTTGGAGTTGAGTTTGGGGGAACTTGCCACAAGGGTGTGTTTAGCGCGAGGTTGTTGCCAGAATACATTTTTTAGAGAGATATACATAATTCCTGTAGATAGTTTTATACTTACAAATATTTTAATAATATTTTCAACCATTTTTTAACCTCTTTGAAATATTTTGTTTTCAAATGTTTGTTGAACAGCAAGCTAACGATGTACTTTAGGTTCAATAAATTGTAAGTTTAATGAATAAAATTGTTCCTTAACTCAACAAAAATATTTCCCCTTAAAAACCTGTCCCTCTGCATAAACCCCAAAGCTATAACATTGCCAAACTTCCTCTTTCCATAAATTGAACTTTCTTAAGATAGCATTTTGTCTATCTAACGCAAAAGTTTATTGGCATCCATTCCACCAAAACATCTACATACACACACACATACATACATATACACATTTGTGTAGGAAAAGTACAACCCTTTTTGGATAATATAGGGAATGAAACACCTTGAACAAAGCGATTGATTGGCGTTAACAAATGTATTAGAAACTTTCTCTGTATAATTTCCGCATTTTCAGGACATGGAACCAAAAGCATTCACTTCAAATTGCACTTCCGTGCGAAAAATTGTTTATCGAAAAGTTTCAGCTAAACCCCCCAACCTAACCCTCTTTTGCCAACTACCAACTCCCAGCTGTATCAATGGTAAACGCTTTTTTTCTTTTTCACAATAGAACGACGTCCAATACCTCTGCCTCTTCCACCCAAACCGTCGATAAAGTTTGCACCTATTGTCATTTTATTGATTTGTTATAAATTTCACACATTCGCACACACACACACACAAACACGCTCACTTATGCTTATCTTTTCATGCGCTTCTATTAAATGTAAATGGCTGGAAAATTCTTAAAAATGTTTGTGTTTTCCCGCCCACTTTTCTCACAGGACACGCGCTAAGTGTAACCCTTTTAGCTTATCTCTGAATTTTCAATGCGATTTCTATCATTTTAAATTCCATTTTATTGCCGTTTATCAGCAAATAGAATGCTCAACGTTAGCTAAACAACAAAAGTGAATTGAAAATTGAAAAAAGTAAAAAATAAAAGAGCGTGTGTGTTTATAATAAGAATCCAAATGGCAAAGACGTTAAAATAAATTGATACGGTAGCATTTGATTTCAGTTAAACTTTACACCCTGTTTAGGTTATAGCATGGGTTATTAAAGGCTATGGTATTTTAAAGGATATGCAAAGGAAGAAAGATTCCAAGTTAAAGCTTCGTTGTGTTATCAAAACTATATCACTTTTATTTGTTTAAACTCAACTGCTCTTTGATCTAAATAAAAATAACTGTTTTTAACTCACTTAAAGCCCTTTAACCTACACACAGCTGCTGAATCGTTTAGTGTGGGTAAATTTCCAAGCAACAGCAACAAACAACAATAATAACTTTTTCCACACTTGATTTGATAATGTGTCGTAAATATGGCTGCATTTGGCATTTCACTTTTAGCTTGTGAAAATTTTCACAATTAAGGCGACTTTAATGACGCGTCGCAAATATTAACACACACAACAACAAAAACAATAACAAAAACACTTCCTGCTGTTACCTCCATCCCAACCACCATCATCACCCTTCCCCTTCAGTCAGTCAGTCAGTTAGTCAGTCAACCTCCCCGCAGCTGTTGACATCGTCCGTTTCTGCGTCCAGTTCATCCAGTCAAAAAGTTTTTCCCAAAAATCTCAGCCTCACTCGCTAATTGAGTGGAACGTGAAAATTTTTCCTAATTAAATGATTTCCTTAATTTTAACGACTTGCCGACTGAAACAAATGAAAGTGCCTGCCTGCATTCCGTATGATATTTTATGTGTACGCTATGTGCAACATTTTGAAATTAGTATCTCAAGAGTTATGGTTATTATAACCATTTTGGCACATTATCAGCCAAGTGAATTTTAATAAGCCAAGCCAAGAGGAGTAAGAAAAAAAAAGTTTTGTCATTCAGCCGGAAATCTCTAAAGTTAAGGAAATACGAGTTAAGTTGAATTTCTTATTGGCAGCAAATGGAAACGATGAGAAGCGTTGCTAATCAGAAGTTGCGATGCTTTAAATGACAGCCTCGAAGTATGCAACAAAAATGTGCGTTTGACAGGAATGAAAATTAAAACATTTATTTATAGCATTTCTTTTGGGCGCAGCTTAAAATGTCGAAGAGGGGAAAATTATGAAGGAAGCAAGTGAATTTAGCCAATGCATCAACCTTATTTCGTCGTATGTAGTGGAATTTTGTTATGGTGTGAAGCTTATAGTATCTTAATATCTCACTTAATTTGAATCTCTCTCTTAAAAATAGAACTTAATCAGCATGGTGATTTTAGTTATGGGGTGTTTATTGTACGACAAACGGCTTAAACATAATACCTGCTCCACACAATAGGAAATATAATAATTGAGTATTTGTTTATTTGCATTTAGACAATGGAAAATTATTATTTATATTTATTTTTATTTATGCTTGCAGCAACGATTTCAATTACAAAATAAACTGGAACTGAATGCGATATTCCAATAGAAATGCAATTTTTATAATCATATACACATGAAATCTGAGAACCATATATGACATTTAATTAAATCAAAACTGATGTTTCCACCATTCACTTGACCGAACTCTTGTGGTAAGTGCCGCAGCTGCCCCTTCTTCTGCCACAGGCCCTACCAACCACAAACGTTCTTAAAGACTTTCGAGTCTTTGTGTAGTATCTGTGTGTCAGTATCTCAGTTTTGTTTGCTATATATAGCATTGAGTCAGGTTTCGGTTATCGGCGACATGCAGCCACTTCAAAACTTTAGTTTGCTTAGAAACGTGGCTTTGACTAGTTGCATTTGTTTTGTGCTTTCGGGAAGAAGGTGTCTAAGAATCGGACATACAAAATATATAGTTATTTTAGATGGAGAAATGCTCATAAAGCAAAGTTTCTTTGAACCTTCGACAATTTGTCTTAAAAACTATTTAATATAATTAATTAATTCATTTTTCCATAAAGTATTTATAAATTTTTCCACTTGAGGTTTAAAAGCATTACAAATTGGGAAACACCCACAAAATGATTAATTACAACAATTATTTTAAGCTATTTGCTGACTTTGCAATTATTATTACACCTGTGTGCTGTTAAGCAAAACGAAAAATCAAATACCGTTTAACCGAATCTATAATAAAGTTATACACAAATTGCTTTTGAAACCAGTTTAGTTTTTGTAATATGAAATGTGTCATTAAAAAATATATAATCCCACCCCGAAATGACATTTAAATATCGTATTCAATTTATTTTATCAATTTGAGATCAAAGTATTTGTTCTTAATCGAATGCTGCACGTTGCATTGTTTTCAATGGCATTTAAAAACGTGTTAAGCTTAAAGCTATAATTGAACACTCAATAAAAACACTTGAAACTCGACCAACTTTAAAGTTGCAACAACGCAACAACTAAGTGGTTATAACAATAGCTAATAGTTAGCGAGCTTAAGCGCCGGTCACGACTTTGACATAAAGATTGCAAATTTGAATTTAAATCTACGTACATACAAAATATCTGAACCTTGAAGTTGAACCTAGCAAGTATGGTTTGCTGCAACATGCTGTCGCTGCCACAGCCGCTGCCACTGCTGCTGCCACTGCTGCTCTTGCTGTTGGGTTCAGCCCTGTCACCTGCTGGCTGTGCCACTGAGGCAGCCGAGATACTCGGCCTGTTCGGACATCCCGGCAAGAGTCATTTCGATTTCTTTCGCCCAATGTTTGTGGCATTAGCTGAACGCGGTCACAACATTAGCATGTACAGCTATTTTCCGCTTAAGCACCCAGTCGCCAATTACACCGATTATGTGTTTGAGGGCATGCCCCTACTAACGGATATTGTGGATTTACGGGTGGGTTGTTAAATGAGCTTTAAGTTGGTTGGTAACGAATTTGATTACAGTTTTTAATGCACTTTAAATTTATTTCAAATCACAATTAAGTGTTATTTCTTAAAATATTGAATTTATTATCCAAAATGTATTTAAAATACACTGAAAAACACTTCAAATAGAAATTAAATGCAAAAAATAAGGTTTGAAATCAACAAAAGCACATACAAAGATCGATTTGATATAACAGATTTACATAACTTTATACTGATTTATTGGCAGGTTTTTGAGCAGGAAACCCTACTATTCGGACAACCTTTTAAGGTGCCCACTTTCTTTATGCTCAATGATTGGGGTTTGCGTTCCTGCAAGGTGGCCTTGAATTCGCCACTGATCTCAAAGCTCTTGAGCTCTCCGCAGCGTTATGATGTTGTCATACTGGAACACTTCTCCAATGATTGTCTGGCTATTCTCGCACATCTGTTGGATGCGCCAGTTATAGCGTTAAGTAGTTGTGCCATTATGCCTTGGCATTATAAACGTATGGGCACACCTTTTATGAACCCCATCATGCCCATGAACTTTCTGCCCTACACAGATGAGATGAACTTTGTGACAAGAGTTAATAATTTTCTGCATTTTCACATAGTCAATTTGCTTTACAAGTAAGTTAAGATGCGTTTACACTTATATGTCTAAGTTTGTTATTGAATATCTTTCTGTTTAGTTTCATAACACAACCTGCCACAGATGAGTTGATTGCGCAACGCTTTGGCTTCGGTCTGCCACCGATTAATGAAATTGTTAAGAACACAAGTTTAATGCTTATCAACCAACATCATTCGCTAACGGGTTCACGACCCTATGCCGCCAATGTCGTTGAAGTAGGCGGATTGCAAATAGGTCCAACTAAACCATTGCCTAAGGTAGGTTCAATTTGAAAATTCTTTCGTTTGTAAAGCCTATTTTATTAAAGCCCTAAATATCTGTGTATATAGCTGTATATTTTTATTGTTTGAGCTATTTATAGAGATATGTCTTTAAGAATTATTGTAGATATTTATAGCAAACACATTTTAGATACGCAGCTGAGAAATGAGAAACATTTGTTCAACACATTTCCTCATTTTATTTTTTAGGAGCTGCAACAAATCTTTGATGCCTCCAACCTGGGCGTTATCTACATCAGTTGGGGCTCCATGGTGGATTCCACAACTTTCCCGGCAGTTAAGCTTCAGGCACTTTTAAATACCATCTCTCAGCTACCGGGCTATACCTTCTTGATGAGATGTACCAATCAAACAGTGTCCGAAGAAAATAAACCCAATAATTTATATACCTTTGAGTGGTTGCCACAACGAGATCTGCTGTGTCATCCCAAGGTTAAGGCCTTCATCTCACATGGTGGCTTACTGGGCACCACAGAGTCTGTCTATTGTGGAGTACCGATGCTGGTGACACCCTTCTATGGCGATCAGTTTCTAAATGCCGGCGCCATTGTTCAACGCAGTTTTGGAGTCATTGTTAAATTTGGTGACTTCGATGAACCTAATTTGAGTCAGGCACTACGACAGATACTGAATGAAGGGTAATTATATATAATACTTGTTTGGAATGTATCTTATAACAATTTTGCAACCTTTTACAGCTTTGCAACTGCAATGAAACGCTCAACGGTTGCTTTTCGAGAGCGTCCACAGAAACCTATAGATTTGGCCATCTGGTGGATTGAGCATGTGATTGCCACAAATGGTGCTCCGTTATCGCAAAGTGTGGCCAGACATATCAATTGGTTTGTCTACAATTCAATCGATGTATACGTTTGCTTTCTGTTTATCACATTGTTGACTCTGAGCAGCTTCTGGCAGTTGTTTAAACTATGCAAACGGGGGTGGGGCAAGTGTAATAATAATGCCGCACGGCAACCAAAAACCAAACAACAATAAAGAGGGATTAATCGTTAACTTGTTAAGCATTTTTCTGTGAAATTAGATTAGATCTTTGCTGATGCATGCTAGTTGGACAAGTCTTGTAATATTGTGATCAGAATGTTCCTTATCAACAATGTAGATAATATTTAATTGAACGTAACCCCACTGAGAGCAGCCCAAAACTCATTAAACACACTTTGTTTGTATCTTACAAACCATCAGACAATCAACAAAGTAAATTTAACAGCGGCCATAAACTGTTCCCCCAGACAGTGAGTGAGAAGTCATGTTGACAAAGTATTGCTTCACATAGTATGTATCAGGTGAACAAACCGATAAGACAAACAGTTGAACGATTAAATATTTTTTATGCGTTTCGTTTGTGTCTCGTGCAACGCAACCGGTTGCTATTCAAGAGCAAAAACAAAATCAAAAGCCACGAACTTATGAGGTGAGTGCAAAAACTTGCATATTAGGTGAACGTGTGTGTATGTGTGTGAGTGTGCGATCGCTGACTGTGCATAAAATTTGGCGAGAGTGTTAACGCACGAGGTGAGTGAGTTCGAAGAGAGTAGAAAGTAGCACTCTCACCATTTAGATCGAAATGCGCTCTTTCTTTTTGGGTATTCGGCTTCTTTTTTTTTTTGGCTTCTCCTGTGCGACAGCTCAACTGCGTTTGGCAGTCGCTCTTCGATAGCCAAGCAAGTAACAAGTGGACGTCGCTGCTGCAATTGTCTACCGCTCTGTGCATGTGTGCGTTTCGAGAAGAGACAGGCATTTAATTGAGCTTGGTATATTTGGTGAACTTTATGAACGTTGCAAAATTTCAGCATCGCCGGTCGTACCAGCTTTCGTAAGTTATAATTTCATTGAGTACACTTTCCAAGCATTTTTTGCAACTTATTTATTGTAATTTACATAAGTTTTTGTGTGTGCTTGTGTCATGCGCAGTGTGTTTGGCGGCGATATGCAGCCAAGGTCAAGAAATTGCAAATTAAGTGTATGCAACAAGTGTTATTTTTTTATCCGATTGATTTTCGCGTTTTCTCTCGCGTCTTTCTAATTATATATATTTTTTACACATACGCAAGGCAAAAACGTAAAAATGTTGTTGCTACGTTCGCTGCTGCTGCTGCTGCCAGCACTGTTGATGCTGTTGTTGTTGCAGTGCATTCACGTTCAAGTGGAAGCCGGTCGTCAGCTTAAAGTTCTCGGCTTGTTTCCGCATCCCGGCGTCAGTCACTTTCACTTTTTCCAACCCCTTATGAACGCTCTGGCCGAGGCTGGACACGATGTCAGCGTTATCAGTCATTTTCCGCTCAAAACTCCGACCATACGTTACAAGGATTTTCCGCTAACGGGCATTGATAAGCTAACAAATAGTGTGGACCTCAAGGTAAGTGTTCAAAATCATTGAGATAGATATGGAAATATGAATTGAACAAAAGAATCTTGTGTATGTAACAAATCTCTTATACTGATTTTATGGGCGGGTTTTTTTTCATTGTTTATTTATTTATTGTCAATTCATCATAAAAAAATTAACTTTAGACATAAACAATTAGCTAAAGCGAAAGTAAAATGACTTATCTTTCTTTCTTTCTCTCTCTCTCTCTCTTTCTCGCTCTCATTCTTTCTTTCCTTTCTCTTTGCTTAGATGTTTGAGAAACGCACTTTCTACGGTCACTTTTTTGAGTTCTTCCTGCTGTACGAGTGGGGCAAAGAGGCTTGCAACATGACCCTTCGTTCGGATGCCTTGCAGGCGGTGTTGAAACGCAAGGCAGGATACTATGACATCATCATAATGGAACAGTTCAACACGGATTGCATGATGGGCGTGGCACATCAGCTTCAAGCTCCTGTTATTGCTCTAAGCAGCTGTGCCATGATGCCTTGGCACTATGAACGTATGGGTGTTCCCATAATACCCTCGTTTCTACCCAGCTTGTTTTTGGGTCAGTCACAGGACATGAACTTTGGCGGTCGTTTGGCTAATTGGATAACATTTCATTCGTTTAACTTGATGTACAAGTAAGTCTTTAACTATAACTTCAACTTTGCTCTACGATTTGTTCTCAAACCAAACTCTTTCAAATGCTTCTCAGGTTCTTATCCATTCCTGCTGCAGATGCGATGGTACAGTATAAATTTGGACACGATGTGCCCTCTGTGGGTGATCTGGCAAGGAACACATCCGTCTTCTTTGTGAATCAACATTATGCGTTGAGTGGCCCAAAACCCTTGCCCCCAAATGTCATTGAGCTGGGCGGAATGCATATCCAGAAAGCTCAGCCATTGAGTGCTGAACTCCAACGTTTGCTGGACAATGCCGAACATGGTGTAATCCTTATCAGTTGGGGTTCTATGATACGTGCCAATTCCCTATCGGCACCCAAACGAGATGGGATCGTGCGTGCTGTGATGCGATTGAAACAACAGGTCATCTGGAAGTGGGAGAACGATACACTGCCAAATCAGCCAGCAAATCTGCACATTATGAAATGGTTGCCACAGCGCGATATACTCTGTCATCCCAATGTGAAGGTGTTCATGAGTCACGGTGGATTAATGGGCACATCCGAGGCGGCCTATTGTGGTGTGCCTGTTGTGGCCACGCCCATGTACGGTGATCAGTTCCTAAATGCGGCTGCTTTGGTGCAGCGAGATATGGGCGTGGTTCTCAACTACGAGGACATAAGCGAGAATACCGTTATGCGAGCGATTAGGAAAGCATTAGATCCAAGGTTAATAGAGGTACAAAATCTACTTTTTTACTTACTAATCAAATATTTGGTGTTTTTTTTTTTAGACATGTGGAAGCTGCTAAGTTGGTTTCACACTCCTTCAATCATCGTCCGCAGCAGTCCTTGTTGAAGGCGCTATGGTGGGTGGAACATGTTGCCCATACGAAAGGAAACCCATTGTTGAAGCCCAGCTCGGTGGAGATGTCACGTTTCGTTTACTACTCGCTGGATTGTTACCTATTCTTTGGCATCATTCTGACCATGATTGTTGCCAGTTGGTTTGCTCTAATCCATACCTGTTGCGGCAAGCGACCTGATCGTAAGAACAAACGCGAATAACAAAACAAATTAGATCCTCGCTTAGTCTATGTGATATTTTGTAAGAGTACGTCTGTGGTCGTCCTTTTAGTTTAGTAACCTCACCTCCTAAACATACGTAGTGTAGATTAAAATGTTTGATTTTCCTGATAGTTGGTTAACTAGTTTAGATTGGGACAAGCCCAAAAGAATTTCCCACAAAGAGCTCACAAAAATTGTGCTTAAAATAAATTACAAAAATCCCAAAACATGTTCTCTTTGATTTTATGGGTTCGACTACCTTAAACAAAATGTTTCCTCTTTGAATAAATATATATATATTATTGAAAATCTCTCAGTTGTAAAACATTGCTTGACTGAAACGGACGCATTTTTCTACACCCGAGTGTTATTTATAGATGAACAATATATATATATAAGCAATATTGCATACGAAATATTATTACATTATTTTGTTTGCAATGCAAGGAAATTCTATAAGCTTTTTTTTGTTGCTGTTTTCACTGTTTTCGTTGGGCAGTGGAAATTTAAGGATCTTGGGTCTCTTTCCCCTAAATACCTTTAGTCATTTTCAATTCTTCCATCCACTTCTACGACAACTGGCTAAGTCGGGTCATAGCGTTGATGTTGTAAGTTACTTTCCGGATAATCAGGCTCCAGCCGGCTACAATGATTATGTTCTGTCCAGCATTAGTTTGACCAGCAAACTCAATTTCGATGTGAGTATTGCTCAAAAATAATTTGTAATACAATTTTTAATACATATATTTTTTTCTTCCAATAAGATATTTGAAGAATCGCATTCAAAATATCAACTACCCTTCAAAGAATTCTTCAATTTGCACATCTATGGCGTTAAGGCCTGTAATCATACACTCAATTCCGATGCACTTGCTCAGATACTTAAGAAACCGGTTGGCTATTACGATGTCATCATAATGGAACAGTTCAACACGGACTGTATGATGGGCGTGGCACATCAGTTTCAAGCGCCAGTCATTGCCATGAGCAGTTGTGCCATGATGCCTTGGCACTATAATCGTATGGGTGCTCCCATTATACCCTCGTATATGCCCGCGGCGTTTCTGGGTCAATCACAGGACATGAACTTCAAAGGACGCTTAACTAACTGGATAGCCACACACACGCTCAATTGGCTTCACAAGTACAAGATAAGAACAATCTTTTTGGTTTGCATTTCTAATACGCTTTCCTTTTGCAGGCGGTTTAGTGTGCCCGCAACTGATCAGTTACTGCGTGGCAAGTTTGGTGCTGATCTGCCATCAACTGCAAAGCTTGTAAAGAACACTTCGCTAATGCTTATCAATCAGCACTTCTCGGTGAGCGGACCAAAGCCATGGCCACCAAATGTCATTGAAGTGAGTGGTCTGCACATGAACAAGTTGAAGCCACTGAGCAAGGACCTTCAGCGGTCGTTAGACAATGCATCCGAGCATGGTTGTATAGTGATATGTTGGGGTTCCTCATTGCGTGCCACAACGCTCTCCGATGATAAGCGTGAGGCCTTGTTGCGTGCATTGGCTCGTCTGCCGCAACAGATAATCTGGAAGTGGGAAAACGAGACGTTGCTTAATCAACCAAAGAATGTGCACATTATAGATTGGTTGCCACAACGCGATATTCTCTGTCATCCAAATGTCAAAGTATTCTTCACACACGGCGGCTTGATGAGCATCGCGGAAGCCGTATCCTGTGGAGTTCCAATAGTGGGCATGCCATTATTTGGTGATCAGTTCCTTAACGTGGCCAACCTGGTGCAACGTCAGATGGCCGTGCGATTGGACTTTAATCGTTTGAACGAGCAGTCGGTGTTCGAGACGCTTTCTCAGGCGCTGAATTCATCGTACAAGGTGAATGCTGGAAAGGTTGCAACTGCCTACAATGAACGGCCCAAAAGCCCGCTTGAAACAGCAATGTGGTGGGTGGAGCATGTGGCCGAGACACGCGGTGCACCACTATTGCAAACGAGCGCCGTGCGAATGAATCGTTTCATCTACTACTCGCTAGATGTCTATATTGTTTTGGGAATGGCTTTGGTATTATTTTATGCGTTTGTTTTTGCAGTCTGTCGTATGTGCTCTCTCAGGCTCTTGCAACAGCGAAAACAAAAAAGTATTTAATCTTTCAACCAATGACCTTAAAAATTATGCAATTGTTAAATTAAATTTGTTATTTGGAAGGTCTGAATTTTATTCTCGTTGGTTGCTGTCACGAATAGAATTATCAAATACAGTACATTCGCAACTGTAACAAGAATATAAGGGTGCTGCATTAGCTAAATCGCCGTCCAGTAAAAAAAACTGTGTATGCTGTGCATTCAACAAAAATACTAAGTTTTATTTGCTTTTTTGGAAAGTTTTAAAAATACGTGCTGGCACTGTTGCCAAAAAAATAAAGGCTTTAAAATACACAACATATTTACAAGATGAACAGCAGACATCTTACAACTTGGCTTTGGAAGCGCCAGGGAAACCCAAGCGATAGAGGCCAACCACGACGGCGCCACCCAATCCCAAGTTGTGCTGCAGAGCTAACTTTGCACCATCCACCTGACGCTTCTCAGCCTGGCCACGCAACTGCCAGCAGAGCTCGGCGCATTGTGCCAAGCCAGTGGCACCCAGCGGGTGACCCTTGGAGATAAGACCACCACTGGGATTGACAACATATTTGCCGCCATATGTATTATCGCCACGATCGATAAACTCACCAGCCTTGCCCTCACCACAGAGACCCAATGCCTCATAGGTCACAAGTTCGTTGGCCGAGAAGCAATCATGCAGCTCAACAACCTGAACATCTTGTGGCGTATATCCGCTCTTGGCAAACAGACGCTGCGCCGCTAGGCGAGTCATATCGTAACCAGCAATCTTCATCAGACTCTTATCAGCGAATGTGGATGCCGGGTCACTGGCCATTTCCATTCCAACAATCTCCACAGCCTGCTTTTCCAACCCATGACGACGAACAAACTGTTCCGAAGCCAGAATTGCAGCACCAGAGCCATCGGAAGTGGGACAGCATTGCAACTTGGTCAACACACCCTCAACCACCTGAGGCGATTTCATAATCTGTTCCAAAGTATATTCATCGCGGAACTGAGAGTAACTAAATTAAGAAGAGAGAAGGATGAAATTAGAGCGACTAAGGCATAGCGGTTAATTAAAGATCTTATGTTTATAGAGAGGATTGCGCACAACAGCAACGATAAGCGATAAGATAAGCGCTTTTATTATGCTAACGAACTTTCGACCGGGCGTTGTTATCAATTTGCTTCAAACTTACGGATTATTGACGGAGTGCTTGTGGTTCTTCCATGCAATCTTGCCAAAGTGTTCAGGCTTTGTTCCATATTTCTTCATGTGCTCCTTGCCAGCATTACCGAAGATCTGTGCTGGCATGGGGCCAGCACCAATTTCAGTCAGCTTACCCATTTCATGGATGTGACGCTCCGTGGGGATAGCACGATCAATGTACTAGCAATTAACCAAAAGTTGGGGTTCAAGGCAGGTCAGATTCAAGTGATGGTAACATACTTTTGATGACAGTGAACCACGTTCCATTTTCTCAAAGCCCAAAGCAAGTACACAATCTGCGCCACCAGATTCAATAATCTGCTTTCCCAGATACAACGCACTCGAGCCCGTGGAGCAATTGTTGCTTACATTGTAGACTGGGATGCCCGTCATGCCCACCTCGTAGAGCGCTCGCTGGCCACAGGTGGAGTCACCATTGACATATCCACAGACAGCCTGTTGCACATCCGCATATTGCAGCTTGGCATCGGCAAGAGCCTTTGTAACTGCCTCCTTGGCGAAGTCAGGGTAATCAACATCAGCACGGCGACCAGGTTTCTCGAACTAAGAAAATATTATTACAGGCAATTTCAAAGGTCGTTTTCACGTACCTTGGTCATGCCAACGCCGATAACGTAAACTTTTGTCTTTGTCATTTTATGTTACTTCTGTTTCGGTCGGTGTCCAAAAATCAAGTGATTAATGCAATGCCGGACAGTGCACCAGATCACATATTTGATTGGAAACTGTTCTTTCAAAGGTAGTTTGGTATTTTTGGTATTATTTTTTTCGAACTAGCTGGTCACACAACCATTTACTTAAAAAGAGTTATTGGAAAAAAGTTACAAGTTACAATCAGCACTTCTCGGTGAGTGGACCAAAGCCATGGCCACCAAATGTCATTGAAGTGAGTGGTCTGCACATGAACAAGTTGAAGCCACTGAGCAAGGACCTTCAGCGGTCGTTAGACAATGCATCCGAGCATGGTTGTATAGTGATATGTTGGGGTTCCTCATTGCGTGCCACAACGCTCTCCGATGATAAGCGTGAGGCCTTGTTGCGTGCATTGGCTCGTCTGCCGCAACAGATAATCTGGAAGTGGGAAAACGAGACGTTGCTTAATCAACCAAAGAATGTGCACATTATAGATTGGTTGCCACAACGCGATATTCTCTGTCATCCAAATGTCAAAGTATTCTTCACACACGGCGGCTTGATGAGCATCGCGGAAGCCGTATCCTGTGGAGTTCCAATAGTGGGCATGCCATTATTTGGTGATCAGTTCCTTAACGTGGCCAACCTGGTGCAACGTCAGATGGCCGTGCGATTGGACTTTAATCGTTTGAACGAGCAGTCGGTGTTCGAGACGCTTTCTCAGGCGCTGAATTCATCGTACAAGGTGAATGCTGGAAAGGTTGCAACTGCCTACAATGAACGGCCCAAAAGCCCGCTTGAAACTGCAATGTGGTGGGTGGAGCATGTGGCCGAGACACGAGGTGCACCACTATTGCAAACGAGCGCCGTGCGAATGAATCGTTTCATCTACTACTCGCTAGATGTCTATATTGTTTTGGGAATGGCTTTGGTATTATTTTATGCGTTTGTTTTTGCAGTCTGTCGTATATGCTCTCTCAGTCTCTTGCAACAGCGAAAACAAAAAAGTATTTAATCTTTCAACCAATGACCTTAAAAATTATGCAATTGTTAAATTAAATTTGTTATTTGGAAGGTTTGAATTTTATTCTCGTTGGTTGCTGTCACGAATAGAATTATCAAATACAGTACATTCGCAACTGTAACAAGAATATAAGGGTGCTGCATTGGCTAAATCGCCGTCCAGTAAAAAAAACTGTGTATACTGTGCATTCAACAAAAATACTAAGTTTTATTTGCTTTTTTGGAAAGTTTTAAAAATACGTGTTGGCACTGTTGCCAAAAAAATAAAGGCTTTAAAATACACAACATATTTACAAGATGAACAGCAGACATCTTACAACTTGGCTTTGGAAGCGCCAGGGAAACCCAAGCGATAGAGGCCAACCACGACGGCGCCACCCAATCCCAAGTTGTGCTGCAGAGCTAACTTTGCACCATCCACCTGACGCTTCTCAGCCTGGCCACGCAACTGCCAGCAGAGCTCGGCGCATTGTGCCAAGCCAGTGGCACCCAGCGGGTGACCCTTGGAGATAAGACCACCACTGGGATTGACAACATACTTGCCGCCATATGTATTATCGCCACGATCGATGAACTCGCCAGCCTTGCCCTCACCACAGAGACCCAATGCCTCATAGGTCACAAGTTCGTTGGCCGAGAAGCAATCATGCAGCTCAACAACCTGAACATCTTGTGGCGTATATCCGCTCTTGGCAAACAGACGCTGCGCCGCTAGGCGAGTCATATCGTAACCAGCAATCTTCATCAGACTCTTATCAGCGAATGTGGATGCCGGGTCACTGGCCATTTCCATTCCAACAATCTCCACAGCCTGCTTTTCCAACCCATAACGACGAACAAACTGTTCCGAAGCCAGAATTGCAGCACCAGAGCCATCGGAAGTGGGACAGCATTGCAACTTGGTCAACACACCCTCAACCACCTGAGGCGATTTCATAATCTGTTCCAAAGTATATTCATCGCGGAACTGAGAGTAACTAAATTAACAAAAGAGACAGATGAAAATTAGAGCGACTAAGGCATAGCGGTTAATTAAAGATTTTATGTTTATAGATAGGATTGCGCACAACAGCAACGGTAAGCGATAAGATAAGCGCTTCTATTAAGCTAACGAACTTTCGACCGGGCGTTGTTATCAATTTGCTTCAAACTTACGGATTATTGACGGAGTGCTTGTGGTTCTTCCATGCAATCTTGCCAAAGTGTTCAGGCTTTGTTCCATATTTCTTCATGTGCTCCTTGCCAGCATTACCGAAGATCTGTGCAGCCATGGGGCCAGCACCAATTTCAGTCAGCTCACCCATTTCAGTGATGTGACGTTCCATGGGGTTAGCACGATCAAAGTACTACAAGAGCAAAGAAAATATTTAATCGAACTTTATCTACTCAATATGTATTTGAGTTACCTTTGACGCCAACGAGCCACGTTCCATTTTCTCAAAGCCCAAAGCAAGTACACAATCTGCGCCACCAGATTCAATAATCTGCTTTCCCAGATACAACGCACTCGAGCCCGTGGAGCAATTGTTGTTTACATTGTAGACTGGGATGCCCGTCATGCCCACCTCGTAGAGCGCTCGCTGGCCACAGGTGGAGTCACCATAGACATAGCCACAGACAGCCTGTTGCACATCCGCATATTGCAGCTTGGCATCGGCAAGAGCCTTTGTAACTGCCTCCTTGGCGAAGTCAGGGTAACAAACATCAGCACGGCGACCAGGTTTCTCGAACTTTAATAAAAGGTCAAAGGTGTTAGTCCAAAATAATAATGTTAATGATTTATAGCTAGGACAGCATTTAATCGATCCACTTTAGATAATGTTTATAGATTCGACAGCAACAAGATTTCGTTTTCTCAATTGACCGAAGTGCACTGTAGTTCAAAGTCCGAATGCGATAATTGCTGTTTTCAGTACAGGGGGGAAGTATTGAGCAACTTTTAATAGCAGCTTTGAAAGATCGGCTTTTGTTTGTCGCCATGGGTTGTTTGTGTATTTGTTTGTTTCTTAATCTGTATTTACCTTGGTCATGCCAACACCAACAACGTAAACTCGAGTTTTGGTCATTTTGTGGCTGAAGATAACAGCTTTTTGAGGAATTTGCAAATAACAAGTGCAACAAACAAGTACAACCGCTTTGGATCGGCTATAATGAATTACTAAACTTTCGTTACTAAAAGACGCAAAACAAGTAAAACAAGAAGTTAAGAGAATCGATGATGGTATCGATAAGATAGCTATCGCCGAAACTTGTTTATTTTTATTTGTTATTTGTAACAGTCTATTACATATTTCTTTTTATAACCATATCGAATAAAAGTGTTTATTTAAGGAAGAGAGTTCCTAATTTACTTGTAACTTTTTTCCAATAACTCTTTTTAAGTAAATAGTTGTGTGACCAGCTAGTTCGAAAAAAATAATACCAAAAATACCAAACCACCTTTGAAAGAACAGTTTCCAATCAAATATGTGATCTGGTGCACTGTCCGGCATTGCATTAATCACTTGATTTTTGGACACCGACCGAAACAGAAGTAACATAAAATGACAAAGACAAAAGTTTACGTTATCGGCGTTGGCATGACCAAGGTACGTGAAAACGACCTTTGAAATTGCCTGTAATAATATTTTCTTAGTTCGAGAAACCTGGTCGCCGTGCTGATGTTTGTTACCCTGACTTCGCCAAGGAGGCAGTTACAAAGGCTCTTGCCGATGCCAAGCTGCAATATGCGGATGTGCAACAGGCTGTCTGTGGATATGTCAATGGTGACTCCACCTGTGGCCAGCGAGCGCTCTACGAGGTGGGCATGACGGGCATCCCAGTCTACAATGTAAACAACAATTGCTCCACGGGCTCGAGTGCGTTGTATCTGGGAAAGCAGATTATTGAATCTGGTGGCGCAGATTGTGTACTTGCTTTGGGCTTTGAGAAAATGGAACGTGGTTCACTGTCATCAAAAGTATGTTACCATCACTTGAATCTGACCTGCCTTGAACTCCAACTTTTGGTTAATTATCGGATAATCAGGCTCCAGCCGGCTACAATGATTATGTTCTGTCCAGCATTAGTTTGACCAACAAACTCAATTTCGATGTGAGTATTGCTCAAAAATAATTTGTAATACAATTTTTAAAACATATATTTTTTTCTTCCAATAAGATATTTGAAGAATCGCATTCAAAGTATCAACTACCCTTCGAAGAATTCTTCAATTTGCACATCTATGGCGTTAAGGCCTGTAATCATACACTCAATTCCGATGCACTTGCTCAGATACTTAAGAAACCGGTTGGCTATTACGATGTCATCATAATGGAACAGTTCAACACGGACTGTATGATGGGCGTGGCACATCAGTTTCAAGCGCCAGTCATTGCCATGAGCAGTTGTGCCATGATGCCTTGGCACTATAATCGTATGGGTGCTCCCATTATACCCTCGTATATGCCCGCGGCGTTTCTGGGTCAATCACAGGACATGAACTTCAAAGGACGCTTAACTAACTGGATAGCCACACACACGCTCAATTGGCTTCACAAGTACAAGATAAGAACAATCTTTTTGGTTTGCATTTCTAATACGCTTTCCTTTTGCAGGCGGTTTAGTGTGCCCGCAACTGATCAGTTACTGCGTGGCAAGTTTGGTGCTGATCTGCCATCAACTGCAAAGCTTGTAAAGAACACTTCGCTAATGCTTATCAATCAGCACTTCTCGGTGAGCGGACCAAAGCCATGGCCACCAAATGTCATTGAAGTGAGTGGTCTGCACATGAACAAGTTGAAGCCACTGAGCACCTTCAGCGGTTGTTAGACAATGCATCCGAGCATGGTTGTATAGTGATATGTTGGGGTTCCTCATTGCGTGCCACAACGCTCTCAGATGTTAAGCGTGAGGCCTTGTTGCGTGCATTGGCTCGTCTGCCGCAACAGATAATCTGGAAGTGGGAAAACGAGACGTTGCTTAATCAACCAAAGAATGTGCACATTATAGATTGGTTGCCACAACGCGATATTCTCTGTCATCCGAATGTCAAAGTATTCTTCACACACGGCGGCTTGATGAGCATCGCGGAAGCCGTATCCTGTGGAGTTCCAATAGTGGGCATGCCATTATTTGGTGATCAGTTCCTTAACGTGGCCAACCTGGTGCAACGTCAGATGGCCGTGCGATTGGACTTTAATCGTTTGAACGAGCAGTCGGTGTTCGAGACGCTTTCTCAGGCGCTGAATTCATCGTACAAGGTGAATGCTGGAAAGGTTGCAACTGCCTACAATGAACGGCCCAAAAGTCCGCTTGAAACTGCAATGTGGTGGGTGGAGCATGTGGCCGAGACACGAGGTGCACCACTATTGCAAACGAGCGCCGTGCGAATGAATCGTTTCATCTACTACTCGCTAGATGTCTATATTGTTTTGGGAATGGCTTTGGTATTATTTTATGCGTTTGTTTTTGCAGTCTGTCGTATATGCTCTCTCAGTCTCTTGCAACAGCGAAAACAAAAAAGTATTTAATCTTTCAACCAATGACCTTAAAAATTATGCAATTGTTAAATTAAATTTGTTATTTGGAAGGTTTGAATTTTATTCTCGTTGGTTGCTGTCACGAATAGAATTATCAAATACAGTACATTCGCAACTGTAACAAGAATATAAGGGTGCTGCATTGGCTAAATCGCCGTCCAGTAAAAAAAACTGTGTATACTGTGCATTCAACAAAAATACTAAGTTTTATTTGCTTTTTTGGAAAGTTTTAAAAATACGTGCTGGCACTGTTGCAAAAAAAATAAAGGCTTTAAAATACACAACATATTTACAAGATGAACAGCAGACATCTTACAACTTGGCTTTGGAAGCGCCAGGGAAACCCAAGCGATAGAGGCCAACCACGACGGCGCCACCCAATCCCAAGTTGTGCTGCAGAGCTAACTTTGCACCATCCACCTGACGCTTCTCAGCCTGGCCACGCAACTGCCAGCAGAGCTCGGCGCATTGTGCCAAGCCAGTGGCACCCAGCGGGTGACCCTTGGAGATAAGACCACCACTGGGATTGACAACATACTTGCCGCCATATGTATTATCGCCACGATCGATGAACTCGCCAGCCTTGCCCTCACCACAGAGACCCAATGCCTCATAGGTCACAAGTTCGTTGGCCGAGAAGCAATCATGCAGCTCAACAACCTGAACATCTTGTGGCGTATATCCGCTCTTGGCAAACAGACGCTGCGCCGCTAGGCGAGTCATATCGTAACCAGCAATCTTCATCAGACTCTTATCAGCGAATGTGGATGCCGGGTCACTGGCCATTTCCATTCCAACAATCTCCACAGCCTGCTTTTCCAACCCATGACGCCGAACAAACTGTTCCGAAGCCAGAATTGCAGCACCAGAGCCATCGGAAGTGGGACAGCATTGCAACTTGGTCAACACACCCTCAACCACCTGAGGCGATTTCATAATCTGTTCCAAAGTATATTCATCGCGGAACTGAGAGTAACTAAATTAACAAAAGAGACAGATGAAAATTAGAGCGACTAAGGCATAGCGGTTAATTAAAGATTTTATGTTTATAGATAGGATTGCGCACAACAGCAACGATAAGCGATAAGATAAGCGCTTCTATTAAGCTAACGAACTTTCGACCGGGCGTTGTTATCAATTTGCTTTAAACTTACGGATTATTGACGGAGTGCTTGTGGTTCTTCCATGCAATCTTGCCAAAGTGTTCAGGCTTTGTTCCATATTTCTTCATGTGCTCCTTGCCAGCATTACCGAAGATCTGTGCAGCCATGGGGCCAGCACCAATTTTAGTCAGCTCACCCATTTCAGTGATGTGACGTTCCATGGGGTTAGCACGATCAGAGTACTACAAGAGCAAAGAAAATATTTAATCGAACTTTACCTACTCAATATGTATTTGAGTTACCTTTGACGCCAACGAGCCACGTTCCATTTTCTCAAAGCCCAAAGCAAGTACACAATCTGCGCCACCAGATTCAATAATCTGCTTTCCCAGATACAACGCACTCGAGCCCGTGGAGCAATTGTTGTTTACATTGTAGACTGGGATGCCCGTCATGCCAACCTCGTAGAGCGCTCGCTGGCCACAGGTGGAGTCACCATAGACATATCCACAGACAGCCTGTTGCACATCCGCATATTGCAGCTTGGCATCGGCAAGAGCCTTTGTAACTGCCTCCTTGGCGAAATCAGGGTAACAGACATCAGCACGGCGACCAGGTTTCTCGAACTAAGAAAATATTATTACAGGCAATTTCAAAGGTCGTTTTCACGTACCTTGGTCATGCCAACGCCGACAACGTAAACTTTTGTCTGTGTCATTTTATGTTACTTCTGCTTCGGTCGGTGTCCAAAAATCAAGTGATTAATGCAATGCCGGACAGTGCACCAGATCACATATTTGATTGGAAACTGTTCTTTCAAAGGTGGTTTGGTATTTTTGGTATTATTTTTTTCGAACTAGCTGGTCACACAACTATTTACTTAAAAAGAGTTATTGGAAAAAAGTTACAAGTAAATTAGGAACTCTCTTCCTTAAATAAACACTTTTATTCGATATGGTTATAAAAAGAAATATGTAATAGACTGTTACAAATAACAAATAAAAATAAACAAGTTTCGGCGATAGCTATCTTATCGATACCATCATCGATTCTCTTAACTTCTTGTTTTACTTGTTTTGCGTCTTTTAGTAACGAAAGTTTAGTAATTCATTATAGCCGATCCAAAGCGGTTGTACTTGTTTGTTGCACTTGTTATTTGCAAATTCCTCAAAAAGCTGTTATCTTCAGCCACAAAATGACCAAAACTCGAGTTTACGTTGTTGGTGTTGGCATGACCAAGGTAAATACAGATTAAGAAACAAACAAATACACAAACAACCCATGGCGACAAACAAAAGCCGATCTTTCAAAGCTGCTATTAAAAGTTGCTCAATACTTCCCCCCTGTACTGAAAACAGCAATTATCGCATTCGGACTTTGAACTACAGTGCACTTCGGTCAATTGAGAAAACGAAATCTTGTTGCTGTCGAATCTATAAACATTATCTAAAGTGGATCGATTAAATGCTGTCCTAGCTATAAATCATTAACATTATTATTTTGGACTAACACCTTTGACCTTTTATTAAAGTTCGAGAAACCTGGTCGCCGTGCTGATGTTTGTTACCCTGACTTCGCCAAGGAGGCAGTTACAAAGGCTCTTGCCGATGCCAAGCTGCAATATGCGGATGTGCAACAGGCTGTCTGTGGCTATGTCTATGGTGACTCCACCTGTGGCCAGCGAGCGCTCTACGAGGTGGGCATGACGGGCATCCCAGTCTACAATGTAAACAACAATTGCTCCACGGGCTCGAGTGCGTTGTATCTGGGAAAGCAGATTATTGAATCTGGTGGCGCTGATTGTGTACTTGCTTTGGGCTTTGAGAAAATGGAACGTGGTTCACTGTCATCAAAAGTATGTTACCATCACTTGAATCTGACCTGCCTTGAACTCCCACTTTTGGTTAATTGCTAGTACTTTGATCGTGCTATCCCCATGGAGCGTCACATCACTGAAATGGGTAAGCTGACTGAAATTGGTGCTGGCCCCATGGCAGCACAGATCTTCGGTAATGCTGGCAAGGAGCACATGAAGAAATATGGAACAAAGCCTGAACACTTTGGCAAGATTGCATGGAAGAACCACAAGCACTCCGTTAATAATCCGTAAGTAGAAATAATTTTGTTTCACAAATAGCTTGCTTTAACTTATCTTATCATATTTATTGCGTTATTTAGCTACTCGCAGTTCCGCGATGAATATACTTTGGAACAGATTATGAAATCGCCTCAGGTGGTTGAGGGTGTGTTGACCAAGTTGCAATGCTGTCCCACTTCCGATGGCTCTGGTGCTGCAATTCTGGCTTCGGAACAGTTTGTTCGTCGTTATGGGTTGGAAAAGCAGGCTGTGGAGATTGTTGGAATGGAAATGGCCAGTGACCCGGCATCTACATTCGCTGATAAGAGTCTGATGAAGATTGCTGGTTACGATATGACTCGCCTAGCGGCGCAGCGTCTGTTTGCCAAGAGCGGATATACGCCACAAGATGTTCAGGTTGTTGAGCTGCATGATTGCTTCTCGGCCAACGAACTTGTGACCTATGAGGCATTGGGTCTCTGTGGTGAGGGCAAGGCTGGCGAGTTCATCGATCGTGGCGATAATACATATGGCGGCAAATATGTTGTCAATCCCAGTGGTGGTCTTATCTCCAAGGGTCACCCGCTGGGTGCCACTGGCTTGGCACAATGCGCCGAGCTCTGCTGGCAATTGCGTGGCCAGGCTGAGAAGCGTCAGGTGGATGGTGCAAAGTTAGCTCTGCAGCACAACTTGGGATTGGGTGGCGCCGTCGTGGTTGGCCTCTATCGTTTGGGTTTCCCTGCATCCAGTGGTATTACGCGCAATTTGACTGCGGCCGCAAACCAAGCTACAAGCGAGGACGGCTTTAAAGTGGCACCGCTGCTAAAACTGCTCGAACAGGCAATGCTGGAAGACAAGGATAACTTGATTGAAAAGGTGCGTGCCGTATACGGCTTTAGGGTGAACAATGGTCCCCAAGGCAAGACTGGCTACTGGGTGATCGATGCTAAGGAGGGCAGGGGCAAGGTTATCTTTAATGGCACACGTAAGTGATGAAAACCTTGAATACAATGCTAAGCTATTAACTAATTATTTCATATGTGCAGAAAAATGTGATGTTACCTTTGTGATCAGTGACGATGATGTCTTTGAACTGCTGACAGGAAAGTTGCCACCGCAGAAGGCTTTCTTCCAGGGCAAAATTAAGATTCAGGGCAACATGGGCTTTGCCATGAAACTAATGGATCTGCAGCGCTCCGCGCAGGGACGCATTGAGGAGCTGCGCTCCAAGCTTTAAATCAGTGAATCATTCCTTTTGGCATATTGCAACTATTATTGGTTAGGGGTGTTTCTAAAACACAGATATCTAAATAATATACACATTCTTCGGAGGATACTGTATTATTTGCAGTTATTAAAGAATTTGACTTTTTATACATATGAAAAAAAGATTTGTTTGAAAATTGTTGTACGATCCGAATCTTTATTGTTTCTTCAACGTGCATTGGCTTTTAAAACTACAATTATATATGTGTTGTATATATATAAATATTTCATAATGTGTGTGTGTGGTGTACGTGTGCAAAACACATCAAAAATGTCATTAGGAAAAAAAAAACACAAAACTAAACCATTAATAACTGGGCGCTTTCTGCACTTTAGTTAACACGTTACAAAAAATACTCGGCCAAATACTTTATATACCGATATTTAAATATATTGATATAGATATATTGTTTGAGCTTATCAAAATAAATCGTAAGTTTTTCAAGCTGTTGTGTATTTTAAAGTGCCTGCAATAATAAATTAAAAAAAACTACATGTCTAAAAAGTTTTTAGCATTTTTGAGCTTAATTCACTACAGTTATTAAATAAAATATATATATGTATGTGAAGGGTGCATGTTAACTCATATGCCCCACATTTGCTATATACAGTTAACGATTTTGGGGGGGGGGGGGGGGTCAACTCTTGAAGGTCGCGCTTGTTTGCGTTAGACGCTTAATAGTTGCAACTTAAGGAGTTGCCGCCGCATCGAAACAACTAACACGAAAAACAACGTTGCAACAATTTCTTATTTAGCTGCAATAATTATGATGGGTGGTGGAGCCTCTATCCTTCGACTGCCGGCGCTCACTCAGTAGCTGTTATTGGAATTACCATAGGAAGACAGCGACGCGTTTGTGCCGCTTGTCGAGCTGCTGGTGCTGCTGCTATTGCTGGAAGGCACTGTTGTTGCAGCTGTGACTGCTGTGGAAGCACTGCTCGAACTGGTGATACTGGGCTTATTGTCCATGCTGGCGATAATCGAGCCAAGCAGATCGACGGGTGTAACGGATGTGGTTTTACCTACACCTCTGCTGCCTGCCAGTATGATCTTGTGCGTGGGCAAATTGAACGTTTTGTAGGTGGTTGTGGTTGTCATTGTTTTCGGGCTACTTGTGGTTCTGAGTACCGTTGTTGCAACGTTTGTTCCTCTTGCTGGTGGTGGTGGCGGCGGCGGTGGTGGTGGCAACGGCGTTGGCGGCAATGGCGGCGTTAACACCACAGCAGACAAACGACCCACCATGCCGGGCAAAACAACTTTAACAACTTGTGGTGATGGGGCAGCTGCAGCAGACGTTACAGGTAATGGTGGCTGTGAAAGGCGCACAATTGGCATTGAAGCAGGCAAAGGTATAGTTGTGGGTGTCGGTGCAGGTTGTGGTGGTAGCGGTAGTAGTGGTGTTGGAGCTGTCGCTGGTATATCTAATGGAATCACCTCCTCGCACAGCTCAATGACCTCCTCCTCATGATCCACATCCAGCTGTGGTGTGCTCTCAACAATAAGCTCATTGCCCACATCGTTAACAGGATCGGGAACTATTAATGCTGGTGATTTTGGTGTTGTTTCTGGTAGTGGTGATGGTAGCGGTGGTGCTGGTGCTGTAGCTGTTGCCACACAATTGTTGATAATTTCCGGTTTGCTGGGTTTATCGGATACCATTTTAAGTTGTATTTTGATTTCGGGCTCCTTTTGATTTAAGATATTCACATATGCTTCACGATGCAAGAAGGGCTTTGGATGTACTAAGGGCAACAGCGGCATCAATGGTGCCGCCAATGATGCTGGCAATGGTGACACAGCAATTGGAACAGGATTGGTGGACACTGTTGGCATGCTTGAATCAATAGTAAGGCGTGGCATTTTAGCTGGCGTAGATGTCTGCTCCGTTTTTGTTTCCGTTTTGATGCTGTGCTCTTTTTCCTTGTCTTTGTCTTTATCTTTATCACGACTGGATGATGACTGTTCGGGCTGCTCCTTGCTGTCTGGCTTGTGCTCCTTGTCGTGCGGCAGGGAGGCCGCTTTGGTCATCTTGTATTTGTTGTGCTCAAGAACCATTTTGCGCATATCGATTTTGGCATCATCCTTGCTCAATTTCTTTTTGGGTGTGTTGCTGCTGCCGTTATTGCTCTTTGGCGATGCGCCTGCTGACGAATGATCGTCCTGGCTGCTTTCGCTGGAGCGACGTTCCTTGCCATCCAAATCGATTAGTTTGCGCTTAGCCTTGCCATCATGAGTGCGCTTTGATGGCGTCTTCTTGCCAGGTTCATCTTGACCAATGGGATTTGGCAATATGGTTTGCTTCTCTTTGTAATGCGGCGTTTCGGCCAGAATGGGATTGTTTTTCTCATTGATTACCTCCGTGCCGGGATAATACTGACGCAAGCGCAAATGCCAAGCTGCAAAATCAAATCAATAATTAATTAACTTAAAACTGTTAAAAGGTTATTACTCACCTATGCTCGTCACAGCGGTCACCGTGCGGAACTGATGTATAATATTGCGCGGCAGAAAGTAGATATCATTATCGTATAGCTGTATGCGTGCATAGCGAATGCCATCGCGTCTCAACTGATTTAACTTGGCATCCTCTATCCACTGGACGCACTGTGAGATTGGTGGCTCATGAAGATCCAGTTGCAGCATCCCCACTAACGTGTTAAAGTCCTGAGCGGCAAAGGCAACCACATCCTTGGTAATGCGATTCTGATTGTATGGTTGTCCACAGTGTACCGCCTTTAAAATGCCTGTAAAGAATAAGTTGTTATACAGTTGAAAACCAATATAATAAATGTAACTGGAAAATTCAAGAAACAAAGGAAAGAATAATAAATTTTAAAAATTTATAAGAAATCCACTTTTTTGAAAAGGACAGCAAGCATCTTTGAGGATTGGTACACAGACAAACAACTATAAACTAAGCAGTCGAGCTAAATTATTAAATTTATAGGGCTCACCAACTGCGGCGGTGGTGATGCGTTCGTGTCCATGACCCACATGATCCGCATGAGCCTTGGTTCGATCCTCGATCATTGTTTCACGCGCTTCCGACAGACGCGGCAGATACTGCAAGTTGCGCAGCTCATTAATGCGAGTGCTGTGAAGCAAGATTTAAAATAAATGAGTATACAGAGTTAGGAAAAAATTAATTTTAATCTTACCGCTGTCGCTTAAGTGGCGTCTTACTGTTTAACTCCGCCGTGGGCACCAGTTGCTCACCAGCACGTATCCATAGAATTGGTCCATCGTTTGATTGTCGTGGATCCGTTTGCAATATAGACTTAACAGCCCAGGGCATTGTCTGTGATGTTTAACAAACAGTTAATTATAGTAATTATGGTATTAAAGGAAGTATTTACCTTTCGCAGAAATGGATTCTCTTCAATGCGTCCAAGTAGATCTGGAAAGTAGCCGCCCACCTCTTCGTGCACTTTGCCCACCAAACTGATTTGATGCAGCGGTCCATAGCGAAATGTGCCCTGACAATAATTACGCACCACCTGCAAAAAAAAACAGCAAAGAAATTATTAAGTACTTAGGTTTTAAGATATTTCTAATGATTAATCACCTGTTCATTGTATTGTGCCATTGTGCACGTATCAATATCGGAGTTGCGTCCAAGAACTCCAGCCTTAACCGTCAGCGTTGAATAGTTTTCGGCCATATGCTCCAAAAGATCGGGCATATAGCGAGCGGCGTCATGCACGATGCCCATCACATGATGCGCATAACCCTGCTCATCTTCGGCAAAGCATACGCTAAAGAACTCATCCACCAACTGTTCCATTTCATCTGGTGGGAGCGCATCGATCTCATGCTGATACAAATGCACAACAGATGCACCGCCATTCGGATACTGTTCCACTTGAAAATAATGTCCGTACTTAAGATTTTCTAGCCCAACAGATGTTTTCCGATTTGCCGCTGGCGTTGGCAAACTTTGAACTGTAGTCCAGGCACCGGCCACCGGTGCTTGTTGAATGCATTGAACGCCCATGCTGCTGCGTCGTATTTTGGACCGTTTATAGCATTTTGAGCAGTCGCGCGACGAGGATGAAGAGGAGGATGACGAATGCCGGGAGGAGGAAGAGGATGAGGACGTCTTTTGATGACTGCTGGAGGAGGAACTAGAGGAGGAGGATGAGGATTTACGTGCGCTGCAACTAGAAGAGGAATGATGATTACCGCTGCTGTTGCTGCTGCTGCTATTACTATTATTGATTGTTTTCGGTGCCGGTGATGGCATTAAAACGGAAGAAGAGTTATTGTCGCTGCTGCTTGTGTTGCTCTCCTTGATCTTTGCCGCATCTGCTGAACTTGCGTTGTTCTCCTTGATTTTTGACGCATCTGCTGAACTGAAGCTCAGCTGTCGCGTGACTTCCTCGCGAGTCTTGACCGTTGGTTTGGTTGCATCGCCATTTAGTAGCAGTAGCGGCTTTGATTCAATTGGTTCCATTTTGATTTCAGTTTCTGATTTGATCTCTTTGCTGCTTTGATTAAGTACCGTCAATGCACAGCCAGTCTCTTTCGGCTCCTTTACCTCCACTTTGATTTTTATTTGCTGCTCATCTAACTCCTGATCCTTGCTTTTCTCCTCTTTGATCACGTGCAGTTTACTTGAACTAGTATTTCCGCTACTACGACTGCTTTCCGAGCTGCGGCGTCGATGTGAATTCGAATGCGAATTCGATGAGCAACTGGACGATGACGATAGTATCTATTGGGTTAAGCAAAAGAATTATTTATGGGAGTTGTATAAATGTATACAAAGATAAATTATTTACAAGCCTTTGCCTGTCATCAATATAAACAAATTGCAAACGAAGAACTGGAGTAATATTACATTCTAATCAGTTGCATTATTATTGTAAGATAATATAAGAAATCAAACATTGCTTATTAATAAATATTGTATAATGTTATGAAACTTCAAACGCTTTGCTGATATTTGTTTTGATTAAATTAAGCTATAAACAATTGATTGCAATTTAATACAAGTTCATGACAATGGAAAATACTTACACACACACAGATTAAAACCAAGGACACATTATTTAATTCATTTCATTTACCTTCTCTCGATCTCCCCGCTCTCGCTCTCGTTCTCTGTCGCGATCGCGATCGCTGCGATGTTGCTTTTTGTCTTTGCTGCGTGAGGTGGTGGAGGAGGAGGAACTAGAACCTGACTTGTAGTCGCCACTGTGTCGATTTGAAAAGGATTTGCTGTTGCTGCCACTGCTGCTAGTATTGCCTTTGCTTTCACGATCCTTGCTGCTGCTGCTATTGTTGTTGTGTCGCTTATCTTCATCACGTTGGCGTTCCTTATCTTTTTTCTTCTTCTTGTGATTGCGCTCTGCTACAGAAAAAAAAAAACAAAAAAAAAAAGAGAGAAAAGTATTGGTTCGTGCATCAAAACAAACACAAACAGAACGTAAAATGAAAGAGCTTTTGGCATTTCAGCCTACCTGTTTTGTTCTTGTCTGTTTCGGTTTCAGCAGTGGACGGCGCCGTCGCTGTCGTCGTCGCTGTTTCCGTCACTTTGACACAATTTGTTGTTGTTGTTGTAGATGCTATTGCTTTAGTAGTTGTTGGTGTTATTGTTAATGTGGTATTTGCATTGCCATCGCCTGACGGCTGGTCTGTATGTGGTTGTTGTTGGTGTTGAATAGATTTAGTGCTGCCTTCATTGTAGTTGTTATTGTTGTTGATATTATTCTGGTGCTCCGTGCCCAACGTGCTGACCTCTTCTTCGTTCTCCAATTGCGAATTGCTATTGCTGTTGCTATTGTTGTTGTTACTGCTGCCGTTGTTTGCTATTGTCGATGACGCCGTAGCAACTTCGGTACTTATCATTGTCTGTGTGTGTGGATAAGAAAAAGTATTAGGCGCATAAAATTTGGGCGGTAGATTACGACGCTTACCGCTTGTTCGGTCGTTGCAACTGTAGCTGGGGGTGTGGTGGTAGTGCAGCCGGTATCCTGGCACATGGTGGCCGGTGTCGGCAAAATTTTATTTTCACAATTGGTAGCAACGTTGTCGGCGGCGCCACCTTCTAATGTGTTTTCCATTATGTTTGTACTGGTGGGTGTTTGTATATGCGTGTGTATGGGTGTGTGTGTATGAGTGAGTGTGAATATCGATTTGCAAGTCGCTTGCCGTCTACGTGACGCTACTCAGGAAGCTATCTATGTCTCACGCGCAATTTGTTGCTGTTGCTTGGTCGTTGTTCACTCGCCTTTTGCATCGGTAGTGGTGACCGGGTTCTTGCACGCAATTAAACGCCTGCACACTTTTTAATAACAATTTCGCGTTTTCGTTCTAGAACGAGACGTCGTTGTACGTCGTGCATTCATTGTTTGCCCTGCCGATAATTTAGGGTTGTCGCACCTTCGCTCGCTATGCATCGATGGTCATTTTGCGTGCAATTACACGATATTTGGCGATGAGTCGATATTTATTTTGTCAAATAAATGTTATCGTTTGCAGAGTAAATAAAAACGTTGCATTTAAGTATTTACATTTCTTAAAATACCTTGTCAAACTTTGTACAAAAAAAGCGATGTCTGTTGTTGCGTTTACTTACATTTATAGATTAATTAATTACCCATAAACTATATCGACTCCATGTTGATAAATTTAAATAACGATTAATACGATTTAAGAACTTGATTTGTTATGCGGAGAAATATTAACCAGAAATTTTTTAACTTTATTTTTAAGGAAATTGAACGAATAGTTTAAAAAAGATTAGAGCTTTTTTTTTTGCTTTAACTGCTTTCATGTCGCACTCACATGAAAAAACAAACAGAAAGTTGATATGTTGTCGCCAAGTTGGTCTTTCAATATTACAGTCAGTCTTATATTTTGTTGTATATTTTATTGAATTATGGCCGGTTCCGGACTCCTCGATTTGTAGCCACTGACCGTTTGCAATGCGGCATCACTGCAATCTACGGCCTTAATAAGCGGCAGGTTTGAGTTACTATCCAGAACCTCATCCTTTTTCACATGCAGCATGTCAATTTCTGTGAGGGCCACATTCGGTTCCTGTTAAGCAGAGCATTTAAATAGGTTAAAATGTATATATAATCAGATTAAGTTTACCTTTTCCATGGCTGCTTCGGAGACCTGCAAATGATATTTATCCTGGCAAAAGCGCGTCAACAACGCGATACCCAGCTCACGATTCTTGGCGTACTTGGTCTCCCAAGCATCCAAAAGGCGATTGTAGTAGCGAGAATTCTCAAAGTATGGCAGAAACGTATAACTGTTCGGAGTGGGAAAGATGCGCTCCAGCGGCTTACAGCGTGCCAGCTCATCCTCGGCAACGATCAGGCAACGAACATCGTCGGGCAGCAGATTGTCCAATATGGTTTCTACATACTCCTCACGATACTCAATGGCACGGCTGGTGAAATGATTGTGCTTGCGCACCTCTTCGGCAGTAAGACACGTGGTGAAGATACGCTTGTCATGAACCAGTGGACCCTGCAGCTCAAGCTCGTCCAGTATATCCTGCTGCTGTCGCTCGTTCAACTTGGGCGGAACCTGATAGAGCGCCGTATTGAGCACGGCCTGGATCAATGGACCCTTCACATGTAAATCAAGTGGCAGCTCCGAGTGAAGCGATGGCGATATGTTTATCTCCAGTAGCCACGGCACAAGGTTTTCATCGAGCAGCACATCGAAGCCGAACAGCTCATAACAATTGTAGCGGAAATTGACATTTTGCCGATACATTCGATTGAGGCCCGATTCGCCGCTTACAATGCCTCTGATGACCAGATTGCGCAATGTTGCCCATAGACGTTTGGTGTTGACGCCACGATTCTCGAGGCACGACCACAACGATTGCAGTGTCCACTTGTGTCCTTGGCATGCATTGAAGTCCTCGTTCTTAGCGTAGTTTTGCGAGAACTTGTTGATACTATAGTTGGTCAGATGCATACAGCGCTCGTCCAGATTACCCAACTCCGAGCTATATTTCACCGAAGCGAAACGCGCCAGGCCATCCTTGAGCATGTAGATTCGCAATGGATTTATGGAGGTTACCAGCACATATATTCGCATATCAAACTTATTGTCGTTGATAAGCAGCGGACGTTCGATGTACTTTTGTACCACGAGCGGACGATCTTTAGGAAACTGACTCCATTTGTTAACGATGCGTATTCCAGTGCCGCGCGCACTTGCCGGCGGTTTAACAATCCATTTGGTCAGCTTGGACGCATTCTTGGGCCACACCTGACGCAGGTCCTCCAAATCATCGGGCATTATGTAAGATCTGCGAATACGAGTACAATATCAATTAAGAGAACTGTTTACGATTTTTGGTTGTTGCAACTAACCGTTGCATAATGCCAAACTCCTTCTTGCCGAATTTCTTCATATTGTTGGCAATGCTGCGCCACATTGTGTCCTTGCGACCAATACGAAACGAGCCGGGCATATGATTATACTTTTGATGCGAACGTATCGTACGGAAACCGGGACTCTTCATATGCTTCTCCCACACAGCCATCCAATCGGTGGTGTCTGTTATAAAGGATATGTTATTATAATCAACAGTACTTATGTTTATATTCAGTTTTCTCTGCTCACTTCTTATGATGCGAAATCCTGAATTAAGCACCACACGTTTTACAATCTTTGGCATAACTGGACTGAGCTTCCATTTAAGAACACGATGCAGGGCGGCAGGCATGGGTGGACCCTTGTCTGCATGCGAGGTAAAGTTCAAATATGGTGGAACATTGGGAAACAAACTAGGCGACAATATTGAGTCAGGCTTAAAGTACACAGATGCTTCCGAATCTGTTGTTGTTGTGGTTGCCACAGATGCCTTTGATACCGTCTTTTCCAGTTTTAATCGAATATGACGACTCTGATTAGTCTCTTCGCTGTCCTCATCCAGATAGAAAGGTGAGCCCACATAATCCTCATCTGAATCCGAATCATCATAGCTAGTGATTTCGTCAATAGCTGACAGAGGAAGTATATAATAAATGTATTGTTAGATAAAATAATGTATATTTGTTAATTACCACCGCAAGGATCATCATCGCTATGATTTCCATCATGATTGACGCTAACGCTCTTGTTCATAGTGACGCCCATGTAGCCACTATGTTCACCGGCTGCGACACGCGAGCTCGCACAATGGAATGGCAGCGATGGGTGCGCATAGAGCGATGCATACAGTGATGTCTCCAAGGCTGTTGCTGCTGATTTGGTTAGACCATTTTGGGTTAGTATCTTGCTCTTCTCATCGTGCTGCTGTCCACAAAGCATACTGCTGCCATGGAACGTATTAACAACAATCTTGCTTGCCGCCTTAATCGTTGTTGCACTCGAGGGTGTTGTGTTATTGGAACGCTTGTAGCTGCTGCTGCCGATGCCATTGCTATTCGTTGCATTTTTGGCAAGCACATCCTCACGTGCACGCTTTAAAAGCATCTGGGTGTTAGCATATCAGCCAAAAGCACATACACGGGATGACAGCCACAAACAAAGAAATATGTAACATGAAACGGGTAACAGAGTTAACAATTAACGATTGATTAGTAGGTAACAAGCAAAAGTTTATGAATACAAAAGCTAAAGCGTTTTAGTCCAAACCCAACAAAAGAGAGTCTGATGGATTAACCTATGGTTAATAACAACTCTTTAATCTAAATATAACGTTATTAAGGTTAAATTTACAAATCTTTTACGAACGACGATAGGGTCATTACCCACTTAAGGTTAGTTAACCATTACATGCTTCAGATTTTGTTCCAGTCTTTTCCAATGAGTACGCACCTGAACTTTTTTGTACGGTTCCGATTGTAGAACACCAACAACTGGGGCTGGCACAGAGTTCAACTTTGACGTAGGACGCGGTGGCGAAGTTCTAGAAACTGGCGCTGCACTTGCAAGGGCAGCAGGTGAAACATCTGTATGCTTCTGGCGTCGGGCTGATGTTGGAGATTTTTGCTGATGCTGATGCTGCTGTTGTTGAGTGACCTTTGTCGATTTCGCTGTTGTGGAGAGGCCGCCAGCGCTGCGCATCTGTGCTGACAAACGCGTTTGGCCATGGGAATTAGAGTTTGTATAGTTATGGGAATTTTGATGGGAAGATTGATGATTGTGTTGGGCCAACTGTTTGCCCATGACCAGCTTGTCCTTGTACAGTTCGACCTCCTCCAGCCAGGATTCGTGAAAGTCTAAGATCTCGATGCCCTTGCCACGCGACGAGTTATGTCGCGAATTTTCCTTTGTTGCCGAGGCTGAAGCATTGCCCATGACTGCTCCAGCGCCTGGTGTCGAATGATGTATTGGACGCATCGTTGTTGCCGTTGTCCTTTTCTCCGTTGTGATTTGTGCCATATAGGGGGGGTTTTCTACAGTTAATTTTGGATAACTGCAAAATATGTGCACGAAAATATATTAATTTAACAAATGACAATCACAAAATGTTGTTTGTTGTTTGGATTATGTGATAATGCGCGCCTTATTACTTCTGCTCGATGCTGATGCTGCTGCTGCTGCCGCAAATTGTCAATGGCTGCTATTTTCGACATGGCACAGCACCAAGATCAACGCCTTGTGTCCCTCGCTCCCCACACCCCACATCCCACATCTCCCCCCTCGCTCTTTCTATGTCTTGTCTTACTCTCAAACAATGCGTCGCTCTATTCGTCGTTGTCGTCTGCTGGTCTCGTTAATCGACTATTAGTTTAGCATTCGACTCAATGGAATCAAGATCGCTGGGCGGTGGCCAAAAAAAGAAGCACAAAAAACTTAACAAAAAAAAAATGAAAAATAGAACTACACTTTGCACCTTTTCAAATTAAATGCTTTTGACTGCAGCCCGCGTAAATTTTGTGTTGTTGCTGCTGCTGCTGTTGGTTGTTGTTGCTGTTGCGCACCCGGCGTGGCGCTGTTTTTTGGAGTTCGCGTGAAAAACATACAAACCCAGACTTACCTTTTATATTAACACCTGTACAAATAATTTAGTTAGTAATGAAGGCCAAGTAAACCGAAAAAGTGTCTGCGTTTAATTTGAGTGAGTACTAGATTTATTTAAAATAATTTTATTATTTTCAAACAAAAAGCCGTACATACTATTCACAACAACAAAACCTAACAAAACTAAGTGACCGAACGTCAAGCGACGTCAAAACGCCAAAAATACCAATACTAAATTACTAAACAATCGAGAAAAGCAGTGTGACCATGTAGCAGTTCTGCCTATGGCAAGTGCTGCCAAGCACATTTATGGCGTTTAAGCGCGCGATTGAATTGAAAATGTGTATGAGCAAAGCATCTTAAGATCTTGAAATAAAGAGTACCAGTTACATTTAATAATAATTGATTGAGGAGATAAATAAATATTAAATTTTAGCTTTCTTATGCTTGGTCGAAAAGGCAAAGCCGTAAGTGCTGCCTAACAAACATCACAAAAGATCCATTAAAAGCTTATAAGCGAGATTAAAAAAGGCAAATTCGTTCACAAGTTTTGCCAACAAACAATTTCTTAGTCATTAATCGCGAATTTAAATAAAGATGCTGATAGAATTCATGTTTGATCATAAATAAATCCCACAACATTTTAATCAAAAGTCAATTTATCAGCCAAACGCAATCATGTCATCGTTTATATGTCAAATTGATGAGACGTTAGTATTGTTTTAGGTTCCAAGCATATAAATCAAACTAGAAATGACCCAAGAGTCCACTACCTGTACACACACACACACACATCAGCACTCACACACATGGCGGTCCGACCTACATGAGTGTAACGAATGCTCAGATCAAATGCCGCTCATGTTGTTGATGAAGCCATCAACGTTTCAATTTATACACCTTCCACTGCTTGTTTCTTTTTGTTATTTTTTTTTTATTGATTCTGATGTACAAAGTGATTTATCGCAGATCCTGCGGCAAAACCACACACAAAACTCAAAAGCACTGCAGAAGAACCGCACGATGCGGCAAACCGAAAGAGAGAGAGAGAGAGAGAGAAACGATATGAATCTGTCGATAAGTTGTGGCTGTGACGGCGGCTTTATAAGCGTTTAAACGGCACTCAAGGCACCGCCTACGAAAACGTCAACACCATGGTCCAAAGAGCGGTCCAAAAACCCTGTCCAACAACTGGCTTCGATGATGAACTTATCTTCATCTCGAAAATTGTTTAACGTGTTCTTGTTTGCCGTCTTGTTGGCCATCCGTCCATCCGTCTATCTGCCTGTCAGACATTTTGCGGTGCAGTGGCTGAACGGATGGCAGATGTAGATATGACCATGTGCCTAATCCAGTAGCTGTCGCAGCTCCTGCTCCTCTCTCTCTCTTTCTCACTCTCCGTGTGTGGCAAACGACCAATCCTGCAAGCCAGCTCATAGTCAGTCCTCACATCTTTGAAGATTTGGTTTAGTGTGCGATAAGCGCGTTGCTTGTTTATTAAATATTATTAATTAACACATTATGCTCATAATTAATGGCATGTCTCAAGTTTCTTCTCAGTAACTTGTTGAAATAACTTATGATGCTTAAAATACTTGTACTTATATACAAATATACAATAATAATATATACAATATAATATAATACAATTTTGCAGCAATCAAAATATTTGAACAAAACATTTAATAATTCAGCTTCAGCTTTGACGGCACACCTTTATTTGTGAAAATCGCGACGCTTGTTTAATAAATATTATTAATTAATACATTGTGCTCATAATTAAAGGCATATCAACATAAGGGCGGAGTCTATTTCTCTCTCTCTCTTTCTCTCTTTCTTTAAGTTTAGAGTTTCATGTTGCCTTTCGCTTCGCTTTTCTTCTGTCATTGTGAAGGCGGCGGCATTTGAGAAAAAAAAAATATCAAATTTCTAATGTGAAATGCAATTAATTTTGCACAATGCACTTTGTATTCCATTTGGCTTGGCTATATATATATATATATATATATTTATATAACTAATTCGGCTCTATTCATTGGATACCAATCGGAGAACATGTGTGTGCTTTGGGTACCGCTTCTCTGTTCGTTCTTTTTGTCTTGCTTTCGTTAAGCCTTTTGCTATTTTCGGCACCTTTTGGTTAACCCGAGATGCTTGAAAAGGATTCGAACGCTCCTTTTTTGATCATCGCACATTGATTAGAGCTCAATTTACACACAGTTCAATGTTCAATGTTCAGTGTTCAGTGTTCAGTGTTCAAGGTGTGTGTGCCTAAGACGAAACTGAGCTGAGCCTCACTTTACCATTATTCAATTACAAAAGGTTACTCATAAATCTATATGGCTGATTTGCACCCCCTACCCCATACTTATACTCATACTCACATATGGTTTCGATCTAATCGGCTTGTGTGTGTGTTACGTAATAAAGAAGGCATTTTGCCAGGTGAACAACCCATCCATACCGAAGATCATATCGTTTCTTATACAATACTCTTTCTTTTTTCTTTGGGTGTTTTTTGCGAGTTTTTCATGTTCTCAAAGGTGTAAAATTGGGCATATCTTTTACTTAATCGGATGTTCATACAAAAGCAGATGTGTGAGTTCAAAAGAGTCAAAGGTGTTGTTATAATCTTAAGTTAAGGAATCCTTTACAGCAGTTCAAGGATTGGAACCGAATTCCCGATTATTAAGCATAAAAGCCCACCAAAAATTCAATTTTAGTTCATTTGAATCAAACTAAACAAATTGCTTCATATAAATTTCCAATTCATTTCAAGCGACGCCTTCAAAAACATTAAACTAAAAAGCTAACCATATATAGCGAAAAAGAGACTGTCTCAACTCCATTCCCAATATTCATGATTAGATTTTTAGTTACCTTAACGTGTTCAAAATAAAAAAAAAGAGAAAAAACAACAACACACATAAAATAGTTGCTGTCTACGAGTCAGTCGTATAAACTTAATCGGCAGCTAAGTCGACAATTAATTTTATAGCTTATTTTGTTTTCATGCTGTCCATATAAAAAGCCCATAAGCTCCATATCCACCTTCTCTCTCGCTCTTTCTCTCACTCTTTCGCTGGTATTTCACTGTGACGGCGGTTAAATAAAATTGAAAATTTATGGTCGTTATGGGTGAGGCATTAAAAAAGAAAGAACGAAGTTAAAACAGGGTAGCTCTCACTCTCTCTCTCTCTCTTTCTCTCTCACTCTCTCTCTCTCTCTTTTTGGAGCTGATTGCCAAAAGGACTGTCAGATTGGGTCTACCTTCAGCTTCTGCGAAATTTTAGAGAAGCTGTTGATGAGGCAATTTTGACGATGACAACAAACGTTGCGAATTGCTTGGGATACACTAACGAAAAGGGGTATTTAGGTTAAGTTATTACTTGAGTAATTTATGAAAAAAGATTTGTTAAAGAAACAGCATCAAAAGATTGATTTTCATAGTCAAAACTATCTCTCGATCTATTTAGCTAACTTAAGTAACGTTTGAAAAAAAGATTTGTTCCATAAACAGCATCAGGAGTTTCAAATCTATCTATCCATTTATTGAACTAACTTAAGTAACGTATGAAAAAAGATTTATTCTAGTTTTTATTCTCAAATCTATCTATCCATCTATTCGACTAACTATGTGAACTCTGTTTAGAATGAAGCTTTAGTAAAGAAACTTTAAAATTAAGTATTCCTTAGTAAATACAGCTTGATATTATAGAATCAGCAAGATCAGACCTACTATACCATCAAATAATGAGTTTTTGTATAAAAATCTTTCTTTTGTAGTAATTAAACTGAACAGTTTTCTAAACTTCAAGTTTCTAAAAAGAGCATCTAAATATTCAACTTGCCAATTTATTTTTTTTTGTATTTTTAACTCTTTCAACTTGTTCAAGTCTTCGTGTGCTTCTCATCTGGTAGCTTGTTTGACGTTGATAATTTGGCAAAAAAAAATGTTCATACACACATACAAAGTATATAAAATAAAAAAAAATTCAATATTTTGACAGCATTGTGTGCTGGGTTATAGAACTGGGCATTAATTTGCTGCCAGATGATGCGCTCAATGTGCAATCGACATTGACGTCAAGGCAACTAACCAAAGGAAACTTGCCACGTGACACGCGTGTGTGTTGGTTGTGATTTGAATGTTTGGGGGTGGGGTGTAGGTGGGGTGGGTATTGGGGTGGTGTAACTTTTAAGTAAGTGTTCTGCTTTTTGAGTTTCGGCTTGTCAGCAAATTATATAACTGGGCGCATTGTGAACGCAGCAGCTGGGCGCTGAAAGACGCTCTATTACACACACACACATTCACACACGCACATAGTTAACCAAATGGTAGTTAACCATTTAAAAAACTTGGTTGCCGTTGCCGAACAACACCACCAACTCGCAACCACCCACAAGTGTCCCCCATGCTGTCCGGTTTCGTGAGCAATTTCAATTTAATTTCAGGTTTTAAAACCATGAATTATGAAGTAAAACGCTCCTTCTTCCGCCTTCGTTTATTGGGTAGCGTCTTTAACGCTGAACACTCATCCTTATTATATATGTACTCGGAGGGGCCTTGCATGTAATTATATAGTATGGATAGTATGTGGCATTGCTTTGCGGTTCGAACAGCACGATTTGTTTTCCACAAAGTTAGTTTTCACTGTCGCATGTTTGTACACAAATTGCGAGTATTTCTTTCACTATTCTATTCTATACTCACTTCAAAGTTTAATGTTCCTTTCGAAATGATTTCATTTAGTATTTATATGTGTGTGTGTTTGTGTGTGTGTGTGAGTTGTGGATGCGGATGCGCCAACTCAATACTTTTTGTTGTATATAATTATTATAAATATTTGCTATTGAATTGCGGTTCTGCATTCGGAAAACTTATTGTCAGTTGCAGCTGTCAGGAAATTACATCGGAATGTTATTATATACATATATATAAAAGTTTATTATATATTAACTTAAGTGTATCACTTCCGTATTTACATTGACAAAAGCTTCCGTTCAAAAAAGGGTTTCTTTAAGCATTCAAAACTTAATTTGTATGCAAATCTTTGATATTTATTTTGATTATTAAATCATTTTAAATATTTTTAAAAATTAATTTTATTTTTATTCAACAAAAGAAGTCGGTTGAAAGACGCTTTAAAAGTGATTTTTGAAAGAAAAACATTTCAAAATATTGCGATCGATTTTTGCTACTGTTCCAAATAAAAAACATCACAATAAAGTTTTTGACAAAATATTTGAATTGTGATTCAAAAAAACGTGTTCCTCGTTAAATCTGCAAAACAATTCTAATTTGTTGAATACAACAATAAAAACAAGAAAGTCAACTAGATTAGCCAACATACTCAGACCATATAGACTAAACAAGTATCTGGAAAAGAGGTGGGGAGGGGGGGGGGGGCTTTCCCCATTCCAAGGACTGTCGTTGCTTTGACAAATTTATGTGGCTTTTATTGGCAAACGAATTTATAATTATAACTGTAAATAATAAACATATTTATTGTCTCGTATCACATCGTATAACTTGCGTTGTCATCACAGCCGCAAAGTCTGCTAAAAAATAAAAACCAGATGGAATCCAAATAGACACAAAAAGATAAAACATGAAAGACAACAGTTTGGAATTCATATGAATAACAAATCTATATAAAACAAGTGGGAAAGTGTGAATGAAGTTAGTTTGACTAGGCGATGCCCTGTAAAAGAATGATTGAGGTTATGTATAAGCTAACGATATAATATTTAATAAAAAAAAGGTATAAATGCTCCATCTTAAACTTTTTTGTTAAGAATTTTTCATGAAATTGTGTTTTAAACTGGAAATACAGTTTTAATATAGATGTTAATCCATGACTTATAAGGTATTGCATTTAGTAATCGGTTGAGCTTTGAGGGAGTTATCCTACCCAGCTGTTAACGAACATTTGTACAGGGTATAGCTGTTGCCACATGCACCTAGGCCTAAGCTTCCACAGCAGCTATTTATTTAAATACCGCTAGGCTGCAATATAACGAGCAAAAACATCAATAGAGAAAGAGGAAAGAAAAGAATGGGTCAGAAGAGATTGCGAAACGAAGTTCGGTTACCGCAATTTGTGCATAAAAATAATATTCATCGTTATCGTTATTAACTTATGTTGTTTTGTGCTAATGCCCCTGACTCCAGCTCCACTGTGTCGACTGTTGACTGTTGAGTGTTGAGAGTTGAGAGAATCTGTAAACTAAAGACTCGAGACTCGAGAGACTCGAAGTCAGAGCCAACAACAGTTGGCAACTAAATGCGCTAATCCGCGTGTTGTCAACTTCATTAGCCGATAAACACGCCGACACATTAAATTGCTGGCCCCTACGGAGAGTCACAGAGAAAGAAAGAAAGAAAGAGGAAAAGAGAGAGAGAGAGAGAGAGAGAGAGCTTCCAGGACGGAAGGCATAACGAAGACTTCGTCGTCGGCACTTTTGCATTTGAAGTTGCCAACGAAAAATCGCTGCCACTTGAATTTTTAATGCCCATAAATAGTATGGCTGAGGGCAAATGGAGGATGCACTGCAGCAGTGCACTGGTTATTAGCTCCTCCAAGCCAAAGCCAAGCCAAGCCAGCTGACTTTGACACTTGGCAAATGTTGGGAGCTGCGTTCAAGTATTCTAGCCAACAGTTTGGACCAACAGCAACAACAACAGAGACTTGGCAAAATTCCCAAATGAAAGTTCACAAATAAAATACGATGGCTTAGCTTTTGTGTACAACTTCCCCACCGACCCCTTCTAGCTCATTGTGCCCCTTCTCGCATTAAGTTTTCAAGCTGCTGCTGCACTGAAAGAAAAATTGCAACTGAATTTATGAATTGCATAATGAGTTAAGAGGGTAAAAAATGTTTATAATCAAGAATTCGCATGCTAGAAAAAATATTTTATTTATTATAATGCCGAAAACTACTTAAATGTAGGTAAAATATATTGTTAAGGTGTAAATATTTAAGGTTTTGTATTTTTTATTACCCAAAATGTCGTTTTAAAAGTAAGGCAGCTTTATATTAAATGATACTTTATCACGTCAAGTTTGATATAGTTTTTCTGAGTGTATTGGCCGCTGTCGTCAGGTGTGTAATTCGATATCTTTGCTCTTTAATCCCGCATCCCAATCGCCAGCCATTCGTTTGTGTGCGCGATTTATGTACTACATTTGTATTTCACCAGCCAAGCGGGGATCGAAAAAAGGGCCAAAGAATGGGGAGAACGGCGGGAACGGGTGTAGGGGGGGAAGGCCATCCGGCCAGGACACAAGTTGGCTGGCAGCGCATCCTGCGCCACTAAACAATAATTATGACAACAAAAAAGAGCTTAATTTGGTTCTTGTAAATACAACACAAAAAGCAGCCACAAATCGGAGCTTTCATTGGATTTTGGGTACACAGAATCTCGGCATGAAGATTAGGGGGCAATTATTGCTTCACACGGAACTGAAGTTCGGTGGGTTTTCGTGTTTTGGCTTTCCAGTTTTGACTGAACAACAACAATATAAATATATTTGAGGGCAGCAGAGACTGACTGACATTAACCTGAAGTTTGCCTGAACTAAGCGCCGGTATAGAATGTCCTTACTTAGAATTCTAAATTTAAAAGATCTCAATACAAAAGCAAAGCATAGGTAGAAAAAAAAGTACTGCAGGTGTGTAGAAGTAAAAGCAAAGTCTGGATATAAATCAAGACGTTTAAGACTTATAATTTTGCTATGCAAACTATATTTTGAATTGGTTTAAAAAGAAGTTTTTCAAAATTGTAATTAACCTAGAAATGTGTTTTCTACACACTTTCAAAGTGTGACGTCCGTCCCGTACACCGACGTCATGGTAAAGGCCCCAATTGTAGTAGTAATTACTACTTAAGAGCCAGCATTAACGCTATCACTTACACATGTCACATGCTTTTCGAGCATTACGTCGTAACAATGGGCGTCAGGCGATACCAGATTATGATGATGATGATGATGATGTGGGATATTGTTGAGTGTGTTTCGGGTAACCAAAATATATATGTATATATATATGTGTATTACGAACTGAGTACAACAAAATAACAGCCTCATCATCATCTTGAACGGGTAACAAAAAAATCACAAAAATCATACAAAAAAAAATAAAAAGAAGTTAAATACTTGGCTTTTGTATGTGATGCTGGAAACAGAAACTGAAGTTGGGGGTCTCTGTGGACTCATCATCAAACAAACTTACAACAAACAGTTCACAAAGATGTGTGGTAGGGGGTAGTGTGGGGGATGGGATGGTAGCGGGGTCAGTAAGCTGGCAAAACCTTCGCACACGGCGGCTGCGGCATATTGATTAATGGATCAAAGTCTTTTGACACGAGCTATTTTGGTAAGAAATCCTTTGTTGATCTTAACACAAACACACAAACACACACACACACACACACATATATATACACAACGATCACGTCAAGACGTTTTAGTTGGGGTTTCTTTTTGTTGTTGTTGTATTTTCAGTTCGTTATTCAATAAATTTTCAATTTTGACTGATTGTGAGTGGAATAAGGTCGTTTTTGCCGTCGAGACGTTCGTCATTCAGTCATTCAGGCAGTCAGGCAATCGTTGTCGGTGCGTTATGATGTACTATATGTTTATATATGAAGCACCCATTCAATGTATGAGTGTATGAGTGTGCGTGTGTGTGTGTGTGTGTGTGAGTTTTGTGGGGGTGTTTGGTTGTGTGTGCGTGTATTGATGTGGTTGCGCTTTTTAACTTTCAAGCAGTTGTTATTGTTATTGTTATTGTTGTTGTCGTTGTTGTAATTCTTTGCTGGTGTGTTTTGTGTTATTATTATGATTGTTGTTATTGTATTATTGAATTGTTTGGGCCAAAGCACTTGGAAACCAATGTTTGCGGCACAGTGTGACAAACATTGATAAGTACTGTAGTAACTTAAAAATACAAAGAGAATTCGAAAGACCTAAATATAGACCTAGAACACAATTTAAAGGGTAAAGCTCAACTTTTGTAAGAAAAAATATTTCTAGTAAGAAATACAGTCAGAGATAGCATACATTGTATGCATTTCACATTGTTTTAGAAAATGTTAAACAAAAAAATGAAATGATTATTTTAGCTTAGTTATTTTTTAAACTAAATGTTTTATTCACACACAAATCAAATCATAGTCGCTTGCTTTAACTTAAACTCAATTTTTAATGGCAGTTGTCCCACTGTGCCTTAGAGGAGTAGTAGTAGTAGTATGTCTGGTATGCGACTATGACTGTGCCATCATCCATTATCATTAGGATGCCTGAAACGCCACACACTTGTGTTACAATACGAATACAACTACAAACATCACGCTTTACTGCTCTTGTTGTTGTGCCGTGGGGGGTGGGGGGTAGGGTGATTGGAGGAGACAACCGTGGACTGCTGCTTGAACGTATTTGTTTACAAACGCCAACGATTCAAGTAGTACGGAATGTTTTAACATTCGGCGCGAGCTACAGAAACAACTAATGGGTAATTATTAAAAGAGAGCATAATTAAAAATATATATCCTGTATTAACTGATTATTTAACTGATTATAAATGATACACAACTTGTTAAATCTGTTTAGAAAATGTTTGAAACCTTGTTTTTCCAATACTTTCTTATTAAAATTATATGTTCTTAAAGTCCAAACTTTGAACAACAGTTCTAGATATAATCTAGATATAGTTTCAATCTCTTCTTTAGTTAAAGATGTGTTCTCACCTTGTTAAAATTACTTAAAACTTTCAACTGCAACTTCAAGATATGTTATTTGCATTCTAAGTACCTTATACCCTTCGATTTCTCTCTGTACAGGGTATACTAACGGCTGGCCATAGCAGCGGCGGCCATTGTGTGACTAAATGGAGCTGCACACACACACACACACACACACATACAGTTATACCGATTTTGGGCTTGTGTTGGTGATCAGTGTGAAACGGTCTGCGAAGATGGATTTCTTTTCTTATTTTCCACACACAATTCTTCTGCTTCTACAACAACAACAACAAGAACAAAAACTGCTACCCCTGCCACTGCCCCAGGCAAGCAGCCAGCACACACAAAGCCAAAGAAGTTGTTTTGTTGTGGCAAGCATTGTTGTTGTGATCAAAGCGGCTTCGCGCGCCAAATGATACTCGTATTGAGAGTGTATATACACACATACTATACTATGGAGTGTAAATCGGAGGAGTATGAGTTGTACTTTTTTCTGTTGTTGTATGTTAAACTTGTTGTTGTTGTATTAAATTGTAATAACTCATGGAAAGACTACAAACAACACATTTTTTTGGAGCCTAAGCTTGACCAGCCACAAAACAAAACAGCAACAGCAACAGCAACACCAAACATTATAAATGCTGCTGCTGCTGCAGCTGTTAACCGTTAGAAACTATTGTATTGCCACGCGTTGCCCCCTATGGAATTCTGGTAGCAAGCAAACAATTGATTACGCCGAATGCGGTTACTGCTACAACAACCAGAAACAACTAAAACTACACGCCCATTACCCATGGGGCCGTCAATCCAAAACCCAAAACCCAAAAAAAGTCATCGCAGTTATGTGGAACAGTGTCTTGGCCAAATTTGATTGATTGCTGCAGTTGCTGTTGCTGCTGTTGCTGCTTCTACAGGCTGTCAACACGATTTGGACAACAAACAGAACAGAACACAACAAATGAAATGCGCATACGTCAAAAAACTGGCCCACAATTGCAGCCATTTCAACAAACAGTTGAAACAGGCCAGAACAGCAAAAAGCAGGCGGAGCTGCTGACAACAACCACAACAACAACAACAACTGCAACTGCAACACAAAAAGTGTCAGCTGGACATTGCACATGAACGAGGCCAGCAAAAAGCAAAAAGAAGAAGATCCAGTTGCTGCTGTTCCTGCTGCTACGACGGAAGCAACAATGAAAGGCACAGCCAGCCAGAAGGCAAATGTCCACTAAACGCAGCACGAACACAAATATGTCCACACTTTGCACTCAATTGTGTAGTTTCTTTTTTGATGTGTGTGTGTGTGTATGAATTTGGCAACTGGTAAGCTGTAAAAGAAATGCAAATTGTGTGTGTATACACTGAGAGATGAGTAGCTTACATTTGACGTTGAGTTATGAGTTCGGAAAGTTCTTTAAGTTAGTTTTTGCATAAATTTCGTGTGAAAATTATGTTTTAAACTGGAAATGCAGTATTATTATATATGTCATACCATGAATTTTGAGTTATGACTTCGAAAAGTTCTAACCCATCTTTAAGTTGATTACTTAGGGAAGAATTTTAACATGAATTTTGAGATATTAAATTTATACACAAAATCAAAGAGCATTCTTATAAAGGAAGGTATAACATAATACAATATTTATATTTTTTAAATGAAATTAAAATTCTTTAGCTTTAATTAAATAAAATTACTCGAAAAAGGTGTTAAGGTTTCTTAATATCTAAAGTATATTTGTTACAAACGATTATTAGTTGAAGTTTTCTTAGTTGTTTCAAACGAAAAGTGCTTTAATTACTTGCAAATTGTTTCCAGTGCACAATTGCAATGCTAATTTCTAGAAAGAAGCGAAGTAGGCTTAATGCAAACACACCCTTGACGGGAAGAGAAAACGGCTCAAACGGGGCAATTGATAAGCCAAATAAACTGTCAACAAATAAGACACAAATCAGCAACAATAAACATTCATTGTGCCACTGCAAAAAGAATCCAACCATGATGAATATATATGCATATATATATATGTATGTATGTATGTATGTACAGGGTTTGAGTCAGACAAATGATATCGTGTGGAATGTGTAGAGCATGGCATAAATGTCACTTCGAATGAGAATTTGCGCCCATGAGATGACGAACGCAGCATAGCGTGAAGTCAAGCCGAGAGTTACCCAGCCCAAAATACATAGTATATACTATATAGTATAAGAGAGTGAGAGAGAACGAAAACGAAGTTGCAACAAAAACGATACATCATCGAAAAGCAACAGGACTCGTCGTGGAATTGAAACGCCAGCAGCTTCAACTCTCTGTGTGTGTGTGTGTGTGTGTGTGTGTGTGTGTTGGGTGCTTTTGTGCGAAGTCAACATGATCTCATCTGTCATAGATCGATCGACCTGTTCAACAATGCCAACAAGAAAAAACTCGCATAGCGGGTCAGCATTTAACCGGGTAGCACCAGCAAAACACAAATATATATATATATATATATATACAAATAAATATAAAAACGCAGGAGGTTAAAACTCTACCGATCCCAACTCAGTTACCAAAAGGTTTACCTGATGAGCAGCGGGTGTTCAAAACAACCAAATGAATTTCACCCAAACAGCACACAGAATTCAATTCAAATTTGTTGTCGGAGATTAAAACACATTTGTTAATTTTAATATGTTTCAACATCGTTGCACAAATTGTGTTCTCTGACTTCCCCCATGATTTTAAAGGGGAGGAAGGTGAGGAAGGGCGGGAGTGGGGGGGGAGGAGAATTGTCACAGATAAGAGGTGTTTGCTGCTTATGTGTCGGTTATTAGATGGAAGATTATAGCCATCTATGTACGATATTTATGACAGCTATATCAACGCAGCTTGTCAACAACTGTGTGGGATTATTGTATTCAACATAGAGAGAAGTAGAAGGAGTGCGGGTTATTCCCAAAAACAGCTGGATAGCTATGATTTCATGGGAAGAATCGCAAAGCTAGCTGGAAACATGGAGTCATGAGAAAAGTGAATTAAGAAATAAATGGTATTAAGCTTTTAAGGAATAAAATAGCAAAGCTTAAAGCTGATCCGAAAGAAATTTACTGTAACCGGCAGATTGAGGAATGTAATGAAATCGTTTCCTTATTTCCTTTTTCATTCTCAAGTTTGGTTTTCTTTTTATTACTCACCTTTAAAGACTACTTAAGAAACTTCTAAAATATGTTATCAAAATCGTTTTCTCTTTAGCATAAACAACTCACACAATTCGTTTCTTATCATTAAGTAACATTTAAACAGTAAAATAAATAAGCTAACTGCATTTGAATGCCTCAAAAATCAAGAAGAAGTCACGCAGTAGCTAAATATTTGATACAAATTTAATAGAGCTCATTTGCATTTGAGATCGTGTTACGAAGAAGCTGGGCTGACTGCAAATGCAAATGGAATGCTGTGATATGCAATAGAATTAAGTGATAACTAAAGCTCCCAAACTTAAGAAGAAGCAGAAGAAGAAGAAGAAGAAGAAGGGAGAGAAGAATGTGAGATGGCATCCAGACTGGTAACATGCCGAGCTCATACTCATGACAATAATGCCAATCTACGACTTATGAAAGAAGTCTGAAAAACGAAGCTGAACGAATTGCATTTGTGGAGAGTCCACACAGAATGAGAGAACTTAAAAACTGGAACTGAACTGTTTGGCAACCACACTAAGAGAAAACAATAACTCTTTGTAGCAATCTACAAAAACATAAAGATTATTTTTCTTAATCTACGAAATTATTTTCTTAACTTACAATTAGAAAAAACTGTAAAGTTCCTTTGTGTTTTTTGTAAGTTTTTTGTTGTGGTTTTTTCTGAGTGTATTAACTGGTAACTGGCTACTACAAATCCATAATTATACGCGGCTGATGTCTTTATTAAAGCTGCAACAACATGTGGCAACAGTTGGCCAACTCTGGCCAACCTCAAAAAGGCCGACTAAGAACACAAACCGAACGATCGTCACATAATTCTGACTCACATATAAGCCAGCTATGTTGACAACGGCCAAAAGAAAAAGGGCACACAAACACACACATACGCATACAGAGAGAAAGAGACACCTGAAGATTAAGCTTGGTTATTTCTCTCTCGACATTTGTCCCATTATCACCACAGACAGCGGCAGCTTCCAACTGGCAACTACTTCCACCCCCCCTTCCACCAACCCCCACGAAAACGAATAAACGAACGAATCGACAACATTATAATAATACAGAGATACTACTATACTATATATGACTGTGTCCAGTCAAACAAATAACAACAACTAATAAGTTGCAGCGCAATCAAAGCGAATGCAAGCCGACAAAAGGCACCGCATTCAGAGCCCAAAAGATACAGATACAAATGCAAAATACATTGGATCGTGGTGTTGTTGCCCACGTGAGAAAAGGCCAGTCTCAAAGAGCTGCTTGTAAAATACAAACAACAACAAAATTATTATTTAAATTAACAATGACAATGACAACAACAGACAACCGAAATCGAACTGCAAACAACACGACACACGGAAGATGCTAACAAAACGACGAAAAGATACACTTCATATGGAGTAAGTTGCAAAATAGAGTGAATATTGTAAATATATTGAACAAATATATACAATATAATCTTTATCTATTTTCAAACATAATATCTTAAGAATAACGTTAACAAAATAACAAATCATTGGAAAAAGCTGATTTTTAAGGTCAATAAAGTTACAATATATACAAACCATACTTATAATCGAATGGTCTCGGTTCCGTTTTATTCAAATCTGTAAGATTATAGGAATAAATATTATATTTTCCGTATAGAATCTATTCAAATGTACAAACTTTCTAAGCATTTCAGTTTATTAGCTTTCATTACCTTTCAGTAGTTATTTCATGCCTTACTGAAGTATGAAGATGAATTAAGTGTCTTGAAATGCATGAAAATGTCACCAAACCCACTGCTCAACTTTCGATAGTGTATCGTTAGGTCTATTCAATATGAAATAATGGGTGCTACTATGATTTTGAATCGAACTCGAACTCTGACTCAAAGAAAACCTTCAATAAAAAAAAATCGAGCCCCAACTCCAAACGACAAACAGAGAAAAAGAGCCCCAGCTCCAGACTCATTAATGTGTATCTCAATTATTGAACACTATAAATATTTGGGCTACCTGTCGATATGGCCAAAAAGCCAGAGAACGATTTGGAGGCTACTTAAGGCCGAATCGGGACACATACACATACACATACACATACAAACGAAATTTAAATAAACTATGGACTCGCTGCGTCGGCTTGGCTTAATTTTTCTCTTTGATTTCTGGAAAAGTTGTTGTATATTTTATAATAAGCCTGCCTGCCTGACAGTGTATTTCTCATAATCATAAATATTTTCATGTATATATATTTTTTATTCGTATCGCCAATGCCCCGCGACGAGTTTTAATGCCACAAATGTCCGAAAGGTTTGAAATCTTTTATTATTATTATTATTATTGCTATCATTATGCTGGACGATCGATACGATCCATGTGCTGCATTCGACTAAATTATATAGATTGCGTTGACCGTTGATGCCGTTGATGATAATGCTGATGTGTTGATGAGGTGCCGCTTAGTTTTGATTCCGAATGCTCAATCTGTATCGATTTGAACGGGGTGACAACACGTTGACAACAGAAGGCTTCAGGCCTAAATGTTTCTCATTAAACGAAATTAACACAATAGGAAGTTAGATCAAATGCTTTTGGTTTGTATTTTTAATAGAAAGTCTTTGTTTAGTAAAGATGTTTGAGATAAAATTGATGTGATGAAGTGCATGGGAACTAATTTCAACTGAATTTATATTATATTCAAATATATTTATATATTTTTTCTTTCTTTGTCTTAGCTAAACAGTTTTACATACATTTTAGCTGGATTGTCAATCATCTCCTTTACCAAATGAAGTGTGCTCTCATCCTTCACACACTTCAACAAACACTAAACATTAAGCTAACCAAAAGTTAGAGCCAACATGTTGTTGTTGTTCGTTGTAATTGTAATCGTAACTGCTGTTGAGAGTTTGGGTGCCATAATGATGAATGTTATGCTATTCATATGTCTGAACTGAAACCGTAGCCGTGTTGTGTCCGTAAGCCGTAACCGAAAGCAAAACGGGGCAACGAGCCACATCATTAGCCAAGTAAGTGAGTAACCATGGAGCACACATACACACACTTGAGATTGCCACAGTTGAAGTTCATACTAAAAGGAGGACGCAACCTTTAGCCCAAGAAGCAAAGAACAAGAATATGTCTCTTTTGTGGCGGAGTCTCATGTGTCAAATTGAGTGTCAACTGGCAATTTGGGCTTGCTAGCAACTGGAAGCAACTGACACAAAAGTCAAGTGTCATGTTTATTATAAGCCTATTAAGTAAGCTTTAGGCCAAAAAAGTCCACCACTTACATATCGAAAGTTAGAAAGAAACGGAAAGAGAGATCAAAATGTATTTCGTCGTTTTGTGAAGCTATAGAAATAACCCATTTTTATGACATTTATAATCAGGAGTGCAAATGAAATGTTATTCCATTCCCTCTACCCCCTTTTCCTCACACACAGCTGCTCGTTTTTTTTTTTTTTGGACAAAGTCAAGCAGTCGAAAGGGGGCCGCTGCTGGTCGTGATCCTGCTGCTAGTCCTGTGGTTGGGCGTATCACATTTCAAAGCCTACTAATTTAACAATATTCTCATTAATGTGTACACAGGCGACACGACTCACAGGGATACACACACAATCAGTCGAATAATCCGCATTTTGTTACATTTGTTGAGATTTCTCTCGCTCTCCCCCTCTCCCTCTCCCTCTCTCTGTCTCTCTCGTTTTATTGTTTGCTGTTGTGCTGCTGTGTTTGTTGTACTGATTTCAACAGATATGAACAAGGAACAACATTCGATTGCGTTTCGGGGTGGCTTCTTGTTGTTGTGTTTGTGTTGAATATTAGAAAATCGTTACAAATTTTTCAATTCTACCCCATTCCAAATTGTATTTATTGTTTCGATGTTTCATTTCATTTTGCCTATCTGTCTGTCTGTCTGTCTGTGTTTGTCAGTCGTCGCTTGTTGTTGTTTGAGCAAGTTTGCGTATAAATATTATATATGTATTTGCACAGCAGCTTATCAAAGATCGTAACTCGATACATTTCCTACTACACATACTATATTCCAGTTATGCAACTTATGAAAAGTTCCCTACTAACAACAGAGAGGGTCGCACGAGCGAACTGAGTTTTAAATACCTGAGCGATATCAGATTGAAGTATTATGTTCTATAATCGCCTATGCAATTGTTTGTCAGACTCAAAGATAGAGAGACGAAGAGAGAGAGAGAGATATAGGGGGGTGGGGGTTGTAGTGGAGAGAAATAGAGTGTATATTAAGTACTAGAACTGCCATGATATCTTCCATTGTGATAAGGCGTGCCTGGCAAAATGTGGTCAGCTATTTAATTGTTGTAGGCAAAACTATGCAAATTAGTTGATGCACGGAAAGGGTAATACAAAAAGAGAGAGAGACGGAAAGAGAGAGGTTAGAGAGACAGAGAGAGAGAGATAGAGAGAGTGATTTAAAACCTAAGTGAAAAGTTTGCCATGCAGGAAAAATTAAGTGTGTCTGACTTGAAGCTTCTTCAAATTAAGATCACATTAGCTAAAAAATCTAAATAAAAATACGAATCTTATAGCTAAACCATACTACAGAGATGTATATATATATATATATATATATATTTATATATATACAAAGAATATCTTGGAAAATATCTGTTTTTCTACTAACTTTATTTTTTTTTAGGTTTTTTAAAGCAAACTTGTTATAAAAGTCCTTGAAAGTTCAACAGAAATATTTTCATAGGTTTCTGTATGCCGCCGTGGGGCAACCACACCTTGCAACACACTTAATACACTACACTACTTATAGTTTGCATGTTGCAAGCATACAATGTTGCACTTGTTTATATCTGTATTATTATAATTCTGTTCTCCTTTTTTTTTTTGTGTAACATTTGAAAATATATATTTTCAATTAAAATTGAACGTGATTGAAAATCATGAAAGTGCGAAGTGGCAAAAACCAATTTCTCAGCACAGTCAGCGATAATTGTGCTGTGCCCCAAAACTACTTATGATTCGGATTCGGTGTGTATGTAAGTGTGTGTGTGTGTGTGTGTGGATTGTGTGTTGCACACAGCGTTTTGTTGCCTGTTGTGGGATGCGCGCTGCCAAATGCGAGTGCGTATAATACAAAACTTTATTTATGGCCAAGACAACTTGCAACAGCAACAGCAGCAACATCAGCCACCGATTTGCGAATTTGCAACAACACAATTTTCGCTTGCAACAAATGAGAGTGTAAATTTGCGTGTAAACACTCGGCTCACCCGCTGACATTTGCCCATAGTTGAGACGTTCCCATCTCTCCCTCTTTGTCCCCCCCCCCCCCACCCCCACGTCCCACACCATCACCATTTGAATACGATTCGTGCCGGCAACTAGACGGCAACTGCAACAGCAGCAGCAGCAGCAGCAGCTACTCCAACTCTGACTTTCAACTGCAACTCCATGTTGGACTCCCTCCCCTCCGACTCCGATTCCAAATACGATTCCGACGGTAGTCGCTGTGCTTTTTGAAGGCGCATGCGCGCACACTGCGCATAAATTTATCGTATTGCATATAAATTATATATATAAGGCAATATCACCAGATCACCAGAGCAACACAACTTACCCACACTACAGAGAATGCGAAAGAGAGAGATAGATGAAAATGTGACTGTAAATATGTCTCAGTTGTAATACTCTTACTTTGGTTATTTCCATTGGTTTACAGATCTTGTAGATACTATTTAAAAATTAAAATGTAAATATATTAATATTTGTTCTATGAAAAAAAAAAAGTTATATTTTTAATATAGTTTTTCTTAAGATAAAGTGTTAATCATACCCAAAAAAAAATAACAATCATAATAATATTGATAACTTTCCTTAAAATATATTCATTTTTTAAGACTTACGATAAAAAATCCTTGGGGAAAATATTCCTTAAGCTTAGTTCAGCAATTTAGACATATTACATCATAAATCTAACATTTTTAGAGAAATTAATAGTTTAAAAAATATATCTTATGTGGAAATATGTTTTTTTTAGGAAAGTCAAGATTATTCCTTTGAAAGCAAATGTTTTTTCTATATAAGAGTATTCATATTTTCGTTAATTTGCATTAAGTAGCTATTCCTTTCTATATATCTTGCTTTGAAGTATGTTGACATTTGCCCATAGTTGAGACGTTCCCCTTCTTTTTTTCCCCAAAAGTTTTTTCTATGTAACAGTATTCATATTTTTGTAAATTCGCATTAAGTAGCTCTCCCTTTCTATATATCTTGCTTTGGAAATATGTTTTTTTTAGAACTAAAAGATTATTTCTTCGAAAGCAAAAGTTTTCTCTATATAAGGGTATTCATATTTCAGTTAGTAGCTCTCCACCTCTCTCTCTCTCTCGTTTGGGAGCGGTTCGGTCTGAAGCTCCCCAGCTCCGCAGCTCCCGAGCTCTGGTTGGAGTTGGGAGACACTCGCTGAGGCTCAGTGATAAAAAGGAACTCAGCGTGTCGCCGCGGATGCGTTGATCATTCATTATTTAAGGATTGAAAAGTTAATTAACATTTTTTGCCCAGCCAGCAAAAAAAAATGCGTTCGCCAAGTTTTGTGGCTTGAACTTGTTGTTGTTGGCTTCACAGCGCGATTTACGAGAAGCAGTTGCCGACCAACAAGCCAACCAACAAACAGTTGGACAGTTGGCCAAGTTAGCTGCTTAGCCAAGTCTCATACACACCACTCAGAGAGTTAGGCCATTGCCATTGGACTCTGTGTGAAATTTGCAGTTTGAAAATTGTGAAAATTATTATTGATAATATTTTTGTTGCCAGGCACTTAACTGATCTGAACCGAGTGCAGCAAAACATATACGGCTAGGAGTGGGTAAGAGGGAAAAAGCGATTGCGAGTAGCATTTGGCCAAGTGCCAAGCAAATGTCTCAATTTGTTGACTCTTTGCATATGTTGCTAACAAAAAATGCAGTAGATAGATTCAGTAGCATTCTAAACGATGAATTCGATTTGTAAGCAAGCTTTGGAAATTGGTCATAGATCGATGAAGTTGGAAAGATTTGAAGTATAAAGATTGTTTTAAGAATATTCTTAAAGTTTAGTTAAATATTTTTTTATATGTTCTTGTTCTTCACCTCATTTTATATTATATATATATACATATGTAATACTCTTAACTATTTTCTCATTTCCAATAAACTCTCCTCAAAAACTTGATTTCTACTTCTTTCTCTCTCTCACTCTGCATATCCTTTCGTTATCCTTCAGAAAACTCTTCAAACTTAACTGTCACAAAGTTGAAAAACCTGCCTCAAGCTAAGTCAACAGTCATAAACTTCTCAACCATTTGTTGTTTGTCAGCTCGTGCGACCATGGGAAAAATCAACATTTACTAACAGTACATAAATCAAATACAGAGTTTTTTTCCCCACCCCTCCTCCTGCATCGCTGACAGTGTGACAGTAGCTGCAGCTAATCAAATGTGCAAATAACAAGCGAAGAGAGAAAAGAGAAATATTTGCCAAACTATCAGTTTTATAATTCGCACCTTGGCAATGTCAGGCAATTAAATTAATGTCTTAATCTGCGTTTATGGCAAACACCCCAAAAATCTTAAATACACAAACGAGAGACAGACAGATAGAGAGAGAGAGGGAAAGAGATATCCTCTACAAATCGCAAATTCTCAACTAAGCCCACTCGTTGCCCAAAAAAAAAAGGCCACTTGGATGTGGCAGCAGGCAAAAGTCAATAGAGCGTAATATAAATCCGTGTAATACGCAAAGATAGTGTGTGAGAGAGAGAGATAGAGAGGCAGTAAGAGTAAGAGGGATTGGAGGGTTAGAGGGGGGGATTGTGTGTAACATAGCATATGCGATGTTTCGTCTATAGTATACGCATATGCCCTGAAAATGGAAACCCCCTCGGGGTTGCTTGGCTGGTTTACACTTTTGGTCAGATTAAGACCTCAGCGCAGCATGGACAATATTACAAATATAAATATCCACACACACACACACACACACACGTACACCTATGTGTATGTGTGTAATGTCGTAGCGAATCACAACAGCAACAACAATCATATAGAAAAAAAATGAAAATAATGAAAAATATTAACAACTACCTCAACGTCAACGTCTCTTTAACAGTTATAAAGCTGAACTAATGCTAGCATAGAGAGGGGTAGGAGGCATGTTATGGGTAAGGGGTAAGAGGTGTATAACGGCAATCGGGCAAAACGTAAATCTCGCCTCACTATTTAGGGTGCGAAATTCCAAATATTATTTTATTTATTTGAATCTCAATGCGACTCCTGCTAAACAACTGAAACAAAAGTAAGTGTATGTGTGTTGTGTGTGTGTGTGTGTGCTAGTGTAAGTGTGTGTGTAAAATCAAAGAAAAACTTTCGAAAGAGCCGTCGGACAGCAGAAAACAAAACGCAAGCAAATCAAATGCAAGTCAAGTGGAAAACGCAAAGCCATAAGGTAAAGCAAGCAGTTTTTAAGGAACTAAAACAATGTGCACAGTGGTGCAGAAGTAGGAGAAAAAGTGCTTGAATACGTGTTAGGTAAATACGATTCGCAAGCGATAAAAGTTGATTTTTTAAAGAAGTAGATTGAGAATTTTAAGTAAATAAAAAGCACATATTAAAAATGGAGATATTTAAAAAGTTTTTAATAAAATTTCAGAAAAGAAACACTTTAAGGAGAGCAAAGAATACAAATTACTAAGCTCGACTAACTTTAAAAACATTAAATTAAATATAATTCTTCATTTATATAAGTCGTAGATTTTATTCAAATATGTTTTTTCTATTTTTAGGCTAACATTAAAAATTTTGTCTACGAATATATAGTTTGGGCTTATAACTTTACCATAATAAGTTTTACAGCATATTTATAGTCAAGATTTAGCATTACTACAAGTTCTGAAAAGTTTTAAGTACGTTAAACGCTTTCAAATCAGAAGCTTTGGCTCATCTAACCGCACTCAAGACAACCACGAGTGTTTGATAAACTTCATCCCACTGTGCATCTTGGAACTGTAGTGAAGCATGGCAGGCAAATAACAAAAAACCAACAACAGAAACGAAAAAACAAAAATAAATGCTGATGTGCATGATTGTGCGGAACTTATGAGGCGTCAAGCAAGCAGCAAACAGCAAACAGCAAGCAAGGACCCAGGACATACGGAAACAATAATCCATAAATGTAAACATCACGTCGACATTGCCAGTCAAAACCAACAACAAGGCGAAACAAGCGAAACGAACTCAAAGTTGGGTGGTTGGGTGGCTGGCAATGATGGCAAAGATGGAATGGGAGGTTGAGGCAGCAGCAACCAGTTTAATGTTGAGGCACAGAACGGCCATGTCGAAGCGCTTTCAGAGGAGGGAACGTTCAACGTTGTTGCAGGGTGCCGGTTGCCAGTTGCCGGGTGCCGGGTGCAAGCGTAGCTGATTTTGTTGTATTATAAACACAAATAAATAAAAGCGGCTGGCATCCTGCCCGAGTTATAAGCGAATAGAGCGAAACATAACATTTTCGATGCGAAAAATATATACACATATATATAGGAGAGTATAATGCGAATCTTTCATCCTGCGGCTGGGCAGCAACAATGGCTGCGACGACAGGCCAAGCTAAATGCGGCAACAATATAATAAAAAGGGTGCTCCGGCTAACAAAGAGAGCGAAAGGGAAAGGGAGATACCGAAAGAGAGAGGGAGAGATGAATGCACACACACACACACACACACACACATCACATAATTAGGAATGGCATTCTCCATTTCATTTAACCCGCGCAATGATTGTGATTTTTAGGGTGCCAGAAGATGAACTACCACCACCAAGAGCAGGCAGCACTACCACCAAATACTTTATATATATAGATCCTGGCCACAGTTGCCATTGTGCGTGGCTGTTTAAACGTGCTAAATATGGGAGTGTCCTTGTCATTTATATGTCGCAATGTCTGCTCCCGTTTTCCATGCCAGCTTTCTCTCTTCCCTTACCCTCCGGTACGCCGGTACGACTGTACGCCGGTACGGCATCCTGTGTCCTCTTCTCATGTGAATAAATATGGCAATAAATGAAATTAATACATTACGCCGTTTCCTTTTTCAGTTAGTTCCTTCGACAATTTGCTTGCTTGCTTTGCTTGTTTGTTGCCTCTTGTTGTTCACACGTTGCTCATGAATATTTAAACGTTATAGATTTTGATTTATGGTTCTTCTGCTGCTGTCCCAAACACATCTTCATCTCTCTCTCCATCTCTTCATCTTTCCATATATCTATTTATCTTTTGCAGGCGCCGTCGCTTGCTAAAAACAATAAAACATTTAAGGCGTTGCCCAACCGATTCATTTGCTGTCCCTTCCATCTCCCTCCACTCCACTCCACTCCACTCTACATTCCCTTTGCCCTACTCCTTTGCTTGGAGCACTGAGGCAGACAGTCGTTTGGGGTTTTTTTTTCTTAGGTCCATGAGGCAGGCGCGCGCGAATTTGCAAAACACAACACAACACAAGATTTCTGTGGCCATTGGCCAACGCTCAGGTATCCGATTCCCAATGCCACGACATGAGCAGCGACAACAGCAAACAACGCTGCTTGTTGTCGGCTCTTTGGAGGCGGCTCATTGGGGTTACAGTGTGGCAAGAGCGTAAGCTACCAATACAACTTTTACTATGCATAAAAATAAGTTTGAACTTTGTTATAGTTGATTTTATAATTTAATAAGTAAAACAAAAAATATACATAAGAACCTAGCAGATTAAACCTCATTAGCTATCGGTTCGTTTAACAATGTTTTCTGATATGTTTAATTGTTAATGTGGTACCACTGTGCATTGGATTGAAACGATGTACGGGTACACAAAAGCGCAGAACAAGCCAGTTGAGCGTAACATTAATTTAGTATCAAATTACGAAAATATTTTGCTAACAACAATTAGTTAACTCTCGTTAATTAACACGTCTTTAGTTTTGGGGGCAGCAACAACGCGAAATCTGTGTTGACAGCCGATGACGAAGATCGTATAAAACGAGCAACCGAGAGAGAGAGAGAGAGAGAAAGAGTAAAATTTAAAAGTCTCTCATTCTCGATTTGTAGCTTTTGGGTTTGTGCGACAACAAATGGTTGAATGTCTTGCAACTATTTAATTAAATCAATCGGGTCAAGTGGTAAATATTTTGACCCGCGTCTGATTAGTAAAAGTGGACAACGACAACTTGAAGATCTCTATCTCTCTCTCTCTCTCTCTCACTCACTCTTTCTCTCTTGCCCCAACCGCGCTACCTCATAGAATTCTGGGGGCAGCCTCAAATTCATTGGCTTAATTGAATGAATGGCGTTTTAAACGGGAAATTAAGTACACGACTTTCAACGAAAAGACTTGGGGCAGCTTCAGTTTGCTGTGGCAGTTCCAGGAGTTCAATTGTCAATTGAACGGAAGCGACAACCACGACGACGACGGCGAAGACGACGACGGCAACGTGGCAACTTTGAACTTTGCCTGCTGACTTCGACTTTAACTTGAAGTTGGACTTGCACTTGGACTAGTACTAGCTCTCTCTCTCTCTCTGTCTCTCTCTCTCTCGTTTTGGGATTTCTTGGGAAGCGCCGTTCAACATTTGTTTGCCCCCGCTGATGTGAGCCACTTGTGTGGCACATTCGACGGCTGCTAACAAGGTACTCGACTTGAAACAAAACTTGAACTCATAAAACCAAAGCAATCCAATCACCCCCAAGTTTGTAAGCTATGAGCAACAGCTAGGCAGGAAATAATCGAAGATTTAAATACCCTTATTGAAATTATCCTAAAAATCCTTTTTATATAGAAATATTTCTCAATAACATTTCCTGTTATAGAATTTTGATATATTTGTTGTGATAAATCTTTAGAGCTTACTTTAAAATATTTTGAAAATGTTATTTGAAGAATTATTTACTTAATTTAAATAAAGAATTATCGATAACACTTTGCTAAAGCGTTACACAATTTCTATTTTGTTTGTAATATCCTCTGTTAGAAGGTAATACCCTCTCTAGAACTATCTTTTTAAGTCCGGTCTAATATAAAAACATTTTTTTGCAATAAAGAATTATCGATAACACTTTGCCAAAGATCTAACGCGTTGTAAATATTGGAAGGTAAGGATTAAACCTTCCTCATGGCGTTACGCAATACCTAGCTTATTGGTATTACCCTTTGTAAGAGTATTCTACCGAAAAAAAAAAGACTCACCGATCAACTTTCAGCTGCCGCCCAAAAAGTCAACAAGGCAGCGACGTTCGATGCTCTGATGACTCCTGCGTATTGCACCCGGGGGGAAGGAAGGAAGGACCCGCGGCTGGCATTTGGCCGCGTCAAACACTTAACTGCAATAGGAAATCAGTCAATTGGAATCAATGAGTCCATTTCGACTGTTACCCAACAATACAAAACGATGCAAGCAGCATATTGAAACAATCAGTTTGTTTGCCGAACACACACACACACACACACACACACACATTTACACACAAGCCGCAAACTGAGTAGAAGAAGAAGAGTCGATGAGAGAAGGCAGGAAGTCAGAGTCCTTCTCTGGTCTCATATTCATGCGCCTTTTTAAGTGCTCAAGTGTTTTTATTTGAAAGCTTTCCCAGGAAATTACACACAAAAACAGCTGCAAGTGAATAAATTTCCCAGACAATTTCATAATTCAACCCCACAAGCAAAAAAATAAAGATTTCTTGTGCAATCTTAAGCCAATTTTGGTCTAAGAAAAATATTATTGCTCGTATTACCATTAAACATAAAATGGCCAAACAGCTGCCTTGGCTGAAAGATAATCTTAAGCCGCTTGTCAGATAGTATCCAATAGCCAAAGATCCCTTGACCTTTTGTGATGTTGCAACATGTTTAGATAAGTTGCAGTTTATTGAGCAATGCAAAGAATAGAACTGAAAACGTTTGCAATTTTCATCTGTTTGCCATTTTTTCTCTATTGGCCCTAATCTGGTGGCCAGTTGTTGTGGTTAGTGCAAGGAGTGAGTTATCCTTTAATGGGTTTCTTTTTTTTTTGGCAAAGGATGTTTTCTATAAGTAGTTCATTGAAATTTATATACGATAAATGATATGGCACTTTCTACTTAGACAAAAGACAAGTTGAATTACTCTAGGGCAGATTTTCTATCTGATTTTTTGGGATAATCAGACCACAAGATCAAAGGGTATTGAGTGAAAAAAATCTTATAATTATAGTTGTTATTTAACACGTGCTCAACAAAGCAAAACATTATTTAAAATTTATGTAATATTGTTGGAAAAGGTTTATATTTTGACTCATTGACTGTAATTGGTAAGATGATCGGATATTCATAAGAAAATATAATACATTTTACTCAAATTACTTTGATCTCGTGTTTTTTAATATTATAAAAAATATTTTTCATGTTTTTACATACTATAAAAAGAATTTTCAGGTTTTTAAATATTAAGAAAATGGTTTTTATGTTTTTAAATATTATAAAAAATATTTTTCATGTTTGTAAATATTATAAAAATATTTTTCATGTTTTTAAATATTATGAAAATTTTTTTCTAACATTTCTTAGTTGAATTTTCACTTATAAAATAAGTTTAAAACACATTTTAAAATATTCCTACATTAAAATTCTTAAATTCTTTAACAAAGTCATTGAACAAACTTTATTAAATGCATGCCAGAAGCAGGCATTAACATAATATAATTAAAAATTGGTCAGACATTAACTTTAACATTAACATTAAACTGAGCAACTACCTAAATGGTTGAGTTGCAGTCAGGGAATATCTTTTGTTTGACTTGTGGCCAGACTAAACTGTAATAATTGGATGAGTCGAGGCGGGCAGATGATAATGATGTATGTTGCACATGATAATGATGATGATTATGTATGATGATAAGTGTGACGACGCTTCACTGTGACTGTGACTGGCATGAAGAAATCATTTTCATTTTCATATTTTTTCTTTCTTTTTTTCGAAATTATAGCATGCACATCGATACACAACAAGCCGCAACTAAAGCGGCAAACGAACAATGGCTAAAGGCCAACGGCAGGGCTAGGGGGTAGAGGGTAGGTAGGGGGTTACGCTGTATAGAGAACGAGTGAGGTATTGGGTTAGGTAGATGTAAAGATGTCGACTAATGACGATAATTGCGCACCTCACATAAGTCGGCAACACATTCGGTTCTGTTCTGTTTTGTTTTGTTGTTGTTGTTGTTTTTTGTTTTTTTTTTGGTTAACCTGTCTGGCTATTCACTTAGGCCATAAACACAGACATTAACACCTGGTCTCTTGGACAGCAGCGGGGGGGTAGAGTGAGCACGCTGTGCAAGGGGTTTGGAGTTGGGGGTGTGGTGAGGTGAGGTGGGGAGCGGGGGGGTTAGTGTGACGTTTGCTGTAAAGGTGTTTTTCTCCTCTCTCTCACTCATTGTTATGGTAAACAGACAGTTTTACAGTCAGCTGCTGACCGCTGCTTAATTATAAACGCCGCACATGAGACAGAGACTTAATCTGGAGCGCGGAGGCAGCTGGACAATGGTCAATGGCTAAGAGTTGAGAGTGGTAGAGGGTGAAGGGAAAAGCGAAGAGTTGCTGTGCACTCAAAAAAATATATTTTAGAGAAAAGGAACAGAAATATTATCCTGTATGTTTTCTTATTACTCATTTACGCAAAAACTACTGAAAGGATTTGAATGAAACCTTACAATAATAAAGCTTATACATCAGAAGAACATATAGTTCATATATTTGAAAGATATTGCTCTCTGTCGTTTAACTCTGCTTGGTGAGTGACGAGTAACACAAAAGACAAACAGCAGTCAAATATTTTTCTTTTTGTGTACTCTTTGTAATGCCGCCGACAATTTAATCGTCTGCCGTCTCACGCCTTGCCACCTGCAACAGTTAAAGGCAACTGCCACTTGCGACTTGCGGCCACAATTGTTGGCCAAAATGCGCACCAGAGTTGCCAAACAAATTCTTTTGTTATTTAATTGTAACCAAATTATTTCCACACGCTTTTTTTCTTCGTTTTTCGTTTTTGGTTTTTTTTTTGTGCCGCTTTCCATTGTTCGAAGAGTGCGCGCCTCAGCCGCTATTGGTTCGCTGCCCGGGAAGGGGGGGCTGGTCAGCTTTTTAGCCATTCTTTGCGTTACGAGAGATCTTTATCTTTCGTTCAGTTTACAAAATTTTCGCTCCTAATGAGCGATTTTAAACATTGTTATTCATGACAGCCTCAAAAAATGTTCGCCGCTGTTGCCTTTTCATGTGGTTGGGTTCCATGACGACTCACACCACCCCCCCACACCTTTCCTACATGAAATTAAAGCGAGACGATGACGAACAGTTTGCTGTGGGTGTGTCTACCCCCCTCCCCTCCCTTCGCTCGTTCGTTGCAAGTTGAGGGCGTGACTTGGTTGGTAAGCGTGCAGCTTTTGGCAGTAATAACATTCCCCAGACATCAACATTATTGTTGCAGAATTACCTTTTTTGTCTAATTGCAGTGGCAACAATCTATTTGCATACAAGTTGCAAGCTCATAACAGCCTTGAGGCATGGCTTTTTTGGGGTGTGATATTTTCTGTGCTTCTTAAACTGTTGTTTCTGTCTCAAGAAAAAAAACTCTTTAGAATCTAAAACAAATAATTTCCGTATCCAGAATTTGATGGTTTAAGCATTAATTACTTGCAACGCGTTGAACTTATATTAATGTACAACTTCTGCAGCTTTAATGGGGCATAAAAAAACAAAAAAAAGTCTTTAGAAAGGTGTTGCATGGAACAAGGTGCAAGAACAGCTTTCCAATTCTCTCAAGTGCTTCAATAAACCCCCCATTGCTACTCTCCCTGTTTGAAGCCCTTACTTCCTTCTTGCTGTTTAGCTACTGGTTTTTATTATATTTATTTTTTTATTTTTTCCTGTTCTATGCCTCTGCAGCTTGAAAAGTTATTCACTTGCCGCTGTTGTTGCATGAATCATTTTTCGCATTGTGGCAGTGTGCAGGTTAATAAACTGTGCAGCTCACGAAGCAACAAGATCTTGCTGTTACTTTTGCTGTTGCTGTGTGTGTGTGTGTGTGTGTGTAATCTTTTCGCATCAACTTTCTTTGGATAGGCATGGCATGGTAACGGGGCGTATGTGTAATATATCGCATCCATCTCGTGGACAATTGTCGCCTGACATTTCACAGTTGCACATTTCAATTTAAACCAAAGCTTACAGACAACAATTGGCGACAATGCGACGCCAGTCGACATTTCAAGCATTTCTCTTTGATACCCTGTAAAACGAGTGTGCGAGAGAGAATATACTATGTTCAACGGCAGCAGATATATGAGAGTTATCCACATAGCCTAGTCCAAGAAAACTTTTTGTCAAATGGAAATGTTTTCGTTTTCATGCTTGATCAAACTTTATACAAAGATTCGTATATATCAAGTTACAGGGTATCTTTAAGGCAGTGTTTCTCAAAGTAAGAAACATGCTTGGAAGTTGACTCAATTGCTGAGAATGAGAATCAGAATGAGATTATCCAATTCAGTTAGTTAATGCGCGCAAATATATATATATATATATATACATATTATATATATACAAATAGTAGACATTGTAGAGGAGATACATAAGTTTACAGATGATTCGTCTTATCAGCGTCGTCGTCGTTGTTGTTGTTGTTGTTGTTGTTACATTTTCAATTGAATTTTGTAGCATCTGCATCTGTTTTGCCTGCTACTCAATTCCATTCAAGTTGCCAATTATGCGACCATTATTCAATCAAAGTAAATTTATTTGTTTGTCTCATTTCCACGTTTAACATCTCTGAACGAAACCAGCTCGAGAACGAACAGCTTACTTTCTGTTCTATCTTTCAATTTATTCGCCTTATGCGACGGATTATGTTTGTGTATAAACATTTCGAGTGAATTATCCTATATATGATGTCACTTCGAGTTGCCTCAATTGCCAGTTAAGCTGAATGCGTTCAACATCGCTCTCAAGTTTGTTTTACATGTTGAGGATTTCGATTTGGTCAAACAAGTTCAAGGAAACTTTTACTTAGCGCCAGTTTTCTTGTGGTTTAAGTTTTTTGTGTTGTGATTTATAAACCGCTGCGAGTTCGTGTAATGAAGATTCATCGTTGCCAAACAACTCTGGTGTCGCTGGTGGACAGTCAACTGATTAACTTGGATTGACTTATGTGGGTTATTGAGTGTTGACAACAAGATAACTTGTTTAGCACTAACATGAGAATAATGATGTTGTGTATTGAAGATTGAATTAAGTTGTGAATGAAATAATCAAAGAAATTGCATTTCTTATGCTCTTAACTCTTTCAATTAACTAAAAACGGTAGCATTTGAGTATTGTAATTCAAATCTATTTTCATTCCATTTGGCTGCACTTCTTCACAGATCAACGCCAACGCTGTCTGTCTTTGCTGTCTTTGGTGTTTAGCCCGCATTTCTCCAGTGACACACTCTCTTTGTAGGAAATTCAATTCCCATTCCCCACAACAACACCAACAACAACAACAACCACAACAACAACATAATGACAACTAGCAAAGTAAGTAAAAACAATTTGATCAACAGCAGCCGACTCGAGTTCCCCCTCATCTCATTATGTGTTGTTGCTGCTGCTGTTTGTTGTTGTTGGTTGTGGCGTGTGTGGGACATGCGCTAAAATTTTATTTGATTTGACACTTAACAGTGGCTTTTAGCGCGCAATTTTTTACAGTGCTGCCAATTGTATATGCATGTGTGTGTGTGTGTGTGTGCGACATTATTAAGGACTTCCTGTTGGAAGCTTTGTTGTCGCGACAACAGATTAATTGAACGCGCTGCAGTTCAATTGAGCTGGTTTAAAAAAAAAATAAATATGTCCACAAATTAAATTTGTATTAAAAATGTTGATTTTTGGTTTTCTTTTATTTCAATAGAATTTTCATTTGTTTTATTTATTATTGTGGTCTGCCTTCTAAAGTACATAATAATAATAATAATAATAATCATTATAATAATATAAATTAAATAGTGCTTAGTTTCAATTGCCTGCTGCGCTTAAGTATCGTTATCGTTATCGTTATCGCTATCGAAACACTCAGAACCTTTTGATTGTACCCAAATACCCTTGCAAAAAAGTCTTTACGAATAATTAAACGGTTAACTTATGATTCATTTGAAATAAGAAATTAAAAAATAATTCAAAGCCATTTAAGATTTTTTTTAAGCAATATTTTCCCATTTAAAACTTATATATGGTCTTCTTTTAAGTATTTAAAACATATATTCAGAATGCAACTTCTTATTCTACACAAAAATCAAGCTTTAAAAAATAAAATCTTTTCAAAAAAAACTTGAAATTGACTTTATTATTTATTTTCAAAGGTTTTGATTGAGTCAAAAAGGAAAAGCTTTCGAATGGCAGTAAAAAATCGTATATTGAAGAAAAAACTAAACAGTTTAAATATTTTTGGTTTTTCTTTCATTTATTTTTGAACTTTTGCAAAGGTATTTTAAAGTTCGGCTAGCCGAAGTTACAACTAGAGCTATCTATCTCGCTCTCTCTCTTTCTCGTTCTCTCTCTTATACTCTCTCTGTCTATTTACAAGCGTCTTGGCGCCTCAGTCGCGGCTGTTCCTATGTACAACGAATATACTTATACACTATACACTGCATACAGAATCGCATCCTTCAGCTATTGCGTGTAACAACTGTGACGGGTGAACGTGAATTTGCCTCACTGTGCGCCTGCTGCTGATGCTGTAGCTGCTGCTGCTGATGCTGCTGCTGCTGATGATGCTGTTCGAGCTGATGGTGAAGATTGGTTGGCGATGAGGGCGGTTGTCCCAGATGCGTCATATGTGGCTGTGGCGCCGGCGCTGTTGGCATCGCTGCTGCCGCACTCAGTTGTCGTTGATGTGCCGCTAAGGCAGCGGCTGCCGCATGTTGATGCAACAACTGTTGATACTGTAAACGCTGATAGAGCTCCTGACTGCTGGCCGGACTAACAAAAGGTGGAGCAGAAACGGCAGCCGCTGCTGCTGCTGCTGCTGCACCCGGATGACCAACCAGGCCGGGATTCTTTGGCGCAAAGGGATTGTAGCGCTGATACATGCTGGCGAGTAGACTGGGCGCCGCTTGAGGATATGTGAGGAACTGTCCGAATTGTGGATACGCTGCCAAGCCGGGAAACATTGGACCAATCAGAGAACGCTTAAAGGCCGCCAAGCGGGAGCGACTGGCAGCTGTGGTGCGCCGTCGCAGTTTACCCGTCGACCCACCAATAAAAACATCCTCGGCCGAGGGATCCAACATCCAATAGTTACCCTTGCCGGGATCATCATAGTGCCGCGGCACCTTGACGAAACATTTGTTCAGACTGAGATTGTGACGTATGGAGTTTTGCCAGCCCTGCTTGTTGTCCCGATAGTAGGGATGATTGGTCATTATGTACTCATAGATGCCATTCAGGGTTAAACGTTTCTCCTGACTTTGGCGAATGGCCATCATGATTAGGGCATTATAACTGTATGGTGGCTTCTCGTTGCCCTTTTTATCCTTGATGGGTTTGCCATCGGATGATTTCGTTTCCGAATCCCCATCGTTATCACAATCCACATCGTCATCGGGATCTGCTTCAGCATCTGCATCGGCATCGGCATCCACATCTGCATCCACATCCTCATCTTCGGCATCGTCGACAGGTGGCGCTGGTGACATGGATGTAACGTCCAAATCAGATTCCACATCGCTATCCGGCTCAGAGATCAGTGGTGAACTATTGTTGTTGTTGTTATTATTATTGTTAATGTTGTTGTTTTTGAACTTTTGCTGATGTTGCTGATGCTGTTCCCGCTGCTCATCATCCTCCTCTTCCTCCTCGTCCCGCTGCTGCTGTTCGTCATCCTGCTCCAGGGTTTCGGGCAATATGGCATTTATTGAGAAACTCGATTTCAGATGAGGCGTTCGCGCCATTTTCATCAGCAGCGTTGCCGGCGTCAAATTCAAATTCAGATTCAATGCGCCGACGGTATTTGGATGCAATTGCGTCTGTGGATGGTGTGTATGCTGATGTGGATGATGATGATGATGATGATGATGGTGTAGTTGATGTACTAGTTGATGCGCCTGATGATGTTGTTGTTGATGTGCATTGATTTCGTCAACGATTTTCACCATTTTTGCACTTTTCAATTATCTGATTATTGCTTGCTTATTGTTATTGCATGTTTATTATTATAATTGTTGTTGTTTTTATATTTAAATTGATATCACAAATAAGCAGCATATGCCTCCCACACACACACACACACACACGCGCGTCTTCAAATTGGATGCACGCTTTAAACGCTTCTTTAGCCGTTCAATAATTATAATCATACGCAACTATCGCTTCACACGTCCGCTGCGCTGTGGCGTTTTGTGTAGACTAAACAACGAGAATTCTGTTTAAATCAGAATCCAGTTTTGTGCCGTTCGCCTTTGGCTTATGCCGCCGCCAGACGACAATCAGCCAATGGCAGCTGTGGATGGCATTTAGCATTCGAACTCTTGCTCTCGCTCTCTCCGCGTTTCAGCGACTGTAGCGCGCTCGCTCACACACACACGTGTACAGATTTTTACCGATTCGTTGCTAATTGCTTATGACATGACACGAACGCCAGACCGAGGCATTGTTTTTGCTTTTATCGTTGATTGTCGTGTATGGTATGGGTTGTTGTCTGTCGGGAGGGGTGGAGGGGTGTTTAGGTTGTGAAAAATCGTCAGAGAGAGAGAGAGAGAGAGGGCACTCACACACACACTTTTAGCTTCGTTTGTGGGTTGCATTTTGATACGCCAGGTTTTTATTTATTTTTTTTTTTTGATTATTATTTTGCTCTTTTCGGAGCAGCTGCTGCCAGTTTATGTTACTCGTATTTGTTGTTGTTGTTGTTGTTGTTGTAGGTCTCTGTTTAATGGTTTTCGCACACACACACACACACACACACACACATACACACAGTTGACATTGTTAATTGTGTTGTGTTGTATTTGCCCCCTTTAAGCTTTGGCACAATTTACAGTTTATAATAAAACACGGACAAATGTGTTAAATGTTCTGTTTATGAACTGAAAACAGTGAAAACAAAAACAAAAAAAATATTTGTATGTGTTTCAATGTTTTTATAGCTTTGACAACACATAACACATAAATTAAATACTTAATATTAAATATTCAAATACAATAATTAAAAACCATTTAAAACGATTAAAATGTAAATATTTATTATATACATTTTTATATTTTTCTATTTATATATTTAATATATATATTTTATTTTTTATTTTACAAAATCTATAAGATTGAAGAATTTTCCTTTAATATTTAATAAATTGTTCTTACAATTCAATTTAGTGCAATTTCTTGCAATTAATTTGAAATTATTCGTGGAATCTTTTCTAAAATGCAACAGCTGTTGCAAATTGCAGGAGGTAAATGCTACCAAACAACAAAACAATAACAAATATTATCCTGTAATCATAGAAATTGGTAACGCTTATATGTGGGCGTTTACACGTGTGTGTGTGTGTGTGTGTGGTTTAAAGGACGAAGCGATCTGATTGGAGCTAAGAAAAAGACAGTTGCAAAAGGTAAAACACGTTTTAGCTTGCAACTTCAATACGATATGAAATCTAAGCAAACAATATAAAAATGCAGCGCACAACAAACAAAACTAAATGAAAATGTTTGCGACGCCATGTTGGGTCAGTTGTTGTTGTTGTTGTGTGGATTGTAGCTGTTGTTGTGCTTGATACAACGGAATGCGGTCTGCTTGTGTGTGTGTGTGTGTGTGTGTGTGGTTAAAAATTATTGGACGTGCGCCTCGCTGTGTAGAGTTGGAGACATGCGCGCAAAAGCTTCACACACACACACACTCTCTCTCTCGCATCGCACACACGCTTAAGCTCTCCCACTCTATCTGTCTGTCTCACTCTCCTCTTGCTTAATGGGGGCCGCGGGTCAAAACAAAATGGCGCTCTAGCAAAGGCATTTTAATTGCTGGTCTTTACAAAAATGTTGTGAGTTGGTTGTTGCTGTTGCTGTTGCTGTTGTTGTTTGTATATTGTGTGTAATCGTATTTCAATTGAATATGTACATACTGACGAATATTTATAATTACCAACAACATTGTTTTGTAATTGTTTTAGTCATTTGCGTAACACTTTTGTAAGCTGATCATTTTATACCCCGTGCGCACATATTTTGGCCATGTAGGATATGATATTTAATGGATTTGTTTTGTTATAGTAAAGTATCTAAAGAAACTTTTCTTCTTGTTGCTGATTACGTTTGTATTTACTTAACTTAGCAAGCCTTATGTATTTCTCAATCATACTTCAGTATTAAGCTCTTCTCCATACTTCATTCAGTCAGAGTTTGACATTCAGATTTGTATGTAGACAGACACGAAATCCTAGTAAAAGTTTTTGAAATGCGTATACCAAATTATTTGAGTATTTGGCTCATTAGTTTTCTCGTTATGGTAAGTCTTAATAAAACTTTCTTCTCTAGCAAAACTATATATTATTAACCTTATATTTAGTTTACCGCACTGGTTATATGCAATGCAAAGTCTATAAACATTGGATTGCCCAAACAGTTGACAGTTGGCAATATAAAGAAAAATATGACAATTGCGTTGCCTAAATCGAAAGATGTCAGTGAAACGTCTATAAAGAAAAGAAAGAAAATTCGTGTGCCAAAATCGACAGTTGTCAATTTGTGGAACAAGTTTAAGCAGACTTCCAAAAAAGAATATCGTACAGAATTGGAATCCGGACTTGACTTTGTGGCCCAGACGCAAGCTGACAAACAAAACCATGTAGAAGGAGTAATACATTTTAAAAAACTAGAAGATATTAAAGCCCCTAAGGAACTAACCTTAGGGTTCAAAAAATATGAGAAAGGCGAAATGTTAGATACGTATTGGAACCGTACAATGGGTTTGTGGGTGGATACTCGCTTCGATCTTAAAAAAATCTGGTATCATCGACGCCAAGAAATCGATTTTCGAGCCGCAGTAAATTATTATGATAGGTACGTAACATACAGATCAAGAAAAATGCCATATTTGAAATGACTAAATCGTCTACTATTATTATTATTATTAAGTTTAGACGCCGCAGTGCGATCACAGCATGCTATGACAAAAGTACTATTTACAATATACCCAGAGTTAGGAGTTGGAATTCAAAGGGAGTTGCGCGACGACAAAGAAATTACCATCCCATTTGGAACGATTTGAGACGTCAGATTTACGAAATTGGCAGAGCCAACGAATGTCATACACCGTTTATGCTTCAATGGCGGGAATATACGGAGTGCGCGGCAAGGCGAAATCAGAGACTCGAGTATTTAATACCCAAGTATCCATTATCTCAAATCGGCTACCATGGACAATTTTATAAGTAAAGCAACACAACTGTTTATGTGATATATATATATATATATATATATATATATGTTTCTTTATTAGAGTCTATGTCTTCTTGTTTTCACGATCAGGTTCAGACTGGCGCGCCTTCTCCTAACAGACCTTTTTGAGTCTAACATTATAAGTAGTGACCGATGAGTGTTAGTGGTGGCCTGCTATTCAGGATTTTGTTGTTATCGATCCCATGTGTATATCGAAAACGGGAAGAGTTATCGAAAATCGATAACAAATTTGTACTGCCTATGGACGGGCCCATGTGTATATCGAAAACGGGAAGAGTTAATGAAAATCGATAACAAACTTGTACTTCTTATGGACGGACGGACAGACAGACATGGCTATATAGACTCGGCTGTTGATGCTGATCAAGAATATATATATATATATACTTTATGTGGTCGGAAATGCTTCCTTCTGCCTGTTACATACTTTTGCATAAAACCCTTATGCCCTTTTTAAACATTTACAATGGCTTCAGGGTATAAAAATAACAAAAACAACAATAAACAAAATATCTCATTGACAAAAAGGACTGCAAATCAAACACGATCAACAAATACGAATACGATACAAAATGTCATAAAGTGAAACGTACGTGAAAACGGTTAGCGTAGTTTCACAAAACCGGGGGGCGAGAGTACTTAACTAATCGGCCAGATTTATAGCTGGCATTTAGTTTTGTTAGCTTTGTGTTATTCGTCGATACATTTCATATTTGAAAATAAATCCTTAACCCTTTTATCGTCACGACTGACTGACTGACTGACTGACCTGCACTACCGGGCTCTAGCTCAACCCGTTCGATGTTTGGTACGCCCACAGTCTGTCCTTCCGGGTAGCAACGGCTGCATTCCTTATTTTGATCAACTCAATGGCAGTTTAACCGCAGGATTAGCTTGTTTGTCCAACGGATCAACGCGATGCATGCAAACATACACTATCTACTGGCTACTGGCTACTGGCTACCTAAGCTCTGGTGATTTGAACTACCTAAAAGGGAGCTACCGCTGCTTAAAACTGGCTAACGGGTTAACTAGATCCGTTCACAGGACACACGGTGTATTGTGCGCTTCCGTTTGTTTACATTGTCTGTTTACATGTGGACGCGGGTACCTTTTTGTTTTTGCAAAACTCTCTATGCATACAGTAGCATACAGAGATTGGTCGCAAATTGATCTTACCTACGCCCAGGAACTCGCCTCGTACTTATCCAAAGTCCTTTCGCTGCTGGTTAACTCTTTTGCCAAGGATTAAATCCATAGTGTCTCTCCTTTTCTTTTTAAACTATCGCTATCGCTGTCACTCGATGGATTTGCGGACTTAGCTTAGCGCGTATTAATCTGATATTTCGTGGACCGTGTAGACCGTATTTGGTTGTGGAGTCGCATTTTTCAGCCTAATCGCCGTCGCTTAGCCATGCAAATATAATTTTTCAACATCGGCACGCGGGATTTGTCTCGATTTAAGCCAAAGGGTTAGAGTTTTAAGGGTTAACGGTTAACGGTTAAACCTCTTTTTCATCCTGACATCTGATTTCATTTAGCATGGACAACAGTTAAGAACTGTTTTCACTCTTTGCTCTCCTTTCTATAGGGGATTTCTTCTCGCCCCTGAGCTATCGAAAATTGGCTAAATTTTGTTAAAATCACGCGCAACAGCTTTTCCGGTCGTTGCAGGACAATGCAGGACAGCTTCTGGACACTGCCATCTCTCCCTCTCTCTTTGGCTCTTTCTCTTTTCTCCCCCCAAAAGAGACCACTTGTTATTGTTGTTATTATCGTGCGCTTCGTTTTGCAAATAAACAGCCAAACGAGTGTGCTACAAGTACAATCCTGGGTATGGATTATGGATTTCGGTATGATTGAGTCAAGGGTGCAGGGGTTGTACAAACAAAAAGAGAAAGGGGGGAAGGTTGCGTGAAGAGGCGGAGAGAGAGTTTTTCGAGGTTCAAGCGAGCGTATGGTTAACGACGGGTGGTTAACGGCAGGACAAAGCTTAAAAGCAGGCAATTTCTTAGGTTGGGTGACGGCTGAATACCCTGAAACTGAAACTGCTTAGCCATATCATTGAAATCACAAAAAAAGATTTGAGTTAAGTAGTATCTAGTGAAATTTAAATAAAAATCACGTTTCTTTAAATGTAGTTTAATTCTCTGGTGAAAATCATGACTAAAGCGCTCTTAACTTTTATTATCGGTTCAGTTTTGATAAAGTGCTGGTAATGAAAAGTGAAAACTCAGTTTCAAAGGGAAATGTTTTGACTGGAAATATTTTGTTCATGAATTTTGAGTAAATATTATTTTTTTGGTACCCAATTCTGGAGATCAAATCATAATAAAACCACAAACTTTTTCAAAATCGGTTCATTTTTGACAGGAAACTTTCACAAGATATTTTGTATAAAAACTTTATCTTTTAAAATCACAAGAATTAACTGATAGCGCATCAACTCTATTTGCAGTGTATACAAAAAGCCAGCTTTATCTACACCCACAAAAAAAAACTAACAAATAATAAGACACCCCTTTTATGTTTGTGCCCAACAACTTGTTAATTGTTGACAATGTGTTATAAACTGATTTACACGCATTTAACAAAAAAGAAACACTGCCAAAACTCACGCAGCGTCAACACCAACACCAACAAACAACAACAACAAATAGCATGAACATCGTTAGCGTCAACCGCTTAGATGTCATCGTTAGCTGATGTTGCTGCTGCTGGGAAAGTGAAATGCGAAAGGGAGTTGTATGTATGTAGTATGGGTAAAGTGAGAAGGTGGGGGGAAGGAGGAAAACTGGGAACTGGTCGCGTGTGCCACGCGAGGGTGGCAACTTAAAAGGGGCAAGCATGATTTGTGTTTGTGGTGTTGCGTTGTGGTGTTGTTAGTGTGTGCGTGTGTGTGTGTGTGTGTGTGTGTTAATGAACTGCATAACAATTAACAGCAACATCGAGCACAAATAAAGCGCAACAGTAGCTACAACTGCAGCAACTAAGAGTACACGGGTTGACTACAAAATACCCTGCAAGTAGATAAGTTCAACACCAACAAGCAAAAAATACTTTTTTTTTAACAGATAATCAATTCAATATTGGAGCGAGAATTGCTCTGGATACAGCTTTTATATCTTTTAGTCTTTTAAGTTTAATTTGTTAAGTTATTTGTAAAAAAAGTTCGTTTAAATAACTTTTTTGTTCAATAAAAATGAAGTATCTTTAAACTTTGATTCATTTCTTTAATATTTCCAGTAGTGGAAAACCTTTATTCAACTAGTAAACAAATTTACAACAAGCACTCAAAAGTAACGAAACCAAACACCTATCTTACCCACTTCAAATGCTTACAGGGTATAACAAGGGTTCGGTTGATGGGGCATAACTTAAAAGTCAACTGGCCACGCTTTGAGTTCCAATTGCGTTTTGTTTCCACTACTTGAACTAGAACTGCTGCGGGTTCATTTGCGGATTTATTGCTACATAATCGTACAACACAAAGAGAGAGAGAGAGAGAGAGAGAGATAGAGAGAGCGAGAGCGAAAGCGAGAGACTATTTGCTTGATTATGCTGGTTGCTGGTCAGTTTTGGTTCCATCATCATCAAACCACCAAGTTGATCCAAATCAATTTAATTGAGGTCCAGCTCTGTGTGTTGGCCCCTTAACCCAACTTAATTTGTCCAATGTGTTGGCAGTCAATGGTTGCTTAACTAGTATATCAGTGTGAAATCTGTCAAAAGACATGGGTTCTATCGTTCTTAAAGATCTGCAAAGGAAATGAGGTTAGCGAAAGAGCAATTGAAAAAAGGAAACTTTAAAAGCTGCAGTCAAAGAAGGTCGATTAAAAAGGTAATTGATAGAAGATTAAAGATTGAATTCCTACTATATATATGTTGCAATTAACTAAGCAATATCTCAAGTATATCAAGTGTACTAGATATATATATATATATAAGGACCTGCGTGTGGTACACTTGATATACTTGAGATATCTGTTAGTTAGTTAACTGCAACATCTGTAAATATTCACAGAAATGTCTCACAACAAGAGTTCATATATGTCAAACTTGTCAAACGAACATTATTATATATATATATGTTGCATGCATATAGTATATTCCCAACCAGTTGCAGTTGTCATTGTCAAGACCCAACTGAACTCACTTCCGTTTCCAACAAGTTCCCTTTACTCAATCAACTGTTTCAACTGTGGCGCGCGGGTCCAGTCATCCAATCTTCTTTTTTCTTTAACTTCAAGTGCATTATCATTATTCTTACTCATTCATAAGATCTTTTAATTGTGCGCGTATTTTCTCTTAAAAAACTACAACAATTTGCCAGCACTACTACTACTACTACTCCATACTATTCATTCATATTGCACACAGTCTGTCATACATTTATTTATTGTTTGTGAATTGGTTCCGTTCGAGAGGTCGCACCCAGTGTCACGAGTCCGAGTACGAGTACCAGTGTCAGGCTGAATGCCCCCTGATGATGCTGCCTGCCTGCCTGCCAGCGATCAATGTGTGGCGCGTAAATTAACTTAATTGAAATTCGGGTCAACAGAGAGGCCAAGATAATGAAAGAAACTAATTAAAGAGCAACTCTCGTCAGTCGCATAGAACATAGTATAGTAGTTCCACCTACCAAAAAAGTACACTTAACAAAAATAAATAATACTTTGGTTTAAGAAAATGTATTTGAACACAATTTTTAAGGCTTTAAGTGTGAAAGAAACATAAGAAATTCTTCAAAATTAACATAAGTAAAAATCTTTGATGATTTCTATTAATTAATTAAGAATATTTTTCTATTACCTCCTATCTACTATTAAAAGAAAACTGCCTTATACATTTTCAACTATTTATATAAAATTTTTAAAGCTTTAAGCGTTAAATGAATATAAGAAATACTTCAAAATTAACCTTATTGAAAATCTTTGAAGATTTATATTAATTAATAAAATATATTTTGAAACAAAATGTTATTTACTATTAAAAAAAACTGCTTAATAAATTTTCAACTATTTATAAAAACTTAAAATTTTGTTAAAATTTTATTTTTTCTATGATTTTAAAATATTGGAACTACTTTAACGAAAGTTTCTTAATAATTTATTCAAGTTAAACCAAATACAAGTACATATATATTTTTTCTAAGTGTATTCGAGTGGCAAAACAACCCACATGCTGGCGGTTTGTTTGTGTGTCGCTTAAAAATATTTTTTTCAAATATTTTCATCGCTGTCCAGCAACAATTTGATGAGGTTTGTTGTTGTTCATTGTTGTTGTTTGTATTGCCATTATTTGATTAGTATTTGTGCGTTCAATGGGCTAACAATTATTTTATTTTATTAATAAATATTTGAATGTATTGCCCTCATCTGAACTCAACTGAACTCAACTGAACTATTTGCTTTTAAGCTATGACCAAAAACTGGGCAACCGCCACACATTGCATTCAATTAAAAACACATTTTGTGGTCAATGTGTGGTCGCTGTGTTAATGGACTAGCAGGAGGAGGGGGGGCGGGGTGGTAGATGGTTGCCACCAACAGGGGAAGTGGGTGGGTGACACACAACAAGACGTTGCAAGGCTTCAATCTATATGACAACTTATCGATCGATCGACCGATCGATGGTGTCGAGATATTTAAATACGTTATTCAACTGCTTAGTGTCTGACAAGTAGGTCGAATTGCAAACAGTTTTGAACACATTAATCATTACTCATAAGTCATTATAGCCATGTCTGTCCGTCCGTCCGTCCGTCTGTATGAACTTGTCGATCTCAGGGACTATAAGAGCTGAAGACTCCAGATTTTGAACATAAGCTCGCCCAATCCCTAGGCAGTATAAGTTTGTTATCGAATTTCGATTAACTCATCCCGTTTCCGATATGCACATGTGATCGATAACAATAAAATCTTGAATTTGGCAAACTTTGAGACGGCATTTGAGACATTAGTCAAAATAATGACAATCTGTGAAGATTTTATTGAAATCGGTTAAGCAACACTGGAGGTATGGAACATTGAAGTTAAGCAAAGTATGCAGTAAGCGCGTATACACACACACACACATACATACTATCGTATAGTCGGGATTTCTCGACTAGAGCCTTCTTACTTGTTTTTCTTAAAAATCGAGTATAAATATTGAATATTTTTTATATTTTTTCTTGCCGTTTCAATTTCTTCCTTTTCTCAACCTACCTAACACATTAGCCTTTCTCTTCAACACATCTCATGCCTAAGAATGTTGTCTAGTCTATATATAGCGACACCAATTGTTAAAAACTTAGGCCTATCTATTATAAAAAAATCTCTAGACATATAGTACCAGCACCTTAAGAACACAATCCTTGCGAAACAATGCGACTAAAACCAAAACGCGTTTGGGTTTCAAAACTACAAGACAAAGCGAAGCAACTAACCGATCTATATATATGTACAATATGTATATAAAATATTTATGCCACACACCAAAGAAGCGAAAGAGAACGAAAGTAAGAAAGGGATAGCACAAATAATCTTAAGCCCTGGCCTGATGGGCTTGAATCATTAATGAAACTGGGCTTAGATTACAAGACAGAGACAACAAGCAAAGGATAAAGTTTCCTTCTAACTGTGTGTATGTGTGTGTCTCATCCTGGGGCAGACTAAATGTAGCAAAAAGTGTAACAAACGGCACACGTTGCATGCTACATGCTGCGCGCTCTGAAAGGTAAATAAAAGGTAATCAGCTTGTGCATCAGGACTAGCCGGAGTCTGGACAATTGTGTTACTTCTCCTGGCTGCTGCTGGTGCTGCTCTTTCGACAACGTAATCCCTGCACTTAACCCGGTGTAATAAGATAAGTAAGACAGATCCGTATTTCGGTTGCTTGCTTGCCGGCTTGCTTGTTGTCTTTGTAAATTGGCATGTCGAGCACTTAAGCCAATTCGCAAACTGGTTAAGAAACAACTCGATACGCGTGCTACCGTGTTTGAGTTTGAGTTTGAGTCCTGTGATACAGTTAAGCAAATCCTCGTGTATTTCAATCCTATTGAACCAATAATTTGACAATGCGCTCAAGCCTCAAACAATCGACAACAATCAATACAATCAAGCCACAAACCATCTTAGAGAGCGAAACTGCTTTAGCGACTTAGACTCTCTCTTTCTCTCTCGTTCTCTCTATCTTCGGGCTTAGGTAAGTGGATTCCGCTGCCCTGGATAAATGTTGAAAATGTGTTAAGTATATAATGCGCTCATCCAAAACGATTTCAATGACAAGCCAAGGCATTTTGTTAGCCTGGCCAACTCGACAAGCAACCAAAGACCAATCAAACAATGAACCGTTACCCTTACTCTACATATATGTTTACCTACTATACCTATTTCTGTATTTCAATCCAAAAATCCTTTTGTTTAATCGTACACAAAGTTTCAATATCTTAAGTCGGCGGCTAAGCATAGTTTGTATATGCAAAATATTGGATCGTCTATATATGGGATTTATGTGTGGGCCTGCAACAAGATTTAACTCTTGCTATTACCAAAGCCGTATATAAACCCCAAAATATCCGCACATACGAAACCTTACAACTGGACAACTGGGAAAGAGTGGAAGTAAAGCTGAAATGAGCAAAAGGATTGGGTTAAGGATAACTGTAATCAAAGATAGATTAATACATTAGTTAAATATATTCACTGGTTTTTTTTAATAAAAATAAATCCAAAAATCTTAGATCTATAAAATATGAAGACATGAAAAGGTTTAAGCAATAAGACAAAGGAGATATAAGCAAAATAATTATGTAAATCCTCTCGAACGACTTTAAAGTATATCAGTTTACCTTTTGGGGTTAAGCAAATCGTCAAGGTACTTAAATAATTACGATTCTTAGCACTCGTCAAGCATTAATCTGTCAACTGTTGACTTTAAACATTACACAACTGATCCAATTAATCCCCAACGATAAGCGTTTGCTCTACCCCCCTCCCCCACCAACCAGTTTGGTATCCCCCCACACCCGCTTGGCACCTTATAAAACTCTCAGCTAATCGTTTCAATAACATGATTTACCCAACACCAAACACAACAAACAACACCCAAAACACGGACGCACAATAATTTACAATTATTGAAAATGGATCCAAAAAAAAAGCAGAAAGAAAGAAAAGAGATGAAAATACGAGTATGATAATTGCTACCGATGCCATCGTTTACTCATGTTGGCCCCCATCCAGAACTAACGATGATATTAATTATCATTTTTGTTAACAAATCGATGGAGAAGATCAAGAGAAAGAGTGTAGAAAAAGAGAGTGAGAGAGAGAGAGAGAGAGGGAGAAAAGCGCAGTATTTATGATATGAGCAGGTCTTGTTATGCACCAAAGGAGAAGAACTTGTTGATGCCATCGATGTCTACGATTTGAATGATCATAATGATGTTAAGATGAGGATGTTGTTGTTATTGTTATTGTTGTTGCTGTTGATGCTCCGTTTTTCTCACATGTTTCACTCAAATGCGCACTTAAGATCAAAGCAACTGCCGGCATCTTTCTAACTTTGCTTTTCTTATACATTCTATACATATACGAAAATGAAGACATCAACATTTGGGTACCGAAACCGAAACACACACACACACACACACACACACACACATACATGCACATACAAAAACAGTTTGAGAAATTTACAACAACGCCTCTGATAGAGACAAAAAAGATGCACTACACTTGAACAAATGAACTGCAATAAGATTTTATTTAAGAATTGTTTGAAGAAAATATATATATTAAAAACATTTTATTAACAAATCTTGTATAGCTTATTTAAAATTTTATTTAATATTTTATTATTATTATGATTATTGTATTTTCTTTCTAGTAATCATTTTTCTTAGTGTAATCTTTGACTATTGTTGGTGCCCTTTTTTTTCTAGACATCTCATCTTTCACTTTTACCCAAGCATATTAGTTGAAAAATTGTATAACAAAAGTTAAGAAAAATTGCTGTATTTACAAACACACACACACGGACATTTGGGTGTGTGTGTGTAGGCAAATAGAAGTGTGCTGCTTAGACAATAGCCTGGCTGGAAGTGGACCCCAGCAAGGAGTCCAAAAGAGACGAAGACCGAATCGATCCAAAGGGATCACACAGTTGGGTTACCTGCCATGCGGCGCGGGGCACAGCTGGAGTTGTCACTGGGCATGTAAAGACCAAGAGAAATTGAGACAACATCGAACAACAAACAACAACACAACAACAACAATAACAAAGGAAACGATCGCCCTTTTTTGTTGTTTTTTTTTTGCTTTATTCTTCAAACAAATATTCATGTTTGCCGCCTAATTAAGTCATCAGGCAGCTAAAAGCAGCTAAAAAGGTAGCTTATAAAATCGAGAAAATGTAGCTAAACAAGAGGCAAAACATTTGAGCTAAAAGGTAGCTAACTTTTGTACGATTTTCAGCTGGAAAAAGCTCAAATTTGATCTTAAAGAAACTAGATTGTAAAGGAAACTTTAAAAATTCAAGAAATATTAATGTTATATTATGAAATGTGTTGCAAAAGTTATTCTTTTAGTTTTTGAGAAGTAAAGTTAAGCAGAATGTTGCTAAAAAGGAGTAAATTTAGCTTGAAAAAAGTTTAGATTGCTTAGCAAGGCTGAAAAAAACTTAAACTAATCAAATTTAAAGAGTTCAAGTAATTTTTTTGTAATTTAAAAGTTTTTTTATTTTTGGTTTTAAATATTTGTTAATGAATTTTACATATGTACATATTATTATATAAATTTTTGCTAATGTAGCCAAACTACAAGCCGCCATACTGTGTTGCAAGGCGGCGAGGCAGGAGGCAGGAGGCAGCCGATTGTTGCTGCGGCAGCTGCACAAGATCCTAGCCAGGAGCCTAGCCAGGCTAACCGGCTGTCCAGGCCGGAGGCGGCTTAACAAATTTTGTTTCGTTTTTGTGTGTTTTTGTTTCTTTTTACTAAATGCAACATTTAGAAGTCGAAAGTATGGGGGCGACTCCATTTGCGGCGGCTCAACCAAAAGCCTTGTCCCATTAAACCAAAACGCTGGGCGTGGCAAACGCCTTTGGAGGCACCTAACTGGCCGGAAACTTGCCAAAGAACTGCATGCGCTGAAAGAGTTCCGCATTCATATGGACACCAGGATAACCCTGAAGCTGAGGATGACCACCACCGTTGGGTGGACCCGGCTGATACTGCATCTGTGGCTGGCCATAGCCAGCGGCAGCGGCGGCAGCAGCCGCAGCAGCTGCAGCCTGATAGGCAGCGGGATTCATGCGTTGATAGAGTGCGGCGGCGGCAACGAAGGGCATGCCAGGATAGCCATAGCCAGCTGGAGGAGCACCATAGCCACCGGCTAGCATCGGATTAAAGATGGCCTGACGATAGGCGGCTAGACGAGTGCGACTGGCGCCCGGATTTTTGCGTCTAAGCTTGCCAGTGGTTTCACCAATGAACACCTCCTCGGCCGAGGGGTCAAGAATCCAGTAGTTGCCCTTGCCGGGATCATCATAGCTACGCGGAATTTTCGTAAAGCATTTGTTTAAGCTCAGATTGTGCCGGATGGAATTTTGCCAGCCACGCTTGTTGGCCTTGAAGTAGGGGAAGCGATTGATCAGATACTGATAGATTCCATTGAGGGTCAATCTCTGTTCGGGACTGTCCTGGATGGCCATCATGATGAGCGCATTGTAGCTGTATGGTGGCTTTTTGGTATCATTGCTGCCGGCGCTGGTTTTCTGTTTCTTGCTGGGATTGCTACACTGTTCACTCTCATCACTGTCCTCTTCGTCCAGCTCGATATCCTCATCATCGAATTCCTCCACATCCAATTTATCGTTGTGCTGCGACGAAAGCGATTCAGCCGCACTGCTCATTGGTGTACTGGTTCTTGAGGGACTATCAAAATCTTCGGATGCCGATAGTTCACCATCCGAGTTGGCATATGGATGATATGGATGATTGATTTGTGGTTCATGTTCATGTTTGATGACAGGTGCTATTGGTTTTTTAGCCAAGATGGCATCGATGGAGAAATTGCTTTTGAATTCCATTTCGCAGACACTTTTCACCATATTTGCAAAGTCTTCTTTTATATTTGTTCACAAAGAAACACGAATGAATAACTGTTACTGTTGTTGTTTCTGTTGTTGTGCACGTTGCGAAGCGTAACTCAATACTGACTCTACACAGCAGCAAGGCACGCTATTTATACGCAAGCCGCTCACGGAGAGAGCATAATCACGCACACAAGCGCAACCACCCCCATTGCGCTGACAGAGAGCGAGAGCGAGAGAGAGGAAGCGTGCGCAAGGTTAGGTAGCTGAGACTCCGCCTCTCGCTCAAACTGGTTTGTGCAGACCATTTTGTTCCACACACTCACTTGCCATCCACAGAGAGAGAGAGAGAGTTTGTTTGTTTGTATTTGTTTGTGTTGTCGTTGCTCGTGTTTGGGAACTTGTGGATGTTTATTTGCAGCCCTTTGCATGCATCGGCGTCAAAATATCCATTACATCCAATCCAAACAGGGGTTGTGCGCCACTCGCCATGTAGGCGTTTTACTGTTGTCTCACTTGCACGCACTCTCTCTCTCGATGTCTCTCGTGCTCTTTCACTCTTTGACAGTTGCTCCTTGTTTTGATGTGGCATATTGCATAGTTAATTGATACAATAATACAAAATATCAGCATCGCAAACAACAACAACAACAATAACAACAAATCCAATAACAAAGCCAGCAAAGAGAGCGCTTTAATCAAAAATGCAAGAAATTCGCGGAATATTTTGGCCATAATCCACTTGAGAAATTAGTTCAGTTTCAGTTTCAGTTGCTGGGATTTTGCGATCTCCCTCTTTGGGATTACTTGACAATCCACAATGGCTTAAACATTTTTGGCTGATTTTGCGCTGATTTGCAACAGCTCAATGGAGCTCAAGTGGCAGGTAATCCTGCCCGCACACCTCACAACTAAAGGGTTAAGCATGCCCAGCCAGGGATTTATTCTATTTTCGCGGCAGATTTATTAAATCGCATGCTTCTCAAGAATTTACTGTGGCCAGACATTGAGTTTGATTATCGATATATATATATATATATATATATGCCAAATGGATCCAAGTTAACATTTGGCATGCAAAACTTACTTAAAAGTAAGCTTGGGATAGGTTTTAGTTTAAAGTGACTTTTATGAGATTTGTTAGAGGTTTTCGAAAGATTTGCTTAACATGGCTAAGAATTATTTTGAAAGTAAATATTTGGAATTATGATTAAATCACTTATAAAATATTTGGAATTATGATTAAATCACTTATAAGAATTAAGATTAGAAACAGGTTTAAGATCTTAAACAAACATTAAACCATCTACTTAAAGTTAGATTAAGGACCAAGGAGTATTTTTGTAATCTAAAAAAATCATTGTAATTATTTTGTTTTAAGCAAAATGAAAGATATTTAAAGAAAGACAATCAAATATCAAGACGAGCTCGTTAATTAGTTAAGATATTGAATCCTTAGGCTTGATTGCAACTTCAAAACTATTTTTGATTACAAGTTCAAAGCCATATAAAACAGACTTAAACATAGATTTTGATAGATAGATAGAAAGATAGATAAATGGATAGATAAATAGATAGATAGACAAACTAAAAGATAGATTTTGATAGATAGATAGAAAGATAGCTAGATGGATAGATAAATAGATAGATAGACAAACTAAAAGATAGATTTTGATTGATAGATAGAAAGATAGATAGATACATATATGAATAGATATATAGATAGATAGATAAATAGATTGATAAATGGATAGATAGATAAAAGATAGATAATACCCGTAAAAAGCAGAATGAAAGATCACTTTTGAAAGATAGATAGATCGATAGATAGATAAATAGGTAGAAAGAAAGATAGATTGATAAGTAGATATACAGAAAACCAGCTGAAGTCAATCTATAACTCGTGAGGACTTAGCAAAGTTCAGTACTAATAATACTTAAGAGTTTTAATATTAACATTAAATCTTAATTGCTTAGCAACTTGTTGGACGCCAACTAACAAGCTGCAAAATGTTTGTGAACAGGAAATGTGAAAAGTTTTCAAAACTACCTGCAATACTATAAACTTTTGCTATAAAGCCCGGTCATAAAGCTAGGTCATAAAGCTGGGAAGATATACCTAGAAGTTAAGACCAGGATTCATTCAAATCTAGCGATTTATCAATAAAGCAAATAGATTTGCGAGGCTATAGCCAGAAACAATTGATACTACAGACACACATATGTAAAGGGATATAGTTTAGTTTCAGGTTTAAGATATCTCTTTGCACGCGATGCATACAAAATTTGGAAAAGGTTCTGAACAAAATCGAGCCCACACACTAGCGATCGATCATGTGCATTGTGCCATTCTTCACAGGCACAGTGGGACAAAAAGGCGCACACGAAGTGTTGCAAGCGCGACAAATGCAAAACGATAGAATGTGCAACGAATGTGCCACGGAATGTGCCTTATCAAAAAAGGACACACATCGACTATGCCATGTCCTGCTGTTGACAGGCAAAACGAGTCGAGTTTTGTGGAGAATCGAGAGAGAGAAAAACTGTTGACAGGCCCTCTCGCACATTACGATCAATTATGAGTCTCAATGAACACCAGCGGCGTAACGAAAGGGGAACTGAAAGTTTCTTTCTTCATTTTCCTTTTTCCCCCCGTGGTCGAATCTTGTGGCGTTAATTCAAAATTACATGCATATTGTTGTGTGTTCTACGTTCTACGTGGAATTTCGCCAATGCATGTTCAGGCGTGGCGGAAGATGCGTGAAGCTATAGCTTAAGTGTGGTCTGGCAATGAAACCATAATGTCAACCAACAGGCGGCCACATCATGTCCTGTCCAGCGTGGAGCAAACGTTGATCACCAATCAGTAACACATTCAAACTCGAAACTCTGCAAATTGAAACTAAAGAACGAAGAAAAAGTAACGCTGTAATATCCATGCAAATCTTAGCGATTTCCCACATTTGCAACAGGTAATGAAAGTTTCTCATTACAGATACTAAAGGTAGTTTTATGGTTGACTGATTGTCTCTAGAAATACTTTACAATATATTTGCAATGGTAGAATATTTTTTCCATCTCTAATTGAACATAAAATATGTATAAAAAAGTATCTATAATATTTTTATAATATTTTTCTATGACTTATTTTGATCTACTAAAACTTATTATAAAAAAACAACTAGAAAATAAATTGATAATTAATTGAACATAAAATATGCTTAAAAAAGTATCTATAATATTTTATTAATATTTTCTTATGACTTATTTTGGTCTACTAAAACTTGTTATAAAAAAACAATTAGAAAATATATATACAAGAATTTTAAATGCAGTTTAGTCTAAGAAAAATTCGATTGAAAGTTAACTACAAATTCTTAATTAGTAGAAATCTAAAAATCTATTATTTTTTTATGAATATTTTTTAATAAAACTACAGCTATAGCTGACCATATACGCCTGTGTGGGCGAGCATTTTTGAGGATCCTGTCGGCTTTGTGCCGTTTTGAAATCAATTAGTTTTGTCGCGGCTGTCAAAATGCGCCAGGATCAGGATGAACATACAAACACACACAAACACATACACACACAAACTAACACACACATCAGTAAATAGAAACAGCCATCGCCCACTAGATGTGTAAAAGTCGAAAAGTCGAAAAGTCATGGTTGCAACATGCTTAACTGCAGTTATTCAGTGGCAGTGCTAGTGCCAGTTGCATTTGCTGTTGCATTTGCAGTTGGCAGCAGGCGGCTACGTTCTTTTGAAGACCCCGACGACCCCGCTGGTCATGGCATTTTGCGAAAAAAAATTCCCAACTCAATTAGTTGAACTCTGCCCACGCCAAGTAAAAAAAAAAAGAACTAAAGAAAAGAAATTGTGGATGAACAAAAAAAAATGTTAAGAAGAGAAGCCGCTTTGGCCACAAAAGAGAAATGAAAATTCGAGGCGTTCAAATCTACATTTATCCCTCAGCCTCCTCCTCCTCCCCCTCCTGTGTTGCCGTCGAACGTCGTCGGGAACTAGTCTTTAAAGGTTTTTGGTTTCTTTCACTACGTTTTGTGTTTTAAGTTTGCCGACTGAGTGCATCATTATCATCGGCAATTGGACTACTGCGTCAAAGTGCGCTGCCTACTTTTTTTTCTTACCTTCTTTGTATACTCTACTCATAGGGTATGTGCATTTTGTGTAGTCAAGTGTGTAACGTATTGAGGCAGTGGATTATTAAGATGTAAGGTGTGTGTTCTTTTCATCAGAGATGTTATACGAGTTGATAAAGCAAAGTTAAGCTATCCATCTATCTTACTAACTATATGAACTCTGTTGGGTTTTAAGATATCTTGATGAAAGTTTACATACATCCGGGTTTATGCTGTAGGATGCTTATTTGTTGAAATCGTTGTTATTGAACTGTTTTGTCATATAGTTATCATACAAAAAATTAAACTATTGTGTGATAAGTATTTGTCATTATGTGAAAAACATTCATTATTGGCTTTAAACTATTTAATACGATCGTAACATATAAGAACCACAACACTTTGCAAGGGTATACAAACTTCCGCATGCCTAAAACAAATTTCCCTTGTCAATATGATTTTTTGTTGTTGTTGGTTTCTTATACTCCCCGCTCTATTGTTGGTGTACACGTACACAATATTTTGGGCAAAAAACAGACAACAAGTACCAACTACAAGTACAATAACAGTGGTAATAGTAAACTATGGCGCAAATTAATAGACAGTCATTTGAACATGTGTTATTGTTCTTGTTATTGTTCGTGTTGTTGTTGGTTGTTGGTTGTTGGTTTGTGCGTGCTGCCTGGCGTTGCTTTGATTGTTTTGTCAAGTTGTCTTAGATATCAAAGTGTTTCGCCGACTGGTGGCATGCAGAATGATGATAAAGATGTCCAATCTTCCTCACCCTCACCCTCTCGCTCTCCCTCTCCCTCTCTAATAACCCACAGCGCTGACGTCTTCATTGTCTCAACTTGACTTTCGGTCGATTTATTTTCTCAATTGTTCCTGCAAAAACAAATGCCCAACTAACAACATCAACCATATACACTCAAATATATATACATATACATATATATGCTTAAATTTGATTTGTCGAGCAAGTGCTCGTGGTTGTTGTTTTTGGGTTATGTGTTTTTGGTAGCTTCTCGCTTCGTTTGATCTTGTTGAATACTACTTGGACTTGATCTCCACATGAGCTGCATGTGTTGAGCATTTGAGATTTCTACTGTTTTCGAAACGATATGCAATCACAAGTGGACATTATCCAAAGACCATCAAGCATTATTCAATGTGGATATTAAATATTTTATAGCTAAATAAAATTTAACTTTAAATGCAGTTTAATTAAAGATGATAAGCACTGTCTAAAACTGAAATCCTTTTGAAAATCACTTCACTTTTGGCGAAGTTATGGCAGTGTAAAGTTTGGTTCAGAAACAATTTCTGATTTAAAAAAAATAAATAAATTTTATGTTAAAATAGCATTTCCAACTTTGAATGTAGACTTCTTAAAGATGTCTAAAACTGAAATCCTTTTGAAAATCAGTTCAGTTTTGACGAAGTTATGGTAGAGAATAGTTTCTTAAATCCACATAAAATTAAAATATATAGTAAAAAACATCAACAAAAAATTCATCAACCAATTTATATATCAACCTATGAACTAAAGACCATTAACCTATGTAAACATGTGTAGTATAATTTCATAAAAATGTTTGAACAATAAAAAAAAAAGATTTGCAAATCAAAAACGAGTACAAAAATATTCTTCTCATCTTATTTTGCAGCCATTTTTCCTTGAAACGGGGCTGAGCATAATGAAAATGTTTGCTACTAACGAGCAATTATCGCCGGCTCCCAGGCGTTATACCTTGCAACACACAGAGTCACCCACAGACAATGCACAACACACACACCACACACACACACATACACATACACAAACAAATCAAACACACACAAAAGAAGGAAGAAGAGAGAGAGAGCGAGGATAAGTAGTCAGCGTGTATATATCCTCATCAGTGAAATTTGTTACGCTTTGGGGGGGAGTCTGAAAAAAAGTGAACAGAAACATAGAGATACTGAAAAGCTGAAGAACAATTCGAATAGAGCAAGAGAGAGAGAGAGATAGTGAGAGAGCATTTTGTACATTTTGTTGTTAGCTGCATTGTTGGGACACAATGGATGAAAATATTTTCGTCCTGTTGTCAAATGATTGCATTTAATGTATCGAAATCTGTGTGACGAATCAATTTAACTCAGTTCGACCTTAGTTAAAGAGCATGTGAAGCGAAAAACTCATCAACCAGTTGCCTTTATAATTCGATCAACTCGCTATATATCTATGGTTCTGTTCTCGCTCTCTCTCTCTCTCTCTCTCTGCATCCTGTCTAGCATATGTTATCCCTGTACAACTTAATCAATAAGTTGCAGTCGCGAAATAACTTCATTTACTTCTGTGTTTTTTCGGTTATTGCCTTTTTTTTTGTCTGTGGTATTGATCAGTTACAGTTACAGTGGGTGTTGTCAGTTTTATGGCTGGAACGCGGCTGTGCCACCCTAATGCGGTTGTTAGCACGCATTGTTCCAGCAGCCATAAAGTGTTTAGTGAGCGGTTTATGTGGCATATAGTGTGAACGATTTAGCTAAGCATGCTATGCAGCTGTCCTTAAAGTAAGGAATTTAACTACTAATGTGGAGTATGGCGTTTGTAAAGTCTTAAGTACAGTTGTACCCACCTTAAATGTAGTCAGAAGTTGTTATAGAATGAAGCAGTTGGTTGTTTTCAATAGTTTTCTAAGTCATTTCTACACTATTAGATCTTCAAATACAAGAATTATAAGTTATAATAATAAAGAAGTAGATAATAATCGTTTAATTTGAAGATTTTCTTTGTTGACCATGTAAAAATCATTATCTAGAACAACAAAAACTTTTGAAGGTGGTTCCTTACCTCTTTATGGAAAGTCTTTGTGTTTCTAATGATTTTCCTATATTTAACATATTATATAGCTCTTTTTTTAAACAAAATCAACACTCGAAATAATTAATAATCCTTTCTTTTGAAAATTTGATTTTTTTTTAACATGTTAAAATAATTTTCTAGATAAAGTATAAAATAAAATATTGAAATACTTCTTATTCCTTTGGTGTAAAGTAAAAAAAATGCATCTTCTAATGATTTTCTTATATTTTTCCTATATATATCACATCCCTATAACATTTCTTCTCTCTTTCCTTTAAACACACAAGTATATTCGTAATTTCGATAATGTTTCCAAAGTTCTTGCAATAAATTAATAATTATATACAATGCCTTTGCAAATGATCTTTTATTTCGCCATAAACACTATCGAACACAGTTTTGGCCTTGATCTGTTTTACAGCCTCTGTAAATCTTTATAAAAACCTGCTGATGACTGCAATCCGAACAATCGGGCCAGCTGTTATCCTGTTCTGACACATCCTGTTGATGCATAAATTGACTGTTAAAGTTAATTGCTGTGTTAACACGTCCACACACACACACACACATACACACACACGCACGCACACAAAGAAAAAAGAACAACAATAACAAGCCACATTGCTCATTTCAATAAGCCTCAAAAGCCAAAAAAAAGAAAAATTCTTTAAGACTATTAACAAAAATCGACAACACAAAAACCCAAAAACGTTGCTAACAATCCGCTTAGTGTTCTTCTTCTTCTTTATTTGGGCTGTGTTGTGTGTTTTTTGGTTTTTGTTGTTATTGTTTCGTTTGGCGGAGCTCGTTTGGTGTTGGCTTATGGATCAGAGTCTGTCGATCAGGGCAGTTTTTAATATCCCCCCACCACCACCACCACCATCACCGCCACTTTTGCGTTCCTCTTTGATCCTGTGCATAAACATTTTGCACGCGCTGTAAATGTTGCTGCCTCTCTCTCTCTCTCTTTCGCTCTTATTCTTCGTTCTTTTTTTGTGTTTGATTGCGTGTGGATCAAGGATCGAAGCAACACATAAATCAAGGACACCCGCTGCGGCAACAAATGCACAAATCGTCCTTTCATTTGCGTTAGTCATCCAGCCAGATCCTCAACTTGATGTCTCTATAGAGAGCGCGATTGGGATAGGGAGACTTCAAGGCGTTCCGTTCCGTTCCGTTCGTTTCTTGTCGCTTGTCTTTAATTGAGTTGTTCTGACTTGCGGCTGCTTTCTTGTGCCGACAATAGTATGTGATAACAACAATACCATCAAAGTCAACCGATTTGGCCAAATGTGGCTTCTTTTCTTTGAGATCCTTTTTCACATTTTCCACCTTTTTTTCCATTTTATTTGTGGAACGGCTGCATTTTTCAGGTGACACATCTTTTGCTTTTATTACGTTAAACGTATTGTCTCATCTTTCGGCACGTTGGCAACAATACGTTTTGGACCTCGTGTTTAATGTCCTTGATGTTGTTGTCCTTGTCCCACTGTGCGGCGGTTGTCATCTTTGCCGCCTCCTAATGCCTGATAATGTTGTCAATTCAACATTCTACAAATCACTAGATTAGACAAAAATCACGCGAAAGAATTGTATCTTATTGGGCTAATGGAAGATTTTGGGTCTTTTCCAAAGCTTAAGCTGTCAATTTTGAGTTTTTTTAGGAGTTTTTATCATGGATACAACTGAAACGTGATGGAATTATCAGAATTGAAAGACAATCGAGTTGGAATTGGGAGATTTTGTCATTAACTGAAATTTATAATGTCTAAAGCTGTGATAAGTATTTGGTTCTTTGAGATATATCATAACAAAGCAGATGAAAAAATCCTATAAAACTCTTGCGAGCAAAGGGATAAGATGGGTATTATATATGATTAAAGATATTTTTACATTAGCTAAGACCTTGGAATCTTAATCATATAAATATTTAAAACAACTTTCACACTTTTACCCCTTACTATACAAAACTGTGTCAACACATTGAATATTGTACGTCAAACATTCAATTTATCATCAAAGAACTAGTTTAATCCTTTTGCATGTTTGGGATCACTAAAATCACACCTCGCCCTCCTTTCGCGCTGACATAATGACAAGTTGAAAGTGTCGTTTTGGTTGTCTTTTAGCTGGCGCAGGCGCTGACGACAAACGTCAAATCAATGACACTTTCTCATTAACGCCAAGGAGGCTGTGTGGATAGAGGGCGGCACACGAGATAGAGAGAGAGCGAGAGGAATAAAAAAGACAACGGCGCCGCCTGCCAGTTTGTAGCTAATGTCGGAAATCCGATACCAGCAGACCCGAAGACACGAAAACGACGACGAAGACGAAGACGAAACACACACATGTGACAAGTGAAGTGTTTAGGCGTGGACTGGAACGCGAAATATGGAAATGGAATTGGAATGGGGAATTGGGGAATGCAAACTGAAGTTAGTTGTGTGTGTGTGTGTGTGTGTGTGTGTGTGCGATGTGTGTTCGAATGTCGGTTAATTACAAAACACCAAAAACACTTGAGACGCGACCAATGTTTGTGGTTGGGGGTTGAGGGACACACTCAAATTTCAATTGCCGACAGAAGATCAAAGCGAAAATAAGTTCACTTAGAGAAATCTTTATTAAAACTAAAATCTGTACACATTGTGTTTTCTTTAAAAATATTTCTTAAGAATACTATTAAATACAAATATAAAATTACTAAAAAATATTAAATAAAACAAGGTGTTACAGAAATGTTTTTAGTGTAAATTAAGAAAGTTTTATGTAAAATGAAAATTATACTTCTTTTAGTTTACAGCAATTCTTTCCAATTTAAATTTTTAACTATCGTTTTTTTTTGTAATGTTCAAAAGTTGAGTCCCACAAAATTCAAATTGAAGTAAAACTTACTAAAAAAAAATTATTTCTTTAAGCAACTCGCATTTTAAAACCTATTTTCAGTAATTATTTCTACAAGTAAGAAAGAATCCTTGGTAATGGTAATGAAATGTTATTCGATTTCACATTTATGACAATAAACACCATAAACTTTTGTTGAGTGTAGAAACAAAGAAAACTTGTTGCATGTTTGCATTGCTTCACATAAAGATGGAAGTGGAGGACACATGTGTGTGTATTTTAGCCTCAGGTGTTTAGTTTTTGGCAACAACAAACACATATATCTATATAATTGAATTGAAAATCAAAAAGTGGATCTATTGTTATGGCTGCCGGCAGGACAACAACAGCGGCGGCAGCAGCAGCAGTAAGAGAAGAAGGTTAGTGTTAAATGCAAACGATTTGCACCAGCAGCGCACCAGAGGGAGCCCAAAAGAAGTGAGAGAGATTGGAATAGGAATAGATCCACAGCAAGAGATGAACGCACGACAGGATGCTGATGAGTTGTGAAAGGACATTGCGCCCGCTGTGGAACGCTGTGGAACGCTGTTGACGACAGACAGCAGGCTGAAACAGGACGAAAAACTCAGCTGCCGCTTGTCAGACTAGTTTGCAAGGTTGCAACTTTGCAGTTAGATATATATAGATAGATATGTCCTTGAGTCAAGTAGTGTCCTTGATGTGGCACATCGCATGATGTGGCCAACGTTAAATGGCATATTTTGGCCGTTGTGGGTTAACCGTTAGTTAATCCCAAAAATACGCACATTTAGCGACCAGTTTTTAAGTTTGTGGCCAGCATTTGACCTTGCCACAACACAACATACACACAAACTAGTATAAATAGAAATTGCACGCTGCGGATCCTGTCGCGCGTTGTTCTTTGGTCACAGTCATCATCCACGTCAACATCAACATCATCTGATCAGCTTTAGGGGCTTCTATCCTCAACAACTGCAAGCTGGGCAACAACCAAAATGCTCTCGGGGTTATTTTTTTCACAGCTCAGTGGCCCTGGCCAAATCAGTTTTTAATGGGGCACCGCAAAAGTAAATAATCGCACTCGGCATACAAACCAAAGCGTATATATTAACAGGTTGTGAATATACGAATAAAAGTTACCCTATAAATAGTTTTTAAGCAGATTAAAAATCTTAAAGCCAAATATTATTTGGCTTATGAGTAAAATTTTAGTCGAAATCAAAACGTATAGGGTGTTATGGTGTAGAAGAGTCGATGTACCACATTTTAGATCTGTTATGCTTAAGATGGATGAGTTTACATAGTTTGTTAAGTAAACAAGAAGATTATTATAGAACAAGTAAGAAGGCTCTAATCGAGGAATCCCGACTAGAAGATACCCTGAACCCTATACTTTACGCGTACACTCAGTGCCTGCAAGTATGTATGTGTGTGTGTGTAGTACGAGCATACTACATACTTTACTTAGCTTTAATGTTCCATATCTCCGGTGTTTCTCAACCGATTTCAATACAAATTTCATAAATTGTCATTATTTCGTCTAATGTTTCAAATGACATCTCAAAGCTTTGCAAATTCATGATTTTGTTGTTATCGATCCCATGTGTATATTGGAAACGGGAAAAGTTATCAAAAATCGAACACAAACTTATATTGCCTAGGTATTAGGGAGCTTATGTTCCAAATCTAGAGTCTGTAGCTCTTATAGTCTCAAAGATCGACGGACATGGCTATATCGACTCGAATATATATACTTTATGGTTCGGAGAAGCTTCCTTCTGCCTGTTACATATACAAATAGTTTTTTTCCTCGTTACAAACTACATTCTTAACATAATAATACCCGACACCTGCAGGCAACAGGGTATTTGAAGTAAAAAAGAAGTAGGAAAGGAAATTATAATAATAATAATAATAATAATAAAAAAAACCTCTTGTGTTGGTCAAATTCATTTCCACTTGATTACGTACAATGCTCAAATGTGTGTGCACCACAGAGTTGAACCGAACCGAACCGAACCCGTCCAACGGAGCCAAATAAAGTGGAAATCATTTAAATGGAATTAATGCTCGAACAAAACATACATGTGAAAACTATCGCTCGCAAATCAGTTATATCAAAGTCGCTCTAAACTGAGAAATCACTAGACTATATACAAGAAAATATTGCATATTGCCTTTCATTCATTTCATTTCGTTTCGTTTCGTTTCGATTCGAGTTGGGGTGTTTGGATTTTTTTTTTTATTTTGAACGTGAGTTGAAAAAATATTTATTTGATAGATTGGCAAAAAGGTAGAGGCCCAGCCCGTTAAGGGCGTGTTTTTGTATTGACTTTTAAGGCAGTGAAACAGCAAACAGAAAACAACTAAAGTTTAATGATCCCAAGTAATCGATCAGGTACTGTTTCCCCATATAAAACATGATTTTATAAAACTTTTGAAGCCATTTATCGGATGACATACGGATGACAAAAGAATTGTATGTATAAACTGTGTTTCGAACTTGAAAAGGATCAATTTATGTTAATATAGCATTTCCAACTTTGAATGTAGTTTTATGAAAGATGTTAAGCACTGTCTAAAACTGAAATCCTTTTGAAAATCAGTTCAGTTTTGACGAAGTTATGGTAGAAAACTGTTTCTAAAATCCACAAAATTTAATAAAATACAAAAATCTTAAGAAAAAACTCGTATATTGCACCTCAGACTATTAACTTATCATATATTACAGTACGAAATTTTTAAGAGGACCTTCGTATAAAAACGATTTACTTTTTGAGAGTTCCTTTGGTTTTGAAGAAGTTATGGTTGAACCTGTTTCAAAGTCAAAATATTCTTAAGCTTGAACTTTTCACATAAGCTCCGTAAATGTATACTTAAGATCGAGCTAAGACAAAACTATACGTTCCTTGAAAAATCGTTTCATTTTTGACAATTTTACTTAAGAGTATTCTTAAAGCATTTCAGGATCTTACATGATGATTATCTTGGCAACAGGCTATTCGATAAAGTAGATTCCTAAATTTCCAGTTCCTTAAGCTGTTTTCTAAGCAATTTTTCTTAAACTCTTTTACACACGATACGATTTTCTATATGCTATATGCCCCAGTTAGATCTGATTGAAAAGAAGAATAAGTAGAATTTGCCACTTCGTTTGCTGTCGCAATGCGCACCACTTACATACATGCGGCACTTGTGCCACGAGACATAGGGCAACTAAAGAAAAGACAGACAGAGAGAGAGAGAGAGAGAGAGTGTGTGTGGCAGCAACTATGCGCGTGCCTCGCCAGCCAGCACATCCTTTTGGCCGGGAAAACAGCACAAAACAGCACGTGACAATTGCGTCAACAGATTTTTCGCTGAGATGCGCACAAAATTATGAAACTCAAAAGCAACATGGCACAAAAAAAAAACAAAAAACAAAAAAGAATAAAAAACGTGTGCCACAAAAAAAGCTAAAGCACAGCCCAAGGGCTGCAGCAAAATGGGGGAGGTAAAGTTTTTGTTGTTGTTGACAATATTTATGCAGCAGCAGCACCAACAGCAACGTGTTCCCCCTAACCCTACCCCCACTATTTTTGTTGCTTGTTTGTTTTTGCATTTTTGTTACAAATTTTACAGCTTTTGTTTTGTAATTTTTGCCCGCAAGCAAAAGCAGCTCGTCCTCCTCTCCTTCTCTCTCCCTCGCTCTCTCTCTCTTTCAAAGAACTTTCGAATAAACTCTCCAACGATCGAATAGCTCTTGAAAGCAACCACACACACACACACCAACCTCTCCCCACCAGGCCCCCCTGCTTGTTGTTATTGTGACTGTTTCCGCTTCCTCAATGGATGGATTTTACTTGGCACCGCAGAACGTGACGAAGAACAAAAGAAGGCACTTGCAACACTTCCACTGCCACTGCTGCTTCCTGCCACACGCTCCTTTGGCGGTCCTAAAAAAAAGTCCCCCCCTCCCCCACCCTCCCTCTCAACCTTACTTGTGTACTTCTTCCTCTCTCTCTAGTTGCTGCTGCTGCTGCTGCTCTTGTTGTATCCACAAAAAAGCACGCTTACAATAATAATGTCATTATGTATTGTCTGCAGCGAAAGCATAAAAAAAAAACAAAAAACAACAACTCACACTCGAGAAAAAGTTGACAGCCGCAGCCTTTTTCTATTATACTTATTATTATTGTACACTAACTTTCTAACGAGCAGGCGGAAATTGTTGAACAGCAGCAAAAAAAAAAACCCCCAACAGAAAACAAAAGAAACTTATAGTTTTAGCCTAGTTGGCTTAGTTAAGGTTTGCCAATCAAAAAGCAAGCGTAACACAATTTCATGTAACATCAAGTTAAAGCCTTAACTTTTTAGAAAGTGAGGTTAGGTTAAAAACATTCCCAGAGAATTCTTGTAACATCAAGTTAAAGCTTTAACTCTTTGTAAATGAGAAATGAAAGTGAGGTTACGTTAAAAACATTCCCAGAGAGTTAGGGTGGTCCTTGCAGTTTATGTTTTTTTTTAAAACAATCCACAAACATATAAAATTATAATATAATCTTTTAAGATTTATCTTTCCTTGTGTATTTATTTTTGTTAATTTTCTTTGCCTTCGCTCTTTTATAAATATTGACTTTAAATATTTGCTGAAAATATTTATAATCATCTTATTTATTTATATGGTTTTTCACAACCAACAACAGCAACAACAAACTCAACTCCAAGCAAAAACACCTTTTTTGTTCCCAAAAATAAACATACGAAACAATTGTGAGGTTGGTCAAAATGTTTCTACTTGATCAGGTAGCAAATTTTTGTCCGCCTGAGGGCGTTTACCAATTTCGAAAATCGTCTATTTGCATTTCTCTAATGAAAAGTAAATATTGATGCGCTACAAAAATATCCGAAAAGACTGCAGAAAAGCAAAACACAAAATAAAGAACAACAATAAAAACAAAGTAAATAAATAGAAAATCATCTGCGAATTAATGGATTTATGAATTAGGGATATGAATAGAGAAAGCAAGGATTTAGAATTGATAAGAAAGTTTTATTTAGTTCAATAGAATATAAGATCTTTATTGACAGGTTCCATTAAAATGTTTTAAGGCGTTTAAAAAGGGGTAACTATTTTAATAATATTTTATTTTATTTATTTTAACAATCAGTAAATATTTGAATTGATTGAAAAGTTTTATTAAAGAGAGAATTATATTAAGGCTTGAACAACAAATTTTTAAAGTGCTTAAAAACGCAAACTTTTTAATTTCTTGTAATATTTTTAATAATTTATTGTTACTTAAAGAAAAACTTTCTCCCAAATTATTTTTTTTAATAATTTTGGTATATTTTCTCTTGCCTAAAGTAACACTTTCCTTCAAAAATTGAGTCCACATCACTGTTTTCCCCAAAGGAACTCTAATAGGACTATTTTTTTCGAAAAAAAAAAACTCACACCTTTAGTTTAGAACAACTTAATCGAAAAGTCATTGCTCATTCAGCAGCGGCAGCAACTTAATGCACATCAAAGGTGGATAATACCGAGCCTAAATCAGATGTATACAAAATTGAAAAAAAAAGAAGAGGAATATATATATATATATAGATAGAGATTCCACTTGAATTGTATTGCCCCGGAATTGTATGTCAAACAGTTTTTAGAGGCGTTGCCGAGCCAAGTGAGAATGATCGATTTGGATCTGTTATTGTTATGATTCGTACGAATTCAGATGCGTAATTGCTTGGCACAACATTCAAACTACAAAACTAGTCAAAGAATTCGAACAGTCGCGCCGTGCGGTTTATTTATTTTTATGCCCACATCCATCGAATGGAACAGATCAAAAGATTTACACCCACTACAAAGTTTAGTTTATATATATTGTCTAATAATTGTTTATTAAACATTAAAGACTTATGACAAATATAAAACAGCCGCTGCCCGTCACACATAAAGACTCACGAAATATATATATAATAAAACTACATAAAATTTTATTCGGTCTCCCCTCTCCGCATCCCCCCCCTCGTGAAATACCATATGGTAAGCAACCACTGAGCTCAAATTGTGCGCTAAGCCCTCTGATCCATTAACCATAAATATGTTGATATATCACAGTTCAGGATTAGCTTCCTGTTTGTAACCATATGGAGTTTAAAGTTGAGTGGAGTATGGTGGGGGTGGGGGCGGTAGAGGGGGAGCTACCTCCCTCGTTTGTCCATAAACAATGCTTAGCGGTTGTAAAATATATGAAGTGTTAATTTGTAAATGATTTGGAATGTTTATTGTTATGTTTGTTGTTTGATTTTTATGTTGGCACCAATTTGTGTAATGTGCACTCTTTTTAAAGTGGTTTGGTCTGTGGGTGGGGGGGGTTGTTTTGTGTGTAGTCATTAGAATGGAAACTATTCGAAAACTAGTTATCAATTATCAATAGTAAAACGACACTTAAATTTAAGAAGTTTAAATAATTCATAAGAAGAATCCTCAACAAATTGAAGATTATATTTGTTTTTTAAATTATTTTCAACAATAAACATTTAAATTGCGCGCTCTAAAGTGCTGCCAATGCAAGAAGACTTTCTTACAGCACTGTTTGTATTAATCGATAAGTCTCAAGTATCGATTTCTTCATCTCACGACACGAACTCAACTCTAAGCGATACTCGCGAACAGCTGTTGAAAATTCTACAATTTAGATTTTCTTTGCCCAAGTTCAAAGTTGCTTTTTATTTTTAATGAATTTGTGTGTGAAACGAACAAAATGGAGCGCAAAGAAGTGGACACAGAAGAGTTCATCGACCACGTAAGCCAATGTAACTGTAAATGCCTTGAATATCATTTAATATACATACCAATTGGTTGAACAGACGCTGCTGGCGTCGGCGCTGATGCACAATAACTTTATGATGGATTTAATGGATCATACAGGCGTGTTTCCCAAAACCGAAGGTCCCACCAATCTCAGCACAAATGGACATGGCGCCACATCAGGCTCCCCGCCAGAGCTCAATTTCCACAATACGATATTCCAGTTTGTCAACAAACATGTTGTGGGAGAGGATGGAGAAGTGGGTTCAAAGCAGGTGCCCGACAAGGAAACAGGTGTAGAGTTTCTTACCATAAACAGCAGTTTCCTTGACAGAGCAACAGCAGCTAGCGGCTCAGAAGCAACAGGCAGCAGAGATGTGGTGCCCCAACAGCAAGAACAGGTGCCAGAATCGACATATCCTGCACTCGCAATTGAACCCACAGTGCCCATAGATGTGTCGAATGCTTTGGAGGATGATGATCTCCTTTATGCCCATAGTGCATGCACAATAAATGCTCGAAAGATCCTGCCACACAAAAAACGCATCTCGCGTAAGTTGAAGGGTTCTATGTGCATCATGGATACAGCGGATATGGAGCAGCAGCAGCAGCATCAACAGCACAAGCATAATGTGGTACAGGATCAGCAGGTGCAGCCAACGGTGCAGGTTGCCAACTATAGCTGTGAGATCTGCGGCTATGCGGTCCATACACAAATCGAATTTTATGCACATCTCAAGCAGCATTATGATCCCGTGAGTCTCGAGCAGCGTCTCGATGTACCACAACAACAGCAGCAACACCAACAGCAGCAACAACAACAACAGCATCAGCAGCAACAAAAAGAGCCACTAGATATGTGTGGACTATCCACACAGGATAAGGTAAGCTGAAAGGGTCTGTTAGTTTTGATTTTAAATTTGACTTTGCTTTTTCCACAGCTGCAACAGGAGCAAGCCAAACTGGATCAGGTCTTTCATGATGTACAGCTGAACTTTGAGAACTTTCACAGCATTAGTCATGTGGATGATGATGTTGTGGATAATGTAAGCGTCAATATGGTCATCCATGACGATACAATGTCAATGCACAAAACCGATGGCAAACTTACGCCAGTTGGAGTTGCAAATGCGACTGCCTCCAATGATGTGCCCGTTGTGGATGATGTGGAGTTCAGCGACACAGAGGATATGCTCGAAGGGATACGCAATGTGGTGGACAAGGTGTCCATAGAGGATACCTGCGATGAGCTGGTCGATCTGGAGCTAACCACAAGTGGCATGCGTGCTCCCTGGTTCAATAATAGCTTCAGTGATATTGCATTCTCTGGTCTGCTGTTGCCTGGTGAGCCACCGCCACCAGCAACAACAGAAACGGCAACTGAACCTGAACCTGAATCGGTGATAAAAAAAAATGAAATTGAGTTGAAGGAACAAATGACGCTCAGTTTTCTCAACAAGCCAAATGAGCATCAGTCGTCACAGCCCAGACTGGAAATGGGCCACAAAAAGAACTATATTGCAGCAGCTGCATTCAATGCCATTCACTCCAATGGCAGTGATAGTAACCACGAACAGACATTACTGATTAACCCGCCAGAACAGACAACATCGCCCAACTCCTCCAGCACCTCGGCCATTGAGCAATTGCAGCATTCGCCTTTAATAATCAGCGAATCCTTCAAGCTGGAGGATGTGGAAAGCAGTGCGCCAGTTCGCAGCGTGGCAACATCACCAGCAGGCACTGTCATAATCAATGACAAAAATGTTGAGTACCTAGTGGAACTGGACAAGTACAACAGCGATGAGCCCAGCAGCGAGGTTATAAAGCGCAAATATATATGCGACAAGTGCGACAGGAATTTCAATTCGTACAATGCCCTCAAGTATCATCAGCATACGCATAACAAGGAGCGTGCGTATCAGTGTTCCAGCTGTCAGTTATCCTTCTATACGCCCAGCTCCCTAAAGCAGCATGAACGCACACGTGAGTTTATAAAATACCTTCAACTTGAGCTCCTACTTAACCGATTTGTTTCAGATACCGGTATTCGACCCTTTAAGTGCGAACAATGCGAATTTAAGTTTCGGCAATGGGGCGATCTCAAGTTGCACATAATCTCGCGGCACAGTGAGATTAAGGCGCACATGTGCGAATACTGTGGCAAGAGTTTCTCCCGCAAGTACTCACTAGTCGTGCATCGTCGCATCCATACAAGCGAAAAGAACTATGCGTGCCAATACTGTGACAAGACATTTCGTGCCAGTTCCTATCTACTGACACACATCAAGGTGCATACGGGTGAGAAACCCTATCCATGTACGGTCTGCGATAAGAAATTCCGTGTGAATGGTGATCTGAGGCGACATTCGCGTATTCACGATCCATCGCGTCTGACACAGCGTTCGAAGCGCTGGAAACAAATCGAGGATGAGGCTGATGCCGTTTGCGGTGAAAGTGAACAGGAAATTTTGGGCTGTTAACCATGTGCCAAGGTTTCTACACAACTAGCAATAACATAACATTAGCTAAAAGACCCTTATAATGTATAGAGTATATAGTAATGCTTGTATTAACCTAAGTAGATATAAGTACACATATATCCTGATTTTGGAAAAAATGAACTGACCAAAAAAGCAAATCCAGCAATTGTTAATATTTATTAAATAAGAAATAAAAATAGAAAACAAACTTTATTATCAACATCACCTGAAAAACAAAAATAATAATCGATAAATTTACCGTTAATTGTGTTATTTTCAGACTGCATAATGAAATAACATCGATTTTCTTTACTATTGCAGAGCATTTCTTTATTATATCATCTTTTTTTTGGTTTTTTTTTCATTCTTTTCATTGAATAAATTTTTTTTCTCATTTTGCACTTGTACCGTCGACTTAATTCATAACTTTCTTCATCTTGTTAATGAGTAATCATATATTTATATATATTAAATATATATATATATATATCGTAATTATTAATGTAACTATGTACAACACATGTGCCTTGGGGGTCTGTCCCCAAAACTTTAATGAAATCTTTGTATTTTGTTTTACAACTTAACTTGATTCCATTTATCATTTGTTTTGGGTGTCTCAAAAAAATATTCAACATAATCTTGTTGTCGTCGAGACTTGATTTGTGTATTTTATGTGTGTGTGTGTGTTTTATGGGTATTGTTCTTTCTTGCCCTTTTTATGGCCATTTATCTTTCACAATTTGCCTTTTTTTCACTTTTGAACTTAAAAACTAGAACCTAGTATCGGTTACTTCACTCTCTTTGCTCTTTATCTCTATCTCTGTTTTGTTCTAACATACGCTCAGTCCATGATATCTTCCATTCTCCATTTTAATATATATATATATATATAATATAATTTCTTGTGTTTGTTAAATCGTTTAAAAATGATGAAAACTGCATTTCTAGTTTCTCTTTCACGCACTTAACATGTCGTCTCTTTCCTCACTTGCCTGATCTTTGATGGATTTCGTTCATTATTATTATTTCTGGTGGTGTGGATTATGCGGTTTTTTTATTCTTTTTGGTAGGTGGTGTGAAATTGGATGTGTTCATTTATATGGGTATGGATATTATTTGAAAATATGATATTGTACGTATTACGAAATTCATCGACTACTTTTTTTTTGTTTTTTTTTTTGAAGTTAACAGAAAATGTAGCATTTGCGTTTTTGCATTAAATATGATTTAAAATTAGCATTACATTGAATATCGTTTTGTTTGTTTTTTAATATATATGTACTTAAAAATGTATGTTGCATGTTCTGCTTCTTGCTATGGTTGCACACACAAAGAATTACTGTTATTTCATTTTGTTTTGGTTTCTTTTTTCTTTAAATTTAATATGGGTTTATTATTTGGGTTGGTTTTCTTGGGGTATTTTTTTGTCGTTTGTTTTTGTTTCGTTTTTGTTTCGATTTTGTTTTTTGTTTTTACTTAAGTTGACAAAGAAAAGTTAAATCTGCTTTACTAATACACATACGTACATATATATTATGCCTGCAAAATGTTTGCCAATTCGCATTCAATCATGTTTGAAACAAAGGTTTACATGAAAGGGATTTTCTTTTTTTTCCATTTGGTTAATGGCAGCTTTTTGGGTTTTTTGTTTTGTTTTTCGTTTAAGTTAAGGTAAGATAAAGTTTTTAAATATAGTTTATAAAATAACTTGCATTTGTATCTTGTATTTATTCAACATATGTTTTTTTTTTTTTGGTTTTTTGCCCCAACTTAGGTAATTTCTTTTCTTAACTTTTCTTTTTTCGTCAATGTTGCATACAAAAGATTTTTGAGTTTTGTTATTGTTATTATTTGTTGTTTCATTGCTATTGTTGACTGTTGCTATCTTGTGTTTGTTGTTGTTGTTGTTTGTCCCCAGTGTTTGCTACGCTATTTCCTGCTCCTTCTCCTTCTTCTTCTTCTGCTCCCACATTTACTTGCTTTACCTTTTCGCTTTCTGCAATTTATAGAAATATAATTTTTGCTCTTTAAAGTTTTCGAGTCTTCGTTTCTACATCACACCACATTTTTTTTGTTTTTCATTTGATTTCTTTTTTTTGTTAATTTTTATTATATTTTGTTCTTACTTTGTTTTCTGTTTGTCTGACTTGTTTGCAAACATTTGTTTAAAAAAATTAAAATTCTTGCTAACAACGTAGCTTTTGCCCATTTGTTTTTTTTTTCGAGAAAAGAACGCACACAGTTACAATATTTACAATTCTGTAGTTACTACATACATTTATTTTCATATATATATATATATATTTTTTTTTTTATAGATATAGTATATAACGTATATACATATATCTAAACATCAATCTGTTGCTGCTGCTGTCAAACTTTTCAAATTTGCCTGCCTCTCGTTTTTGTTTTTTATCAATTATTATAGCTTATTTTTTTATTTTCTTTTGCATTTTATCTTTTTTTTGGTTTAAAATTGTGAAAAAATAGCTGCTTCTATTGTTACATATTTTTCGGTTCTTTTTTAAAAGTGGAATTACTTTTAGCTTTACATAATTTGATTTGATGATATTTTGTGTTTGTTTTTAGCTGGATTTATTTTGGATGCCTGTTGTGTGTTGTTGTTGTTGGTTTTTTCGATTTGTTTGTCCAACACGAACTTAGGTTTGATCGTGTAGTGTGCGCCTAGTTGTATGGCCAGTGCTGTAGCAGTCAGAGTTGCTCTGTTACAATGTTACTCAACACTGGCAGCTTAGGTACTTTTACAATTACAGTTACAGTTAGCAATTAGCAGTTGTTGCTGTTGTTATTTGTTATACAGATGTTTTTGTTGTTGTGGTTGTTGGTTGTTGTGTTGTTGTACAAAAAGTCTTTGATTTGCCTTTTAACATAACTCGATTTTTGTTGTTGTGGTTGCATTTTCGCTGTTAGCGCGCTCTGCATTAGAGACTCACCTGCTGCATCTTATCAAAATCTAAACACGGCCGATGCGGCCGCTGCAGTCTCTGTGTAACGGTAACGCCACCATCAGCATCTCCTCCTCCAACGGCTCCTTCCACTGTGCCTCCACCACCTACACCACCAGCAGCAGATCCTGCAACATTATTACTTGGACGTCGATGTGGCGAAATGGCGCAATGAAATAATTTCGCTGGCGGACTAATCGAACGAACCATATCCATATCCAAACCAGTTGTGGATGCCGGACTGCTTCGTGAGCTATTGTAATGGAAACTGTATTTGGGCTGCGGCTGGTAAATGTGATGCGAGCTGTTGCTCATCTTTAAGGAGCTGCTGCACGCCTTAATGCAACTTGGCTCATTCTCGTTGCCAATTTGGCCCAATTTGGCGCATTTGTTGTTTGTATTGTTGCTGCTGCTGGTGTTGTTGCTGTTGTCACCGTTCTCCTCGTTTACACTATTATCACATAATTTAATATTTTCGATGCCACATCGGGCCTCCGATAATATCAGTGGCGTTGTGGAGCGGAACATCATATGGCTACGATTTGGCTTAAATGCCTCCAATGGCGGCGATGTGCGAAAATTCACGGGCGTCAATATTGGCTCCAGCGAGTTGCGCAACTATAAACCAAACCAATCATTAGTATTTCCTGCTGCAAGTAGATACTTACCACACACACACACTCACCTCATCATCCGAGCTGTGGGCCAGCGGACGTTTGCGATTCTCAACCATTAGCGTTGAGCTGGAACGCTTCGAGTTCGATGATGTTGTGGCACGTTCATCGTATGGCGGCGCATCCGTATCCAGAGACGAGTTGCAACCACGATTCGATAGACGTGACACACAGGTCGACGAGGAGGCAGCTGCCGCTGTGCCGCTGTTTGTTGCTTTTGCCGCTGCAGCAGCTGCCACCGCTGATGGCCCATTGATGACCTCCAGCTCCTCCTCGGAGCTATGCTGATCGTACATGAGATGGGCGCAGGATGACGACGACGACGACGATGTCTGATGGTGACACATCATTGCTGCAGCACCACCAGTTGCAGCAGCACGAGCCACAAACTCCGATGAGCATGCAGTATCGGCTATTGGTGAGTTTGCATCCGTACAGGAACTCAAACCTATTTAAGATAAGTGAATCAGTTAAACGATTCAAATAAGAATTGAATACAATTGGACTCGGTCAATGGGTCTTACTAGTTTCCATGTCCACGTCTAAGTGACGTTTGTTTTCCACATCGAGAAGTTCACCATCAGATTCAGTGCCCGAGTCATTCGATTCACGCTGCAAACAAAATTCATAACGTTAATAAATTTTTTGATACGCATTTCGATTGAAGTTCATTTATTTTGATTAGTAGTATAGGTTTGGTAGTGCCCACCTTTTTACGCAGAAAATTTTTCGATGCTTTTAATGAATTCTCGCGATTTTTTTGCCTGACAAACTTTATCATGATTTTTTTGCTGTGTGCTTTTGTTTTATTTATTACACATTCCACACGCACGCAGGCATACAAGCGCGCTCACACACACAAACACAAACACACACGCGTTCGTGTTTACGCGAGACTGCACCCACAACACAGAAAAACTTACTACGACGACAACGCCAACGTCGGCGTAAGCTGCGACTGCGGCTGCGACGCCCACGTCTCGTCTGTATGTGTGTGTGTGCGTGAGTGTGTGTGTTTTGGTTGTCCGTGGGGTCCTCACGCTCTCTCGCTCTGGTTTTCTACTACTACATAATACTACGACATGCTAGTACTTTTTGTGCTGTTACGTTTTACACTCGTTTTCGGTTTCTATTTATTCGCCAGCCAGTGTATGTATTTTTTGTTTGTTGTTTTTTGCTTTTACTTTGCTTCCTGATTTACGCGAGAGCTCAATGCGCGCTCACTCACTCAGCATCTCTCTTTCTCTCTCTCGCCTGCTGTCTCTCTTTCACTGCTGCCGCTTACGCGCGCCTGCTTGGCGCGTGTAAGCGCCGTTTCCTTTTTGTGCAATAATTTCAATCACGTTTCATGCGCGGCGTTTTTTTTTTTGTTGTAATCTGCACCGCGCTTCGCACCCACCCACAGTACCAACAACAACCACAAGACGAGAAGAAGAAGGTTGTTACTTTACACACACAGTTCGCGCCGAGAGCCAAAACCCGAACCGACCCGAAACGAGCCGAGACGAGCGAGCGCGCACCTTTCGCCGTAACTTATACAGCACGAATTTATCGATTTTCAGTCTCGTATTGCGGAAGCAAAAGTTCTTCAACAGGACCCCATGGCCAGACAGGAGGAGTTCGAAAAAACACACAAAGATAATCTCGCAGCACTAATGGATTTTGTACATTTACACATTTGAATTTGCTTATTTTGTGCTATGCATTTGCCTTGCACAAAATTTGCAATTGCAGTTGCACTTTTGTTGTTGTGGTTGTAGTTGTCGTTGCACTTCTCTCTATGGCAGACTTTTCGGCTCGCCGACTTATTACTACTACGTATTACTATCATCACCCGTCACCGGCTAGCGCTGCGCTCAAACTGAAAAATTATGGTCAAAAAATCTCTGCGCTGGCGCTGGAGCTCTGCTATGGCTATGGCTATGGCTGTGGCTGCTGCTTGCTTGCTGTTCGCTGTCTCTGGTTGCTGCTCTCACTTGCAATTTCTGTTCGCGTGCATGCATCTGTATTCGGGAGCATTTTGCACTGGTTGACTGGCTGGCTGGCTGGGTTCATCTGTGTTTGTTTGTGTGTTTGCTTGCGTGAATATAGCTAAAAGGGGTATGTGGGGGGCCAAACATGCGCGCACAACTCGTGCCGCTTCGTATTACTTCGTCAGGGCTTCGGCATGTGGAAATGCAACGAGTTAACAGCGTGCCCGTAGTACATAGTATTTATGGGCAGAAGAAGAAGAAGAAGCAGCAGCAACGGCGGTAGTAATGGAAACCGACGAGGAGCAATGCAACAAAAAGTAAGCAAGAGGGAAAAAAATACTAAAGCATGCCATGCGTTGCGTTCGTTGCTGCTGATGATGGTTTTATAAAAAAAATTATTTGAGCGAAAATATGTGGCACCATGATAAAAACAAATAAAGGCATAGACATACACACAAATAGGGTTGACATGTTCGGTTTTGGTTTTTTCTGTTTCAATCACATTCAATTTGGTTTCAATTTACGCGGAAAATACTACGATAACGTCTACGTGCCACACGAGCTTACACACACCAACACACACATATATATGCACATAGCCCAAAGCACATACACAGTTACAAGTAATGTTAAGAGCAAGAGAGAGAGAGAGCGCGCCACAGTATGCGACAGTTAAAACGTAAACGTCTTTGCAGCGTCGTTTTATCCGGAGCACAACTCCACTCCACACTCTCTCTTACTCCCTCACCCAGCGCTGGAACACGTCGTCGTCGTCTGACTATCGATTCCGCATTGATGTTGTTGTTGTTGCGTCGCCAAGTACTTTTGTTCCATTCATACTATACACACACTAACACACTCTTGCGTTCATACGCATGCAGTTTTGTGGAGAGCAATGGCAAAAGAGAAAGAGAGAGTCTGAGACTGACGTATGCTTATGTGCATAAGCTTTGTGGTGTGGGTGTTTGTTGGCTGTGGGGGGCCAGCCAGCCAGCAGCAGCACCAGCGACTGCGTGTTGCAGCCTTGTTGGTTTCAGGTCTAAATTTAGCACTTGGCTTGCAACTTCGCAAGGATTTTATTTTATACTTTTTCGCTTTGCACTTTACACACACACACACACACAGACACTGAAAGAGCTTTGTATGCGTGCTGCACGCGAAAACCGTTTTTGGCAATGTATTAAAATTAAAACAACTTACTTGAGTCACTTGTTTGTTAATGTTTTTAATACACAATTATGCAAAAATGTTTGCAATTGATCCGGCAAATAAAATGTGTTTATGAAATCCTCTGCTGCGCGACGCTTGCGAAATGCGAATCAAAACTAGTGTAGTATGATCCAGACTCTGGGCAACAAAACAGCAGCAGTAGCAGCAGCAGCAGCAGCAGTGAGTGTCGAACGATGAATGGGGCTGCTGCTACTCTGTACTACAATTCACCAGCAATGGACGACGACGACGACGACAACAGCGACAGCGAAGCCAGCAGCAGCGGCAGCAGCAGCGACAGGCGCTGGTTGGGGTGGCTGGGGTGTTTGTTGGAGCACGCGACGCGTTTTTGGAGAATTGACAAAACAAGCGTAAGCGATAGAGAGTAGAGATGTGAGCGTGTCACATGTTTCGCACCACGAAATGAATATGTTGCATATATAAAAAAAGCTTTGCTTTGAACATTTAAGCTGTGGTTTTAAAATATTATTTCTCTTTGTTTTGCCATTTCATGTCTTTAAAAACATAATTAATTGGAATATTGTAATATTTCTTGTATAATCACGACACGTGCTCAGCACTAATTGAGAGTGAGAGACACACTTGCAACGTGCCTACATATACACATGTACAATGTGTGTGAGCTTGTGTGTAATTGTTGCTGTTGTAAGCGCTTTTACGCCAACTACAAAATCCACAACGCTCAGACCTGGGATGCTGGCTCTGCTTTTTCTCTCACGCCGCTCTTTATCTCTCTCTCTCTCTCTCTCCCTCTGCTGGATTGTGTTTGTTGTTTGTGCGTGGCTTGCATAAAAGGCAACCCAATAAACATTTCTTTATCCATCTAATGCAATTAACTTTTCAATGTCAAGTCGCGACGCGTTTGGCGCTTACCGCTGCACCCACACACAACACACACACACACACAGACAGCACGGCTTTCTATTACATTTTACTACAAATGCTACTTTGCACACTCGCTGCCTGCCGCACGCCTGCTTACATACCTGCTTAGGTTTTTGGAGTGTACGTCATCCCTTCATCGTAAATGGTGTTTGCTATGGGCGGCGATGAATTGCTATTCAATTGGCTTGAGTTTGTGGTCTGATATGAATGTTGTCGAAAACGAAAAGCAAGAGTTGGTTTATGTCAAGTGCGGATAAGTGCGAGAGGGGGCTGTCAAACCAGCTGAGCGACAATGGAAAGAGGCACAAGACAGCAAACAATTATATGACGTCATTAGTGACCCCGCAGCTGGAAATGTAGTTAGCTTGATCAAGAGACGCGCAATTGTAGCAGTAAGCTTTCTGTCACTGAAAAAACCCAATTAGATTTTGACTTAATGTTCATAGTTAATTTATTGCCAGTAGAGATTACAAATGAATTACGCATTACAATTGGGTAGGCATAACAAAAACATGTTCAACTTTCAGCGCCGTTTTGTGATTTGAATTTCCGCTCTGTTGGCTGCACAAATGAGATGTGCATAAGTGACGTCAAGAGCGCAATGTGTTGTAACGATAGTTTTGATGACACGAAAATTTTCTTAACGATGTATCGATGCCTGCTCAGCACTTGGCGCTAAATAGATCGCCATTCAAAATAATAAACTTTAAATTCTTGTCTGTGATAAGCTTTATTACGAATTTAGAAAAGAAAATTATAAATTATTGCATAAATAATAAAGTATACATGAATAATTAGACTTAGCTAAGGTATGCATATATAATATATACATAATTAGCTAATACGAGTACATAGGGGGCTACTTAACTAATTAATTCGAACATTTTCATGCATTCAAGAAACCAAATATTTGTCTACCATTTGGTTTACTTTTGTACAATTTCTTGTATGCACTCAATGAACATATACATACACGGACATTCATTAAACTATGTACATTAATTTAGCATTTGTATTAGAATGATAATGTAAAATAATTTTGTTGCAAGCTAAAATGGCAAAAAAAAAAACTTTGCCATCTCGCTACGCATACAAATACATTGTAGTTAATCGAGTCTTAAGTAAATATTACTTATTCTGTCTACATAGTCATTCTTCATTATCTGATTGTATATATATATATATATATATATATATATATGTGTGTGTGTGTATATAAAAATGTTTATATATCAGTATAGAAACTTTACAGCTTTACTAAAACTAATGTCTTCCATTATGTTGTTTGTTTGTTTCTATTCTTTGCCGACGATTATTTAAAGGTGCAAATTATGTTTATCAGAATCTTATTTGTGCAGTTAGAAACTTCTATAACTTGTGCGGATTGTGGTGGGTTATCGGTTATCGAAGAGATATATATAGATATATATATATATATATATATTATATTTTTTATCCTATCGATTACTTCTCGTTCTTGAGGGGAACTCCCTCCTCTTGGGCCACATCGCTGATCTTCTTGCGCTCTGGTGGATTATTCCAGGATTGCAGTTCTCCCGTGCCCAAAATAACATAAACAATAGCTGCCGAGATATATGTTGCCGCCAGGATCCAGAACACAATTTGCCATTGATGAAATGAGGCCTAAAAACAGGTAGGCAAAAAGTTCAAATTAAATATTGTTGCCTTTTGGTTTTAAGGATTCTCAACTTACATCCTGAAAGGTCAAAGCACCAACCATCCACGTGGAGAGGAAGCCACCAAAAGATGACAGCGAATTTGCCATGCCAAAAATGGTGCCACTAAAGTTTGGCGCAATATCCAAACCATTGCCCAAATAACCAGCCGTAACTGCACCATGTGCGAACAGAGCGAGTGTAAAGATCGCCACAGACCAGGCAGCATCCATGCCCAGAAATACTTGACCTATCATCAGCAGACCCGGTGTAACAAGAGCTGCAAAGATGGATAAATCGAAAAGTTAGTTAAAGGGGATTATCTTAGAATTCACCTCATAAACTTACCAAATGTGGTGAATAACTTTCGTGTTGCCGTTGTGCTCAGTGTACCCTTTTGACGCAGATGATCGGCCAGATAGGAGGAGGCGACAGCCATTACATACTTGCCCAGATATGGCAGCGATGAGAATAAACCGTTCTGCAAAGCAAAAACTCGATAGGTTACATTTCAAAAGTACCTAAAAAAACATTCCAAAACTCACCTTCTTGATGTCGAAATGCAAAATCTTGGACATAAATGTTGGCAGTTGATTGATGACCGTGAAGAAACCAAAAACTGACAATCCATGCGTAATGATGATGGCCCAAACAGCTGGCGAGCAAAGCAATTGACCCCACGGCACATAACTGGGACGCCTCTTTGAGGTGGATGTGCCAATGGCCTCCTCGATCTCACGTCGCTCCTCAGCCGTAATGCGTGGATGTGTCGCTGGCGTCTCATAGATGAAAGTGAACCAGCACAAGGACCATAGCAAACCAATCGCACCCGTCAAATAGAAGGTACTCGCCCAGCCACAAACCGAAATGAGATAACCACAAACGGGCATTGTTATCGCCGCACCCAGCGAGGAAGCCATCATGTTCGACATGAACTTGGAACGATCCATGGGCGGTATCCAGACAGCTGCCACAGGATGTATAGCGGGCCACGAGGCACCCAACATGAAGCCCAACGCGACACGAACAATGATCAGCATCACATAGCTCATATGAGCCGCGAGTGGTGTTATCAATGTCAACAGACTGGCCCACAACATGGAATGTCCAAAGACGCGACGACCGCCAATCAATTCAGCAAGTCGTCCGCCCGGTAACTCTGTTAGGACATAGCCCCAAAAGAAGCAGCCCAGCACAAAGTTTGTCTGATAGGTGTCCCAGGGAAAACGTTCCTCGTACACATCGACACCATCCACCGAGGTGCTGTTGCTGAGGATGCCATTGGAGCTGTTCAACATGTTATTATCGGTCAAATCGAGTGTGCTGTTCCCCGTTAGATTGGTATTTGGTACTGGTACTGGATTTGTGACATTTGGCATAACCATGTCCACAATGGCAATGGTTAAGTTTACTGCCGGAGCAAAAAGAGATTCGGATAAGTAAAGTTTGGCTTAAAAGATGTGAGACTTTAGATGCTTACCCCGCAGCGCATAGTTCAGCATAAAGCCGAGCATTGTCAGCAGATTCAATACTTGACGACATGATAACAAATCTGCAAGACAAAAACAAATGAATCGAGAAATTAGTTAACAATTTTATTAATCAAAAAATGGCAAAAAGTGTGAAAAAAATTAAAGAAAGTGAATTTCTTTCGATTTCTTTACATGTTTCTGAAATGTGTTAACTTTTTAAATAAGTAAAAACGTTTTCAGATTTCTTATTATTAGCCTGGCGACAGAGTTGCCACCCAGATTTAAAGCTTAAGTTAAGAAGGGTATTCAAAAACAAAAAACTAAGTCACTTTTTCCCAACTTTTGAGAATTGTATTAAGAACAAGCAAAAGCCTAAAAGATTCAAATTTCTCATACAACATTTTGGACAAAAACTTTAAAATGTGAGCTTAAGTTCCAGAATTGATCGGATTCTTTGTTTGGAAATGAAAATACTTAACAAAGTTAGTCCAGAACATAACAGTTAAGAAAAGGTTTTAGTTCTTGCAAGGTTTTTCTAAAACCATTTGTAAAAGCTTCTTCAAATTGTTATTAATAATTTATTGCGCAATGTTGTGATTATTATCACAAATAGACAGCGTAATGATTAGTTTAAATAACAATTTCATGGACATTTAACACGCGCCGTTTAGAATTATTTGAAATCGCAAAAAGACAAAGAAAATGCTGATAAGAAACGATTTCAAATACACAAATCGGAAGTTTCTACACACACTTATCAAACCGAATCGAACCGAACCGAACCGGCTCGAACCGCATTTGAAACTTATCAAAAGATAACTGTAGCATCTACCAGAGAACTATCGAATGCTGTTAAACAGTACAAACAGTATATATATGTATATATATGTGAGACTGATGTAATACTTTGTTTTTATTACATGTGGTGTGAGTGAGATAAGCGCATTTTATTAACTTTTTAAATGACAAAAGCGATAAAACTCATTAGCAAACAAACCAAACCAACCGAACCGAACCGAACTGAACCAAGCAACAACCTGTCAATATTTGACCTCAATAAAATAATCGTTTATTTAACAACAACAGCAACAAAAACAAACAAAACAACACCATCAAATTGCACATCAATTTGATTTGGCCAATTTGAAGGCGTGATATCAAATTACAAGCGTGTAAATCCTCCTTTTTAGTGTTTGTTGTTGTTGTTGTTTGTGGTTTTGCTGACTCAATGCTTAGTTTATCATCAATATAAACATTGTTAACTTAAGAGTTTGTCATTTGATCATTAATTCGATCATTAAATGCTTAAAATGTTATTTTCTTTAACGTTTCTGTTGCTGTCTTTGTTAGTTTATCACGTTTAAAGTGTTAAAGCTCATTTGGCTTGCTAATAAACAAGAAGGAACGGTTAAATCTGGAGGATAACACACTTTTAAATACTCTTACATTATGGGAAAAATCATTTTTTAATGAAATAACTTAATTAACTAATAAATACTTGAGAACAAATGTTTTTTTTTTTTTGTCATGTTACCAAAGTTAATACCAATTCATCTCATCAAAAATACACTCTGCAATATCCAACATAACTTCCACATAACTCTCATTAATGACCGTATCATACCAACTCAAAGAACAAGCATACTCTGCTAACATTAAAGTGTATCCTTGTCATAATAAAAAACTGCATTAACTGTTTTTCTTTTGTTGTTTTTTTCTTTGGGATATGCCATTGAACTCGGCCATGTCCAACTTCAATTCGCGACTGTTGCGCGTGTGCATAAATTGTGAATTTCTTGTCATGTGTTGCCTTTGTTGTTGTTGTTGTGGCAAGCAAAACCGAAAAAAACCTCCGCTTTTTTGGTCACAATCAAGCCAATCAAAGGCGGGGAACGAAAGAAAGCAGCTAACAAAGATAAAAAAAATATGTTAAATAATCCTATATCAGTTCTGCATTATCAACGGGAAGTACGCAGTGAATCTTCCCCCACACCCCTCACAGCCGACAGGTGGCAGGGGGAATTGTTTCGTCTAGCAGCAGTCTAGTGTGGCGCTAATCAAATGCTAATCGAATGCAAACGCATTCAGACACGATTATATCTCACAGACACACAAAAACAACAATTGGAATTCAAAAATAAGTTAACCCACTGAACAAGCTTAAATCCGAAGTCTATTGAACGTCTAGCGGCATCTTTTTAATATCTAGAAAAAAAAACACCTCAAAAAAAAAAGCAAACAAAGAAACCAGAAAAACGTGCAGCGAACAATGAAGTAAATAAAATAATGCCATATGCCAGATGTTAACAAATATTTGCGACCAGTTTAAAGATAGATTATTAGAAATTTCATAATAATGCCAACCAGACGACCTTCGCAGAGAGCATTAAGCTTTCTAATTTCTTAATTTCTACTATGTTTGATATATGTTTGAGCTTTAATGAGCTTTTAGTTGACTTCTGGAGCTCAACGTCTTGGAAAAGTTTTTGTTCGAAAACATTTTTAATAATCTTTGAGCTTTCTAAATTCTTAATTTTTACTATGCTTGATATATGTTTGAGCTTTAATGAGCTTTTGGTTGGTTAGTTCGTTAGTTAGTTCGAAAACATTTTTAATAATCTTTGAGCTTTCTTTCTATTATGTTTGATATATGTTTGAGTTTAATGAGCTTTTGGTTGACTTCTGGAGCTCAACGTCTGGGAAAAGTTGGTTCAAAAACATTTTAAATAATCTTCTTCTTAACGACACTTTTAAATCAATGCTAAGTGAGAATGTTGTCTCAAAATTGCTCAGTGAAAGACCACTGATAAGAGCACGATTCGCGGCACAAGTGTTTATTTTTAGACTCTCTTAAAACGATTGACAAATAGCTATAAATAATATTGGTTTATGTGCTTACAAGTCTAGACAGAACAGAACGGAAACAACCGCATTAAAATTTAAATTTAAATTAAATGTACAAAATTGAGAGATAAGCAAAATAAAAAAGTTCAATAATTCATTAAAAATCAATCTATAAATTTGTTAAGTCACATTTTTTGCCATCTGACTTTACATTTCTTTTGACAACAATAAAGAAATAACTTGAACTTTCAGTTGTATTTGGCCCAAAGGGTACTCTGTATTTTGACAGCTTTAAGTTGACTCATCTCTACCCTAAAATGTTAACGCCTTCCAAGAATTCACAATGTGGTCTGTCATTTGATTAATTGTCGCTCAAAAACGTTTTTGTGTGTTGTGTTAATTTTGTATTCAGATGAACAAACAAGATGCATACCCGGTCAGAACTTAACATTTGCTTTGCTTTGGCAAAATTCATTTAAATGAAGGTTGAACTTTTGTAAAAGTAATAAAAAATAATAAAAATAAAACAAAATGAACAAGTTCAACACGCTTTTAAGTGTTGCAAAATATTCAAATGTATTGTATTTTTTGATTAAAGAGCTACACTTAAGAATTTATTAGCTTTCGTTTGTTTCTCAAGTCAGACGAAACGAAGTATTGAAACAGCAAAAAGTCGAAAGAAAAAGTCTTAAATCTTAGTTGAACGAAACGATCATTAAACAAGTAAGAAGGCTCTAGTCGAGAAATCCCGACTAGACGATACCCTGATCCCTATACTTTACGCGTACAGTCAGTGCTTGCAAGTATGTGTGCGTGTGTGTACGACCATACTGCATACTGCATACTCAACTTCAAGGTTCTATATCTCCGGTGTTTCTTAACCGATTTTAATAAAAATTTCACAGATTGTTATTATTTTGATTAATAATTAAAATGCCATCTAAAGTTTTTTCAAATTCAATTTTATTGTTATCGATCACATGTGTATATCGAAAACAGGATGAGTTATCGAAAATCGAAAACAAACTTGTACTGCCTAGAGATTAGGCAAGCTTAAGTTCCAAATCTGGAGTCTCTAGCTCTTATAGTCTCTGAGATCGACGCGTTCATACATACAGACGGACAGACGGACATGGCTATATCGACTCGACTGTTGATGCTGATAAAGAATATATATACTTTATGGGGTCGGAGATGCTTCCTTCTGCCTGTTACATACTTTTGCACAACTTCATGACCCTTTTTTCCCATTTTTAATGGGATCAGGGTATAAAAAAAGAAGAGTTTTGCTTAAAAATAACCCTAAAAGCAAAGCTAATTAAGAAACAAAAGTTAAAAAAGACAACAACAAGTAAATAAAACAAGTAAGAAGGCTCTAGTCGAGAAATCCCGACTAGACGATACCCTGATCCCTATATTTTACGCGTACAGTCAGTGCTTGCAAGTATTTGTGCGTGTGTGTACGACCATACTGTGTAGTGCATACTAAACTTCAAGGTTCCATATCTCCGGTGTTTCTTAACCGATTTTAATAAAAATTTCACAGATTGTTATTATTTTGATTAATAATTAAAATGCCATTTAAAGTTTTTTCAAATTCAAGATTTTATTGTTATCGATCACATGTGTATATCGAAAACGGGATGAGTTATCGAAAATCGAAAACAAACTTGTACTGCCTAGGGATTAGGCGAGCTTAAGTTCGAAATCTGGAGTCTCTAGCTCTTATAGTCTCTGAGATCGACGCGTTCATACATACAGACGGACAGACGGACAGACGGACAGACGGACAGACGGACAGACGGACAGACGGACATGGCTATATCGACTCGACTGTTGATGCTGATAAAGAATATATATACTTTATGGGGTCGGAGATGCTTCCTTCTGCCTGTTACATACTTTTGCACAACTTCATGATACCCTTTTTTCCCATTTTTAATGGGATCAGGGTATAAAAATAAATAAATGAAACCAATGTTTTGGGGGCAAACGTGAGACTAAAAATTATTTAATGCTAATTTATAATTCTTCCACATTTGATTTTAAGTTCAAACATTGAGACGATTCCAATGAGAGTTTATTAAGTTGAAATATTACTTAATTTAAATACAAAATTAGCATTTGCAAAATGTTTTATTTGCATTTGTTGTAATTATATGCAAACATATTTGTTCAAAGACACATTTCCGGCATTTGATATCGAATATAGATATAAATGAATATTCTCTGACGCAAAAGCAATTCGAAAAAAAAAAACGAAAAAACACTTGAAAAAACATAACAAATTGTATTTGTTGTATTTTTACAACAATTTCGTGAGCTTTGCGCTTGAGTAAATATTGTAATTTTAATATTTAATCTTATAAAAGTACACACGCCTTTACCGACCTTCAAAAAAAAATAAATATATTTATATATACATAAATATAGATATTTTTGCCGGCTAAGATATAGCCTCGACCGACCGAATGAACGACTCTTTTAACTGTATTTTAATTCTATTATTTCTTTCATTCTTTTTATGTTCGTTATATAAAAATAAAACGTGTGGCATTTATCCAAAGACCCCATGATGTGATCTACTATTGCGATTTAACTTATGGAACATTATTTTTTTTTTTACGTTTTGTTTGCCATACGTCATACGCTTTGCTTTGCAATGCTTTTGTCAAGTTGCCAGATATTATCGAGAAGTGTACGTATATAGTTAACGTAGCCGGCGCTCCTAAATCACGAGTTCACTTCTTTCTTTCAGACTATATAGTATATAAACGTTTACAGTATTGTTTGTTAAATATGTCGTTATAGTTGTTATTGTAATGGGATCGGTTTGTTTGTCTAACACATTTCTAACTGTCTCAACTGACTGTTTTGGCATTGTTGTTCTCATTGTAGTTGTTGTTGTTGTTGTTGTTAATATTGCCTTCTAGACAGACACAGTTATTAGCTTGTCAGCTTGAAAGATTTAAATATTTCCGTTGCCAATCAATGCACAATATACGTATTACGGAACTAGCCTTGTTCTCTACTTAAAATATATATATATATATATATATATATATATATATATATAAAACTGGTTTCAACTGGTTGCACTTGCATTCAATTGTTACACAAAAGTTTTATAAATTACTTTTATTCAAATTTCGCACAATAACAACATTTATAAACATTTTATTTATCAATGAAAGCTCTCACTTAATTGACTGATTGTGTTTAAATGTCTCTGATTTCATTTCCTTGGTATCATCTCTTTTGCTCTTTTGCCTCTTAACATTGTCCTAGTTTCTTTGGTTTGACCCCCGAGTGGAAAAATTCCATGACGACCATGGAAAGTTTTCTTAACAGATTGCTTTCTTAAGTACTTGCCACTTGCACTTGTTGCGCTTTAGTACAAAGTGCAAGCAAAAGGAAAAACACAGCTCATAGATTTATGAAACTTATTTCAAGTTGATAAGACATAATTAAGCGCATTCAGTGTTCAAAACTTGTTAACACATTTTAATCACTAACTAACTAACTAAGCCAACGCCTCGCTAAAAACTTTGCAACGTTTATTAGCTAGCTAGCTAGCGTCACTTATTTGTGTTAATTATACAGCAAAAATATATATATATATATATTATTCGCTCGAAATGGGGGGCTCGTCTCTATTATATTACAGCGTCTGTGTCTGGCAAACAACAAAATAAAAATACATTAAAAAATAAATAAATAAACACAATCAGATAATTGAATGCTCTAAGTATAAGCACAAACTGCGATAGCAGACATTTGGCTGAGTTTTTTGGGTGATTTAAAACCATTTAAAGAAATAAATATGGCGACTACTCATGGTAACAAAAGAACGAAATCTTGTGTGAAACATGCGATAATGAGAGTGAAAGAAAGAAAAAGAAAGGGAGAGGGAGAAAGAGCATTTGACCTAGAGATACCCTGTAGAGAGTGCTTAGGTATAATAAGATTTCTAGTAAAATTAGATTTAATTTTTTACCTTTTTACTTTAGTCTCTAACTTATAAGACAATTACTTCTCAGACTCTCGTCTCCCACTAAGGATATTATATAGATATATTACAGATAGCACACAATATCTTGAAAAACTGTATTCTATATGTTTTTCTGATGTATAAGCTTTATTATTGCAAAGTTTCATTAGATTCTGTTCAGTAGTTTTTGTGTGTAAGAGTAACAAACATACATAAGAACCTTACACATTTATTATATTAAGTAGGATTTGGGTTTTTTAAGGTTGTTCATCTTTAGAAAAAAGAGCACAGATTAATGATAAGGAACGATCTATGCTAAGGCCAAATAAGGGGGCTTGCCATTTCAATGCTAGCGAAAAATCTAATACAAAATAATATATATATATATATTTGTTTTTAGCTCGTGCGGCTTATCGAGACAAGTCAGACATGTGTATGCCCGAGCCGGAACAAAGAAAGAGAGGGAAAGAGACAAGAGAGACAGCTGCTGAGACAGTTGAAACTAATACGTATCAAAGTCAGAATTTGCACTTTGCTTCAAGTTTGTGTTTTTGTTTTGTTTTTTTTCATTATTTTCATTCATTTGATTTGATTAAATGAGAGACGTTCAGTGACCGAAGGCGAAGACATTCTTGAACTTTGAATAGTTTCGGTAATTGATTGTTTTGAAAAAAAAAATAAAGTGTGCCACGCAGCGGAAATAAGTAACATGAAATTATATACTATATAGTATATGTACAACAGAAAATGTAGCTTTATCATAAACACAATAGCCGACAGGTTTATTTCGCTATCGATGTACGTTGTAATTATGTCGTTGTAACAAAACAAAACAAAACAAAACCACAAAAAAAACAACAACAAAAAAAAAAAATAATAATAGCTTAATTAAGTCGACACAAAAACGTGGCTAAACAACTTCAAGTTCCAAGAAAAATAAATTAATTGATGTGAATTTAAAAAGAAGAAAGAAAAAAAATGTTTCTACGACGTGTTTAAAAAAAAAACAAAAAAACTCGAATGCGTATTAAAAATTCATTAAATAGTATAATTAAAACAACACAAAACCACCACTAAATTTCTCAATAAACAATGACTTGAAGTCAAAACAAACAAACGGATAGCTTTACGTGCCTGTAAATTGTTTTGAACTTGTTGTTCGTATTATTAGTCATAGGCTTGGCAAAATTTGATTAATCAGCGGATACATAAACAAAACAAACGACTTCTCATTTACAACATATCTACCATACATATATATACATATATGTATATATATATGTATACACAACTTGCTTTGTGCATAGTTTTTTGTTATTTGAAATGTGGTTTTCCCTCTAGCAAAGCAACTGTTGTTGCTAAGATGAGACCTTATCAGGGCTCGGATTGGATTGAAATGTGTGTTGTGTAGAACTCAAAACGTGTGGCAGCTAATTACAATACTATTTTTAATGCAAATCAACATTCACAAGCACAGTGTTAACTCGATAAAAATCACATTAGTTGAACAAAATGAGTTTGATAGATTTAAAAATTAATTTTATAAGTTTCCTACACACAAATTGCATATAATGTATTTGAAAAAAATGTTTAGCACTTTTGTCAAAGATAAACTCTTCTGTTTTTGATTAGTACACGTTATTGAATAATCACTGTACTTAAAAAAAATATTTTCTTCACATTTTAGAAGACTATCCCTTAAGTACATGTTATCGAATAAGCACTGTACTTGAAAAAAATATTTTCTTCACATTTTAGAAGCCCCTTCCTTTTGCTCTATGATTTTAAAAATTTCCTAGATAAAAGAATTTCATTAAATAAAATATTTCATTCATTTTTTGTTTGCAACTAATCGGAAACAGCTTGAGCATGATTTTGCATTATTGAAAGCATTAAAAAAAAATAATTTAATTAATTAAATCCGCCTAGTCAGTTACTTATATGAAGTGTATATATATATAATTCAAGTGCTTTGCGTCTTTAAGTTCCACACATTGGATTAATATTGTCTTGAGTTGACCTTCGCTTGTTTAACCAGTTGCATTTGCGGTTGCACATTACCATATCTGTATGGCAATTGCATTATAATATATATCTTTTTGCGGCAGTTAGTCAAGTGCAGGGACACTGAACAAATCAAGTGTTATTGCTGATTTAAACGATTTTTTTGTGGGTGTTAGTTTTATACCAATAACAACAACAACAATAAACAATTAGCATAATTAAATAACGTTTTGCATTGTTGAAGTAATTTTTTTTTGTTATTGACACTAATAAACATTAACACTAACTGTATATACACATATATATATATATATATAGAGTTTAAGCATATTTCTGATTATTTTTAGTATGTGCTAATTGTTTTGATTTGATTATTTGGTTAGCACATCCGGTTTAGCTTATTTAGGAACGAGATATATCCAACTACTATCTTACTAGTGGGTGCACTCGTGTGTGGCCATTTCCCCTACTTCCCCTTCGACCCTTTCCTCCGACTTCACTTAGCACTAAAGTGCTAAATAGCTTTAATGTATACAAAATGACCAACGCCGATTTGGCTATTAGCATTTTAAAATGCTTTTAATTCAGATGCGTAAATTCCGCATCAAATGTATACCATAACAATTAAAATAAACAAACTAAATTTATATAAGAAGAAAAGAGAGAAAATATTTAAGGCATACTTTTTTTCATCACATTTTTAGTCTTAAGACTTTTATGAGGAGTTCTTAGAATATTTTATAATAAACAATAACTTTTGTTTTGTTTTAGTTATTTTCTAACTTCCTGAACAACACAAAAGCCACCCACAAATGATTTGTTGTCTGATTTGTGGCGTCCCATTGCTTGGGTGTAAATTGAGTAGAGTTAGTCAAGCGATGTGCTTAACTGGCGTGACTGAGATAATTTGTGTGCATAGTTTATGATATACAAATATATATATATATATATTTATGAGTAGTGTCAGTAGCAGTGGCGTCATAAGGGCCAGCAGTGACAGCTATGATAAACAACGCCCAAACTAACAATGTGGAGCGAATGTGATGATGGAATACCTAATATTTTTCAAGGATTGACCCAAAAGACATAAAGCTCTAACAATATCTTATGAAAAATAGAAGTTTTTAATAATATAACTCACTTTAATGCTTTTGTATTTATGGAGATCCTTAAAATGTAACAGAACTGCTTGAATTTGAAGCTCATTCGCACTGCTTGAATCGCACTGCTTGCGTTCCTAAACTGTCATTTGAACCCAACTAGGTGAAACTAAACGACAAAAGTTGCAACAATTAATTACAGATTGCCAATTACCCCTATTGGAAAATAGTTTTGTCATTCATGTTCTTGTTCATTCATGCGCAACCTTCAATTGATTTGTGTAACGGCAATTAAACTTGTCCCAATTTGACACCAATAGCAAAACTGTCAACAAAGTTTATAGAAACTAAAACGATTCTGAGGGCCGGTCAGAATCACAATCAAATTGTTTATAACTGAATTTTCAGTGTGTTTATTGTTTATAGTTTCAATTGAAAAACTAAGCGCAAAAAAGGGGCTCGTCTTGTCTGGGTACAGTTGGCTCCCATTTCAATAGGTCATTTTATGGTTTTATAATTATTTCTCGTTCTACTTACTTCGTACACCTTGTAGGCCTCGTTTCTCTGTATTCGACATGACGCCGGTTCAAACTGGAAATGGGTTGAAAAAAAGAAGTAAATTTTAAGTATGTGATATGATAAATCATGTGACATGATGTGCAAGTGCATCGATAATTATAGTTACTTATAATGAAAAGTACCCCAAATCTTATCTTATCGGATCGCGTACTTCCCAACTGAGTGATACGATATTTAAATTGGTCTTCTTTCCGTGCAGCAAAGATAGCGATAAGATTAACAGACAATAAGTAAAAAAAAAAAGAAAAGACAGAAGAAGGTGCGTCAACTCAGACTGTAAGAGGAAGTTTAGAGATAAAGTCGCACATGATAGATAGATTGTAGCTTCATTCATTCATAACTTAAACGTTTGAGATATGAATGCACTCGTAAACGTTGGGCTCTTGAATATAAGGCGCTGCTTATCGTCCATTGTCTACTCTTGCTCTTTAAAGTTAGCCGCCACAAAAAATCACAGTCAAGTGAAATATGGAGTAAACTCTTTGTTCGTTCTAAAAACATTAGAAAATGTTATCTGTTCGAGTGGCATGAGAAATCGAGTTCTTAGACTCTTACTGCTCCGGCAATGATAACTGATACTTGAAAACCCAAGGACTGAGAATGATTGGGCGAAAATAATGTTGTAAAGTAAGAAAAATGCTTGAGAAATGTTTAAGTGCTTAAGAAAGTGCCAATAAAAAAAGAACAGTTGATAAAGTATTAAAGAATTAAAAAAAATCATTTTTTTAATTTCATATTTGATTTTTTAAAGCAACAGTCTGTAGAATATATATATATTTTTTTTAATTTTCTTGCTGGTTTAAATTTATGTTCAATCGGAATCCTTCTCTTTGCTTGCTATATTTTAATAGGTTAATTTTTGAATGATTACATTACCCTAGCTTTAGCATTTTTTGTCAAGTGCAAACTTCGTGCATTGCAAATGTTTCAATCCAGACTGCATATAATTATCAGTGTCAAGTTCTCGGCCCTAGCAACCAAACCAAACCAAACCAAGCAAGTCAAACTCAATGTTAACACATTTGCTGCAACCCACAATGAGTGAGGCATTTAAAAAGAGCCCAAACTAAGTCATTTTGAATACAGTGCAAATATTTGGCAAACAAACTAAGCTCAAGTTGTTCATGTGTGGTGGTTGATACAAATATATCTATATATATATATATATATGTAACTGTTTATGTTTGTTGTCCTTGTTTGATATGATAAGTCCTCTGCGTGTTGCCATGTTATTAGCCGGCCCAACATATATACATATAATTAAATACATATATATAAATATACGTATATTTTTGATGTTCGGATGTGTGTGCCTTGGGCATTGGCCATATACGACATATGTTTTTATATATATGTATATACGACGCAGTCACATTCAGTCACATTGAGGCATTCACTCGACCATTTCACTTAAACCGTACGTCATTCTGCTGACTAACAAACAGCGAAGGCTATATGCATTCATACATTCGTATCTAGATAAGTTAGTGTATTTATTTTTTTTCGAAAATGTTTACAGGTCGTCATCCCACAAACATTCCTTTTGAACTCTTTTTAATCATCTTTGTAAATGTTTGTTTTAATATTATATTCTCTGACACATTAAAAAAGTCAATCATTATTCTGTTAATTGGGTTTGGGGTTGGGTAAAACTAGATTTTGTTTTATAATTTTAACTAAAGAAAAATTAATTAAATTGATTACTAAGACTAATTCAATTTTTGTTTATAATTTTAAAGAAAAATTCAAGAACTTCTCTATTTAATTCAAGTTATTTAAAATATTAATAAAAATAAAGAAAATATTAATTATTTCTTTCAGAAATAATAATTTCTTAGAATTTTTAACAAAACATATTATTTTAAAGCACTTAAAAATAAGTTTACGTATCTATTAAGATACAAAAATTCCAGCATTTAAAATTGAATTTATTTTTAATATCAAGAGCTTAAAAAATTTAAAAGAAAACTTCTGAAAATATCACTAACAAATGTTATAAAGTGTTGTTCTTTAAGGTAAAACATCAGGTAAACTTAAAAACACCTTTCGAAACAATGCGGAAGCAGATCATTTTTACCAGACAACGCTGAACACAGCAAACAATATTTTACGACTCAGACTAAAAAATGTCTATGGAACTAATGAGTTCTCAAGAAATGACATCTTTCAAAGTAAAAAGTTATCAGTTATTTCCTGGAATCCTTGAGATTTTGTATGCACTATTTATATGGTCACATTATTGAGATGTTTTTGCCATATTTGAGACTCACCTTGAACTTGAGGATCTCTAAAAACGCAAACTATGCACCGTAAATGATGTAATTAACTGTACACAAGTTGATTGACACTAACAACAACTAATAAAAATGCACGCACGTTTTGTTGTGATTGTTTTTAAAAAGGATTTACAGTTGTGTTTTGGACGTCACTGACACAAATGCATAAATACAACTATGTATGTACCAGTTATGTACCAAAAACACTCACACGGCGAGAGAGAGAGAAAGAAACACACGCGTATGTACGTATTCCACTAATTAAATGTACATGAAAGAAATTTGATGTTAGCTTTTTTTCTAGCGCTCTTTTATCTTAACTTTTCACTTTTCTTTAGTTTAGTGTTGGGATTTTGTGTTATTTTTGAATAACTTTTGAGGCAGCTGTTGTTAAATTTTCGAATAAAAGCACTTATTTTGAGAGCAGCGCATGCGCAGGCACAAATTTTTGTATTTTGTATCAGCTATAATTTCTTGTTGCTCGAAGTCAACCCAAAAAATATTCGAGTTGCGCCTGTGGCTCTTTGCCTTGCTGTCTTTTTGCTTATGGCTGTGCCGTTTTTATTTGTGCCTGTCTCCGTGTGCCTTTGGCCAGCTGCTTGACACTCCGATTGTTGGAACTGAACTGAAAATTTCGCCTGCACGACAGTCGCTTTTTCTTTGCTCGCGAGCATGCGACGTAGCCAGCGATGTCGACGTCGACTGCGGCGCCGACAGCATCGCTGACAGTACTGGCGCTCGGTTCAATGGGGCCGTTTTTACAATGGATCGCGTTTGCGAGTATTTGTGTTGACGATGCCGATGCTGTCGCTGATGCTGTTGCTGCTGCTGCTGCTGCTGCCGCTGCTGATGTTGTTTACGTCGTTGTTGTTATTGTTATTGCTGCTGCTGCTCACATCGTCATCGTAATCATCATCATCATCATCATCATCGTCGTTGTCGTCGTGGGATGCAGAATTCAAATTTTATTTTTGTACTGTACCTTTTTTTTTGTTGTTGCCCTGATTGCGTAGCGGGTGCAAGGGAGAGGGTATGCTGGTGTTCGTGTAAAGTTTGTAATTGTTAGCTGATTAGCGGAATTGTTGATAGCAATTTATAAATTTTCCTTTTCGAGATGTTAATGAACTTTTTTATGAATTAATTTCAATGTTTGTCATATTTCAATAGGGTATAAAACAGTCGCACTTCTTTTCTAAGTCATTTTCTATTTCGATCAACGATTAACAAATGAGCAATTATCCAGATTTTAACGATAACAAGATTTTCCAATTAAAACCATACGTTATTTTTGCTTTTATTTAAAAAACTTCCGCATAATACAAATAAAGTTTTAGTAAGCTTTAAGCTATTTTCTATATAGAGAAACGAGTCCAACGCTCTATTAAACTAGGTCGCACTATTGACGAAAAACGTTCATCGAAAATGGGAGCAAATTTCTCGGGAAACTTTTGTTGCAGGCACTGGAAGACCGTACCGGTCAGATAGTAACGGGATGGCCAACGGCACTCACAGGGCGGAATACACACCTTACATGCATTCTGATTGCTGCAAGTGGTGTTTAGACGTGGAACGAGGCAGCTAAGGCGCCACGGCAGCATTGTGTCCCGTTCGGTCCAATAGCACTCGCAGGGCGGAATACACTCGAAACACCTATATTCTTCCGGAATTTGGTCCAGTATCTGACTCGGCGAAAGCTTGAGTGGAGCAGCGGGACAAAGGTACATATTATAACGGGGAACGAGAGCAATTAAAGCCTTGCTCTTTCGTTGTTGCTCTCGATTCAGCCACTCAACCAGCAGGTCCCAATGATCCAAATTGGGATCACGTTCGCGTATCAACTGCATACGTCTATATAGATCCGAACGACGCACTGCGTCATAGTTGACACCGGATTGTGTGTGCCAAAGTAAATATAACTCATTAGGTTTCTCATCCGGCAGCGACATGTTGCGTGAGAACTTCGTCATCTCAAAGTGGAACAACATACGTATGCCGTAGGTTATGTGCTTGATGTGCTCGAAATCCTTGATATTCATGGCCGTCAGGGCATCAGCATCGAGTAGCAATAGTTTCTTGCCCCAAATCATATTTACACGAAAGGTGTTCTGTGGATTGATAAAAAAAATAATGAAGGAAGATCAATTTGTAATCGATGCAAAGACTGTGGAATTATCCCTTCAACACATAATCATTTCTAAAAACAATCTTTAAAAGATTTAATCTCAAAAATGTAAACATCAAACTCCAATAACTATATCTGGTAAGTAAAAGAACTTGATAAAAAATCTAAATATCCTTACTTAACTAAAGATAAACTCTACTAACCCCTATAAGTCAAAGCCCCTATCTTATTTACGTTTGAAAAACTCACCATGTACTGTGGATAACCATAATGGAAAATCCATAGCCTTATATCCTTGTCTGTCCATTCATAGATCGATGGCATGGGCAGTTTATCAACGGCAATTAAACTGAGCTCGACAAGGGATGCGGGTGAGACCCGAAACTGAATGGGCCAAGCATGATGATCGAACTTTTCACGTCTTGCGAGTACTGCATTATTACGAAATTTAAATGGATATTTTTCGACCGTTTGTTTTCTTTTGACCGTTTTCTCTTCTACCAGAAACTTAGTGTCCGCAATACCATACAGATAGGGCATAATATATGTCTAGTTGTCTAGTTGTATTTAAGAATGAGTAACTAATATTATACAATTTTTGTTTTGCTAACTAAACTGACAGCTAAAAAATAAGCAATAATATCTGGGGGCTATCAATCTAGTTGACATATTGCGATGTGCTTGCTTTTTGATTATCTAGATTTTGTATAGATCTTTTAAGAATATGCTCAAACCATCTCATGTTTCATTTGGATACCCTGTAAATCTCGAAAATGTTCAATGTGCTTAAATCACGATAGTTACCACGAAAAATGGTAAAATGTTCCAGGTTGAAAGGTCTAATCTATTTATTGGTTTAGCTGGAAAATGAAATAGATATTTTTTGAGTAAAAAATCCTTTACATTTTTGTAAATTTTTTATATCAATATTTATTTCAACGATTTTTATATGATAGATACGGGGTATTTACTTATCCATCAGTAACACTTCTTATCTTTAGACATCTCATTTGTAGGCTGTTTTACTTTGTGCGCAGTTTCGTAAACAAAAAACAACTGCCTGAAACTAGCGAATTCTGAATGCAATCAGCCCAGATATCTATATGTAAATACATAATATGTATGTATTTCAAGCTAGACTCAGCCGCAGCCAGGTCATATTCCCAGGCTTACATAACAACTGTGACAACAACAGTCAAAAACATCTGCCCATATGCAGCACACTGTCAATCACAATGTAGTGGCTGTACCAAAAAAACTTGAGTTATTCCACAGGAGAAGGCACTCGATTAGTTTGGTTTTCGTGTCGTGCGTTTAACGGTAAATGCGCTCAGATCCGCTTTGTTTGGCTCAGTTCGGCAAAGTTCGGCCACGTGTCTGTCATAACATGTTCAAGGGCATCGCCTTCATTGTTGTTGTTGTTTTTTTTTCTTTTTTGCTGTTTGTATTATCTCTTAAGTCGCATGGACTTTGAGCGCTTTGGGGCATTTGACTCGCTGAGTCATCAAAGCAAAAACTAAACAACAATTTAAAATGCTCGCAGCTCACGTGACGCGTTTTGTTTTTGCGAGGGGAACTTTGCGAAAACACGTTTTAATATAATATTTTTTATCGCTTTTTATACCCTGATCCCATTAAAAATGGGAAAAAAGGGTATCATGAAGTTGTGCAAAAGTATGTAACAGGCAGAAGGAAGCATCTCCGACCCCATAAAGTATATATATTCTTTATCAGCATCAACAGTCGAGTCGATATAGCCATGTCCGTCTGTCCGTCTGTCCGTCTGTATGTATGAACGCGTCGATCACAGAGACTATAAGAGCTAGAGACTCCAGATTTGGAACTTAAGCTCGCCTAATCCCTAGGCAGTACAAGTTTGTTTTCGATTTTCGATAACTCATCCTGTTTTCGATATACACATGTGATCGATAACAATAAAATCTTGAATTTGAAAAAACTTTAGATGACATTTTAATTATTAATCAAAATAATAACAATCTGTGAAATTTTTTTTAAAATCGGTTAAGAAACACCGAAGATATGGAACCTTGAAGTTTAGTATGCAGTATGCAGTATGGTCGTACACACACGCACACATACTTGCAAGCACTGACTGTACGCGTAAAGTATAGGGATCAGGGTATCGTCTAGTCGGGATTTCTCGACTAGAGTCTTCTTACTTGTTTTGTGTCTTCTTTTGGGTCATAATAAAACACTTCAGTTTGATAAATTTATTTTGTTTGCTCATTAACATGTGACTGCTAATTATTTGCAAACGTTTCGCTTGAACTAATCAAAAACAAACCTTCTCCAATAATTAAGGCTAATATGTTGTAAGGTTAGATATTCCTGAGAATATATTCAATCATTTATCATTTTTGTTTTCGTTTGACTTATAAATTACATAGATCAGGGCTGCATACCAAACTAACAGCAGAAGTTGGTTCGTCTTAGGCTCTATAATTATTAACCCTACCAGCCCCCCGACCCACTCCCCACTCAACAGTCCCAGTTTCAGTCCCCAGCAGGCAAACAGACAACACTCGATATGTTGAACACATAATTATAAGTATCGGATACAGAGAAAAGCTAATAGAAATATTTTTAAATATTTTTTTAATAAAGGTTAAAAGGTGATCGTTCAGTCATGTAATGGGAGATTAGTTATCTAGAAATTCAATTGAAGTTTGTATTCGAAGCATACAAAAAGCTTTTACAAATATAACACAAATCTTAATTACTTTACTCAAAGTACCTAACATTTGTTTCCATCCTGTCGAATGTCTACTGTACTTAACGGCCTAGCACACTGCAATGTCGCAACAAACAACAATTACTACAAACACATTTCACTTTCCTTTAAAAAAGGCGCTTGTTAACGTTTTATTTTTAGACGCTTGACTGAAGGTGTGGTCGAAGGGGCGTAGGGGGGTAACTATAAACAACCGCGTCGTAAGTAACTATTACAAAAAACAACAACAACGACAACGACGCCACAATGAAAAATGAAAATGATATGACCATGTAAGGGCAGCAAAACAAGCGACGCGTCGGCAACAATAAATTAAGATTCTATTTTTGTAGCTAACTTGAATTACAACGATGCTGCTGCTGCGTCTGCTGGTCAACTTGGTCAACTTGGCCATGCAACAGGTTAGACCCAAAATAGAAGGCAACGAGAAATCTTAAACAGAATCTCTTCTACGCAATCACACACACACATTCATAAGCATGCATGGCTCTACATGAAAATTAAAAATGCAAATAAATTGTTAACGTAAAACGCGCAAAATTCCAAGCAAGCGTGTGTGTAAACGTTTAAGCGTGTGTGCGTGTTAGTTTCTGCGTGTGCGCTCAACGCTCAACAGCAGCAGCGACGCCAACAGCGACGACGCGACGTCAGCTACTTGAGGAGGCCACTTCGGTCACGATTTCACATTGTTTGACCAGCAGCATAAAGTTGACTGCGCAGTCGCAGCGCTGCGTCGGCATGCGACGAGCCTCCTTCGTTGAATGCTGCTGCTCTCAAGTGGCCACATCACATCAGCGCATGTGTGTGTGTGTCCGTGAGTGGAGTTTAGCGTTTTTTTTTGTTGTTGTCTCTCACTCGAAATACGAAACGTGGACAGCTTTGAGCGTAGAAACGACATTGAGTCATAAAGACACTGAGGAAGCAACAAGTGTAGCTGTGTTCTTTGAATGCTTTTTTTACTTAGCATGGAGTTAGCGTGAAGTGAAGAGAAATAGTTGCTGCTAGTTTGATTACATACCTAGACATTTTAATTGATGAGACCAAAGGCAATGTTGACTGAAATTCTTTATGGCTGTCTTTTAGCATGTCTTTGCGATTATTGCGCTTGGTTTGCATCTTTTAATAATACAATTAATGAGTGCTGGATAAATCGGATAAATATTTTGTAAGTATGAAATCACATTTTTTATGGAATTATGCTCTATGCAAATTATTCAATCAAGACTTTCCAATGATCGTCTCATCGATTTGACCTTATCGTGGCAGCAAAACGCAATTTATTTTTCCTCAATTTGTTGTTCTTTGATTAAGCGGTTGTTTGTTGTTATTGAAATGGTGCAATAACAAAATTTTATTTAATTTTTTTACGCGTTTTTTTTTTTAACAATTTCTCCAGTGCAAATGACACATTTTCTAATTTTTTACAACATCTAAAAATTTTATATAATTTTTTATAGTCAAATCTAATTATTTGCTATAAGTATATTTTTAGCTGATATGTATGTACATATAACATATATACATACATATTATTTAATACGCACGAGTCTTTAGTTCTCTTGCTTTTTGTTTTGCTATTTAATTTTATTTTTCGTCTTTTCTTTGCGTCACCAGCAACGCATAGAAAAATTAGTCGGGCCCCCTAATGCCATGAGGCGCAAATACACAAATACACATACATATACATATACAGATACATACATATGTGGGTATATATGTATAGATTCTAGCAGAAACATTTTCGAACTGTTGCCAACGTCAAAATATATGTATGTATACATAATGCAATCGGTAATAAAGCTCATTGCTATGATGAAGAAGAAGATGAAAATCCATAATATTTGCAGTCATTCCAGCTGCCTGCTGATTGTAGAAAGTTCAATTTTGATTGATGGCTTCTTAACAAATAAAATTAACATAATATGTCACGGCAAAGTGATGAACATTATCAATGCATAGAATGTGCAATATGATGGAAGCTAGATACCCTACAAAAATATATAACAAAAACTCTTTTTATATGTTGAAGTGTGCAGAAAAGTTTTTAAAATGAACCCTTATATGAAGCTTAAGAAAATAATTAAATTGTCTTAGTTTTAGCTTGTTTACTGATATTTTAAAATACATTTTTGGCTTATCATTAAGTGCATTCTCTCCATATAATATCTTTAAGTCATTTACATGTTAAAAAAATATGAAGTTTTTTAATCTAAAAGTTTTCCACTAGAGCTAAAATGCGATCTATTTCAATAAGTGATATATTACTTAATAATATTACTTACATTGTGAATAAATTATAGAATGCTTACTAATAACAAATCAGCTGAATATTACTTATAATGATTATTGCTTACTACGTGCCAATTACGTCTTTAAAAAGTTAGAAAGAGTGAAGCTATATTCCACTTATGATCATTTTGTTTATTTGTTTTCGTACTACATATAGTATGGAATCTGTATATTAGTAGTAGTTGTTATGATTGCTGACGTACCAAACGGACTATTAACTTAAGTCCAGCTCATGAACCGTCACAGCATTTGACGTAGTTTATAAAAAAGAAAACAAAATTATCAAAAAGGGGTTCGACTTGAAAGTACCCTGTTTACAGATCAACTTACATGTTCCATGACTGAAAGCTCTTTCTTTCTATATAGAAAGTCTTTACAGAACTTAATTTAAGTCCAAATAACAAATGTAGATAATTTTACATATATTTTATTTAAGTTTCTTGGAACAAAAACTATATAAACTATTTTTTCTAACAATAATAAAACAATCCTTTATGTATGCCCTTTCCATATCTTTCGAAATATTCAGGATATAAAATTTGTTGATCAAAACGGTGGCAAGGGGCAAGTCTGAAGCAGATGATGATCCAATCGGCTGCAATTGGAATGCGCGCATGGAAATGATTTAATCAAAAATTGAATGATTTTTTCTTTCGTAGCGCTGAGAAATCTCCCAATTGATAGTCAAATGCGCAGCTCAAATGAGTTCAATTGCCGGGTTAGCCGACTAGCGAATAATGGGTGAGGGGCTTTGAGAGGGGGGCGTTAGCTCAATCCGGACGTGGGCGTGCCGCGTGTGCCACTTTTTATACCCTTGCAACAAAAGGGTATTATAAGTTTTCTTATTTACTTTTGTTGGTACAACTTTTTTCCCAAATCAGATTTCTCAAACAATCCCAAAAGTTAGTTCGATATAAAGTTATCGATAAATGAGAAACTTTAACTGAGAATAGGTCTGCAAGGGTATTTAGTATGCGGTCTGCTTAAGATCCCTGCTCTTTATGTTTTTCTAAGTGTTTTGTTTGTGTTGACATGTGCATTAATTGATTAATAACAATTCACATTCAAGTTCAAAACTATTAAGCAAATACAAATACAACACACAAATACTGCAATTTTTCAAGTGTTTGTAAATATTTTAAAAGCCTTTTCAAATGTTACTAGTTATACATTTAAAAACCAAGTTGATTTGCTTTTTTTTTACCTTTAACTAGGTTAAAGTATTTAAAGCACTAAATAATCCAATTAATTTCTTATTGTTAGCCATGTTTGCAGTCTCACTGGGTCAACAACAGTGCAACAGTGCCAAGAGGTTAAGGAATTTTGCACAGACACAAACTAAATACAATTGCAAATAGTCTTGCAAATGGAATCTGGCGTATAACATTTAACTAATTTGTAGTTTGTTGTAGTATTTTGCCTTGGGTGTTTGGTAGAATTTTGCTAATTAGACAAGCAATTCGAATTGCTGGCAAACTATTTAAAGTATTCTAAATCAATACGTGAAGAATTGAATAAGTTCTTAGTCGAATTGGGAGTTGAACAACAAAGCTTTAGGTTGCATTTTATAAAACACTAAACAAAATGATGCTTCGATTCTAAAAAACTTGTTATTATGCTTTAAAGTTTCTAGTAAAGTTCTTGGAAAAAACTGCCCCAAATGTTTTGACACGCATTTCGACAGTTTGCAACAGCCGACAGCTAAATGATGCATCCTTTTTGTTACTATTATGCCTTAAACCTGTCATAAACTAACTGACAGGTTTTTCATTCTATTCCACTGTTGGGTTTATAATGCCTGTCTTGACTGTCACTTTTTTCAGGTAAATACCTGTACAGTATGTATGTATGTATGTATGTATTATTGCGTTGTTAGCCAAGTTATTGTTCCTCCTGTTGTTTATGGCTGTTAAGGCAGCTCATTGCACGAACCAAAAAAAAATTGTAATAGGTAAGAAACTATTAAATTTAATCATTTATCATAACAATTTATTAGCTTTGAATTTTTTCAACCAATTTGTTTATTTAACACACTAAATAATTGTAATTAAACGAAAGCTTTATACGCAACTCACTAAATGTTTATAATTCATGTTCGATTTATCAGAATCGTTTTATCGAGAGTTATATACTGTAAATTTGAAGTGTTGACGCATAAATTCAATCGCGACTTAAAGCCAATTGCACCAACGGTAGCACTTTAATCGACGATAAGTCAGCCAAAATGGCTTCAATGCTATCCAGCGATGCTACCTGCATAATGCTGTCCTTACGAAAACTCAATATAATGATGGCGAACAGCGGCAATATTTCCAAGCTATCGAAACCGAGTATCTGTAAAGTCAAACAATGATTTTCTTAAGGGTTCAAACGAATGGTTTTCGAAGTGCTTACCAAATCCCATAGTACCAACAATTGATCCGGTGGCAAATGACCGGAGAAACCTCGCATTAACCATTTGAAAACCACACGTAAGCTATGAAAATATAAAAAGATTAAAGTAAATGTTGTCAGAGTGAATATTCAAAACTTACGGTTGTATTTGTAGCTCACGAAAATGTGACCACAATTGTGGCTCGTATGTCTGAAGTAACTTCTCGAAGAGCAAACACAGACTAACAATACCCTGCGGATGTGTATTGATCGTTGTCAATCGGTGGCAGTATCGTATATAGAAGGCTCTAAATGTATAATAGAGACACACAGGCGAATCGTACAGATAGCAAAAGGGTGCTGCAAACATGCAGATACCATGAAAAGGTACAACACCCGAGGGCGGACCCTCATAGGTCTTGCCTTTGACGGGAAACGTTTCGTAGTCGACACAATTGGCAATGTCTGTGTCGCGTGAGAAGCACAACAGAATCTGATAGAGTACATCCTCGAATACGAAGTATTGATCATCATTTGAGGCGGTCAACTGAATGTCCTTAAAGACTAGTTTGTCCACAATGTGATCGGTGGTCCAAACACTGTTACGCAACTTTTGCCAGTTCTCAATATCCTGTGAGCGTAAGGAATTTTAGTTAGTTTTTTAGCTTTTAGTTTTCACTTCACTTACGTTCCCAAAACTTACATAATCGTGCAACTTGCTATCTAGCACGGCAGCCCACAGTGCACCACGATACGGTGCTGGGGTACAACCCTTCTTCAGGTACTGCTGACACATTGGAGCATGTCGACTATCCAAAATACGCTGACATTGTACCGCCATGTCTGACACACTATAAGGTTCGTTACGCAACAAATCGGCATAATGTGTACGCAGCTCGAAAAGATTCTTAACCGGCAAGGCAATATGCGAGAATTCCCATTGTGGTATTTGACTGGCAAGTATTTTGATTAGATTAAAGAGAAGAAACCCAGTTAAATGGTACTTACTCGGTTTTCTCGGTAGGTCTGTTGGGACCCTTTAACGAAAGTAGAACTTCCAATAAATCCTTGGGCGCATATACCGGACGATAGTTTGCAAGATCTGTAAGATTAAAAAATTTGTTATATATTGATGTCATATGATGATTAAGAATGTTTGTAGCTTACCCATATTGTAGTTACTTAGCTCATTCCACTTGGCTACAAAATCCTCGCGATCGGCGCTGATGCGCGGCTGGCCGTGTAACGGTACTTTAAGCTCACCGCACATTGCATTGAGACTTTTGCGTACACGACGATCCCACAAAACGCCAGCACGCTTTAAATAGCCCAGCGGATCGCTTTGAACGGATTTCTAAGACGCAGGAAGCTTTTTCTCCATTTCTTTTATACAAATAATCTTCGAATGCAAAACACTTACGGTTGTTTGTTTGCTATCCGCAACATCGAGTCGCTTCAAGCGACTGCGCACCAAATTGTAAATCATATTACGAATCTCTGTCTCCAAGCCCGCCGCCTTAATGGCATCGTCCAGCGTGTTGCGCATATCGTTCTTATCGACATTGGGACTGGCCACCAGACGCTGCAACTCCGTGTAAATGGGCTCATAGCACTTGGTACTCTTAATCGCTGCTATTACTTTGGCTGTCATATGGTGTATACTACTATCCTGTAACTCCTCCATGACTGGCTAGTTGGCTTGTCTGTGTGGTTATGCTGCTGCTACTACTGCTCCTATAAAAGGCGAGAACATTCAAATGAAGTCGCTTGACTTGTATCGATCAAACTTAGCTTCGACTGCTTTAACTTCTATTTACATGTGAATTTCTCGTTTGTTTGTTTGCTTTGTGTGTGCCAAAGCTAAAAACTATTTGAGCGCTTCTTAGTTACGGAATGCAACCACTTGTTTGGCAGTTACGCCCTCGCAACCAACTATGGTATGTATTAGAATTAATTGCACAACGCATTGAAAATAAAACAAACTTTTTAACTGAAGTGTTTCAAGTTGTTAGTTGTGCCGTTTTGTTTGACAGCTGTTGCGTTATCGATAAAAACATTTTGCTGAAAACTATCGGTGTAAAAGGTTTCATAGCTGCGAGCATTCAATAGCGCCCAACTAAAATCCCATTCATTCACTTTTTGTAGTTAGTTAAACGTTTTATTAAGTAATCACAGACATAATTATTCTTCTTCCGTTATAAGACTTTTAATTTTGGAGCCCTGTTTCTTAACCAGAACATCTGCTATATAATTTTTACCCACCAAATCCGTTATATGGCACACTCTCAAGTGAAGCTTTTTCAAGTGATTTACTTTGGGCAACAGAGTTGGCCAAATGAGCGCCAAAGCCAATTATGTGCAGACTTTGTGGCAACAATAGTTGATTGTTCATCAGACATACATACATAGATATTTATTTTATTATTTTACTTAATTCATTCATTTTTATTTTTCTTTGTTATTTACGAACATTTGTTGTTGTTGTTGCTGTTTTAGACACAAAATACAAATAGATACATACATATTTTTGATTGTTTTTTTTCCTCTCTAAAATCTACTACAAAAAAATTATTTGTATTTCTTTTGTTGCTGTTTTTCGTTTTGTTGAACCGATTTGTGGCAGGTTAGCGCTTAAGAACTACAACACAGCATATATATATATATATATATCTATATCTATCTATTTATATATATATATATTTTATATAAAAAATACAACAAATTCGCAATTCGTTATCATTTTGTCGGCATCAGCACAGCGCCAGAAATGCAGCCCATTGGGATTTTTTATTTTTTGTTTTTTTTTTTTAAATATATCTATATATTATTTTTATCATTTATGTTTTCTTCACATTCTCCAAACTTGTTTTATCTAACATTCTTTTAAGTATGGCAAACAAATTATCATCATACAAATTTAAAATACAATGCTCATAGTTTTTTTTTTTTGTTTATGTTTTTTGTTGTTTGAAACGCATCTTTACAGACTAAATATTTAAAACTTATAAAATACTACAACGTAGGAGATCCAACGAAATCTCATAGCATTAGAAATAAAAAAAAATTAATATTTTTTCATAGCATATAGCATATAAACACATGAAATTATTTGCATTACAAGTTAAATGTGTATATATATATGTGTAAAGTAAAGATATTTTTAAATTAAGAGTAACATATACAGAGAAAGATTACATAGACAAAGTTATTAAAAAAAAAATTATTACAATAATAATAAAAGGGCTGATGTTGAGTGTTGCTGCTGGATTGATTTTTGTGTGTCACCGAAACTGGTTGCCCTTGCCGTAACTCGTAAGGGTATTTTTTTTTTTGAATTTTTTACTCATTTCATTTTTTGTTCTTTGTTTTAACTTGAAACACATTTGAATACAAATTGCACAAAACTTATAAGTTAGTTGGTTGGGGATTTTGGAAAGAGCATATATGTATAAAAAAAAAACGAATAGCAGGTGGGTTATACATATATAACTAGATTTATATATATATTATTTACGAACTGAAGCTTCTTTAACTTTTGCATATTGCAGCAGATTCCGTTAACGGTTTCTTTTTCATTTTTCATTTTTCTTTTTTGTTGTCTTTTTTTATGGTGCACTTTTTTGTTTTGTTTTTGTATAAATAACAAATGTAAAAAGTATATATTTTTGTTTTTTTTTTTCATTTTTGTTTCGTTTGCCGATTGCACTTTTGTTTTTGTTTTTGTTACTGTTGCTGTGTTTGTTTGTTTGTATTTTATTTAAGGTATATAAATTTATCTCATATCATTAAAATAAAGAAAGAAAAAAACAAACGAGCACAAAAAAAACATACTAAACTAGATGGATTGCAAAAAACAAAAAATATAATAATAAGAAATATGATTCTATGATAAGGAGCAACAGACAACTGATCACTGATTTCTATATATCTATACAAATATATATATATATAAACTATAAACATACGTATTTTATAGGTAATATCCTAAGAACTATTTTCAAAATCAATCAAGACTTTGCAATAATAATAACAACAAATAATTTGGTGCTCGAATTGGGTATATAGTTTGTCAGATTATCAAAATCTGCGCATTATAACGATTTTTGCCCAATTTCACAAAAATATTCATAAGAAACTATTTTACACCACGACAAAAAATGATTATACATATATATCTGTATCCGTTTAATCGGATTTTTGACTCGTTCAACGCACAGCGTGCGAGTTTTACACCGATTTATGATTGTTATGTATGTGTGTGTGTGTGTGTGTGGGGAATATACATATAAAGTTGATTTATTTAATTGTAGATTCAACTCCAATGTTTGTTTGTTTCTTTAATAGCAGTTTGGCTTGACCTTTTATCACTTTTATATCAAGCGAAATGCATTGTTACACAAAAATAAAGAGAGTACGTATATATATGCATATATAAGATATAGCATATATATAGTGTATATATATATATATATATATTGTTTAGTAAACAACGTTAACATGATCACCAAATTACTTGTTTCTGTTTCGTTTGCAGTTTTTTGTTTTTGCGACGCAACGGGTTAAATTTTCTTATATTTACAGTTTAACTGTTATATATATATATATATATATATATATATATATTTTGTTTCCCGGGGCGACGAAGTTTTACTGTTCTTTTGTTTTTCCATCACACACAAAAAATTGTTTCGTTTCTTGTTATTAAATATTATATATATATACGGTTTATAATATTTAAGAGAGATAGTATTTGTTTGGGGCAAAAGGGCAGGCAGAGAGACAGAGAGAGAGAGAGAGAGAGTGGGAGTTAAAGCTAAGCTCAAGGGCATTTTACTTGGACAAAAAGATTAGGCCATTTTAATAATGGATTGGCCAAAGAGAGAGAGATTGGGATTGTATCGCAGGAGTCTGTCTATTGCGATGTACTAAAATTTGATGGCGATATGGAAGCGGGTGGCGTTTCCGTTTCACTGCTGCCACCCAGCGATGCGTCAACGGTATCATGACCGCCACCACCACCGCCAATACTACCAATACCAACACTACCAACACTATTAACAACACCACCACCACCTCCAGTGCTATAGCCACGTGATCGTGTTGTGGGTATGGGTGCCGACGATTGTGTCGCTGATTGTGGTGGTGGCATTAGCGTTGTCGCCTCCTGTGCCAAACGCTCCTGTTCCTGCTCCAGTTCGAGTTGTTCCAGTTCCAGCTCCTCCTGCATCTGCATTGAGATAAGCTGCTTGTTTTGCGTCCAATAATATACGGGTATACGCAGCACTGTTGTCAGCGTATCATTGTGCTCCTCCAATGAATTGCATGCATAATGCTCCACTAGATGCTTGAGCGTGGGATAGATGTTGTAGGGTGCCGCAAAACCCAGGCCACTCTCTGTCTGATAGATGATGCAATGATGTATGCCACCCTTGCAGGCAATCGATAACGCATAATGGCCAACATCTCGTGCCCGTATCAGATATGTGCCTGTGGGTGCACCCTTTAACAGCTCTTCGGCATCGTGACGCTTGGCATCCTTGATGAACCACAGCGATTCGATGCGATGCGGCTGATTGGATGCCTTTTCGAAGTTGTGCTGCCATTTGTCAAAGCCAACCTCCAGTATGACATTCAGATCATCATCGGTTAGATTGAAGCCTTTCAGGCGCCTGCAACACGAATGATTAGCCATTAATATGAAATCGTACGAAATGCGTCGAGACTTAATGTTGCGAATGAACTGATAGACAAGAAGGCATATCATTCTAACCAACCATATCGACAATCTTTGTTTTGTGATGTCACTTTTTGGTGATAACACGATAATGAATGAACTTATCTACGCTTAATCAGACCACTTTAAACTTCAGTCTCGAACTTACGACGCGCAATTCTCACTGAGATCTACCAACAATACGCGATAGATAGATAGTATGTATATATGCCATGAAACATGTATGCCAAAGCTATGCCTAATCTTTATTAAACTAAAGAAACTCAACACAACAGCAACAACAAAAAAAAAGGTTGCGAATACATACGTATAAGTATAAAGTATAAAGAAATGAAAGAGAAATAAAGTGTAAGCTCTTGGCAAACAATAATGCACGACTGGCAGACTGGCAGGCAGATAACGGCAGATAGTGGTCTTATCTAGGGGCCCCTAGCGTAGGTAGAATACGTGAACAATGCGCAACCCAATGGAACCTGAGAAGCCGCCATAGCCATAGAGTCGCCATGAACGCAGCTGCCTCCAAAACGCAATAACCCAAAATAATCAACGATGACCAACTTTTTGCAAGACCTTATGAAATGTTCCACCCTTTAAGATAATTTAGGTACTAGACGAAACTACCCATGGAACGATAAGAAAGTATTGAGAAAAGTTTACCTTGTCTTGAAGGGGAATCGTTTTAACCATCAAAATCAAAATCGCTCAAACACAAAGAGCTTATAATATGTTTAATACATTAATGACATAACAATAATATTCTCAAAGTTTGCAATGCACTAAGATAAGCGACAGATGTGAAGTAAGACTGATTAACTGTCAAGCTGGGATACAAAAGATTCTGAAAGGAGATAATGGTGCTGTGTCGCAGAGATAGGATGTGGGGGGAAATAAAGCGTGTGCGCTTAATATGGTTCAAGGTCCGACTGATTAACGTTATCACCATCATTAGCCCATCCATCATTATCACCATCGATGACGAATTGTAACTAACTAAAGGCATATTACTAGCCCAATGACATTAGCTGAAAGCAGGTTTCTTTCAAAGAGATTTCATCAAATTGTGCTCTGTTGCGAATACAACAAAATAGGATTTTTTCTAAGCATAACTTATGATTCTCACTAATTCACTTGGCATACTTTTTTCTCAAGTATTTATTCTTGAAAATGTATTAAAACCGGGAGCGATTATATGACAATATATATATACATATATATATATATATTTTTTTTTTTTTTGTTTTGTTAGCGTATTTAAATTACAAGCAGTTGGATCTATGTTTGTTTGTATGTGTATAAATGTATATAATATAGTTGTCATATGTCGCCTGCCTCAACGGGTGGATAATTTTTTTTATTTTCAACTACAGTGAACACTCGCACGAGAGATACCTTTGTTTACTAAGTTACTTTCTTGGCAGAGTTTGTTTAAAAAATGTTATCTACGATTTTACAGTGAACACTCGCACGAGAGATACCTTTGTTTACTAAGTTACTTTCTTGGCGGAGTTTGTTTAAAAAATGTTATCCACGAACAGTTTAATCCGACCTTAACATACTTAACAACAGTTTACGAAATTTTGATTACTCTGAACTATTATTATTGTTGTATATTGACGAACGATCACTGTATTATCATTATGGCTTAAAAAGTTTCAGTTTACAGAGCTGAGCCATCATCATTTTGATTATGATCATCATCATCAACATCATTTATAGCTGCATACATAAACACATACATACATACATGTGTGTGTGTGTATGTGTATGTGTGTGTTTACATATTTTACATGCAGGCAGGCATCACGTAGAACAGTCAGAGTCGCGAGTGGCGAATTTGCAAACCGAGTACGAAAAATCAGGCAACAAAAGAAAAAAAAGCATTCATTTCTATTATTATTATCGGTCAAGTCAGCGAAGTTCCAAAGCAACAACAACAACAACAGCGACAAAAAAAATCAGCTAAAAGCGGGCTCTGAAGCAGGAAACAAGCAGAAGAAGCAAAGCGAGAGCCGCATGTAAAATGAGAACTACAAAAACTCTCGCAAAGCATTTAAATTCCTTTGCTGGCAGAAAAAAAAAAGAATCGCATTTGCCATGAAACGAATGTGTGATTGACTGTTTGACTAACTGACTGATTGACTTGAGTCAACTCAAAATACACCCCCGGTTCTCCCTCTTTATACATATATAAATATATATTTACAATTGTCTTTATGCGCTGAGGCGACGCTAATCAGTTTTAGCCCCTAGCAAGTTTGAATAATATGACGTCAGAGTCAGAGAATAAACATTTTTGGACAACACTTACTCAATGTGCTTGTCCTTGCGCAATTGCAATTCCTGTAGCTCGGGCTTTGCGGCATTAATTTGACGCTCCAAAAGCTGTTCCTCCTCCTTTAGCGACTTGATATCCTGATTGAGACGCAACATTTTGTTTTGCATCTTATCCAGATGATCACACAAGTGCGCCAAATTGTCACGCATATGCTGTTGCACCTCCTGACTCGAGAATGGCGTATTATTTCCGGGTGCACCGGGTGCAGCACCTGTTGCAACACCACCAACCGAAACGGCACCCCCTGGCGGTTTGCTCATAAACGCTGAGATTAATTTCATTTGACTGCGTAGCATATTCTCGCCATTGCCAAATGCATTCTGATGCAGTTTCTTTTCGGCCAGCTCCTCCCTTATGGCATTGAATGATGTCCTCTTTTGATCGAGGGCCTGCTCCTGTTGCAGCAACAGTTGAGAGCAGCGTATAAATTCATCACTTAACAGTCGTAGATCACCCTGAGGCTGTGAATCATCATAGTAGGGACATATTATTGGATTGCTGAGCGTTATGTCCAGCGTTTTATTGTAGATCTTTAGGGAATTGCCCATATAGTAGTTGATCATATCCACAACAGTGCCAAACTGAAAGTTATCAACAAAACCATAATTGTTATTCTTTAAACGGCAGATTTTGATCAGCTTCTCGTTGCCATCTTTCATCAGTGTTAACGTGTATTCGCCCTTCTGCAAAAGTAATCAAAAATTTGTATATATTAGTTTTGTATCCAGTGATCTATTACTTATTGGAAATCTTTGCGTCTTAGGGGTAGCTCAAATAAAACAAATTTGTTTGGTTCGGTTTTTTTTAAAAACTTTTTTAAAGGGTTTAAAAAACTATGCACAGTAAAAAAAAACCTTTTCAAAGTTGATTAATAACTGCAATATTTAATATGACATTTAAGTAAGCATAACAATATCGATTGCTTTTTAAAATGCAAAGCAAGCAACTATAAACAAATCTCGTAAGATCATAAACACAACAAATCCGATTAAAGCTCATAGTTTCATTGCAGTTCATTGATGAAATTGACAGTTGACAATTTGAATAACTGTTAAGTCCAAACAGTGAGAGAGACAGCAATGGATTTGCAACAGTTGTTATTGTAGTTGGTTTTGTTTTTTTAAACTTACCTTTGCCTGCGCATCGCGCACTAAAAAGCTTCCATCCGGCTTGCCGAACAATATGTTTTTCGCCTGCTCACGCGTTATGCTGCCCCAATACCAGGGGGCAGTGCGTAGCTCATCCTTTTTTGGATCATGCACCATAGACGCCGGCGCCTGCGGCCTCATCGTTGAGTAGTGCAGCGGTGAGGGATGCACTAAAAGACAAAAACAAACACACACTCAAAATTTAGGAAAAAGTCGAAATCATACATTTATGTAGAAACGTTAGTGATTGCTGCTGCTGGTTAATATGCATGGTTGTATGTATATGAACATGTTACAGCCATGTATGCTTGCACATATGTACATACATGTACATGTGTATGTAGCGGCTTTTGCTTGTTGCCAAGCGCCCCCGAAACGCATTTGAAATGTGAATACGAATTCGGATAGGCACAAGCGGTTAGCGTTCATTTTAGCCCTTTTCTGTTGTACTCACTTCTGTTTTTTTACTTGTGTTTCCGATATTATTATCTGAAGATTTTCTTCAGCAAAGTTCGGCCGAAAAAATATATATTTGGTGTATTTATATATTATTTATTTTCACGCTTACAATTTACCGAGCACCATCTTTATATTCTCAATTTCGCGAATCAACTGAGAAACTCGGAGGCAACACACACTTGTACACACACACACACACTCACTCACTCAATCAAATTTACACATGCATACACACAAGCATACATATAACTATAGTTAAAACAATTAAGAGCGTGCAGGAATCGGTATTTTAAAAGGCGTTCGGTTTGCTTCTAATTCGTTTTGCAATTGGATCGAATTAAACGCTTTCGTTTATTGGTAGTTTATAACTATTTATACGGAAATCACAATCAGCACTCCATTTCTTTTTTTTGTGGAAGAAATCGTCCTCAACACTGCACAGGCACTGGCACTGAATAGCATGTTGCGAACATCTCTCGCTGTTCAACACTTGTTGCGAAATACACTAAATAATGTCGCTAATAATCTGACAGCAGTTTGGTTCGATTTGGTATTTTCTACTCAAGATGGTATTTTTAGCAGGGTAATAAAAAAATTTAAAGATTTAAAAACTACACAAATTTATTGAGTTATTACGTTTATTACGTATATATTTTGGGACCTATTGCCTTTTTATAAATTAACCTAAAAAAAATATGTTTTAAATGAAAAAAGACTTGTTGCTTAGTTTGAAACTATTATTTTTATATATTATATTATTTATTTTGGAAACTAATTAAGGCAATCTTTTAATATGGGTTCAAAAAAAAAGCATATTTGAGCAAAATTTTAGAAATCAATTACCATTCTTTGACTTGTATTTATTGTACATTCAAAGACTTATTTATAAAGAGCTAAGCTACAGCATATAATGTAGTATGAAAATAAGAACCACGGCACTTGTCTATGAAGCTACTCCCAGCAGAATCTGCGTAAATCAACTAGGCAGACATTTTTATAATGATTCCATATATTTCAATCCCCAGCGATATCAAGTTGAGTTGCTCGTTGAAAATTTGTTTGAATTTAGTGGTTTTGAGTCAAAGCACTACGCGGCTTAGTGCGCTATTTTCATATGGATTTTTTAGGGGTTTTAGTGTGTTTTTTCTTGTGTCTTGAATGTAAAGCGATTAGTTTGTTTTTTTCCTCTGCATATCATTAGATCTAATGTATCTGTATGATGCCCGATTCCAGCAGCTTCATTATCTTGTCGGCAATAGCTGGATTTTGTAAGTGGCTAAAAGAAAAATAATATTTAAGTTGATTAATTGTAAAATAATTGAAACTACTTACTCTTTCACTGCCTGTGGATCGTTTTGCATTTGTTCGAGAATCATGCGCATGGCAGGATCCTTTAGAATTTGCTGTATTTCTGGATCGGACATGGCATTCTTGAGCACTTCTTGGGGATTGCGTTGGAAGTTCATGGAACACTGACGGTAACCTTCAATTGCTTCAGCATTGTTGGCATCCAATTCCAAGGCCTTCTGATACGCCGAGGAAGCCTTTGATGTTTGTTGCATACCCTATAAGAAAAACGTTAAATTATGTAAACTTTCGTTGCCAGTATTAATCATAAAGTTACTCGCCTGCAGAATTTTGCCCTTTCTTATGTAGCCCTTAATGAACTTCTCATCTAGCTTGATGCAAGTCTCACAATCCTTCAGGCCCAAATCAAAAGCGGCCAATTTGGTATAGCAGGCAGCACGATTGCTGTACAATTTGGGATCATCGGGATTACGTTTGATGGCCTCCGAGTAGTGTTTGACAGCATTGCTGTAATCACCCTTCTTGAAGTACTCATTGCCCTTTTCCTTCTCCTCCTCGGCCTTAACGGGATCAATGTAGGCACGACGTTCCTCTTCCTTAATTTTAACCTCGACCTGGCTAAGCGATGTCTTAATCTCAGGAGTACGATGCTCTGACATAGCCTTTTCATAGTAGAATTTCGCTTGCTTGTAGTTCTCCATCTTGCGATAGGTGTTGCCGATGCGTGCCAAGGATTTGGCAATCAGTTTAAAATCAGCACGGTTCTCACGACCAACTTCGACACCACGCTCACATTGCTTTATACACTTATCATACTCCTTGGTCTCAAAGTAAACGGCAGCAATGTTATTGTAGAAAGTAATGTCAGTCGGATCATGCTCGATGGCAGCATTGTAGTGCTTAAGGGCTTCTTCGAAGTCTTTCTTCTTGTATGCTGCATTGCCAAGCTCCTTCTCCTGCTTGGCAAGGTACTTCTTGCGCTCTTCCTCAGTCATATCCTCCACACGGGGACCAGTTGGTTCCGCGGGTTTGCTTGGCGCCGGTTTCGAATCATAACTTGGTTGTGGATCAACATCCATAGGTAAATCGCCATGCGGTTGCATAAAGTTCAAAACCGATGAGGTAATATCCTGGCGACCCTGCAATAAAATCGGGTTCTGCGGATCGTGCTTCAAACCTAAAAACATATACAACACATACACATACCCACATTCTTATTAGTTGAGGTTATGTTGAATTATACAAAAAAAAACCCAAACTTACCCTCATGGTAGGCCTCAAAGGCCTTCATATAATCACGCAGGCCGGCAGCAGCTGCACCTTTACGCGAGTAACCCTTTGCCCAGGTGGGATTCAATGCAATGGTTTGCTCGGCATCCTCCAAAGCTTCTCGAAATTTCCCGGCTTTGGCGTAGGCCGCCGAGCGATTACTAAATAGCACATGATTCTTGTCGTCCAGCGCAATGGCTTCTGTGTACGCAGCAATTGCCTCGTCGAATTTCTCGGCATTGAGCGCCGTGTTGCCCTTTTCCTTCAGTTCGTTCACCTGCAACGAAAACGTTGTGCAAATCATACTACTTCCTTTGTTTTAGCCAATACCTTCATGGTATTTGTCTTTTTGACCACCCACCTTGTCCATATTAAATTTTTTTTTTAATAGTGCTGTGTGACTGTTGTAAGTATTTACAATTTTTTTTAAAACACGTCGTTAGCACGCAAAGTTAGGACCTGAACTTTGCAAAAATGCCGCTGTCGGACTTTTCTAGAAATGCATGAGTCGTGACTCGGCCTCTCACTTGTTCTTGCTCTCCTGCTGAAATGTCAGACGCGCAACGTTGCCAACACACTCTCTGTTGTCAGAACAGCGTTGCCACAAACAACACAATGTGGTAATTTATTAACTATTTATTATTGAACTAACCAATATAAGTTACAGATGGTTTAGAACGTACAAAAATCTTGCTTTTAATTTCCGTTTAATTGATTTCATGAGCTCGACTTGTTATTGTTAAAAAATTTACGTTGTTTGTCAAGTAGGTTGGCAGCACTAAGCCGCATACTTAAATATTTTCGAGCTGGCAACGTTGTTGCAAAATACGGACAGACGCTGCTTTTTGCGTGCGCCTGGGGAAAAATAAATTTACATTTGTTGGAATATTTTAAACATTGCTGCTCAAACGGCCCTAAATAGTAGCTAATCATTGAGCACAGCAGCACGATAACAGCAGCAACGTAATGGCCGAGTATTTGGCATCCATTTTTGGCACGGAAAAGGACAAGTAAGTTTTTGGGAGAATATTAATAACAAGAGTCCGCATGTGCCGCCAGCTCTCTTTCTTTCTCTCTGGCGCTGTACTTTTCCGGCATTCAATACTTACTAAACACACATATTTTGCAGAGTCAACTGCTCGTTTTACTTTAAGATTGGAGCCTGCCGACATGGCGATCGGTGTTCCCGCATACACAACAAGCCGACATTTTCGCAAACGGTATTGCTGCAAAACCTGTACGTTAATCCGCAAAATTCCGCCAAATCGGCGGACGGATCACATTTGGTGGCAAACGTCTCGGACGAGGAGATGCAAGAGCATTATGACAATTTCTTCGAGGATGTATTCGTCGAATGCGAGGACAAGTACGGCGAAATTGAGGAAATGAACGTGTGCGACAATTTGGGAGACCACCTAGTCGGCAATGTGTACATCAAATTCCGAAACGAGGCCGACGCCGAGAAGGCAGCAAATGATTTGAACAATCGCTGGTTTGGCGGCAGGCCGGTATACTCCGAACTGTCGCCGGTAACCGATTTTCGTGAGGCCTGTTGCAGGCAATATGAGATGGGTGAATGCACACGCTCCGGCTTTTGCAATTTTATGCACCTCAAACCCATATCACGAGAGCTGCGGAGGTACCTTTATTCGCGGCGACGCCGCAATCGTTCGCGTTCCCGTTCCGGTGGCCCACGGCGTGGTCGTTCTTCGCGCAGTCGGTCCCGCTCACCCCGCCGTCGACGTGAGGAGCGTATTGGCGGCGGCACAGATCGTGGTGGCGAACGGGGTATTGGCGGTGGCACTGATCGTGGTGGCGAGCGGGGCATTGGCGGAGGCACTGATCGTGGTGGCGATCGGGGCATTGGCGGTGGAACTGATCGAGGAGATCGCAATGATCGTAATGATTGCAATGATCGTGACAGACGTAAAGGCGGAGGAGGAGGTGGTGGTGGCGGCGGAGGAGGAGGCGGCGGCGGCAGAGGTGGTCAATATTAAATGTGGAACTTGTAGTTTACGCATTCGGACTATGTACGACACATTTGGTGGCAATAAATGAAGGAAACGGAAACGGACAAAGAACGCCAAGTATCGTGTAATTCTAATCTCTTCAGTCTGCTCCTGTTTTTTGTTTTTTATAACTATGATTTCGCAAAAGGGGTGTGTCCACCACATACATTATGTACAAATGCCACCCGCTATATGGTGTGAATTATTTTATCGTGCGCCCATTAGAACTGTAATTACTTATACACACATTCGTAATAATAAAATTGAGTAATAATTATAACGATATATAAATAACAAGAATGAATTAAATCGACTAGTTTTTATATACATAAAGTGTATTACATATTGGCTAACAGAATTATTATATATTTTCAATCATAAACCCAAAACTATTTACATGCAGCCATATAGCTAGCTTAATGAAGCTAAGATCTATAGATTAGCATGTGGAGTAACTGATTCCACACTAGCTTCTTTTGTTTCGGTACTTGCATCCGTTTCCATGGCAGCTTTAAGCTGTTTGGTAATGTCAATCTGTTGCTGCAGGGTATATCGGTTCTCATGCTTGCGTCGCTGCTGTTGTTCTACATCTCGCAGCACGCCTTGGTGCAGCTTGAATCTGTAAATAGCGTCCACGCTTTAAGATTCATTCATGAAATCGTGGTTTTCCCACTTACCGGTCATCCGACTGTTTGTAGTGAACATAACCTATAATGCCACTGGATATGCAAACCGCCAAACCTAATGTGACTTTTGATGCAAACGACATGCTTTTGAGTTAGTAACCCAAATGGTACAAAGAATTTTAATATAAAATTTAGTTTTATATGAAGTTAAGTATGAGCCTGTTACGACATTATTTATTTTAAATTAGTTTAACTCCAGTGAATATGAAAAGGCAAAACAAAATCTGTTGCTGGTTTCGATATAGTTGTTGCCAGTTTGCTTTTATATAATTCTCTAGTTCTTCAAGCTACGTTATCTTTTTATTCACCAACTTTAAGCAACATTAGGAATTTTAATGGCAAATATAAATATTACGATACACAAAACAATGCACCAGGGCTGCCAAGCACAGCTGTTGCTTAACGATATGCGATAACGATTAGATTTTTAAGCGCGCATATATATCGACATGAACTTATTTGTTTGCCATATATGTTATCTACCTATAACGTAGTTTTAGTTTTTCATATCTTGACGCAGTGACTGCTAAAAGTGTTTTGTGTATTCTAGGCTTATCACTGTGATTGGCACTCTGACGCAGTTGCATGGCTGATAACAGGATCACTTAGCATACACACAAACATACACATAGGTATTTAATAGGTAGCATTTCTAACCACTTAACTTGTGTGGTTAGCCAAACAAAACGTTGACCTGCTGCCACAGTAACAAAAACAATGCCTGGGTCAAAATACTGGGACATGCGCACTACAGCACACACTCTACACGCAATGCGAGAAGCAACAGCACCAAGTACAAATGAACATATTTCTTGTGTACGGAACAGACGGTAGGTAAAAAAAGCGACAATTCAGCCAACGCGGCGTATGAGCAACATTTTATCCCGAGCGCCAGTGCGACTCCAGTTTTCCACACGCCTAGTTGTGCGCGCACCAGCAACAAACCAAACAGTAATAAAATCAAATATAAGCAAACAAACAAACAAACAAAAAAACATAAAAAGCTACATAATTAGTTAAATAGTTTACGTGCGTTCTGTCGTCGTGTGCGATGCGATTTGTTTAAAAGTATTCAAATTTGAAGCATTCAAAACAGTCAACAAATACGCGTCGACCAGCAACAAAAATCCATTAACATATGTAAATTATAAACATCAACGAGCCCCGGGCGCCAAGAAACTTCAGTTTTGTGGGTTTCCTAACATATGTACTTTTTTATGATTTCTTTCTTTTAGTTTTCTTTTCTCACCTTTGCTGCTTTTCGAATACTGATTTCCGTGTGGCGCAAATATTGATTTCAATACAGACTTTGTGCGAAACGTACACATTATTCTTGTAATCTTTTTAAGTGTGCCTTGCTAACACCTCAATAATTTAAGCTAAGGGGCTGTTTGGTTAACTTCTTCTTGTTTTTTTTAGTGGGTGGGTTCATATTTTGTCAAGCCTAATGTACTTGCTGCAGCTTAATAAGCAAATAAATAACAATTTCTATATTCTGTTGCGTAGAGATTTTGTTTGCATTTTTGTTAGGTAATCGGATTTCTTATATGCTTAAGTGCAAGTAAAAAGAAACAGTTTAAGTAAATTCAAATTTTTAAAACCCTTTAAATCGTATCTTAAAAAACCAACAAATATTAAAGTTTTATGTGATTTCTTGCAGTCTTTGAAGTAGTGTTTGTAGAACGTTAAACGTAACACGATGACCAAAGTGGAGCTTTATAAATCGCGCATATTTGTGACAATAATACATTTGTGTGCATTGGGACAATTTGCCTATGGCTTGTACTACGGCAATTTTGAAGTGCAACGAAGTTATAAACTCAAGACGAGTTTCAGTCGACGCATGGTGCCAGAAACCTTGCCACAGAAAATACGTTTTATCAGCTATTGGTCGTTGGTAAGTTCAAAATGTATATATAGTTCAGTCATCTTACTCATATATCATTTGGCAATTTTTTTAATGATATGACGGAAATGCGCTGGCCACAATCGCAATCGTTTCAAGTGTGTTCCAGATATGGTTATTATTATTGTCTCCACATTAAAGTCTGCCATATGTTGTGTGTTGGTGTTGTTTTTATCTGCTGACCTCCGCTGCATTCGTACATGCTACACTTGGTCTCACATGCAGAAGATGCATTTTTAAATTCATTCAACCCATTATCTTATACATTTGTTGTCGCTGTAAAGTGTTGTACACATGCATACTTTTACTTGCCACATTGAATTTACCGTATTTATTTTCTTTCGCGAAATTCTTTTGCCACAAATCAAATTGGCCCACAAAAACCGCGTCCAGCATCTTCATTTTTGACCGCGTTTTTATTGCCGCTGATGGATGCCAGATTATCTTATTCGCTTGAATGTAAATATGCCCTCTTTCTTCTTTGGTTATTGCTGTGTTTACAGTTGAAGGGGCAGGGGCAATGGCAGTGGCAGGGGCATGGCATATAGCAACCAGAAAACATTCGTTGGCAAACTTGCAACCCATTTACATGTCGTAAAATATTTATGGTATTTGATCAACTAATGCTGTTTTACAATCCACTTGGCATCGACAATATGATTGCGGTAATTCGAATAAAATGTTCCGCTTCTTCTTAATATCTAAAAGTTACTTTACTAGTATTATAGACAAGCCCAATGGATAACCAATATTTTTCTTTGAGAAAAGATGTTTATTATTTTTTCATAAATTTAAAAAAATATATAAAAGTTCCTTCCGCTTAAGGTTTAATTGTCTGTTTAAATAATTACAATATGCTTTTAAGAAACTTTTCTTTCGCAACTTGAACTCAATTATTTCGAACGCAACAAACAAAACAAAAACCTTTTCGTTGCTTTAAGTTCTTTTACTCTTATCTACACAGTTAATCTAGCTATAGTTGCTGACCTTGGTTGCCCATGATTTATAATCTTAATACATGCTTTGATCTTGGCAAAAAGTGCTTTATATCCACAAACAGATATTAGCACGTGGAATCCACTATATATATATCGTATCTTAGTTTTCTTTTGTATGTTTGGTGTTTTTTTCACTTTTTAGCAAATGGCTTTTATGTGGAACTCGTACTACCACCAACAACATCCACCAAACAACATAATCGAAAGTCGGATCATGCACACGCACCATTAGCTTTACCATCCGGTTATTTTGGCATTCCGTCGGCTTCCGTCAAAGTTCTCCGCACGCCCAGTACTCGATTGTTTATATCGGGCCAAGTCAAAATGAAAATAAACGCTCCTTTTTGTTTTGTTTTAAGTTTTTTTTTTTTATTTCTAGCGATCTAGCCAAACAATTGCATTGATCGTATTAAGTCGTAAGATATTTATATAAATGTGCGTTTGTTTGTGTGCAATGTAGATATGTATTTGTGTCTATCTGGTTTTTTTTTTTTGGATATATGTATATATATGTTCCATGATGAACAAACGTTCGCTTTTGCTGATTTTTTGCAATTTATTTCTTGAATTTGTTTAACCAATTTATCAAGCTGAGTATTTTTGTGTGTGATCGAATTGTGTTTGACTTGACTGCAGAAAAGTTCTTGTAGGGGCTAGATTTTGTTTTTCCAAGCATAGTATAAAAGTCTCACTAATGGATAATTAGTAATAATTGGTGTATTGAATATTCACTAACTAAGGCTCGCTGCTCTATCGCCCGAATTACAGCTTTTCAACTCTTCACATGCAATAGGCTCTTAGTCGACTTGACAACACCATGTATTCACTGCTTAGCTCACTAAAATTATCTATTAACGTACACATATACTATATCTTTTTTTTACGAAACGCCCACAAAATTACAGGGCAAACCTACAGAGAAAATTGTCGTGCGATTTTAGTAGTTAGTACACCATCAGAGTCAACATGTTGCAGTTGTCGCAACAAATATTATTAGTTATTATTCCACTGATCTTTTATTTTTTGGAGGCGGAGACCACAACGACCATCAAGTGGCATAGTGGTGGTGCCTCATTTGCCAGTCCCGCCGCATGGCTAGATGATTATATGCCGTGTGGCCGAGATTTGGTTGTGTTTCCGGCGTACTATCCAGCTATACTGCCACTCCCATCAAAGCTTTCCATAGGTGGCTTCGTGCTACCACGTCAGGGTGCTTTACTACTTGCCGAGGATTCAACCATACAATTGGTAACGGGTGCTGGCCTTAATCCCCATTGTGAGAGTGATGAGAGACGTGCGTACTTAAAGCCACCCAAGACAAGCAAATGGTTTGATCCCAACAGCTGGAGCATGCAGCCCAAAAAGGCGGACAGCAGCAGTAGCAACTCCATTTTAAACTCCCTTGTGCCGGAGCTAGAGCGTGTGCCTTGTGATGATGAGCATGTGGTCATCACGAGCAATACGGGTAGCGCGCTCGCATTTGATTTGGAAAACGTGCAGTTCTTGCGCTTGGGTCAGCTCATTCTGGCTGGCTCCTCCATATCGAGGAGATATCTGCAGGAGCTGTTGAGCAGAGATCTGGGCAAGCTGCTGTTCCACAATGCTGGGTCAGTGACTGTGGAATACTATCGTGGCGAATTGTGCGGCTGTCACAAGGATTTTGAGCTGCTTGTTGAGCCCATCTGCCACAATGTAGAGCCACAATGTCCAGCTCCACATTGTGTTGCCCCATTGCGTCCCTTTGGTTCCTGTTGCTTTATCTGCGGTGCAATCCTAACTATTTCCAGTGAGCACTGCGTCGAGGAGGATCGTAAAGAGATAGAAACCATCATGACCAACGCAATTGCTCGGGAGGATCTAGCCGATGAACTGCAGCTGCATGTAGATTATGTTGGTTCCAAGCAAATTGGCAACTTTCTCCAGGCAATTGTCGTGGATCGAGGCAGTTACTCCGAGCGCAGTGTGGATTTCATGAAACGTTTGGTCGCATTGCGTAATCAGAGCCTACTGCTGGCACACCAGAGTCATCTGGAGGTGCACTATGCGGGTCGTCCCTATAATCCCAATGTGACCTTTTCATCGGTCATCCTAATGCTGTTCTGTTTGCTGCTCGTTGGATTTGTTTCGTTGGTTATGTTGGCTCACTTTTTGCCCCAGAATCCGTATCTAAATCGCATACCACAGTGGATTCATGATCCGAGAAGATGGCGTTGGCATAATTTAAGTTTACGTCTGCGTCGCAATTTGCTTTTTAATCGTTTTGATAATGCTGCAGGCGCAGGTGGAGGAGGTTTGGGCGCTGCAGGTAGTGGAGTAGAGCACTTGGCCGTCATTGGTTATGATGCGGAGAGCGGGGAGGTGCGCGAACGTGCATTCAACAATCCCATGTTTGAACAGGAGGCGGCAGCTTCGATATCATCAACAGAAACTCAGCCATCAGCCAAGTCGGAACAGTCGGTAATTGTGCCCAAAATGGAAACAGGAGATTTGGATAGCTGCAGCGTTGAGGAGCAGGAGCTAACCGAAATCAATTTGGAATCCTCCGAAGCAGAAAGCGATGTTGAAGAGGAAACCAAGGAATAAAAATCGTTAAAGTAACATAAACAAACTTTTTAATACATCATTTTAAACTTATTTATTACAAGCTTTTAATCTGCCATTTAAAACAAATGCAAATCTTTGTTGTTGTTGACGAGCAATCCAAAAATAAATGAATCGATAATTATGTGACACCTTTTAAAATGGATAACGATAATAATTTGGGTTGTTGTTGTTCTTTTTGTGCGTCACACGTTTGTCTGTTTGCCCCTCAATGACCTTGGTGCGCGGCTTTTAAATCGATAGTTCGCATTAGTTGCGGCAGATGCAATGGACTCTTTGTTCATTCAACGCGCGGCTGCCCCGCCTTCAGCAGACATAAGCATACATAATAGAATTAGCGTTTTTATTTTTATACTGACATCAAACAGACGTTAAAGGGAAAGAGTTTTTGCATTAGTTTAAGTTGCTAAGATGCTAAACACTTTTATCTTAATATTCAAATATATTTGGCCCACAGATCAGCAACGCCTACATCCAAAGCTAATTACTATATTTACATTTATTTTAAGATTGAGATTGAGTCTAACTTAAACTAACAACTGGCTAAAAATCAGTCTCTATTGGACTTTTGTGTCTCAAACATGGCAATTTCCCAGACAATTTGTGTGATTTTTATTCGCGTAATGCAACTTGTAATGCATTTTATAGCCTCCATACAATTCAGCTATGGTATCTACTTCTTTCACTTTTCGGAGATGCCATTATTTGTTGCTACTCCCTTCGGGGGAAAATACAAATATCTTACAACTATTTCTGCGGTAAGTCAATGCGGCTGAGGTTTGCTGCACCATTATAGGCTTTTATTCGTACCTTAATAATGTAAACGACCTGTCCAAAAATAAATGAATTGATTATTGGTAGGACACCTCAATAATAATGGATAGCGATTGTGTTTGTTGTTGTAGTTGTGTTGTGCGTCACACATTTGTGAGCTTGCCCTTTGACCTTCAAGAAACTTGGAAACTAAATCGATAGTTAATATTAGTTACGGCAGATAAAATAGAATTTGTTCAACCATTAAACATCTCACCATTTGGCACAATTATAATGCACGTATTATATTATGTTTTTGCAAGCTAAGAAATAAAAGTGATTTTGCTTAGCTTTTAGATTCTGCAGGAGTTTCATATTTATAAATGTATTTATTTGTTTGTCAATCTGCTGCAATGCAAACAAACATTCAAATTTCACTATTAAGTTACTTTTGCCGGAACGATAAGCGATGTTATCAGCCGGAGCTAAGCGAAGCGAGTACGCGTGGGGTGCGGACAGCGGCATAGCACACACACTTTTACAATACATACACAAAAAATTAAAACTTAGATTGTAGCTCGCTAGCTGACAACCGGCTAATCATCAGTGTGTAGTGGACTTTTGTCTGTTAAACATGGCAATTTCCAAGTCGAAGAACAAGGGCTCCACGTCCCCAGGTTTTAATCGTGCAGTGCAATTGATGCTACACATTACGGCTGCAATTCAATTCAACTATGGTGTTTACTTCTTTCACAATCTTGAGATGCCAACAGCATTTTGTCATCCATTTGCTGGCAAATTTAAGTATTTAACATTTTTGTGTGCGGTAAGTTCAGCCTTTTAACATTAATATCGCGTCATTTCGCACACTCACGGATGATTGGCAACGCTACTCTGTTAACGCTCATTCTAAGAATAAGAAATAAATGTTAATATTCCTGTTTTCTGATCGCCTTGTACATGCATACATTTATTTACCTTTAAAAGATGTTAAGGCCGGCGTAATAAGTGATTAGAATCAAATTTGATACTTCTTGCCATTGTCTTCAAAGCCAAGGTTATCCATCGAATCTCTACCCAATTGCAGATTTTTAACGACACTGACTGCTGATTAATGCGGGGCACAAGGTTCAATGTCATTTATGATTGCTATTTGGCTCAAAAAGCTGGAATTGCTTAATTGCAAACATTAAGTTAAATCTGATATAGTTAAAATTTTCAAGTACGATATTAATTAAATTTTTTTAAAAGATCTAATCTTATAAAATAACTCACCGCAGGTAGAAAATTGCGCTTAAATTAATGGCGGTTAGGGCAAATGCAATGTGCCCAAGCTCATATAGGTTTGTCAAACATCGATATCAAATTATTGATACATATATCGATAGCCAATTATGTACGCGCCACGGTCACACACCAACGGCAACTGTCTTTAGTATTACTTCTTTGCTTGCCGGCTGTAGTCCGTCGCCGTGAAAAATCAATTAACTGCTGTGAAGATGGCCCATCGCGATGTAACGCAAACCATTTTTAAAAGCTATTATGGCGCACTGCGAACACTGCTACATTTAACTGCAGCTGTACAGTTTACATATGGAATTATTTATGACTATAAATACGTTGAATTTCCAACTTCGAATGACCCAAATGCAGCAGAAATCTATCATCCGTTTGGGGGAAAGTTCAAGTACCTAACATTTCTGGACGCGGTAAGCGATGGTCACAATTTGCGAAATTAACTGTCTACTATCTTAGTCTTATCTAAATCCAATATTAATACAAATGTGATAACCGGTTTCGGTTTTGTCAAGCCTCACTGATTTAGCGGGTTGCAATAATATTTTTCCACTTCAATAAACAGCCCTTCAACCCTAATACAAAAAGAAGCCCTCCGTTATTAACCGCTCGCATATCACAAACTGTCTTTTCGTATACTTACAGATTATACAAGCACTATATTACATTGTCTCACTAGTCAATGATTTTGTGGGCACTAACGAGTTGTTGCCAAAGCGAGCACCAGCTATTCGCAGATTCAAGGATTGGCTGTTGGCAACGCTAGCCTTCCCTGTTGCCCTTAATGTGAGCATCACCTTCTGGGTGACTTATTACATCGATCGGGAACTGGTCTTTCCCAAGGTGCTAGATGCTGTCTTCCCCAGGTAAGTAAAAAGCAAAATTTCTTTTCGCAGTAATTAACTAAGTCTCCTTATATTTTAGCTGGCTGAATCATGTGCTGCATACCAATATTGTAGTCTTCATTGTCCTCGAGATGTTTACGTCATATCGTGCCTATCCCACGCGCAGCAAGGGCCTTAGTGTTGTGGGCATCTTTTGTGCGAGCTACATTGTTTGGGTACACATTATCAAGCACTATTCAAATGTATGGGTGTATCCGTTATTGGGTGCGTTTTCACTGCCCGGCCGCCTGGTATTCTTTGCCGTCATGATTGGATTTTCATGTGGCCTCTACTTGCTCGGCGAGTTCATCAACAATGTGGTGTGGGCCAAGGAAGTGAAGTTGTCACAGCGCAAGTCCAAGTAGGATGTTTGTAGTCAATAATAAATAGTCTGTGGGCTCGTCTGTTTAAAATAGCAAACTCAATACAAAATTTATACATATACACAAAGATGAAGATTTCGCTTATAGAATATATACATAAATTTTACACAACTACTATCAATTACCAAAAACTATATATATTTAACAACGTTGATCTAATGCTCCACTTAACAGTAATTGGCTTTTGTAGTTCTTTAGATTTGCACTTTGCAATCGCAAATTCAAGTAAATGATTTTTAGAATAATAAACGTTGAAGCATTCTTTAATTGCATAATTCATATCAATCAAAAGCACAGCAAACAACTACTTTATTACCTGCAAAATACCTGTAAATTCAATGCTATAGTCATTACAATAAAAAAAAGTCTTTATTAATTTATATGGCAAAGTAGTACTTGATTTGAAATCGCAGGTATTTGGCGCCAACTAACTCTAAATTATGCATCTGCAGCGAAGTAGTTCGATGGTGTGGGTGGTGTGCCCCTCCCCAACGACGATGCTAAAAGAAGCTTCCAATGCAGCCCTGTAAACAGCTGTTTAGTAGAAGTTTCATTCAATCAGCTTCAATGTAAAATGGAAATGTGTGAAAAAAAGAAGGTTAAATTTACAAGCTGATGGTTCTAATACTCTTTTAGCATCTTTAGATCTTTTTCCTGAGTTTACTTCCGCACAGGACGTGTCGTAGTCTAACTTTTCTTTAGAAGTGCACTACCGGCGGTCTTCCTGCAGCTATTGTTTTAATGTTCCCACCTGCTGTCACTTACAAAAGAACGCCCTTTTTGGCGTTTACCTGTCTACTTTTACCTGCTATAATAGTTTGAACTCACGTAAGTCCGTCAGCTTGAAAACCTGAACAAGAACGCAATAGATGTAATTTAATTACGGTTTTAAAATGTGTAAAATTAAAGATTTCTCATTTTTAAGCACTGCAATTTTCGTAATAGCTCACGTTGTTTACTTCTAGCAAGACACATAGGCGATACATGAGTAGTTTAGTATAGTATTGCAAGCTTTACTAGTATAAACTATTTATTTACTTTCATTTTAGAATGAAGAAAATAGAAGCCTAGCAATAACAAGCGTTCGCTCTAAACCGAATTTGACCCGAACTGAACAGAACAGTAAACTGCATTTTTTAATAAATAAATAATAAATAGCTTCTACAAATATATCTGGATTTAAAATCGGTTTATTAGTTACAAAATGTTTAATTGTAAGATTTGTGTAAGGCACTTTGTAACACAATTCGTTTTCGTTTCGTTTTGCTTGAGCTGCCCAAAAGGGCGACTTGTTTGTACATTTTAAACAACATACAAACAAACATGTATATTAAAAATATAATCTAGTTTAAGGAAACAGTCATTATACATACAGTCACATACATTAAAAGTACAGGAAGTATAAAAAAAGACATACATTTTAGTACTCTGTATATGTGATTGTAAACTCTCCAAACTTATATGCTAATGAGTATTCGTTTTCGAATTCGTAGTCAGTAAAAAGTACTTATTGCTATTCGTGATTGAGTGATTAAAATGGAAGAAGAGGGGGGGTTGAGTTTTAGAAACTTAAGTAAATGCATTTTCAGTTGTTACTTGGAGGGCAGCAGCAACATTTTGAGCTTATCAGATTCGCTCATCAGCGTTGGCTCCTTTTGATGTCGCGAATGTCCGAGCAGTGATTGCATTTCGGTGGCATCCTCGTTAGTCGTTAGCTCGTTGCGTTGACGACTTGCCGCATTGAGTAAACGCATCGCCTGCTGCAGCTCCTCGTTGCCATAGGTGGGGAGTGTGTGAGTGGCAATGTCGTAGGGATTCGCCTGTATGCCCACATCGCAGCTGGTCTTGCTATTGCGCGAATTGGGCTTGCCTGTGGACATGCCCGAATAGGAACTGTGCAGCATGCCGCCCAATGGTATATTCAACTCGACGGAGGAGCAGCTCAACGAATCGCCATTGACATCCATTGCAGCGGCCAATTGTCGCGCATAGTTTCGCTTAAAATCACTATTCGAATCAATATCCAAATCCAGATCCAGGTCCAGTCCAGTGTGACGATGCGATTGTTTGTTTTGTTCCTTGCGTGATTTGCGACTACGCTGCGAATTGCGTGAATGTCGATTGCCATTGCAATTGGATTCGTTGGACTTGTGTACGTGCTTAAAGTAATGCTCTAAGGCGGCTGCTTTGTTGCCACTGTTGGGCATCTCTTGGATTTTGGTTGCATTTATAATCACATCATCTTCATCATCATCATCGCTTAACTCCTGTTTAACCACCACATTGAGGTCATGGATTTTAAACGAAGTGCGTGAGTTATCTTCCTCATCCGAAGACGTTGTCATGCCCTGATTCTGCAGGAAGGGTAATATGAATTGTCCATTCTTTTGTATAAAATCGTTAATAATGCTTGGATCAAGGCCGCCATTGCGACGCCGGCTGCTGTTGTGTTGCTTTTTGGTGCTCTGAGCAAACATGCCCACTTTGTGACTAGCATTCGGATAGGTTGTCTTCTTCATCGCTATCACTTGAGATTCAACCGATGTGCTGCTCTCGCGTCGTCCACGTCCCCCACTGCTATATTTGGTACGTCCACTGCTGGCGGCAATAAAATCCCTTCGTCGTTGCGTTCTCTTATTGCTACTCGAGGAGTAGCCATGTTTTCCATGTTGACGTGAGCGTGAGGCCACCTTTGTTTTCATTTCAGCTATCTTTACAGAAACCTGCGAATCGACTGAGTTGCGACGCGACTCTACAGAAACGTGACGCACACTAACGCTTATCTCCGAGTCCAGGGAGTTCTTGCGTACAACAGGCTGACCCTGGCTGGAGGAATTTGTGTTGCCGGTGGTCACGCCCGTTAGCGCCATGCGTCGCTTAACACACTGCGGCAGATAGTGCACCCATGTCGAGCTTATCTCATTCGTTTCCGATGAGTTCAAATCGTTGACATCGAAATTGAGACCAACGGGATCGGTGTGCGTATTATATAGCGTTATGGACAATCTGCCCTTGTCCTCAAAGTCTTTGCGTTTGGCCCAGGTCTGTGCAATGACCTTGTGCTTGGGCATTTTAACCTCCTCGACGACCTCCTTGCCGCACTTTCTAGCAAATGTAAATTAGCAAAGTTTTAATTACAATTCAAAACTCTTTTGAACCATTAGAACTTACTTTTTGATGTAGCGCTTCCAGGTCTCAACGGACGATGGCGTCCAGCACCAGGTGGACATGAGTATGCCAGAGCTAAACAGGCATAACAAATGCAATTGCAAAACACCCACACTGGGTCGATTCTCAATCTTGCAGGCGCTGTTCTCATCGAAAACGGAACTGATGCGACAACTGCAAGCGATAACAAACAGAATTGAAAAATGTACAATATAAAAAGAATTCAATTCAATTACTTACATAATATACTGCCTTAAGCTTTCGGCCCACTCTCCGGAATGACGAAACTCCGTCACATGACAAGCAATCGCAACCAGTATGAAAATGAGCGTCAGCAAAGCACAGACGCCCATGCGCATAATAATCAAATGGATTTTATTGCTTGCCGATGTAGATTTGATGTCATTAGCAAAGTGTTTGAGGCCAAAAAGCATAACCATGCCACGTGTAATAAAGTAACCGCCAATGAGTATGAGGCCACCGAGTGGACCCAACAGCAGACCGGCGCGCATCGAGTGATTAATGTAGCCGACAAAACAGATGCCCACAATGCCATTGCCATCGACTTCACTGAGAGCCATGGTCGTTATGGTGAGCACCAATGGCAGTGACCATGCAACCAGATGGAAATACGAACCCTTCTTGTCAATGCGATCCTGAACATGTCCCATGGCACGCCAGTGCCAGGCATAAGTGAGAAACACAAACCATACCATGCCGGCAGTTAGAAAATAGTAGACCAGCACAAATATTACAATGCACGAGAGATTCTCGCCGGCTGTGGGTTCCGAGTGACGCAATGTGCCATCCTTGCGACAGACAATATCCTCACGCGATCCGGATGTAAATTGTACCAGCCAGCTAAAATAGAAATTGGTTTTAGTTAGACGTTCATCAAAAGATATTAAATAAATCTTATTTATGAAAATTGAACTACACTAGTTTATCTTACATTTAGTAACATTTTTCAAAACCTTTTCAAAGGCAGCAAACAAAAGAGAGAAAGAACGATGTCTTACACATGATTAGATAAATGTTAAATCGTAGAACTCTTGGCTACTCACCCAAAACAGGAGATAAGAAAGCAGAGATTGATGTAAAAAACTATCACAGCTGGATATTTGTTGGCATTCTGCCAATCGATCAGAAATGTGGCAACCACAAACAAATTGGAGAGCAGACAGATTGTGCCACCATAGCCGATTAGCTTATGTATCTGTCGATGCTCATCGTCCGTATATAAAGGATCCTTGCACTGCACACCACAACCTTCGATGCCGGGATAATAGCTAGCTGCATTATCGGCAGGCACCAAAGGCGGCATACATCGCCCGGTTACATTGAATTTCATTTCGCGTGCATCGTTGCTGCACTTCATTGGAAATAGCGTCTCGTTGCAACGCAAAAATTTCGGAAAGAACGTTGTATTGTATAGGACGCGGCATGGTTCAAGCGTAATCTTGCACATTTCAAAGGAAGGCAGGTAGACCATATCCTGACCATTAATTTCTTCACACTTAGGCTTGAAAACGGCACACAAAAATGGCTGAAAGGGGAAGTCTTAGACAATTTGTATTATATTTCACGTTTCATTTCACATACCTGAATGACAGCCCAGCATTTGGGTACATGTCGCAAAGCATAGTAACTGCTCAGAACCTCGTCTAATTCCCGTTCCTTGCGATAATCGGTTAGCCCTAGACTGGTGAGTGCATAAGGCAGTTTTGAGCCAAAGCATGTGTTATGCGTAGTGTTCACTTCAAGGCAACGTCCACGCCGCACACACTGAATATGCCGATTATCGAGGCCATCGAACCAGGGTTTATCATCCTTGCCCTTTTTGCCATATAGTCGATAATTCATGGTTCCATCGATGGGCTCCAAATCAACTTGAGTAGAACTGGCTGGTGTGGTTCTTGTATTGAATTTGGTTGAGTCTAGACTCGCATAGCTCGCAGTGGACAGGCTGGCCAGTACCAGGCAACAAAAAGTAATAGTGCTCCTAGAGGTAGAAAAGCCAAAATTTAAATTTAATTTTATGCATTCAAAACATATTACAGTAATTGAGTATAACGTGTCCTGCATACTTACGTCTGCATTTTGTAGCGATTGTCTCACACGTTCACGAACGAAACTTGCTATTTTTATATAGTATTAAGCGTAGCCTTTGTGGAATATTAATGTCCAACGCAGACGGAGACAACAGTCGCGCCTTGTTTGGTGGCACAAAAACTCGCAATCAGCGCATTTTGTGGCCGTTTTGTGTAGCTGCGTCGTTAACGCGTTGTTTTGCAAAATGCACAGTTTTTATTTAATTCAGAAATAATGTGAGCAACTATGTTATTTTTACCTAATAAATACACCGCGAACTATGAAAAGCAACAAATGAGCGCTGTTTGATTGTCGCAGAAGACCACCCACCAAGCAGTGTAGTATCGAAAATGACGACTATCGAAAGAATGTGCATCGATAGCGGTAGGTACACAAATCGTAGAAAAGGTATCGATGTGTGGCGTTTGTTTAACATCCCTGGCCGTAGTTTGGCTTGTGCAAATTTATACACGGGCATTATAAAAAAGAAGAAGGCTTGATTTAAAATTAAACTTTGTGCATTTGTTTAAATCAAAGGGCCAATTAACTGGTAGCCATGGATGCCGCTCCAGCTGTAGTGCCACACACGGCTAACGAGGCAAAGCAACTAACTCAACCCCCGGCCCCGGTGGCCGCTGCGCTAAACGAAAATGGTGTACAAACAGCAGCAAAAAAATCTGAAACATCGTCAGGGACAAGCTTCGGTACGTATAAACGACGGCTTTTTATTTATATGCGCTTGTGTGTATTTGTCTGTTTTCGTATTATTATTGTTTGGTCTAACATGGATTTGTTTATTTTCGCTTGTGTTTCTAGAAATACATTCCAACACCGAGACTGGAAAAGTGCAAGAGGCGCAGAAAACGAAATTGAAATGCGATTCGGCAACTGAAAATGTATTAATAACAATATGCAGCGCCGATCGGAAGAATAAAAAGTCATTTATGTCCTTACCCAGCAGAAAGGATGTTATAGATAAAGGTATATTTTTATTCTGGTTGTTGTTAAATTTTTGTAAAGTACAGTGCTTACCGTAAATAAGAAGTTTGCTTAAAAAATTAAAATCATATTAATAAAGTTAAACTTTCATACGAAAGGATATGCAATTAACATATCAGTATCAACTCTAAATGCCAAAACGTTTACACATTATTAATATTTATTTATTTTCTGCATCATAGCACACAAATACGGCTTGGTTGGCAGCACCATAGTCCTCGAGAACAGTGGCTGTGAAGTTTGTGAGGATGAGGTGCTCCTGTTTGCAGCCAAGGATAAGCTATTGCTTATGCTGTTGGCCGAAAACGACGAATATATAATACTACCTCCGCCCTCGCCGCTGAATCGTTCCGAGCGTGCGGGCAGCTCCATCGATCCCAGCTTTGTGTCGAATGCCAACGATTCGACGGTGTCTAACGATGAGACTCTGTCGCTGGCCAGCGTTACGCACAGCAATTCAAAGACATTGTCCGCACAGTTTAAGGACTTTTCGATACCTTGGACCAAGGTACCGAATGATATAATGAGACTTTTGCGCAACAAAACTAATATGGGCAAGCGTCTCAATACGTTTGCCAATCTACTTGTGGACGCTCTGCGCGAACGTTCCGCCCACATACCTGTACGCGTGTTTCGCGAAGTTGCCCAACAGGCAGCTGAAAAGTATCCAGAGTCATTGCTGGAAAAGGATCGTGAGGGACAACAAATAGCGACGACGCCACAGTCCCTCATCTCAAAGATGATAAACCGCAACAATGTGCTGAATCGTCCACAGAAACGTGCCAGCTCGGGCACCTCTGATGTGCACATTACCAGCAACAGTGGCAGCGTAAGCAGCAAGAAGCGCAAATCGGTCTCACTTGCGACCAATGGCAATGCAAAATCAGCCGCTCTTCATCGAGATCTGGAGGACAAGAGAGAGCGATTAATTGCCAGTTATCGTGGCAGTTCCACAATTGAGGCTGGAACCATTGCTGAATACATGAAAGAATGTTTTCCGCTGCAGCGTGAATTCTTCAACAATAGCGAGAAGATCCCTGATATAACGGCCATCAAAGACAATTGGCCTTATATCTTTAGCAAGGATCTGCTCTATCAGCACTTTGAGCTGCTCATGTCCATTGATCCGCGTGTGCTAGAAAAACGCTTTGCCAGCGAGAGGGAGCGTATATTTAAATTCTTTAAAACGTCCAAAAATAAGAAAATCAACGATTTGGAGGAAAGCAATGCAAATATTGTGCGTGGCCTGGCTTACCATTTCAACGAGGATCCCGATTACATTTTCCTGAAGCTTGACAACGGGCCCTTGCCAAAGGATGTCCAGCACATAAACCCAACCAATGCACCTTGGGTGGCTCTAGTCAGTGAGTAACGCTCGATTTACATTTGAAAATTCTTCTTTTATATAAATAGTGTCCCCTTTTGCAGATACGCCAGCAACTACCGGCACTGAAGCCACCCAAACCGAGGCAATGGTATACATTGAGGGACAGATAATGAGCACGTTTGCTGCCACCGATGTTGATTTGCCGGATATTATTGCCCAATTGCTCTGCTACTATTATACCTTTAACATGATGTACCCCAAGGAAGCCAATCAAACTCTCGAATTTATCGTCATTTATTTTCTGCAAAATACGCCAGAACAGGCGCGCAACGCCAAAAAGAGCGTAACTGGTAACAGTAAATATAATCAGCTTATTGCGAAACTGGCTAATGCAAATGGTTGAGCTAAGGCTGACGATGGCAATGCCGATAAATGGAGCTACGATCGTCTCATACTGTTTAGATTACATATTTATTATTTTGCAGACCCATTCATATACATATATACTCCCTCTATTTTTAAGATGATTTACATAAAACTGTGTAGTACTTATGTTGTGTATACATTTCTGATTTGTCCCGAAAACAAAATCACAATTGTTATTTTTTGTATTTATTTAATTATTTCTAAACTTGTTGTTCTTGTTAATAGGTCCTTGGTTATCCTTGGTTTTTACCCATTGCCGAACAACATCTGTTCTTTTCAAATCGTTAATGACTGAGTCCAAGCTAACCTTTTTCTCTGTTAACACGGCTTTAGTTAATTTTCTGCGTAGATAATTGCGTTCCTCGTTTGACATGTTTTGAGGATTTCCAGTAATTGACAATTTGGGATTAACGTACGAGAATTTGCGTTTTTTCGACTCTGATGTTCCAGCAGCATTGTCATCGTTGAATGTCGCCCATGTGGTTTTTGCATTTCGACTTGTTTCGATTATATTCCGTCTGTGGTTTTGTTCACGTTTCCTGCGGAATTCCTTGGCCTTCTGGCTGTTCATATCAAAGCGATCCACGTTGCGTTGTTCCTGTTCGTCATCCAATATATCGTTCTTCACATGATTCCATGGTTGGGCCGTCTCCTCTGGAACTGGTTCTGGCCCGTTGCGGCTAAATGCATTAGGCTTAAACTTTGTTTTTCCCCAGTTTGTCGAGCGTTCGTTTATCGCTGCTTTATGTTCATTAAATTTATTTTTTTTATTTCGTAAGTCCATGCAGTAGTGCTTGGACATTTTGTTGAATAATTTGTTTACACCAAACAAAACTAAAAAGATTAGCCTCAATACTTGTCGATATTAAGCAAACTACCGATATACCTTGCCCATGCGATATTTTTTGGCAATGTGTTAATATGATCACATTCGTAAAGTATATATATGTTAAACACTGATAATAAAACGAAAAAGGCTGTCAAAAAGGATTTTTACTTCGTTTAATTCAGCATGTGTGAATTTTTTAAAAATAAATAATTATATCGCTATTTCCTGCCCATCGATATTTATTTTAAGGCATCGATTGTTTCTATTGACCTGCAGAGCATCGATTCTTGTTCAACACGTGCAAGCGGTCTGCAGTTTTTTGAGATACGGATTAAAATGGAAAATGGTAGAGAAAGACGTCCAAGTGGCCATTGGCACAATAACTCCGGTCCTGATAACTATCATTTTATAAATGACGGAAGTAATCGCTCAAACGGTAACTGGGAAAACAGACAACACGGTCGTGGACGTGGTGGAGGAGGCGGCGACAAGTCCTTTCCAAAATTTCGCGATCCAAACCAGCTACAACAACCGTTTTCGGAGCAACAGTCACCAAATCAGCATGGCGGTGGTGGCCAACGTCAAAATATTCGTCCCCGAAAAGGCAGGCGTGATGGCAGAGGTGGCCGAGAAGGCAGGGGTGGCAGGTTTGGAAGGCATGGCAGAGGCGGTGGCGGGCGGGATGGCCGCATCCATGAATCTGATACAGTTGGGCCCTGGTACAATGATGCCAGACCGGATAAATTGTTTTACTACGACAACGGGAAACTGGGGAATGATAACAGCGCAACAGCTTCACTAGAACAGCCAATACAAACTGCTACTTCTACTGGAGAAGCACCTACAGAGGCAGCTGATCCAACTGTTAATCATGCTGCAACCGTTAATCTGAAAGCAGCTGCTTTAACTGTAAATAATGCTGCAACCATTAATCCGGAGCCAACTGTAAAGCCTGCTGCTGCTGCTAAGCCAGAGAAACCAATAACTGTTCCCATTATTGCGGCCAACATAAAGAAAGAAAAGAAAGATTCGGGGCCCAAACAAGCGCAAAAGGTAGCCTCAAAGAGCAGCGAGGAGAGCTCCTCAAGCAGCTCCGACGAAAGCGTTGAAGCCGGCGAGGTGGTCAAGAAAACGGAAATTGCCGCCACACACAAATCGAAGGTAAAACCCGAGAAAGTTACCAAGCCAGCTGTCCCATCCTCATCATCTGAAGAGGAATCTGATGATAATAGTCCACCGCCAATTAAAACAAAAGCTGCAGCCAAGGAATCAACACCAAAGTCCACCAAAAGCATGAAAAAATATACATCAGAAGATGATGTGGTCTGTCTGGGTAAAGAAAAACGAAAGTTCACAATATCTGATGAGGATGAGCAGGAAGAAGATGATGAGGAGGCAAGTGCTGACGCGGAGGAGCTTAAATCGGGCAAAAGCAAGGACAAAGCGAGCCATCAATGCGGAATATGCGACAAAAAGGTATGTGTTTCAATGTTTGGGTTTTTGAACTCGATGATCAAATCTTTTGTTTCCACACAGGGTCACATTTCCTTTGAGTGTCTGATGATTTGCGGAAACTGTTCGGCATCGTATCACAGCTTGAAGAACTGCCCACATCCGCCGAACTTAAATATAGCAATGCAGGCTTTTATGGAGTTTACCATGCAACAATTGACTGCATTTAATGCGGATAAACGTTTTTCATTTCCCGCTGGTATGGTGACAACACCGGCGACGCTGGCTCCTGTCGTCGCTGCCAAGTCTAAAAAGGAAAAACGTGCCCCGATTAAGAAAACAAAGAAAACACCTAAGAAGAAACTTAAAATTGAAGCACGCGAAAGCGAAGATGATGAAGACGACGACGATGATGATGATAATGATGATGATGACGAGTCTGAAGCTGATGCAACCAGCGAGAACGATTCTAGTGAGTCAAGTGGTGTCCAGCGACCGGTGAGCAAAACAAAACGGAAACGCACCAACAAACAATCTACAACTACAAAAATGACACCAGCGACGGCTGCATACCCGTTCCCAATGCTAGCAGCCGGCGCACCCTACAACCCTATGATGTATCCTTATGGAGCACCATTTAATTTCCCTAAATAAGTAATAGTAAATGTACAAATTTTTTTTTTGTATAAAGACATTTCTTATTTAACGTAAGCAAGAAGTTAACCTTAAAATAAAAAGCTAGTGGCTAAGACAATTTGTGCAAACTGTGTGTACTTCTTTTAAAGTTGTCAAAACTTATGATTTATGATTAAATTAAAGGTATATTTTAAAAAATTAGATATCCAGTGCAAGTGCGTTTAATTTTCAATTTTTCCCGCTTTAAGATCACAACAGTGATTATATATTTGTTGCGAGTGTCAAGCAAATCGTTGTGAATGACAAATAAAATCGCCACAGTGGCCCTGGTACACCAAACAGCTGTTGCTTGCCATGCTGTAGTTTAGTGTTTATAGCGAAATAAATTAAATTGTGGCATTATTTGTGAAATAAATCGGAATAATTGTGTAAAGAAACAACTATAAAAAGGCATAAAAGACAAACAACAACTCAATACACACATGTAAGTGGTTTAATAAACAATTGTATACATACAATTTTTGCGCTAGACCTGTGGATTCTACGCTACGGGTACTGCGGAATGATTTGGAATTTGGTGGAACAAATAGGGGGGTAGATATACTAACTAACTTGAACAAAAGGCACGCTGTGCACGTTCCACATCGCTGCCACAGCTAGTTGGATGCGACATGCCACGAGGCTCTATTCCAGGCTTAAGCAACGTTTGCTGCAGTGCCCATATAAGCTCATTGGCCAAGACACTAACTGTAAGCATTAGAGCCGTCTCGTAGTTGAGCGGATTGACAGCAAAACTCAAAATGCCAATGGCAATTTGATTGTACAGAAAATCTTTGTCCAATTCAAGTAGCTCCTCACGCACCTCCATAATGCGATTCTCAAAGTGACACTGTATGGCGGCAAACACTTGCTTGTCCAAGGCAACAAGCAGTTCCCGCTTAAACTGCACCAAATAATGTTCGATAAAGATGATTTCGTTTCGATTCATGTGCGGCAACTGCGCCTTCTCCTGCAGCACTTGCTCGGCCACCTGGCCAACAACCAGTGAGGCCAGTGAGCCAGGCGGAGTCGGTTTGCGATCCGTACAGGTTCGAACATCGACAAACGGATGAATCTCATAGCTGCTATTGCCAATAGTGCTGGCAACGCCACTGAATGAAACATGCGAGACTCGATTTGGATTTTTCTGTTGCACAGCGGTCTTTATTGGCGTTATTGGTAGCTCCATGGCCTTGTTATTGCGTGCAAATCCAATTATCTGTATGGCTTTCTGCAAGGGAATGACGATAAGGAACTGTCTACAAAGCTTAATACTAGATCGATACTCACATAGTTGACATATTTTTTGGCATCGCAAATAAAGTTCGTGATGCGTGAGGACACAACATACATGGCACGCTGATCCTCGCTGAGATCCACATTGAAGCCCTGCAATATATGATTGAGGATATACTGGGCCGCCTTATAGATGGGATCGTTTGGTTCAAAGGTGAGCGGCGCATGTCCATCCAGGGCCATGGCAGCATTTAGAGCATAGCATAGCTCACTGTCCAGCAGACCATCAAAGCTCTTCTCATACTCATCACAGAACGAAGATAGAGCGCACTTGGAAATTGTCTTCTTTGACTTGCGACGTTTGGGTTCTCGCATCTTTATTACCTTATGACTGCGTTCCTTGATCTCATCCTGTATTGCCTTCCATTTCTCTTGATATTTCATCATGTGCGACTCAATGAAATATTCGCGCTCCTCTTGCATGGCCCTGAGAAGTTCATCAATCCTACGCTGATTCTCAATACGTTCGTCAAGACGTTTGTGCCAGGATTGTATCTGGACTTCGGTGTGCTGCATTTGGCGCTGCTTTTGCAGATTACGCATGTTCCTATTGAAGCGATCCTTTTTAAACTGAAACAGTTTCTTCAACTTAATCAAATGCTTGCGCTGCAGATCCTGGTGCAGATTTATGTGCGTCTGAACACGCTTTTCTGTGAGCATCTTGCGATGTTCCAGCAACTCTTGCTGCATTGCCGCCATGCTCTCCAGACGCTTGAATCTCTCCTCGGTGATGTTGTAGATTCGCACCTTACGCTCGTGACGCTCCCTCTCCAGGCGTTCCTTGCGTTCCAATACATCCTCGTGACTCGAACGTTGTTCACCCGTTTCCATATTATCCCGCCGGGAGATATTCTCCGCATTTGCAATCAAGAGACGATCGTAACGCTCTGTCTCCCGTTGCTTGTATGCCTGAAGCACATGGTAGAGCTGTGATTTGTGCAGATCCTCGCGATACTGATTGAAATCCTTAAGATTACAAATGACCTCGTTCAGTTCGGTGATCTCACCGTTCTCGCGCAAACGCTTCAAATTACGCTCATTCGAGTAGAATGTCTTCAAATTTGAATCGTGCAATGGATTATATTCCGGTATGTGTACCGTTGCGGATGAATCAAATTCTTGCATGCCGCATTTGAACTAAATATAGGGGAGAATCTAACAAATAAATTCCCTTACCTTATACCCTTTTAAAAGTTCTTACCGTAACTCCGATCTTATCCTTTGAGAATATCACCTGATTGCCGGGACATTTAAGCATAGGCAGCTTACAGTTAAGCGGTATTAGCTCCCAACCGGGCAAACTGTTTATGGGCAAGCCAGATTTGTAGCTGGGCTGTTTGGTCATCAGCTGGCTGGTTGCATTGTTGCGACGTGGCAGCGATAATATATCAATCATCTTTGGCCTTTTCTGTTTATCACTTTATACAATAAAAAAAAAAATTTTTATATCTATTTCAACTTTTTACAACATAACATTTAGAAAAAACAAATGAGATGTACATATATATTTTTTCTGTATTCAAAATCAAGTAGAACTAAATTATTGAGTACCTTTTTTTTCTGTAGCTTGAATCATTGTGCGTTGCCTACTGTGATAGCTTTTTTCCATTCTCTAGTATCTGCTGAGTAGCCCTATGACGCTCTCTCTCTCTCTGTCGCTCTCTCTCACGTTTCGCACGAGTGCTTTTCAAATTGAAAGCTGACAGCTTCCGTTTGTCCTTTTGTACTTGTTGTTTAGTTTTGTTTATTGTTGTTGTCTGTTGTTTTCGTTCTTATGTGCCTCTTTTGCATTTGGCTGCTTATCAAAGCTTTCGTTATTGTCACTTCATGTGCTCTCTCACACTATTTGGGCTCTTTGTTCTTGTTATTTATTTGTTGTTGTTGTTGTTGTGGTTGTCATAGAGGAGCACATTGAACCGGAAACAACAGAAAATGCAATTTATTTTCAACCATAATTCAATTGAACTTTTGGGTAAGGGAATTTAGGAAATTTGTAAAATGTTTAAATGATTTATGCATTGTTTATCGGTAAATAGGGTTTATTATTTATTTTTTGGAAAGTTTAAAATTTTTAATAGAAAATTATGTTTTTTATTATTTATATTTATAACAAACAAAAGTGTATAACAAATAATCTGAATTATTATAATAAGAAGGACTTTTAGCTACTACCAATCTTGCAACATTTCCCTTCATTTCCCTTTTACACATTTCCCCGCAATAAGTTTATCTCATGCAAAATAAACAACAATGTTTTTTTATTGGTACATTTTTATTGCCTGCGCGCGTGTGTGTGTGTGTGTTTGGGCTTGTTTTGATAATTTGCGTTCCAATTTTTACGACATACAAGCAAATCCTGACTGCCATTAGTTGCGCTTGATTTGAGATTGCCTCAAGACGCCAGACCAGCTATAATATATGTATGTATTTGTGTCTGACATAAGTTGGTCGCAGCATAAATATTACTCAGTCAGTGAATTCATTTTGGCGTCAGCATGTCTACAGCATCATCTTCTTCTCATGGGTGCCATGGAAATAAAATCACATCAAGTGTTGAGTAAGTAATACAAGTACTGCTGTTCATTCGTTTTTTCGTTTTTGGTTGGTACGTGCTCCAAATATGCTCTCGAGTGTGCTTTCCATTTCAGTTAACAAACCGACAAACATCGCCTCATCTCTTCCCCCCTCAATAAACACATCTCATGTTATAAATAAAAAATGATGCCTATACACAAATAAAAAAAAAAAGAAGCAAAAGGTGCGTGGCAATCTCTGGTGACAAGTTCTTACCTTGCCTGACCCATTTAACGTTATATAATAGTTACTTCCTGTTTTGCCAGATAAATCAGAGATGTGTGCGTGAGTCGTACTCGATAAGTAACGAATGGTAGACGAAACTAGCAATGAACAAACTTTAAAGCAAGAACTTTTTTCAAATATGTTTTCTGTTAACCATTTATAAGCTATACTAATCGAACTCTTTTCGCTACTCATTCATAATTTTGCTAAAACTCACGCGCTCATCTCTTAATGTGTTTTTTTGAACAGCATCCCACTTACCACAGCTGTCTCCTCAAATCTACCCCCAAAGCAATACACTTATATCGAGATAGTAGTTGCTGCTGCCGCCCCAGGCCGGTCTTTAAGCCCAAAACGCTTTACCGGCAACCAGACAGCTGTGACACGTTGCTCACCTCACCTCACGCCACACACCACAGCACTCTCTTTTGCCACCCACACTCGCGCTGTCTATCTCTCTCCAACTTCAATTTATTTTGTCTGCCTTTCAATGGCTTGAAAGCTTCGCACGCTTTCAACTTCGCCGCGTGTGCTTTCAATTTTGCAGACATATTTATTTTGTTGTCCGTACAGAGCTTTTACAAGCGCAGCAACGCATTTGCGCTCAGTTGCTTCGCGTTCGTCTAACGAGTTGGTTCGCTAAGCCTTGCAGTTGCGGTTCTTGCGTTACGTTTTCGGTTTTTTGCCTCTACTACTACTATTGCTGCTGCTGCTGCTCTCTGACGCTCCTCTCCCTCTCTGTATCCACTGCTCGCTCTCTCTCTCTCTCTCTTTGTCCATCTGTGCGTGCGTGTGTGAGTGTGTTTGTGATTGTGTGTGGGAGCCAAACAAATACGTGCAGAACAACAAAAAAAAAAACAACTACGTAAAACAGCAGCAGCAAAGAGGAAAATCATAGAGCAAGAGTCCTTGTATAACGGGGGTGGCAGCGCCTGTTCACAAAAACGACACAAAAAAAACCAAAAAAAAAAAACAAACGAAACGAAAACCCTATTAAGAGCACCACCCCTCCGCCCCCCCACACGCCACGTCAAATGTGTGTGTTTAAATGCTACCTACTAGTACTGATTGTTAACTGCGCCGCAGCAAAAAAGACAAAACATAACTGTTTAAAGTGGTGACAACAGCAATAATAATAACAACAACAACAGCAAGAAGAAGAAGAAGAAGAAGAAGGAGGATTATATAAACGAACGCACAATTAAAATACAGCTGTAATGTGCCAGCAATTGCAAACATTTCGCATCGCATCCATATCATCGAAATCATTATCAACTATTTTATCATTATCATTAAAATTAACAACATCATGCGCAACGCAGAACAGTTGTCGTCGTCGGATCATATAATAACCATCAGCACTGCTAGTCTAACGGAACAGTCAGAAGACGAGCCCATCAAGTGCTACAACACAACAACAACAAACACAGCAAAAGCCGCAACAACAACAATCAACGCTGGAGCAGCGACTGCTGCTGCGGAAGGAGGAGTGGGAGCGGGTGTGGGAACTAGTTCATCTTCAAAACGAAGGTCTCGTTTCTCGTGTCGCCTCAGTCAATTGATAAGCTATCAGAATAATATAGCTGATGTACAACATCGACGTGGTCGTCGGTTGCATGGTTTGCAGCTGCCACTGCATCCGTTGCAGCTCTTTGGCTGGCTTGTGTTGTTGCTGTTTGGCATTGCCAGTTATTGGCTATTGATACCTGCATTTCATGCGCCCATCCAAGGACCATTGTATGGATTAATCTCTGGACTGTATGTGGTGCATATTGCTGCCCATCTGACGGCCCTGCTCACCGATCCCGCAGACAAGGAGCTGCGTCGAGTGCATCGCAACGATCGCATTGTGCCGGAGTTTGATCGAAGCAAGCACGGTCACGTCATCGAGAACGGTCGCTGTCATTTGTGCAACATTAAGACAACAACGCCGCGCACCAAACACTGTTCGGTGTGCAACAAGTGTGTGGGTAAATTTGATCATCATTGCAAGTGGCTGAATCACTGCATCGGTTCGAGGAACTATGTGGCATTCCTGATGTGTGTGGTTAGTGCCGTTGTGGCCACACTGGTCATTGTGGCCGCAGTGATTGGCCAAATCGTTTTGTACTATGTCCAACCCGATTGGCTGAGCTTCTACTGGTGCAACAGCAGCAACAGTCTACTGCCGGATGAGTCATCATCATCGTCGTCATCATCATCATCATCGATTGAATCGGCGGATTACATCAATCTAACACTCAGTTTGAGCAACGGTAGCATGCTGCTCATCGAGCAGGATCAACAGCTGGAACAGGATCAGGAACAACTGGTTAATCTCACAACGCTGCCCACACTTCTTGATAACTTTACGGCCCTGCTAGTGGAGGGCAGCACAACGGAGGCGTCGGCAGTACCGCTAACCAATCACACCCTAAATCCTTTGGTGGCTGGAATTGGACTACAGGAGACGATTTACTTGCTACTCCTAGGTGTACTGGGTTTACTTGCTGCCATCAGTGCTGGTCTTTTACTGCATCTCTGCTTCTTTCACATCTACATCTCGTTTTTGGGTCTGACAACCTATGAGTATATACGAAATCATCGCCAGGCACAGGAGGCCAAGGCCAAACATTTACTGGAACTGGGCCAAAAGCCGAATGGAGTGCACTTCAATACACAACTGCCCACAGCAACTGCAATGAATCATCCGTCCAAACTTGGTGGCGGAGCACAGCTCTATTGTTGCTCCAATGTGCCACATCCCAATCAGAGATTGCAACCACAATCCTCACCAGCAACAGCAGCAGAAATGGCACAACGAATACACTGCTGTGCCAGCTCTCGGGAATACCATCAGGCCAGGCAGGCGGTCTATATGTGCTCGCTGCTCCAGGAGCGACGCAGCGAACGCATGCAACTGGATCTGGAGACGGAACGTGAGGATGCCGCCTTGCGTTCCTTTCACTGCTGCTCCAGCTATGCGGCCAGCTCCATGCAGCGACGCTCCAGCACAGCGGCGAGTGCTCAGGCCACTCTCGATCCACGTCACCGTGGTGGTGGCGGAGCACAGAGATCCGGCGCCGCGTATCTACAGTATACGGAACAGTGCACCATGTGCACCTTCCAGCTGCGCAGTCCGCTAAGGAGTCACAGCAGTGCGGCGGGAAGTAGCAGCACCCGGACACTGGCGAGTCAAACAGCAACTCCCTCCTCATCGAATATATCGAAACAGCAACGATGGCGTCGCAAATGGAATTGTTGTGCCAGTGTTCCGGACAGTCCGGATGTGCCAAATGATCTATTGGCGGCACTCGCGTATCGGGAGCATGGTGGCAAGATGAATGCCAGTGAATTGCCCGTCCAGTTCATACGCAGCTTGAATGGTGGATTGGAGTTGCCACATGTGGCTGCAGCAACGGCGGAGTTGCCACTGAAGACACCGCGCAGTTCCCGGTTGCGGCACATGTTGCGTCTCCTTGGACGCTATCGACGTCCGAGATGTCAACGCGTGAATGGCGTCAATCTGCCCGAGCCACAAATCAAACAGAATCAAATACGTCCGTTGCAGTTGCAACCCGGCAGGTGTTACGATAATGCATCAATTACAACTACAACGACAACAACTCCACCACCGCCAGCAAGCAGTTCGCCCAGCAGCTGCCACAGCAGCGATCTAAGCAACGATCTCTGCAGCAGCGGCAACAAGGAGCTAATGCTGCTTCCGACTAGTGTCATCCGGGATGATAGTGTCACCACTAGCTACTCGTTGACATTGCCACCGGCACTGCCGCCGCCCACACGTCGCAAAATGCCCAATGCCAGTGAGCTGGCCGAGCTTGCGGAAACCCTCGGATTCATTTCCAGCCAAACCCAAACTCCAACAACCTCCAGCAATAGTCGCCATATGCCTGGTTTGGGCAACGTTTATCGGCGTCAGCGTAGAAAGCATTTCCTGCGCACACGTTCACCCACACTGTCACCCATCCACGAGTCCGGGCTGTCGAATCCTACGTCGCCGCAACCCTTGCGTCATGGATTGGCTGTTAGTACGGGTTCGGTGGCGAGTAGCTCCAACAATGCCAAGTGCTCGCCGGATGTGGCGCGCTCCTCAGCCAATCTGGTGCAGAATCTATGCGGTATCGCTGGCGAGACACTCCGGAAAACAGCCTCAAATAGTTCGTTACAAAGCATTAGCTCCAATTCAAGCAGCACATAGGAAGGGAGAAGCTAGAAGAGTTAGAGAGTATAAGAAAGTAAGAAAGAGAGAGAAAGAATTGTGGACAGTTCCTTGTATTGGTTTCTGCTTAGTCCATAGGTTAGTCATAGTCGTCAACCTATAAACAAAATCCATCCCACAGAAAGTCCAATTTCAGTTCCAGTTTCAGTTTCAGTTTAGAAGCAGCTGAGAATGTTTAAATAAGTAAGTCAGAGTTGAAGAACTACAAAAAATAAATTAAAAAACTTTAAATCTATTTAATTTCATTTGGTTAACTTTATTTAGAAGATTTATTCAAGATAATTACTGTAAACTTTGAATTGAGCCTTTATTAATATGCTTTGTAAATATTTTCTAGATTAAATAATGTCGATAATGATAAATAATATTTCTTTTAATGAATTCCTTAAATCGAAAACAACTTTGCTACCGTTGTGACTCTGACGATCTGTGAAGATAAGTTTCTTAATATCTTATCTTCTTAATTATCTTGTTTAAAGGGGTTAGAAATGATTTTAAGATTTGCTTATCTTAAATCTCTTTACTGTCCTGCCCATTCTTTGGCATTGCAAATCCCCAAGTAAATGTTCTCTGAATATCCTTGAAAAGAGATTTATCGTAATGCGAATGTTTTTCATTCTCAATTTGTCTTTCTCAAACACACACACACACACATTTAAATGTTTGCTTACTATTCAATGCACATACGTATGCGTGATTTGCACATTAAGCCAAATTCCCCCTGACTGCATACTCTATACTCTTTGTTTCCCCGAAAGAAGCCACACCCAACCTCAGTAACAGTTGCTATCAAACCCCTTACTTAGTTTGTGTAGTTATTGTTGTTGTTTCTGTTGAATGGCTTCGTTCATTCGCGTTAAATATGCAACAGCACGTCATGTACAATTGCTCGATGGTAAGGGGTCAGGAAGTGGGGGTTGTTGTCAAATGGGTAGCAAAGCAATGCAGTTGTACTTGGGAGAAGCTCTTAACCCCATTCCTCCTCCACCCATCCTCCCATCCAGCCTCTATAGACCTGTTATTGATTTTCATGTTCAAAAACTTTTAAGCAATGTGGGAGTTCGTTTGGTTAGTTTGGATTGTGTCTTGCGTATTGTAGCTACAGTATCTACAGTTGCGTATCCGTATCTCTCAATGTGACTTTGTAACAAACAGCAACCACACACACACACACACACGTGTAGATGTAGCAAGTAGATACAGTATATGGCTCTGCTGCATTTGCCAAATTGTTATAGAAATGTTTTTCGCTCGAATTTCAATTGCAAAGTGCAACGAACCAAACTTTGACAACAATCGAATAGGGATAAAAGTCGATTGCATAATATACGAAATTGCATATAGTATGAAGAGGTTAAAAAGTGTCGTCACACACTCCACTAATCGAGACTAACACACATTAAATATGCCTGAAGCGCTGAATAATTAATGTAACTGAGTACTAATGCGACAGCTGCAAATGGAAATGCTTCAAAAAAAATGAAGAAAATTGTGATTGAGTCAGGTATGACAGTCAAGAATGGATACAAGTTCTTTCCCGCTTCTCCTGCTTCTTCTTCTCCTTCTGACACTTACATTTTGCAGACAGCAAACGAGGAAACACTTCAAAATGCAACGGCTCAAAGTCAGACAGTTCATGTTATTTGCTCTGACAGGCAGAAATGAAGGCAGGCAATGAGAAACTTTTGCTCTAATCAGTAAGGTGTGTGTGTGTGAGTGTGTGTGTACTAAATTTGATTGCTGATTAGTTTTTTGGGTATTGTTGTTTGTTATTGTTAAGCTTATTATAACTGGAAAGTTTTGATTCATTCATGTTATGCCTTTTTTATAAGCTTCAGTCACGAATGGTTGAATGTGTGTTGGGAAATTCCAAAACGATTATTGTATTCTTAAACAACAAATCATTATGTAGTCTATATATATGTATATATATAAAACTCTAAAAGCAATTATCTCCACCAATGACAAGTTAATTAAAGTTTCAAGCTGGGCCAAGCGTCAGGTCACTAAAAACATTCTCACACCAACACACACACATGACTATATGGTTGCTATATATAGTTGAATTGCTGTTGTGCTTGCCGCAAAATGTTATTTATGACCTCTTCCCCAAACCTCACACTTCCCTGTCTTTCCATCTATACCCATCTCCACGGCCAGCTCACTCTAGTTCTGTCTGCTAAACTGACTGACATGCATTTCATTCGTTCGTCGTTCGTCGACTAAAGCTAAGCTACAATAACAAAAATGCTAACTGAGTTCTTTGACTCATCACGACAACGATGTCCTAAATGTCCTGGATCTGGTTGTCCGACGAGCACATGCTTTACTCTCTACAACTGCTTTCCGGTCGATCAAGAAAGGTACAAAAAAGTGTTGCATACTTTTCAGCAGCGCACTGCATTTGATTGCTGTGTGTGTGTGTCTAAGGTGTGTTTTCTATGCGTGTGTATGGTACAAAATGTTTAATTTAATGTCTGTTGGCATTAACAATTTATAGCTGCACCTGCTGCTGCCACTTGCACAAAGACACACAAAGAACTTGCGTACCACATTCACTTGCTTCATTAAATTTTAGTTGCTGTCTAGAGGTGTTCAACCTACATATGTATGTATGTGTGTGTGCGTGTGTGAATGGCTTGTGTTGAAAGTTTCTTTACTTTGTTAGCTTGTTTGTTGATGATTTGTTTTGAGATAGTTTCACCTCGATTAGAATGGCTAACGCTTAGAATAATAAAATCTTCGACAACCCCTGTTTAGGATCAAAGAGATGAGAAAGTTTTCTAGCTAACTTTAAGAAACTTCTACCTGAAATAATTCTTTACCATATGTCTGGAAGTCATTGCAAATATATTTGCATATATTTTTATAGTTTAGTTATGAGAAAAGCTTTCTTTTATAAAAACAACTGTGAATAACTCTTAAAGGGTTTCTTCAACCGTATACGAAAATAGCTTTCTCAAAAAGCAATTAAAACTATTCCATTAACAATTCACGTTCGCAAATGTTTAACTTTCAAACTTTACGCTGCCAAAAACACATTTTTTACAGGTGTGAAAATTTCAATGGCCGTTAAAAAAACCTTGAAAAATGCCAAGGTTTTTCCTGGTTTGCACTTTGGCGACAGTTGACAGCCAACATGGTTTTTGTTCTCTCTTTTGTGGCTGGTAAATACAATTCTTGTTTTTGGTTTTTTCTTTTATTTTTGTTGACTGTAATTGCATGTCCATGTCTATGTGGCATGGGCAGTAAACCCTATGGGGCGCCTCCGATTTGGGGGAACCTTTTTTCATTTTTTGGTTACGCCCCGACGCCTAGCAACGCCCTCGATTTTTGACTTAATTCGATGTCCTCTTGTTAAAGTTTGTTTATCAGCGCCAAGCTACAGAACTACCCCCATCCCCAACCCCAGCCCCATTCCTCACCCACCCATAGCAACTAGTACTGGTTGTTGTCATGACCACTTGCTGTTGTTGTTGTTGTTGTTGCAGCCGCATCAATTATAAATTCAACATTTTTCCCGGACACGCAACAAGCGCACAGACAACAACATTTGCATATTTTGCTTGGGTTAAGGGAAATTGTTTTTTGGGTGTATATCCCTTTCTTACTTATAGAGATGGGCTTAGTCATAATTGTGGATTTTCTTGTTATCGATAATGAATCGATTAGTCAAAAGAATTTTCTAGTCAAAACATGAATGGAAGTTACCCGGAAAACAAGTCCTTTTCTTAATAGTCTCTTATTGTTATCGATAGTCAATTTATCGATAAGTCGATGAGCAAGAATGCTCGAGTTGATATAGTTTGGCTTGAGATACCCTAAGCTCTACTCTTTTACTATCAAAAATCATATTTAGATGCTTTTGTTGTTATCGAAGGCCACTTTATCGATAAATAAAATGATAAAATCTCGATCGTTTCCTGTTTAAGATACATTTCTATGTCTTCTACATAAATTTTTATTCGTGTCACGGGTCACGACACGTGCTCAACTCTTCTCACACTGCGCACAAGCTATCTAAAAGGACCAAAAAAAAAAAAAAGTAGATGAACAGGCAGGCAACCAGGAAGAGCCTGTCGTCTGTTTGCCAGTTATTCGAAAGGTGCGCCATCCAACAAAATTGCCATTACCTGAACCTGAAAGGGGGCAGATGCAAGAATGAGAGTAGTGCTTGAATAATGATTGATTTCCTTGGAAATGGGTGCCGCTTTCACCAGTTTTTCCTTGCCCAGACAGGGGGGCGGACAGACAGACAAGGACCTCCTCATTGAATGGCCTGAAAGACCATGCCTACGGCCAAACACACACGCTCTACGCCTCTTTCAATAACTGGTTGTCATTAGAGATAGTCGTTTTCTTTTTTCGGGCGTTTACTATAAGCTGAAAACGGGATGTGAGTGTAGCTCTGTGCCATCAAAACTGTTAAAAGCTATATCTGCTTATACTACACTTGGCAAAAATATGTAGTAGTAGTTGTAAATAATTAGTATTCGTATGAACCAGGGCTGCAAACTGGGCTTGAACCTGTATTAAAGAACTTTAATAGTGGTTTGGAAAACTCTTTTGATATTTTAGAGGTTTTTGTTTCTGTTCTCAGCTAAAAAAAAAGTTTTTGGCTTACTGTTTAAGTAACAACATTTAATCTTAAAAGTTTTGGTTAGTTTACTATCTTAAAAAAGTGCATAAAATATTTTGTTTTGTTCAAAGTTTGAGCAAGTTAAGTTTCTATTAACTGCGCTTTGTTGTATTATACTATCTTGGGTTCTGGCTTTGTTGTTATTGTTTGTGGCTCTTTCGTGGTAGTCACCTGGGGGAGTCACGTGGCAGGAAGCATGCCACGACAATTTTTCTACCTTGCAACGCTGCTTCTCTTCTCTTCTATTCATTTCTTTCCATTTTTTTTTTGGTTGGTTCAACGAAACTTTTTTTCTTTGTTCCACTGTTCCTCTGTGTGTGTGTGTGTGTGTGTGTTTGGAGCTCAACCAATTGGAACCAGACACATCCGTACATTCAAGTTTCGCCTCTTCAGCATTTAATATGGTTTTCAATTTGGTTAATGACTTTTCAGATAGGCTTATACAATTAAAACTTCAACTGAAAATTGGCTTACTATGGGGAAGTCTTTTCTGTATTGTAAAACAAATAAAACACCAAATATAGAAACTGTAAAGTGTGCAGAGAGAGAAAGAAGGAAGGAGGAAGGAGGAAAAAGGCAAATAAAAGAAGTATTTACATTAATTAAAATAAAATTGCAGCATATTTGAAATTAATGTTAATTATGCATGCATACAAGTAAAAACAAACAAGCAAACAATATAAATAATAAAAAATAAATATATTTTGATAAAATGTGCAGCAAAAAATACAAAATAAAAAAACAAACATAAACGTAATTATACATATAGATAAAGAAAAAATTTAATTAAAGGCATCCAATAAATAAAACGACAACAATTTCCAGTCCAAATGCTGTGCAAAATAAAAATGAAAACGAAAAAATTCATAAAAATAAATATATTAAATTTAAATTGAGGCTAATTAGATTTGTAGAATAACGCTTTTTGTATAAATAAATGTATTAATCTTATAGTACTTAATCAATTTAATAGTTTATATATATATATATTTTTTTTTTTTGGTATTTTCTTGTCTTACTAATTTTCATGTGCATTATTATTAAGTGTCAATTGTCCAAAAAAAAAAGATACCAAACAACGCTCGTGAGAGACTTACAAATAAATGAAAATCTTAGCCAAATCAATAAACAACAACAACAATTTTAAATGCAATCATTGCACGCCAGATGGCGTCTACATAATCTACAATTTGACATTGAGAGTGCCAAAAACCAAAAAAACAACAACAACAGCAAAGCTCTCTGTTGACAACCTTTTAAAATATTTATCAGCACTGTTTCAGCTACCAGACACGTGTGTCTGTATGTATGCATGTGTGTGTGTGTGTGTGTGTGTGTGTGTGTGTGTGTGTGTGATGGTGTTGACAGCCCAGCAGGACAGCCTTACGAACCGTTTGTGGCGGTCATCATGAGGCAAGCATTGAAAAGAAAGGGGAGAGAAAGGTGTAAAAGGAGGTTTGCCCAACAGGCGAGCATTTGTGTGGTTGCCAAAAGGATTGTGGCCTTGACTAACGACTAAGCTCGAAACATTTTCAACACTGAAACACTTAATAGACTTTAAATATGTTGAAGGTTGAAACGTTTTTTTTTTTTAGAGGAAACTTCAAGCTAATAAATGTTTAAGCAACATATTACAACATTAAAACAAACTAAAACTGATACAAAAACCTTGTTTAAACCTTACAGATTAACAAATGTTCCTTTTTTTTACAGTGCCTACAAAAATGATTGATACCATATATTAATAGTTTAGCTCTGTAAGCTGTTCATAATTGATTAATCAATAATAATATTCAAACAAAAAATATTGTCATGGTATATTGACATTATGTTTACTATATCTGGTAAATTTACGTTAAATATTCATACAATAATTACGTACACACACATGTTCACATATCTACATACATAAGTGCGTATCGAGTATCGAGTATCGATACTTTTTCCCTTGCACTGCCTGGTCTGTTTGCCTTTAAGTTTGCACTTATGTATTATTTATGCAAATACTTGCGTAAATTAACAAAGTAAATTGTTGTTGGTATTTTATATTTGCTGTTTCTTTATTTCTCTTTCTTATTACCGTTGCTGGCGACGTCTGTGTGTGTTTGTTCTGGCTAAACAAATCACACAAATGTGACAGCGCACACACACACACACACACACACACATTAAATGACATACGCACACACATACGCGCACATACGCACACAATTTAACATTTGGTGCTTAAAGCCGCGGCAGTTGGCAATAAAACCTCGAGGATTTATGGGTACGTGTCATTTGGCTCGTTTGTCCCTCGAGCGATATAAGTATGCATCAATGTGTGTACAACCTCTACACAAACACACACACACTCACACCTGTGTATTGCCAAATAACAAATAAACAAATCTAACAGCCAAAGTTCTCACATTCATTCAACGTTCACTTCAACAGGCTTAAGACCAGAGATATGGAAGAACGATTCCTAAGCGAAAGAGTAGCATAGTATTAAAGCTTATTAGCTGGTTCGTTAAGCAGGTGAATTCAGTGAAAAAAATAACGTTATGCTCAAGATTCACTTGGTAGCTGAATTCACGAAGCTTAGACTCTTTTTTGACAAATTTTTTTGGATTAAAATGAAGTAAAATTCACGTTTTTAGATTTGAATGCAGTTTTATTATAGAGATTAAAACATGACTTTTAAAATATACCTTGACAAAGCTATGAAAGTCGAAAATTTACTTGTTAGGTCTATACACTTATAATGTATAACTCTAAAATAAAGTTTTGACACAAAGGTGTCAGTTGCTAAATATAAGTTGGGATTTTAAAGAATACTTCTAGAAACTAGTAAACTTCTCACAGCGGCTTTCACACTCACTTTTGCAGTGTATCCCAGTTCGGTCAGCTTTATATTTGCCCAATTGTGTTTCTAGTTTTTATGTTCTATGTAATCACTCTAAGGAATGCAGCAACAAAATGTGCTCAAAGGGAAACTGCAACACCTTTCAAGCACTTCACACAACAGACCTCTTATCTATCTCTGTCTCTCTCTCTCTCTGTCTCTGCCTTTGCGCTCGCTTTCTCTATGCGTTTGGTCTGTCTGTATCGCTTTATGGCTTATGGCGTAGTCAATCGGCGGATTTTACGTTCAATTTGCTTGTTAGCCTCATCGTTGGCATCGTTGTCTGGCATTGCTTAATGTTCGAGTATAAACATAATTAAGTGGCAGACACACACATACACATGCACATGCACATAGGCAACACATACATAAGTGTGCTACTGTATATGTATGAGGGCTTGATGCTGTTCCTGGCAGTTGCTTCATTAAAGCCTTGCCCCTTACCTTGCCATTACACTGCCTCTGCTCCATGCACGTCTTAAGTTTTTCGCAGCGCTTGACTTTATATTTGTAGGGTATTCGAGCGTTGGGTAGCTTAACTACGGGCAGGAAAGTGTAACGCTCTCAATTCTAATACTACCTAAATGATTAAGAACCTGCCGGATAGATAGATCATACCATAAACTTACTCAATACTCATACTAAAACCTGCCTTACTAAATTATATAGTTTATTTTATATGTAGGGTATTAAGTCTTCGATCTGCGCTAGCTAAACCCAAATTAAAAGGCTTACTTCTACTTTTCGCCTTCATTTTTAACGTGTAATTTTAGTTAGTCGCTGTGTGTGGATAAGGAAGGGGTAGAGCGAGGGTCTGATGGCTGTTGAGCTGACAGGCCAACAAGCATCATTAGTCCTAATGAGCTGTGTAATAAAATGCCATCAAAAAGGTGTGTGTGTGTGTGTGTGTGTGTGTGTGTGTGTGTGTGTGTGTGTGTGTGTGTGTGTGTGTGTGTGTAAACAAACTTCAACGACGTCACAACCAACCCCCTTCACCCCTCACATCCGCACCAAAGCAAAAAATAATTAATAAACCAATTTTAATTGGTAGGAAATTGGAGAGCAGAATTTGGAGAGGGCTAACGAGTGGGGCTAAACTGCAGCCAATCAATAAACGTTGATTACAAGGCTTGTGGAAACCTCTTCCCTCTCCACCCCTTGCAGCCTAAGCTGAGTGCATTGAGAAGCTGTAAACTGTGAGCTGCCCCCCTACTTGGCAGTTTGATTGCGAAATGACGCCAAATAGTCCTGCACACGAAAATATGGCCTTTTGTCCTTGAGCATTGTTGGTGAGCACAATGCGGTCTTTTATTGTATGGTTTTTTTATTGCGTCAGCAGTATGTGTATGTGAGTGTGTGTGTGTGTGTGTTTGCCAGCTGGCAGAACGCCCTGACTTTGACCTCGTTGCATAACTAAAGAGATGGCAACAACAATTTGTTTAACTGCGCAAACGACAACAACTGCATTTCAATACGAACTGTCTTCGGCACCTGGCAGCAACACAATTAAACCTCATTAACAAGATAACATTGTTACCAAGTTTGTTGTTGACTTCCGTTGTGCGACACAAGCTAAAAGCGTTGTTTTGGAATATTTGCACTACAATACGATTCCTTTAGTTCTTAGATCTGAGATCAAACCTTCCTTCATAGTTCCTTCCTAAATTTTCATAAGCTTGCTAAGTAAGCTATAAATAAAGTTTATACGATAAACAATCATTCGTTATTTGTTTAAACAAACTTAACCTAGTTTTATAGCATATGTTTGACCAGATATCATATAAACTAGAGCAAATTCCTTAGCCATAAGAACCATTACCATTCCCATCACCTACTCAATATCAAGTTTACAATTACAATTAAGTAATCCACACAAACAGTAAACAATCATAAGTACCATTACCGCAATTAAAGTGAAAATGAAAATTCCATTGATATCGATAGCCTAGAGATCCACTCAATTCACTTTGGGTGCGCACTTTAATGGCTTAAACGCAATTTCCACCTGTTTGTTTTTCGTAGTAAAGTGCAATATAATGGAATAATGGGCTTTTCTTTTATTAGTTTTAACATTTCTTTTGTGGTAGCACGCAAAAGAGGTTTGCCCCACACCACACTGCACTTGCACGCCAACGTCAAGGGACGTCAACGCGCCCCTTACAACTAAACCCCTTCCTCAGCACTTGCGTAAGCACTTGAAATGTCATTGCGTTATGCAGGCGCATTCTACAAATACAAAAAACTACTTTTTGCGTTAGATTTTGTTATTGCTTTTCATTGCTGTGGGTTGAAAACAGTTTTTTTTTCCCCACTTGGCGTATGCGTAATGGCAAAGCTACATATACAAATATGTGTACAGTCCTTTCGCTTTGTATGTTGGCTGGCACAAAATGAGGTCATATTATGGCGCCGGCATCGCCATCTTTTTAGTGTGGGTTCGAGCCAAAAGCAGCAGATACCCAGAAACACAGTTTCTTACTACAACAATAAAAACAGCAGAGTCACCAAATTGCGGCCAATTGTGGATAGCATTTTTGGTCAGACAAAACCGGGGAGATGGAGTGTTTGATTGTGTTCTTTTCAAATCGCACCGAGTGCTTTTCATATATATATTATATTTGGCTGCGAAAAAGGTTTTGACGCCTCGCTGAATGCACTTGAGTTAATTCACATTTTACTTGGCGAAGTTGAAAGTTTTTACCAATGCCCCGACGATTTTTTGATAAATATTTTTGGATATAAATAAAGTAAAAATCGCGTTTTTAGATTTAAATACAGTTTTATTACATAGACCAAACCATGATTTTTAAGATATAACTTTTAACAATCGGATAAATTTTGACAAAGTTATGAAAGTCGAAAAAAATAAATAAATAAAAATGCAGTAAAAATCGCTTTTTTAGATTTAAATGCAGTTTTATTAAAGGGATCAAAACATGATCTTTAAGATATAACTTTTAAAAAACGGATCGATTTTGACGATTAAAATCGAAAGTTTTGACCCATTGAAAATGGTAAAATAGTTTTGTCCAAAAGTATATAAAAGGCAGAAGGAAGCATCTCCGGCCCCATAAATTATATATATTCTTAATCAGCATCAGCTGCCGAGTCGATATAGCCATGTCCGTCTGCCGTTTCCGATATTCACATGTGATTAATAACATTTGCTTTGGTACATTGGTACGTTTAAAAATACTATTTGGTTGGAGCTTGATGCTTTTGAAAATTAAAATATTACATAAAATTTCCATAAAAAAATATATATTTAATGTTATTTATCGCCCGTATACCGTCTCGTTATTAAGTTTTCGCTACTTGCGCTTGTTCTTAACGGTTTTAGGCTTTACTTGCTGTTGCTTGTCGTCACCTACTGACCTATGGGTGCCATGAAGCTTATCCATCCAGCCCAGAACGCCATAATTGTAATTGAACCTAAGTTAAAAAAAGAGATATTTTAATGACATGGATATAAATCATACCATTCTCAACTTACTTGGCATGATGATAGTCATGGAAACGCACCGAAGCAGCCGACCACGGAAAACTATAACCCGTATGATCGCTCATCGAGTTAATCACGGCAAACAGGACCATAGCCCATGCAACAGTCACATGTGAGCCCATTATTGAAAAAGATACGCCCACAGGCATTAGATTGGCCAACACATGCTCAATGGGATGTGCATAGAGAGTAATGGCTGCAACTGGTGCTGTCCATTCGTGATGCTTCTTGTGCACATACTTGTAGACCAATTTGTGGTGAAACAAACGATGCGCATAGTAAAACAAAATCTCCTCCAGGAACACGAACGCCGCCATGTCACGTACAACGCGTCCAAAGCTCGGTAGTTCACGTATGTTATGGCTATTGTGGGTCTTGAGCACCAACTCAAAGAGCATCCAGGATGTCATGAAGTTCACCACAGTCAGATTGAAGAGCACCACCTTAATGGCACGCCACAATTTCGTTAGATCCACAGGTTCATTCTGTCCCGGCTGTGTTTTGTATTTGCGTAGGAATTTCGGCCGATTCGTAATGTCCATAAGCGTGAAAATTGACGCATAGAGCCAATAGCTTACAAAGACAAGAAGTGTGGTTCCGAGCACCCATAATCGCATCGGATCATCACCAATCACATCGAGAAGCGACAGCCAACGCGCCTGAAGTAAATCGCCCGTGTAGCGCCAGCGTAGCGCAAAGCTCGAAAGAATTGTATTAGCTTCCATGTCCAAATCCAAACTGGCGAGCAAAAGCTGGTTCTAATATATGCGTTGATCCCATGATCCTCTACAATTCGATGGGTACTTTAGTTTCAAACAGCTGCTGGTGACAATCAAGAAGATCATCTTATAGTATTCATATCATCACAAGCTTGATCTTTCCCTGAAAACTGTTATGCAGTTCCTTAATAGTTAATAATAGTAATTCTAAAAGGTATATTTTCAAAGACTATTAAAGAAATTGAATCCTATCCAAAACAATTTGAGTTAGTTTATAACAATTAAAATAGCTCATTCGGCATTCTATATATAGTTCTCTGGAAGGTGCTTGGCCCTGACTGATTAGCGTAAAGCTTTCTTTGTATATTGCTGTTATCATATTGTCTTAGTCCATTTATTGAAGATTAGCTATTACTAGGTATAGATTAAGTTTATTTTTGGTACAGCTGTACTGCAACACAATTCGTGTGCCCAAAGTTCAAAAAGCCACAAATCTTTTCACCACTTGAGTTTGTTGTTCTATTAATTATCTCTAATTGTTATTAATTTGGATTATTTTTAGTTCAAGAGCTATTTTTTCTCTAAGTGTTCACAACCACGTTGCAGCGTTGCATTGAAGAAAGAGAGAGAAAATCACTGCAATTGGCTCATGGTTGAGTGGATTGATCTGGGTGCAGTCCAGTGTAGTCAATTTGTTATCAAGTATTTGGTGCTTGGAGTGAAAGCTTAAAACGCAAACCTTGGCACGCTCTTCACTATTTGATATTGATTCGTTCATCTTAATTAGTGCGGAAATTATTAATTATCTTTATGCTGTTTGCACTCAATAATCAATTTTTTGCACAGACTCTGACGAGATCTAAAATCAAAAGCCAACACTGCAAAGCTTCTTTTAAACAGTATGTCTATAGTGATTTTATCTGTGTCTTTTAATTACTTAACAGCTAAATATTTGTTCGTTTTGTTGGCCACTTTGTGGCTGGATAACAAATACAATTGGTTGGATACTCTACAGAAAAGTGTTTTTGAGATAACTGATATTTGTGTTAGATATAAAAAGCATTTTAAGAACACAGGGCAAGATTCTTCTAGAGGGCTTTCGTATGCTTACCAATAAAAAAGCTTAGCCAATCAGATTGTGATAAACTTAGAGATGCTCTATTTAACATTTTGCTACAGTTTTAAAGCAACCTTTAAGTTTTAGAGCTATATTGTCATTGAAAAAAAACACAACAGTCGAAATAAGGCAAACCAAATTATAGCCCTGAAAATGAAAGAGCATTCAAGTTAAGGGAAACACCCCAATAGTAAAACAAAAACTTAATCCTACGACTGCTCCTTTTTCCAAAAAATGTTTTACAAGTTTCTTCTGCTTCTTGCTGCAATTGTGTTCGCCTGCATTCGCTGTCTCCCTTCGAATCGCACGAACTCTATCCCATGCATCTTTCCCTTTCTGACAACGTCTGCCATTTTGGGTAAAAGTTTTTAATTGCAAAATGCCCATTTGTGCAGCCCAGAAAATAGCGTCTGTGTTGCCTGCAGCTACTCGTAGCTTCGTTGCCTCGTTGTTAAGTTGCTTGTAATACTTTTTTTTTTTACTTTTCGGGGGCGCATAATTATGACACAGAGGCAGCAACATCTGTCATCTGGCTTTTTCGCCTTAACAAATGTTGTTTTCTTATGCAATTTAAAGTTTCGCAACCGAAAATAACTTTTACTACATTTATTTATACAACTTTAATTACTCGTTCGCAAAATAAATGCAGCTAAAAGTTTATATAAGTAAAAACTTTTCATCGCACGCCAAGTAAATAAGAAGAAGCACGACATGCAGTACAGTTAGCAAAAAAAAAAAAAGAATGCCGTAGCCATTGATAAAATTGCATGCCATTTCCGGTCAGTAAACTTTCAATGCAAAAAAAACTTCTTACTCGTGCTAAGTTTGTCTGCGATTTACTTTAAGTGAAGTGAGACAGTAGAAGAAGAAAAATAACTCATTGCAGCATTTTATAAGTATTTTTAAACCGTTTAAACTGAACTTTACCGTCATGCCTAGTGATGGATATCCAAAAAGCACACAAATTGAAAAGTAAGAAAGAAACAAACGAAAAGAAAAGAAAATAACAAAATGTTCGTTAAGCTGCGTAGCTTACAATTGCATGCAACTAGACTTGAGTAACTCAATTAGCGCGTCATTGTTGCAAGCTGCCAAGTTAGTACAACTCGATTTTAAGCGCATTTTATACGCTAGCTTGAAAGCGAAACCAGCCTGTTGGAAAGTGAAATGGGCGCCATAACACACATATGTATACGTGTAAACGTGTAAATGGAGCACAAGCTGAAAGTAAAACCGCTAATTCAAACCCACCTACCAATGTTTATTTGGTTAAGCTTTGCGCTTTGTTTAAGTGCTGCCGCACCTAGTTGGTTGTTTTACTTTTTGCTAATGTGTCGCTAATTAGCTAGTGTTCCAGGTGGACTTTTAGTTAAAGCAACCATATTCCCTAGCGGTTGACAAATTTTACACAATTTGAAAACAGCATTGCGCCAGTTTGTCAAATGTCAAAGGGCCAAACTTTGTGTGAATGACAAAAGGAACGCTCACCAAGCATATGGTATGGGCCAATGAGTATATAATAGAGGAGACGAAATTGGCACGCCCACTATCGATAACCTACCTCCATGCCTTGGCTCGACTAAGGCTCGTGTTAAGTTGGCCTGCAGTCAGCAGCTGCTTATGTTTTGATTATTGCTTCTTTGCTTATACATCTGGGCCTGCCGCCATAATTGAATTGTTTTTTGTTTTCATTATGGACTGTTTTGTCGTATGTATTTGGCACTGTATGTTTGCTGAAAACCTAATATGTATGTATTTATGTATATATGTATCAGAGCTCATGCCAATGAATTCTCCCTACTCATGTCTTGAATGGTTTGTTTTGATTTGAGTTGTTGCTGTTTAATTCGTTTTGCATTGCATTGCTTGGGTGGCTGAAATCAAATGTTTGTATTAAAATTAAAATTTTTTTTAATTTTATTTAAGTTAATAAATGATAAGCAATCAAAATTATGGGAAACTGCTTTAAAATTGTAATAAAAAAAAACTGAATCTAGATTTTTACATATAACAATAATATGTGAATATTTCTTTATTATTTTTATTTTTATGTGCGTACGCACCTATTGTTTTTGTTTAATGTCTTAACGTAAGTATATTATGTTTGTATGTGTGTTGTTGTATGCACTGATATAAGTCGAGAAATCCCGACTAGAAGATATCCTAAGCCCTATACTTGGCGCGTACAGTCAGTGCTTGCAAGTATATATATATGAATGTGTGTGAGTACGCATACACTGCATACCTTACTTATTATCAACGACTGATCGAAGCTGTTGATGCTGATCAAGAATATATATACTTTATGGGGTCGGAGATGCTTCCTTCTGCCTGTTACATACTTTGGCACAAAACCATTATACCCTTTTTACTCATTTTTATTGGGTGCGCGCGCGAATTTTTTCTTCCGTCTTTTTCTCCTTTGTGTTTAAAAACTAGAAACAGTGTAAAGCTAAGAACAAGCTATCAAAAAAGAAACGCACGTCATACATCAAAGCGTCTGAATGAATCCTGCATCTCACCTAAGCGTAGATGTATGAGCGGTTGCTCGCAATAAATATGGTCAAGTCGAGCTCAAACCCCCGTAGTCAAATATTTATTTTCTTAACTCTTTTTGGAATTTATAAGTTTTTTTTTGCATATAAATGAATAATCAACTTACATACATTCTCATAATATACTTTGCATATTCAAGCTTTTCTTCATATTTAGTAGCTGCAAAAAAATCTTCTAGAAAATAAAAAATTTTGATTTGTCAATGTATTCATTACACATTTGTTGTATTCATTTATTTATTTAATTTTTAAATAAAAAGTATATGAGTATATATGTACATATATTTATTTTTTTATTTTATTTATTTTTTGTTGAAGTGCCGAAAGAAAAACGGCTGCAGGTGGTCTAGGCCCGTCATTATGTGTATGCGCCTAACGGGAATAGGAATAGACAACGCGAAAAAATACAAACAACAACAACACGTGATGGTTGCCGTTGCTGGAACGCACAAGCTGCACAATGTTATTTTAATACCCTTTATTACAATATTCAATTAATGTCAATGCAATTTTTAACATATATTTATTTAATATACGGACATTTAAGGTTAGGTATATGAATACAAAAATTTGAAAAATTTAATTCGGCTTTAAGTCATCTTAAACCTGTTCAATAAGTTAATAATCTTCTACCTTATTTTCAATATATACATACGCATATATAATGGAATTCATATTAAAGTATCTCGCGTTTGGCCATACAATTTTACAAAGTTCATATAAAATCTATACTACCCTCCCATGTTAGGCATTAGCAAGCAGATAGAACCAAAAGTCGAAAATTGACAATCTCAACTTTGGCCACCACACACAGCAAACAGAAGTATTGGCGATCTATATTGTTCTCACGCATCGCACACTTTGAGAGAGACATGAGAGAGAGTTGCCAAAGCAGAAGCGGTACTTTTTCCGCTTGCCCCTTTCCCACGAGCTCTCGCACGCATGGCGGTTTTCGATAACAAAAAGGGGTGGCTATTTTCCTCTCTATTACTTGAATACTTTTTGGGTATGGGCAGGCTGATTACTTATGCGATCGATGACAATTATCGATGCTTGACAAACTTCAAAATGTCAAAGTGAACCTGCGGCGAATATGGAAAAGGACTTATTATATAATGTTGCTCTTGAAGCTAACGACTAGAAACGACTTTCCTAACAATATATTTCCTCTTTAATTGCAGCAGCCAGAAATGGTGAACGAAAATCGGGAAGCTCGCAAGAAGCTGGATGGCTATGATTTTTATCGCGACATTCTGGGCTCACCGCGATATGTGGTTGCACCAATGGTGGATCAAAGTGAGCTGGCCTGGCGCATGTTATGCCGTCGCTACGACGCTCAACTGTGCTACTCGCCCATGTATCATGCCAATTTGTTTGCCACCGATGTCAAATATCGCAAGGATGCCCTGCAAACATGCGCCGAGGATCGGCCATTGATAATACAGTTCTGTGGCAATGATCCGCAACAGATTTTGGACGCTGCATTGGCAGCACAGGATCACTGCGACGCAGTGGACATTAATCTAGGTTGTCCACAGGCCATAGCCAAGCGTGGACACTATGGCTCCTTTCTGCAGGACGAATGGGAGTTGCTAACTCAAATTGGTGAGTAGCTATAAACATTAATAAACTATAATATAATAATACATTTTTACTGATTTTAGTAAAAACACTTCATGAAAAGCTGTCGGTGCCGGTCACATGTAAGATTCGTCGCTTTGAGGATCGGGAGAAGACAATTAAGTATGCTCAAATGCTGGAGGCTGCCGGCTGCCAATTGCTTACCGTTCATGGACGGACACGAGAGCAGAAGGGACCATTGACTGGTGTTGCTGATTGGAGCTACATCAAGGATGTGCGAGAGCATATCAAGATACCCATGTTTGCCAATGGCAATGTATTGGGTGTGGAGGATATACATCGTTGTCTGGATGAGACTGGTGTCGATGGTGTGATGACCGCCGAAGGAAATCTGCATAATCCTGCACTCTTTCGAGGCATTGCGCCGCCAGTCTGGCAAATGGCCACTGAATACTTAGAATTTGTTGATCGATATCCCTGTCCCACCTCCTATATACGCGGGCATCTCTTCAAGCTGTTCCATCATATGTAAGTATGCACAATGGCCAACTGCTTTAAAAGAAAAGGTCCGATAATAATCAGTACAGCTGTTTTGAGCAGTGTACTTAGAAGTCGTATGATATTTACTTAAACAAACAGTTGTTCTGGCATTGCAGAATGAATATACGTGAAAATGCCGAGTTGCGGGAACAACTGGCAACAGCAAATCAATTGCAACAGTTTCACAGTGTTGTGACCAAAGTGCAGACCAAGTACGAGCCATATCAGAAAGGCGATGTTCCCTACGAGCCAGAGGAAATGGAGCTGAATGTTATCGAGTTACCTATGCTGCAGCCCTGGTTGTGCCAGCCATATAAACGCGCTTCGCCTGAATCACATCGTCAAAAGATTGCAGAGAAGCAACGGGAAGCAATCGATCCAAACCGCACTAAGCGTCAGTACTTTGACAATGCCGGTAATGAGATATCCCGCAAGCGTATGAAGAAGTTGCGTCGTCGTCAGCGGCGTCCCATTAAAACTGATGCACAGATTCAGTTGCGTCACGAACGGCATTTGGAATATTGCGAGCAGTGCGCCAATCCGCTGGGTTCCAAGTGTGAGTTTCGGCTGTGCCGTATCTGTTGTCGGGACAAGTGCTACGCAGAGGACTCCGATTGCCCTGGGCATGGCATACTCATTAAGTCGCGTCGTGCCAGGGCCAAAGAGTTTGAGGAGCATTCCAGGCAAGAGAATAATAACGATTCCGTTTTACCAACTAATGATATTTCTTAATTCTTGACCTTGATTTTAGTGAATTTGTGTTGACGAATGTAGGAAATTAATTGTATTGTTGTTCCTATGCCATTCTGTGCAAATAAACAAAAACAATAATTGAACAAAAATTACCAGCAAGGATACAATTTATCGATAGAGCTCTGCAAAACAAATGTTCAGCTGTTAAGTTTGCATAAATATCGGAACATTTCGTGAACGTAAGCAAGTTCAGTTCATCATAAATAGCAAAGGGAGAAATTGGTAAACTAATCTAAGCCTAAAAAATATATATAACTAAATATCGATATTAAAATATATAACAATATTTAAGATAATAGAACAAAAAAAAAGGTTGTACACTTGTATCGATAGTGCATATACTTTTTTGTGATTCAAGCTATTTTGCTCAAGTGGCAACCTCGTTTTGATTCCAAATGAGTTTAGTATGCTGTCTGTAGCGCAAAAGGTAAGAGAGTGTCCACGTTAAAATATTTAAATATAAATGCAAAATAATTATATATGTAATTAAGCTTTTTTTTATAGCAAACCAATTATACTTCCCAGCTGTTTAATGGTTTATATACATTTAACATGGAAAAACAACATTTAATAAGTGGCGTCATTGGAGAAGTTGGCTTGGAATCAAATAACCCATTCTATCGATAGAAAAAAAAAAAATTATAATATGGATGAAAACAAGAATTACAGATGCCACGAAGATGGTTGCGGAAAAGCATTCTGGTACAAAGCAGCATTGAAACGACATATGAACACGCACAGGGAAATCGATCCCGATGAACCAACATTCTCCTGGGCTTGCAATGAATGTCCAAAAGTATTTGCCAAAATCGAGACATTGCGTCGGCACGTCAAGTAAAAACAATGCTCAAAACTGATTATATACTATGATTAACTTGATGTTATTTAACAGAACTACCCATGGCGTTGTTCAAGTGTATCCCTGCGAATTCGAGGGCTGCAGTCAAATGTTTCAGCGTAAAGATAACCTCGCACGACACGCAGCCTCACATGGGGATAACAAGCATTGCTGTGAAATCTGTGGGAAGTCCTTTGCGAGAAAGGACGCCTTGACAAGGCATAAAAAGTAAGTGGGATTAGTAGACGATATATTTTAAATAACTAAACTATATTTTGTATCACAGCATTCATATGAAGCAGATTAAAGCAGCTGGAATTGAGGATAATTCAGTGCAAACAACCTCGAATTCTGTAACTATACAAATGCATCACAGATCTGTGGGTGCCGAAGTATGAATCACTAAACATATCTAGCGTGAAAATTCGTATCCAGGTTGGCTATCCACCCGGAGTAGAATCACATTTATTTGTGTCAAGAAATATTTGTGAAAAATTAATTGTTTTTGTATATGAATGACGGCTTTATACAGAATATCTAACAAGGTAAACACATAATTATTTACAAGCTAAACATATGGTATTAGATGTAAGGTATCTTAGAAAAGCATGTAAAATATTATAAGTTCTATTAAAAATATTTGTACATTACTAACAAAAAAGAAGAATAAATTTGTGCTTAACTATATATTATTTAAAATTCAATTATATGTTGAACTTTTTTCTGTCGATTTGTTATCAAAATGTTACGACAAAAAACATATGAGCCAACGAGTATAAAATACATGAGACGAAAGTGTCGCGCACACCATCGATTAACTTCTCCATATTCATTAATGGACTAAGGCTCGTATTAGGTCAGCAGTCAGCTGTTTATGTTTCGATTATTGCTTCTTTGCTCATAAATCTGGGCCTGCCGCCACATTTGAATTTGTTTTTGATTTCATTATGGACTGTTTTGTCGTATGTATATGGAACTGTCTGTTTGCTGAAGACCTAATATGTATGTATGTATCAAAGCTCATACCAATGAATTCTCCCAACTCTTGTAACTCAGAAAGCTAATTATTTAATATTTTAAAATTAATACGTGGAATTGGTGGGGCGACTGTTTACAGCTCTTGTATATTTACATACTCGTTGATGTTATTATCAAATAGCTACGACAAAGAACATATGAGCAACAGAGTTGCAGCGAGGCGATGTTAAATCGATAAATTCAAGACAACAACCGTACGCACGTTTTGCGGCTGCAAAACTCAAAACAAATATGGAACAAACAAAAGGCTTTTACGACTTTTGCATACCATTTAACAAAGATGACAAAGTGCTGCGAGCAATATTGGAGGAGCTGGTTGAGCTTGGCTATAAGACGGTAGCAATTGACCAGAGTTTTGATCACAGTAAAAAGGAAGCCGGCAAACGTGGCTCCGAAATGTTTCCAGAGCCTCACAACATTGAACATTTGCGAAAGGAATTTGCCGAAAAACTAAAGATATTGCAGCGCATAACGATTTTATATGTGGACGCTAATGTGACACACGCAATGGTAATGCAGTAAGTCTGTAACTTTTTTCAAATATGCGAACTAACTTAAAACCATATCAACTTTATTATAGAGCGTTTCACTGAATCTGCGCAAGTTTAATCTGATTGCCGGCCAGCCAAAAACCGATGCAGCGCTTACGGTAATAGCAGTTTATGGATTTAAATTTGATTCTTAACTTACTTTAGTTGCAAATCCTCAACAGCATTGCTGCACAACATTTCATGGTGATATTATAACATTTGATCCGGTTGCCGGCTCCCGTTTGCTCGTTCATCGCAAGGCTTATATGATTGCGGTGCGGCGGGGCATGTTCTTTGAAATCAAATATGCGCCAGCGATTGCGAACTCAAACAATCGCAAAGATATGATAAAACTGGCGCAAAACTATTGCATTAAAGGCAAATCGAAAAATATCATACTTAGTAGCGGTGCTGCTCATGAGTTCCAAGTGCGTGGACCCTACGATGTCGCAAATCTGTAAGTTTATTAAACTGATATTCATGTGATTTTCGCTAAGAGATCCGGCAACGCTACATTTCTTTTGCTTCTGTTTACTTCACCGTTCTGTCAAATCGGCCTTTTGCTTTTATAAATATTAATATTAAAAAAACAATATCATGCCTGATAATATACTATTTTTTTGCCTTGCAGTGCATATATTTTTGGACTATCTGAAGACCAAGGAAAAAACGCCATTGATCGCTTTTGTCGGCAACTTTTTTTGCGTGCCGAATCACGTAGAATGGGCAAAACGATTATGTTTGTAAAAGGAAAAGGGCCAATTGTGTTTTCTGAAAGTTCGGATGATAGCCAAAGTGATGACGAAATGGGTGCAATAGTCACAGAAACAGCAAATAAGGAGGACAACGGAGACCTAATGGAAAGCAGCCAGGCCAACAAAAGGCTAAAAATTGCTTAAAATTCTAACGACCAAACTCAATTATCGATTAATTTGCAAAGTAACTATAGGATAAAATAAACATCGATTGCTTTTCTACCAACGCACAAACTAAGCATTGCAAATTATAAATGCCGCTGCTTGTTCATTTTATTTTATGAATTATGATTTTCAATAAACATGTTTCTCATGCAATTTTCGTTAGAATTTTTTGACGCGTAGCGCGTTCCTTGTGTGTACTTTGGTGCATAACAGTTACTTGTTTCAATAAAAATACTTTCGGGCAGTAACTGGTAAATATATATCGGTCATCACTAATCGCTGTTAAACAAAATGGAGGTCTTTGATGTGGTGCGTACATGTCTGGCAAAGTGCTGCTAAAAAATTTGCGTAAAACGGTAAAAATAAATGGTTTAATTACTTAAAAACAACAACAAAATACAAATAAAGTTGCCGGCAACAATATGCGCTTAAAATCAAACGATTATTGAGCGTGTTTCAAATGTTATATGATTTTCCAAAAACGACAACCGAAAAACCAGACACTCAATCGAAGAACGAAAAAATGTGAAAGAAGTAGAGAGCGAGAGTACAAGACGACGGCGACAACGACAACCAAACGACGAGAAAAACGGCAAAAGAAATATGTATTTCGCGAGACGTCGACCGCAGCGGCAGCAGCAGCCGCCGCAGTCAACGTTCAATTGTTTTTTCCGAATTATGGCCAAGTGCATGTGTACAAATGTATGTGTGTTTATGTGAAAATTATTTATTTGGAATACCTAGATTAAAAAAACTAAAAAATTTACAATTCAAAATAACCGAAAAGCGTGAATAAGACCCAATGCGAAAGCAAAAAAAATCCCTAATTTTTCCTGCATCTCTTAACATTTTCGTTACCTTTTGTATAATTAAAAATGGACCTCACTGTCTCAGCGACTGTGTGAGTTCTGTGCATTTGCCACTGTATATACAAATGTGTATGAATGTATGTGTCGGCGATGCTCGATTTTCGCTTGATGATGATGTTTGATTATAATAATGACTTTTTGTGTCTGTGTGTGAGTGAGTGAGTGTCGGCTACGTTTTCGTTTGCTGCGGCTTCGGCGGCTGTATAATTTGTGGGGGTGGCGGCGTTGGAAGTTTATTTTAATTTCTTTTTTTTTTTCTTTTCTGTTGCTTGCTCTTCTGCGATTTGACTTTTGCATAAATAAAGAAAGAAAATAAATTTCCGCAGCAGCAGCAGCAGAGAGCGTCGGAGGCGGCGCCTTTTCAATGATTTTTGCCCATTTTCAGTTATTTGGGGTCTTTGCATGTGCGTTCATGTGTATGTGTGTGTGTGTGTGTTTCAGTGTGAGTGCAATAAAAAATGTCTTTAATTTGCTGGTTGTCATTATTCGCCGAGGCGAGCTCGCCATTTATATTATAATTTCATTGTGCACACGGCTTCTTTCTACATTTATGTGTTGTTGTTTTTTTTTTTTTTTTGTATGTAATCTCTGTTGTGAGTGGCGTGTCCCGCGCTTTAATTTTGCAATGTTCGAAAAAGTTTTCACCAACAGCATACACCATTTTGTGTATGTATTTGCTCTCTCGCTGCAGCGTTGCCATACTCGCATGCAGATTGCACACACCTGTGCAAATGTGCTGCGGGCAGCGGCTGCTGCTGCTGCGAAAACCAAGAAGGCACCAAAATGCGTCGACGTCGTCGCATTTAGTTCGGGACTGCAGCTCGCCCCCGCTTTGCATTTCCATTTGCATGCTGCTACTGTTGTTGCTGGTCTCGTCTTAGGCTCTATTCAAATTTCGAGCTAGTTGTTATGAGTGAAAATGTGCTCATTTAATTTCGTGTGTGTGTGCATGTTCACTGATTTACGCGTTCGCAGAGTCCAAGCGCCAATAGACATCTGCATGCAACGGTATCCATTTACCGCAAACCGTGTATATGTGTGCGTGTGTGTGTTTGTTTCTGTTCCGGCAATGACGGTGCACAAGTTTAGTTGTGTTAGCAAACTCCTCGTACAGTGGCCACTCGAGTGTTAGAAAGCTTCAAATTTGTAAATAGAGTTTTTTGGCTGCCAAACTAAGATAAAGTCTACACAAGTTTTAATCGGATTGTTAAAAATTGAAAAAATTCCAAGTCGAAACTAAATTTTTAGCAGTCAAAGTAAACAATAAAATGAAAGATTAAAAGTGAAATATAAACCATTTCAAAATATTTGCTATCGAGTGATCACTGTGTGGTGTGGTGCTGCTTGTATTGTCTTTTCTTGTGCCATTTGATTTGTCTCGTCTCCGTCGCGCTGCCTGTCATCTGTCTACCTCCTTTGCACACACACACACACACAAAGGCATGTACTAGTACACGTTTTTCTAGCCGGGGCACTCGCTGTGCGGTGTTAGCGCTCTCTCACTCTCACACTACGCGCAATTGATGAGAGCGTTAAATTTTCATGCTCGTCGTCGCACCCGCTGCTGCTGCTACATCTGCTGCGCTGCTGTTGTCGTTGATGGCGCCGAGAGCAGCAGCAGCAGCAGTCTCGTCGTCTGCGGCGGCTGTAACAAATTTTTTTTTCAATTCTGTTTCCATGACTTCTTTTTAGCTGGTTCTGCGTGTGCCCCCACTTCCATGGTTGGTTTTCCTTTTCCAATTACACACAAACGTTTTCACGTCTGCTTCAATATCTTTTTTTTTTCCAGCAATATCTATCGATTTCTTTGTAGGCCCCAATGTACATACATATATCATGTTTAATTGTAATTATCGCGCGATTGTGAGTCTGTGTGTGTGTGTGTGTGAGTAAGCTATTTGCTCAAGTCGCAGCAGCAGCAACAACAACAGAAAGAAGAAGCAGCAGCTTCAGTCGTTGCGCTTTTATAGTTTTCACTGTTGTCGCTGTTATTACTACTTCAGCCATTTGCCGTTTTGTCTTCCTCTTCATCTGCATTTCAGTTGTTGTTGTTGTTGTTATTACAATTGTATGGTACAATTATTATTTCGCATGTGTTGCTCCGTGTATCTACACTTAAATTAGCATTGTTGTTGCCGTTGCCATTCGCATTCTCGCCCCGTCCGTCATTGTTCGTCATCATTCACAATTCAAAGTTGTTCGATGTCGTCGTCGCTGTCGCAAAAGGCAAATGGCGCTGCATGCATAACTATCGATAGGTTCGCCGCCGCTCTCATGTCAATCGGGCAAAACACACAAAAAAACAAAGTTAGAATGGAATGCATAATCACAAAAATATTCAACTTGTACAACTACAACAAATGTTCAATGGATTAGCAGCAAAAAAAGGTGAGTTCAAACAGCCAATATTTACAAACAAATACATATAAGTACTTAGTTGAAACCTCAGTATGAGTACATTATCATTATTATTATTTTTTAGTTAATTAAGTTGGGTGCGGTAATGAAATATCAAATGCGAATGCGAACGCTATGCAAAGACGAAACGTGAAATTTCGAGAAATTTACAACAATGGCAAGGCAGAAAATGCTTTTTAGAAATAATTATGTATCTTTAACCAAAAGCAGATACACACACACACAAGGCAGCCGCTGCCAGCAGTCAGTCACTCAGCCAGCAAATAAAAATGAACGAGCACATGCACACACACACATTCACATACACACACACATACACACACAGTCAAATGAATTGAGCGAAAAACGAACGCTCACACACACACATACATACAAAGCTGAAATAATTTCAATCAACTCTTTTGGTTGGGCAGCCGACACAAAAGTTCGAACCAAAAAAAAAATGTATAAAAAAGGAAAGAAATAAAAACAAAAAAAAAACAGTCACACGCGCCCCCAAACAACGTATCTTTCCCCCAAAACAACAACATTAGCATACGACGCCTGCATCTAAGAGAGAGTGAAAGAAGAGAGTGGAAGTGAGAGGGAATGTGGTAGAGGGCCGGCAGGGCATTTGGTTTTTGTTTGTGTGGTGGAGCTGCGGCGAAAAATGAAGGCACAGTGGTCAGTAGCAGATTGAGGTAAATTCAGATTGAGGTAATATTTGCACCATCTAAAAGTGGATTTTATATCTAACAAGTAGCAATTAAAAATTTGACAAACAAAAAAAGTTGCGTACCTAAATTCTTTTGTGGAGCACACCACTGTAATAAAACCACAAACGCGCTTTTATGTGACGTGCAAATGAGAACGAAAATGACGACGGCGACAAAAGCAAAACAGCACCAAAAAAATCCAAAAAAAAATAAATGAAGCAAACAATTCATCGAAGCAGCAAAGCAAGAGCGCAGCGACACACAAACATACACATACAAACAAACACACCGACACTCATGCATGACCGGTCGTCGTTCGCGAGAGCCAAAAGGCAAATGGGGAGAGCGCGCCATTGTACGGATGAAAAACAGCAACAACAAGTAAAGGAGTAGCGGCGGCAGCAGAGGCAGCGGCGATCCAAAGCCCAACCATATCATCCATCCAAAACCGAATCAAAACCGACCAAACAACAAGCAAAAACATATGAACGACGACGACCCCAACGCACCAACACACACACACACGCATACGCAGGAAAAAACAAACACAAACAGCCCATGCCCATGACAGATACTCACACATACACACACAAACACAGTCGCGCGTACTTAAACGATATGCGAATAAAATAGCAACAACAACAAGAGCAAACATACCAACAGGGCAACTATGCGGCGAATTTGCACGAATCATGCGAATCTCCAATACACATACACACAAACACACTCTCGTACACACACATGAATACTTAATACGTGTTTTGTACTTGTCGCCGTCTTCGTCATCATCGTCATCACATCGTCGCTGGCCATTCTCGCCATCATGGCTGCTGCCTGCCTGCCTTGCTTTGCTTTGCTACACACGCTTTTGTTGTATCTACGCGACGCGCGTTCGTTACATTTAAAAACGGTCGCAGGCCTTTTCTCTGATTTCGCTTTTCTCCCTGCATCGAGATAAGCACTCACGTATGTATATGTACTATATGTTCATATACATATGTAAGTATTCCCAGTCGAACTATATTCCCCATCACACCCACCCCTCTTCTTTTTCATTCTACCAACTTACTTATAAACCTAAAGCAACAACGAACATACGAATAATTCTTTTACAAGCTCCAAAAGTAATCGTTTCGTCTATTGTGCCATGTTTTTCGCTCAGTTCATTCGCATTTTTGTTTTGACTGCTTTTGTCAATTGGCCGTCTCTTTTCGACGCTCTTTCTATACGAAAACCGCCGCCTGACGTTCAATCTCCGTCGCCGTCGTCATCACCTCCCAATGTTGTGCCGGCCATCTGTCTAACATGACGCTGGCGCCTCAGTTGGCGTCGCTGCCGCTCGCTCAGTCTCTGCCGCCAAAGGCCGGCACACGTTGTTCCTATTGCTCCAACCCAACCCACCACGCCGCACCAATTCCCGCAAGCCTCGTGGTCTCTCTATCGGCTGTATGGCAGCACGTGATATACTTGCTTTGCTTTTGTAATTTTGCTTTTGGCTGTCTCTTTAGCGCACGCTTTGCTTTTGTCAGACGTTTTTGTTGTTGTTGTTTTTTTTTTCACTTGTTGGGCTGTTTTTTCTTTTCCTTCTTTGTTGTCTTCTTTTTACTCGCCGATGCCGCACTCTCACAGCCGGCTGTGCTCAGTGCTCTCTCGCTCTCGTTTTGCGGGCTCTCGTTCGTGTTCTCTCTTTGTTTCTCTCGCTCTCTATCGTTTCGTAGCGCTGTCACAGCGCGGCTGTTTGCAAGTTTGTTTCACCTCTGATGTGAGTGTGTGCGTGCGTGTTTGTTGTTGTTATTGCACGAACAATGGCACTATCCGGTTTAGGTCCAGGTGCAAATTTTATACAACAGTTTAACTCGATAATCGGGTCAGGCTATGACCATTTGTTCTACACGTTTTTTTTTTTGTTGTTTGTTTGTCGTATTTTGGCAATTCTAGCGGGAAACATGGCGTCAATTTTTTGTATCGTTTGTATTCTATTCCTGTCGGTTTTAACTTCCCTACAACATTAAGTGAACTGCAAACGTCAGCAGCAAAAGGCAGTGTTGCCACCCAATTTGTTTTGGGGGTCCCAGGCACGTCATAAAAATGCACCGTTACACATTCAAAAGCTACGACGTGTTGTAATTTATGTTTACTACTCTTTGGCTCATCCAAAAACAGCAAAAGAAGAAAAAAGCAAAACGTTGTGTAGCTCTAGCTGTCGCTGTTATTTTACCTATTTTATTACCATTTTTTATGTGTGTGCTGCGCGGCGCATCACCCATCATCTGCCTCTTTGGCTGGCTGGCTGGCTGCTGCTTGTTGCTGTTGCTTTTCTTACACAAAACCAACTGTACTTTTTTTTTATATATGTACATAGATATAAATATATATTTTAGTTACTGTTAGTGCCCGGCGTACACACGCCAAAAGCCACTTGACTACTTGACTTGATTGCCATTAGAGAGCAATGTATGTATGTACACAAATACATGTGTAGACGCGCATTTCTTTCTATTCTACTATTCTGCTGCTCTTTGAGTGACACTAGAACACCATCAACAACAACAACAACAAACATTCCAGTCTCATTCCATTCCATTTCTCCTCTTATTATTTATTATGGGTCAAATGTTGGTTACATTTCTGGAAAAAATAACCGAAAGACGCTAGCTAGCAAAAAGCAAAGCTCAAATGTCTACAAACAACAATTTTTGTTGTTACTTTTTGGACAAGGTGAATGAACCTTTTGTTGTTGTGCTTGCCGTTCGCTCCGTTTGTTAGTGTCTTTCAAAATTTGTAATAATATTCTGCTTTCATTGTTGGTAGTTAATGTTGAGGTTTTCTTGTTTTAAGCTGTTGCCGCCGTTAAACTTGCTTTTATGTGCGGCTGTTGTTAGTTGTGATTGATTGTGATTGCATTGGCTATTTTTTGCATGCGCTATTTTGTTATCGATAAACACCGAAAAATTAAAAAAAGCACAAGAACATTTGACAATCGCACTACTTGCAGCGCTGAATCTTACATAGAAGCAGAAAAATTGTAGCTGTTGGGCAACACCTCTCAACTGAGCTGTTTTTACGGCCCATTAAATTGTTGTCGCACAATAAAAGAAAATAGAAGAGAGACAAAACCAAAGGTAACAGCAACAGAAACAACAACAAAACGCCAATCGCGGCAGCGACGTTGTCGTCGGGTCAGCAGCAGCACAGCAATAGCCGCATTATTATTTCTGTTGTTGTTGTTGTTGTTGTCGTTGTCGCCAGCCAAGTTGGACACACAGAAATTTGCTTGTCTATTATCACCTTTAATCGATTTTTCGCTTATTTAAAACAAAAGTACAGTTGCGCACATAGTACATACAAACAAAGCATATAATTTCACAATTTTTTTCAGATGCTTTTGTGTCGTTGCTGTTGTTGTTGTTTTACATATTACTATTGCTTTTAGTTTATTGTTTTTGCAATTACTTGACGGCGACGATGGCGACGCCAAAAAAACGAAGCAAAGGCAGAAGAGAAGAAGAAAAAAAAATAACGTAAACTCAATGACATGTAGCTATGATACATACAAATAAATATACATACATATCTATATGTCTGAAAGTGTGTACATATATATCTAGCTATCTGCTAGATACAAATACACACACATACACAGATACAAATACCTAGACTAATAATGGAAAAAAGCTGAAACTAAATAAATAAATAGCGGAAATTGCAAAAGCAAAATGTAATTGATTACGGACAACAACAACAATAACAGCAATAATAACGACGACTGACTGAATGATTGTCCAATGAGAGCGCGAACGCAAAGAAGGCAATTGAGGGGGTGATGTGAGTGACGGGAGGCATATGCATTAGTCTCTTAGTGGGTGGAGGAATCGGGAGCGTAAGGCAAAAGCCTAAGCTCGCTTAGCGCTCATTTCATGCAATCCACATAGATTTTTGAGATTTGTCTGTGTTGTGTAGGCTGTGTTTGTTTGTTTGTGTGTGTGTGTGTGTGTGAGTGTGTTTTTGTGAGTTAGTGTTGCCACTGTGGTTGGCTGGCTGCCTGCCTGCCTGCCTAGCTGTCTGGCAGCAAGCAAAATATGTGCGCACGTATTTATAACAGTACACATAGCGCAAATTTTTGTGTGTTTGTGTATACATATGTATGTGTGTGACTTACTAACTGCATATCTCGTATGTACTATTCCAACCAATGTAGTTTTGTCTAAGAGTTGAGCTCGTGTCGTGTCACGAAGAGTAAATTTAAAGTAAGGTCGCCAGAAACGACGATGAATTTATGTTAATATGTACTTCGTGTTGAAAGCGCTTATCACGTGCCCATCTCTAGTTTGTGTGTTTCTCTCTCTACTTTGGCTTACACTTTCCATTTACAAACACTCACACAAACACATTTATACAGATGTCCCGCACCTTTGGCTGCTGTTTGCAACATTTGCATATCTTTTGGGCATTACGGCTTACCCATCCCCAACACCGTTTCACAAAAAAAAACCAAAAAAAAAAAACAACCGTGCCGAACCGAAACCACCCGCATCACTGTTGAATTATTTTTTTGTGTTTGGGTTTGTGTGTGTGTGTTTTTTGTTGTTGTATTTTTTGCTTGCTGCTTCTTCTCTGCTGCTACTTTAGATTTTTGGGCTAAAACCTTTTGCAGACAATGCGAAAAATCGATAGAGTTGCCATTGTTTTTTCTCACTGCAAAGAGATGTCACCATCCAACACCACCACCCAAAAAACAACACACTCAATACAATGCTCAAGAAAAATGGACGACAGCAGCGTCCCAAGAAAAAGGGGTTCACACACAAATCTCATGGCCGACGCCTTACCAAGAAAACGACCAGTCTTAATCCCTGCCACATTAATTGGTTACACTTTTCCTTTAGCCCCTTTTATGCAACACTTTCCTCCGACTCAAGTTGGAGAGCTTCTTGTTTGGTGTACATTTTGGGGGATGGTTTAACGGTATTTGGGTACAGCCAAGCTAAAATGCTTTCAAAATTTCAAAGATTTTAACATCTTAACACACCAGTACTATCATCACTAACCAACAACAAACCTAGTGTCAAGTTTTTTTTTTTTGTCATATCTTGTGTGTGTGTGTGTGTAGTTATCTTTTTTTTTTAGTTATTCGGACAACACTCAAATGTTTAGGGGGTCAAACTGTACGTTATATGTGTTAAAGATGAAATTCATAAGCGTATAGCTTTTCCCCTTAAACGTTGATGTGACTGCAACCTAATAATCCATCCTGTACATTATATCTTCAATTATTTATGTGTATATAAATAGTGTAATCGGCTCGTTTAAAAGTAGAACAACTTTGGATCAAAAACATATAAACATTATGTGATCGCGAATCTACAGCTAAAGTGAAAAAAAAACTACAAATTTCACATCAAACCATAAAAATCGTATAAAACTAAGAATTACGTTCTTGTTAAATGTCATAATATATTTATATAATATATGTAGAGTTTAGTGTTAAAGTTTAACCAATAAACTAATTATACCCTTTTATCATTCTTATCTTTACAGAATCCAACATTTTAAATACGCTCAATATAACTCAAAATATTTACCGTTTTACGCAAATCCGAATATAATTTTTTTTTTTAGTTTTTTAACAAAATTTGGTTTTAAATATATTTCTCATTAATGTTTACAGCTGTGAGCAAATGTTTCACTGCGAATATGTCAAAGGTCGGCCATGAAACAGTGTGCAAAACAACAAACACAACAACAACAACAATCACAAATAAAACCAAAAGGACAAACACAAACGTGTAATACACTATAAATGAAAAGAAAATTAATATAACAAAAAAAAAAAAGGCACATGAGCTGTAAATAAGTTTAGTTAGTTAGAAAAACAAACTTACAGAAGAAAAAAAAACAAAACAAAAAAATCGAAAATTTTAAACATTGCGTGAATATCCTAGATTTTTGCGACAGTTTCCATCATTATCAGCATTTTGCGCCGTGTGTTTAAATGAGTGAATCTGCGAGTCGACCGTTACAACAACAATCCACATAACGTGGTGAGCGTCGAACTCCCCCCTTCTCCATTCTCCCCCCTCCTCACACACAAACACACATTTTTGACAACGGCCACGCGCAGAGAGCAGCATCAAAATTAAGCCAATCGACGACCAAACGTGAAAGAAAAACGCAGCAGCGTCGCGTCCATCGACGCGTAACGGGACATTTTTGTGTGCGCTGCGTTTCAAAAATCTGATGGATGGAAATGCACAAAATATGTTTCACGGCAATCATCAAGGGTGAGTTTTTTTCTAAGCGCTAAAAAATCGATTCATCTTCTTTATGATTTGTTAAATTTTCATTTGTGTTATTGGATAATTTGAAACAATTGAATTGATAATTTTGTTCTCAATTATTAACTTTACAGAGATCCCTATTACCGTTATGATGCGGCCGCAGCAGCAGCAGCCGTTGCAGCGGCAAATCCCCGTGCGATGGGCCCACCGGGCGGCTATCCGCCGCGTCATAGGGCCCCGCATCCGCTACAGCAGCAGCCACAATATCCATCGTACCAGCCAACGGCGGAGAATCTGTACGGGCTGGGGGCCGCCGATCATGCGGCCATGGGCGTTGGCATGGGTGATTTGAGTGGCTGGGGTGCGGCACCCTCAGTGCCGGGACAGGCGGCTGCCTATCCTGGTGCCGGGCTTAGTGCTTATGGGCATCCACAGGCAGTGGCGCCACCGACGCAGCAGCAGCGTCAGAGTAACGCCGGTGCCTATCGCCAGCATATGCCCGCCTATGGACAGCAGGAGCAACAGAAACTGGTGCCCTATGGAGCACAACAGAATATGATGGGTGCACTGGGCGCCACTGGCTATGGAAGTTTAGCGCCACAGCAGCAGCAGCAACAACCACCTACGCCACAACAGCAGCAAGTGCAACAACAGCAGGTGCAGCAGCAACAACAGCAGCAGCAACAGAGCCAGCAGCAGGCTCGTTTGCCCCAACATTATCCCCAGGCACCCGGTCAGCATCCATTGTATGCTGGCGCACCAGCGCAGGCGGCACAACCAGCAGCAGTGCCGCAAGCGTATGCGCATAGTCCCTACGGCAGTCCCATGCAACATCAGCCGGGCAGAGGAGCACCCCAACATGTGGGCTATGGGCATGCGGCATTGGATCAGGCCAGCGCATATGGTCAGCATGTTGTGCCGGTTGCAGCGCCGCCCACACATCATCTAACTGCGCAGCAGCAGCAGGCTGCGCATTTAGCTAGTGCACAGCAGCAGCAACAGTTGCAGACCCAACAGCAGCAACAGGCCCAACAACAGCAGCAGCAACCGAATCATGTCAGCCTCATGCAACAGCAGCAGTTGCCGGGCGCAGTGTTACCGCCGCCGCACATGGGCATGCCGCCCAGCTATGGCAGTCATCATCAGCAACAGCAGCAGGCACAACAACATACAGCACAGCAACAGGCCCAGCAGCAACAGCAACAACAACAACAGCAGCAGCAACAACAACAACAGCAGCAGCAGAGCGCACCACCTTACATGTCCAGCAGCAAACATCAGGCGGGCGCTCAGCTCAACTCATCGCCGCAGTATCGTGCAGCGTTTCCACAGCTCTCGCCACAAATGTCACCGCGTCCGCCCACCATGTCGCCTCATCCTCAAATGTCGCCAAGAGCTGTGGGCGTTTCGCCTGCCAAGCCGCCAGCACAGCAGCAGCAACAACAACAGCAAGTGCAACAGCAGCAGCAACAGGTGCAACAACAACAGCAAGTTAATTCACCAAGTCAGCACAGCATACAAGGCATGGTTGGATTACCCTCGCCCCGCTCCCAACCGCCCAGTGTGTCAGCGGCAAGTGTTGTGGGCGGCAATGGCAAGGTGCCACCAACAGCAGCTGGTGGCGGTGTGCCGCCCGTGAATACGCTGCAAGCACTCGAACAAATGGTAATGCCAAGCCAGGCGCATGGACTGCCGCCAATGGATTATCCGTCAGCCTATCGCAGCGCTGCTGTGATGGGACCACGCATGCCCGCCTCACCCTCCCCACAGCATCATCAGCAATGGGGTGCGCCGGCTCACATGGCTGCAATGCAGCAGCAGGCGCCACAACAGCAGCAGCCACCAACACCCCAGCAGCAGCAGCAGCAACAACAACAGGCACAACAACAACAGGCACAACAGCAGGCGGCGGCTCAACAACAACAACAACAGCAACAGGCTCAACAACAGGCAGCAGCAGCGGCGGCAGCACAGCAGCAGGCGCAAGCTAATGCTCTACTGCAACAGCAGCAACAGGCAGCCCAGGCCGCACAAGCAGCAGCAGCAGCTGCAGCGGCCGCGGCTCAACATCAACAACATCAGCTGATGTACGGACAGAGTATGGGACAGCAGGTTCCAGTGCCTGTGCCTGTCTCGGTTCCCGTTCCAGTGCCCACACAGCAGCCACAAGCTCCGCCCGCCGCACAACAACAACAGCAGCCAGTGCAGGCACCACCACCAGCACCCGTACAACAGCAGCAACATCAACAACAACAACAACAGCAGCAACAACAACAACAACAGCAGCAACAACAACAACAACAGGCACAACAGCAACTAAATGAGCAACTGCAGCATTCCATTAATGATATTGTGGGTAGCAGTCAGCAATCGCAGCTGAATGTTTCGCCATTGCATCAACAAACGTTGCCCAGCATGCATCATTTACAGCACCAGCAGCAACCATCAAGTCTAGATGCGAGCGCAGCTCAAGCAACACAGCAACAACAGCAGCCGCAACATCAACAACTCCAGCAACATTTGTCACCCATTCATCAGCAACAGTCGCCGCATCAGCAGCAGCAGCAGCAATCACATTTGCCCAGCTATGCGCAGCAACAACAGAGCAGCAATCAACAACAGCAGCAGCAACATCAGCAATTTGATGCATTTGCCAATATCTTAGCTGATACACAACAACAACAACAGGCAGCACCTGCAACACCAGTCTCAGTTCCAACACAGCAAATAATGTCGCCAGCGCATGTCAGTTCTCCCATACCACAGCTGCAACAACAACATCAACAACAACAACAACAGCAGCAGCAACAGGTACAGCAACAATTGCAACAGCAGCAACAACAACAACAACAACCTACAACACCAACACCAGCAACACCCTCACATCTTTTGAGCAGCATTCTCAATGAGACAGCAAACTCGAATGACTCCTCAACATTGGCTGTTGCCGCAAATGATAGCAACAATAGCAGCAGCAACAGCAGCACCAACAGCATTGTCAACAATCAACCCACCTCTGTGCACGACAGCAACTCACAGAGCAGCATTAACAGCAATTCGGCGAATCAGCAACCATCAATGCTCTCATCAATGGAGGCAGTTGCCAACAATATGCTCAGCAGTAACTCTGATTCCACACACGCAACCTCACATCATGTGAGTAATGTGGATGTTAGTCTGTTTGATAACAATTCAATGAGTTCCACAAGTGCTGCAGCTGTTGCAGCTGCCTCAAACGCTGCATCAGCGGCAGCAGTACTGCTCGACAGCAATTCACAATCATCCAATTTGGAGTTTGAGAAGAGTGTCGGTGAGCCGTCGGAGCAGGCAACAAGCGTTGTTGGCGCTGCCGATTTATGTGCCCAACTGGCGCAGGATGAAAATAGCAGTGTGTCTAAGACAAATACAGAAAGTTTAAGTGATACAACGTTGCCGGCACAGGATGAGCAGCAAGAGACATGCCACACCAAGCCACAGACATTGAACACTGAAGATATGCTTGCCGAGCAAACTCAACAGACGCTTTCTGAACTTGCAGCGGAGGAAACGAAATCCGTTGATGAAATCGTTGAGGAGAAGACACAAACACAATTGGACTCGAGTCTAACGATGCCACAACAGACGGCTCTAACTATGGGTGTGCCAATGCCACCACATCCCTTGGCTGGTTATGATGCCGCAACTGGTGGCACAGGAGCACCACAAGTGCCTCAACCAACACCACCTTCACATATGCCACCCATGTTGCCACCGTATCCGGGTGCCGCAGCAGGCATGTATCCACCCTATCCCATGTTGCATCAGCAGGAGATTGCCGCACTGCAGCAACAGATTCAGGAGCTCTATTGCATGCCACCTGGACACGAGCATCAGCATCAGGAGAAGCTTATGCGTTTGCAGGAGCGCCTCAATCTTCTCCAACAACATGAACTGGCCGAACAGTGCGCAGGTGGACCACAGTGCCTGCTGTACCAGAGCATGCCACCACTTCCATATGGTTCCGCTGCCCTCCACAATCAAATGGTGGAGAGTCCACAGGTGTCGAGCACAACGGGACGTGGTCGCGGCAAGGGCGCCAATAAGCCACGTAAACCGCGTGCCAAGAAGGGAGATAAGGCTGCAGCAGCCGCCGCTGCTGCTGCACTGCAGCAACAACAGCAGCAATCACACAATCAGGAATTGATGGATATCAGTGGAAATGTTGCTGTCGCAACCGCCAGTGCAACGAGCAGCAGCAGCGTCATACCCACTACTCTGTTGCCCGTCTCCGAGGATTGTGTCACTCAAGGAGCTGGTGATACGAGCGTTGTGGGCATGCTGGAGTACAGCGAGGGCATGGGTGATCTGTCGCAGGATGTGCACTCGGCCAATGAACTAGACACGTCCACTGATGGCAGCGGCAAGAAGAAGAAGCCGCGTAAGCCGCGTATTCCCAAGGATCCCAATAAGCCGCCACGTGATCGCACGCCCAAGGTGAAGAAGCAGCGTGATCCTAATGATCCCAATTCGACAGAGACACCAGGAGCTGCACGTAAGCGGGGCAGTGTTGGCAAACGACGCAAACAGTATGGTGACGATGCAGCCGAACAGACTGGCGAGGGCAGTGAACAGGAGGATAACAAGCCCTTGGTACCCAAATCAGGAGGCGATGGCGAAGCCGAAACCTCTGCTGGTGGCGGCAGCGGTGGAGTTGATGGGGAATCACCCGACTATGATGACATACCCGTCTCCAAAATTCCACGCGGCGCCAATGATGAAGACAAGGATGCAGAAGCCGGTGACGAAACAGTCGATTCGGTGCCCGACTCGGCCGGCGATGTTGCGACCACGCCCAGTAGTCGACGAGATCGTAAGCGTTCCACAGGGCGATCCAGTCGTCGGAATGCGTCGACTGAGGATGGTGGAAGTGCTCGTCGGAATCGCGGCTCACTGAGCGCCAAGGCGCTTAAGAAGCGACGTAATCGTGGACGCATTGTGCCCGAATCGGATGGTGAGGATGATACCATGGATCGTACACCACCACCATCACCCCCACCGGACTCCGAACTCGACTCGAATAAGCGACGTTCGTCACGTAATACCCAACGTAAGAAATACATTGATGATGTGATGCTAAGGTTTTCCGATGATGAGAATTCCTTGCTTGTGGCTTCTCCTGTAAAGAAGGAAAAGAAGTCCTCCTCCTCGGCGAATGCGGTAAATTCAAATGCCGGCAGCGATGTAGAGAAGCCCGAACCGCAATCTGGAGCCGAAGGTGAAGCAGGTAGCTCTGCGGGTGAAGAGAAACAAGCGCTGGCCACAGACGATACGAATAGTCAACTGGAGGCGAGTTCAAGCACATCGGCAGCAGTGGAGAAGTCCGAAAGACAGAGTGCTACTGATGCTGCAGCTGCCACCGCCGCTGCGTCTGCGATGTCCTCGAAACCAAATTATGTGTACATCAATACTGGCGATGAGGATAGTATGGTGGTTCAATTGGTCTTGGCCCTACGAATGGGAAAGCGTGAACTTATACCCGAAGCACCCAAAGTAAAACCGTCTGAGGCAAAGGCAGAAAAAGAGGCCGAAGCAACAGCTGAAACAGAGGCTAAGACGGAAACTGATGTTGAAAAGTCCGCTGAGACCACTGATAAAACCGAAGACAAGAATGAGAATCCCAAATCTGTAGAAGAAACCACAAAAGTGGACGAAACCAAGGAAAAGCTTGAGGTTAAATCCGAGGAGAAGACTGAAGACGAAGGGCAGAAAATGGAAGTTGATGAGAAACTAGAATCGCCCAAATCAGAGGTAACTGATAAATCTGCTGAAGAATCTTCCGAAAAAGAGGAGGAAGCTAACAAGATGGAAACTGACGAATCAACTGACAAAGCGGTAGAAGAAACAAAGAAATCAGACAAGCAAGAAACTGAAGAAGACGAAGATGAAGACGCAGAGGCCAAGACTGATGAGGAAGAAGCAAAGCCAGCTGAGCCAAAGATAGACGAGGAATGCACAGAAAATAAAGAAAAGGAAGCAGAGAAAGAAAAAGACAAGGAAACAGATGAAAAAATGGATGTAGATGAAGCCGCTGAAGCAACAGTTAAGGATGAAGAGGGAATAGATAAGGAGAAGGTTAAAACCGAAGCTGAAGCCGCATCCACCGATGAACCTAAGGCAGAAAAGAAGGAGCAGGAGAATGATGAAGACAAAGAGAAGACTGCAACAACAGACTCGACTGAGAAAAAGGTAGATGAGTCAGAATCAACAGAGGATGACAAGTCTAAGGATGGTGACTCCAAAGAAGATAAACCCGAACCAGTCTTCATCGATGTCGAGGAATATTTTGTCAAGTATCGCAACTTCAGTTATCTACACTGCGAATGGCGCACCGAAGAGGAACTGCTCAAGGGTGATCGTCGTGTTGCCGCGAAAGTTCGTCGTTTTCAACAGAAGCAAGCCCAACAGATCAATATCTTTGAGAATATCGAAGAGGAGCCCTTCAATCCTGACTTCGTCGAAGTAGATCGTGTGCTGGATATGTCTGTGCACACAGATGAGAATAGCGGAGAGACAACCAAACATTATTTGGTTAAATGGAAGTCTTTGCCCTATGAGGATTGCACTTGGGAGTTGGAGGAGGATGTTGATAACGATAAAATTGAGCAATATTTGCGCTTCAATAAGATTCCACTACGCTGTGAGTGGAAGAGTCGCAAGCGTCCGCATCCGGAGCTGTGGAAGAAACTAGAGAAGACTCCAATCTACAAGGCGGGTAATAGCTTAAGACCCTATCAGTTGGAGGGTCTCAACTGGTTAAAGTTCTCCTGGTATAATTCACACAATTGTATACTAGCTGATGAAATGGGACTGGGCAAGACCATCCAGAGCTTAACCTTTGTCCACTCGGTCTATGAGCATGGCATAAGGGGACCTTTCCTAGTGATTGCACCACTTTCGACAATACCCAATTGGCAGCGTGAATTTGAAGGCTGGACTGATATGAATGTTGTTGTTTATCATGGTTCAGTGACCAGTAAACAAATGATTCAAGACTATGAGTTCTACTACAAGACAGATAGTGGCAAGGTGCTCAAGGAGCCCATCAAATTCAATGTGTTGATTACCACATTTGAAATGATTGTCACCGATTATATGGATCTGAAACAATTCAATTGGCGTCTTTGTGTCATTGATGAGGCACATCGGCTAAAGAATCGCAATTGCAAACTGTTGGAGGGATTGCGTCAACTGAATCTTGAGCATCGTGTTCTGCTCTCAGGAACACCTCTGCAAAACAACATCAGTGAGCTTTTCTCACTGTTGAATTTCCTGGAGCCAAGTCAGTTCTCCTCGCAGGAGGAATTCATGTCTGAATTTGGCAGTCTCCGCACTGAAGAGGAAGTCAACAAGCTGCAGGTGCTTCTCAAACCAATGATGTTGCGTCGTCTCAAAGATGATGTAGAGAAATCTCTGGCGCCAAAAGAGGAGACGATCATTGAGGTCGAGTTGACGAATATACAAAAGAAATATTACCGCGGCATACTGGAACAAAACTTTAGTTTCCTTAAGAAGGGCACTACCTCTGCAAATATTCCCAATCTAATGAATACTATGATGGAGTTGCGCAAATGTTGCATCCATCCTTACCTGCTCAATGGTGCCGAGGAGCAAATACAGTATGATTTCAAGTCTCAACACGGCGAGGATCCTGAATCCTACTATAAGAACCTTATTCTCTCTGCTGGCAAAATGGTTTTAATTGACAAACTTTTGCCTAAACTCAAGGCAAATGGACATCGTGTACTAATCTTCAGTCAGATGGTGCGTTGTCTGGATATTCTTGAGGATTATCTGGTCTATCGAAAGTATCCATTTGAGCGTATCGATGGTCGCATTCGTGGCAATCTGCGACAGGAGGCTATTGATCGTTATTCCAAGCCGGGTTCCGATCGTTTTGTCTTCCTGCTCTGCACTAAAGCTGGTGGCTTGGGCATTAATCTTACAGCCGCCGATACCGTTATTATCTACGACTCCGACTGGAATCCACAGAACGATCTGCAGGCGCAAGCACGTTGTCATCGTATTGGTCAGCGTAAGATGGTCAAGATCTATCGTTTGCTATGTCGCAACACCTACGAACGCGAGATGTTTGACAAGGCTTCCATGAAATTGGGTCTGGACAAGGCTGTGCTGCAGTCCATGAACACGCATGGTTCCAAGGATGGCAACAACAAACAGTTGTCGAAGAAGGAGATTGAAGATCTGCTCAAAAAGGGTGCCTATGGTGCCGTCATGGATGATGATAATGCTGGCGATAAGTTCTGTGAAGAAGATATTGATTCAATTCTAAAGAGACGTACTCAGGTCATTACCATGGAATCGGAGAAGGGTTCCACCTTCTCGAAAGCCTCATTTGCCGCTTCAGGCAATCGCTCTGATATTACAATTGATGATCCCGACTTTTGGACCAAGTGGGCTAAGCGAGTGGACATCGATCCCGATGCATGTGAACGTGATGAAACCGAGGATCTGGTCCTCTCCGAGCCAAGAAGACGTACACAAATCAAACGTTATGGTCATGAGGATGTAATGGAAATTAACTCGGAGGATTCTTCAAACGAAAACAGCGATGAGGAGGGCGGCATTGGTGAGTTTTAAGAGATAGATGATAGAATGCCCACTAATACTAATTGATTATATTTGTCTTGCTCAACAGGTCTCCGTTCACGTCGTCGCAAGGAGAAACGTGAACGCGATCGCGCCCGTGAGAAGAAGGGCAACGATGAGTATATACCCCGGGAGCGGGATGCATTGGCCGCGTTGGGCTTGGAGGAAATACAGTATGGTAACTGGGCCAAGTCTGAGTGCTTCAAGGTCGAGAAGGGTCTGCTATCGTTCGGGTAAGTTGCGGCCTCTAAAGACAAGGAAAACCCAAATCTCAATTTTATTCACATTACTCTTCACGATAACGGCAACGACGCATTAAATTATTTAGTTTCATGTTTAGTATATAGATCTTGCGCTGTAACATTTTCTCCTCCTTTTCGAAATAGAGGGCCTCCTCTTTCCTTTCAATGTATTCCGTAACACTTGGTGCCTCGTATTCCTCGAGTTGGGCACGCAATTCATCAAGGATGACATAATCCTTGGCATTGTTTTGCTGGACGCTGGCCACCTCTTTTTCAAGTTTGGCAATGGTGCGTGTTATCTCTTCGGTACGATTGATGACATTACGCATTTCCGTCTCCAAATTCATCATGGCCTGCTTCTCCTCGGTCATCGCTAGCGATGTCTTGCCAGTAACACCCTTCAGCCCCGACATGTGTGTATTCTTCTCCTCCAGCTCGTTGGTCAATTCGGTGCGTTTAATGATCAACTTCTCAAAATCCACCGCTGTCAATATGCCACTGAGATCGGCTTTAGTTATGAGATCTGCACGATGCTGCTGACACGTCTCCTGCAGCGAAACAATCGTCAGTCGCATTGTGCCCAGCAGAGCTCTGGCACATTTAAACCAATTCGCAGTAAATTTACGCAGCTTGCGTTCAATCTGACGCTCGGTGGCACTCTCCAGGAACGCTGCATCATACTCATCGCGAAGGAAATGTAGCATAAAGTTTTTCTCCGTCTCGATTGTTTCCTCACTGCGAAAATGCAGTTCCTCAATCTTGGCACGCAGCTGTTTAACCTCAACCATTGCTGAAAGTGCATAAGAGATAAGGCTTTTGAAAATAAATTTAGAACTAAAAGTTCTTTACCATTTTTTTCAATGTCTATCACACGTTTTTCAACCTCGGATGCTGCCTTTTCAGCTAATTCGGCTTTGGCCTTAAAGTTGAGCTTATGATCGACCTGTTTGCGACGCTCTCCCACCGAGCTCAATGCACCCTGGTAAATGGACATGGATATAGAGCGCTTGGAACTGGAATGCCGACTCGATGCCGCCATGAAGTTGTCAGGCCGCCTCGTCTGTAAACGTTTTTGAATTGAGGTGCGTCGCTGACGTAGACCGACCAATAGCTTGGGATCATTCTTCTCCAGAAAATCAACCATTATATAATTCTCCAATTTGTATACGGCCAACTCTTTTTGCACCGTTTCAATAGATCGCCACAAATCGAGAGCATCAAAGCTGACCAAACGAGCTGTACGCTCATCTTCTGACATATTATTGTATTCATCCAAAAAGTACTTGTATGAAAGTTCGTTAACGTCAAATTCATGCTGTTCCTCAGTCTCAACTCCTACTGGTAGTCGTTGTTCGCTAAAAATAGCTCTCGAAATGGATGGTCCGACGCCAAAGCTTCTTTCGGATCCGCTAAACATTTTACTCGACATGTTGAACTAGTTAAAATATCATATATTTTGGTAGTCTCAACAAGGACTTATGGTCTAAGATCTCTTAAAATAATAATTTTAGCCTGTTTTTGTTTTTTTGTTTATACGTATATGATATATTAAGAGTGTTTATGAGACTTATTTAAAGATAAGTAACAATATGCCAACTTTGATCTACATTTTTGACAATTCTCTTCTTCTTTTATAGCTGGGGACGCTGGTCGGAACTCTTGGAACTGGGCTCGTTTAAGCGCGGCTGGCGCGATATTGACGTTGAAGGCTGTGCACGTATAATTGTAAGTCTACTTTCATCAACTATGCTCAATTATTTATAATTATATCTGTGTTTAATGATGACCAACCATGCTAATATTGAGAAAACTTTAGGTTTTCGCTGAGTAAGAACAAAACTTCTCAACTCGCTGAATAAAATACTTGTTGTTTTTATTTACTCGCCTTGCCTTTTAACTTCACAATAACTAACGAGTATTTTGTTCTCTTAACTCTTACAGCTATTATACTGCCTGCAAGTTTACAAAGGTGACGAGAAGATCAAGACATTCATATGGGATCTGATAACGCCAACGGAGGATGGCGAGGTGCAGAAAATCAGCAGGGATCATAGTGGCCTACACAATTTGGTGCCACGAGGTAGGAATGCCAAAGGTATGGTAAAAGATACATTCACGCACTTCAACTGCTGCACGGACGTAGAGCTGCCTCGAACTATATAGAAATAACTTTTATTGTACAAACAAATCACAAATTCCTACATATCTGGGCTATACCACCTACCTATTACACCCCAACCACTTAAGAACTTCAAGTAAATGTCAACTATTTTTGAGCCACAGCTATTGACAAAGTATTTGTAAATTGATACTATTTGTAATTTGGGTTTCTCTGTGTTCCTCAACGCTCAACGCTGTCTGTTCAATGTCAATGTGTAATTACCTAAGCTCTCTCTCTTTAATAAATAACTATTAGCAACTTGACTTGACTTGACTTGACTCGACCGAGACACGACGAACGTCTTAAAAACTGGTAAAAAAAAATGAAAAGAAAAAGTGTGTGTATGTTTTGTTGCCATGCAATTGTATGCCTTTTACTATAACCTTTTATGATTTATATATAAGTAACTGACAAATATTCATAGTATGCATATATTAATCAAAACAAAACAATTTTCTACTACATTTTTCTCGCTACTAATCAGCGAGTGAATATGCAAATATTGAGATCTCTAATTTGCAAGTTCACTTCATCTTTTCATTCAGCTTAAAACATTATTCATTTATTTTCAAACTATCTGTAACTAACACACAAACATACTTTCTATATCAAATTCGCAGATCATATTTTTCTGTACATATATTTTAGTAAAAAACATTTTAAACCAACTAGTTACCAACTCATGCATCATCGCATCATTATCCAAAACACAAACATTAAGCTTGTTCCAACGCGAACGACTTAATGTTAGAGATAGAGCTAAAAGCTAAACATGCAACGTTTTTCTTCTTTTCTTTTACATACATTTTTACAGGACGCAATGGTGGTAAATCGAATAAGGAGATGACACCAGCGACTGGTACAACATCGGGCAGCAACAGTGGAAATACAACACCTGCTCACAGTTCGGGTGATAAGGATGGTGGCGGTATTAGCGCTAGTGCTGTTGCTGCAGCCGTTGCACCACCACCAGCACCACCCACCAGCATACATGATCCGAACCACTGGAGCAAGAAGGAGAAATATGATGCGGATGCGTATCTGGAGGGCGCCTACAAGAAGCATCTGGGCCGACACGCGAATAAGTGAGTCGTGTGGAATCGAATTTGAATTAACTAACACAATGTGTGCCTCCCCCACCCACCCCGCCTCTAACGGGTGGTATACCAATCAAAACTTTTGCTAACAAATTTCATTTCTTTTTCTACTCTTTTTACGTACATTTATCTGTTTGATTGTTTGTTTGATTAACTTTTTATGATTTTAACAGGGTTCTGCTGCGCGTTCGGATGCTCTATTATATACAGCACGAGGTCATTGGTGATTTAGTGCAGCAGATCAAGGATAATACGCCCATCAGGTAGGCGTCTTAAGCGTTTATCAGCATCCGAATCACATTTATCACATCATAATTGTTGTCGTTGATTGATTGATTGACTGATTGTTGTTGCGCTCTCTTTTAAAGGAGTGCTAAAAAACCAAAAAAAAAAGCATTCGTTTCAATTTTTCTTTAATGATAATACTATATACGATTTCATATTTTTTAGTTTTATTATTATTTTCTTATTATTATGATTATGGTTTTGAATTATTTATTTTGTATTGCCATGTTTAATAGTCGTTTGATTATCTCTTATCTTATCAGTATTATCTCTAACTCATAATGCCAATTTGTTTAACTTTTAATGCAAGTTTCTAAAACAGTTCAAGAGTAATATTTCTGATTTTACAGGCAGATTTATTGCTTTTGAGCTTTGATAACGCTTATTTGTGAGTTCTTTCCCTCACTCGCTGTATCGTTGTATCTCTCTCTCTCTCTCTGTCTGTCTCTTGTTACTAACTTTGCTCTCGTTACTAACTGTTCAAATGCTCTCTCTCTCTCTGTGTCTCTGTGTGTATAAATCTCTATCGCTGAGTGTGTGTTTCGATCAGTTATAACCCATTCTTAAACGTTTGTTCTTGCCAGTTTTAACACATTTTTTTTTATACATATTCTTACTCGTTTACCTTTTTAACCCCAAAAACCATAAAACAAAAAATGTTGCTCAATTTTTTTTCTCTCGCTGTATTCTGTTTTGCACTTGAACCTATTTGACGAATATTCTAATTGCTAATTTGAATACGAATATAAATATATATATACATATATGTGTGTGTGTGTATATATATATACATACATTCACTTGACAACTTTTGGATAATCCACAACAACAACAACAACAACAACTCAACTACAACAACTGAAGCAGTATGAAAGCAAAGCAACTACTAGCACCCAATCTGGAAAGGTAATATCTATGCATACATCTCGCTATCTCGCTCGCCCGCTCGCTCGCCTGTTCGCACGCACGCACGCACGATCGACAAAAAAAACAAAAAAACAAACAACAAAAAAAATACTCCTCCGATCACACCATTTAACCCATCCGAAGCGAATCAGGCGAATAGGGAAATCGAATTTGAAATTCTCATGCCTCATCGATCGTGTTCAACGAAATCTCTTTTCTATATACAACAAATATATATTTACACTGAAAAATCACAAAAAAAAAAGATTCTACTATATATATGAGTTTCGATATTCCAAATTCCAAATTATCAATATATTATATATCTCTCAAATATGGCAAACTGAATTCTTCAAATTAACAAAAATTCAAAAAAAAAAAAAATGAAAATCTTTAGTTGCATTATAATTATTGTAGTCTGTATTTGTTTTTAATCTGTAGCACACAAATTGGCAATTAACAACAAATAACACAAGTTTTATGATTTGTTTTTTACCCAATTTATTTTTTAATGCTTTTTTTATAGTTTTCTTTTTGTCTTTTGATTTAGTTTTGACTTGAAAAAAAACAAAAAACAAAAAAAACAATGCACAAAATTTGTTGAAAAATTTATTTTAATTTTCATTGACATATATATATATACTAAACGAACATGAAACTCATTCAATTCTTCTTTTCCCCCCCTCTCATTTAAATCTATCTTTCTCTCTTTATGAACACATACACATACATATGCATATCTATATCTATATCTATGTGTCTGTGTGTATATATATATGAAAATCATGTAGCGAGCTCCCAATTCGCCCGCCGCCAACGCCCGATCAAGTGCCATCATCATGGTGGAATCCCATTTGTTGTGATAAGAGTCTATTGGTTGGAACCTACAAGCACGGCTGTGAAATGTATCGTCAAATGCGCGCCGATCCAAATCTGTGCTTTGTCACACATGTTGGCGCCGGTGCCGGTGACGATTTGGCCGTCACGAATTTGCCAATGTAAGTTTTATTGAACGAACAACAACATTACCCCTTACCTCCCTACCCCCCTACCTCCCCCAACATTACATTACATTACATTTTTGAATGCCTAATTAGGGAATCCATTCTATATGCCATTTCATAATACCACACATAAGCCACAAGTACTAACTAATGAGTCCAGTCTCTCGCCAATAATGGGATGAAACCTAGGAAACCTAGGCAATCAAAAAACAAACAAACAAACAAGGAACTAGATAACGTTCAAAGTGTTTATGTACATATATGAAAAAGCTATAATACTTATACAAAATAACGTAAAATTAACTGAAAGAAACATGATTTAATGATATCAGTGTGACCGTATATATATATGTGTACGAATGATGAAGAGAAGAAAGAAAACAAGAATCTTAATCTGGGTTTACTGTATTTAGAAAGATGCAGTAAACGGTCACACTGAATTATTCTGCTTTATTGAAGATTTGTTGATGTGAATGTGTGCGTTAATTTTGCACAGTGTATGCCACACTTTAAGTACTTCTTTCACCATTAAAAAATAAAAAATAAACGAGTAAAGTTGTTCGTTGCCTAATTTGTATATATTCTTTTTTATCTGAACTATATTCACAGAATTGAGGACGATGCAAATTCAAAGCATGATGACGGCGATGAGGTGGACGATGATGGCACCACCACAACCAAAGACTCGGATTCCACCAAGCTAACGGCCGGCGATAATAAGGACTCGCTCGATCCGGAGCGTCCCAGTTCGTCGGGTAAGAGCGATAAGGCCAAAAATCATAATAATAAAAACAGCGGCGGAATCAATACTACTACCACCACTGCTACTACTACTACTACTACTACTACTAAATCGAACGAGCAAACCGTCAACTCCTCCTCCTCGGTCGAGGGCAATGGGAGCAGCGTTGTCGACGCAGACGCCACAACGGCAGCAACGTCAGCTGGCATCGAAAAGCCAAACGAATCGGCTCAAACAAAATCGGAAATCGAAAATGTTAAAGAATGCGAAAATGCAACAGAAAATTCAAAAGAAAAACCAATTGACAAAGATGAAGCGGCGACATCCAACGAGGCAGTCGCTGACGAAGACGACACCATCAAGGTCACCTCTGCAGCTGCAGATGCTGCTGCTGCTACTGCTACTGCTGATGCCGACTCCACTGCGGACAAGGCGACAGCAGGAGCAGCTGATAATGATGACGGTGATGGTGTCTCAACGGCAGCAACTGTTGCGTCTGATTCGCCGTCCAATGCATTGGAAAACATTGAAAAAATGGATGTGACCGATGAGGTTGAAACCCAGGTCACAACAAATCATGGCAACAACGATGCCGCTGCGTCAGCCGTTGGCGAAGCCGATGATGCCGCTACCATTGCTCCCTCCGATATTGGTTCTGAATCATGCACCACTAACGCAAATACCACAACCACCACCACCACCACAAACATCACCACTACTACCACAACCACCACCACCAATATAACAACAACCATTACCAATCCATCATCCACAACAACAACAACGACTGCAGCAGCGACCCCTGGATTAGTAGGGGAGTCGTCAGCGGGTCAAAACTGCGAAAATGCTAACTCCAACTCAAATTTAGGCTTGGACGAAGAGACGGAGAGTGTCGCCGGCAGCTATCCGCCAACATTGGCCGCTGTCGAGGATGCCACAATGTGGCCATCAATGCAGGATCTCAATACGCGTCTACGTCGCGTCATTACCGCCTATCAGCGTAACTACAAGAAAGAGGAGCTCAAGCAACAGCAAAAGGCCAAGGTAAGTCCCAACAACAACAACGCTAAGTTCCATTTAACCTTCATTCAAAAGTCGTCACCTTGCCTGCCAATCAATGTGCAAGATTCCCATGCGTTCCGCTAGATGTCGCTCTGTGTAATTCGCCTTTAAATGTGTTTTGATCGATAGGAGGACTATCGATAAATCAATTATTATACTTTGATTAACTTTTGCAATTTGTTTTGTCCTTATTATTTCGTATTTTTATAATAATAACACCAAAGACAATTAATAAGAACTTCTTTCAAAATTTCGTAGTGTCCTGTTTAAATGGGCAATCAGAGTATTCAAAGTATGTAGTTTTGTTGTGCTTAGCTGTTGGCCGTAGTTAACTAAACATTAATTACTGTACATGTAGTTAAATAACTGTAGAAAACAAAAACAAAAACCACGAATGAAAAACTGTTAACGCGTACGGACTTCGAACAACAACCAAAACCAACAGCTGATTCAACAAAACTACCTGCAAGAAACCCTGAAGGGGGGAAATCCATCTTAATAATTCAATTGTCCATCCCAAAAAGAATTCACTCCATTTCACTTTTCTGATTGTTCTCTCTCCAATCAATATGAAACCTCCAACTCTCTCTCTCTCTCTCTCTCTCTCCCCGCCCGCGTCTCCCAAAATAGCTACAGGCGCTGGTCTCATCGACGCCACCGCTATCGGTGCCCACAACACCCACACTGCAGTCGATGCAAATGCAGATGCAGGGCGCCGGCGCCGGTGGCAACTCAACAGCTGGCAGCAATGTCGGTGTCGGTATCGGTGGCGGCTCTGTTAGCCAACTGCAACAACAACTCGATTCGAGCAATCGTAGTCTGCAGGCTTTGATGCAATCTCAGGGTGCAAGCACTTCGGCTGCAGCAGCCGCTGCTGCTGCCGCTGCCGCCGCCGCCGCTGGTGGCAACTCTGTTGCGGGTTCGTCGCTACAGCACGGAATGGGTCAGCATCAGCAGCAACAGCAGCAACAACAACAACAACAGCATCAACAACAACAGCATCAACAACAACAACAGCAACAACAACAAGTTGGCGGATCGACAGTACCAGCAATGCCAACTGCTGCTGATATTAGCCTAATGCTGAGCATTCTCAACACAACCGACGTAAGCCAGCTGGCCAATTTGGATATCAACAAGCTAGCCATGTATTTGGTTAGTATGAACAATGTACGTGCAAAGCCAAATTTTATATTTCTATAACATTTTAAACAAAAAACACAACACAACAACAACAAAAACATAACCCCTAAAATAACTCTCATATCATGCGAACATAACCAATTTATCCCTCTCCCAAAAAAAAATATATATATATTCATTCTTTCACCAACAAATCGGCACCATCACGCACACACACACTTACACCCTTACACCCTTACATACGTCTCTCCCTTTTAGCCCTTATTGTCAAAAAGGGGGCGTTAATAGACCAGGACGAATCCACCCACTCAACGTCATTGTTCCCCTCAACATTACACACACTGACAACAACTTACCACACATACATACAAACATAACCATACTTACATACACACACATTACATTGATCTAACCCCTTTTATTATGATTGCATACTAACACAAGCATGATCACAACTCGATATATACATACACATTATAGTTAATAACTTGTTTATGTACTACCAGCACTAACTTCATCATTTATTTACTTAATAACATACAATTTATTATGTATATATATATATATATATATATCCATAAACCTATTGAAATCAATTTTATAACAGGTTACCAAGTATAGTAGCGTATTTTTGAGGTAGAACGCAAATTCGGGACATAATTGTTCACTTTTTAATATGATTAATAGTACTTGCCTATCTTATCGTTAGGTAATTGTTCCATTTTAAACTAAAAGGTTATTTGAACGGTTTTTATGAATTTCGCAATTGTATTTCGCTCTGCCAATTATGTTGAGTGTAAAAATTCATTTGAGTTTAATCTCAATACATGTACCAATCAAGCAATTTCGTTTTCTTTTTGCACATTTACCGCAATTTTCCTCTCACCTTTTGATACGTGTAACTGTGTACGTATTTCGATAAATGTATAACCCCTTTTTCGCTGCATTCAAATACGCGATTTACGACTGTGGTGGGAGAATGAAGTGTGTGAAAAGTCACGAAAAAAAGAGTAAATCTGGCAAGCAGCAGCAGAGCAGAAGTAAAAAAGAAAAAAATGATAAAATAAAATAAGTTACACCCGCCGTTGGCAAGGTGGGAGAAAGAGAAGGTGATGGTGGTTAGCTGCCGCTGATTTCTGTCAACTACATACGTGTGCGAGTGTATAACTGTCTCGTTGCATATGTATTAGTGTATTGGGTGAATGGGTGTACTTCCGAATGTTCAAACAAAAGCAACGACACGACGACAACAGCAACGATGACAAAACGAGACGCAGGACAAAACAAGAGCGAGAGCAACAGCAATAGCACAACACGGCGAAAATACAAAATACAAATACGAATGCAAAATACAAAACACACTTATGCTTAATTTATGCAAAATAAAAGAAATACACATAGAGGCAGCATAGCATATACACAATTTTGAGAGCAAAGTGGCGGGCAAACCGTTGATGATGCTCTGACTTCGAGTCGAATTTGAAGCCAGCCCGAAATGTGGTGCATACGAGATGCTCGGGCGCGAATGAGCAGCCAAACGAGCAAACGAGAAAATGTCAAACCACTTTGCAAACTCAGCAACAACAACAATAACAACAGCAGCCGCCCCAAAATTGTAGTTGTTGGTGTTGCCACCTTCACAAGAGGAGGCGCAAACAGTAAAGCTGCCGCAGACATGTTGGCCAACAAACTGAACTGCTCTTGGGTCAAATTATGAAATTCGACTTGGAGATGGAGTCAATTGTATGTGTGTCTCTGTGTGTACAACCTGACGCGCATTTCTCTGTAGCTGGCGACGTCGACGCCATTATCAAAAGGCAAGGCGAACGCCAGCGCCATCAATCAAAGCAACAACAACACCACCAATGAAGGCGTCGTCGATGCTAGTCAGAGCTGGTATATTTTGAGCAGTAAATGAAGCTAGTTTTGGTAGAATATTTATTTTGATGAGACTTGCTGCTTTAATTATTTTAATTTACAAAAATTGCTTTTACACTTTTTGTTTTTAAATAACATATAATTATTCATCAGTAACTAAATGTCTTTCATAAAGCCTAAATCATAAAAGAAGCCAAAAATACTGTTGGTGAAATGAAATCCGCTAATTTGCACGCAGCCAAAACAAGCTGAAATGGCAGCACTGATGCCATCAGCAGCAAGAAGAGCAAGCAAAATGGTCACACAGGCAAAGCCGCATTATGTTGAGTTCTTGTTGTTTTTGTTATTGTATTGACGAAGTAAAGTTCTTCTTTGGTGACGATGATTGTTGCCGCGGCGGCGGCGTTGGCGGCGGGCAACGCTGGTTTCTGACTCTGACTGTTGGATATTGGTATCGGTATCGGGTGGTTATTGTTGTTGCTGCTGCTATGTTGGCTGTACTTGTGCGCCTCTCTCCTGTTTTTATGTGTGTGTGAGTGTGTATTAGTTTTTCATGAGTGTACGCTTGTGTGTGTGTGTATGTAATTTTACATTTTCTGGATTTATCCAATGTTTAAAATTTTTTTTTGCTTCATGCCCACCCAAATACCAGAGCCAAGCAGCCGTTGACGTCGCGTCGCATTTCTCTCAGGCCGTGCTTGTATCCGTATCCGTGTCGTCGCTCTCACGGGCCAAATTATTGAGCGAGCGACGTTGGCGAATATGTGACTTGGATGTTGTGACCTGTTCCGCTCCTGCTGGTTGTTGTTCTTCTTTTCAGCCCGCGGCGCGTCAATAAAGCCAAAGCCTAATTGTGCTCATTTGAGCTCCTTGCTGTTGTGTTGTTGTTGCTGCTGTTGCTATCTGCTCCTTATGCTGCTGCAATGTTTTTTCGTGTTCTGGTTTCTCCACTTGCAGCAGCAGCATAAGAGATTCTTTTTAGTTCTTGCCTTGCTTTTTGCATTTTGCAACATGTATTTAGAACACAAGCATAGAATTTGCCTCCATATGTGTGTGATTATGTGTGCACACAAATATACACATAAACTCTCTCATATTTGTGTGTGTGTGTGTGTGTCTGTCTGTGAATGTTTGCCATTCTTTTGTACACCATCTTTCTCAGACTAGGGATTTGCTTGGATGCTCACCTCGCACTGACCGCTATTCGATTTATTATTTTTATTAGCATTTTGTTGGTGTGTTGTGCACAGTGGTGCAATTGTCATTATTCATGCATGCCGTAACATTTTTCGCCAGTCGTCTGACCACTATGCGCGTGCGTCTCACGTGTTGCTGGTGCAACTCAATGCAGCTGGCGGTGTTGCAGCCGCGACGGCGCATTCGATTCACACCTGTCAGCCATAAATAATTTAAAATATTTTTCCTTAAAACCTGCCCAGTGTGCAATGGTCAGTTTATCAATACAAACACACATACACACACGCTCATTGTTTGTGCAGCTGTATTGGGATACGTATGTACGTGTCCTAAATGAGACGCTGTTGTTGTCTACCTGGCTTTTGATTTAGTTTTGCGTTACGCTTTAGTCAAATTTACGACCACACATGCATAGAAAAATCGTCACACGGTTACACACAAACATTCACCCATACACGTAATCTTAACCTCTCACGTGCAATTGCAATGACTCTCTCTCTCTATCTCTCTCACCGGCCGATCATGTTTTAAGTAATATGTGTGTATGTCTGTCTCTGTATTTTAGTTATATGCATTTGCTGAAGATGTGTTGCTGTCGCCGTCGATTGGCAGCTTGTTTTGTGCGACTGAGCTGCTGCTGCAGATGGTTGCTGCTGTTAGTGGTGGTGGGATTGTGTTGGATGTGTATCTGTATCTTACAGATTGATTAATAATCTCGTTTTTGCACTCGTCGAAGCTCTTGCTGCTGCGGCAGCGACTACGTGCTTATCGCACTTTAGTGCAGTTTCTATCTTTCGCATTACTTGCCCAACAATCTTTGTGAATGTACATTTGTATGTAGAAATATCCAAATGCAAATTAGTTGGGGCCATCTATGGCAAAGGTCGTATTAATTAAACAATTGCACAATTCTACAACAATGGTAAATAACTATAGGCCTTTTCTATACAATTCGAATTCCTAGAAGCACATGTGCATATGTGTGTGTATATATATGTTAGAGATGGGCGCGTGTCGAATTTTCAGTCCGTACACATAAGTGTATTATGATGGTAATAAATCAACAAATCTATTTATCTACGTTTTACGTTTAATTTTAATATTGACGTGTCACGATAGGCATCACGACTGTCTCACATCTCTAGAGTGCACAAATTTTGTACCTGAATTTAATCCATTTCTCATGGCTAGCCTGAGCAGCGGATGGCTGGCTATTATTTTATTTTATCCCTTTTACGCTGTGTGTCCTTTGCGCCAACCAACATCAGTCGCAGCCGTCGCAGTTGCTGCTGTTGCTGCTTCTTGTCGTCAACCGTTTTTGTGGTACATTTGTTTCATTGCTTGGCTTTTTTGCCGTGTATGTCATGTATCCCCCTTTGCCCCCAAATCAACCGCGCGCACATGTGTGTGTGAATATATGAGCACAGTGTGCGTATGAGTATGTGTGACAGGCTCTGCCTTTGCCCATTGCCTTTTGCTTACATTACACAGTTGACACAATGTGTGCTGCCTCCTCATTCTTCTTCAACTCGTCCATCTAGTGCACAACACTCAGACACACACACACACACACACTCACAGACACACAGAATAAATGTATGTACGCTCTTATTCGCTCTCGCTAGCGGCGCTCTCTCGCGTTCATTGCGCTCTCTCTCTCAGTGTTGGTTGGGCCACTGCTGCAAGTGACGCTTTGCTTGCTTTGCCTTGCCTTTGAGTTTGCCTTTGCCGTCGCCTTTGCCGCGCTCATTCACCTCAGAGGACAGGCTGTGACTGCCTTTCTGCCTGCCCATCTCATTCATATTCACATTCACCCAAAACGGCGTTTGGCTTAATCTCACGATTGTTTGGTTTCGTTTGGTTTGGTTTTTCTGCTCTGGCTCTGGCTCTGGCTTTGGCTCTGCTCCCTCGCTCAATAGTAGTTGCTTGCTTGCTGTTGTTGGTTTGACTAGCGACTTCTCCCCCGTTCTGTTTCGTCGCCGTTGCTGTTGCCTTTGCCGTCGCTGTCGCAGTTGCTGGCTGATTCGCATTCGATTTTAGCTGCTAGTGCCGCTGCCGCCGTCGCTGCTTCCGTGCGCGTATGCGTCCCCGTTGTGGTCTCTGTGCCTGTGTGTGTGTGTGTGTGAGGAGTGTTTCTTGTATTTAGTCCGCAATGCGCTCGCTCATTATTTGTTTGAGCGCCGCGGTGTAAAGTTGTAAAAAGTCCAAGTGCTTGAGCAGCAAACGCATCCATATCCAAACATCGTTGTTGTCGTGTCGGGGTTTTCGTATCGGTGTCTCCATCTCACTCACCCGCTCTATGAATGTGTCTACGTGTGTTTGTGTTTGTGTGTGTGTGCTCGTATAGAAGAAATAATAATAATCAAACGAATGGAAAAATGTAATTGCTGAAGCAAAAGTAGACGACTAGACGAGTCGAGTACACGAGTGTGGAGCGGCGAGTACAGACGTCGGTTGACGAAACAACAACAGCAACAACAACAACAAAAGCAGCAAACAACGTGCAAATAGCAAATGTGTCGCCGCAATGAATGATAATTAGTGCTTAATTAAAATCAATAATGTCGAAATCGAAATCCATTTCAATATTTGTGATACAACATATACATATGTATATGTACATATTTTGTAATAGTGTAATTGTAAATGTAATTGCAATTGCATGATTTAAGTGTGTGTTTGTGTGTGCCTAAAAAATTGTCTATTACAAAATGGAGGTTATTAAACCCATGGATTTTAGTAGCTTCTCAGCGTTCTGTGAGCATCTAAATAAATCAACATCATCATCATCAGTCGTATCAACTACAACAACAACAGTCCCCACTTTAAACAATGGCATTTATTTGGAGGTAAAACTACAACAACAATAATAATAATATAAATACAAAATACAAAAACAAAAACAAACACGAGCAATGACAATGACAATTTATTGTGATAAATATTTAAAAAAAAAAACTTAATTAAAACGAAGGCAAATGGCTAAATATATGCGACAAAAGCGCTGCTTTGCTGCTGCTTCATCGAATAAAAATGTGAATGCAAAGAATGCGTGCAGAAAACATAAAAAGCGAAAGAAGAACAAGAAGCAAAAGCAGCAGCAGCTCACAGTAATAAAAGTAACATCCCAAGCAACTTCAAAAAAACCAATCCAAAAGCAGCAGCAGTAAGCAAGCAAGCAGCAAGCAAGTCGGCGCGACTCAGCCGCAAAGTTAAAACGAAATACAAAACAATAAATTTATGCCTATAGATTTCACATGTACGAGCGTCGCCACTTACACGGCATGTGTAACTCACTCACTCTCTTGCTTACACAGGCACACACACACACACACAGATGCAGATGCAAACAAATAAACACACACGGTAACCAGTTGGTTTGTCTCAGTGTTTGTGTGAGCGCGCTCATTTAAATTCGTTTTTCCGCCTGTCTTCTATCTACCCCCATTTCCATTTCCATTTCGCCGCAAGTCAAGCCGTTGTTGCTGCTGCTTGCTTTGCTACTTACTAATAATCATAATCAATCGCTCGCACTTGTATCGTGCAAATGCACGAACGAACAACAGGGCGAAGACGAACTTCGAAGGCAGGCCAGGCGAACAGTCGCGTGTGCGCAAGCGAGATGGTGCAAGATAGAGATGGGTGAGCTGCAAGTAGAAGAGGTTAGCGGTTCGTTCAGTCTCCTCTTTATCTTGTTCGCTGCTTTGTCGTTTGTTTTTGTTTGCCTCCTATTTTTTGGGGGATATATTGTCGTTCGCTTGCTTGCCTGCCTGCCTGCTTGAAATTTGTATAGCAAAAAGCCGTTAGCCTGCATATAAATACAGAAATACACAACAGAGCTGCCAACCTGCGCCAATTGGCATCCTTGAAGCCAGACTTGCCAACATGACGTTAAGAGCAGAAACCTACACCCCCCCACCCCCCTCTTCCACCTTCAGTCTTGCACCCACAAGCACTTGACTGCAGTTTTGTTGCTGTTATGATTTGCATTCATACACACATGCATAGATATTGTACGTAAAAATAGGTAAATGCGAGTGTGTACTTACTTTTGTGTGCTTTATTTGCAACCACCTGGCAACGCTGTTAGTTAAGGAGTTAGCGTTGCCGTTGCTCCCCTTTATTCATGTTTTGAACGGGTGCAGAGGAGGCATTATTATTATTATCATAACTAACTACAACACAAGAGTTTTGTAACAGGATGAGTGGGGTGGGGGACCACACACGAATTGTATATGCCTGTGCCTGTTTCGTTTCGTTTGCAGAGAGCTTCTTTTTGGCTAGGCGTCTGTGTGTGAGTGAGTAAGTAAGTAAGTAAGTGTGGCGTTAGCTGTGCAATTGGTCTCGCAGGATTCATTTGTTTGTCTCCCGGCTGCCGCCTTCTGTCGCCCGTCACCCGTTTTCCGTCTCACGTCTCGTGTGCTCAATTGTCGCTATGCCTGTGCCATTTGCCCTCTGCACTCTCGGGTCGTTATTAGGGGTGTAAAATGGATTTTTTACTTTTATTATTATGATTTTATTGTATTTCCAGTTTCAGTTTCAGTTTGCTTCGTATTTAGTCGTCGACGTCGACGTCGTTATCGTTGTCGTCGTCATCGTCGCCCATTGTCTCTCATTTTGCCCCTTTTGCTTTGCGCTCGCCATTCGCATTTTGTACTTTTTCGCAAACATTTTTGTAATTTCGAAAGGCTGCCTTGCCTGGTTGGTAGCCCCGGTACCGACCGACCGACCAACCCCATACACCCATACACCCATACACTATCCTATCCCCTACAACCACCAAAGAAGAGTACAGTGCCCAGCACCCACCCTTGATATGCATCCATGCCGTTATGTTGTTGATTATCATGATGATTGTAAAGGAGGTGGTGGGATGGAGGGAGGTGTGTGAAGGTTGTGGGGTACGGGTTTTTAATTTTTTACAAATTGTGTAAATATTCGTAATGAATTTGCACTGCGTTTCTTTTATATCTATTTGGTTTGCGAGTATTGGTAATCAAATTTCATGGCTATATATATATATAAGCATATATAAATATATATATTTATATCTGTGTACATTGCTAAAGCTAAAGCTGCGTTGTAGAGTTGTACGCGAGTGTCTTATCTTATCGAACAGCCTTTTGGTTGGTATGTCATGAATGGGTAACGCTTGTAAAATAAAGTAGCTAAGATTATAAGTCCAAGTCTGATGATGCCTCCTTAATCTCTACCAAACACAAATTCTAGATACTCAAGTTGAGTCATCAAAAAAAAAAAAATAAAATAATTAACACCAATATAGATGTAAAAAACTTTGATTCTGAAACGGATCCTGGATGATATATGACACAAAGCTGAGGTTTATATATCAAAATCATTGTTTGCCTCCTTAAAGAAGCTTTAGATCTTTATCGTAGTCACTTTGATGATAAGAAACGTTTTTCTCTCCCATTTACATTTAATATCACCATCTAACTTTTCTTAACAACTAATTTATTCATCAAACCGACACTAAGAGTTTTTTTTTATTATATCCAATTTACACTTTATTAATTTTAATTTTATTAACTTTTTGATGTTTTTAGAAAATGGAGCGCCAGGGCAAAATGGAGCTGGCGGCGAAGGAGCGAGAATCGCAACGTTTGCAGCTGATACCCAAAAAATGGAATCGTCGCGAGGAATACGAATTTCTTCGCGTTCTAACCGGCTATGGTGTCGATATGCAGCTGAGCACGGCCATGGGCAATGCCAGCTCTGGCAGTCACACACCTGACTGGATTAAGTTCAAACAGATGGCGCATCTGGAACGCAAGAGCGATGAAACTCTAACCGATTACTACAAAGTCTTTGTGGCCATGTGTCGTCGCCAGGCGGGCCTAAAGCTTAGCGAGAGCGAGCGCGGTCTTGAGGGCATCATCGAGGAGGTGGAGAAGGAGCACGCAAAGCTTATACTCGACCGGCTTGAACTGCTTGCCAAGCTGCGTGAAGTGGCACGTAATCCACAGCTGGAGGAGCGACTCAAGTTGTGCGCCATGAATGCGGATACGCCCGACTGGTGGGAACCCGGGCGACATGATAAGGAACTGATTGCAGCTGTGCTCAAGCATGGTCTCTATCGTTCCGAGACATTCATCTTTAACGATCCGAACTTTAGTTTTGGTGAGTCGGAGAAGCGTTTCATACGCGAACTTGAGGCACAAATACAGCGCACCATCAAGTTGGAGGCCTTCAATGCTGAGAAGGCTGCAGCGGCCGAAAAGGCAGCAGCAGCTGAGAAAGCAGCTCTTGCCGAAAAAGTGGCAGCAGCAGAAAAAGCTGCAGCAGCCGCAGCTGTTAAGCATGAAGTCATCGATCTGGATGATGAGTTGCTCACCAACGAGAGTGTCATCAAAAAGGAGACGACGCCTGTCAAAGCTGAAGTCAAATCGGAGCTACCTGAAACGACAGAAGGCGGCGAACAACAAGCTGACAAGGTGGTAGTAGGTAAAGCAGCAGCAGCAGAAGATGTTGAAGCTGTTGAAAATACAGATAAGGAGGCAGCACTGGATAACGCCAAGCTGCCCAGTGAAAGCACAGAAGATGATACCACCCCAACTGTAAAGGAAGCTACCGTTGAAAGCGAAGCCGAAAGCGGCGCAGAGATCAAGTCCAAGAATGCCGAAGCAAAAATGGATATTGATGAGGCCATTGCTGAGAATGGCAATGATAAGGAAGTTGTTGCCACAGAAACGGAGGCGGCAGCCACAACAGAAAGCGAAAAGAAATCAGTTGAAAGCGAGGCTGAAACTGAAACCGAAAAGAGCAGCGAAAAGGCTGCGAAAGAAAATGATAAAATGGAAACCGTGGAAGCAAGCAGCGAAAAGCCAACATCAGAAAAGGAAGACAAAGAAGCAGCAGCATCAGAAGACAAGTCGGAAAAGGCTGAAGCTGCTGAGAAAACAAGCGAGTCAAGCGATGAAGTTAAAGAATCGCCTGAGAAGAAGGAATCTGAGGCAACTGTTGCAGCTGCTGCAGAAGTTGAGCCCAAAAAATCCGATTTAACAGAAGTCGAGGCAATAAAAGATGCTTCCGAAATTACAGAAGTTAAAGCTGCCACAGCAGAAGTAGCAGCAGCAGCAGCAGCAGCAGATTTAAAGGTTAGCGAGAAGGCGCCGCAGGCCGAGCAAGAGATTTTAGATTTAGTGGCCGGACCCACAGATCCCGACGATGACGAAGTGATGAAGGAGAAAGAGAAAGCCGTCGAAGAGGAATGCAAAAAGCAAGCAGCTGAGCTTAAAGCACGCTTTCCCGATCTGGAAGTCATACAGCCGGCAACGGTTAAACAGCAAAAGCTGGAGAAGCCCAAGCTTGAGATGTGCATGATTCGTTGGTTCAAGGATTTCGCCCTGGAGCGTCGCATCGCTCACATCGTGGTCTGTGTGGAGACATGCAAGTGGCCCGTCGACAAGAATTACAGTGCCTTTGCGGGTCTTAAGGGAACCACAGATCTAAATATCGCACTCCACGAATCCATACCACATTTGAATAGCATTGAGCGTCGTTCAACAACACCCGATGTCATAACTATAACCACAGATCAGGGTGTTACCAAGCATTTGCAATCATCCCAAATGCAACAGGTGGCCAGCAATGCTGGAGTCGTCTCGAATGCTGCTGCAGCTGCAGCAATGCAACAGACGACGACAAAGACGCCTGTGACGGCGGCAACATCGCTGCCAGGTCTAGATGCGAATAGCATCAATGCTGCAGTTGCCGCAGCTGTTGCAGCTGCTGCAAGTGGTGGTAATGCCACCTCCTTATCAGCCCTACTGCCAGGCATGTCCCTGAGTGCCGCAACAGCCGGAGCAAGTGCAGCCGCGAGTGCTGCAGGCCTCAATGTGCCCAGTGGCGGTGGCGTTGGCTCCAATGTGGGCAAGAAACGCAAACGTCACATTGCCATCGATGTGGAAACGGAGCGAGCCAAGTTGCACGCTCTACTCAACAGTTCGTCAAGTAAGTGTTTCAACTTTCTCATTCCCAAGAAGGTCATTTGATTAATTCTTTCTGTTTTGTTTTTGTAGTGGCACCCAAGGATTGGGAGAGTGAAATTGCCAATATGGAAGCTTTGACTGGTTCGGCTGCAAGACGTGGCGGCTCTGGAGCTGCTTCGGCAGCTGCATTGAGTGGCATGCAACCGCCACCAGCGCATCAACATGCCTCGCTCTCGCGACAATCTTCCGGACAGTTTAACAAGCCCGCCGTGCCAGCACTTAAAACGCCACCACCCTCAATGGGTGCACCCATGGATTTGTCCTCTAGGTGCGCAACCACAACCCGTTTTATAACCGACCTTTATATACTAACTCACTTTATGATTATTATGCACAGCAGCCTGCCCAAAATGAATATGACTGAAATGTTGAAGTCAGCGTCCAGTGCTGGCGCCATTGATTTGAGCGAGGTGCAAGATTTCTCGATGCCCTCAAAGAAATCGAGTGTACATGCGGCGTTAAGCTCTGCGTTCCCCTCAATGGCGGGCAGCAAGAGTAAACTCGATGATACACTCAACAAGCTAATGAAGAAGAACAATTGCGTAAGTTTTTAAGATAATAATAAACCATTATGTGTACAACTTATAAATCTCTTTTGTTGCAGACCATTGAGGAACCTGTGATTGGCAAGGAAAAGAAACGCAAGAAGTTAGATGAGATAGTGCTGGGATTATCGGCTGCAAAGGAGCAAAAGACCTTCCCCGATCCATCGTTGCCTTCGTCAAAGAAACCACAAATACCGCCAAGTGTTTCGGTGACGCCAGCCAATCTTCAGGCGCCCAGTCAACAGCAATCGAATCAGAAGCCATTTACCATCACTGTTACGACAGTGCCCGGAAGTGAGTTTGAGTCTCTGCGCTTTCATTTCTAATAACCCCAAAAAGCCGAGGCGCTTTACCCAACCATACCAACAAATGCTAAACTTGTGCTTGTTTTTATTTTTTATCTCTATTGCAGAGTCCAAGAGCGGCGGCCAAGGCAACAACGCAAGCGGCGCCGGCAGCAGCTCATCGGGCAGCGGTCTAAGCGCTCTGCAAAACATGGCAATGGGCGGTCTGTCCAGCAAGGACAGCCTCAATGCTCTGCTCGCCCAGACGATGGCCACCGATCCGCAATCGTTCCTCAAGCAGCAACAAAAGATGATGCAATTCTTGCCACCGCAACAACGCAAGGCATACGAGAATATGCTCGCCGAGATGGAGCAGGCAATGAAACTGAGCTCCAAGTACAACTCATCCCACGACGTCAAAGTCAACAAATGGCTCTCAGACATGAGCAGTCCCCTAGGCGATCAGCTAAGCATTGATTATGTGGGTGCTGGCGGCGGCGGTGGCAACACTGGCAACAGCAACAGTCGTCGTGGCAATCGTCAGAGCAGCAGCTCCAGTTCACAACAACAACAAGCTGCGAATGCAGCTCAGCTGCAAAAGCAACAACAGCAACAACAGCAGCAGCAACAACAACAGCAGCAACAACAGCAGCAACAACAGCAGCAGCAACAGCAACAACAACAGCAGCAACAGCAACAACAACAGCAATCAATGGCTGGACCACAAGGTCTGACGGGAGAGGAGCCAGTGCCTGTGATCAACAAGCAAACAGGCAAACGTCTGGGCGGCAACAAGGCGCCACAACTAAAGCGACTGATGCAATGGTAAGTTAAGATTACGTTAAGATTATTTCACAAGTACCTAACAACTATTTCTTCACAGGCTCACTGAGAATCCCAACTATGAGGTGGATCCCAAGTGGTTGGAACAGATGCAAAATCCCATGTCAGCACCATCGCCAAAGCCCAGTGTCAGCGCAATGGATAACAGCAACGCCTATGGCTCTAAATCGCATGGTGGACGACCCTCGTCCAATTCAAGTAACGCCTCCTCAAGCAGTCATACCCAGCAACCAAGTTCAGCACAATCGCCAGCTATAAATTCCGGTTCGGCTAAGAAGTCGTCTCGTCAATCGCAATCGGCCGCTGCACTGGATCAGGCAGCATTGCAATTTAGCTCGCTGGCTGGTCTAAGTCCCAGTTTGTTGGCCAGTCTGCCCGGTTTGGGTGCATTCGATCCAAAGAATCCGTTGGCTGCCTTCGATCCAAAGAATCCTTTGCTCTCGATGCCGTTTGGTGGCATGCCTGGCATGGGCAATTTGCCTGGACTGGGTAATCTCAACAATATGAATCTATTTGCCAGTCTGGCGGGCATGGGCGGCTTGGGTAATCTCGCTGGCATGGATGCCCAGTCGCTGGCTGCGCTCATGGCTGCTGCGGGTCCAACGCTTGGCGGCCTTACAGGCAGTTCGGGCTTGGGCACCGGCAAGAGCCAGTCGCAGTCCAGCGGCGGTGGCAATTCCTCCAGCGCTGCCTCCTCATCAGCGGCCAGCAAGAAGAAGCAGCAACAGCAGCAGCAACAACAGCAACAACAACAGCAACAGCAGCAACAACAACAAAACGAAGCCGCACAGTTGGCAGCAGTTGCTGCCGCAGCAGCTGTGAATAATAGCGGCGTTGGAGGATCGTCGGGTGGCAAGAATTCCAATGCTACTGCATCACAGTTAGCAGCTGGCTTTCCATTCCTCTTCCCCAATCCCTCGCTGCTGTATCCGCCTATGGGTCTGGGCGGACTCAACCCATACTCGCTGGGCAGCAGTGGATTAGGCTCGGCCTACGATCAGTTGGCACAACAATATAATCTGTTGAATGGCGTTGCCACATCCTCGGCAGCGGTGACCGGATCAACGCAATCCTCTAAATCGCATCAGTCACAGTCCAGCAAGTCGAGTAATTCACGAAACGCCTCAAACTCGGCGGCAAATCTAATGAATGCCATGGCCAGCATGAGCGCCGGCACAGTGACAACACCATCCACCAGTTCGAGCAGTCGCAGCCGCCAGAGCAGCAGTCAACGCAACTCGTCCGCCTCTGTGACGCCAAGTGCCGCCGATATGGCTCAACTGTCCAGCCTACTGATGCCGGGCGCAGACCCGCATCTGCTTGAATCGTTGAGTCGCATGAGCAGCATGGATTTGGCGCAAGCCACACGCTTGATGAGCTCTCTGGGCATGCCGCCGATGCCAACGACAAACAACTCGAACAACACGGGTAGCAGCAGCAGCTCGAGTGCGGCCAGCAAGCGTGCCGCTGCTGCTGCAGCTGCGGCTGCGGCTAATGAAGCGTCTGCCAAGGAGCAACAGAAATGGTTTGAGAGCATTGCACGTGGTGCTCTGCCCACGGATCTGGCGGCATTGCAAGCCTTCTCGCAGGGCAAAATGCCCAGCTCAACGTCCAGCTCCAACTCCAACACGCAGAGCTCCTCCAGTGGCAGCAAAAGCTCCAAGTCGGCGGCCGCAGCTGCCGCCGCTGCAGCTGCCGCAGCTGCTGCACAAATGCCACAAATACCGGGCATGTCCAGTGATTTCTCGCAAGCTCTGATCGCCGAAATGGCCGCACAGGCCATGGCTGCTGCAGGTGGCTCTTTGCCACTGAGTGGACCTGGTTCACTGGCCAGTTTAGCTGGACTCACCGGCGGCTCATCATCTTCGGGTAGCGGCGGTGGTAACAGCAGCAGCGGCAGCAGTTCAGCTGCTAAGCGTCAGCGTGAACAGGATTTGTTCAAGCAGCAAATGGATTTCTATACCAAGTCGCTGGGTCTGGGTTCGGGCATCTCGTTGATACCCACCTCATCGGCTGGTGGCAGCAGCAACAGCAGCCTGAATGCCGCAGCTGCCTATGCAGCCGCTCTCGATGCCGAGCATCTGCAACAGCAACAGCAGCAGCAACAACAACAACACAAATCAAAACGTGCACGCACCGAAATGCATCCCACCAAGGATGAGCTGGCAGCTGCTGCATTAGCAGTCGGCTTGCCGTTGAATTTGGGCGCCAGCATGAGCAGCATTGAGAAGAGTTTGCGTGGCGTGAGCAGCTCCAACAGCAACAACTCGACGCCAGCACCAACGCCAACACCCGAGCAGGATAAAGTGACGCTAACGCCACTGAATGCGGGCGCCTCGAATGCAGCAATAGCCGCCAATCTGCCCTCACAGACGACCATCACGATTGCGCCGCCAATCAGTAGCGGTGCCAGTACCAGCAGCGAACGTTCCGAGCGCAGTGAATCACGCATCTCGCTGACCATCACGAATGCAGCGGATGCGGCGAAGTTGCCGCCACCGTACGAGGAAGCCGATGAGCTGATCATACAGCCCATACTCAAGAAGCCGGCGGCGCCGGGCAGTAGTCATGGCGGCAGTGTCGAGGATCTGGATGCAAGCGGCGGCAACAATAATATTTCGGTAGCCAATCTAAGTGGATCAAGCAGCAGCAGTTCATCGGCGGCGGCTGCTGCTGCTGCTGCTGCAGCTGCCGAAGAGAATCGACGGTCCTCCAATCGCCTAAAGCGTCCACGTTCGGGCAACGAGGGCAGCGGTGGCAGCGGCCTAGGAGCAGCAGGAGGATCTGGTGGCGCTTCAGGTGCCGAACAGCCGCCGGAAAAGCGACGAGAATTGCGCTCCACGCGACACACACGACAATCGGCAGATGCGGCAACGCTAAATCTGTCGGCGGGTAGCGAGTCTGAGGATCGGAATGATTGAGTAAAGCCATGCTCCTCCTAGCCGGACGATAGCGCGCCAGTGGGCGCCAGAACCAGACAAGGCAACAACAACAACAACAAAAATAAAAATATACATAACGATAAACTTAAAGATAACCAAAATCAACATAAAATAATAAAGAAGAAGGCCACACAAGAAACCAGCAGCAGGCAAACCAGAAACGCTAAGAATAAAAACAAAATAGATGCCGTAGCAGCTGAGACAAAAGCACACAACTCGATCTCCAAGCCAAGTGTAACGAGTACGACGCGAATATGTTCCACAAAAAGAACGAGTACGAGTACAATAACATCAACAACAACAACAACGCTGACGAGAGCTAGAAGAACGTGTGCGAATAGAAATAGTAGATCCCTTAAGCTTAAAGTTGTGTAAAGTATAAGTAAAAACAAAACAACATTATATATATTTGAATATATATATTTATTATGCATAGTTGATGCATATATGCATCCAAATAGCGTTTAGAAGCAGCAAGTGATGGATTAAGGATACTGCTGCTGCGCCAGGCTCTGTGCTGTGGTTCCTCTGTGATTCCCAACGAGTTGCTGATTCCTTATTCCGTACACTTACACACACACACACACACATACACACAGTAGCGAGTGCTATGCTGCAATATTAAACACTCGCTGCTTGTCGTTGTGTGCGAGAGCAATGAATGAACAACTCGTTGGATGTTGCAGTTCCGATACCGTCGCCGCCGCCGCCTGACCATGTATTCTATCAATCCTCTGCTGATGATGATGATGAGGCAACCGTTCGCAAAAACTGCTCGCTCCCGCGCCCCCCTCTTGACTCCTTCCTCGTGTACTGCTGCAACTTATGCGCGAGGTTGGTTTCTTGGGTGGGGGGGTGGTGGGTGGGTTTGAGTGTTTGTGCGGTTACCCGGATATGATTAACGAGTATATTATTAAAAAAGCGCTTATAATTTAATTGTAACAAATAGAGAAGAGGAAGCAAACAAGATACAGATAAAGATAAAGATAAAGATGATGCTGCCTCCTCCTCCCTAAAACAAAACAAACAAACAGATTGAATAACGGTTTAAATTATTGCAAATTATTATTGATAAACTGAAAGATAACAAAAAATAGCAGATGCATACGAAAAACAAACAAAACAATTTGATTCATACACACATACACATACACACCTATTATTATGTATACACACACACACATACACACACACACACACATAGATATCTAGGATTAATTGGGTTCAATGCTGTCGTCCTTTACAAGAGTTAATCTTAATCACACAAAAACGAAACAAAAACAAAAAAACCTGTACATATTTTTAGTATCTTTAAATGGCTCTCGCGTCACTTAACGTCGTTTTATATAGTAGATCACATCAGATCGGATTCCTCTCGCCCCCACCTCCACCCGCTCCCGCATCATATATACGTTACTCTCATTTTGGTTTACTTTTTTTCAAATGAGTTTCTCTACATATATATATATACATATACATATATATATATACTTTTAATGATTATTATGTGTGTCTGTGAGATCGATCGTCGATCCTCGATTCCGTTCTGTCTCTTTCTACCGCACTTGGTCGTCCTGCCTATGTTATAATTGAGTACTCGATGATATATGTCCTATATTATTATTATTATTATTATTATTATATACAAATTATACATACATACATATTATATACAAATATTGACATTGTCGTCAAATCGCTTTTAATTTTAAATTTTAATTATGTAATTAGTAAACAATTTATATTGCATAAGTTTTAATTTGTATTTTGTGAATGTTTTTTAAAGTGAATTGAAACCAGTCAAACAATCAACAATCAACAACAACAACAACCACAACAAAAACCTGCAAACAAAACAGAAAAAGTTTATTAAAAAATTCATTTTTTGTTCCATTTTAATTGTGTGTACATGTAATTGGCGACTGGTCTTCCATCTTCACCCATGCCCCAATCCAACCCCCAATAATGAATTATTCAATTCAAACTATATAAAAATCAAATGGAAATCCTAATTTGTTTGCACTTCAATCCATTTAACTACAACAAAAAGAAAAAACAAAACGAAACGAAATAAAATAAAACAAAACAGTTGCACCAACAAACAAGAGCAAATAACAATTTAAATTAGAGATGCTAAGTATAAATCTTAATTAAAGTATAATAATAATAACACAACTACAGCAACAACAACAACAACAACAAGATAAATATATGACAAAATAAAATTTCCAAAATTACAAACAAACAAAATCGTTTTAATAATTGCAATGTATTCAATTTCTTTTTATTGCACGATTCCACTTCAAAAACTTGTCTTCATTCGGCTGAAAAATCCATGGCTGAAATATGATATATATACAACTGCAATTTTAGCGATCGTAAAAAGCTATAGCCGCTAGATTTAAGCAGCCAATAAATATTTTCATTGTAGTTTAGTGAATTTCACAATAAATTGACGTCATTTGTGGTGTTGGTTCCTTTGATTTTACTACGCAATTTAAAGATATATATGTATATATATATATATATATATATATATGGTTTTGTATATTCACAGTAATTGAGCTTAACTTAATTAGAGACAACTTAGGCTGCTTTTAGCGTTGCGATAAATGAATGAACTTTCCAATTGATAAATTGACACACAAAAATTCGAATTCGAATTCTAAATCTAATTTCGCTGTTTGATAAATCGTTCAAATCGTAGCCAAATCTGGGAGTGGATAGGGTAGTGGGGATAGGAAGGAAGGAAAAAGAACTTACAATAAATACAAAAAGTACAAATATGTATAATATACAATGTATATAAATCTGTGCATTAGCATTTTAAAGCACTTCAACAGCTCGACAGCTCGATATAGTAAACTTTGAGTCTTAAAGGCTATATAACTTAGGTAATTTGCGCATATTGTTTTTGTTGTTGTTGTTGTTGTTTGGGCATCATCAACAGCTTGAACTACATGTGATGCAGAAATAGGGATCTCTCATATGCCTCTTCGAGCAGCTCCTGGTTGCGTCGCTTCTCCTCCGGCGTCAGCTCACGCAACTCATCGAAACCATCATCCGAATTGGCAGCTTCATCGTCTTCGCTGCCATTGCGTTCTTCGCCAGCTGCCGGTGGCAGCAAAGGTTGGCCAATTATGTGACGTATATCATTGGGCAGTGCTTCGGATGCCTTCAGCTGTAGGTAGATGGCTTCAGCGGTTTCCAGTGTGCGTTCTAAATCGATTGTGCCGGTTAATTCGTTGACATGCTTAAGGATTTCGGTGAATTCATAATTTCTATCAATAATCACAGTTGTCTCATGGTCCAGTATGGCCACAGAGACGAGCAGGTGAAAGTTGGCACAAGGCAAACGTGTCCACAAGCATTCCCATAGCTTAAGCACATCGTTGTTATCAAGCTCTCGCTTGTACCATACAAGCAGCCAGCGAAAGCAGAAGTACATGTTGTCCGAATCGTTACTACGCATGTAGTTAAACAACGGCGCATTGGCAACCTCAAGCAGTCGTCGTAGCTGAGCAAACTGGGTCTTCATGCCAGCCTGATCGATATCAAAGTTGCTGAGCACCATGTCCATGAAGCCGACAAAACACCAAAACGCATCGACCTCATTCACCTGGATCTCCAGTATGGGCGCCAACAAATCGGACATGCCCTGTACATAACCCAGATCAAAGTTGTACATTACATAGGTCATGAGTATGCCCTGCAGCACCGCCAGATTTGGATTATCCTCGCCGGCATAAAACTCCTGTGAGCGATCCGTGCGCTTAACATCCTTCTCAATTTGACACTTGCGATCGCGATAGCCGCTAAAGTTCGACTCCTGCGTATTTGTCATTGAAAGCCATTGTGCCTTCATTTTGTAGTATTCCAGCGATTTTTGCTGACGCCTCTCAATGCGCTCCTGTTCCGTATCAGACCATTGATTGTAATTCAGCAAATATTTCCACACCTCTTGGCGCAGACTCGGCTCAATGCCGCCGCGAAAGATGATCTCCTTGACGCGTAAGCTATCCGACAAGCGTCCGTCAGTCGTTTGAAATTCGGACCACTGCATTTGATTCAATGGTTGGCCTGCGAAATTATTCATTAAAAATTATAATCAATCCACGTCTTTAATTTACTTACCTCGATGCACGCTTTGTCGCGCTGGTAAATTGTTCACTATTTTCTCATCCTGGGCATTTAGGTTCTCCAATTCGCTGTCCGCTGGTGATTTGTCAGCGCTCTCGCCACGACTTTGGCTGTTGGAGGAGCAAGCGCTGTTAGTGCTGCCGCTTAGCTTAATGAACTGATAGTTATCCGGCGAGGTTTGACGATCGCCGTGGACAAGAGAACTAGGACGCGATTTGGGTGATCGTTGAAACGGTGGCTGTACTAAATCCGGTATTGTGCCCAGAAAGCCGACTATCTTATTGGGCAGCCAGCTCTCGCGGGGCAAATGACTGGCCTTTATCTCACCAATATCGAGTTCGGCGAATGTCTTTTTCAGCTTTTGATTTTCCGTATTCAATATGGCATACTCCTCGCTGCCGTTGCGACTCGTCTCGGAGCTTTCAATGAAATGCTGTTGGCGCATCGAGTGCACAAATTGATCAGCATTGGCATGCTGAAAAAAGAATTCGCAGTGGAGCTCATTATCAGGTTTACGCAAGAATCGCAAGGTCTGTCCACGATGCTGCACTTCAACTGAAGCCAAATCATCCATTAAGGCGCGCATTATTCGAGCCCTCGCTGACGCTGCAATCCCATTGCTGCCCAGCTCCGTGGGTTTTGTGTTGAACGCACTGCACTCGGATGTGGTGCGTGTGCGTTTATATATCCTGTCCACCAGTGCCCAGTCGCCCTGATCCTGACTGTCGTCGGCTATCATAATGCTATCATTTGGCTGCCACTCTAGGTATAGGCGACGTCGTGGTAAGGTGTACTCCACCAGTGACAAGGAGCCGCTTGTGTTCAATTCCGAAATATGTTCTGCTTTCGCCTTTTTCAACAGCACTCCATCATGCGTGCAAATTACCTGAAATAAGGCAATTACGCGTTTTATGGTGGTTATACAAAATGAGTCAGGGTGCAAAAGTGTGAACAAAGACTTTGCCAGCGACAACAATTAACTTACATTACCCGTTCCCTGGGGTATATCAGACTCGGGCACGTTGACGCCCACTTGGGATTCGGTCAGCACGCCTAGCTGTATTTGCTGGCAGCGCTCATAGCGCACCGATGTGTTCATAGCGACCAGCCGTATAGTTTATCAAATAGACCAATGAAATTTTCAGCAAATTATTACGTTCTAGATATAAACAATTGAATTTTTACAACAAATTTGGTGTGTACACACTGCAAATGCAGCGCTGCCAACTTACGCGAACCATTTGGGGATGTTTTCTTTGACTTACAAGCATTTGGCAACTCTAGGGCGTTGGGAAATTATATGCTTACAATAATTCAAACGATGCAAAATCAAAATAACTTGAATTAAATGCTACACACGCTCTTTGGTGCATTAATGTATTGTGTATGCAATAAAATAGCCGCAAAAGAGATATTTTTGTTGTACATGGCTAAACATGCTTGCCCTAAGCGAGTGCCAACCTTTTTAAATGCTAACGGACAAATCAATTTAATTTTTAAAGAATTGCATTCAGCAGTCAAAGAATTATATGCCATTGTAAAAATGCGATTTGCCAGTTTTGTGTGCAAGTGTGAAACATTTGGAACTGACTTGCAACACAATTTAAATTTAATCACAACCATGGCCACCGACCAGCCAATTGATTCGAGAGCAAAAGTAAAAATTTTGCACTCTACACACGTGAGCATATATGAATGACACTCAAGCGTTGACAATCGTTGATCACTTTTGGCCGGAACACGAACAGTGAGTACAGTGAGAATCTCTTAAAAATTATATTTGTATATCTTTGTGTTCATACGATCAAATAAATACTTTCTCGAGTTTTGTAAATAGACTAAAAGTGCCCCATTCGTGTGATAAGTGCGAGTTTTCGATTTTTCCGAAGTGCCATTTGCCGAACACCAATCGCGCAGCACCGCAAAAAATGCTTCGAAAACATTTTTGGCAGTTTTGAAAAATTGGACGAGCGTTCAGTTTGCCGTTTGCGACTACAACGATCGAAACGTTTATCTTGTCGCATTAAATAAATACACTAGCACAAAACAACAAAACCAAAAAAATAAAAAAACATATTCAGAAAACTGATATTGACAATTCACAGGTGGGTGAATTTATCCATGTTAAGAGTAATGCTGCTGATCCAACCAGTGACCCAGTTCTTTTTAAAAGGTTGCCAAACATTTCCTTTCAATTTGCCATTGGAAGCATTTAAAGGTCTTTTATGAAAATAGAACATTTTTCTTAAAAAACAAGTCTATTGTTCTTTTGTGTTATGTTCAGATTATATAATATGCTGTTAGCACAAACACTTAAAAAACAACAGTGTCAACAAGAGTTGAATATACTTAATAATATTAAACATTAAATGCCCCTTTAAAGGGTCACAAAATATGTGCGTTCTTGAAAAGTTTAGCTGAGAAGCGTAAACAGTTTTTGTAGACAAATCGTTATGTATATAAATAAGTATATATGAGCTAATATATGTACAGTTTGGCATACTTTATGGGAAAAACATGGCCACCAAAACGTTTTTTATCAATGAAATCGAGATACAATATGTTTTGTGATATAAAATAGTTTTGGAATAAGTATACCAACTATTTTATTGACATTTAAAATCTGACGCCCTTTTAATCAAAAAGTTTAGGATTCTCATTTGATCGTGTGATATTTAACGCCAACCCTCTCTCTCTCTCTGTCTCTCTTTGGATTATTTTCTCTCTCTCTCTTTGTGACACAGTGTTTTTTTTTCATTTATCGGATAAAAACAACGTCAATAGAGCAAAAAACATGAACAATTTCTTTTCGGCGATCGTTTCGGGACAAAAATAGCGCCACCCACCCAAATGTTTTAAGACTGAGTTTTTTTTTTTGCGTTACAGCGCATTTCGGGTCGTCGATTGACTTAATTAGTATGAGTAAGAATCTGGGGGTTGCACACGATTTGAGCATTTATCTCAATTATTTATATTTTCTCTCTCTGTTTGGCAGTGTTGTGCCATGGAGAAATCGTGTCGCCCCAAACGTAATCGTCGACACAGCAGGTGAGCAAAATGTTAAAAGACGAACATCAAAACAGATTCTGATTCCGATTCTGATAATTTTAGACGTGCTTGGCCACCGGAGGATGATCTGCAATTGGCTCGTGCTACGAAGCGACTGTTTACGCCGGACATTAAGCGCATGCTTAAGGATTGGCTAATAAGGCGACGTGAGAATCCATATCCTAGCAGGGAGGAGAAAAAACAGCTGGCTGTAGAAACGGGACTGACGTATACACAGATCTGTAATTGGTTTGCCAACTGGCGGAGAAAGTTAAAAAACTCGGAACGTGAGAAGGCCAAAAAGTCATGGGGTCATCTAATCAAGAACTATAATCACAATGCTCGCGGGAATGTGGAGCAGTTTAGCATCTCTTCGGAGGACAGCATTTGGGAGGAGGAAATGCGTGGACCATGCACAGCAGAGGGTGATGAGGACGATGTCGAGGATGACGACGAGCTGTCCAGTCGTAGCACAGGCACTGATAGCAATGGCCGCAATGCCTCCTCCTGCTCCGGTCCTTATAAGCCCAATTTCTATGTGGAATCGACGGCCCAGGCAGAGCGCAACCAGAGCTCTCGTGTGCCCATGTTACCGACTGTGGCAATCGGTAAGGCAAAGTACAAACATCAAATGATGGAAAAATACCTGCGCGATAGTAACGCACTGGATGACAATATGACGACGCCGGGTGGAAGTGAAAGCAATGGCACCCAGTTGAACAAGTGGTTGGAGAGCGCCGTCAAATTTACGCCGGATAGGCACAACTATCACATCGAATGGAATATGAGCAGGTGAGCAAGCATCTAGAAAATCTTTTGGTTCTTTACTGTAAACATTTGGTTACTTTGCAGGCACAAATGCATTGGTCAGGATCGGCCTATGCAGAGCCAATTGTTGTTCACCAGCAATGCAACAAGTGCGGCACGTGACGAGCGTTGGCTGCTACATCACAAGGATGAATTGGATGCCGCCGAAGCGCTTGCCAATTTGGCTTTTAACTGCAGACAGCGTTGGCATCAAATGGCGACCACGATCAGCTCTTAGGTTTTGAGACGGACTTGGCCACTGACGCCCATCATTCCAGGCCGTTTGGAAAAGTGCAATCTAGTTTTACACATAGAGCCAGTTTAAGTTTGTAGTTTTAGTGTGAAAGACAAATTTAATATATTATACTTTTTGCTGTTATTTATTTTTTGCTCAACCATTGAATTAGGGTTTCCAAGTTTACGTTTCTTTAACATCCGTCGTTGTTGCCGCCGCATCGCCCTTGGCATGGACGTCTAGCACCCTGACCAGGTTGCACTGATGCGCTTGCAGCTGCTGTACCACAGTGCCTGCTGCCATGTTCAGTGTTTGTACAAGCTGTGCCTGGGCCGACTGCAGGCCGGGCATTTGTGCAAAGTTCATCAGTTCGTTTCGACTTAGCAGCGTATTCTCTACAATGCCACCGAGCAGCACCATTTGCGGCACTTTGCGGGTAAGGCGCAACAGAGCGCTCACACGTTGTTGATCCGGCGAGAAGACGATGCAATGATTGGAGTGAAAGAGTGGCAGAATGGCTTCGTATTGTGTGCCGGCCACAGCTTGTGCAATGATTTTTCTACCGTACGATTTTAGATGCATATTCTGCTTGTGGAGCTGAACACGCACGCGAAAGATTTCGTCGGCAGTAATTGAGTTTAAATGAAAGAAGGCCACCAATCGCGAGTGGTCCAACCAGTTGCGCACTTCGCGTGCTATGATTGCATTGTAGGGATTCTCTAGCTGTGCCGCCGTGCGTTGCGCTCGCGACTGAAAGCAGGTGAGTGCCTTGGGAGGCTCTGGGTATTTGGGCTGTGTGACGGCAATAACACGTGCGCGCTCATAATGCGGCTCCTTGGGTCGCTGTATGTTAATCTTGCCGCGATACCGCAACGACTGCAGGAGTGGTGTCCGTGCCAACGTAAGAGGCAGGCCTACAAAAAGCCAGCAGTGGCGACAGGTTATTAATTTGGTACATTGTATAACCACCAAGCAGCTGTTGCTGCTAACAACTTTAATAATAACTATAAATCTTGCTTACAGCACAAGTGCTTACCTTTTTGTATAAGGTTTGACATGTCTGCAAGTTATTCACGCTTAATTACAACTATTTCTATTAAGTTTTATTTTATAAAAACAATTAAATTTATGAAAATCAACAAAACAACCAAATGCAGTGTTGACTATTTCGATAGTAAACTTTGTGTATCGATTACTTTAAATGTATATATCAACGATAATGTAAAGTATACTTTACATAGTCTTTGAAGCAGTTTGGCCACTGTTAATGTTAAAACCTCTGTTAATACTTAACATCCACAACATCCACACTCCGGTTTCACTGTTGGGTTTTAAAATGCTGTTACCTTTGCCCTTAACTCCAAATTTCTTTGAGTACAAGTATTGTTCCTTCAAAGACATTAACAAACAATTCACACACAATGCATAGGTATAGAATTTATTTAATTACAGGTATAACATTAACATCTATATATATGTATATATATATTTACGTGTTTTTGTGTGTGTTTATATATATAAGTTGCATTTCGGTAATGAGTTTTCTTTTCTTTTCTTTTTTTTTTATCTGTGGGCTGATAACGGTCTATCGTACAACCAACAACTATTGTGAATAAAATGGGGGGATCGTTTAGAGTGGAGAAAAAAAGGGCTTGAAAATAAATAAAACAAATCGTGTAACAGAAAAAGTTTATTGAATTTGTTTATTAATTCACTTAGAAATAAGTGTAATTTAATCGTTTTCTTCATCAATTAACTTAAAAATAACTAAAAATGTCTTAAGACAATAGCGTTTCATCTGTTCTTGTTGTGTTACTGACAAAAATGTTATTACATGCGATTTACTTCTGATCATTTTTCGTATCTCGTATCTTTATCGTGTTATATAATGTACAGTTTTAGTTTTAAAACATACAACTAAATACGCGCTAAACACTAATTAAACTGTATTTACATGTACATGAATTATCGTTTTAGACGCTAAATAATTTAAATATTTTACATTTGTTTTTGCTTTTTCGTCACATAATTTACAAGTGGGCGTGAAAACATTTAAGTTTAAGGAGTGTACAGGGGGGATTTCATATCATATTATCATATTCTTTTTTCATTATTTTTTTATATTTGTATATGTGTGTATTGTGTATTGTGTATTGTGTATGGTGTGTTGGGTGTCCGTATATGTGTGTGTTTGTTTTATAGTCAGCATTTGGGGCTTAAAATATATTTGTTTGCATGTATATATAATATATATAAATACGCACACTACTACGACTACTGCCCTAGCAGTTTACAAAGTTTCGCGCACAAAAACTAAATTAAATAATAGCAATGGAAAAAAACACCGTCGTCTTTGCTTGAACTTATATTCCGTGTGCAGTGTTGGTGGCAGTGATGGTGTTGTTATTGTAGTTGCTGTTTGATGATATCAAGCAAGCAAAACACAGGTGAAGAAAGATTTAAACAGAGAACTTGGACACAATGGCAACATCCAAAAATGCCAAACAACGTAGAGAGACAGCATTTTCGTTGAGAGGCGTTTTTGGCAGCCAAGTTGTGTCGTAGAAAGTAGAAAGGGGAACTAAGAAGTGCTTGTCTCTAAATTTTAAAATATTTGGCTTAACATATTTGTTTATAATAATTAAATAGATATTTAATAATTGTAATTTATATGTATGTGTATGCGTGTTTAAATGTATGTATGTCTGTATGTTCTATGTGTTCATGTATAAATGTTGTATATGTTTGTAATTGTGTAATTGTAGGAAAAAAGCCTCTGGGCGCATCTTTAAACATAATTGTGCTTAAACAGCAGTTGTTGGCGTCAGGTGGCGCCTCAATGGCGTTCTTCGGGTCCATGCGACACACAGGACACATCGTTCGATTGTGCACCACATGAAGCCGATGAACAAACTTGATGAAAAAATATTATAGAATAGTTTTAGGATCTGTTTAACTACGTAGTACTTAATTAAAGCGTTGAAACTTTGTAAAATGCGAGCAGTAACTGGGCATGGGGCGCATCATGTGTATCTTTTGTGTCAATGTGTGAAGTTATTCACCAATCGAAAACATAAACTTGTTGTTTTGTTACTCTTTTTTGTTTTTGTTAAGAGGATAGTAGGTATATATATGTATGCTTGTATGTATGTAGGTAGTAGTATGTAGAGTACAGTAAACAGTTAAGCTTTTTCTTTAAGCATTTTTCATTCACATTCGGTTTTTTCGATTTGTTTTTTCTTTTCTTTCATTATCATTTTCAGTTTAAATTAGGCAAAAAAAAAAGAAATTAAAAACTTTCTTGAGATCAAACTTAACGATACTTTTCAAGCTTTCAAAAAGTTGGTAAATTTAATTTATGTATTATGTATATTTAAAGAAAATATTAAACGAATCGAATATGTTTGAGAAATATTTTTGTTTTAGCATTTGCTTTGTTATTGTTTTTAGGGTTCTGTTTAAGTTCTTTTTTTTTTGTATTCTTTCACGGATTTACATTGGATAATGTGATAGTTTGCCATCAAACATTTGATCATTTACTGTATGAGTTTGGCCTCAAATGTGATTTACACTCCCTCTCTCTCATTTTTGCATATATATTTATATATTCAATAAAGTTTGCATTTTTACTTTCATCTTCTTTACTTTTTTAGCTTTTTTTTCTTTTCGTTTTTAGGTTTTTAGTTTTGTTTTTACTTCCTTAAACTTTCATGTGTTTGTTTAATTGCTATTTAAAATTACTTAAAATACTAGAAGAGCGTAACTTGTTTTTGTTTGTTGTAGTTGTTGTTGAATTATTGGTTGGTTTTCTTTACTTTACATGTTGCATGGTTGATTCAGTTGTTGTTATAGCTGTTGTATTTTTCTGGCTGGTAATTGAAGTAGACATTTCCGGTTGTTGTATGGGTTTCTAAATCCGATGGGAGCCGTCCGCCTGGCTAGACGGTGGCTATGACAATCAATAGATGTGCCAACTCAGCGACACGATTCTTGAGATCGGGCGCAGCTCGCTCCAGATTCTCGTTGGCAAAATCACAGGCCGGGAATATATGCACAACATAGGCAGCCTGTTCGCTACCGGGCACAGGTATATTTACAATGCCAGCAGCCATCTTCTGTTGCAGATATGTGATGAAGCCAGTTTGTAGATTTCGCGAATGCTGCAACACATCCGCATGATCGCGTCCACATGGCAAAGCTAGCAGCATGCAGTGCTCCTTGTCCACCTGTTAGTAAGTTAAATTGTTTAATAATGAATAGCACAAGTTTTCTTAATTTATAATTGAATGTTAGTACACACCTGCATCTTCTTGGCAACGCCCTCCAGCTGCGTCTGCTCGAGACGCATACGCTGTGCGATACGCAACAGAGGCGTTGTGTTCTCCGCCAGGCTGGGCAATGAGGCGCGTGCCACATTCGGATTTCCGTGCACAAAGTGCATTTGAACGGCCGCCTGATCGGTTTTGAGCGCTAGCAGACCCTGCCACATGACTGGATAGCGTTGCAACAGCGTGACGAGTGAATCACCTGGTGGTGGTGGCATTGCTGGCGGTGCTGGTTGTTGCCCAGGCAGCTCCATGCCGCCGTGCAGCGCAGGGGCTGTAAATTGAAGATAAGAATGAGTTTTGACTGCTGAGTGTTGTTGTTTGTTAGGTATTGAATACTTACCAGCTGCTGCCGCCATGGATAGCCGTTCGTTTTCACGTTCACGTTCGCGTTGCTCCAAGAGCTTAGCCTGGCTGGGGTGTAGAGACACAGAGACAGAGGCACCGCCACTAATGTACGGGCTGCCAGTAGAGACAGACTGTGGTGGGGGGACAACAACACTTATCGAAGCTGCCGCTCGATGTGCTGGCGGTGGCTCTAGCTGTATGCCAGCACTCTCATAGTAACCGCCACGCATCTCATTGAACAGGGTGTGCGGAATGCGCGCATTGTGCACATACACCTGAGCCATCTGCGGTGAATCTGTGAAGGCATATCGAGTTGTGAGTCAAATTTAATTTCAATTCATATTTAAATGTTTTCTTTGCTTACCCGCTGCGGTGCGATCCTGTGGACTCTGCAAGCTGTGCGGCACAGCAATGGTGCGTGGTGGTCCGCTTCCCGGACGACGCAGCTCCAGCGGTGGACTGTTGCTAATCATTTTGTCATCGTAGTCCCCGCTGCGCATCATGTGATGCTGATACAGCATTGCAGCCACTCCACGATATGTGGGATCATTCTGTAAGTAAAAAATGTGCGCACAAAAATATATTAGAAGATGTTTTTAAAATGCTTGGTGTCAGCAATGTTAGATTGTTAGTTTCGAGGGACTTGGGTTACGCTACTTCAAAGTTCCGCATGTAAAACTTGTGCATTACCGGTGTTATGGGCGATGCCTGTTGATGGGCAGGCGGTGGGCTCTGCGTGCAACGACCGCTCACATAGGCACCCAGATCATGCTGCGTCCATTCAAGGGAGTGTTGGCAAGTTAAAGGTTAGTCAGTTAGTAAGTTAGTTTAAACGATTATAAGCTTTTAAGCAAGCAATCTTAATATAAGAATTATCATTAGGTGTTTAAATGTGTGACTTACCATGCTGGCATCGAATGGTGGCACACCGGGCATGCCTGGTGGCAATACCAGCGGCGAGACGCGAGGCTGTCCTTGCGGACTTATGTTCGGTATGGCGGTACGCATAACTGTAAATAAAAATAAGTTGCAGCGTGAGTCGGGAGTTATCTAGAGAATTGATTGTGAGGAACTTACCTGCAGCTGGATTGGCTTGTTGCTGTCCGGGTTTCATTGGTGGCGGACTGCCAATATTGCCGGGCATCATTTGACTCACCGCCTGTAGATTGTGCACTACTGGATTGGTCTTACCCGGTGGCGGTGATGGTGTCAGTTGATGCTGCTGTGGCTGTAAATGTACCGCTGGCTTCGATTGCAGCAACAATCCCGGATGATGTGTGGGCAACAGCAGATTGTGTTGTGCCAGCTGCACCGGTGGTGAACCCTTCTGTTGCTGCACTGTTGGTTTGTACAGTTGCTGCTGCACTACTGGCTGCTGCTGCTGTTGTTGTTGTGGTGGCGGTGCCTGTTGAGCATAGCCAAAGTTTTGCTTGCCTATCTGCTGTTGGTTAGGTGGTTGTTGTTGTTGTTGATGCTGTTGTGGCAACACAGACGCCTTTGAGCTAACCACGTGCAGTATTTGTGGATGTGGTGCCGTTGCAGCAGCATTAGCCTGCTTGATGACCAATGTCTGTTGTTGTTGTTGCTGCAGTGGTGCTGGATTAGGCTGCTGCTGCTGTTGTGCGGCTGTTATGCGTGGCGAGTGTGGCGAATGCGCTGCTGGCGGTGGAATATTCACCAGTAGATGCTGTTGCTGTGGTGTAGAAGGCTGTTGCCCCAGCAGGTGACGCGCCATATTTGGCTGCAGCAGCTGTGGATTGCCAGCAGCGTCTGTTACCAACATGTGTCCTGCATGCGGAGACTGTGTTTGCTGTTGTTGTTTGTTTGGTGTTAACAGTTGCTGTTGTTGCTGCTGCTGCTGCTGCTGTTGTTGTTGTTGTTGTTGCACCTGCTGCTGTAGGTTCTTCTCGCGATTAAGCACATGCGCCTTGAGTGGTTGCGGTGGACGCACAGTGCTGTGCTGGGCATGCTGCAAGACAGTTGTGAGCACGACTGGCTGTTTGTTGGGCAACTGTTGTTGCAGCTGCTGTTGCGGCAACTGTGGTTGTTGTTGCTGCTGCTGCTGTATGTGCAGCGTGGCCTGCGTGGGTATAACATTGCTCTTGACCAGCACACTGAGTGATTGTTTGTTATCGTGAACTTGCAACTGCACCGGTTTGCTCAATGTTGTTATGGGTGTGGCAGGTGCAATAACTGTGGCGCTGTTTTGCAAATGTTGTTGCTGCTGTTGTTGATGCAGATGCTGTTGTTGTTGCTGTTGTAGTGAGGTTGGCTCATTATTGCTGTTAGCAGGCGCCGCTGCATTCGCTGCCGGCAAATTACCCTCCTTGCCCTGCGGCATTCCGGCCGTGATGATGCCCGTAACCGGATCAATCAAAGCCTTGCTAACTGCGTCCGCAGCACCGCCTGTTATCTTTTGTGTAGCCGCTGGAGCAGCGGTTTGATGCATTGGCAGCATGGATGAGTTAATGGCCTGATACGATTCGATTTCTGCGGCAGCAATTGCCTTCTTCTTGGGATGCTGCGGTGTAGGTTTAGAGACAACAACAGGTGGTGGCAATGGTTCAACTACAGTCGGATGTGGTGGTGGTGTTTCCTTGATTTCTGTCGGCTTTTGTTGTGGTTGCTGTTGCTGCTTTGGCTCAACAACAACTGAAGCTGCAGCTGGTGTTGTTCCTGCCGCTACTACTACCGCTGTTGTTGTCGTTCCTGCTGGTGTCGGCGGATGCAAAACTGGCGGTGCTGCTGCCTCCTCCTGCATGCCATCTGGCAGCTCAGCAATTGTCCTCCGATCCTTAGAACGCCTCGGCCTGCCAACAGCATTGGGCGCTTGTGCTACATCTGTTTTCTTTGCCTGTGCATTGCGACCCGAGCGACGCGGTGGTGTTTGTGCGCCCTTGGGCAACTGTTGCTGTTGTTGTTGTTGCTGCTGTTGCAACTGTTGCTGTAGCTGTTGAGTGTTTGTATTGCGCACAACATCTTCAATAATGTCATCTACTGTGCTACGATCTTCCTTCTCCTGCAGACGACGTGACTTACGCGTACTTGTCGATTCACAGCTGTCCGAGTTGTGGTCCAGCTGGGGCTGCGACTGTTGTTGTTGTTGCTGCTGGGACTGTAGCTCTGTTTGTTGTGCCTCCAACTCGCTGCTGTTTTTAAGCTTGTTGATGGTTAATATGAGACGTGGACGCGTTTCCTCAGCAGCTGCTGCAACTGTTGGTGTTGCTGTAACTGTTGCTGCTGCTGCCGGTGTTGGAGCTGCATTGGTAATTGTTGTTGCCTTCACCTGGGGTTCAGCATCGCACGCATCGTCATTGAACTCATAAATGTCCTGACTGGAGCCGCTAGTCTGTGTCAAAGCCTGATTGCGTGCCTTCTTCTCTGCAGCTGTGGGCACAGGAACTGGCATAACTGTGGGCACAATCTCCTTCGGCTGCGACTGTTGCTGCTGTTGTTGTGCCAGCTGTTGCTGTTGCAATTGCTGCTGTTGCAGCAGCAAATTACGCGGCGGCCTTCCCTTGCGTCCACGCGTTGCAGTCGCTGTTGCTGGTTTCCGCAAACGTGTATGAACACCATTGTCGCCTGGTGAGAGCAGCAGACTGGCATCATTGGGATTCGCAGGCAAACTTGCGACGGCAGTAGCCTGCTTGGCTTTGGCACCACGCGGTTGCCGTCCACGTTTGGCAGGGCCACCGCGTCCACTAGCCGGTCGACCAAGTTTTAGCACCTTAATGCTTAACTGATGCGTCTCAGTTTCATCCTCGGTATCGTGATCATTGTTGGCGGCAATTGTTGCTGCTGTTGTAGTTGCTGCTGTTGCTGGAGGTTCAGCTTGTTTCGTTGTCTTCTCAACTGGCAGCTGCTGTTGTAGCTGTTGTTGTGCTGCTGCACGCTTGTTTTGATTGTCTTCTTTGACTGCTGCAGCTGTTGCCGGATCAAGTTTCTTGATAACGCTATCAATGTTGACCTCCTTGGCCGACCAGTAATCACTGTCCACCTCCTTCGAGTCCTGCTCGATAAGGTCATCCTGCTTTGGTTGCGATATCTTGATCAAATTCTCTTCAGTGAGCAGTGATGACGAAGCGGCAACAATGGCTGCCGCCTTGCTTGCTTGTGGGGAGCCGGTCAAGTTTATGGTTGGAGTTGGAGTACGTATAACCGACACACTTTCGGATGTCTTCAGTGGCAACACGGGTGAAGATGATGATGTGTCCACCACAGACGCTGTCTCCTTGGGCTGTGAATAGTGCATAGATGTGGTTGGTAGTGGTGCTGGCACAATCTGTTGTTGCACAATAATCTTCTGTGCCGGCGGTGCGCTCTGTATAACATTGAGCGTTTTTTGTGGTTGTTGTTGCTGGTGTGGTTGTTGTTGAGTTGGCACACGCACCAGTACTGCGGATGTCTGTTGCTGCTGCTGCAGTTGTGGACTGTGCTGCGAGCTGTGTGAACTTGCCGTAGGACTCACTTGTTGCTGCTGCTGCAAGTTGCGTGGCAGTTGCTGGTGGTGTTGCTGCTGTGCAAACATGGGAGGCGGCGGCGTCAAGTGACTTAGCGGCTGTTGCTGCAACTTTTGTATGTGAAGTTGCTGCTGTTGCTGATGTTGATGCATTTGTTGCTGATGTTGCTGTTGCAGCTGCTGTTGATGTTGCTGCTGTTGAGCTTGATATTGTTGACGCGCCTGTTGCTGTTGTTGTTGTTGGTTCTGTTGTTGTTGTTGGTGTTGTTGTTGCTGGTGCTGCTGTTGTTGTTGCTGGTGCTGTTGTTGCTGGTGCTGTTGTTGTTGATGTTGTTGGTGCTGTTGTTGTTGCTGCTGTGTGGGCAAGGAATGAACACCTGGCGACAGCGGCGGGTGCTGCATATGTTGCTGCTGCTGTTGCATCTGTTGTGTCTGATGCTGTGGCTGCTGTTGTTGTTGTTGTTTCTGTTGCTGCTGCGGCTGGTTGCGATTTAACATATGCTGATGCACATGCATATACTTTTGCAACTGCTGCTGATGCTGGTGCTGCTGTTGCGCATTCATCTTGGACAACATTTGTGGCGAGAGCTGTTGTTGATGTTGCTGCTGTTGTTGTTGATGATGTTGCTGTGCATTTACATGCAGATTCTTGTGCGGCGGCAGACTGCCCATAGGTGGCGAGTTGGTCAACTGGCTTTGTATCGCCTGCTGTGGCTGCACAGTGACAACTTTGCTAATGATTGTCGGATGATGTGACACCGGCAATGGTGGCATCTTCTGCAATGTCATCGGCAACGGTAGCAATTGTGCAGCGGTTGGTGAAGCCGATTGCAGATCATTGACTGACTTTGGTTGCTGTGATTGTTGCTGTGGTTGTTGCTGCTGTCTCGGTAGATAGCTGTTGTGTGTAATGGGCAACTTGATGCTGGTTGTCGGCGATGTTGTTGTTGTTGGTGTTGAGGGCACAACATTAGCTCGCGATGTGGGACTCGGCAAAGGACTAATATTCAGATTGCTACTGCCAGTTGGGGAATGTAACAATTGTTGCTGTTGCTGCTGTGTTGCCACAACTGGCCTAGCAGCTGCTGGACTAAGTTGACGATTGGGCGTACCACCGCGTCCCGGTGACAATAGTGGACTGTGTGGAGAGGGTGCACGCATGCCCATCATAAACGCGCCTGGCGGAGCTGAATGCTGCTGCTGTGGTGACAATATCAGATGTGGAACTACAAAATGCGGAGCCTGCTCTGGTATCGAAATTGTGGGTGGTTGCATTATTAATGATGGCGTGCGTTGCGGCAGCTGCTGCTGTGGCAACTGTTGTGTTGTTGCTGGCGTCTGTTTGGGCGTAGAAGCCTGTGGCATTGTTTTCAGTGTTGCCGTTGGACTGCCAAAAGATAGCGAACTAGAGCAATTGCTGCTGTTTGTATTCGAGCAATTGGCCATTACATTCGATAAATCCAAATTGATGACAGGTGTGGCAGGCCGAGCGGCGGCAACAGATGTTGCGGCTGCAGATGTTGGTGCAACACTATTCGTCGGTGCTGGCAACACTGTTTGCACTGGCTGCACCAGCGGCTGTTGCAACTTGCTAATCGTTGGTGGCTCAATTTTATGCACTGGTGGTCGAGCAGAGACGTTGCAGTTGTTGTTGTTGATGGACAGAGCCAAAGCAACAGTTGGTGGCATTGGCACCAGCAGCGGTATCTTGGTTATCACTGACGGCTGCGGTGGTGTTGTGGTCGACTTTCTGATCTTGAGTTCAGGTGATTTGCTGGCGCTGCGATTGGATTTGTCCGAAGAACTGTTGCTACTGTTGCTGTTGTCCTGCTGCTCTTGTTGTTGCGTTGGTGTTTCATCAATCTTTAAGGTGGGTCCACTGCTATCTGCCTCATCTGGGTTTTCCTCGGTGTCTGTATCGATTTGCAGATCACGTTCGGATTGTGGCGTGTCCGCCTTGATGTCCATATCTTCCCGCAAGCTGAGAACTGCTTTATTGACTTCCTCCGCATCGAGGACCACACCCACAGAGGCAGCAACTGCCTCTGGTTCGGTTTCAATTTCAGGCTCGGGCTCCGTCTCCGGTTCCGGCTCAGGCTCATTGGTATTAACTTCTTCTTGGACCGCAGCTTCAATGGCTTTGGCAGCCAGTGCTGCCTCCTCATCCGGTTCGGCAACAACGACTTCCGTGACAGTAGCTGTCATATCATCCATGCCGTCCAGCGAGTAATCCGCCGTAGAAGAGGTGCCAAAGCTCTCGCCTAAAAGTGCCGAAACGGCACTCTCTGTCTCCTCCTGCGAGATGGTCACACGTGACTTGCTGTCCTCCTTTAGGACACTAGGCGGTGAGGCCACTGGAATCTTAGGCTCATCTGCCAGCTTATCCAGCAACGCAGTATTGAATTCTGCGGATATGGATTGAACTGCCGATTCGCTTATCTTATCATCGAGCTGTCCATCAAAACCGGGTATGAAGATCTCCTTCTTTTTGGCCAATGCAGCGCTGGTGGGTGAGGTATTAATCTCAGCTGCCGCTTTGGGTTCGGCTACAGCGGCTGCAGCCGTAGAAGAGGTGGGCGTAGTCACCAGTGGTGGCGCACCACTGCTCACAGGCGTCTCCGCTGATTGTGTGGATAGCAAGGAGCTGTTGCTTTGACTTCTCTGATTAATGGTTGGTGTCTTTGGAATGGGACTAATCAAGCGAGGCTTCTCACGTGTCGGCGATAGGGAATCATTCGCCAAGCGATTATTGCTGCTGTTGCTTGTGGCGGACTTTGGCAACGCCGGCATAGGCGGCTCCTCGTCATCATCATCGCCAAGGAGGCAGGGCAAACTGGGCGATGGCTTGCAGAGTGGCGAGCTGCGCTTCGATTCCCTTTCCAGCTGCTCATCGGCGTGCTTAGAGGCTGCCTGGACATTGATAGTAAGCGAGCCAGCGAGAGGAGCAGCGGCTGCTGTAACTGCCTCACGACGCATTTGCAACTGTTGATGTTGTTGTTGCTTGTCATGCTTCTCCTGCTTTTCTTGCTTCTCCTCCTTGGACCGCTTCTTCTTTTTCTTCTTGTCCTTGCTTTTGTGAGCCGATGATGATTCCTTTTCGCTTGACACTTGCACTCTTTGGTGATGTTGCTCGATGGGATTGTTGTCCTCGTTATCAGAGAAACGGAATACATCGGTCATATCGCTGCGGTAGGTGTTTGCAGTGGAGGGCGTGGTATCATCAGGCAGCTTGTTGCTACTATCAAAGTCATCCATTAGTTGCGCTTCTAGCGCACGACCCGCCTCGTCCATATCGACGCTGTTGTCGTCATCCAGCTTGCTGGCAACTTGTTCTTGATGTTGCTGCTCCTGCTGTTGCTGCAGCTGCTCGCGTGCCGACTTCTCGCGTCGTTTCTTTTCGCGCTTCTCCTTGCGATGACGCTCGCGATCGCTGCGCTCCAGCTCCAAATCTTCCTGTTGCTGGTGCTGCGGCAAATGCTGTTCGGTCTGCTGCTGTTGCGACGGCTCTTTGTTGCTGTCAAGACTAAGCGGCGTCTCCTGTTTGTAGGTTTGCAGTGCTGCCGAGACCATTGGTCCTGCCGTAGACAACTGCACTTTTGTCGTGTCTGGGTGTTCATCTGTTAGCTGTGATTCCTCCTCTTCCTCCTCCTCGTCAGAGATAATTCCAAAGATATCCTCCATTTTGTCCTCGCTTCGCTTGGAGGAGGATTCGCGTGCTGTAGGCGTTGCCACTACATTGGGAGAGGTTACGCTGCCGGCGTTGTAGAGGCGTGCGGAGGTGTCCAAACTCTTGGATTTCTTAGTTTTCTTATGCCGGTGCCGTTCCTCCTTTGACAGTTTTTCGCTAATGGCCTGTGGCGGATTCGACACTTCCATGGAGCCGACACTGGCGTGTATTTCACTCATATTTCGCAGCTTCTCGCGTTTCTTCTCTTTGCGCTCCTTATGTTTGCGTCGCTCGCTGGCAGCTGATGTTGCTATCGGCGAGGTAACATCCAAGGTGACAACAGCTGCTGTTGTGATCACAGCATGTTCCGATTTGAGCTCATCGAAGCTATCGAATTTGTTGTTGTTCGTCTTGCAGTCGACAGCATCAAAAATGCTGCTGGCAGCAGCATCTGCAGCTGACTTGATACGCTTCTTGCTCTTCTTGTGCTTCTTGCGCGTCTCTGGGGAGTAATCCTTAATCTTGGCAGACGCCGCTGCCGTCGCATCACTCACATAGTCCGTAAAGCTTGAATTGAAATACTCATTTAGAGAGTATTCCTTTTTGAATTCAGTTTTAACGAGCTTGCGCTCCTCGTTGGAGGAGTGCGAATTGTGTCGAGATTTGTCGGTAAACTTGGACAGCAGCTCGTTCTCAGAAAGCTGTTCTTGCTTAATTTCTGGCTCTTGTTTTATGATTTCTTTTGGAGCTGAAGTAGCTGGAGGAGCTGGTTGCGATTGTGATTCCGAGTCGGAGGCAATGCGGGTGGAAAGGCAATTACGTTTGACTGAATGACTTACGACAGTGCGTCGTATCTCATCCTCGGAGCTATCGTCGCCATCACATAGCCTGCGTAAATTCTGTTGCATTTGTTGGCGCATGCGACTGGCATTGAGAGCTGCCTCTTCGGTATCAGCATCCGAATCGGAGAAGATGCGACTGTGGGACAACTTGCGATGATAGCCGTCATCATCATCGTTGTCGTCATCGGTGCTGCTTAGGCCATGATTACGGAAACTGCTGCTGCCGCTACTACGATGATGATGATGATGATGCATACGATCCTCAAATTCCGTATCGCTATCGCCATCATAGCTGGTTGAGCGCTTCTTCTTTGCACGCGACTGTTTGAGTTGTGAGAACTTGGCTTTGATTTTCTGTTCCTCTGCCTGACGCTGCATGTTCTTGCAACTGCGCGCCTTCACCTTGTCATACATGGAGACATTGGGGCTATCGTCGGGTATATCAAATATGGAATGCTTTTTGGATAAATCATCGGTGTCATCCGAGTCCGCCGAGCTGAGCATCATTTTACGGGTAAGTGATGTTGCGCTCTTGTTTGAGGCATTGCAATCATCCGAGCCACGGGACGATTTCCGCTCCATGCTGCGACGATGATGGTGATGACGATGTAGTTGATGATGTTGCTGTGAGAGTTGGTGCTGCTGCGAGGATTGTTGTTGTTGCTGTTGCGAGGAGTGTTGCTGTTGTGGCTTACTGCCTGTACTGCTACTCATCTCACCCGCTGAGCTGCCCGCTGCCGAGATGCGTCTGTGTGGATTGTGAGTGGGTTCCTCATCCGTATTCGTTGATTCAGCAATGGAATGTCGCTTCTTCTCACGATGATGATGATGCTCACGTTTGCTCTTGTGCCGCGACGACGATGAGGAGCCATGATGGTGATGATGATCACGATCCCGATCACGTTGCGACTTATGCGGCGTTGGATGCTGTTGTTGGGTCGACTGCAATGTTGGCTGCTGTTCCTCCTCGCTGGTGGTGTTTAGAGTCGTCGGCGGCGTCGTCGTCGTGTGCTGCTTTACGTTATCTGTTTCAGAAACGTGATTGTGGTTTTCACTGCTTGCAGACTTGCTGCTGCTACTGTGGTGCTTGTCACGACGATGATGTTTCGAGCTACTGCTGCTGCTGCTGTGCAACTTGGAGATCGAGCTGGTTTTCTCCTCTTTACAGCCCGTGCTACTGCTGCTGCTGTGCGTCTTGGAGGTGGAGCTGGATTTATCCTCTTTACAGCCCGTGCTACTGCTGCTGCTGTGCGACTTGGAAGTCGAGCTAGTTTTCTCCTCTTTACAGCCCGTGCTACTGCTGCTGCTCTTGTGCTCCTTGGAGTCGCGACGCTCGCCATGTGATCGCTGGTGGTGATGAGGATGAATACTTTGGCTTTGGCTTTGATTAGGATTTGCATTTGGATTTGGATTCGGAATGCTGCTACTGCTGCTCTCCATGCGTATGCGCTTTACGAAATCCTCATGATTTTGTGTCGCATGACCGCCATTGCTGTGATTGCTGTCCTGGGAGCTGAGACGTCGCTTATGATGGCGTCCAATCGGTCCTGGAGAATTGTGTGAGGATTTGCGAGAACGTTCTTTACAACTGGTGTCAGAGGATGCAACAGTTGTTGTTGTTGCTGCTGGACTTGCTGGCGTTGCTGTAGCTCCCGCTGCAGTTGTCGTTGTTATATCCATTGCATTCTCCTTGTTGTTCTCACTGGGCGTAACGGCAGCAGCGGCGGCATTGTGGGCATAGAAGCTGCTAGCCTCGGAGCTAGCATCGGATTTGTTCTTGTGATAGGCAGACATGTCGCGCATTCGCGCCAAACGTGCCTCCTGTTCCCGTTTCTCTTTCTCCCGCTGCTCTTTTTCACGAATCTCCTTTTCACGCTGTTCCTTATCACGTTGCTCTTTCTCCCGCTGCTCTTTTTGCTCGCGCTCTTTCTCTTCACGCTCCTTTTGTTTACGCTCTTGTTGGGCCTTGCGTTCACGCTCTCGTTCCCGCTCTCTCTCCTTTTCCTTTTCTTTTTCTTTTTCTTTTTCCTTTTCCTTCTCTTCTTTAGCCTTGCGTTCCTCGCGTTCTTCATGCGCTTTGCGCTCCTTTCCGTCACGCTCGTGATGCTTGCGTAGCTCTTTATCGCGCTTCTCCTGTCGCTCCTTGTGAAGCGACTTTTCCTTTTCTTTCTCGCGCTCCTTCTCGGGTTTATCCGCAGGAACATCCGATTCACTAGTCGTATCCTCCATTTTAGGCGTTGCTGCCGATATGAACGAATGCTGCGAGGATGCGGAATTTTTACGCTTATCAGAGCTTGAGGCGGAGGTGGAGCTGGAGGGGGTTGATGATGAGGATGAACTCTTTTTCGATTTCTTATCTGAATCCGATCGATTATTGTGCTTGCTGTGGCCATGGGATTTATCAATGCTGCTACTACTGCTGCTCTTTTTGGAGCTACAGTGGCCCGATGATGTGGAAGAGGAACTGGTTAAACTCTTGTGGTGACCTTTAGACTCCACTTCATCCAGCGATTTGGTTGGCGTTGGTTTTTGTACGTGTGTGGCTGTTGTTGTTGCTGATTTTGCTGTTGTAGAGGAACTGTTACCGTTGGAGGATGAGCTGTTGTTGCTGCTGGTTGTAGTATTGGTGGTGCCCACATTATTGCTGCCTGGCACTGAATTGGACTTTTGCAGCGCGGATCGCGTTTCATTGGAAGCAGCAGGCACACTAAGACTTTTGCTAAGCTGTTGTTGATTGCTGCTGCTGGTGGTGGCTGGTTTTGTGTTTTTGGGTAGCTCTGGTGGCGGTGGTGGTGCCGGCTGCACTGCGGGCGGTGGTGCTGCTGTATTTGGCAATGGCGGGTGGCTTGGAAATGGATATTGTAGACCTTTACTAGCAGCTGCAGCTGTTGCTGTCGCAGCGGCAGTTGCTGTTGGTGTTGTGGCACCCATTGTTGTTGTTGGTGCTGCTGCTACTGGTGTTGTTGTGGCGGTTGATGACGCATTTCCACTGCTGATGCCGCTGATGCTTAGACAGGGCTGTTTACTGCCCACATTGACGACAGAAGGCGAGGGCGATGGGCTGTTGTATGGCGACATGGAAGCCTGTGGTGAGTTCATTGGTGACAAGCTGCTCAAACGTTGCAACAAACTACCAGCAGTCTTACAGGTGCTACTGCTGCTGCCGCTGCTGGTCGTGCAGTTGCCAATAATGGGAGTTGTCTTAGTTGCCGCCAGATTGGGTAACGCTGGCGAGGTGTTCCCACTACATAAGCCACCGTGGCGAGACAGACCAGACGTTCCACTACCCGTACTAAAGTCAGTTGACGCCGGCTCATACCATTGATTCTTTTTGAGTCGCTGAAAGTCATCGTCGAATATCGATTTTTTGGCTAGCAGGGACTTGACAATGTCCGACGGCTGCAGTTCATCAATGTCCAGAAATTTGTGACGTGAACTGCTCGTGGTACTGGACACAGTGCCGCTGGAGCTGTTGCTATTACCAGAGCCGCCAAGATGCAATGATGAGCTTAGCCCACCCAGATTTGTTGTGTGCATGGACAGCTGCCAGGAGGGTGTATTCGACTGGCTGCCACTGCTGTGACCATAATTGTGACTATGGCCATGGCTAGCATTTGGGTTGTTGTTGTTACTACTGTTGTTGTTGTTAGTACTACTGCCTCCGGACCAGCGCTCATAGTTCTCCTCAAAGTTGCGCAATCGCTCATCCAACGTTGGACTACCGCCTGCGTGCCCACTTGCCACATCCGAATCGCTTGAATTGGAGCTAAGTGAACGAGGACGCACCGGACTGGACAAGTGACCAGACGATGAAGATTGCTGCTGTTGCAACTGTTGCTGATGTTGTTGCTGCTGCTGATGGTGATGTTGCTGCTGCTGCTGTTGTTGGTGGTGCTGCTGCTGCTGGTGGTGATGATGATTGGAGCGCCAGTAGCGCGAAGAGGGACTGGGCAAAAACGATAAACTGGATGCCGAAGAGCCGCCACTAGACGACAATGCCGCAGCACTAAGACTAGAGATGTTGCTACTATTGATGTTGTGGTTGCTACCGAGATGCGCAGACGTTGAATTAAACTGATGCAAATATCCGCTGGCACCACTGCTGCTACCACTGCCCGAATATCGCTGCTGCTGCTGAAAGAAGAGGACACCAAATTTGGGCAGTGGCATCCACATAACATCACGCACGCGTCCCCGGGCCCGCTCCCTTGGCGGTGGCAAACGTCGCGGCTCTGTTGGCAGAATTTCCGGCCGTTCATCGCACAGCGGCGTGCCTGGTCGTGAGCCATCGGCACTCTCGCCACCGCTGGCCTCGTGTGAATGATGGGAATGTAGCTGATGACCGCGTCCACGCGACGCATGATGATGATAATCATCGTTGGGCGTGGGTGCTGCCAGCGACAACAATCCACCACTACTTGTAACGTTGGCAGAAACACTGGAGGAGGATTGCTGTTGCAGCGACGACTGCGGCTGATTGAGCTGCAACGTTGAACTACTCGTGCTCGCAACACGTCTTCGCTTTGCCGCCAGGGATGCATTTACCATATGCTGCTGTTCCATGCTACTCGCGCCGACCAGGCCATGACGAAATGCCGACGAATTGGAGAGCGCTGAGAGGGCGCCCACATCAATCGATGGCCGGCGACAGTTGATCATCATGCCGTGGTGTAGTTGCGTTGGCGGTGGCGGCGGTGGTGCAACCGCTGAAAATTTTCCCGCCTCAGAGACGCGTCGTATTTCGCTTTTGCGATTCAACGGATCGTGTATGACATCACAGTTGGACAGCGGACTGGGCTTGTTACTACTATGACCAGAGGACGACAAGTCGCTGTTCTGATCCAGCAGCTGCGATTGCGATTGCTAAGAACGGCAAAAAAAAAAAACAAAGATACAGATTTTGTTATGAATATATGTGTGAAATGTTGTATTGTGTGGAATCAAAGACTTACCGCACTGGCATTGGAATGATGAGGATGATGATGGTAATCCATTTTGATGCGCTTGCGCGGACTGACCAGGCCCTCATCACCGCTGGACGGGCATTCTTCGAGTTGTTCTGGCAATGGGAAACGTTGATTGTGCACAAGATGGCGCAAATCTACATTTGTCTTACCACATAATCGTCGGCGATTATTACCGCTGCCACTGCTGTTGTTCATCTCGAGCGGTTCACTTGGAGTCCCGCTGCTATTGACGGCTGGACCAAGGCGAGCAATTACCGGCGAATCGCAGCGTATAACTTCCGCATCCTCATCTGCCGTCTGACTATCCTCAGTGTGGCGTAAGTCGGTGGTGTGCCGAGAATTTCGCACCATACGTAAGCGCGCCTGTGCTATTGCAGCCGGCGACATTGGCATTGAACTCTGACTGCCCATTGAAGAGGGCAACGTTGTCGGTGTTGCTCCACCGCTGCCACTGTTGCTAGGCGCTGGCATTGCATTGCTTGCCGAAATGCTGCTGCTGTTGGGGTTGGTGGTGCTTGTGTTGCTGTTGCCACCAACGCCTGTAGCTGTAGAGCTACCACCTCCTCCAGGTGTGTTGCCGCCTCCCGGCGAGCTGATTTCGCTCGAGCTGGGTCGACTGAAGGAGGAGGCACGCGATCGCGATTGCGTTGACTCGTAGCGGTTAAAGCGCGAAGAAGCGGAACCTAACAGAAATAAAAGCAGAATATGAGAGCCTGTTTAGTCAATCCTTTATAATCTTCACTTACCCGCACTTGGTTGCTGTTGTTGCTGAGGCGGTTGTTGTTGTTGCTGTTGTGGTGGCTGCTGCTGTGGTGTTTGTTGCTGCGACTGCAATGGTTGTTGTTGCTGTTGCTTCTCCTGCTTTTCGTAGAAGGCATCCTGACATTCGCGTGATGCAAAGTCCACCTGCAGCTTACGTCCACGCATGATTGTGCCACGCATATCCTTAACAGCAGCTTGTGCATTCTGCACCTGATCGTACAGCACGAGTGCTAACTGTCGCGTCCGATCAATGCTGACCTTAGTAACGGTGCCAAAACGCGTAAATTGTGACTGGAGAAACGACTCTGAGACCTTCTCGCCGCAGCCATCGATCCAAACACAATTCGTTGGCATGGATTTGCCAAAGCCGAGCTTAATGCGATTGCTGCCCAAGTGTTCGCCATCCATTTTACGCATGGCCTTTACCACAGACACAATATCCGAATACTGACAAAAGGCATAGGCATTCAAGCCCTGCTTCTTGATGTCGATCTCAATGATCTCGCCGAAACTTTCGAAGTGCACACGCAACTCACTGGCCGTAATATCTTTCTCCAGATTGCCAATAAATAGTGTACGTGTCGATTTCGGATGATATTCATCGAGTTCGGCTTCGTAGGGCCGAAATTCATTATCCTCAACATCATAACCCTGATAGGGTTCTACCTCAATTTTACAGCCAAAGAAATGTTTATCGTGTGAGACCTCAAGCGCCTTTTCAACATCGTCCGGTTTTTTAAAGCAAACGAGCGCGTATCGCTCCGAATTTTGTCCGACGACCTTTACCCACGTGACCTTGCCGTGCTTTTTGTACTCATGAAAGAGACCATCCTTAAGGGATGTGTCCGAGGAACGTGCGGGCAGGTTGCGTACGCGTATCGCAAGCGGACGATTATCTTCGGAATGCACCACCGGATTGGCGGCCAAACATGAGCTGCTGCTGCTACTTGAACTGCTGCTGCTGCTGCTCGATGAACCACAACCACCACCTGCATTGCCACTGGGATTTGAAGAAGTGCCTGAGAAGTAAAAATCATATTGAAAATAAGTTGATTTCAAACAAAGAATATTGTGTACTTACTGTTTGCTGTGACGCGTGAGCTGCGCGATGTGGCACTACTAACACCACCACCACCGACACCACCAGCATCAGCACAATTGCCCGCTATGGGGCTGGACGCGTGCGAATGCGACGATGAATGCGATGATGAGCTATGCGAACTGCTATAACTGCTCGGTGATCGCGAATGCGAGCGACTCGACGATGTTGTGCTGCGTCCATGTAAATGATGACGCGGCGCACGACCGCTGCTGCTGTTATCCACTGCGGCAGCCAAAGCAGCGGCCACATTTAAAATGTCGCTGCTGCCACCAGTTGTTGCTGCTGCTGCAGGTGTTGCAATTGGCATCGTTGGAGTGGCCGTGTTTATTGTATTATTTAAACTATTACTACTAAAACTATTGTTTGTGATTGTACTTGTCGTCGTCGTCGTTGAGCCGCCGCCGGACGGCGACTCTGAACCGCAGCGTGACGTTGTCAATGCCGTTTTGAGCAGCTTATTTAATTTGCTGACACCGGCGCCATTTCTGTTACTACTACTACTGTTGCAGCTACTGCTGTTGTTGTTGTTATTGTTGTGGTGTTGCAGGTGTTGTGGCTTACGCGTCGCCGCCTCATCCGCCGCGCTGCCAGCATACGCAACGCTGCGGTGCATGGCGGTTGTCGTTGTGGACGACGACGACGCCGCTGCTGCTGCCGCTGATGCTGCTGCAGCCGCTGCTGCTTGCGCTGCTATCGTGTGCGTGTGGGCGGGTGATGAGTACGAGGCGGATGTGTTGTTGCTGTTGCTGCTGCTGTTGTTGTTGCTGTTGTAGTGATGATGATGTTGCTGCTGATGATGTGGATGTGAATGTGTGTGCGGATGCGGATGATGATTGATCGGTGAGCTCATTATGCTTCCAGCTGCTGAGACGCCGGCATTGCCACTGCCACCAGGACTTTTTAGATGCGCTGTCGTCGCAGCAGCAGCTTCGTACCATGACTGCGATACGCGTGTGTTTTGGTTAATGATGTTATTGTTGTTGCTGCGATCACCCAACGCTTGTGGCGGTAGCGGCGTCGCTGCTGCTGTTGTTGCTGCACCACCACCAACTCCTGCACCGGCTCCACCACCTCCACTCCCTGCACCCGCACCACCCACGCCTGCTGCAGCTGATGCTGCTCCTGTTGTTGCTGCTGCTGTCGTCGTTGTTGCTGTTGTTGCTGTCGTCGTCGTGTTGCTGCTGCTTGTAGCTGACGCACCAACTGCTGCTGCGACTGCGGCTGCTGTTGAACCATTCCTATACAATCGATCTCGAGCGCGCGATCTATCGCTGCTGCTTATATTGTTGTTGTTGTTGCTGCTGTTGTTGCTAATGCTGCTGTTGTTGTTCGTAGTATTGATGTTGCTGCCAACTGTTGTGGCGACTACTGCTGCTGTGTTGCTGGCGTGATAAATGAGGCGGCTGCGATCGTAGTAGTTCCTTTCGAAGCTGTTTGTCGGTGGTTCTTCTGTAGACCTGCAATAACATGCAATATACAAATAAATAAGTAAAACAGTTGACAACTTGTATTATTATTATTTTATATATACAGTAATCGCTTTAATATTTAATTATTTATCTAAAAGTTTTTGCACATTTTACTTTGCATTCGATATCATTTTCTAGCGATCACTGTACTTTGATATATGTTTGTATGCATATGCAAGCCACCCCCGCCCACCCACCTCCGCATAATAGTTTTTACACAAAAAATCTTGTCAGTTTGCTGGCACAGCTGGTGGAGAAGGAGGTGGAGTTAAAGAATTTGGGTATCCGGTTGAGGATCGACTTGTGCTTAGCGCCGAAGGGGCGCCGTTTTGTTTCCTTACATGAGACGTTGAAACAATTTCTGTTGCTTGCTGCAACATGGAATTATTTCACTTTATTACAAACACACAATCGCGAGAGGAAAGAAAAATTTCACCGGCAAACCCAAAAAAAAACTCGCGAAACGGCGCCAAATTAAACGTCTGTCGACGTCTTCGTCAACTGTTTACGCGGCAGAACTTTGCGAGTGTTTAAAGTTTTTTTCTTCTTTTTTTTGCGAACACACACACACGTATTTACAAAGCACGCAAATACACACACTTAAACAAGAGCCGGCTTGGAAAACAACCGGTTTTCTTTTAATGTTTACACACACACATACACACACTTCTTTTGCTTGCAAATTATTAGTGTTTGTATTTTGCGGCACAAAACTATTTTTTTATATCTCTTCTTAGCTTGTATTTTCTACAGTTTCGTTGCCGATCGTTTTGCCGCTTCTTACTAATTGCTCTTCTGCTTTCATGCCGCTATTCGCGTAACCAAACACGAGCAGCGGTCTCGATTTAGTGTTGCCGGATCGCGCTAAACGAGCGATCGCAGCGCTGCCAAGCTGTGTGCATCTGTAAAATGTTAATTAACAGCGCACAACGTTCAACAGCGCTTTTTGAGCAACTAACTATATTTCAGTTTTAATTATTTGCACAGAAATAAAGTATTTATTTAAATGGTGATTTTTTTGGCGCATTGTACCGCCGTTTACCAATAAATCTAAACAACTAACTACGAGGCGCTCTATGTGCATCTTTTGCTGTAAGTAACAGTGCAAGCAACTGTTTATGCTCTTCACGCTGTTATTATTGGGGATGACACAAAACGTTTGATTGTTCACATGGACAAAAACAATATATATATATATTTAACGACGCATTTCCCAGGTAGATAAAAATGGTATGAGGTCGCTCTACCTGAGTGAAAAATCAACCCTGCAATAAATTAACACGCGACGCAAAAAGGCACAGCGGCACCCAATGACAGGCCTATTTTCTTTTTCACACAAGGGAAAACAGGCGCGACCTTAGCTAAAGTTATCCATTGTTTCCCTTATGAAAACGGAGAAAACGTTTCCTAACTACGCCAAAAAGAAACGAGCTGTGGCAAAGGGCACGTTATTAGAAACAAAAATAACACAAATATACGTTTATGTAAATTTGTAAGTACTTACATACATATACATGTATTTATGTGTATGTCTTTACGATTAAGGGCTCGCTTTTATGGCTCTAACGATCGATTCGCAATGATAGCGTTAAATAACAGACGACTACTTTATGACGCCGTTGCCTAATCTGCTGCAAGGTCAGACCAACTAACTGTTTGGAAGATACGATCGCTGTGAACAGTTTATAAATACATACACAAATATGTATGTAATGCATGTCCTTATGCATTACAAACAGTTTTTATAATGTGGCAACCCCTCGACTCACATACATAGTTGACAGAAAAAAAGACAAGCAAAAAGAAAAAAAGTATTTTTGCATATGAGAATATAAATTTTACATAAAATTATGTTTGTTAAAGCATTGAGGGGACTTTGCAACTATTTTAGCAATTCTATTTGAATAGGAATAGGCAAGAGAACATAAATACAACAATTTTTGTATTCAAGCCTTATAATTCCAGTTAATTTCTCATTTTCTAACGATTACTGTACACATACAAACATACGTTGATCCCAACAAAGTTAGTTTTGATGAATTGAAGCCCGCCCATACTTTGTCATTCGTTTCTAAAGATTTTTAAAGCCGCATTAAGCGCTTAAAGCGTCAGGGCACAGAATATACACACATACACACATAAATATAACACATACATACATATTTACAATACATAATGCCATAGCACTTAAAATATGGCCACGTAGCACATTCACATTCTGTTACATAGCTTGGTATATAAGGTAGCTGCAGTTTCCAGAAATTGTTGGAAATAATGTTGCTGCTGCTGCTAATGTTGTTGTTTTTGCTGCTGCTGCTGCAGTGGGAGTTTCAGGCGTATGACTCAGGCCAGCACCATATATATAACATAAAAAAACATATGTACATATATACACACATATATGTACGAGAGGATATATACGTATGGCTCATAAGCAATTGCATTCAAAGAGCGGCAGCGGCTGCTGCTGCTACTGCTGCTGCTCTTGATGTTTGTTGTTGCCTTTGCCCGGCATGCGCAGTGAGGCAGGCGAAAAATCAATTCAGCTAAAAGTGCGCCCGGTTAGGGAAGTGCAGGGCAACAAGGGCCACACGAATATCCAAAGCCAACAACAATGGCAACATTTGTTGCGCCAACATCGAGCAGCCAGCAGAAACGGAGCAAAGTAATGCCCAGCAGGTCGGTCGGGAGTATGAAAGTTGGAATGCATAATGGGGAAAAAAATGATGTAAAAACATATGAAATATGCTGTTGTTTTAATAACTAGGCACATAAGCAGCATTTTGTTCTACAAAGTTAAAAGCTCTTTAAAACACTTCAGTAAATACTTTAATGCATTCGTACAGACATTTCAGATTTTAGAGATTTCAGATTAAAGTCTCAGCTCTGAATACTTTTTCAATTTGAAGATCTTTCCGCTCTTGCACAACCTATTCGTACCACTGTGCAGAACGGGACTTACTGTCAGTCAGGCGTGGGTGGAGGGATTGGGAAGGGTTTGGGTTTTGATAATGGCCCGAGCTGTAAATTGCATTACTGCGACTCTCAGTATGTGAATGGTGTTTCTTTGTCTATGTGGTGTGTGTGTGTACGTGTGTGCTTTTGTGTTTGGGGTCTTATATAATATATATATAAAAGAGAGACGACATCATCACCCCCAAAAGTTTGCGCCTGGGCCTGGGCTAAAAGTTTTTGCACAGCCAGCGAACGTCCTTGTTTGAGGTTATTTCTGTGTACTCCTTGAATATATATATATATATATACATATAAATGGCTGGCAAGTACACACACATAAGTATATAAATGTGTGTGCGTATGTGTGTTTGTTGTTGTTGTTGTTGTGCACAACTTTTTGCAAGTTGAAATTCCTGAAATCCCTTTTAGCCTTTCATTCAATCATTGTTGCTTCTGCTTCTGCTGCTGCTGGTGCTGGTGGGGGCGGGGGCGGCAACGTCCCCAAATGGATAACCCAAAATGCGGGAGCTTTATACTTGTGCTGCAAGTCAAAGCAATTTGAGGACTCTGCCACAGACCGTTGGGCGTGAAATTTATCAACATCACAGAGCTTGAACAGCAGCAGCCGCTTCTCTGGCAAGTTGAAGGACACGAGAATGACAGGTCGCAGCAGCAGCAGCAGCAGCACAGAGTATAAAACCCGATAAGGAACGCAACATAAACACAGAGAAATATGGTAGGATAATGATTAAGCAGCATACCAAGCAAGGGATCAAGTCGATTCGCATGCTAATCTTCACTCTGTATACAACATGAAAGGATCAACTTTGAGCATCAGAACTTAGAAGAAAGTAGGCAGAAAAAAGTATAAATTGTTGAAACTAAAAAGATATCTCGAAGGCGAAAAAGTTTATATACATGTTACAAAATAGATTTCTTATCGATGAAAAATAATGTTTGAGTATAGCAAAAATCAAGTTTACCCCTAGAGAAAGATATCTCGATAGGGAACAAGATTTTAGATAAATAAAAAATTGATTTTTAATCGATGAAATTAGAAAAATCTGGCAAAATAGAGTTTGAGTATAGCAAGAAACAATGACAAGAACAATACTCTACTTAGTCTTTAAGATTCTTGTCTGAGTCAAAGCTTTTCGCATTCAAAATTTTAACCAATTTTCCTAATCAATGAGATTTGAAACATATTAAAACCTCAAAAATGTTCAACTGCTCAACATTTTTTTTCAGCTTTCCACAACTTCTTACAAAAATACTTCTAGTTTATCATTAGCTTTCAAAAAAGTTGGAAAAAAAAGAAAATGTTGAAGCTGCCAAAAACTTAATTGTACAGGAAATCAAATTAATCTTATTTAAAATGCCACAAAAAAAAACGACATTAAACAGAAAACTTTATCAAAGCAAGAAAAAGCCCGAAGGAACTGACAAATTTAAGTTTACAGCAGGCAGCAAACGCAATGATTAATGCGAAAAAATATATTTCAAGAGGATATCCTTTCTGCAGAGCCAGAAAAACACAAACAAACACACACACACACACACACAGACACAGAGAGAAAGAAAAATATATATATGTGAGTTGAATTTAAAATGGAATTTGTATGAAAACTCGACGACGACTTTACATAATTCTATGCGCATTTAAAGTAATTCTTAACGCTGCTGTCTGCTGCGCAGCTTTTGAGCCTGACACGAGGCAGGCTTTAACACAACAACAACACAAAAAAGAAAAGTAAATAATTACATAAACCAAAAAGTGGGTGGGAATGCCATGCAACACGAGCCCTGGGCGCCATGCAAATAATGCAGCAGCGTAGATGCTCTCTCTCTCGCTCTCTATCTCGCTCTCTTTCTCTCTGTGTGTGTGTGTGTGTTGTTCTGGTTAAGTTAAGCGGGGCGACCTCAATTAAAGTGCTGCGGCTGCAGTCAAGAGATTTGCTTGAACAAAAGGGGGATGCAAAGGCAAAGGGGGCGGGTTGTTGGGCTGATTACTGAGCAAAGTCAGAGGGCAAAGTTGAATAAAAGTTGAAGCCACGACGAATATAAATAAATATATATATATATATATATATATTTACACAAACATACATACAAATAATAAAAAAATGACGCAGCGCTTGCTGCCTGACAAGTGACGCAACCGGAAGCAGATGGAGGAGCAAACAAGGAGCAAGCAGGGTGTGTGTGCGTCCAGGGGCGTAAATCCTGTCAGCCTAAGCCTGGGCCCGGCTTCCTATTGAATGAAATGCGGCTACAGGAAACTTCTATTGCTATTGTTGTTGTTGTTGTTGTTGATGGTTTCAAGGCGCATGCGCGCTCCATAAAATGTTTCGCAATACATAAGGCAAATATATATCTATATATATATATATAGTACATAACGTAGGCAGTTTGTGAGCCACCCACAGCCGCAGGGCAAGCAAACAACAACAGAAGCAGCAGCAGCAGCAGCAGCATAAATTGCAGCAGGCCAAAGAGAGAGGCAGATAGTTAGAGAGTTAGAAAGAGAGAGAACAAAAATAGACAAGCAAAATAAGTGAAAAATTTTTGGCGACAACTTCCCCATGCGCCCCGCATTTTCTGTGTGTGCTGCTGCAGGAAAATGAGGTCGTGGAAATGGAAAATGAAAGCAGTTCGAGAGACAACGACGACGCCAACTCTCGAATCCTCCCCCGCCCCCTCCCCCCGTTTACGTATCCCCCGCCGATTGTGCCGGCTAAAATGAGGTCCACGTAGAGTCCTCTAAGCTGCAGCATGTGCAAAATCTAATGAAGCTGGATGATGCACAACAACAGCAACAGCAACAGACAATTATTATTGTTATTGTTGTTGCATATACATTTTATGTATTATATAGCAAGCAGCTTGGGAGTGGCTTTAAAATACAGATACACAGCAGCAGGACGGACAAACAACAACAACATGTGTTGTGGACAATAGCAAACATTTTCATTGCCTACTTTTCAGCGTTATTATGTTTGTATATTTATGTGACTGAGTGTGTGTGTGTGTGTGTGTAATAAAATATTAACTGCAGAACAAAAAGAAAAACACACAGGCATAAAAGGCCACTCCCAATGCGGAGGGATATGTACATAAATATATATATACATATATGAACATAAGTACATACATAAATATATGCAGAGACAATATGTAGTTGAAATATTTTGTTAATGTTGAAATTGGGTTGAAAGTTTTAATAGCAAATCAAATGATGCTGAATATTTAAAGGATTTTAAAGGGAGTTTTTCAATGTTTTTATCACATTCATGAAATTTGAACCTAGGAGAAACTTGGCAAACAGTTTAATATTTTTCAAGACTTATCTATCTTTCAGAACATATAAGGAACAATTGAGAGTTTTAAGGCAAGTAACAACAAATTTTATACAATCTTATCAATGTTTTCTCCTAAAAGTAAAGAAAGATTTAGTTCCTAAACTTTTTAGAAGATTTCTGTATCCTGTAGGTTTTATAAGTTATATGAAAGGCTTCAAAACATACTCCTAACCTCATAAAATTTCTATCAAAACTCCACCTATAAAACTTTCAACAACGAGTACGATGTTTTCTCCTAAAAGTAAAGAAAGGAGAATCAATTCTTAAACTTTTGAAGAGATTTCTATATGCTTGATAAGCAAAAGGGATAAGGTACAGGAAAAGAGTATTCCTAAACTTTTTAACTTGTTAACAAAATTCAACTTATGAAACTTACAGCGAGTTAATTTTCCACTTTTAAGTTATTCTTGATAAGTTATAGAAAAAGTTTCAAGAAGTATTCCTAAACTTTTTCATTTTCTATTAAAGATATAGATACAAACGAGTTAGTTTTTTCATTTTCCAATAACAGCAGCTGCATTGAATTAAAGAAATGAATAATTGAAAAGAGTAATTTAAAGTTAATTTCGTACTAATCCAACTGGATAATTATAAAGAACATGCACATAAGCAGCTGTCCATATTTCCCAGGACATAAAGGACACATAGCAAAGCAGAAAAAAACCAACTTACGTAAAACTAAAAACTGTTCGAATACGAAAAATAAATTACACATATATAAAATTTCATTCGAATTGCAATTGAAAACAGAACAAAATTGAACTGAAATACATAGGAAGAGTAAAGGGAAGCGAAGGGAAGAGAATGTCCTCAATTCATTTGAGCCATTTAATGTGTTGTTGCATTATTCAGTTAGCAATTTAAGCTCATCATCAGAGTTTTGTCTGCCTGGTTGCGACAAAAACACATTTAAAATGTGAATTCAATTGGGCGCATTTAACAAAATTCGATGCACAAACTGGATTTACTTTTACTGCATGCCCGTAAATCAACTTAAATACTGAATAAAAAAAAAGACGCTTAAATGCAATTACACACACACACACACACATACACTGTGATACACATACAGGTGCATAATCAGCTCTGGCAAAATGTTGACAATTTAATTAGAATTGATTTTCCGTTCGATATTTTCCAGGGAATTGCACAATGATGATTCGTACAGTCTGCAGTACTGCAGAGAGAGAGAAAGGGCCACAAAGGGGGTGGTTGGGGGTAGGGTGAGTGTGTATATATGTGCAACTGTTATGTAATTACAAACACATTCACACACACGTTTGTATCATTTAATTGCTTGACGACAACATTTTACAGTTTTCAGTCCAAGCAGAACCTTTCATCCTGTCCCTCTCTCTATCTCTCTCTCTCTCTCTGTTTCTCTCTCTCTCTCGCTGTCTCTTCAATTTAATAAACTGTATCTGTTATATCCAGCTATCTGTGTTCTTGCCACCCCCCCGCGTGCCGCAGCATCAACCGCAGGGCAATGAAGCATTTCCACATGAAGATTGATTATGGCCTGAAGTTTTTAATGCGTTTTGCCATTTATTTCAATGCATCGAGTTGAGCGGAAAGGAAAGAAAAAGGATACGCGTTGCGGTGCCACGCCCAAGAGAAAGAGATATCAATACATGGACAGCGGGCGAAGAGAAAGAGAGCGAGAGAGAAGTAGAGAGAGAGAGAGAGAGAGAGTGCATAATAACATGATATATGCATTGCATTTTATGAGCATAGAAGATATTAACATTGTAGATGGTTTGGGGCATCATCATCATCATCATTATCATTATCATCATCGATATATGGTACAGTGAACACTTTGATTACACGCTGCTGCAGCTGCTGCTGCTGCTGTTGCTGCATCGTTAGAAAGGACCAAAGAGGATATTAAATTGAATAGCATACAATTTCATTATATGTCTGTACTTATGTATATGTATAGATATATATATATATATATACATATGAGTATTTTGTGGCTTGGAATAAGTATTATGGTTTGGCATTGATGGCTCTCGCACTTCTCATTTGGTTCGCAAGTACTGCAATGAATAATGAAATATCTTTTGTACTAATGGAAAGTTCTTAAGGTTTTCTTTTCTTTTCTTTTCTTTTTGTGGAGTCAATGACTGAAACTTCCTTGCAACTTATGTGTCGAAAACTTTCAGTAAATGGTTAGAAAATATAACAACATTTCATATAGTTGATTTGAGTTTGATGACTGTGGAAATGAAATGCCTTAGGTTCAACTTTCTATTACAATATATGGTATTATATTTTGCTAAAAGGCACAGAGATTAATACCACGTATATATATTTTTATTGAGTTAGAAACTGAAGAACTATTAATAAAAGTAAAAAAAAATGGAATTCCTTTTATATTAAGCTTTGTTTTTAAGTTTTTTTTTTTAAAACTGATATAGTAAAATAATTTTAAGGTATGTTATTTATTTAACATAAGGATAGATACTTTTTTGTGTTTTGTTAAAGTTTTCTACACGTTCGGAATGTTCAACGTAACTTTCGGAGGTTCTACTTAAAAATACTTTCTTTCATAACTTCTTTTAATAGTCAAATTATAATTGAACATTTTTAAAACATTTTTTAAACCTTGTACATTATTCCCAGTTTTGTTTGATGTTCTTTATCATGTTCCTAAGATTTGCTGCAAATGATTTATGTATAAATCATGACACCAAAAAAAAGATGGAAATATCTTTTCTGAAACTTTCTCAATATATATATATATATGTGTGTTTAGTTTTTGAGAATGAGTTTCAGAAAAGATATATATATATATATATATGCGCTTCAAATTGCATAAATTCCCAAAAATAATTGGAATAAAGATTGAAGGACTGAAAGTACAATGTAGAAGGATTGGTTTGGGTTCGGTTCGTATATATACATATATATATATATATATATATATATAAAAACAGTAAAATGTGGCAGAAACCACAACATTGCGGGTAAGCACTCAGCATCCTTACGGAAGCCGAAGAAAAACTTAACACACATGCCCTGAGGCAAACGAAGGGAGCTGCCAAAAACAAAAGAAAAAACAAAAACCAAAGAAACATGAAGTACAAATTTTTGGACGTGTGTATTTTTAGGGGCAACACACACACACACACACACACACACGAACGAACGAACGAACACATGCAACGTATATTTATGGTCATTACTCAATGCCCCAGCAGTCATAAAAGTTTAAAATGCATTTTTACGACACCAGCAGCAGCAACATGGGGCAAGTGCTTCCTAGCAGCAACAGCAGCCACAAACTAAATGAAAATTGTCCCCAACACACACACACACACACACACAAAGTTTATCCCCAACCCAAAATGCACGCCCATTTGCATTTTGGGCATATGTACATCAAGTTTTTAATGGGCGTGGCACTTGTCGAAACATTTCTTTCATGTTCAATTTCTTGCAGTTAATTGAATGCGACACGAAATTCTCTTCTTTTGTTTGTTTTAATTGTTATTATTTCATAAAACAACTTTTACAATCAAATGAAATATACTTTTCATACATAACAATCTGTTGGGCGCATATATATATATATATTTATACATATCTAAACTAGCACAACACAGAACAAAAAGAGAGAGAGAAAAAAACACAGCTGTCCATTCACATGTCCATTAGTTGGGCATCATTTAAATTGACATTTTCGCTCGCTTTGCAGAATTTTATTTTTTTTCTGTTTTTTTATGCAAATCTATAAAATCCCATCGTTGCATTTGGACTGTAAAATTCAATTTTCAATGCACTGGACACAAAAATAGAGAGAAGAAAAGTGGGATAGGATTTATCTTAATATTTTTTTCTTACGAAGAACCAATTAAATATAATATACTAGACTTTTCCTTAGTAAAAAAGGTTTTTATATATTTCGAAAATACTTTTTTCTAACAAAAAAAACCTTTTTTTATGCAAGCTAGAATCTGCAGCTTTTAAACAACAACACACATTCGATTTCTTGCTGTGTAGTCTTGACATTTTGCAGTTGAATGCAATTTTCACAAATGCTGCCACATTAGTTTTTCTTTTGCTGCTGCTTTTGTTGTTGTTTGTGTTACATGTACCGTTAACGCTTGTTGTTGTTGTTGTTTTTTTGTGTCATTGTTGTCTTAATTAGGTTCAGGCCTGGCCAATATTGCATAAAAAGCAACACCAACATCTCTCCTGCCCTCTTCTCTGCCCACCTTCTCTCCTTGCGAAATGTTTGCGCATATTTCTTAAGCAACAACAACAACAACAGCAACAGCAACATTGCTTAGTTAAGACCTCAACCCACAGTTATTGTTATTGTTGTTGTTGTTGTTACCTCCAGACACGATGGATGTGGTTTCCACCCAACGTCAAGCAACAACTTACGCCCCCGCCCGTTTGTCTGCCAACCAACACAAAACATAACACAATTGTTGATTTGTTAATGTTGTTGTTGTTGCTGTTGGTTGGTTGGTTGGTTGGTTGGTTGGTTGTTGTTGTCTTTAGGCGCATAAATATTTTTGTTGCACTATTCGCGCTCGCGCTTGTCAATTATTCACAAAATATTTGTGCACATTCGCAACAGTCAGTCAGTTAGTCAGTTAGTCATTCACTTCGTTTACTCATTCATTCATTCAGTTGGTAAGTTAGTTTCGTTAGTTTCGTTTCGTTCAGTGTGTTTGTTTCCTCATATGCACAAAAGTCAATAGACACTTTAAGTAATGTGTGTGTGTGTGTGTGGTTGAGGGTGTGTGTGTGTGTGTGTACTTACGGAGTGTAGGAGGGATGGTTGATTGGTTAGTGGTGCTTGGTCAGTTTGTAAATTTGCATACGCATTTACTTTGCTGCTGCTGCTGTTGTTGCATTGCGTAAAGTGCCACGCTGCACTTTAGTTCGAAGGTAGAAGCTAACCGTTAATGGTGCTAAAGCATAGTTGACAGGTCCAAGAGAGAGAGAGAGAGGGGGGGTATGAAGCAAAGGAAAAGTTGCAGTTACGGTAAACATCGTGTGTCGTGTATAAAACGAAAGGTTCGTGCTCAAAAAAATCACAGATGAAACTTGAAAGTTGCTCAAGATAACTCTTAATGAATAATGAATACTTAATTTATGAAGTTTTAGGATAAGTTGAAGTGGAACTAATCAGAAACTACAAGAATCTTAACCCAAAATGTAACTTACTTCAACTAAAAGTTCATTTTAATGTTGAAATCTTGGTAAAATCTTGTTAAAACATCAGCAATATTTGCTCTAAGAACCTAAAGTCAAATAAGAAAAGCTGAATCATACTGAAAAGGAACTTTAAGTTAGTTGGGGGCTATTGATTGCCAATGTAAAACACTTTTTAAGTCATTTGAATATCTTTTCCAATCTTAAACTTAATCAAAAACTTTAGTTCACATATTTAAATCATAGCTATCTTATGTCATAACCTTATCAGGCAACCTGCACTTGATTTTCCTCTATTTATGTGTCTTGGCCATCTTCAAACAGAAGACACCTGCCAGATAGTTAGTCAATCTGTCAAATCAGTCAGTCAAACATTTGAGTAGCATCCACAACAGAAACGTTTTTGAACCAAGTACACAACTGACAAAAAAGCGAAAACGACGAAACGAAACAAAACAAAACCTTGACAGCTGCCCGTCAGTCAAAGATACGAATTCGAATTCGATTTCGAATGTTGGCTGTGGGCGCTGCTCAGAGGTTAAAGAGAATTGAACGTTAAATTCAATTGGATTTGGTTTCGATGCAGCAAAGAAGCCCACACAAAACAAGTTTCGTTTCGATCTTCAAGGCAACATAATAAATATAATACAACTACAGCAGCAATTTATGAACAACACATTTGTTAACGTAACCAATTTGATTATGTTTTTGTGATATGTTGTTATGATGTTGGGCTACTGTTGTGCCTATTGTTGAGTAAATAGATATTATATGTTTGAAGTTTTTCAAAATACATTTTTGACATTGAGCTCAACGGAAATATTATTGTTAATATTATAAATGTTTTTGATTGTGTTTGATTGTGTAAGAGAATAAACTCATTACAAGGTAATAACTCAGTTTTGCTTGAAGATTTGTTTCCTTAATTCGTTTCTTTTATCGTTAGCAATATCTTTTTGAAAGAGTTTAATGAAAGTTAGATCTGTTTTTTTCTGAGACCTAAATCAAAGTCTGAAAGGTTTATTTGTGATAAAAATTTTATGAAATGGTTTCACTTTCTTAACTAGGTTTCTTTAATTAAATATCTTAATTCATTTTGTCGATTAAATTTCTTTGATTACGTTCAGAAATTCATGAAGTAATCTTGATTTCATATGCTAATCTATCTCAGTTTAAGCAACTTGACAATTTTACTACTTATTTGGTTGTCTTTCTTTATTTAAGTAGCTTAAGTTAGTTAATTACTTCACACCATCCATCAAAACCTACACACACACACACACACACAGTCGACGATAGCTAAGATTTCATTTGTCTAAAGAACTGCAGAGTTGCAGTCTGCAAAAGATGAAGAAACTTTTCAACTACAAAAGAGACTAATGAGCAAATGAGCAGAGAGCAGAGAGCAGATGTGACAGAAACAAATGAAAATGAAAGAGAAAGAGTCTAATTAATGCGACAATGTTAATCATGTGGCACGAAAACACAAGCTAAATGAACAATGAATAGAGTTACGAGTTATATGTATAAAGTAAAATGTTCGACTTTGACTGAATGAATAAACATTGCGAGAATGTCACTTTCTGATGATTTTGCCCAATCAATTGAGTAGGGCGGGTATGCGCTTATAAACTGGGCGTGGTACTAGGATAACCTAAAGGGAGTTTTGCTTCGTTAGCTGTCAATTGGACAGGACCAAAAGGAACTGTACGAAAATCAGCAAAAACCAAATGCCACGCAAATTGGCTTCGTTGTAGTAGCACACAGGACTGAGGAGACGGGAGAGGATATGCGCACTGATTGGGCCTGGAATGGAACGGAATGGAAAATGCCACCAGGGAAATGCAATGGCTTAAATTGCTCAGGTGTTGCCAACACACACACACACACACACACATAAAACGCAAACCTACACACATTCTGTCCAATGGGGCGTATGATTAATGCGGCCGCCAGCAAAATGTTCGACAGCATTTCTGGCTAAGCTTTAAAGCTGCCACAAACACATAAAGCATAAAGCTTAGTGCATAAAAATTGTTGAATTCTTTTAATACCATTTTAATTGAAATTTTAAGCGCACAGCTTAACTAACAATGCAGTCAAGTGGAATATGGTCAAAAGTTTTCTATCTTTTTTGGTTCTTTTGTGGTCAAATTTAAATGTTAAAACTGTATTACTAATTAGGAAGTTAGGCCTTGGCTTATTATGTTAAGTGACCTTAATTTTTCTGTATAGAAAATAAATGTTTAAATATGTTGCAGAAAAGGATCTATATATCATTTTAGAAAGATTTTTTGTTATAAAATTGTATAGAAAAGGTTCTATATATGATTATAATACACATTTTGAACATATTTTCTCTTTGAAAGTTCCAAAACATGAAAGAAATTTAGGAAAATTTTAAAGGAAAGGTTCTAAATATCATTTTAGATAGATTCTTCGCTGTAAATGTTTCGAAAAATAGCAACATGTAGGATAAAGATTTTAGATATGATTATAACAAGTATTTTAACATAATATGCTAGATATATGAACTTTGTTAGTTGGCAAGTTTGTGGTTTCCGAGGTTTTGTTATGACTAAGGGAAGCTAGATCTACCTTATCTTAGGTTCAGATTCTCTTCTCTGAATATCTATTCGAATACTTAAACACAATCAAGCCTACGTTTATGACATCAAACAACGTCTAGGCCTTACGCCTAACCTTATCTACTTGCAACCTTTTTGTAGGTTTTCTCTATCCATAAATTATATCACACAATCGTAATTCTATACTTATACTTTTATACATATTAGCAACATTCTCGCATTCCTTGCCTTGCCTTGAGGTTTTCTTCAAGTCTCAACGTTTTAAATTTCCTCGTTGTGTTTTTTTTTTTTTCATTACCTTCTTCCCAGTCTCTGGTTACCTTTCCACCCACCTTAACTTAGATGAGTACAATTACTTAATGGAATGGAAAAAAGATATAGAAATGGAAACATTTGGTTTTTTGTTCTCAACTTACATCACAAAAGTTCAATTCGAATTTCAATTCTGCCGCAGTTTCGTTTCGGTTGTGTTTTTTTTTATTTTTATATATTTTATCTTTTCCTGTTATCTCTGCTTTTTGCTAGTTTTTTTTCTTTTTCTTTTTGAGTGTGTTGTTTTTTAACAAACTTTTTAATTATATATCAATATATGTGAATAAATATATCTTTTTGCAATCACTTTTTGTTAAATATATGTAATTAATATATTTTTGCAATGTTTGCTTAACACTTTTTCTTTTTAATTAGATTTTGTTGTTTTTGTTGTTGTTTAACGTTTTTTTCTTGGGCTTTCTCATTTGAATTCTCTTCTCTTTAACAACTTTTTTGTATGTTTTTTCTTTTTTGGTTGTATTTTTTTTTGTTTTGTTTTGTTATGTTTTGTTTAATACACTGCCATGGATATTGTTGCTGTTGCAGTTGCTGCAATTGTTGCTGGCGTGTCTGTTGTTCCTGCTGCTGCTGCTACTGTTGTTGTTGTTGTTAGCGGCAATTGTTGCTGTTGTAGCTCCAGTTGCAGTTGCAGTTGTTGCTGTTGCTGTTGTAGCTGTAGCTGCTGCTGCTGCTGCTGTTGCTGTTGCTTGTGTCGGCTCTTGTTGCTGTGCATTTTTCTGTATCTTTTTCTTTTTGCACCTAGCACCTGCAAAAGATACACACAAGACTTTTTGTGAGTGAGAGACAGCAAATGCAGCGTGGCAGGGAGAAAGAGAGAGAGAGCGGGACATAGATATATATTTGACCTCTTCTTTGTTGACGGGATTCCAAAAAGCCGTTACAGTTTACAATACAACAAAAGACAGCAATAAAAATAAAGATAGAAAAACAAAAAACAACAAATCGAAGAGAAAGAGAGACAGAGAGAGAGAGAGAGAGAGGGAGAGAAAAAGTCTATTGACCCAGACGGCGAAAAACGGCATTTTCTATGCCCCGAAGGCAAACAATATTCAAAAGATATCAGATATACATACACACACACATATATATATATAAAGCAGCAACTTGTATATATACCTTGAAATAAAGCGGTTTCAACTAAAAGTCATTGGTTAATTTATTGTCTTATGCTAATTTAGATCAAACAAAAAAGAGAAGACGAACCGAACTAACAAAAAACAAACAAAAACAACAAAAAAAGAATCGAAAAAGATAATAAATAAAAGCTAAACTTCATATGTGTTTGATCAGCTTTATGACAGGGGCGTTGTCTTCGTCTTGGTTGACTTATTAAGTTTTGTATTTGATTTCCTCATTACTATATAGTAAAAACCAGTTTTCTTTTTTTATGGCTCCGATCGATCGATTTTAGTTTAGTTTAGTTTAGCTTTTTTTTTTGTTTTTAGTGTTTTTCTTCGCGTTGTCGTTAAATCTAAGTGGGTCACAGTTTTTGACACTTATTTTAAGTGATTAACGCTTAACTGGCCATCAACTTATGGTGCGCACTGTGTGTGCACTAACAACAACAACAACAACAATAACAACAACAACAACAACAACAGCTGATCATCGCTGCAAGTGCAATAAAAGTCAATAAATTGAGCTCAATTGAAGGCAATTGAATGCACAGTTAATGCGAGTGCAAGCGAGACAGTTAGTTCAAGCAATGGTTGAGAAAGAGACAGAGATAGATAGATAGAAAGAGAGAGAGAGAGAGAGAGAGAGAGAGAGAGTCGAAGAAATCGCTGCAATGTTGCACAAATAGAAACATTTTAATATCGTTAAGCACACAATTTGCTTTTGCTGTTTGCTTGTCAGCTGTTTGTTATAACATCTGCGATGGGTGGGATTTCAATTAACAGAGAACCGAAGAACAAAGAGAAACTTTTCCGAAAAAAAAACTTCATTTAAGACCAAATCAGATGTTGTGTGTAAAGAATTTTCTTCTAGCTGAAAGTTCTGAAAATTATTCTTCAAAAAGTTTTTATTTAATTCTCAATATGTCAAAAAAAAACTATTTTAATACAAGTTTAGAACTATTTTTAAGAACAAATATTGAAAAGTAACTTTTGCCAAGGTTTTTTGTACCTTGAAATCAAAGCCAAATCTATTTTGAAAAGTTTGTTTTTTTGAAATCGGAGTCAAGCGACATTGAAAAAAATAATTGAATGACGCCAAAAATTGTGTTTGAAATATATATATAAAAATATATATATATATAGCATAATAACAAATTTCATAATGACAAATTGTACAAAACAGAACGAAAATTTTGTTGTTTTTTTTTAAATATATTTTGAAACACAAAAAATATGTCTAGTTGGAAAATAAGTTTTGCTCGTCTAGTTTTGAATACTTTTGCTAAGCTGCCTTAAAAGACGCCTACAAAAATGCGTACACAAAAGAGCATTAAAACGTCGATCAACAACTAAGCTTTATTCTTTCTCGTATTCTCGTTTTCTTCTTATATAATAGGTATTATTAAGTATTCTATATTTCCCGGTATTTTTCTTCGTTTGCTGATTATTCATATTATTTAAGTGTGAATGAGAGCATTATGTATGTTTCTATGCGATGTATATATATATATGTGTATATAGATTTGATTTGCTCATCGCTTTTTGTCTAATTCGAAAAGTCAGCAAAGAGAACTGAACAACAAAAAAAAAATTATTGGCTCTTGGCGCAAAGGTCAACTTGATTAGCGACGTTTGTGAATTAACTAATTTAACGCACTTTAACTTTTGTGACATACTGACTTACACACACACACACACACATTTACATACATATATGTGTTGTTGTGTATATATATGTGATATATATATGGCTGCCTCAATAATCCAGGACTTGAGGCAGGCATAGATGATTTTGACATCAGGATGTTTTTATTCTTTTTACCCACCTGCAAAGAACAAGAAAACGAAATACAAAATTAATATATATATATAGTAAGTATAGAACAAAATCAGCTTTCACATTTGGCATTTATAAAATGTTTAAAAGGTTTAATAAAAGGTTTAATAAGCTTTAATATGAATGAGAATGTACATGAGAAAAAAACACTCACAATCAGCAACGAATCCTCCGACAATCACCCACCCCAGCCCCTACTCGTCTTAACAGTGTGCCCCACCTCAGAAGAAGAAGAAGAAAAATGTCAAACACCACCTTTTGTCTATTTTGCGCAAAGTGCAAAAGTTCATAATGTTAAAAACGTTGCCAAGAAAATGCCAAAAATAAAAAAGACGACAAAAAAAAACAAAAAAACGAAAGAAAAACACTTGAAACTGTAGAACAGACAGAAATAAATTATATTTGCTTGTTTTTATTATGTTTAGGGTAGAAAAGAAGATAAAGACAACAGGAGAAAGAAGAAGCTCATAAATTAACATACAGACACATGCAAATACTCTACAATATTCAGCGTTAAAATGCTAAGATAATAGTAAGTAGATTCAAGAACTTTTGTTATTATTCCATATATAACTAGACGCATACAAGGTTTATTAGTGCAAAGCAACAAAGAAAAGAAGAAGAAAAAACAATAATAATAATAATAATATGAAGAAAAAAAGTATTTAAAATGCGTGTGAGACGCAGCTAAAGCCGGCAACAACTTTAATGATGATGACGCAGATTTTGTATTGCCAAAAAATAATAAAAATAAATTTATACGCGCACACAATCAAAGACGCTCACCCATGTGTGTGTGTGTGTGAGTATTGTCTGTGATTATATAAATAAGACTTGGAAAGGGAAGAAAAAGAGGTGGAGAAGGAGAAGGAGGGGGGGTAAGGGTGAGAAACGCAGTAACGAGTGATATGTGTTTGCCAATGGCCAGACAACAACAACAACAACAACAACGACAACGATGACTTCCACCATGACAATCGCTTGGCATTCACCACATCAATCGCCATACATGCCACTCACTCACTCTTACACTCTGCCTATATTCCTAACTCTTTCTCGCTCTATCTGTGTTGTCAGTTTCTCCACTTTGTTGTAGTTGTTGTTGAGCAGCGCTGTAATCTTTTTTTTTATGCGCTTTTATTTGTTTTCTTTGCGATTCCATTTTCTTGTTGTTTGCCAAAAGTTTATTGATCTCTCTGTCTCTCTGCAACAGCAACAACAACAGCAACAACAATGTTGGCTGGCAAACACACAGACTGCGGAGTGGGGGGATCGGGAAACGTAAGGTAGAATATTTGTCTTGTATATATATATATATACGTTTTTCCCAACAACAACTTTCGCATTTCCCTTGTAGCACAAAATTTACGACCAATCCAAGAAATCCATGTCAAATATATTCCAAGGGCAATGCCAAAAATATGCCGCAACGAAATAACAAATTATACAAATAACAAAAAAGAATTTCACGCAATTTTTGTGTATGTTGGGAGAAGGAGGAGAGGGAGGGTAGAGTGTTAGGGAAGCTGGCAGCCAGTGAAAGATTGCATATGGCCGAAACGAAAAGAAAAGAACACAAATCATAAATAGACAATTTTAAGCACAGTCCCACCCAAAGCAAGCAAGCAACAATAAAATTTATGACAACGTAAACAAAACGCAATGAAAATATCTATATTTTTTATCCAAACAGCTGTTGTTGTCCATTAAGAGAAAAGATATATATTTATATAAAAACAAAACAAAAATAAATAAATAGATAACATTTAAAAATACAAATTGGTTTGGGGAATGGGAATCTAAACGAGACAGGTGGAAGAATAAATAAAAGGCTCGTTAAGAGTTTCGCTGTGTGTGGAAAGTGTTGTAATAATATGACCCAGAAATCAGTAGAGTATGTATCTGAGTATATGAAGAAATACTAATAACTATTATTAATAGCTTTAAAGCGAAATACGACAAAAATATGCAAATGAACAAGTTTGGCTGGAGAAATCTTAAAGAGAAACAATAAGAAACTTCATAAAGTTGTTTGAAAAGTCAGAAAATTATGTTTAAAGTGTTTAAAACTAGAAGATATCTAGTAAGTTTGTTACGTTCTTTATCTTTGGATTTTTTTTTTAAGAAACTTTTATGTTTAAACCAAGATTGTTATGAACTTTAGTTATAATACTGCATTCATAGTTGGAAATGTTTTATTTTTCTCAAAATTCATTACATTACATATAGGGACAAAAGGATGCAAAACTTTCCGAGCCCATTGTTTTGTCAAAACTGAACCGATTTTCAAAAGTAAAGGCGTTTTAGTCATGGCTAGATCTCAATAATAATACTGCATTCATAGTTGAAAATGTTTTATTTTCTCAAAATTCTTATAAAAATTCCTGATCCGAAAGATATTCAACTTTATCATTATCATTATCTTAAACAAGTTCGCACTATATTTACTATACCCACAAAATTTCGCATTTTTAATGGTTAACAAAATACAAAACCATTAAAAGCATTTAAATGCAAACTGTTCGCAGTCGCAGTTAACGTCGCTGTCGCTGTCGACGTCGACGCCATCAGCTGCTGCATTAGTCAGCAAGAAAAAGAGAGCGGTGACGGCCACCGGCCGCCCCAAAAAGAAACTTGCAAGAGACCAAACAAAGTCATTGACACCAAAAACAAAAAAAAACCACAATAAAACCAACAACGAATGAAACAAATGAAGATGAAGTGAGAGCAACAGCAACAACAACAACAACAGCAGCAACAACAACAATAATAAACTTTAGGGGAGATGCAAATGATTTCAAAGGTATGCGCCATCTCGCTTGCACACCCTTGCTTGTTTCAAAGTATCAATTTCCGCATAGGAATTGCAATTAGGTAAAGCGCCACCTGTCGTTGCAGTTAACAACTCTTGCTTGTAGTTGTTCTTGTTCTGATTGCAATGTTCGTGACAAGTTGAAAAAGAGTTGTTGGCTGAAAATCGTTAAATGCGCGCACATTTCGTTTTGTTGAACTTTTTGGCTAGCCACGCCCACACAATTACGTGCGCCCCCGTTCACTTTGCGCACAAATTGCAAGCATATTAAATATTTAAAGCTGTTGTTGTTGTTGTCGCATGCATTGGCATTTGTCAGTTGTTGTTGTTGTTGTCGTTGCTGCTGACTTTTGTTGTTGACAAAATTGCCGCCTTTTAGTTGTTTTTTTTTGGCTTAAAGAAGAAAGCAGCACACACAACAGCAATGGCAACAATAGAAAACTCTGGCTCTATATAATTTGGCACAGCGCAACATAACTTTGATACGCTTTGTTTGTTAGGGTATCCACAATAGAGCGAAGAAGAAATAACAATAAGAGGAGATGCCAATCACTGAAAAAGGAGACAAATGTTAAGTTAACATAACAAATTGATTATCGATCATGCTGAAGTAATCGATGATTTGCATGTCGCAGTTATTAACATTTAACACGCTGTAAATACTCAAAGAGAACTGTGTCGAGAAGAGTTACCAGCAGCAAAAGTTAGAAGAACAAATATTTTCAACAAAGAAATTTCTTATTTAAAACTGGCAATAAACTAACTATTCGAATAGAGTGTACAATATTCCACATTCATGTTGTTCAAGTCAACTGTTGTTCAAGTTAAATAAATTGTTATTTATGTTTGTTTTGGGCTGCTTTTGCTTATGCAATTTGTTTAAGTGTTAGTGTGAGTGTGTGTGTGTGTACGGCAGCATGCAGCGCCATGTCGCGTGCAGCCAAAAGCTAAGCAACAAAAACAACATTTTGCTTGCCTTGTACAACAACAATACAAGTATAAGTGAAATTGGGTTTAGTGTTCAATTTAACACCCACGTTCTAGTTTCAGTTTGTTGGCCCCACCATCAAAACAGCAACCGGCCACAACAACAACAAATAAAAATAATACTAAAAAAAGCGCAATTATTGTTGCTGCTTCGTTGTTGTTCGTTTTTTGGTTGGTTGCTGCAACAACAGTTGCTGTCGCAGCTGCAGAAACAGCAGCAGCAGCAGCAGCAGCAACCATTGCAATCATGTTTAATTATGCATTCCACATTGGATTCGTTCTGTTCTTTACCGTTATTAACAGCAACAACAGCAACAACAACGATAACGCCCCCATCTAAATAAACAAGAACCAGATGACAATGGAAATGTTTTTAATCTCTTTTTTTTTTCTTGATTGTTTTTCATTAATTGTTTGATAAACCAATTTTGGGCATAAAAACGAAACGAAAACAAAATTCCCTTCATTTCCGCCTCAAGTTGGTTTTTTAGAAAAATCATTGAAGCATTTCTTTAAGAGCCGACGTCATTAAAAATTAACATAAATATGTTGCACAGATTGCCTTTATAGATATAGGTAGGGAAGCCAGACGACATGCAGCACAATTAACAACAATTCTCAGCAAGCAGCCAGACAGCCAGTCAGACAGACAGACAGCCAGGTGGGTTGGGCTCACATAACTGGGCCTGCTGCTGGAGATTCCGAAAGAAAAACACTTAAAAAATGAAGAAAATAAAAACTTAAGACTTAAAAGACATCGAGACGTAGCGTTGGCGACTTGGCCCAACCCCAGAAACACTTGAAATGATTTTAGGGTCAGGTCAACGCCTTTTTTATTTGCATATTGTTTTCATTATTATTATTATTAGTATTATTATTATGTTGATTGTTTGACTTATTTATAGATAGAAAAAGTTGATTATTTTAAAACAATATACCATTTAAAAAATAGATTGAAAAAAAAGGTTTGCTACTAAATTTTTTATGACATACAAAAATATTAAATAAAATGTTAAACTGAACAAAAAACCTTCCATACCATTTTTCTTGTATTTTAACAATTTAGTTTCAAAGCTATCGTTTAGTAATTTCATATTTGTATCATTTTTTTGTTGAGATATTGTTGAAAACTCTGCAACAAAACATTTTTCACGATCGAAATATCCATTTTTAAAGCTTTATAATTGTTCTTGATCTGCAGTTTTCTATGTTTTGCTATTGTTGTTGTAATTGAAACTGTTTGGTTGATGTTTGGCTAATTTCGCGCTTCTTTTCCGTTGAGCGCACAATTAGTTCAATGCTCATCTTCTTTTACAGCCGCAGCAGCAGTCATAACAATTTGCACACACACACGCACACACACACGCACATTAATCATATTTATTATGACTGTTATTATTGTTGTTTGTAATTTGTTGATATCTTGGCCATACGAAGTATGGTGATGATAATTGTTATTATTGGACAATTAAAAAAATAATAATATTTTTCTTTTTTGTAGGCGAGTGCAACGCACTCGCAAGTGTGCGTATGTGTTTGTGGCACGTTTGTCTAGCGAGGGATAACGGTGCACAGACAGACAGAGAGATAGAGAGAGAGAGAGCAGGGTGGAGGAGACGACTGCTCCTCAATGGGTGAAAGCGACCGACCAATAAGACACACAAAATAAGTACGAAAAAACAAAACACTCGACTGCAATTAAGTATTAGAGTTGCAATTTCATTTAACTAAATGCTATGATCAACAGTTAAGAGGTGAAGGGGATGGGGGAGTGGGTAGGGTATCCACAAGTGTCTGATTAAGTTGAAAGAAATAGCAAGATGGATGGCTGATTACTTCGAAAGGAGACAAATGTAAAGTTAACATAAATATTGATCATCGATCAACATGCTGATGTAAACGCTGTTATTAACATTTCCTCATAAAGAACTGCCTAGAAGAGTTAGCAGCAGGAAAAGTTAGAGTATACCAAAATAAGTATTAGAGTTGTGCCTACTGCAATTCGATTTAGCGGCAAACAACTAACTGAATACTATGATCAAACAGTCAAGAGGCGAAGGGGAGTTAAACGAGTTCCCCCCCTAAGGGGAAGCCACTGTGATTAACCTAGGTGAATAGGTTACTGTTGCTACTGTTGTTGTTGTTGTTGCTGTTGTGAACAGTTTAAGCAACTTAAAAGTTAGACAGTTTTAAGTATGCCATTGAAATTGGAAGTTAAATGGTGAAATTTTTAAATGAAAACTAACAATGCCATCTTGGATTTGTTATACATATATATATATATATATATATATATTTAAATAAAGTCAGCTTAAGCTGATTGAATGAACTACGAAGATCAAAGTGTTTGAAAAAGGGTTAAAAAGGTTTCCCAAGCCAAGTTTTGATCATCGTTCAACCCGAAAATGTTGAAAATTTGAGGAAATGATTAAAGAAGATTGATTTAAAACTCAATTTATATATATATATCTTTAATACTTCCAGAGTAATAATGTCCAAACTAAGCTGATTAAGAATAAATAATAAAGAAGAGATAACAATTTCAATTCCATATACAAAAAAAAATCCCTAAAATTTTAATTGAAATGTGACAAAGTAAAGCAAAAAAAAACCAAAATATAAAAGACAAAGAACAAAGAATCAATTGAATGTTGAAGGGGAAAAAAAACAAACGAATAAACAATGACAGCAAAATGGCAAAATGTTGCTGGTAGCCAAAGAGATTTATGTGGGAATATTGGCAAAAAACGCTCCACACGGCTGGCACATTGATTGCTATGGCCACCCTTTTTGGCCCAAACACAACAGCAACAATAACAATCAATTGAACAAGTCATAAGTTATACAGTTGTTGTTGTTGCACCTATTCGCATTGAAACCGGTTTAATGCGGTTGTTGTTGTTGAATGATGACAACGTTGTTGCAACAATCACTGTGTGATTGCTGCGTGCTGCAGCAGGTGGCAAGAGCTGGGCAATGGCCGCACTTTTGTTAACCATGAGTAGGAGGAGTGGGAGGAGGAGGAGGAGGCCAACAAAGTTTGATGTGTTGGTTGGTTGGTTGGTTGGTTTGATGAGTTTGCCACCAACAAACCAGTTGGAAATGCAAATTGGTAACAAAGAACAAAAACAATATAGCCATATCATGCATTTTAACTATATATATATATATATATACACCGAAAAAACAAAAGCGAAGAGGAGTAGAAATAATAATGATTGCATTTACTGCAAAATTGTATTATTATTATTTTTGGCAGAGCGGAAATGCGAAATAAAATTGAAAAATGGGGCTGCCCCAACAATCAACAGCAATTAAAATTGATTACCGCAAATAAAACTAAGTTACAAAAATTAAAGTGTTTTTTTTTTTCAGAAGAGAAGGAAAACATTTTTAAAAGGGTCGCTCGATTCGATAAAAACTGACGGTGCATAAATTATGCTGGCAGGAACCAAACAGCAACAGCAGCAACAACAACAGCTCGTGCAACATGCGGCACTCAAGAGAAGAAAACGACTTCAGACTACGACTCTTATAAGTAGGTAGACAGGAACCTTGGGAACACTTTAAAAAAGAAGACAATTCGGGTTGTTGTTTCAGAGAGTTGGAGAGTTTGAAGAGTGGAACTGCGCCATAGAAATATTCATAAAGAACAATAAATGTTGAGAACACGTTCAAGGTTAAATATGTTTAAATGGCCTGAAAACGTATGCAGGATCGTCCTACCTAAAGAAAGCAATAAGAAGCAATACTGAGTTTTATTTTATCTGTGGTTGAAATGCAATTACACTTGGAAGATATATATATATATATTTGTTAAGGTTTGCATCATTTCCTCTCTTCGATTTGATATATCTTCTTTCCTTGATCTCTTTTCTATCCTTCCCAGAAACCTTTTTAAGAAACCTTAGCTATAATAGGTATATATTATATTGATCTACTCTTTTCTAGCCTCTTTACATACTTTTGGAGACAAAAAAGGAACAATGAAATAATCTCTTTGCTTCTTAGATACTTTTGGACTCAAATCAAATACTATATGTAAGTAAAATTTATATAGTATGTAAAGAATTGTAAGAAAATCAGTAAGAAAAAATCTAATTTTATTTGATTTTTTCGCCCCTTTCAATTTGTTTATGAGGATCGTTTCTCAATACTTTTATAAGTTATCTTATATATAGTTAACAGTTTCTTTTGCTGTTAACAACATATCATATTCAATAATGTTAGCACGTTGAAGTACAGCTGTGAAAAATCCTATTCATTTCACTTTTATAACAACAAATTAGGAATACCCCCAACGCAGAGGGTATTAAAGAAGTGTAAAAACCTTGAAGAGCTGCGCTTCCTTGAAGAAACTGTATGTTGCTGTCTTGTGTTATTGTTGTTGTTGTTGTGAGTTAGCAGATCACTACGTTGTTGTTGTTGCTGTTTTGCTACAAATTTAATGAGGCTCTGCTGAGACCGAAAAGAAAAAGAAGAAATACAACAACAACAAAAAAACAAAGCCAAACAACAACTCTACTACTACTACTACGACAAGGCACATAAATGTCGCTTAAGCGGCAAACGGGTTTTTTTTTCTTTTTTCTTCATCTTCTTCTTCTTCATTTTTCTGCTGAACAACAACAAAACAAGCGACTCCCAGACTCATATGTTGTTGTTGTTTAAGAGTTGGCAGCTCCTACGTGTGAGCAGCTTTTTTCGTTTGTTGTATTTTTTTTTTCTTCTTTTCAGAGACCGGTTTCATTATTTATTATTTTGTTGTTGTTGTTGCTCAGAAGGCAACTCTAAAACTTGAATAACATTTTCATGTTGCCTGCCGCACAACAGGTACATTTGTTGTTGCTATATACAACATGATATGCATATATACAAACACATTATATATATATATATGTATATGCATATGCATATGTGTATGTATTAATATGTGTGGGGGTCTCTCTCTCAGCTTTTATATGAGAGTTCCTCTGTCTGTCTGTCTGAATCTGTTTTTGTAGAGTTTTTAGCTGTTGCTGTCGTTGTTGTTGTTGTTGCGTTTGTTTGCCTTGTTTAGTGTCTTTCTGTCTGCCTGGGTCGTTTCTTGGTCTCCCTCTCTCTCTCTCACGTTCTGTCGTTGGGTTCTTTCTTTCTTTGTGTATTTGTGTTGGTAGAAAGCCAAAAGAAATAATTCAAGCAAACCAGCATTTGAGAATTTGCTTTGTCATGTGTCTTTGCGCGCGACTGTTTGGTCTCATACTTCTAAATACACACACACATATATGTATATATATATATATCGCCTTTATATACTACACACTCTTCTTTTTATGTGTTATACATACATATGTATGTATCATATAAGGTTATGATGCGCGCATAATGCTTGTTTGTTATGCTGATTTTGTGCCTTTTGTGAACACAGAGAGAACTCCAAACACAAAGCAGCCTTTGTATACCCTATAATACAACTACAGCACACATACCCTTACCGCATACCTCCTCCCCTCTCACGCTCTTCTAACCTTTGGCTTCATAAAGAAAGGGCTTGTGCTTTAAGAAATGAACAACAAGTTCACAAAACTATTTATTTATTCTGTTTTTGTAGGAAAGAAAAAAATCTTTTTAAGCAAAGATACGTAATAAATCTTTGTAAACTGTTAAATAGTTAAGTTAATGTATGGAAAAAATTATATAAACTTGATTTATGTTTCGTTTTTGACTTCGTTAATGTTTAAACAAATGCTTAAGCTATAAAAGATACTAAAATTATGGAATTTTTGATACTGATATCTTTAACAAAACGAATTGTTGAAAGAGCTCTCCCGATTTTATGCTTCTTTCAACAAAATAATGAAGTTTCTTTTGTATAAATTTCATCAATGTACAAATAATTAAACAAACAGCACTAATTAAGAAATTATTTGTGGATTTCTCAGAAATCAAAGGTCAGTAAAAATATGCCTAAAAGCTCTCTCTCTCTGATTGGGTTACAAAAGAGAACTGAGAACGCCTGCCGTCACTTAATTAGTGGCTATAATTTGATTAATTACCATGAATGGAACACTCCGGCACATTCTCTCTTCAATTAAAGATACATAATATTTCAGAGACAAAAACAAAAACAAAAACGTATCTTCAATTCTTAAAATAGCCGGTACTAGGCACCAACAGTTACCAGTTTCCACATTCTCGCAACCAAAAGCCAAAAAAAGAGGTAAAACAGAACGAGATAAATAGCAAACACATAAAGCAAATACAAATACAAATAGAACGTGGAATGGATTAAGCAAAAACTTCAACAAAAAAATAACTCGACCTCGAGCTGATATATTTTGGGCAATGCTTTCACTTAGAACAAAACGAATATCGTCAATCGATAGCTTGAAAGCTGGTTAATAATAAATAATAAATAAATAGATGCCAAGTGCTTTTTGTTGTTCTGTTATTGAATCTGAATAATTCACACACGAAAGCTGGAGACTTGAATTTTAAACAATAATTTAGTAACTTTCGCAGCTATAGATAAATATCGATAACCGATAGTCATAAAATCCTTCAAAGTAGCCTGTACAATCTTCTTATACGATCTACGAAAGTTGCATTAAGATTGTTTAAGTAACAGGATATTAAATCTCATAGATTTCGATTTTCCAAACTATATTTCAGCTTTTAAGTTTAAATATCTGAGATTTGAAGAACTTGCAATGAGGACAAACTTAAATTTGAGGTAGTCCCAGTTAAATATTCTCGTTTCTTCCTTTTCTAACCATAACATAAATATAATATAAAAATAACTATAACCCACATAAGTTTCTTAACAAATAGGGGCTAACTAAACTAGCCCGTATAATTAACTGCAAATGTGTTTGAAAGAAACTCTTAACAACATAAGAGCAAAGATTCATTCGCTCTCGATGATTCAAACCCCAAAAGAAGATTAACAATCTCAAGTCTTCAAAACATTTGTTCCATGTTCCCAAAAAAAAAAACCTTATATTTTGTATCTCGCTTGCACTTTCGAGTAGAACGCCTGCACCACCATATAAAAATACTTCTGAGCGTATAAGTATATAGGATCATTTTGCTGTCTGATATGCAAACATATGCCCTTCAAGGATAGTAGCGAGAGTGCGGGTGCGGGTGCGGGGTACGCAGATATTGTTGTTATCTTATCATTAACAAAATGGAAAAGAAAAAACGCATATAGGGTATCACATTTTGACCAACCTATACACTAAGTCAATGTGTATAATCAAATAAAATGAATGAGACAGCGGGGGAAGGGGGGGGAAAAGGCGGCGAAGCGTAATCATTCGAATTGTATTGGGATTTGGAACGTGGTTCGTTCGGTTCTGATAAGATAACACAAAGTGAATACAAAAAAAATATACATGTATATATATATTAGAGCCCGCAGTTCGCATAGGACAATAGATTCCATTTTAAGGCCGTCTTAAAAAGCAAGACACAAAAAAATACACATAAAGAGTAGAGAAATGGGAAACAAAAAGAATATCTATATGGGAATTTTGAAGCGTAAATTCTAACAAAAATACATTATACAGCATATATATATATATTGTTATCTGAGCAGATGTGTGTGTTTGTAATCATCAATACCAGTTAGTCATATATTTATGACTGCTTATCAGACATTCTAGACGCTTTGTTTTTGTCGTTTTATACGGTTTTTTTTTCGATCGTTTTCGTTGTTCTTTTACCCTGTAACTATTTTGAATGTAGTAGTAAAAAGCTGTTAAGAGAAAAGCTACTGAAATAAAGTTGAAGAAAACTAAAGAATGTTTAAAGTATAAGCATAAAAATACTTTAAAACAAACAAAAATATTTAAAATTATATAAAAAAATATGTTGAAAATTAAAAACAAAAAAAGTTTCAAGACAAATATTCAAAAAAATGATTTAAGTTTAAAAACAAACAACTACAAAAATATTTTAAATATAAAAATTAAAAAAAAAATAGAAGAAAAATGCTTAAAAATATTTTTAAGATAAGTTTTCGAAGAAAAATAATCAAAAATAATTAAGTTAATTTTTAAAAAATATATATTAAAGAAAATATAACTCGTTTTGAAATGCCAAACTTGAGTTAAGAATCCCTTTTGAATATAATCAACATTGAGAGTTATTCCAACGTTTCGAGACACTATATATAGTTTGTTCTAGGGCATCTTCAAGTCGAAACCAACACTCAGTATATTCCTTATCGAAATGGCACACATATTAGAGTATCTTACGTGTACACTATATATAAACGTACGTACAGGTACATTAGCGATACTATAATGACTACGATTTATGGTTTCCAGAATTCCACAGTACTGCTGCTGTAACAAAACGTTACGTGCACTATACGTGTAATTAGACAAAACTGAACAACAAACATACTACAGATAAAAATACACATGCAAGAAAGAGTCTAATAAAGCTGATAGTGAGGGAGGGCCACGTGGAAAAACAACAAAACGTATTCGATATCTGGGGCCTACTCAGACAATAACACTAATGAGCGTACTCGAACCACCCTCAATATACATATGCACACACATACACACACATATGTATAGATGTATATATATATATAGATAGATAGAGATATCTGTATTCAGACCATATGCGCAACATTTGGCTAATGTTAATGGTAAGAGCCGCTGCTCAAAAGCGTTTCCGATTGACGTCAAAGATCTTTGGCATAAAAATTAACGCATATACGGCAAAAATCTCACACACGTACACGTATATATATATATATATATATAAATAGATGTATGTAGACCCCCTATGAGAGAGACAGAGAGAGCGGGGGGAGATTTGAACGAAACGAAAATCAATAAATACAACAACGCAAAGATGCATAAAGACCAAACGGATAGCTGCTGGAACGGAGTGGAAATGAAACACAACATGAAATGAATGAAACGTTTAGAACGGGTATACTATACATATATAATATAACAAAGGTATATACATATATATATATATATATAAATCATTCGATTTGGGTTAATGAGTGTTTCAATTATTCAATCAGTTTATAATACACATACATATATACAAGTTATTGAATCATTAATTCTTTCATTATAGGTATCCTGTAATCGTTAACTTATCAAGGCACATGCAGAACGACCGAAACAACACAAAAAACACTTGAAACATTATCTATAAGCAATGATTAGCAATTTTTGACAATAAACATACAAGGTTTCAACTATATAAAGTTAAGTAAATGGATTATTTAGTCAAACTTTCTAAAACAACAACTAAAAATCAATATTTATACGAAAAAAAACTCCCTGCTGAGAATAGTTAACCAAAAAGAAACTATTAACAACCATTAAGGTTACTTTTGGTATTTCGATTAATCGAAGCCGATAAATTTATAAATTAAAGAGAGAAACACTTGAAACAAATGTTAAAAATAATGGAATCGTATAAAAATGTCTTTTATTAACAGATAGAGTACAGAGAATAATCGAATATCCTATTTTTACTTATAATTTTGGTATTTCGATTAATCGAAGCCGAAAAATCGTCGATAAATCGAGCAAATCGAGTAATAAAAACGTATATAAAGGTCTTTTATTAACAGATGGGTCAAAGACCGAGCATAAAATCATTTTTAAAACATGTCCCAAAGGTAAGTTTATGTCATAGACTTTATTGTTTAGTCTGGCAAATAAAAATTGTGATAAAATAAAATGCGTTTTTATTTTTTTTGGCAGTCTAAAGAATAATAATTCTAGTTGCAACGAATGTTTTAAGAACAAGAGGCAAGGCAAGGCAAGGCAAGGCAAGGCAAGGCAAGGGAGAGCTGCATCATATTTTTGCCTTTTTGGCAAACGAAATCAACGAAAATATTGAAAATGATTGTCGAAATTCGTTTTGGGCCATTGCAAAAGCCATGAATTATGTTATGGGCACACATGGCCAAAGCTTTCAGTTACACAAAACGTAAAAATAAAACAAAAAGTTTAAAACGTTTCAAATATATTAATGAAATATGTGTTTGTGTGTGTGTGTGTGTGTACTAGTTTCTAGTTTTATTTACCCAGCTCAATATGAAATGGATTTTTATTTTTTTGACCGCATTGCGAAACGTACCTGCAAAAAAGAGAGAATGATTGAAATAGTTGATTAGTATATATATGCCAGTAAAATATATATCTATATTGACAAAGAAAAGCTGGAGATTAGAATTTTATACAATAATTCAGTAGCTATAGATAAATATCGATAACCGATAGTCATAAAAACCTTCAAAGTTGCCTGTAGAAAGAACCTTATTATATGACATATATATATGAGATAGTTCAAGATACCAGATAGAAAATCGAATATTTTTTGATTTACCAAACTATACATCAGCTTTCTTGTATGCGGAACTGAACAATGATTAAAGATATAAGTTTGAGGGGAACTATTCCCAGTTAAACTCTCTCGTTTCTTCCTATTCGAACCCTATTTAGAACCTTATGATAAATAGCTTCATAGCAAAAACAACTATAGCCCATATATTATATTTTTTAGACTTTAACATCTTACTCATCCGAATACAAGCCCTAATTATCTAAGTCAACAAAGTGTTCTCGACTTTGTACAGGTAGAGAGAGGTACAGGTAGAGTATTAATCATCATTTTGCCATATTATCAGCTTTTATACAATAGAGTTTTTTACGCTCATTATGGGGCATACAATGTATGGAGGCAGCAACAATGAGTTTTGCTTACAAAAGACTCGAGAACCGAAACGCTTTATCTTCACGCAACATTTGACAAACAGCAAGCGTTCTCCCCCCCCCCCCCCCTCTCCATCCACAAAAAAAAAACACAAACCCTCCAACCCCTTAAAATCAGCAAAAAAAAAAAAACAACTTAAAAGAATATACTATATAAAGAAGCAGCAGCCACTGAATGGTTGTGCATTGTCTTTGAACAAGATATATATATATATGCATATGATATATATATAACACATCTATAAGCTGTATAGTGTTAGGGGCAACAAGCCTTTCAAGCGTCTCGCTTTGCGGTTGCAAGTTAGTAAAATAAAACAGCGAGGGACAAGGTTGCAAAAAAAAAAATATCAAATTTCCATAGCCAGGCAGCAGGATGAACTAATAATAAAAGGAATATATAAGATATATATATATATATATAGGGGTTTGTATATGTTTACTGTGTACATAATACGTTGCGCATACGCCACGTTGGCTCACACACACACACACACACACACACTTACACACACGGCAAACAATTAAGCGACCTCATTTGCTAAGAGAGCAAAACCACATGCAACCATAACAAAAACAACAACAGCAACAACAACAACAACTTGGGAGACATTTAGACGCTTTGAGTGACAGCTGCACTTAAAGAGGAAAAAAAACATATATATATATATATATAAAGCAAAGGCAAAAAAACCAAATTGAGCTAAAAAGCAAAAGACAAAAATAAGACACAAGCAAAATAACAGTTATGTTTTTTTTAGTTGAAGAAAATAAAATACCCTAAAGGAACCAAAAAATTCTTTAAAATATAAGAATATGTAAAAAATATCTAAAAAATAATTTTAAAAAAATAATTGTTTTAAATAGTAAATGAAATAGTGGAAAAAAATTTGTGAAACCTTTTTTTTTTTAATATTATAAATTTAATAAGCCACAAAATATCAATTATATCAAAAGTAAAGTAAATAAAGTTATAGAATAGAATATATATATATATGTGAGAAAACCTTGCTGAAGACATATACATATACCCATACATTATGTCCAACTTATTAATCGACATACGCATTCAGCAAGTTAGAGTATCTGAAAATTGCAATGAAGATGGAGGCGAACGTCGCGTCGTTGACAGTTCACGAACTCAACTCTTGCAACAAAGCACACACACACACACACACACAACGTTGTTGTTGTTGTTGTTTGTGCCGCTGAGCTCATTCTTAAGATACAGATACAGCAGCAAAAAGATACGCGCGATACGCGATACGGCGTTTGGCCAGCAGCTGCAACAGCAACAGCAACAGCAACAATGAGAAACTAGTTGCAACTAGTGCAGCAGCAACAAACAACAACAACAGCTCTAAAGCCAAAAGCAAACGTTGCAAAGCGAACTCGTTTGCCTGAAAAGGCGTTGCCACAAAAGCAGAGCAGAGCAGAGCAAAGCAGCACAAAATGCTGCGCAGTGGGTGTACGTGCAACAAACTGTGGAAATAGCAAGAGTGGGTAAAAAAGAGTTGACGCTGTTCGAAATAATGCGGCCTTTAAGCTGACTGCAGCTGTTGCTGCTACACAAACAACAAGACTAGTAAATAGTATCTGATAGATACTTTTTTTCTTCTTCTCTTTTCTTTCTTTGTTGATCTCGCCCGCATAAGCCGCACAAAGCTCATTAAATTGATTGACTGCCTGCCCCAAAGGCTGCTTTATGAGGCAACTGCCTCAGATATCTGATTATGTGATATATATATATATATATGTATGTAAAGAATGCTGAACAACAAAAAGAAAATCATTTTCAAAAGAAATTCATTTCAAGATTTGAAATACGATCGTTTAATACAAAGTGTATTAAGCAAAGATGAATTATTTTCTGTTGAAATGCTGTACAGAAAGTTAAGGCGAACTTTTTTTTCTGTAGTTCTTTGGCAAGTTTTGTTTGAGACAAGTTATAAAAAAAGACTAAAAAAATATTAAAAAGATTTAAAAAAATATTTAAAAAAATATTTAAAAAAAAACAATAATATTATTATATAACAACAGTTGACAACATATTTTTTATAATAAATCGTAAAAAATATGTAATTTATTATATATATAAAAATATTTGTTGACATAAGAAAACATTTATTATTATAAAAGAATACTAAATAACATTAAAAAAATATTTAGCAACATAAAAAATATATATATATTATTCTAAGAAAATATATATAGCATACCAAAATATAGATCATTATAAAAAAAATCTTTATTAACCCAAAAAAAAATAGATTAATATAAAAAAAATATTTAATAACATGAAAAAATATATTTGTAATTATAAAAAATATTAAGTAGCACAAAAACATATGTATATAATTATACAAAATACATATATATTTATAATAAATATATATATAATTATAAAAAATATTTAATAGCACTAAAAATATATATTATTATAAGAAAATCAATTAAAAATACAAAAAATAAAAAATATATATATATTTATATATATATGTGTGTACACCAATTTTGTCACTTCATCAATTAAAAATCAAAACGATTTAATTGACTTAATGGCATATAAAAAAAATAATTACTTTTCAAAAATGGCAAACATTTCGACAGCATCAAAACTTTCGAGAGTTATGCCAATTGCCAAGGCAATTATATAATTTCAATGATTATTTCTAGTTATCTATAAAATCGAATTGAAAAAATGCAAAATGCATGCAAATTGTTAAGGGTTAGAGGCAGCCGACAAAAAGGCGTCTAGACAGGCGCCAACAACAACAACAACAACAGCAACAACAACGAAGCAACAAAAATAGCTGCAAACAAATTTATGGATATGTGTTGAGGAGTTTGTTGTTGTTGTTGTTTACGACGATGTTGTCGTGGCGACAATTTCCGGATGTCTAAATCGGTAGACACACGTCAGAAAGATTTGTTTTTGAGTTCAGTTCAAGCCCACCCACAGTTAATAGGATTTAGTTGGTGGTGTTGTTGTTGTTGTTGTTGTGAATCATTTGTTTGCTCATTTGACGGCAATTAGTAAGTCAGTCAGTCAAAATGGCAAATAAATTTAACGCACCGTTTTGCTAAAATGCTGAAAATGTTGAACTCCATTTGCATAACTTAACCTAGGTATTTGGTTTTAATGTATTCGTAGGACGCATAAATCAAGGAAACCAACAAAACAACAAAAACAACAATAAAACAACTACAGAAAAATGGGGTTGCAATATACAAATACACGCTGAGAATTATGGCTAAAGCAAAAAAAAGATTACGTTTCATTCATTGAATGCAAATGCTGAGAAAAGAGGAACAAGAGGGGAGAGAAGTAAGGCACAGACAACAGTGAAATATATGTATATACATATGCAAATGTTTTATATAGGATTACTATGCACATATGTACATACATATATACACGTATGTACCATTTGTATTTGTATTATGCACACAGCTGCTTTGGCTTTGCCTTTGCCTTTGCCCTTGTCAAGAGTCTGGCCACGTTTATTCTCATGCCTTTTTTATAAAAACAAAAAAAACAAAAACAAAATCAAATCCTTCTCTTTACTCCCATCGGCTTTTCAGCATGTTGTTTCTTTAGCGCGTATTTCCGGTTGTGGCATGTTAAATATGTTGCAACAGACATCAAAATAAAAACCCAAAGTTAGAGAAGCATATTTGAATGTCAAGATTTTTGCATGTGCAAGTTTAAAAGCGCAGCCAAAGCGAAAGAGCTTGAAACAGCGAGAGAGAGAGAGAGAGACAGTTAGAGCTCAAGGTCTACACAAGAGTCAGCGACGCTTTGTCTCCAACATCATCATCATCGTCATCATTATCGTTATCTAAATGCTCATCATCATCATCATCATTATATATGTACATGCAGATATTCGGATTTTGTGATTCATGCACCGCAGGAAGTCGCAACAGACAAAAAAAAAGAAGAAAAACAGTTGAAAAATGCATTCATTGCATATGTATTTGTGTGTGTGTGTGATATTGTATCTTTTGCTGGACAGTTTTATTTTATTTTTATTTTTTCGTTTGCTGCATCATTATAAAGACTAGTCAGCGCGGCATTGTTCTGTTTTCTGTTGTTCATGAAAGCGAAAGGCTGCTTTATGGCAAAAAAAAGCCCTTTTATTAGTCTATGAACTCTCGCTCTCTCTCTCTCTCTGGACTCTACGCTCTCCTAAGCGCAAGATGGTTGCTAGACAAAGCAACGGGATCAAAAGCACAATGCAGGGAATGGGCATGAGGGAGACACAAAGAGAGCGCAATTGACATATTAAACTGCTGAGTCAGCAGCAATCACCTGATACAGCATTAGAGATGAGCAAAATGAAACAATTAGCGAAAAATACTAGCTAAAATTTAGCTATTGCTGCGGCTAAGTTATATTAAAAGTATCAATATTTAAATATTGAGAGCAGATATATAAACAAATTTTAAGATTGGGAAAAGAGCAAATAGTTAGATTATGTAGAGATTCTTTAAACGATAGTTAATGCTAGTATAAGGAACAAATCAAGTTTAAACTTTGATGACTTTTTTGATCTAGCTTCGAATGTTTTAAAGCTAGAAAGGATCTGCTTAGCAACTTTCAAACAATGATTCATCACACAGAATAAAATTTTATGCGGTCTCACGCTCTCATCCCTAAACGGCCATAAATTCAAGTTTGACTAAAACAACAACAACCGAAGACTCGATTGGACGCGAAGGGTTATACAACGAGCATCCTGTCCAAAAGTGAGATAGATAGAGACAGATAGTGTAGAAGAAGGGGGTAACTCTGGTAGGCAGGAACTGTGCCTACTGGCCCGCAACGATTGCCCAACAACCAACAATAGCAACAACAACAACAACAACACAAGTGCTGCACGATTTGCGGCCACATTTGGCATTTTGATGGCGCTTTTGGCCCCCAAAGCGCCTCTTTGCACAATATTCAATATTCGAAAGCGTGCATATGTGTGTGTGTGTGTGTGGGTGTGGGTATATAAGTATGTGCCCCCAAAAAAAAAACTAGTAGCAGCTTGAAGAGTGCATTGAACTCGATGACGAGAGTGCATGAAAAAGAATGGAGAGAGTAAGGGGGTGTGGGGGGTAGTCGGTGCGGAAATGCTGGTGTCCATCATAAAAGTACGCCCTCAACTAACCAAAACCAATTAGCAATAGGGCGCGAAAGAGACGCAATGATGAATGGTACAAACATCAATAGACAATATATAGATATATATATATGTGTGATGTTCAGTTAGTTGATGACGATAACGAATAAACATATAATAATGTTCACGTACAATGTTACCAAAGGGCACGTGATCTGACTTAACAATGCTTAATTGTATGAGAGTGTGTGTGTGTGTGTATGCGTGTGTGTTTGTAGAGAAATTATCATTGAACAAGCTCGTTTTATTTTTATATAGTACATACATACGCTATGTATAATAATATTTTTATGTTCAATATTAATTGCGGGGAATTTTGTTATTGAATTAATAAAATAATAATTGATAAGGGTATATATAGTGGGTGGATCCCAACAAATTTAAATCACTTGAAAGGTTTATAAGGTAAAGAAAGTATTAAAATATATATTGTTAAGTTTTATTCTACAAAAAAAGAAGAAATATTTATTTTAAGCATTTTAGTTTAAACAAATATATTTTTAAATGTTTTTTTTTTTTTGGAAAAGTTAGTTTATAAAACAAACTATATTGTGTATATATCTATATATATTTTTTTTTAAATAATTTTCATAATAAATCTGTAGCCATATTGCCTGTTGCAATAAATTTCTGATAATCATTACATATACTACACTACACTACAACTATATGTCCATAAATAATTACAGACTCTGATTGTCTATCAAAGTTGTTGATTGCAACGGAAGTCCGGCGGGGAGTAGTGTGAGCGAGAGGGGGGGAGCGAGAAGTTAAGGGGAGCTCGGGAGGCAGTTATAAAACTGAAAAGTCAAAATGAAAATGAGAAAATGAGTAAAAATAAATCACACAATAATTACTTAAATTATTGTCAATTATTGCAATTGCAGTTACGGGGGCGTCACACTAGACGTATACGTGTTATTTTTACAGTATATACAAAATATTGATTGATTTAATAGTCGGATCGAAGCAATTTGTTATTTGTGTGTTTGCCATTTCCTTAATCTAAAGAAAAATGTTTACAAAAATATAAAAACTAAAAATTGATAATAGAGAAAAATTCTTTGAATATTTCTTTTATGCTTTTTTCAAGTTAAGAATCTGTAGGAAAATGTTAAAAAAAAAAGAAACCGGTTAAAACTAAGTTCGATATTCATTCGTAGTGTATTAAAATATACACATTTATTTTTATTGTCATTCCATTAATTGTTGCAAATTTATTACTCAACGTTAATTTAATAATTGCGAATTGTGTGAATACATAATAACAATACTTAAAAGCGAGACGAGACTGACGTGTTTTTTATACGCTTTACGTAACAATTTTTTGTTCATATTCATATTTTTTTGTTTATTTATACACACAGAGTTCTCGATTCTTTATTTAATGGTTGTGCCACTTGTCAGCTGTTTTATTATTATTATAATTTTTTTTTTTTTTTTGGGAAACCCTATTAAAAAGCAAAAATCGTTGGAGGAGAAGCGTTAAAAGAAGAAATTATATTTCAATAATTATTATTTTTAATTGAATGTGTTAATTGCAAATGTGGAAACAATACAAAAAATAAAGAAAAAACATGCAAATTAATTGCACGCATCGATAAATACATTGAGAAAAATAATACAAAGCTGGAATAAAAACTGTGAGAGAGCGAGGGAGATGGCAAGAGAATGAGTGGGAAAGAAAATGTTATTTATATGTTGATTGATCGAAACTGCTGGGAAATATCCATATATAGGCAAATGAGTCAAATGTTTAACAGAAGTTTTAACTAAAAAAAACTCATTAAAAAAGTGTGAGTAAAACCCAAAGTTCATTTTGTAAACAAAAAAAATCTTTAATAGAATAAAAAAATATTTTTGTCAAGTGATAAAAATCAAAGAATTAATAAAAAATATAATTAGAAATCTTTTAATTTTCCTCTGATAATCAAGCTAAAATATATATTATTCACAAAATTAAAAACCTCTAAACTTTGTGTCATCTCCAATTTGTAAAAGTTCTAGTCTCCAAAAAGCAGCTACTGTTATATACATTTCCCGTTTATCTTATGTCTCATACATTTGCTGCTTCTGCTGCCATTTTTCCTCCAGTAGCAAAGGTTTTCTCTTTTGCTCTTCAGCTAAACTATGCCACCAACAACAACAACGGCAACAACAACAACAAACAGCCGCAACGGCAACTTGACATTTAGCGAATACTTGGCCCCGAAACAAATTCTGTCTTGCTTTGATCTCTCCACTTGAACGCGTTTGTTTCGCATGGGTCAAAAACAAATAAATAAAAAATAACAACAATAACAAAACACAGAAAAAGACCAAAACATCAAAATAAATAACACACACACACACACACACACACAAATGAAAGAAAAACAAATTTCAGTTAGGGTTGGTTGGTTGGTTGGGGCTAATCTGGCTAAAAGCAGCAGCAGACGCCATTGACGAGATTTACTTGTACAGCTATTTATTTATTTATCATAACGAGGAGCCGCCATTAAGCGGTTGCTTCCTGCACATCCGAGAGAACGAGCGAGCGAGCTAGCGAGCGAGCGAATGAATAGGCAAAGGAGGGAGGAAATAAAGCCAAAGCCCAATTGATTAAAGTAACAACAGAACAGAAGCGCGCGCAAAGGAGCAAAAGAGAGGGAGGAGAGATACAAAATAGCTGACCAGGCTGAAGCCAGGCGGACTTTGTATTATGACTGTGTGTGTGTGTGTGTGTTTGTGTTTGTGTTTGTGTTTGTGTTAGTGTTAGTGTGTATGTGCGTTTGCATGACTCATTTGCAATTAAGCGACAAAAGGCAGGCAAGCAGCAGCAGCAGCAGTAGCAGCAAACAGCGAAACTCACTCACGCACATACACACACACACAAAAACACACAAACACACATACACACATACTCACGCAAGCAGCATTCAAGTGCCGCAAAAATGCCAGCATAAAAATAAAGTAAGCGCTGCTGCGCCAAACGAAGAAAACCTACAAAAGCAGCAGCAGCAGCAGCAGCTGAAGGCAGCGACCACAAAAACCAAACAGCGCTAGCGCTAAAAAAGAGAGCGAGAGAGAAGGCGCGCAAGCGTTTGATTGTGTGCGTGCCAGCAAAATTCAAATTGGCTCAGGCGAGCATCAACGCTGACGTCGACGTCGACATCGGCTGATGTTTACACAACGTGCGGCGTATTTGCAACAACAACGACGACGACTGCGCTACGCTGCTGCTGCTGCTTTGTATTTTTCTTATGCCGCTTGATATTTTTGCGTTTGCTTATATCTCTATATTTTATCTTTTTCTTCTTTTTGCTCCGTTGTCGACTCTAATTGAAAACAAGCAAAGACGTACCGACTCTTTGCGAATGTGTATGTGTATCTGTGTGTGTAAGTACAAAATATAAAGAAACAGAAAAAAAAAAGAAGCAGCGTCTACAGCTGGTACTGCCGCTGCCGCTGCTAGCTGCGGTTAAATGCGAAATTGTATAGCAAAGCGTTGCCAGCGTTGCCAAACTTCAAGCAGCACACTTTGTCGCTGTAGCTTTGCAGCAGAAGCAGCTATAGCAGCAGCAGCAGCAGCAACTACAGCAGCAGAGACAACTAATAGTTGTTGTAGTTTTTAACGCTGACTATGTATGTGCGCATGTGTTTGTGTATTTGTCTGTCTGGCCTGTGCATTTGCCATGAATGTATGTGTGTGTGTGTGTGTATGTATGTATGTATGCTTGTTGTGTGTACATGTACTCGTTTATCTTTTATATGTGGCTATATATTTGAAGCCATACATAGTGCGTTAATTTACAGGACATACAAAGTCTTCATCCATGGCTAATTTATGCCTATTTTAAAGACAACTTTGTAAAGATGTACGTATGTATGCACATGTGTGTGTGTGTGTGTGTGTGTGTATATATATATGCACCTGATCGATGCTTAATGATAGCGACAAGAAAACAAGAAACCGGTTCAGCGAACAGCAGCATCAACACCAACAACAACAACATTGTTAACTGGTTTCATCGGTAACAGGTAATAACATATCAGAGCCAGCTCTTTTGGTCATAATAATCGATTTGTTGCTGCTTTGCTGCTGCCAGCTTGCCCGCTTGCGTTTTTGATAACTCTGTCTCCTTCTATCACGCTGTCTTTGTCTCCATAATAATCTTTTGTCTCTGCTTCTTAGCACCTTTTGTCAACGTGTGTGTGTGTGTGTGTGTGTGAAATGTGGCAACGTTGCGCAAAATACAAATAACGTCCCTATCATCCCTCTAATCATTCTCACTCACTCACACACACACATTCGCTCACTTTAGATAGCCTCAAGTCGAGTGTGAAATTATTTGGGAAATTTTCTAATTTCCCATACAGAAATTGAGTTATCGCATCGCTGCCAGACATCAACAGCAACAACAGCAATAACAGCAACAACAACGGGTAAAATAAGCAACGACAATGCCGTTGTCACGTTCCCTTCCCTCCTCTTCTTCTATACTATGTATGGGCATATGGAATTACGAAACACACACACACACACACACATACCAAAAACAAATAACAATGGCAAAATGTGCAATGCAAAAAAGGCACAGCCGTATGTTAGAGAGAGAGAGAGAGATGGAGAAGTACGAAATGCCGAAACAATAACAATGCAAATAATAATCAAATAATTGCACGACTTGCAAAACAAAAAGCTGTACTCAAAAACAAATACAAAAACAAATACAACAACAACCGCTACGAGACGTTCCTAAACGTACTCATAGATAAATTTGCACATGTGCAAACACAACAAAAACAATTTCAAAGTTGCAAAAAAGTCGGAAATATTTTTCGCTATTGTTTTTTTTGTTTCTTTTGCTTATCAGCTGTATGCGAATTTGACCGCGCCAAGGAATAACAACAATAACAATAAAGGAACAACAAAGTAATGGTCATAACTCGAAAGAAAAACAACAACAACAACAACAAAAACAAATTAGTTGGATGAGTAAGCTCAAAGAGTTTTTCTCCCAGGAGGCTTAAATAAAAGTACAAAAAAAACAATCGTGAGTAATCCATTGAAATAAATTAAAAATAATACTTTGACTATTGATTGTTTTTTTTTAAGGGTCTTTATTTGGATATGTTAAAGGTTGAATATATTTGAGATATATTTCCTTATACAAAATCCAACATTTTTTCATCAAAAACAATTTTGTTAAAACGTTTTTAAAAAAAAAAAGAATTTTTTAAACCAAAAAAGCTTAGAACCTAACCTTTCGCAATGAGCAACGATGTCTTGAAGTTATCGATAATAGTGAAAGCAAAATCGATGAAATTTCGATGAATTAAATGTTCTTTAAAGATTTTTCCAAACTGTATTGAAAACGTTTTCAACTTAAATCATCTTCTGGTAACAAAATATTGTTAAATGATTCAGCAAAATGTTCCCCCCACCCCCCTCTATAATAATAAACATACATTAAAGAAAATTATATAGAAACTATTCCTATTCCTTACCATTAGAAAAAAAAACTATTCTCAACTCAAGCAAAATGTATATTTTTATTGTTATTGTTATTAATCTTGATTTTCATTTCTTTTCTCTTTTTATATAACTTTTGTGTGTGTTTGTGTGTGTGTGTGTGTAGAGGGGGCAAGGGGAGGAAGGGGCAGCGCTGTGGGGTGTAAAGATAACAAACAAGAGTTTTGTAATTTGTATCGACTTGAAAAATAGTTTTTTTTTTGTGTAAGTATAATACAAATGGATACTATCTATATATGTATGTATGTATGTATGTATGTATGTATGTTTGTATGTATGTATGTATGTTTGTATGTATGTGTGTATGTATGTTTGTATTTATGTATGTTACAATTACAATTTTTGTGGCGCTGCTCTAATAGTTTCGATTCGATTCAATTCTATTCTGTGTGTTGTTCAGTTTCTCTCTCTCTCTCTCTCTCTCTATCTAATCTACGTATTTGTTGTTGTTTTCTTTTTTGGCTTGCCCCACAGAGAACAGCGAACGCTGACAATGCCAAAAAGAACATTGAAAAAACAACAACAACAACAGCGATGTGTGTATAAGGTTTAAAACAACAACAACACAACAGCAGACTTATAAATTGTAACACGACATTGAAACAAGTCAAATGCTTTGAAAACTAAAACAACAACAAAATTTGATACCCGCAAAAACAAATTTTTTTTTTGCGCTTTTCGTTTTGCCACGAAGAATGAATAGTTTAAGGGGGAAGCACACAACATGTGTGTGTGTGTGTGTGTGTGTGTGTGTGTGTGTGAAGGAGAAAAGATACATTAATCAATAAGTGAAAGAATAAGCTTTGAAAAACGATTTACAACAAATGGTATTAACTTTTTTGAATGTAAAATTAGACAAAAACGTTGCTAGAAAACATTTTAAAATGTTGTAAACTTTTCTTGAATTTTAATTTCAAGCGAAAAAATGGTTTTGAAAACCAAGAAACAAATCTTTAAGAACGAAAGTACTGAAAACTTTTGACTATAAAGCCTGTCTAGACTTAGCTCGATTTAAGCCAGATAATTAAATTGCAGAATAACTTCAACTTTCCTTAACTTGAAATCACTTTTATTTTTAACCTGAACACTTCCTCAGGAACACAGATTAGGTTATCTAATTATATGGCGCCACGTAGAAAGAAAAAAAAGACAAATAAAAAACTAGTTGACTCAGTTCTCTGATTACACAGAGAGGGAGATTTAGCTCAAATAATAACCAGTTTGAGTAAACAAAAGTTAATCATATATAGTTTGGTATTCAATGCGAACACGCAATTTTAAGTATGGTTATAAAAATAGAAAAACATGGCCATAACAATCAAATGAAACGAACCAAAGTAACTAAATTATACAGATCAATGATCTTTGGCTCGATTGAAGTTGAAGAAAATTTAAGATATAGTTCGATTTTAGAAGAAGATATACAAGTTGAAAGTGCTTGAAAGAAACCTTAAAAAACATTAAATATATATCCCACATTAAAATCGAACTTTGTTTATATTTTTACTCAAGTATTTTTATAGCTTAAAAACATTCAAAACATTTTATTTATTCCACATTAAAATCGAACTTTGTTTATATTTTTACTCAAATATTTTTATAGTTTAAAAACAATTTATTTATTCCACATTAAAATCGAAATTTGTTTATATTTTTACTCAAATATTTTTATAGTTTATATCAATTGAACATTTTGTGTTGTATAAACAATAATTTCATACCGCAAATGCGAATGGAAAAGCTTAAAAAAAAGAAGCTTCATGCGTCATTGAAAAATTCACAGCTGGAATTGTATCCCGCAGATACAAATTGGTACCAAATAGATACAGATACGTACAGCTGGTGTTGAAGTTGTTTTATTGGGTGCGTAATTTATCTATGCACATTTGGCCAGAAACTATTTTATTTTTTTGTATACTCGAAGTTGTTGTTGTTGTTGTAGACACTCTCTCGTTCGGTTCGCGGTTCATTGTCAATGTCAAAATGCTGTTGACTGGTTTTTTGTTTGTGGCTTTTTTTTATGATGTTTTTGTTGTTGCTGTTGTTTGGGTTTGAGCTTAGCTTTTGGACGATGATTGTCTTGTAATTAAACAACAAAACTAGCAATTGTTGTTGTCGGTCGGTTTTTGTTGTTGTTGTTGTTGTTTATTTCTGCGGTTGTTGTTCATGTTTCTGCTGACATTGATGCGGGTTTAATGCACCAAACACCACACCAACAACACCAACAACCACAGCAAAGCCATCGAGAGCTGACTTCTGGGCCGTTTTAATGACTTTGGGTCCAAGCCCAGCAGCAGAAGCAGAGACAAAACATTTTGTTACATTGTTGTGTTGTGTGTTTTTGTGTGTGTGTGTGTGTGTGTGTTTTTTGTTTGAGAGCCCCGGCTAATGAAGCAATTAGGCGCCGAACATTTGCACCCAAAACGAGGAGCAAGAAAAAACCAAGAAATAAAACCAACCTAAAATAAGAGAAAAACAATTAAAAACTGTATTTTAGAGGCGAATGCCAGATGTCTAAGAAATTCCCTAGAATTTTTTTAATACGCATTTTTAAATCACGAAAAATACTTTTATATTTTTTTTTTTAGAAAAGAAAAATATTTTAAAACAAAATATTTTTAATAAGTTTTTAAAATTATTTATTTTTGCGAATTATTATTATTAAAAATCAAACCTTTCTGAATTTTTTAATAATTTATTTTTCCAATTTATTTTCAACGTTTTTTTTCTTTCCTTCTCCAAAATTTAATAAAAAAAATTTATAAACCAATTTTTCAAAGGTTACAGGGAATAATAAAGAATAAAAAATAAGGCATATATACATACAACCAAAAAAAAGTATATATATATATATATATATATATAACCGAAAGAAAAAAACAATTGAAACGACCACAAGAAACTTGTTTGACCAAGAGAACAAAACACAAAACAACATACACGAAATAAAAAAGGCAGACAGAGGCACAACACGAACACACACACACACATACACACACACGCACGCACACACAAAGTTCTCTATTCTTTTTGAGGGGGGCCCAAAAACAAAAATTGTTTGTGTACGAAATTACGTAATAACGCAAAATAAACGTCGACGAAGACGAAGACGACAGTGCCACATGTCCGTCTCTACAGTGTCCACAAAACGCTCTTTCCCCCTCACCTATCTCTCTCTCTCTCTCTCTTTTAGCTGTTGGCTAAGAGGAGGAAAATAGAAGGCTGAGGGAAGGGGTCTTGGGGACAGGTAGAAAAGAAAAGAGATGCGCGACGACGACAAGTCAAGGTAAAAAGTTACGCGTGGTTTTTAAGAATCACAAAAGTATCTCACAACACGCTAAGGCTAAGGCTAAGCTGCATCTACAACTAACTCAAGATACATTTGTGTGGTAGTAGAAGTAGACGTGTCACCGATCTGGCCATGAAGATAAGAAGCAACTCTCCTCTTCTTGCGCCAGTGGGCGCAAATGCCACTCTCCATCCATTAAAGTAGAGATTTTGGAGAGAGAACCCCCCCCACCCCACCCCATGAAGTAGAGATTTTGGTTGAGACCCACGCGTTGCCGACTGCCACTCGAACCTTTCCAAGAGATACTACTTTGCATACAACTTTGGGAGGGGCGGCAGGGTAAAGGGAGCTTTGTGTCAACCGTTAGTTGATTATTTAGGGCCTACGCAGCAGCAGCAGCTAGTTGCTTTAAGCATTGAGATACATTTTAAGCAGACATCTAAACATTTCTACGGTTGGGAAAATTCCAGGTAGTCAGCCGAAAAGGCAATACAGTTTTCCAAAGAAAAGAAAACGAACAAGAACTCAATTCTTTGAAGATAAACTATATTCAAGTCTGTTCAAGCCAAGGGTTTGGTCTTTTTAGCTAAGATTTATACAAGTAAAATTTCTTTGGATTACTTACTCTTAACTTTTAGCTAGTTTTTTGTTAGAAAATTATTGCAAACATTCGTTTGAATCTCAAAAGTCAACTTCAACCTTCTTCTTTGGTCTTATTTGAAGTATAAATATTTCTATATTCCATAGTTTCCTATTAAGAGATTTTTCCTTATTCCATAGTTTTTATGTAGAGTTTTTGTTTATGCTATGATTTTCCATTTCATTTTCTCTTTTGCTTTCTAATAAATCTTAATAAAACCAAATTTTTATATGGGTTCTCTGCATTTTGAGCATTTCTTTAGACTAAAGATCTCTAAAGATTTCTTCAACTTTTTTTTTCCTTACATATACTTTAAAATCAAATTTTCTTTTATGAAGTTGCTTTGAAATATTCCATAAATCTTGGCTTGCTTTTAAGTTTCTCAACTTTCTAAAGTTTAGAAACTTTCCAGAACGAATTTTTCTTCACCTTTTCAACCAGTTCACTTAACATATTTATGTAGATTTTTTTTTACCTGATCTCTTTTCAACATTTACAGCTTCCATTCCGAGTTAATTTATTACCAAAAAAGCATTTTTCTCTAACAACATTTTCAAGCATTTTCTTTGGGTATATTCTAAAAAGCTTACCTTTTTAATGTATCGCGAAGTTGTTTCTGGTTATTATTGTTGTTGGTATTGTTGTTGTTGTTGTTGTTGTTGTTGTTATTGCTGCTGCTACTATCGACGGCGATCTGTTGTTGTTGTTGCTGCGTAGTTTCGGCTAATTTTCCAAAACAAATATTACGGCTGCTGTCGCGTACCATGTTTCGGGACAACAACAATCACGATCTTTGGAGCATTTCTCGTATGCCGTTGTGGAGGCGCATAATTTTAAATGGGCGCGCTCCTCCCATTGAATGAATATCCCGTTGAGATTTAACTCTTTTCTTAACTGCTTTTCTTTTGGCTTTTTCTCAATTTTTCATTACTTTTTTTTTTTTGTATTTATTTTTTGATTTTTTCTTGATATCTTTGTTGCTTGTTGTTGTTGTTCACTCGCACATTTTCGAGATACTTTTTTTTATTTTGCACTAGATCTCTTTGATTTCTTTTCTTTCTTTTCAAATGATTGCTTGCATTGATTGCTGCATTTTTATTTTCTTCGCCTTCTTCTTCTCTTTTTTTTTTTTTAGACACACAGAGAGGCGATTGATTTATTTGCTTTTGCTTTACTTTTTTATTATGGGCTGTAAATAGATTTTTTTTTTTTTTTTAGGGTTGAGGAGGAGAACATAAGGGTTGGAGATTTGGATTAGCATATTACTATATTATATATATAGTATATATGTATGAAATGCAAACACTTTACTGCACAAACTTAGACACTTTTTCTTTGATTTATTCTTATTTATTTTAGTTGAATTGAGTTGAGTTAAGTTGAGGCAAACAACACAAAGCTTATGCCAATTTATGTTAATTTAGCACTAAAAATACACATAAAGATGTTTTAATTTAATTCAACTAGAGAGCAATTTACAATTTATTGAAATCAACAACAACAACAATATATTGTATGTAATCTTTATATATATATATATATAAACATTGTATCTATGAGATACGCAAGAAGATCTTAGCGCTCAATTTAAAGGCAAGGCCCTGCTGCTGCTGCTACTGCTGGACACAGGGGCTGCACATACATATATTTATATACATATGTACAACTATATAGTAGTATCGCGTGTATTTCTTACGTACATACATACATACATAAATATGTGTAAGTAATAGGGCCTGGGTCTGGGGTCTCTGTATTGCAGCGCATTTCCTCAACAAGAACAACAACCATAAGGTGGAAAATGCTAGCAGCGCAGTCGACAGCACGTTATTATAATCCAGTCAATGTTACAACAAAACAGGCAGGCAGGCAGGCAGGCAGCCGGACCGGGACCGACACCAGGTCCAAAAAGAAGCCAACCATCGCCATCAATCCAAACCGAAGAACCGGCCAAATACAACAAATACAAAATACAGAGCGAGAGGAAAAAACAAAAAAAATAAATATACATATATATATATATATATATAAAATAAAACGAGAAAAAGAAATCCAGTCAGCCAGCCAGCCAGGCAAAGAGCGCTGAAGCTGAAGCTATAGACGAACCAAGCCAAGCCAAGCCAAGCGGGTCGCATGTTCAAAATTCCAAAAAGCAGGCAACATGGAAATACAAGAACAACAATTCATGCCTGCTGCTTGCTTGCTCGTTCGCTGCTGCTGCTGCTTTTGCCTTTTGTTGATGGTGTGAAGTTTGGCAACGTCGCATGCCGCTGCGGCTGCTTGCTCTCACTCGCTCTTGTGCACGGTCTAGCTCTCTCGCACTATCTTTGTCTTGTGCACGCTGTGTAGCGTGAAATGAAATTTGGCAACGTTGTATTTGCTTATAATTGACGTTTGCACTGAACTGCTGCGCTGCTGCTGCTGCCCGCTGTCTGACGTGGTTGTTATAGCTACTCATACACATACACACATACACACACACACCGCACAGCACAGCACAAAGTGGGGTGTCTGTTGAGTGAGCGAGATAGAGCGACAGGTTTTAATGGCTCGTTGTTGCTGCTTCAGCGCACATACATGGTATTCGTATACATGTGTGTGTTATGTACTTTTATGTACATAAAGAATTTATAGCTGGTACTTTTTGTGCTGCCTCTGCCTGGGCAAGGCATGGAAAAACGAGTATTTGCTTCGAGTTTGTTATTGCCGTTTGTCATTGTTTTTGTTGTTGCTGCTGTTGTTGTTCGCTGCTGCTGCTGCTGTGTATTTATAAATGGTTATGTAGTCATGTGCATGTGTGTTTGTGTTTTCGTTCAGAGGGGTGCTTAGGGAACGCGCGTTATTATTTCACGTTTTATGTTTTTTTTTGTGGGTTTCTTTTTTTTTGTTAGCCTGCCCAAAATGTAGTTTTGTAGCTACCATGAAGTTGTTGTTGTTGCTGCTTTGCTACGTTTTTTGGGGGCCCTTTTTGTGTGTTTGGGGCGCAGCAGGAAATCACAACTACTCCCAAAACGAAGCCCATAAAAACACTTAACCTATGTGTGTACCTAACTATATGTACGTATGTAAGTATGTGTATAGCGCGCAGACGCTAGCGGGCGTTAAATGCTTTTCTCTCGCTTGCACGCTTATACAAAGAGCTATTGCTCTTACATTCGCACCCACACTAACCAAAGGAGGGAGAGAAGAGCTTAATGCGGCAGCCATTGCTGTGTAACCGTTGTAGCTGCTGCTGCTGCGTTAGTCGTCGTCGTTGTTTGGGGGTCTGCCAATCGATCGTGAAAGTTTTTGTGGTGGCGCTGCCTGCCTGGCTGTACTAAATTGTTGCTGCTGCGCATCAGTCGCTTTGTATGACTGCTGGGGTGCGGTTGAAAACGCTTGATTTACTTTTTTCTGTTTTGCTTTTGGGGCGCCAAGCGCTTCTTTTCCGCCTCTGTCGACGTGTGCAAAATATTTAATTTGAAATGTATTTTACTATAAACAAGACAATTAAATGCTAACTTCTGTTCAATTTTGTGCGTCTAACGTTCGTCTGTCTTCCTCACTCTCATCTTTATGCAGCAGCAGTCCCTTTTCGTTTTTTCTTCTTTATGTTGGCGGCCATTTTGGTTAGGAACGTATTTGGATTAAATATTACAGCAAAACTGCGACATTTATGGCTTAAACACTCTGACCATTTATAGATAGCAGCATTTTCCAAAAGAAAAAAAAATCCCATTATAAGAGGCGGCTTTGGCTAGAATTCGAATTCATTAATATGCTAGCAGCTGCTAGAGCAAAAGCAGCAGCAGCAGCAGAAGAAACCAAACCAGTTTTCTGCTTGTTCTTCTTCTTGCGTTTTTTGTAGTCAGCGAACTATGCAGTCATTTTTGTAGCGCTGCTACGTGACCACACACATACAAACAAACATACGCACACAGTTGAAACATGTCGTGCGACGACCGCATTTGCAATAAAGCTTCATGAGCGGTCAGGGGCTTGGGGAAGGGGGAACAGGGATGCCACCACACGCCGCGACAACAACAGCTACGAATACTTTGTAGTTTTTGTCCGTCCAACGTAGTTTCTAACAGCTCTCATACACACGCACACATATACAGGCGCAAGCGCACGCACACGAAACGGGTTAAATAAGAAAAAAAAAAAAAAAAACACGTCTTTACATTGCAGCCGGCAGCTCGCTCGCACGCACAGCTCATTCATTGGGCCTCTCGCTTGCACGCGCGCGTTCTCGTTTCGTGCAGCTGAATCGATTTTTCAACGAGCGACAAACGACGTCGACAACGACAATGCGACACGACAATTTCTCTCCATGCGCAAAGCGCCATCTCGCTCTTATCAATTCACACGAATATGTTTCGCGCTCGCTCTCACTACTTTATTTGCGTTGTTCGAACAAACACACACACACACACACTCACATGCATACAGACAAGTTGTACATGGCAGCGCCATGTTACTTTTCGTTGTTGTTTTTGTGCTTCCAACTCGTTGAGGGGGAGCTGTCAGCCTGGATTTTTGCTACACAAATTTCAACGTCGCTGCTGTAGCCGCTGCTTGCGTCGCGTCGTTCTGCTGCTGCTGCTGCTAGTGCTAGCTCGTTATTTTTCAGCCCGTTGCACGTCATCCGTTCGCCTTATGTGCTTTGAATTTCTGATGAAATTCTTTGCTTTCGAGTTAATTGCTGCTGCTGCTGTAGCTGTGCTGTGCTGTGCTGTCGACTGCGACGTAGGCAGCAAAACTACGGCAGCGCCCCCAGCCCCAAAAACTGGAGCTGCCTCTTCTATCTGAATCGTTGTGCCATTTTTCTTTGTGCTGCGCAGCTTTGTAGATCGGCTCCACATCAAATCAACGAATCGAGTCCTGGGCGTATATACATACACACACACACACACACACACACATACATTTATATATACACGTTTATATTTTTGTACAAGTTTTTATATATTCGTGTTTTTTTTTTATTTAGTTGAAATAATTGGCATAAGCTTTGTGCGTTTGCTTTAAAATTAGTTTTTACTTCATTTTATTTGATGCACTTTTGTTGTTGTTGTTTTTATATTTTTAGCATATTCTTTTTTACAAACACTTTAACACTTTCTTTAAGCTGCCAATTCATCACAAATTTTATGGGATTTTTTATTTTTTTTTATTTTGTTAAATGGCACTTTTTTTTGTATTTGTTTTATAAACATTCCAGCTGCTGATTTATTTCCTTACCAATTGAGTTGAGAGCTGCAAAGAAAAAAGTAAAAATTCAGTTTAGATTTTTTTAAGGAAAAAAAAGAAGGGATTTTTAGTCGAAAAGAAGCTTAAGAAAACATTTTTTTAGTAAAAATTGTTTAAAGGACTTAAAGAAAAAACCAAAAATATATCAAAACCAATATATAGTCTGAGTTTTAATTTTTTTTTTAATCTGCATTTAAGATTTTAGTTTTTGAAGTTTTCAGCTTTTTATAAAAATCTAAAACATTTTTTTTATAATTATTTTCTGCTTAAAAATATATCAATTACTTAAAAACAAAATTTTTTTTAGGAAATTGAGATTGTTTGTTATTTTTTCAAATTCTTTGAACAAGTAAAAAAACGTATTTTAGAATAATATTGAAAAATTGCCTTTCAACTAGATGTAGAAAATATTCCTTGTGAATTTATTCTACCCAAAAATCAAATGTATTTCAGATTCTTAAAAATATAAAAATAAAAGATTTTTCTACTTTTTTCATAGTCTTTGAACTTACATAAAAAAAATAAATAAATCATGTTTTATGTTGTATTGAAAAATTGACTTTTTCTTAATATTTTAAGAAACCTTTGTAAAATACAAAAAAATCGTATTTTCAGTATTTTGAATTTTATTAAAATTTTACTGAAATTTTGAAACTTACACCATTGAAGAGATGATTGGGAATCGAGTTGCGATCGTAGCTTAATTCCAAACCGTTTTGGACTGTATTCGAATTTTCGAAAAACCTCCAAAGCAACGGTTCCCGGTTAAGTTCGATTCGATCGCGAGCCGGAGTCAAAAATTTGATTTTCTTTTATTATTATTTATTTCACTTGGAATTTTGCTGCAAAATTTTGTATTATTTTAATATTTATTTTAAGTGAATTTTGAATTCAGCATCAAAAAACCAACAACACAAATCAAATTTTTTTTTCTTTTTCTTCAAATTTTGCGCAAAAAACAATAAAAAACTTGCTTCTCAATTTGAATTAATATAAATATTTTCTTTTTTTTTTATTAGATTGCATTTGAAATACTTTTTTTGGCTTTTCAATTTGCTTCTGCTGCTTTTTACGTATTGTTTTTGTTTGTGTTTGATAGTATTTGTTATTTTGTATTTACATTTGTTGTTGTATTTGCATTTGGATTTGTATTTGTGTAATTAATGCGTTTTCCACATAAACACAATCGCCCACACACACACACGCACGCACACATTCGCACACCTCCATACACGTACGCAACACACACACACACTCACACATATAAGCGCGCGTTCGCTCCGACACCACGACACTCTCGCATATGCATTTATACAATTTGCATAAATAGAAGAGCCAGAGCCAAAGCCGTTTGCATGGAAAACCGCGAAGTTGTGTAGATGAACGGGGTACTACTGTAGGGGGCGTTTTAATTTCCGTTACTTTATGCTTAAATAAATATTTACTTTTATTTTGTTATTTTGACGTGTGTTCGGCTTCTTAAATATTATCAATTTATACTTGTAATTTAATTCAGTTTAATAACATATTTGCCGCGCGCACAGCGACAACGAACCGACCACGACAAATATTCAACTGAAACTGAAAGAATTAGCGAGTTGCCAGATTTGAATCGTGGCGGCGGGCATTTGGAAAAATCTGGCAACGCTACAACTTTTTAAGGGGTAGAAATGTGGTATATTTTAGTTTAAAAGAGGTTGGCAGCTCTGCGTCAGTGCTGCATAACTCAAAAAGCTGTTTGGCCATTTGATTTGTGACGTCAGGCGTTTTGAACTAATTTTTGCTACATATATGAATTAAAAATTTTTCTGTCGACTTTCATTGACTGCTTTGTTTTAATAAATTTCAATACTAAAGACAATATAAAACAACAAAATGCTTATATTGATATGCATATATGGTAAAAAGTTTAAGAAACAATATTAAATATAATAGAAAAAACTGTCATGAGACAAACTATTATTTTTGTAAATATTTTTAAATTTCAAATTTTTGGGCGCATGCTTAGCAGCACTTGTAAATAATTTTTATAGCACTTTTGGTACTGCCAACTTAATCAAAACAAACACGATTAGTTGTCGGGTTGGCAGTAAACAAATAAAACACAAAAACACAATTACGATTATTACAAATATATTTATGTGGTGTCATTTGACGCAACGCAGCAAGGATGAGCAATCTGAAACAAGACTTAGACGAGTATCTACTACTGCAAAGCGATCAAAAGAAGAACTTCAATGTGAAACTGCCACAGCTTAAAGTTCCCGGACTCACAAATATCTTTTCGCGGACAGCCGAACAGCCTGAGGCGAACAGTTGGTTAAAGGAAACACAGGACACATGCTGTCCCAAGCTGGTGAGCCTGGTCCCTGTACTATAGTATACTCGATATATATAATAATAATCTCTTTGTTGCCTTTTTCAGTCGCGCTTGCAGCGCATTGTTGGCTTTGTTGCGTGTCTGGGAATGGGATGTCTCTGCATGACGCTATCAACGCTATACATTCCGGTGCTATTGCTGAAGCCAAAGTTTGCCTTGCTCTTCACACTGGGCAGCCTGTTTTTCATACTAAGCTTTTGCTTTTTAGTCGGCTTTCAGGCGTTCTTTAAGCAAATCTTCTCCAAGCCACGACTCCTAACCTCAATCTCATACAGTGCCTGTCTAACGTTGACGCTCTACTTTGCTCTTGTGGCAAAGAGTACGGCTTTTACGGTCCTCTTTGCCGTTGCTCAAATAATCACATTACTTTTCATGCTCCTGGGCATGGTGCCGGGCGGTGCGACGGGTCTCAAATTCTTTGGACAGCTCTTTAAGAGCAGCGTTTCCAGCTCAAGTACGTTGCCGGTTTAACATTTTTCACATACAAAAAAACTATATATTAATCATTAATAAAACATACATTTGTGATAACAATAAAAGAAAGTAAAGTTGTATTTGTTTTCAAGAGTTTATTTGCACTTAAAACTAGTCATATTTGCTTTTGTAATCGCGAAACTAATCCTCAATCTCGCCCAGATACAAAGTCTTGTCGCTGGAGGCGGAGAGGATTAGAGGTTCGCGTGGACTGAAATCGACATCATTGACGCTGCCATTGTGACCCGGCAGCTTGTAGAGAATCCGTCTGGTGTTCGCATCCCAAATATATACATGACGATCGGCGGAACCGGAGGCAATCTTATCGCCACCTGGCGACCAGGCACAACGCAAAAGATTCTTCTCAAAGTTATGCTGATGTCCCTGAAAGACCTTGACGCAACGCTCGCCGGGCGCATACGGACGCACATCCCACACCCTCAGCGTATTGTCCATGGCATTGGTCAGGACAAAGTCACCTTCGGGTGATAGCGACATGCCCGTTATGGTGTCCGTGTGTCCACGTAAGCGATGCAACACTTGCTGCTTGCGTATGTCCCAGATCTTGAGCTCGTTATCGATGCCGCCGGTGATGACATGTTCGCTGGTATCGCCAAAGCAAACCGATGTCAACTGAAATGGGGCTTCCAGGACATGTGCGGCCTGCTTTTTTCGTGCATCCCAGATGCGTATGGTACGATCATCGCTGCCGGAGCACAACATTTGCTGTCCTCGCCTCGAACCCTGAACGCTGTTCACAAAGTTCGTGTGGCCTTTGAAGCGACGCATTCGTTGTCCCGTCACAATGTCCCAAAGGGCGAGCGTTTTGTCCGTTGAGCAGGTAAAAATGTGCGAGCCATCCGGCGTAAAATGTGCCTCCATTACAGCACCTGTATGGCCGGACATTGCCATTATGTTCTCACACTCCCCATACACCTTCCAGATATCTAAAAGATTACATATTTAGTCAGGAATCTTTAACAATCATCGCTATAACCTACACAACTGCCGATCGAAACCGGAGGACAGCAGCATCTCGCCCTCTGGATGGAATTCTGTAGTAAATATTTCGCCTTCATGTCCCTCCAGTTGCATAATCGGCGCTTCCAAATTTGAAGTACGACGCACGCCCTACAAATAATTTAAAATTAAGAATTTTAACTTCTTTATAAAAATGCAATAACCCAATGTGCTTCTTCTTCTTCCTACAGCAGCATTTTGAAAGCAGTCGCTTACCGATTCCAGCAGCGCCTTATCCCGATTTGTGTACGCTATAAGTTCGCTTTTGCTTCGCTTTGGCTCCTGGGCGAGCACCATGCTAGTATTGGGACGTTTTGTGCCCATTTCTATTGTTAAAAATTGTATTAAACGTATGCGAGCAGATTTTCAGCCGCAAAAACAAACGCCAGTGCTGCCAACTTTCTTGTGGTTAGTGTGCTGGCGAGGTATTATAAAATGAAATTAACCAACACTTGACGATAAGCAAGGAAAACATTTGATTTTTGTACATAACTTTTTTATTTAAAACATATTTGGGCTACACATAAGCTATTATTTCACGATTGCAACCACCTTAATAAGCATCTACACGTGGTGGATCTGCGAAAAGATCCTCACGTTTGCGTTCACCGGTCAACCATTGCCTGTAGCGCTCATTTCGCATAGCCTGAAAAAAGTAGCAATGCGGAATTTAGACAAGTAGAAGTTGCTATATGGGGTTTCAACTAACATGGAAGCGGAGAATCTGCTTTTGCATGCCCACGCACTCCTGGAAGTCGCCAATGAGATCGGCGCACATCTTTTTTCCACGCTCCAGACCGTACGCCTCCAGGCAATCCATCATTTTCATTTCGAAATTGCCGCATTTGTCGTAGGTCTGATGGTTGATCAGGCAACCGGTCAAATCCGTGAGTGGCAGGCGCAGGAAGGGCGTCAGCGACATTTTGATGGCAGCTGCTGAAAATAAAAGATTTTACTATTTGTGTTTTCCAATTGGAGCCTGTGTTCTGTGACGTAACAATAACAATGGTTTTAGCTTGTTTTCTAAGCCCACAAATTTGACTTTACGCTTTTAGCGATGTTCATTGAACAGAGTTACGTATATTTACACCTTGCTAAACACCTGAAACGCACCTTAATTTCCAATCAAAAGAAAAATAAGTATATTTGACAATAGACGACCGATAAGCTGTAATTGAAACTGGTCACACTTAAGGAGGAGCTATCGATTTGTCGAAATAATTATCAGTGTTGACAAATGAGTTTAAAAGTGTATGTGAAGAAAAATCAAAAATATTAGAACACCAAAGCCTGCTTAATCGCCTGTCGTTATAAAAATTTACCTTTACGAGTTATAAGGTCTTTCTATTGGTATATTAAATATGATCACCATTAAATCAGCGAACCACCACACTCGCGCTAAATTAAATCAGTGTTGACAAACTTGTGTTTGATTGCACGTTTTGTTTACATTTGCAGGTTTTAGTTCATAGTTTCTTTAATTTTGTTATTAAGTAAACTATTGAAACAAAATGAAAAACCAGGAACTAATTGACTACTTAGAGGAATGTGGCGTCTGTCGCGTGTGCCAGCTGCGTTATTTGAAAGCACGCGGCAACGAATATCGCGACATGCAGAAAACATTCAAACGCGTGGGCTAAAATTTAAATCAATTCCAAACTTCATCCACATTACAAAAGTTGCCTCTCAATTCTAGCTGGATGTTGTAGTGGAGGAAACAACCGATGATCAGCCAATGAAGAAGCCACGTCTAAGTATTTGCTCGATATGCTTGGGACTCTTTTCGGAGGATTTCCAAAATCAGCTGATTCAAGGAATACTCGATTCTAATTTTGCCAAGTATGATAGCGAGGGTATTGTCCTGGCTTTCAGTATGCCCATGACTCTGCAGTTACGTCAGCTATCCATGTGGTTTGCCGTGCAGCGCAAATTTGGTCGATCTTCAGTGGACGATCATTGTGCACCCGACGTACCCATAAAGGAGGCAGTAAAACTGATTCTTCATCCCATCGTATGCGCTAAGCTGGGCAGGGAACACGATGCGAATGGACTGATAATCAATATCGATGTGAGACACAGCTCGGAGGTCGAGGATGTGGCGCAACTGTCGGAGCTCCATCGTGCTGCATTTCCCAGCAGGAATCAGAAACGTGTGGAAATTTCGCGCGGTCTGCTAGAGAAACAGTATCAGCCGTCGCGCATTAAAGCTGATCTCTTTGAGAAGTATTTTCCCATACCGCCGCCAGCCGTAACGGAGTCAGTGCAGCTGCAATCCATTGACCTACTAGGTCCAATAGTTTGTGTAGCTGGACGCTATCGCAAACTGAACCGAGAGCTGTCACATACGCCTTGGGTGCTGCACGGACAGCGAATTATGGAGGATAGCATCGAAGAGATTATTGTGCGCAATGTGGCGTCACATTTCACTGAGACGCCGGAGAAGATAACCTTCATGTCGAGCGGTCGCGAGGATGTCGATGTGCGTTGCCTGGGCAAGGGTCGGCCCTTTGTGCTGGAAATAGCCAATGCTAAGAGCAGTAGTATGAGCCGTAAGCAGGCGCTGGAAATGGAGCAAACTGTGGACAGCACTGGCAAGGTATCCATACATAATCTTCAGGTGGTGCCACGCGAGGAACTTACGCACATTAAGACGGGCGAGGAGCAAAAGCGTAAATATTATCGAGCTCTTTGTGTGCTCAAGGAGCCGGCCACTTTGGATATTCTGCAAAAGTTGCAAATCTCCGAAAGCTTTGATATACATCAGAAGACGCCCATTCGGGTGCTCCATCGCCGGCCCCTTCACACTCGACCGCGCACCATCTTCAGTGTGCGAACGCGCGTGCAACGTGATAATCTTCGAGTGCTGATCATCGATGTGGTCAGCCAGGCGGGCACATATATCAAAGAGCTGGTCCATGGCGAATTTGGACGCACCTCACCTTCCATATCTTCCATAATTGGTAAACCTATTGATATATTAGCACTAGATGTTGTTGGCATTGATTTGGATTGGCCGGCTGATGTGAATAATGCAGAAGCGGTAATTACAAATGAATAAACGATTATTTTGTTTTGAATATTCAAACGATTATTAACACTGTAGAATATTTTTATTTTGTATAACATGACATTGCGCAGCATTGTGACATTCAAATACCATTTCAATTTAATTTAAAAATATATGTTAAGTCGCGCTTTATAATATTTTTCTAAGTTTTATATGCACACCCTGTAGTTTGTGACGTCATGCGCTTGCTCACTGCGCGCGCACCTCACCATGACCTATAGTTGCGTTTGTGTAGCAAGTGGACAGCACCACTCTCTTATCAGCTGAGAGCACTTGCAAGTCGCACACCGATTTGTTTAGTCGCGTTGTTTTAACTTTTCAATGAACGTTATTAACGTTTATTCTCTAGAACAACGAATTGTCGCGTGTGCAGCAGCATTACAGCTAAAGCTATTTACACTGAGTCTATTTATGTCGTAAATTGAAGCGCTGCTTTGCACATCTGCAGCTGCAAAAAGTCGTTTAAATACAAAAATCAAAGCAGCATCGTACCCAATTTGTATATATTATGAATTGAAACGTGCGGAAAAAGTGAAAGTGAGTGTGTTGCAGCAATGCACATTGCACCAGTATCAATATACACACACACACAAGCATAGTGACTGCAATAATACACGCCCGCTCTTGAAACTTTTTTCCCTTTGAGTACGCCTCTAGACTTGCCCGCCTAACAATGTTTGTTTGTGTGTTTGTGTCTCTATCTGTCTGTGGGTACGCCCCGCCGACCTTCATGCAACCTTCAATGGCTTAATGCTGCGCTGCTGACTGTGTGCAACACGTTGGGCCCAACGTCGACATCACAACAGTGCGCCGTCTACGTTTCACGTGTGTAATCAATAGAATCAGCGGCAGCAGACAAAAATCAATTGGACAGCAAACGCGAAATAAACAAAAACAAAAAGCAGAGCCCGCCAAACTAGAGTTGATAACGTGTCGTGCTTTTTACCGTGATCGTTTTGGTTAATATAACAATTGTGCAATGCTGATCATAAAATGATTAAGTTGTGAAATAAGTTTATGCAATCTTACTTTAAAACGATATTTCAGCTTATTATTCAGCCCAATCGGAGTTAAAATGTTATTTCATCTTAGAAAACATCGAACACGCACTCATCGCTAAAACCGATTGCACAGCCCGCGAAAACCCAATCTCTCGCTATCACTCTCTTACGCCTATTCATTCTCTCGGTTGACGCGCGCGCTTATCCCCTCCCTTCGTCAAACCCACACTCCGGCCGGCTGCTAAGTAACAACAATCAACAAATTCTCCCAGCAAGCAAATTTTTTTGTCATATACATATGTATGTATGTATGTATTTTATTTTTTTTCAGCTGCATCCAACGAAAACGCATTGAGCACTCAGCACTTGATTTCGCTCTGGTTTGACTCGCTCGCCACAGTTCAGTTCAGTTGAGCTTGAAACGCTTAGCGAAATAGATTTGCTTGCTCGCGCGATATAAACAAAACTCACACACACACATACAGTAAAAAATTTTAAAAGTGTCAACAGTGTCCAAAACGCGTCGCGCTTAATTTAAAACCTAACGACGACTTTGTCATTATCATACGCGTTGACCCAGTGCCTATCTCTGTCTCTTGCCATCTCCCTCTGTCTGTGTGATAAAACCGAACTGATAACAAAGTCGTATGCAAAGTTTCTGTTACTGTTAAATATGAAAGTGTTAATTTTATGTTGAATTATTTAACCCAGTATTTCTTCAATTCATCGGGGAGTGCTTACGTCATTTTAAGCTGCTCTCAGTAATGATACTAACATTGAGCTAATGCATCTTGTTTCAATCTTACAGATACACACAAAAAACAACAACAACAACTACAACAACGAAGTTCAACGAATTGCAAGAAATTTCTTTAATCTGAATACTTTTTGGCACGTTTCTATATGTGAATGACCGTTGAACGAAGCTTCTCTCTCTATACATTCAAACAAACAAACAAATAACAAAAACAACAATATACACATATATATATATATATTGTGATCATGAATGACCGTGAAATGAGCTGCAATTCGGGCGGACAATTTATGGATCGTGGACGCATGAATCAAAATGGCGTTGTCCAGCCTTTGCTCACGGGTAAGTTGTATTTTTAGACTTTTCTATGTATTTTTTATACTAAAAACTCTTGAAAAATGAGTTTAGAAAACATTTTTAAGTATTTCAATACTTAAGTTGCTTAAAAGTTCAGTTTAAAAAACATTTTTACGTGCTTTAAGAGTAATAGGTTGTTTAAAATAAGTTTATTTGTTTGAACATTAATGTTTGGAAAATGTAGATGGTAATTCAGTTAGTTTTGAATGGTTTTCGGATCATATTATTATAGACTTTTTAATCTAAAATTGAATAAAATGAATAATTTATTAAGTTTCATTTTTCCTTAAAAACTGAGCTTTCCTTATCTAACTAATCTAATCTTTGAAAAAACTTTACTAAACATATCAAGTCAACATTTATTCAAACTAAATATTTATTAATATTAAAAACTTACTTTTCAGAAAAAAATATTCATAATTGATTAAGATTAATTACTCTTTTATATAAAAATAATGATTTATCCTCCTGAGAAAATTTTATTACTCTTTTAAATAAAAATAACTTAAGATTTATTCTGAGAAATTATAGTATAGCGACGATATTTTTGTTTCTAGAATAAACGTAATGAGTAACTTCTATGTTGTGTATTTAAAAACTAACCTTTCCTAACCTGCAAATACTTAAATCTCACTTAAATATGGTAGATATATATGTTCTGTCTGACTTGAAAGTTATTTTAAAATATTTCCTTAAAGTAAATGACATGCAAAATAAATATAAAAAAAAAACTCCTCTTTGACATTTTCATTTCTGTTACCTTTCTTAGATTTAATCTATTTTTGTCTAGGCGCAAGACAAACACAGACATATATGTAAATAGATGATCTTTTGAGATATTTTTGGTTGCTCTGACAAATTTAGATAAGAATTTGTTGCATTAAGTGTTTGAGGCTTTGTGCATTTTGTTTGAGGTTCTGTAATTATGCACACAGCATGAACTTTGATCGTATCTTATCGCTTGAGTTCAGTTAAGGTTTTCCATATAATGATTAGTTGTAGAATTCATATCAGGTAATATAATTATCTTATCGGTATTATTTATTTCTTTTATTTGTCGTTACGCAGATTTGTATCAAATAACGATGGCTTATGCCTACTGGAAGTCGGGCAAAACAGATGATCAGGCGGTCTTTGACTTATTCTTTCGCAACAATCCATTCCATGGCGAATTTACCATATTTGCTGGACTGGAGGAGTGCCTCAAGTTTCTGGATAGCTTTCATTACTCGCAAAGCGGTGAGTTTGAGTTTGATGTTGTTTTTGTTTATTATTATTATTATTAACTTGCTCGTTTTTTGTTTACAGACATTGAATACTTGAGGCAAACGCTACCCGAGGGAATTGAGAATGAATTCTTTGAGTATTTGGGCAATTTAACAGCTCATGATGTAACACTATATGCCATCGATGAGGGCACCGTTGCATTTCCACGGTGAGTGAGGGATCTTTGAAACGGGAACTGTTGTTGATGAAAACAGAAACAGAGTTGGAAAATATTATCTATTCGTAACATGATCATGATAACAGGAAAACCACGATATATGATCATGTCAACTTTGACAGTGAAGAGTTGTTTTGATATTTTTGGTTGATCTCTTAAGAATTATTTCATTTTTGCATAATGTTTAAGTAGATTTCTTATATGTAAAATCTTTTCCTGATAGTCTTAAGTTTTCCTTAAGGTTTTGTTTATTATAGTTTGATTAAAACATTAATCTATTGTTTTTGAGAGTTGGTTGATATCAGGGAAATCAGTTGAAAATTATCATATATTCGATATCTGATCATGTCAACTTTACAACTATAGACTTGTTTTGATATGTTAAACTAATCACAAATGTTATCTATCTAACTAACTCTTGCTATACATTTAAAGTCTCTGATTGTGTTAAGTTCCTGTATTATAGTTAAAGTTAAAAAGTTAAACTAATCACTTATCTAACTCTTAGTGTATTGTGTTGAGTCTCTGATTATCTAACTTATCTTCATCTTCTCTTCTCTCTCCGCTCCAACCAATCTCTAGTGTGCCCATAATAAAGATTGAAGGACCTTTGATAATTGTACAGTTGCTGGAGACAACATTGCTAACGCTCGTCAACTATGCCAGGTGAGTTTGAGGTTGAGTGTTAAAACAAACAATAATCATTCATAAATGTGCTAAGTAAACAATTTTATTGCCTTTTCTCAGCTTAATGGCAACAAATGCGGCGCGTTATCGCATGGTGGCTGGCAAACATGTTAAACTTTTGGAGTTTGGGCTGCGTCGTGCCCAAGGACCAGATGGCGGACTATCCGCATCAAAGTATTCATACACAGGTACAACAACATGGCCACATATATATATATATCTGACAACTAAGGTCAAATGTGTGAGATATAGTATATGTATATATCTCTCATTTTTTGGCATTGCCAAATTGCATGCACCTGGCCCATAATCAATTAAAAAAAAATACAAAGCAGAGCTCGAAAAAACACGCGGTGAAAATAGCGCCTCAAAAAATGGCTACACATTGATCGATATGCAGTGGGAAATATTATTATTATTAGTATTATTTTTATTGTACTTTTACTAATGGTAGTCGTCAATTTCATATTGTTTGTGTTTCGTTCTCTGCTCTTTTTTTTCTTTTTTCTTTTCTCTTGTTTTTTGATTTTTATGATGTGCTTGCATGCAAAGCACGTGTCACTGTCACTCGATTTGGCTTCCGTCTTGTTACGCCAACAACTTGTGCTCCTCCTACTCCTACTTGTACTCCTCCACCTCCACATCCTTCTCTCTCTGCATCTCCGCTGTAAAGTTCAAGAACTTTATTTGCTTTTTTGGTATGTGTTAAAAGTGGGTGGCACACGCAATAGCACCCAAAAAATAACTGAACAACAAACTTTTTGCCGCCTCCTTAACATATGTGTGGGTCGACATCATCGTCGTCGTCGTTGGTACCCGGCGCCAACTGGCACCAATTTTCAATTGGCGCTCACACATCGTTACTTTGGTTACCCTTCCAAAGTTGTCTGCAACAAAACGCTTAAACTTTGTAATGCGTTTAATTATATAGTATGTACTATGTACTATGTAGGATCCGTTGGGTTTCTAGATTTTTCATTTCGATTCTCAATCGATAGAGTCGCGTGCCGCGTGCCGCGTGACTCACGGCGTCCAACTGGCATCCAAGGTCTAAAGGCTGCTTTTCTTCTTTTTTTGATGGTTAACCATGACACAGTAGTGTTGACTTATCATAATCCAAATTGGTGCTTTAAATTAAGTAATATATAACATGGAGTTCTTGGTAAAAACGTTTAATTTCGCTTCATTAAATTGTTAGGATTATTTTTAAAGAAATTAAGAAATTTCTATACTGAAAAGCTTTTATATTTATCATATATATTGCTAGAAATTCATTTATTTTATGAAAATGAAACACAAAATTATATTTCCTTCACATTATATATAAAGTTTTTTAAAAAAAAAATTATGTTCATACTTTATTGCAAAACAAAGTATTCAAAGTCCTTGAACTGTAACTTAACATTGATCAACATTAAACTGACTTGTAACTTAACATTGATTAACATTAACATGACTTGTAACTTAACATTGTTTAACATTAACATACCTTATAACATAACAGCTGCCTTACAGTGTATTAATGGCAACATTTTCTTTACTTCTAGGCGGCTTTGATGGCACCTCCAATGTTTTAGCTGGCAAGCTGTTTAACATACCCGTTAAGGGCACTCATGCTCATGCGTATATCACTAGCTTTAGCAGCATAGGTGAGCTCAAGACGCGTCTACTAAAGCACAAGCAAACGGGTAAGTAGCAAAATCAAATACAATATCAAAGAAACCAAATAAATATGAATATGAAATTTGATGACAGGCATCATGGAGGATCTGTTGGAGCATGCGGTGCGACATCGTCAAATGTTATCGCATGTTTTGGATGTGTCGACGGAGGAGTCGAGTGAGGGCGAATTGGCAGCTATGGTGTCGTATGCGATTGCATTTCCGGATGGCTTTATGGCCCTTGTCGATACGTACGATGTTAAGAGGTATTTCGCTTTTAGGCAGATTCTCTCGGAACGATTTCTGTTCTATTTTGTTGATTATTATAATTTAGTATTAAGTTGAGCTTTTGTGTTTTTGTACTTTGTTAACAAACATCTTTTGATTAGAATCATCATGTTTAACTACAGCCTACAACAATAACAACAACAATTTGTGCCAGTCTCGTCTCGTCTTCCCCTTTTTCCAAGACTAGGTTTTCAGTTGTGTGTGTGTGTTTGTTTTGTGTGTGTGTGTGTGTGTGTGTGCAAGTATTTAATAATTATATTAAAAGTATTCCCCCCAACAGCAGAGATACAGTCGAACAAGTCACACAAGTCTCACACGTACAATCTGATAATAAATCAAGATCTAGTCAGCTAACAAATGGCAACAGCAACAGCAACCTGCCACCAACGCCACCTGCCACACCGCGCACAAATGGCCAGCTCAATGGACACAAGATCATACAAGATAATGGCCAAACAAATGAGCCAAATATAAGCCAAACAAATGGCGTACAGCTCAAAGAGCAAACGTTAACAGAAACAACAACATCTTCGACAACTTTAACAACAACTCCAACAACAACAATCAACAACAGTTCAACGTCCAATGGGGCGGCGTACCTACCAAAATATGTCGAGAAGTCATTCAGGTAAAAACCAAACACCTCGAATTTTCTTACCGGTTGTCTTCTAAATTCTCAAATCATCTCTTTCCAAAATATCATCATTATAATTTCAATTTCTGCATTTTTTTGTTTAACATTTGTTTGGTTTTTTTTTCATTTCAACTGTTACTAACTTCATATCCTTTATACGATTTGTTTTTGGACCCAGCATGAGTGCCCCTAGCCTAAACATATATATATATTTCTGTATAATCAGTCTTAATACGTCTCATCTTCATCTCATATGCGCTATGTCTAAAATTTTCTGCCTAAATTCAAAATTCTACTCATATATCTATACTATGTATTTAGTATTATATATATATATATATATATACATATATGTATGTATGGATGTAATAATAAATAAAGTATTGGTCTAAATCCAGTCTAACGCTATTCGCTAGCTCATTTGGCCTGCTTAATATGCAAAACAGGTGATGTGTCTTTAAAAAATATTTTTATATATTTTTACCTTTTTTTTTGGAATTTTTGTTTTACTTTTTCTCATCTTTTGGTGCCTGGCTTTTACTTAAAATAAGAATTATACTAACTACTGCTTAACATAGCATGACAGGATCTTCAATAAAGGTTAAAAATATTTTAGTATTGGTTTTTTAAAGTTTTTTAGAAGTATTCGAAAATATCAAGCTTCACTGTAACAAAAAAAAAACTAACTCAAAGAATCAGTAAATAAAATTAAATATAGCATCACAGGATCTTAAATCAAGTACTAACAAAATTAAAATATTCTGTAAATAAACAAATATTTATATAAATAAAAGCATGACAGGATCTTAAATCAGGTTTAATAAAATGCTAAAAACTATATATATTTAGTTTTCTAAATTTATATAAAAGTATTCGAAAACAACAAAAATTTAAATAAAATATGTAAAAAATAAAGTAAATTATAGGTTTCTTTTTCTCTCTGTGTATCTTAATCGATCAATGCTTTTTCAATATTTACTAAACAATTATTTCATCAATCAATTTATTCATTTACATTTTCATTTCCTTCAAAATTTTCTCACACTCTTTTTTTTTAACCTTATCATTTTTTTAAGATTTATTTTTCTTTTGATTTTCCCCTCGTGTTATCAGAAAATTAATAAATTGAGCCCATAAAAGTTTATACAAAAAAAAATTACCCTATCTAACATAGTAAAAAATGACTTCCCGGCACTATTTTGGCAGAGGTATGTAAAACACGTCTTAAAAAATACACAAAAAACAAACCAAAAATATTCGAAAACACCCAAACACCCACACACACACAGACACAGACACAGAAAACACACTCATAATACTCACACTGATATTGAATGAAACTTTCTAACAAATGTTGCGAAATGAAAAATGAGCTTGCGTTGGTTTAAAAAAAAAAGGGAAAACCATACTGAATCACCCTAATGTTATGTCATACATCTTTAACATACTTAAATATGTTTGCTAATTTAACTTTTTTTTTATCAAAACCTTTTCCCTATTATTTGTTTTGTTATTGTTTTTTTTCCCCTCTCTCCATTAGACAAAATATTTGTATTTGTTGAAAATTCCCTTTGGATTTGGTTTGTTATGTAATATTTTATATACGTTACCTACATACACGTATATATATATATATATACATATTTAAAAACATATTTATAAACGTCCGAGAGAGCACACTGCATGGCTTTCAGTAATTGAAGCTTGAGTTGTGTCTCCCAAACAAAATGGAAACTTTTTTTTTATAGAAAAAACTTTAGCTATAGAGTACACCAAAAGACAATTGCAATATAGAAACTCTATTCTCAAAAACTACTTTTTATGCACACTGCACAATGTCTAAAACCTGGCCACGCCCCCCGTTTTTTGTATGTGCTTAGTTGCAAAAAGAAAAGATATTGAAAAACCAAAACTTGCGGCACTTTTTTTTGTTAAGCTTTAAAATTTTCACTATTGTTTTCAATGCACGCTCACTTTGTTCTCTTCTTTCTCTTTCTCTCTCTCTCTCTGTCTGTTTTGCTGGCTTTCTTTAGGAGCGGATTGCTTAATTTTAGCGCTGTGGCTTTGGCCCTAAACGATTTGGGCTATCATGCTTTGGGCATACGCATTGACTCGGGCGACTTGGCTTATTTGTCGTGTTTGGCTCGCGAGGCCTTTGAAAAGGTGGCGGAACGCTTTAAGGTGCCTTGGTTCAATAAACTGACCATTGTCGCCTCCAACGATATCAACGAAGATACCATACTCAGCCTAAACGAGCAGGGCCATAAAATTGATTGCTTTGGCATTGGCACGCATTTGGGTAAGGTTAACAAAACAACCATTTAAAGTGATTTAATCTAATCGAATCTTCTTATCAATAGTTACTTGCCAACGTCAGCCTGCATTGGGCTGTGTTTACAAACTGGTGGAGATCAATGGACAGGCGCGGATTAAGTTAAGTCAGGATGTGGAGAAGGTAACGATGCCAGGCAATAAGAATGCATATAGGCTATATAGTGCCGATGGACATGCATTGATTGATTTGCTGCAAAAGGATTCCGAGCATCCGCCAGCAGTTGGCCAGAAGGTGTTGTGTCGTCATCCCTTCCAGGAGTCCAAGCGCGCCTATGTTATACCCTCGCACGTCGAATCGCTTTACAAGATCTACTGGAAGGCGGGCAAGATTTGTCAAATGTTGCCCACACTCGAACAGGTGCGCGAAAAGGTGCAAATCTCGCTAAAGACACTGCGCAACGATCACAAGCGTACACTCAACCCAACGCCATATAAGGTAAGCGTTTTTGCTATATACTTCAATAAGATTCAACTGATCTAATTTGAATTTGTTCTTGTTCGTTAGGTTGCTGTCAGCGATAACTTGTACAACTTTATTCACGATCTGTGGCTGCAGAATGCTCCAATTGGTGAACTCTCATGATCTATATAAGCAGCCTGATTTGGCCAACAAACAAATTCCGCATAATTTCTACGCCCAACATGTTCTTTATATATATATATATATTAATTTTCTTTTTGATCTAATCGCAAATAGTGCGATTTTAGTCATTTGCTGGTCATATGCATTAAAAAAAAATTAATTGACAACAAAAAATTATAATAGAGTTCTTCGTAGTGTGACATTTTAGACCTTATATATATATGTATATGTTTTTGGGCGCAAATGCATATTTGCATTAAAATATGTAGATGTTTACTTAACTATATATATATATTCTATACATATATACGCACATCATGTTCAGGAATGTGTCAAGTGCCTTAACACACAAATATACATATACATATATCGTAAACTGTAACCAAATACTTAAGTGGAAAGTGGACGAAAATAGCAGGATGTATTAAATATAATATAGTCGTTAAGTGTTTGTTGTATGTTGCTAACAAAACAAAAAAGCAAAATCAAATTAAGTGAAAACTTTAAACACACAAAAACGTAAAAACGTATAAAAAGGATAACAAAACCAGTACAAATGTTTTGCTTATTAGTACAGTTGCATGTATAGGCGGCACACATTAATGCACACACACTTAAATATGTTTTACAAATTCTAAATACTTAATGTATGTGTAATAAATAATAATAGTAAGGTGTAAATACGTTCAATCTTCTAAATCTAAGTCAAAAAGCAAAACACTTAAACACTATACACTCACACTCACACTTAAACACGTTTATTAAATGAGCGCTTCAAAAAATATGTTGAGTGTTTTTATTTATTTAAATTGTGAAAGCTGTCAAATGTTGCTGTGATTTGTATAAGCAAGCACCAGCCATGTTTGAAATACTTTGTAAAACGCGCAATTACGTTAAAATATACCTGGTCACATTGCTTGGTTTACCTCAGTCAAGTTGGCAGTCCCAAAACTGCTCTACCTGCACAGTTATTTCTACAATGCAAGAAGTCGCTGCATGTTACTCTACCTAACATATCTAGCTAAACGCACTAGTTGCATTTATTTATTTATATACATATTTTTTTAAATAAATATGAGCGCAAAACTAGACTTATCGCGCGAACAGGTCAAGCAGGAGCCTGAGGTAGTGACGATTGATTCCAATCCGAACACGTTGGATGCTGTCGAAATGCATCTGCGGTCAACGGAAAAATCAATAGCAGCAACGGGGTGAGTATTTGTTTATGTATTTGTTGTCAAATTCACAAAAACTAATGATATTATATTGGCTCAAACAGGCCACAAGCAGTTTTTGAGACACTCAACCATGAGCGCCAAATACACCTACAAACACACACGAAGTTAAGTTACCATTGCAGCTACTGTACGATCAGTTTTTTGGATAAATCTGAATATACATCACATATGTGTGTACACACTGGCGAATCTCCGTTCAAATGCACCACATGTTCGCAGCGATACCTCAAAGACAGCGATCTCAAAAGGCATCTCGAGACGCATCTCACATCCGAAGTAAAGCCAAAGTACACATGTCTTGTTTGTCCAGGTAACTGCAACTGTGCAACAGTTGAAAGCGCATTGCCAAGAGAGAGTCCGGAGTGTCGTCGCGTCTTTGCGCATGAAGTCGAGCTGAATATGCACATGAATGTTCATACTGATCAGCTAGAATACAAGTGTACCTATTGCCCGGTTAGCTTTGCCGACAAAACTAACATTATGTCGCATATGTTCGAGCATACCAAATATTACACTAACAAATGCAATTATTGCTGGAGGTCATACAAATATGAAAACGAGCTTATCATTCACTTGCGCGAGAAACATCATCAGGCCTCAAAACTTACTTCAAGTGACCACAAAGAAAATTGGCAAATGGAAATTGCAAATTTACGTAATGCCAAAAAGGTGCAGGACACCCAATTTCAGATCTCAAAACCCACTCCAAGTACGGACAACAAAAGGCAAAAGGAAACTAGTGCCAAAAAGGTGCAGAAAGCAAAGAAAGTAGCAGTAAAATCCTCTCCCAATGCACTCCCTTTACCTAACTTGTGTCTCTATTGTTTGAAAACATTTCGATATAAGTTTGAATTATTTAAACACGTAAGTGATGAACATCCTAAGGCTTCGAAACCTACTATAGGTAACCGCAAATATAATTGGCACAAATGCCTTTATTGTACTGAACAATATATATATCGATCTCAACTGTTTAAGCACTTAAATGATAAACATACCGAAAAAGCACAGCCCAGAAGTCAGAAATGCCGTCATTGTCCGGAGAAATTTTTGTATCGAAGTCAATTAGTTAAACACTTGCGTGATAAACATCCCAATCTCTCACAATCGACTAAAAGTAAACACAAAGTGGAGAAGGTTCAAAAAGAGAGTATACTTTACAAATGCTTACATTGCTCGCAAGAATTTAGTGATCTAGCCGAACTATTTCAACATGTGCATGAGACGCATCCTCAGACTTTACAATCGACTCGAAGTAACATTACGGATCCTCCACCTAATATATGCCTATATTGTTTTAAAGAATTTAAGCGCAGGAGCTTCCTTTTTAAACATGTGGTTGGTAAACATCCAAAATATGTTAGTTGCGTCAAAGACAACGATGTGGAGAAAGTTAAGGTACTTTGCGACCCTATTTTAGAATTCGCTAGCACTGAGGAAACAACAAATTCTGTTCCCTTGAATGCGAATTCCCAAACTTCAAGAGACACAAAGAAAAAACAGAATCCAAATGTTGCAAAGACATTAAAATCACCAAAGAAGAAAGTCAGCCCCTTAATAAAGTTCCTAGGATCAGATGATACCAGTCACGAATCGGTCGAACTAGAACCAACTAAGAGCAAACCTAAAAAATCTCCGATGTCGAAGCTTAACAGGTAAGCAAATAAAATTATAACTCGATCTATCAGCAATAATAGATATTTATTTTTTTTTTAGTAGCAGAATAACAACTATGACTGGGCTGTATAAATGTAGTTATTGTTCCAAGAACTTTACCCAACTAAATAATCTTAAGGCACACATGAGCTTCCATGCAGATAAAAGTCCGCCAAAGATGAAATATCTATAAATATTTATTGTCTAACCAATGGTATAAGTCTATTTTGAACTAACGAATTTAGTTAAACGATACGTGCTTAGATTGAGATTTAAAAGTATTGTTATCAACAGTTATTCAATTTTTTTTTTTGATAATATGTAAATGTGAATTATATTAAGAAATAATTTAATGCAAAGCTACAACCAAAAACATTTGTTTTCAGTTATTCAGTTCTTCTGGTTCTTTGTTTTGCCAATCACAATCAACGTCCATCCAGCTGACTGCAAAATTGGCTCGAGTTGGCAGTCCACAACGATGGAGGCTTGTTGAGTCAGTGAATTGCATATTGTTTATTGAATTTGTTACAGCTGAGCTTACGGCCAGCAAATAAGATTTGCTCAATTTAACAAGATTTGCATAATTTTGCATTAGCTGCAACAAACCGAATTGAGTGGCGACACATTTGCTGGTAGCACTGCAACGTTTGTAACACATTGAAGTGCAGCTGCGCTTAGAGAAGCGACAAGTGTGGAGCAGAGTGGAGTGACAGAGGGTAACGGAGACAACCAAACACACAAACAAATACAAATTGTCATCTTTAGCATGCATTGATTTTTAACACTTTCTATTTTGCAGTTTATATAAATTTTACAACAGAAAAATGGAGCAAAAACATGATGAGGACATTGTGGATTCCGGAGTACGCAAAGATTTTATGCTGGAACGTTTAAACAAACGCAACAAGGATCGACAAAACTATTTAGACGTCAAGTTGGAGCAACGCTCCAAGGAGAGTGTACAAAATGAAGGTGTCGATTATTTCGCAACGTCGTTTAATCAACGAGCCTATGATATTGAGGAGCACATCAACGCGTTGGACAGTGGAGATGCACCGTTGCCAGATCTCGCCAAGCATTTCGGGGACATAACGTTGGGCATTCAGGAGCTGCAACGTTACTTAACCTCATCGACAATGTTCTTGTCGGATTTTAAAATCAAATCCTGTCAGAATGTGCTAAATGCGTTGACCAACGCCACAGATGAGGCACGACAACGTTTGATGCCCAAAAAAAAGTTTGGCTTTAGTGGCAAAAAGTCGGCAGTTAAACAAAAGTTGCCGCTGTCCCTATCCAAGCTGGACGGACCGGAGAAGACACCAAAGACCACATTCAGCTGGACTATTGCCAATCAACAAAATCAGCATATTGTCCTAAGAGCCGAAGAAGTCAATGGCTTGGACATAACCATATCCAATGTGCACAAATGTCTTGTGGAGCTGCAGGGTCATCCCGGTTCAGTGCAAGTCTCCAATGCCAGTCAGTGTACATTGTTGTGTGGCCCAGTGGCGCGCTCTTTCTTTGCCGAGCAGCTGGAAAAGTGCACCATTGCGATTGCGTGTCAACAGCTGCGTTTGCATTCCTCCCAAGCAACCCGAATCTATTTGCATGTCACGTGTCGTGCCATCATTGAGGATTGCCAGCAAATCGAGATCGATGTCTACAACTATGATTATGCACAACTCGAATCCGACTATAAACAGTCCGGTTTGAATAAATCCCAAAATAACTACACAGATATTGCCGATTTCAATTGGTTATCGCCAGATGTTCACTCACCAAACTGGACACTGCTCAAGGATCATGCGGCGCCCAACTGGAGTGCTGTGCGTCGTGATTTCCTCACTACCAGCACCGAAAGTAGCAATAGCACCGTTCCATCTGTTAACAAGGATGCTACAAGAATATAGTATTGGCCTCAACGGAGGTGGTTGCTCATCCTCCTCCTCCTTCTATTGCTATTACTCGTCACGCTTCTCGTCTTTGCCGTTCTACTGGGCTTAATGCTCACGGAGATGTCCAGTAATATAGTTTGCACTGTGTAAATAACTTATAAGTTATACTAGCCTCAAATAAATAATCCATGTTAATATGTTGATATGTATTACTCTCCCTTCTAACTCTCCCTATCGCTGTAAGATATTTGCGGTAGGTGAACTTTGTAGTTTTCGGGTCGACTCCTCCTCGCCCAAAAACTTGTCGGTCGCAATTTCGAACATTGAGCCTAATCATTGGTTGGCCAAAATGGCTATCTGACGAGTGTCACACAAATTACAGTTACACGCCAAGACGACTCATGCAAGTTTCATGTTGGTCAAAATTGGTCTTGCCCATATATTAACTACCCTACCAGTTGTGGTACATTCGTTTTGGTGGTGATGCAACAACACATATGTTAACATTTAACAGCAAAGGGTATTAAGTGGGCGATCTGCTGCTATTGACTTTTGTATGTTGTTTTCGTTGTTGCTGTCAACAGCGTAGCCGGACTGTCAAAATAATTAACGAATTCGAGTTACATGACATATAAGAGAAGAGCATGGTGGCGAACACCGCTGAGGTTTTGTGGGCTATCGTATTAGCGGGGTAATTGAACTGCAAATTACACAACGGAGCTGAACACACATGTACCCCTGTATGTGTGTGTGTAAAGTGAGGTTATGTAATAAGCTGTCAGTGCTACAACAGTTGTCATCATTAAAGCTATGTCCAGTGTGTACAAATACATGTACATATATATATATATTTTTTGGCAATTTGAAAGAAAGACACACAAAGAGAAAGCGAACACAGTTTAGCAGCTGTTAAAGCTTTTGTGGTTGCGGTCAAAGCTTAGAGAACCTTAAGACAGAAAAGACAAAAAAAAAATATCTGTAGCCAGCAATTAAAGGGCATATACGGGCTTGGATAGATGTTTTTGCCAGGAAGATTGCTGGTTGATATTTCCAGGGCGCCTACCAACTACATAAATGCAATGCAAGTGAGCAGATAACAAGCGACACCGACTCGAGAACATACATTTTCCATTTGCAGTCACATTCCAATTAAGTATCTTCATGTGTGTGTGTGTGCCGTCAATTATCTATACTGCGTCAGCTTGTATCGAATTGCCAACTGTAAAAATGAAATGGACCAACTAGTGTTCAGGTGTCTAATTTCCGTTTATTCAAATTAACCTCGATAAACCATCAAATTTAATTGCTTAAACACTTAGCCAGGTTTCGTAATGTTTCACACACACACACACACACAAACTTGCTTAGCAGGTATATCCGCACATTTGCATAGCTAACAATTATGCCTTTCATTATCGCAGATAATATTCGCAGCATTTGCGATAGGGCAGCCGACTGCTGATCAGCACATATGTATAATAATAATTACGTTTGTATGTGTGCGTTCTTGGAAGCAGGAATTTATCTTACTGCACACACACACACATCTATTCACAACAAAAGACATTAAGCTGAGCTCTAACGGTTTCAATTACTGTAAAACTGCCCCGTTGGCTCTCACTCTCTCCTCTCACTCGCTTGTTAAACGCTCTTGTGCTCAGATTTTATGGTTGAGCGCATTGATTTACAATATATGCCTTTACATACGTTTGTGTGTGTAGAGAGAGAGAGAGATTGCTCATATTAATGATGGAATGTGTATGCAAAGATTTAGTGCATTGACCATTCAAAATACCATAGACGCGAAACTGTACTCCATACATTCAAGAGCATATTGCCAGAACAATTAACTTTTCTCACGATAATATTGATTATTTGTGCGTGTTTAAAAAAACATTTCGACATATTGATAGCAAAAAAAAGTGCAACAACAATAACAAACAGAAAGTGTTGATTAATTAAGCAAATTACACAATCATGCAGTGCAATTAAAATGTCAGCGCTGCCGCCCAATTGGCGATGGCCGATGCTCCATGAATTTTTTGGTCATGTAACGCCTTTTGCTCCTGTCCGATATTGCTGCTCCAAATTGCTCTTGTTATTGTCGTTGGGTGTGTGTGTCCGTGTTTGTGTGTGTACGAAGCTCAAATTGTAATTAATGATGCAAGACAGACGTCGGAGCCTGGGCTTTCAACCGCAGTCGAATCCGCCCAGCAGCTACTGAAATCTCAGTGACTGAGCTTCCGAGCTTTTGTAACAGACTCGCGTGATAGCAGGAAAGAGAGTGAGGGAGCCAGTAGGAGAAGGAAGTAACAGGGTTGTTGTTGTTGTTGCTCTGTTTGTTTGCTTTAATCATCGACGCGTCGCGCGTTTAAAACGCAAAAGCGAAAACCGCTATACCGCGGCTTGTGCGTTTCGCGTAAATAAACGAAAAGTTCGTTTAATTCTCGGCGATTCTTTATGTTGCTGGCGAACGGCACAAGGATATGCAGGGTGAGTGTGTGTGTGTGTGTGTGTGTACTGGTGGGTATCGTTTACTTTGGAAATGAAAAATTATGATTACATCAACAATAATCGAAATGCGCTTGTAAGCTACGCGCTCTCCTTGACTGCGTCTCAGTCTGTGGCCGTTCTTGGAATTTTTGTTTTCTTTCTCATTCATTTTTGTACACCCTGTACCAATTATAAATGTGTAAAAATGGGTAGTGTTTGTAAAATTTGGAAGGAGAGTCTTATCCTAAAAGGTTAGATGTCTAATCTTTCGATAAAATTGACTTATTAATTACTCAAAATGAACTACTCCTGAAGTTTATCTGCTTTTTAATCCATTCTTAATTCTGCTAAGCAGGGCACTTTCTAGTCGATCACTCACTAAGACAGCACAGTTGCCCTTTTACTTTTGTTTTTTTTTTTTGCTCTTCCGCTGCTATCTTTTTGCATGAACGCTTTGTTGTTGTTCCCGCTGATGCCGTTGCTGCCTTTGCGTTGTCTTTTCGTCTTGCTTTGCTTGTTTTTGGCAATTTTTCTTCGTTGCTTTCGTTTGGTGCGCGCTGCTGACTTGCAATGCTTTTCATGCGTGCAATAGAGTTGGACAGAGAGCATGCAAGAGTGCAAGACAGAGCGGGAGAGTTGGCTGTAAATGTGTGTGTGTGTGAAGAGTGCGAGAGCTAGAGTTGAAGCGTACGTAGTGTAGACCTTCAATATTTGTGCACAAAGTAAAAACTCACGCTGCAAATGCAAGCGCTTTCAAAGAAGCGTTCAGCCAAAAATATTGCAATGCAAAATCGAAAATACGCCAGACACAGAACACGCCCAGTTTTATCCCGCTCTGGTCGCACCGCTTCTTATCTGCCGCTCTCCCTTTTACTGCTCTGTCATGCATAAATCAGCGTCGTCTGGAAGGACAATGCCAAGCAGACGACACAAAACACAATCATTTCTTTTTTTTGTTGTTGTTTTTTTTCTTTGTAGTAGTAGTCTGTTCTGCATTGCGGCGCCCATCCTGCAGAGCCTTCCGTCTGCCATTATCCGCCCCCGCCTACGACGTTCAGTGCATTTGGCATTATGCTTTGCGTATTGTCGCTTTATGAAGTCATCTTGGCGTAACGCGACCAAATTTATGACCAACTCTCAACTTCATTCCTGTCGTCTCCAAAGATATGCAGCAACAATTTGTGCGTTGTGTTGTTGCTGTTATTGTTGTTATTGTTATTGCTGTTATTGCTATCGTTGCCAACATAAAACTGTAACAGCGAAAATGCGCAAAAAAGCCAGATAAGCTGTACATAATCTCTTGTACCATTATGGGTTCAGTAGTTGTAGTTGTATTTGTTGTAAATGACGAAAGTTATATTATTGAGTACACAAACAGCAACAAGAAAAAAGAAATGTGTCAATAATCTGTCTTTGGATTACAGCAACTGCGAAATTAATTAAATCAAGTATTTTTTTTTACAAATAAATATTATTTGATCGAAATTGGAAGCAAAACTAAAAAAGCTTATATCTAAAGTGTAAGCCTTAAAAGCTCGGCTTATTATTTACTGTATTTGGAGAATTGGAGAGTTTAACGAAATGAACGCTCTCAGCTAATTCCGGTTACAGTGATTATTTTGTCATTGTAAAGATGATAATTTAAGATATATATACTTTTTAATCATTACCATTACCCCCAGAAATTTCATTTTTACCCCATTTGGGGTAATTTACGCCGGTTCCCCGACCGCTGGGTTAGATGATGGGTGCCACAAGGTCCTGCATGGTCTGTAATGATGATCCAGGCACAAACAATGCATTCCACAAACGTCGTCCATGTTCATAGCATACTTTAGGGGGCAGTGAGGCATTTTTGAAGCACTTGCAGCAATTGTCAAGCCAATTACGTGCCGCAATTATGTCATATGAGCACATAAAAGCAAAGAGCTGCTACCACAGAGTGCAAGGGGGGAGGGTGTTGGGGATGGGTCCGTCTTTTATGTACGAAACCTTTTGGTCATAAAACTCTTAGCTGGGGATTTAAGGCTAGGCCCCTTTATGCCATCAGTTGACTAAGTTCGACTGGGTGGATGGATGGTTGAAGGAGATAAGGAAGAGGCGGTTGGGTGGGGGAGCGGAAGAAAGCAAGTACTGCGAACTGGCCCCGAAAGTTATCAGCCTGTTAATTGCTTAACTTTTTCACTTCAACTTTTTTTTTTCTGGGGTTAAAAAGAAACAGCAGCAACAAAAACATAAACCAAATTGCTGTCCATGAAAGGCGTCGAGGCTGTGCGATGTGCAAGGCAGTTGAGGGACGGGCGGTGTTGGTTGTTGGTAGTGCAAGTGGTTCGGTCCAAAAGATAAAAGCCAAAAAGCGCAAAAAGCCATGTATGGCTAGGGAATAAACGAAGAGAGGATACCCTGGGATGAGAAATCTTGTAGTGTAGTACCTCTAGCTCAAAGGCCAATTGTTGAACATCGACATTTATCGATAATTTATAATCGAAGGGACCCTGTAGCTGAAATAAAATACTTTTCTCATACTAAAACCTTGGGAAATGCTGTTCAATTAGGGTATACACAAACAAAATGATGAAAAAGTAATGAAAAAAGGTATACAAAAAATTAACGTTGCAAAATAAAGCATGCAAATATGCCTGGATGCTAAGGATTCAGAGGCCGTTGCGGAAGACACAAACGGACGTACGGGTCATAAAGTGTTTGGTGTTTCTTCTTTTGCTTCAACATCATTCCTTTCAAAATTAAAATGACAAATGGAGCAGAAAAAGAAGAAGAAGCAGAAAGCAAAGCCAACAGCTGCTTTTGACCCTTGCCGCTTGACATTCATTGCTTATCGCGCGGACATGTCATAACAGAGTAAGAGAGAGAACGCAGAAAAAGAAAAAAAATAATAATATCGAGGAAGCTAGGAAAAAACTTTGCGACCTAATCTTGACAGACACCTTAGTAGACGGCCGCTGTAATTAAGGTCCCAGAAACAGACTGACAGCGTGAAAAAGATGGAGAGAGAGAGATTGGGTGAGAGCTTAAAAATCAATGCGGCAAACTAAACTCTCATTACTCATCTGAACCGTTACACAGCCAATGGGGAGATGGAGAGCGAGGACCGTGTCCTTTGGCTCCGTTCAGGTAACCGTTCGAATGGCAGCCATAAAAACCACATTAAAAGCATTTAAAAGTTGGCTAATCGGCAACGGGCGCAAACCGTTTGGCAAACTTTGGTTTAATGTTTTATGGCCTTAACCGCTTTGGTTCGCTGCTTCTCGTTCTTTTTTTTTTTTTATTGGTGGACCGGCAAATTGATTAAAAGATCAATGATTATACGCCTTTTAATGGTTCATTGCATTTAATTTTATTTTTTAGTTACACACAGCATCAGATTTAACAGCTCATAATATAAAATAAAAAAAAAATCCACTTTAAATTTGCGGAGATGTTTTTTTGGGTTCTTCATTTATTTGGTTTTTGGGTTTAGAGGAAATATTCGAAACGATTAAAAAAATGTTTTAATGGCATTTTTTGTGCTTTTCTGATTTCTTTTCGTTAACGGTTTTATGGTTTTTCGGAAGCGTTTTTTCCTTAATTTATTTAAAAGCTCTAAATCAGTTTTGTGGTTAAAGAAATCCTTAATAAATAGTTTACATTTTTGTATATTCCTGAAAATTCCTACAAAACTAACATTCCTTAAAAATGTTTATAAAAATCGAAGATATTAAGCTATATAAACACCAACAAGTACATATCACGATTTAAAGTGCTTAAAACTAGCTTCAAAATCATTTTTTAATAATACAATTGAATAATTTCAATAATTTCTATTCATTTATAAATTTTGTATAATATATTTCTTAAAGGAAAAAACTTATAAATAGAATTGTCAGACATTGTCATAAATTTGATCATCAATACGAATTACTTTTATCTGAGATAAATGTCAGCCTCCTACGTCAATTTAAGTGGCCGTAAATGATTATAATGATGTCTGATGATGATTTAACGGTTCATCGGACACCTAAGTCTGATTCCAACTGTCAAATGTCAAGTGTAACTTCTTCACTGAAGACGTTCAGACTGGCAGACAGTTCTCATACCCTAACTTATAGATTAAAAACATTATAAAACATTATAGACTTTTCGATTTTGCAAAAAAAAAACCTTGACTTGAACCGCAATGGGGCCGTATACTTCATTTATAAATAACGCAGACATTAAATGTGCACAGATAGAAACCATTGAATGTTAGGTGAAGTAACTTAGCCTTCCCCCTCTCCGCTCTTCCTCACGAGGGTGTCTCTCTCTTTTGCTCAATTGATGCGCCACATAAATCTTCAAGTATGTGAGTGGCTATGTCGACCTGTTCAGGGGTTTTTGCTATTTATCATTAAAGTCTAACCAAACAGACAGATAAGTCGTCATTCACTTTGTCAGTTAGTCAGTCAGTTAGTCAGTTAGAGTCGTTGGCTCAAATCATTCAGTCAGTTGAGCTATTGCAATTTTGCTACAATTTTTGCTTTGAGTGCCGCTGGCCACTTCAAGTTTTTATGCCGTGCGAGGGTTGCTTAATGAAATTAGGTTATAATAGGCTTAACTTTAATTGAACGTCAAGTATAATAACTTTGTTTGGATTTTTATTTCTGGTTAAGTAGTCGAATCTACGAACAAAGACATATCGATATATCAAATATGTGTGGTTATCGACTGTCGATAGTCATACTTCCTAAACTTTGTATTCAAACGAGGTGCGGTATAGTGGAAAATTATATACTTTAACTTCCAAAAGCTACTTTTATACAAGTTTGACAAATAACTAACTATCCCTATCTAACCCGGCTAATCTTGCTAACTGCTTAATTGACTCTCGGTATCATGTTTGCTTAGAGAAAGGATTGCGCAGATAAAGCCAGATGGGTATTTTGTAGGTGTACTCCAACACTCCACCCTTTCCCTCTGTTCCGCTGTGTGCGCACCGGAACTCACACCTGGTCTATGTTTTGTGATTTTAATGCCGATTGGCAGACAGTGCTGCATAATACGCGAGGACAAGTATGAGCAAAAGAGAACGAAGAGAGATTTCGAAAGATTGAAGATGCAGAGGGAGAGAGAGAGAGAGTCGAGGGTGTCGGCCTGTTATTCTTGGGCCCCGGACTTACGTAATGGACTTGGCACTTTGCAACTTAGCCATTGAAAATGTGTGTGTAAGTAGTTTAAATCGCATTCGCCAGGACAACGGCAGGACAACTACACACAGCCTGATGCCTTACACTTGAATAAATAGCAGCAGCATAAAGAGCAAGGCAGTAGCTGTTGCTGGAGCTGTAGCTGGTGCTGAAGCCGGATGATGATGACGACGTTGCTCGTTCTCATCGTCGTCATTCCAATTGCAAATAAATAAGAATAAGAAAGCGCCTGATGCAAGGATGATGCCAACGACAAGGACAACGTTCAACCAAGTTGCCCAAGCGGTGTGTGGTGGGGGCAGTGTTGGGGTTGGGTATACGGATGAGTTTTAAGTTTCTTCGTGTAATAAAATTACATCCACAGGACTTCACAGAGTTTCGCCCAAGTGCAAGAATGAAGTGCAGATGCTTATCAGCAACTTTTCCCAGGAGCTGTTAGGTTCGTTGGCCGGATGGTTGGTAAGGGGAGGAGCATAGTCATGGTATAACTTGCCTTACTCTGATTGAAGCGAAACCTTCTTCTTCATCTTCATCTTTTTCCTTACCATGGCCAAGGCAGGTGTCAAAAAATGACAAATGCCAGCACATTTACACACTGAGAGCGAGATTTGGAGAGAGAAAGAGAGAGCGAGCGAGCGAGAGAGAGGGAGAGAGAGGGAGAGAGAGGGAGCTCATTACTTGTTGTCATATTGCGATTACGTTGCCATCTTACTTTACGTAAGGTAAGCAGCTAAAAAAACACAACGTAAGAGTGTCTTATTATCAAGTGCTATGTCTAGTCGCCAGATTGGATGTCTTTAAGCAAATCTCTTTACTACACTTCAAGTCACCAAGCATATTCTGCGTGTGTGTGTATGTGTGTGTTTGTGTGTGATATGTATGACTGTCATTTTCATATGTGTGTGTGTGTGTGTGTGTGTGTGTGCGATAAGCTCGGCTAACAAGCGACGCGTTTACCAACTGACTTACTTACACTTGCCATATGAAAGCTTTCTCTTACTTTATCCCCCTCTCTCCTTTTATTTTGCCTTCTGCTTCACTACTGTTGCTCTGACAGCTTCCCATCTCTTTCTCTCTCTCTCTCTTCATCTCCATCTCTCTCTCGCTCTCTCTCTCTGTGTGCTCAGTTTTAATCCGCATACCAACATATTCGCTTCAACTTGTGCTAATATATACACGTGTAGTTGTGCATTTTTCATACCCTGTAGAAGTTTATATGACATATTAGTTGATGAGCTGATTCAAGCTTTTGCCTTTTTTAACATAATGTTATATTTTCGATACGATTTTTTACTCAATGTCAAACCTTAAATATGATTTTTAACTTATTCTAACATTTCACAATGTCATCAATACATTTTTGTAATAATTTTCTTTGCTGGGTATCTTTTAGTCGCTTTTGGTTGTCTAAACTTGTTAAATTAAATTTTTGCCATGCAATATGTTATGCGAAGGCAGTCAGCGAGAGTTTTCCAATGGGTTTGTTTAACAATTGCTGCTTAATTAAAACGTTTTTGCATAAAATGCTGCCCTGCAAAATGAAAACGTATGAATGCAAGAACGAACGGATGAATGGAATGAATGGTTGCCATGGTTTGAGTTTGGTATTTTAATTGGCTTCATGTTGTCACAATGAATGAGATTTGTTTATCTTTAAAACGTTTAATTCTTTACTTGCTGGTTGGCTTATATTGTTAAACGGTTTGTCATTTAAATTATGATTATTATTGAACTACGTTGCCTTTACTTTAATTTTTTTCAACTTTAAACTGTACTCAAAGCTATTTAACATCAGAGCATTCAATAGTCCATCTAGCTGAATGTCCAAGCAATGTTCCTTTCCTGTTTCCTAGTTATCGCTGTGTGCGGAAAAAAAAACTTTACCAAAGCAAAACTGTTGCTAAATGGTTTATGCACACATGAAAAATTAAAAAAAAAAAATAAAATCCATTTTATATGCATGTAGAAAGAAAGAAACAAGCATGAAAAAAACCATTTACAACGTGGTGGAGCGATGGGGAAGGGTGGAGCGGTGGGGATGAGGGATGCGGAATAAATGTAACATGTAATGATTGCAAAAGTTATAAAACGTAAATTAAGTTGAATGAATAAACGAATGAAGAGTTGGCAGTCAGGCACCAGGCAGCATGCAGTAAATATTAACCACCGAGGCACCTCCATCCCCCTCCCCCTCCCTCCCCCACATACATATCCGTAGAGGCAGGAGCCTCATATTGTTGTTTGCAATGTTGTTTTGCAACTTTTTATGCAATGGAGAAAGGACGAGGACGAGAGCCGTAGCTGGCAAACTGTTTGCACAACTATGAAATTAACTGCTTATTAAGGCAGGCACAGAGAGAGGGGAAAAAGGAGGTACGTTGGGTTTGGTTCGGGCTTTTTGGGTCTCTTTGCATGAAAATGGCGACTACTTCAAGTCTCGTCAAGTGAAAGTTTTGCCAAATGGCATGGAAAATGTTTCGCGAGATTCAAGAGCGAAAGAGAACGCTGGCATCATTAATTATTTTCCTCATTAGCGTTTTGCATTTGTGTGTAAATGTTTGTGTATCTGTTTATAAGACACAGAGTTTAGCCACAGGCAACAAATACAACAGCTGTCTTTCAAATATATGGTGTGTGGCATGTGATCAAATAAATCAAATTTAATGCCGTTCCGACTATTAAATATACTGTGTGACCCAAACCAAACAAGCTATTTGAAAATGTTTACTAATTGTACGTGACTTATGTTTAAAACTGCCACTGAATACATTTGATAACCCTTTAGGTTATGTTTTTGCTATGGAATATTGTTTACCCAAAAAGTATGCTATAAAAATATATAAACCCAATGGACAAACCCAAGGCACAAACCCAACGTAAGGCATGGGTTTATGTATTTATAAGTGAAAAGCACTTCTGTACAAAATCTCTTATGTTTTACTTTAGGAAAAATGTTTTCTGCTGTTTTGTCTTTTAAAGGCAAGTAATATACCCATTGTACATTATTGATAGATGGCATAAAGAGCTATTTGAAACTATTTTGACTGCGGAACTGGAGTAGCGCGTGTCAAAAGCAGCAAATGATGCAAGAATTTATGCAAAAAGATTGTGCTGACAAAAGAATACATATAAACATTTACCAACCTCTTGCTCACTTCTATCGTTCTCCCTCTCCCTGGATCCTATCTCTTGCACTCCTTACTTAAGTATCTATCAGCTAACGTGAATTGCAGTTGTAGCAGCAGCAGCAGCAGCAGCAGCAGCAGCAACAACTGTGCTAAGTGTTGTAACTGCAACAGCGAATGGCAACATCAACATCAGCTACAATATTCAAACTTCAACTTCATCTGGCGTCGTTGTCACGTAGCTAACAGAGGGGCAAGTACAAATAGGGTGAGAGTGGGGTGGGGGAAAAGGGGGGGGGGGGAGGGAGTGGAATAGTAAAGTGCCGTTCAAAGTCAAATCTACACAATGGCTGGAAATGGCTTGAAATTTGTGCTTAAACATTTTATTTATCACACAAAATGTTCGCAATGCTTACCATCTATCTTACACATACTTTACATATGTGTGCATGTGTGTGTGTGAACAGCCAAAATGCATGTATACCCTGACAAAAGGGGTATATTAAACATTGAAGGTATCAGAAAACTTTTACAGAAACAGTTAAACGTTAAGAAATGTTCCAAATCCCTTACAAAATGTTTGAAAAATACATATAACCTATAGGATATCTCATAGTCCATCATTTTGTGTTAATCTGTTTTAGTACGTGTTATTTTTGGTTCTTTTGCTCCAAATGCTGGTCGCCGAAATGTGTATGCAGACAGCGCACATTGAATGTTTTCAATGATTTCACTTGCATTTATCGCAATTGTCTGCAGTTTTTACAGTTTTTCGTGATATGCGTTGAGAATTGTTTTTTTTTTCTTTGCTGTTCTTGCAGCGTTGTTCCATTTTGCTGTTTGTAGTTCGTAATGGAAACTACTTTAAGCAAAACAAACTTTAACTTTAGCTTTATATGTACATATGTAAATAAAGTGAATAAGATTTAAAATTTAAGAATTTTATTCTAGCCAAACGTTTCTTTATACACATTTATGTTTCTTTCTCAACTAAGCGTGTTCCAGTTCTAAAGAGCCTTAAGCATATTCGATAGCTGTAAATCTCAACAGCTGCTTCAATTTGTAGTCTCTTGTGTTCATGCTCTATGCCAGATATAATAAAAGCTTCTTAAATCCGTTTTCTCTCTCAATCTCTATCTCTATCTCTTTTTTTTTTCTTGTGTAGCAAATTGATTTACTTGCAGCTGCAATGTCATTGGAAAAATGCAAACCAAAATAAATTACAATAAGAGATATTTGAGAGAATAAAGTTTGACTAGAAGATGCCCTTAAGCCAAGTCTTTAACTATCAAAAGTCTTTTGGTAAATATGAATCGTCGATATCTTTCTTATTTCTTAAACAACTCTGTTGAAATTTCGACTATTGTTCAGTATTGTATTAAGGCTTAGTTTGCGAAAGCTTGAATATATCGGCCTTTGATTAATCGTTATTGGTTAAGCTTGTTTAGATGTTAATGGCTATATTGACTCGACTTTTGATTTTGAGCAAGAATATATCAACTTTCTTGAGTCGTAGGTGATATCTTACATACATAATGACGACTTCTATATACTCTTTCTGCCATTTTCAAAGGGCTTAGAGTATGAAATTCAAAGAAGTCAGCCACAAAGTGCTCAAGTAGAAGCTATATGATGCACGTTGTTGGTTTTTCAACTTAATCTCGAATGCGTTACATATTTCGTAAGAAATTTATACTACCTATGGCAAGAGTATACCAAAAAGACAGTAACTGGGCCAAGCGTCGCATTGTGTGTGGCACAGCAAGGGCGCAACAACAAATCGGTTGCAGGCCAAAAACAAGACAACAACAACTGGGACATTTGCAACATGTTGTGCGTGCCTTTTTAATTAACATAAAAATCTAATTTGCAGCACTTTTAAATGTGTGTGTGTGTGTGTGAGAACTGCTTAGCCTTAGGGCCAACGGTGTGTACCATAATATGTATGTGCCTTTGGCATTGGATTTTCCCACAAGGACAACAACAACAACAACAACAACGAGAAGCTTCAAACACCTGGCCAGGATGTCCACACACGTTGTCAGCATCAGCAAAGCTCACCCCCCCTCCCTCCCTCTTGGCTCTCGTTGTGGCACATTAGCGACATTTCCACGTCGCAGCAATTTCAAACAGCAGACGACATCGTTTACCTTGATACTCTACCCAACCCCACACCATCCCATCTTTCCCCTTAAGGCATGCAGTCACTCATAATCATTTTCATTGTCAACATTTTGCCAACATTTATGCACATAAGACAAAAAACTCTCACTCTCACACACACACAGCAAATGGCCAGGAAAACTGTATCCGACTTTGCTGCCTCTTTTTATAGCCTGAACACATTGAAAAGGGTATAATGGTTTTGTGCAAAAGTATGTAACACGCAGAGGGAATCATTTCCGATCCCATTTAGTATATATATTCTTGATCAGCATCAACAGCCGTGTCGATATAGCCATGTCCGTCCGTCTGTCCGCCCGTCCGTATGTATGAACGCATCGATCTCAGAGACTATAAGGGTCTGAAGTTAAGTAAAGTATGCAGTACTGACTGTAAGCGTTAAGTATGGGGTATCGTCTAGTCGGGACTTCTCGACCAGAGCCTTCTTACTTGTTTCTTTGCTGCTCATTAGACGCAATTAGTAGCTTGGTATCTGTTGTTAACTGGGCTCAAATGGCTGTCTCACTGGGCTGACTGGCTGGCCTACCTACTTGCGGCCATTTATTTAAATTACTTATTTACAGCAAATGCAAATTTGATTGTCTTTAAATTAAAAATGTTAAACAAGAAGCAAGCAAAAAATGCCCAAATGGCAAACAATGGCAATTAGCACTAGACGTTAACAAACATTTACCAAATGGCCAACACTCTGACGTCAACATAAAAGCGTTAAAAAAAAACACAAAAAATAAATTGTATAAAAAGAAACTAGAGAGCAATTTGCGGGGAAAGCGAATCTAATATGCTCTCTCTTTCTCTTTCTCTCTCCTGCTCTAAAAATTACGAAAACTTTGATTAAAGTAGAAAATGTTTATTTGCTTTGTGTTGCCATGAAAATGCTGGCAAAGTAAATAAAACTTTTTAAAAGCAAATATTCAATTACACAAAAATAATGTTGATAAAAAAGGAACAAAAACAAAAAATTAATTTGGTTTAAGAAACGCAATAAGAACGCTTTAAGCACAGATGTTAAGTAAAATTGTTGGTTGAAGATCAATTGATTGCTTTAATCAATCAGTTAATGAATTTAACAATCGTTTGTTGATCATTAATCATATAAATCTATGTAATATTAAGTTGATTGATAAAATTGATAGCTGATAAACAATATTTGTTGATTGATTGGTGAATAGTTGATTTTTTTTGTGGCTTAGAATGAATTGATGATGAATGATTGATTGATGGTCAATATTAAACTGTTCACCGATTGTTAGATTGATTAATGATTGACCGATTAATTGTTAGTTGATGAATAAATGATGGATGATGGATGATTTACTGTTGATTGATAAGCTGAAACATAAAAAAAAACATTTTTGTTGTATATAAATTAAAGATACTTGATTGATTGTTCGATGATTGAGTATTAAGTGCTGCTTGATCGATGTTTTAATGTTAAATATATGATTGATTGTTGATTGATCGATGTATGAATGCTAAGTGCTTGATTTATTGTTGCTTAATCGATTATTGAATGTTTGATTGTTGATGGATCGATGATTGACGTTGAATATTAAGTTTACATAGATTATCTTTCGTCGTTTTTAACTCCCAATCATTTTTTAAAGTGTATAAATCACATAGATGTTCAAGCTGGATCGTTTAAGTTGGAACCACGTTATTCATTTCGTTTGCTGTTCAAAATTTCATGCAAATTTCGTCATTTGCCACAAAATCAACGCAAACACACACACACACACACACACACGCACACACACACACACAGAGAGAAAGAGGAGAGAATTAAGTGTGTGACAGATACGCCTCGCTGCCACACTGCCACACTGGCTTTCTGTTCTGGCTGCCACTTCAACTTGCATTTGCATTTAAATCTCATTAGTTTTTAATGGCTTTGGCTACGATTTTGTTCACTTTTATTTCGCTTGTTGTTGCCTCTTTTAAAAATAATGATATTTTTTTTTGCGTGGCCGTGTGGCAAGTGACAACTTTGCGCGATATCCGCCGGAAACAGCGGGGCACACACACACACACACGCGGATATGCACACACGCTCAGTTCAGCAACCGCAAAACGCGCTTTAAATGTGTCACAACGCCTCCTACCCCCTACCCCCTATAGTTACCACTCCCCCCCCCCCCCCCCTCGTCTAACAAGCTGGGCGCAATGTTTTCTGCTCGCCATTTGGCATTTTGTTGCGAGTGTTTATTTAATGAAATGCATATTAAACATATGTTTCAAACAACACAGCCCAAAAACAGTTGCATACTTATTTGGGCAATGGAAAAATAGTTTCATGCTGTTTCAGTTGTTTTCGCTCTTGACTTTCGTTGTTGTCCATGTGTTGTGCCAAATGTTGATGCTAAACATTTAAAAGTTTGTAAAACGGGTAAAGTTTTTCGAAATGTATGCAAAAGTCAGAAGTTGATATTGTTAAAACATATAAAGTTAAGGCATATTAAAATTCATGAGCTGTTGAAACTGATGAGTTTTGTCCTTAGGCAAAGTTTGTAGTATAACATAACATAACATAATTGATTACAAAATCAAAATCTACCTTGTCTTTGAAAATGTACGAATCCTAATCAAAGAAATATTATTAAGCGGTAAAATCGAAATCAGCAAAGAAAATCATAATTTTTAACTCACGAAATATAATATTTTTGAACAAATTCTCTGATTATATATCTTTAAGCTATTTTATGACTTTATGCGTTTACTGTTCTCGATTTGTAATGCTTTTATGTTTGACTTTAAATAAGCTATTATTATTTTTGTTGTTGATCAAAGTTAATGGCAATATTAATTTGAAATCAATACAAGCTTCCTTCTTTGCCTATTGAATGTATTGATTGTTTATGAGCTTAATTTGCATGCGAGACTTTCCTCGCTCCTGCCTCTCACCTCTCTTCACCTTAGTTATTTGCGTGTTGACCCTTTCTATCAGCTCTACATCTCTGCATCTGTATATAAATACATATAGATTAATATCCTGTCATAATGTTCGATATATATATATATCTATATATATATACATGTCATTAATGGTTCTTTGGTCTCTGGTTGTGGAACGTTTAAATTTTCAATTCGCATGCAATGACTTAATTGTTCATAATTTTGTTATCTGATTAACACAAATTTCGCTTAACGATAATGACTTTTATGCAGCGCGTGTCGAGAACAACTCTGCCTCACCACCCCCCTCTCCGACCCTCATACGTTTGCAACAACTGGTGGCAACAACCTCAACAGCTTATCCATTATCCTGGCTACACGTCACATTATGCAATCACAAACATATATATATGTATATATGTATATATATATCGGTAGATTCGCCTCTCGAGAGGCCATTGAATTTTATCGTTGCGCCAACGCTGATTAAATATCAACGTAATTTATTATTCAAATTACGTTTATCACCGAAACAAAGGCGAAATTCAAATGCATTCGCAATGGCCAACAAAAAAGGGGCCAGGGAGGGGGGGGGAGGGGTGGAAGGGGGTGCTTCATTTCTCACTGTTTGTTTTATTGATGGTTGGCAGTCATACAATTAATTGTCTGTGTGTGTGCGTGTGTGTGTGTGAATGACATATCACCTAACCCTAATGCATAAGTAAATTAGCCAACACACACACACACAAACACACCATTGCATGTTAGCCAAATTACATTTAAAATTTAAAATTGAAACCAATCAAGATAGTTCAAAATAATAAAAATAATAATAATTTTTATGTTTGTTCGACATATTTTGCTTGAAAGTGAAGTAAATATCGAAACAATCGAAAATATTAAAGCCAAATTTGATTTTAAATTGCATTTTGAACTTTTTCTAATGCTTGCAACACATCTAAAATGCTTTCAACATTATCTTTAAGTTCTTTTGGTAGTTAAATAATAATAATATTAGCTTTAAGCACGCACAAAATATTAAATAATAATTTATTGCATTTAATATCTCACTTTAACAAGCATTAAGCATTTTTTTTTATATGCATAAATAATTATGTTTATTATTGATTTATTTTCGTTTGCCCTTTTAATATTCAATTATGAATTTTCTATATATATATATATTATAACTACATATGCAATACCTTAACATCTTATGCAAAAGGGGCTTTAGTCCAACCACGCCCCCTTTTTCGATTTTTAAATAACAAAAGAGTTGCCCCTTTGTACTGTGGCACCGTGTGTGGCATGGTCGCAACGTGTTCAATAATATTGTCAATAATTTTTATTCACGCCCCACAAAAAAAGAATAAGAAGAAGAATGAAAAAAATGCCGCCTCCTCTTTTATAGTTTCTTTTCCTTTTTTGTTTGTCTTTTGTTCGTTTTTGTTCGTTTTTGGGCCCACCCACAAATTGAGTCCTCAATGTGCCTGTTGGCCCATAAGTTTGGTTCAGGCCCAGTTTGCATGTTTTTTTCGCTCCATGTTTTCCATTTTTTTTTTTTTTTTGGTTGTTGTCCGTAGGTTTAGGGACATTAAGTTCATTGTGTTTATGGCATAAATTTGCATGTTTTCCACGTAAATTTTTCAATTTGAATGGACGAATGGGCGCGTATTCGTTGAACCCACGTTACAAACAACAAAAAAAAAAAAACCTGCTCGTTGGACACAAGACATAGGTCCTTGCCCTATGTTGAGGGCTCTACGTTTACGATAGGGTATTGAGAATCAAAAGTAGGTTTTGTTCTCCCGAAATACTAAAAGGATTTTTTGTTATATGACATAGAAAGAAAAAAGATTTTGTTGAATTCCTTAAAAAAGTTTGGGTAATTTTAAAATATTTCTAACAATTCTTTAAAATAGTATTGAAAAATACTTTTCTAGACATTTCAATAATTTCATCCATTAGAATCAAATCTAAAAGTGTATTTAATGTAATGCTTATAGAAAAACAGTGTTGTAAAATGATTAACATACTTATATTATAGAGTATGTTGTTCCTGTATTGTCTATTCTCTGTTTATGTCGTCTATTCGTTTTTATTTATATTTATTGTTTGGGTGCCAAACATCAACAAGCCACACGCACACACACACACACACATAACAACTTGCAGTTTTTTTTTTATTACTTGGCTAACAATGTAAGAAAGCTTTAGCTTTTATTGCTTTGGATTTGATTTGCTGAGTGGATTTGACCACGTGTCTGCAAGTATGTGTAAGAGAGTGAGTGAATGTGTGTGTGTGTGTGTGTGTGTGTGTGTGTGTGTGTGTGTGTAAGTGTCAAAGGCATGTGTTTAGCATGCCTCATTTGAGCGCAAATACACCTGCAGCCATCAATTATGCAAAGACTCTCCAACCTGCCCATCAACGCCATCGCCATCGCCATTGCCATCGCCATTGGGGCTATGCTAGTCATTCAGTTAGCTCTAGACAGGCTGGCCAAATTAATTTATTGGCCTTCTCGCATACACCAAATAACTGCAGTTTGCATAATCATGCCAGCCAACAAACACACACACACACACACAGCTGGACAGCTCATAAAATATTTATTTAAACTGCAAGTTGGTTGGCAACGCTTGCAGTCTATAGGCGCTCTCTCTCTCCATCTCCCCCTAAATTTGTTTTGCATGCCATTGCGAAAGCCGAACAACAAGCAAAGGCAACTGAAGAGTGCAAGGCGTTAAGTGTAGAGTGAGTGGAAGTGTTGGAATGAGGATTTCAAATATATATATATAGTATTTGTGTGCTTTACGAAATGTAGTAAATCAAGCGAGCACAGAAGGCAAAATTAATATTAATATTGAACAGATGTATGTGTGCTTAGCAATTCATACATTTCATACACATAAAATTATCATTATTGATAATTTTAGCAGCAACTGCGGCAGAAGTCTCAATAAATATTCGCTTTATAATGAACAAAACTCGAGTAGCTGCCTTTAAAAGCTCTCAATTTGAAAATAATAAGCTTCGAGCTACTGCATCGATATGTACAAATACTAGTATATACATTAATGCTTACATACTTATGTTAACTTATGCCTAGTGAGCTTAAAAGCAGTTGAGTTTAATTGCGATACATTTTAATCCTTATTATATATATTAACAGCAGAATTAAAGAGCGATCAGCAGCGAGTGTGCAATGCAATGGCTTATGTTAAACTTATTGAAATGTTCAATACGCCCTGACAATAAACTATTCTGTCGTGACCAAAACTTTTGGCAATCGTCCGTTTAAGAACAAAATTTTAATCACAATTATGCCCACTATTAAATGTTGCCTGATTGCTGGTTAGTAACTTTGTCAGTTGTGGTTATGGCTGGTAAAACTTATTGAACGTCGAGCAAGGACAACGCCCAGCTCATTAATTATGTGACCAACTGTAAGCGACTGTAAGCGCATATAAAAGCAAAAGGATTCGAATCATTCATGCATACAAATTCAGTAATCAGTATCTCAGTATCAAGATGTGGCCACGCTTTCTAAGCAGCTCATATCCAATGGAACGACATTTTTTTCTAGTGCCCAAGTTTGCACTAACATTAATTGGTTTCTATCCGGAGCAGAAGCGTACTTTGCCTGTACGCGTTTGGAGTTTCGTTAACTTTTTCATCCTTACATATGGCTGTTATGCAGAGGCGGCATATGGCATCAAACAGATACCCATTAACATTGGCTTGGCTCTCGATGCACTCTGTCCGGTTGCTTCAAGCATTTTATCGCTGATTAAAATGTTATCGATTTGGTGGTATCGTGATGAATTCAAATCGCTTATCGAACGTGCCCGCATGCTAACAGAAAAACAACACTCGGATCGAAAGTTGAACTAAAAAAAGAGTTGCTACACTCTCGCAACCAGGTTGACAACGTTACTTTTGTTGTGCGGTTTCTGCACAAGCACCTCGTACACTGTGCGTCATATGTTTGAAAACATTCGCATGGCAAGGATTGGATCTATGAGACGCCCTTCAAGATGATGTGAGTGAAAAGCTGTACTAGTCATTCTCATACTCATACTTTTGTTACTCTTTTGCAGTTTTCCCGATTCGCTGTTACGTTTACCGTTATATCCATTCATCTATGCTTTGGTTCATTGGCATGGTTATATCACAGTCGCTTGCTTTGTGGGCGCCGATGGATTCTTTCTTGCTTTCTGCTTTTACTTAACGGTGCTTTTGAAAGCTCTGCGAGACGATGTCGGCGATTTGTTAAACGGCAAAGGCATCAAACTGAAGCCCACACCACAAGAAGAGCAACGTATTGTGAGTGAATTGGAGAATCTAATCGATCGTCACAATGAGATTGCCAATTTGACTGAACGACTCTCTGGTGTTATGGTTGAAATAACTCTCGCACACTTTGTCACCTCCAGCTTGATTATAGGCACAAGTGTGGTGGATATGCTATTGGTGAATAACTAACTGCTCTCACACTCTCGTGCTTATCCTAATGTGTGTCTGTTATTGTTGCAGTTCTCTGGTGTTGGCATTATTGTCTATGTTGTCTACACCATGGCGGTCACTACGGAAATCTCATTGTATTGTCTGGGCGGCACTTTTATAATGGAAGCGGTGAGTACGCAAGTTTCTAACACTTGTAGATTAAGACATTTTAAAGCTCTAATAGAATATTTTTGAGAAGAGTTTATAATTCATCTTACATACTTACTTCGTTTAGTGCTCGGATCTGGCGCGAAGCATTTTTGTAAGTCATTGGTATGGTCATAGTGTTCGCATACAGAAGATGACTCTTCTCATGCTGATCAGAGCTCAGCGAGTTCTTGTCATTAAGATACCTTTCTTTTCGCCATCTCTAGAGACACTTACAGCGGTAATTATTTATACGTTTACTCAAGTTTGCATCTTCTTTAAAAATGTATCTAATCTATTTTAAAGATTCTACGCTTTACTGGCTCTCTTATTGCATTGGCTAAATCGGTTATATAGGCAATACTTGGTCGAACTCATCAAGAACTTAACGCTATTTATGAACTTAATAAATATAAAATTACATTAATAGTAATTTGAATATTTAATATATCTATCACTAATAGAAAAACATTTTTCAATCTCTTCTTTCTGCTTGTAAATAATATTTTGTATTTATCTCTGTCCATTTTGTTGCAACTTTAATTTCTGATGTTTCGTTAATTGCATTTGCACCATGCTTTTGCCATTCGCTTTTTTTTTTTTTTTGCCTGTATTTATCTCTTGTACTTTCGCTTTGTTTTCAGCTTTTCTTTCACAGTTCTTTGTTTGTTGTTGTTGTTTTCGCGCTTACTTATCCCGTTTGACCTTTCTTGTTGTTGTTGTCCTTTGCTGAAAGATTGTACTGTTGTAAACACAGCACTGGCTGGCAAATTGGTTTCTCTTACACCGGTGCTCATCTTCTCTACTTACTCGCTTTTTAAGCGCATCGAACTGTGCATTTGTGTTGCATACTTTTCAGCTGCAGCTGCTGCAACTGCTGCAACTGCTTGTACTTGTTGTTGTTGTTGCTGCTGTTGGAGTTCATTTCCATGCAAACACACACACACACAGAACTTAATGACATCCGTTTCGGGACTTGTTTTTCGCTCTTCATAACCGTGTATGTTGCTGCACCTGTAGTTGCTTATCTTGCTGTTGTTGTTGTTGTTGTCTCTGATTGTTGTTGGCCCCTCTTAATGATAACGGCTTAAAGGGGCTTTCTTATTTATACTCTTACATACCTTGTTAAAGTCCTTATGTTGGACAGATTCAGTAATAATTTCATAAAATAATGTTAAGTTGTTATCCTAAGTTTCTTACTCTAAAATCATTTTCTTGAACAAGTTTTGAATATGAAAATATTTCTTATAGTATTATTTTTTCTTCTTATTCTTAAGAAATTGTATTAACAAAACTTTTCATAGCTTAATTAAGCCAGTTAAAGGATCATCATAAGTCTCCTTTAAAAGTTAGCTTTCATAGAAAGAAGCTTATGAGTAGAACTTTCGATTGGTAAGGGTATTCAATCTTTGCTATGCCATGGTTAAGTAGTAACTTCTTCTTGTTAACATTCATTGTTCATGCACATACACATACACACACACACAAGAAATTCTTTTTCTGCTTAATGTTGTAGTCCTTGAAATCCTTTAGCGCACACACGCATCATAAGCGCACGCCTATCTGCCACGCAATCTCTAGTCCTCGGCTTTCTCTTTCACTCTTTCACTCTCTCTCTCTCTTTCTCTGTCTTAATACGCTGTGTGCGGTCTTTATCATTTGTCTGTGGCGCATCTTTGTTTCGTTTGGCATTTGTTTGTTGATTTTTCGTTGGCGCCTCCTTTTGTCAAAAGTGCTTTTGCTTGTAATGTGTTGTCGACATTGGACCGCAAAAATGGCTGGCCCCTATACACAACACCCTTCAACATCCACCGTCCACCCTCCACCCTCCACTCCCAGCCCTGTCCCACTTGCTGCAGCAGCCCTTTAGTGTTTGGTTTCTGTTTCCGTACATTTTAACTTTCTTGTTGCTTGTTATTTTTATTTCGTTTCATTCAGTTGAAGCTCTTGGACGGCTTCTTCTACTGCTTCTTTTAGTTTTTCACATTTCATGTGCATTTATTTTTCCATTTTGTGTGCTGTATATAGCTGAACTCTTACACACACACACATACTCGCACACACATACTCGCACACACTCCATACGCAATTTTTGCACTCAAGTTTACCTACTTTTTATGGTAAACATACCAAGGTTGCTTGTTTATTCTAGCAAACATGTATTTAGGTGCGCTTAACAACATGTATGTATTTGTAAGTATGTGTGTGTGTGTGAGTGGTATAAAATAGGTAAGGGTTAACTCTAAACCCATCAGTCTCTACCCACATTAGACCCTAAATATAGCATTGCAAAAATACGTTAAATAAATACTCGAAAGGCATTCGATTAATGTTTGTGTTTTCAGTATTTAAGTCAGTTGTGCGAATTAAATCTTGTTCCTAGGGAACACTTTTTCAGGTGAGCACAATTAATTGTTAAAAAGAAATTCAGGAAAAATTGCTAAAAATAAAGTAATTAAAATGAAAAGGCGATTAAAAATGTTTTTTTATTTATATTTTTATTTTTTTGGGTATGCCAAAGTTGATTTAAATCAATAATTTCATTTACAAGCCACAACTTTCGTTTCCCATTTGCCTAATTGTTAACTATAAATAATTTAATGTTTTCTGCTTTTAATGGCACCGAAAAAAAGTATATAAAAACAATTTAATGTCTAGCTATAAAAAGTGTAGAAAGCTCTTAACTTGAACTTTGAAACATAAAAAATTAAAGAACCGTTCACAATGAGCCCTAGGACCAGATTTCATTACGTAAATGTAACATAACGTAACGTAAAGTGCTGTTCAACGTTGTATGAAGTAGAAAATAATCTTAAATGTCATTTTTAGCTACACACACACACACACACACACACACACACAGCTAATTAAATTTTTGCATTTTATGAGCACGAGCCCAAAAGGCGAAGGAGAGAGAGGAGGGAAAAGGAAGGAATGGGATTGTTTGTTATAGTCGTCCCAAGTGAAAAGGTAAATAAAAACAGGAAGCAAGCGCGACGAATTAACGAAAACAAACACGACCAGCTGTAAAAATGTGCGAAACGTAATCAGAAGCGATGAGATGCGATGAGATGAGAAAGAGATGAGATGAGAGGAGAGAAGAGTACGCAGCAGCAGCGAGGAACAAGTGGAAATGAAACGTTGCATAGCATGAGTAAAATTTTATTCAGAAAGAGCGCAAAAAAAAGATGACTTTTGGCCAATTTTTGTGTCTTGTTGATGGTTGCCAAAAAGACACGTGCGTCGCGTAAATTGGTGCAGGGGGTAATGGAACTGTTAGCGGGGGTAGAGAACGTAAGAAAACGATCCATTAAAATTCCGTTGGGGCCGTTGCAAAATAAATCCACTTGCAAGTGGCGCGCAAACCGAAATGGAAACAAAAACTCAAAAAAAAAAAAACTCAGCGTTTTGGCGTCAAATGCCAATCGCATGTGATTCCTAGTTACCAAGGAGTCTTCCCCAATACACCCCCCCCCCCCCCAACGATTTTGGCCTTGTGTGATATGCGAAATGGCAAACGAATGTATTTTGCTTTTTTTTCTTTTTTTTCTGTGATGTTTTGGGCCTAAAAGTATGCATTGAAATTCAACACGCAGCGTGGGAGAAATGTTGACAGTGAGTATGTATGTGTTTGTGTGTGTGTGTGTGTGTAAGATTGTCAGCTTGTGGGTGTTGGTATTTGCGTTTTTGAGTTCTAAGAGCCGCTTAAAATTAGCGTAGGATCTTTGACTATTTAAAGCGACACTCAGAAGCAACACACACGATTCAGCTCGAAGACCATGAATAACAAAAATGTCTAAGTAATTGCCAAACCAGGGAAAAGAACACATACGAATGAAAAGTCTGTAGCTCTAGTCGACAAAATCCCGACTAGACGATACCCTGAACCTGAACCCTATACTTAACGGTCTCTGAGATCGAAGCGTTCATACATACGGACAGACGGATAGACAGACATGGCTATATCGACTCGGGTGTTGATGCTGATCAAGAATATATATACTTTATGAGGTCGGAGATGCTTCCTTCTGCCTGTTACATACTTTTGCACACAACCATTATAACCTTTTATCCCATTAAAAATAGAATCAGGGTATAAAATTAAGCTAAATTGATGTATACAATCATTTGATGTGACAATAGAAATTGTTGCTTTTATTCGTGTCACTTATAGCTTTAACATAATTTGCCTTTTGAAGAATGTTGGAAATTGTTTTAAAGCCTAGAAATGAGCATAAAAATTGAGTTAGTCTTGGAGTAATCTTTGAGTTTTCTAAAGTATGCGTTTTAAATTTTTGATAAGATTTTCTTTTGGATTGCTTAACTTTAAATTTTTGCACAAGATTAAGATTAAAACTTAAGAGTTTTTAATCAAAACTCACCATATTCACCATATTCGTTGATGAAACATTTCATCATATATTTATTACACAAACTCAAGCTTATTTAGCTAGCATATAAAAAATAAAATATTAAAGCAATATTTTTGTGAATTATGCCCAAAGTAAGGCGAGAATTAAACTTAAGTGTTGCTTTAGCTTATATATATATATATTTTTATTTTTTTTATTTGCTCTTATTATGTATACGCCTAGTTGAGGAAGCTGACAGACTATGCGCAATTAGAGACAATAACAACAGCAACAGCTACCCCCATCCACTCCTAACTGTGTGTGTGCGTGTATGTGTGTGTGTTTATTTCTTTCAGTGTGCTTGCCCGCTAGCACATAATCTGCATACAAATGCGTTGATTTGCTTAATCGACGCCTATTTGTACGGTCCAAAAAGCGCCGTCGAAACTTTTGCCTCATGTTTAGATGTGAAATTATCAAAACGACAACGCACAGGCAGTGGCGTGCGAGAAGGCTAAGAGAGTTAAGAGAGGTAAGAGGGGCAGAGAAACGGAAAATAAGCCGGCGTTTAGTTTCTGGAAGCGAGCGTGCAACACGCATTAAAATTAAAAGCTGCCAAACGACGCGACTGAAAGATGAACGAAACGCCAGACTAAAGGCGTTGCCTGTTGGCAGGCAGCATGGAATACGTGTACGTGCCACACAGAATGTTAACAGACTGGGTCAGTGGCGGGGGCAAACAAAGGATGGAGGCGCATGTGAATTGTATGGTTCGACAATGTTTTGCATTTGCATGAAAATGTTTTGCATGACATTTTCATAACAGTTAAACACAGACGGCAATGCTGTACTCGAAGATGCTCTGTTAACAGTTATAGTTAGTTTAACAGCTGGCAATGCTGTACTCGAAGATGCTCTGTTAACAGTTATGGTTAGTTTAACAGCTGGCAATGCTGTACTTGAAGATGCTCTGTTAACAGTTATAGTTAGTTTAACAGCTGGCAATGCTGTACTTGAAGATGCTCTGTTAACAGTTATAGTTAGTTTAACAGCTGGCAATGCTGTACTTGAAGATGCTCTGTTAACAGTTATAGTTAGTTTAACAGCTGGCAATGCTGTACTTGAAGATGCTCTGTTAAAAATACCTTCAAGTTTTACCCTTAATTGAAAAGGTTTCTTACACACAAAAATATCAAATATCTATCATACTCTCAATAAATAATATAATGCTACACCCCCCCTCCCCACTCCCACCCGAAAATCAATTGCCAAAATTTGCTTTTATTCTTTGTATTCTTTGTGTGTTTTCTCCCCATCCATATAACTCTTCTAATGATATAGACGCTGGCATTGTCAATGGCTTCGATATGTTTGTGGCACGTGCGCTTTTAAGTTGACTTTCACCCATACCAACGCCCCCCCCCCCCCCCCCTCGCTCTTACAATTACTTTACACACAAAAGAAGAAGTATCTCTTGTGAATCCTGGTTGCGCTATTTCTTTCTTTCTTCCCTTTTTTTTGGTTAGTTTGAAATTCTTTGTATGCTGTCACTTCGATTGGTGCGCGCTCTCTCTTCATCTCGTGTTCTCTGATAAACGACGCTTGGGGAGCCATATTCATTTGCTGCCCCGGTAACATTTGCGCATTTCCGTTTCCGCTCGCTTGCTCATTCACTTTCTCTCACTCTCTCTCCCTCTCTCTCTCTCTGTTGTTGTCGCTGACTTCCGCTTTGAATTTGCTGTCATTGCTTCTGCTTCTCTGAAACAGCTTCTAATTTAGCTCCTGTTGCTCCCTTTTGTCTCGTTTGGTGACGATTTGTTGCTTTGTTGTTGCTGTCGTGCAAATTATAGCGGCGAGTCGAGGCGGTAATTACTATTTTATGTCAATGCGAGGGTTGCCAGAAAGTTATAAAACCAAAATTATAGTGTTGGAGATTTTTAAGTCGAGTTTTATTGCCATATACTCAGATTTCTAAAGTACAATTCAAGTTCTAGTCTGTTTGAAGCAGATTTCTCAAGTACAATTCTAGTTCTAATACATTTGAAGATCATAAAGCGATATAACCATCATTTATATAACTTTGAAGCCTTACTTTTACTTTGGGAACTTTACAAACGCCCCAAATTGCTTTTCAATATCAGCCGCAACTCATTAATTGATGGCATCAGCAACAGCAACAGCAGCAGCAGCAACAGCAACAGCAACATCATAATCAGCCACCACAAATTCAATCTCTCCTCACTCTTTTTGCTCCCTTTTGTCTCCCCCCCATCTCATGCTTTATCATCGCTAACATGCAGTGCGCATTAATCGAATTGAAGTTCTCTATCAAAGGCACCGCAGCGAATTATGCAAAATTATTGGCTAAATGCAGTTGGTGGAAGGTGGAAAATCATCGTTGGCAATTACAAAAAAAAACCTCGGCACATGGCATAATTTAGCGACACCTTTGGCCCAATGCATAAATCCCAGTTAGCAGCAGCAGCTGCAGGATCCAAAAGGATGTTGTTGCTGTGGTCACAGGTCGGGCGGGCGGGTTAACTCAAATGGTTGAGGCGATAATTTGCAATTATGTGGGTAAAAAGCAACAACAACACCAGCATATTTCTATATATATACATATATATAAAGTGCAGTCAGGACGAAAGGATATGCAACTAGAAAGACTGGACTCTGCCCCATGTCTTTATCCCATTCTCACTCTCTCCCTTTCCCTCCCTGTGTGTGTGTGTGTGTGTGTGTGTGTTTATCGTTTGGTTCGCTCGTTTGCGGCTTGTTGCCAACCAACAAATCTCTCTCTCTTCTTGGTCTCGTCCTCTGTGTTGGCCTGTCTTTAACCGGTTTTTTGGCCAACGACGGCGCCGCCCGCCATCCGCCATCCGCCATTACGTTAAATATTTTATGAACCATTAAAAGTTTTCGGCAAATTTTATGGCCGCTTTGCATATAAAAATTGCCCACAGTATAAAATCGAGAGCTCGCGGCGGCCTTCTGTCGCATAGCCAAATTTTAATACTTAAAACGTTCACATGAAGTAGCTAACATCACACTCTTTACACCCTCTTACCCTGCAACCTTTATACACTGTTGTGCAAATGACTGGGCCATCACAGGGCCAAAGGAGCTCATAAAACATCCTTGCCAAACACACATGCACTTAACACACACACATACGTGTACACACACATATGCCAGACACCACATAAAGTACCCAAATATACGCCAAAAGAAAAACCTCTACTTGGAAAATTATTAAAAAAATCGTAATATTAATAAAAAAAAACTTCGCAATTTTTTGAAATGAAAAAACATTTTAAATTTGTTTAAAGGCCAAATATTTCACTTTCTTAAACACACTCTTATATTTTTTTTTAAGTGTACAAAATGTCGCAAATATTTTTTTTTTTGCGGGCTTGCCAAAAATTGAAATGCCTCGGAAAATAGTCGAAGTATCGAAAACTGTCGCTGGTATTGTAATGATTTCAAAGGCAATAAACTACAACCTAAACAATAATGAGAGCAACAATAATAATAATAATGATAATAACTACTGTAATAAATATATATATTTCTACGTTTACGCGTTTAATGCGTTGAAAAGCTTAATATTTGTAAAAAATTATGAACTTAAATGTTGGAAGAAAAGTTAAAAAGTGTTGTAGATTAGCAAAATTCCCATCTTGTTGAGTCTTTATGTCTTTGAAAGTTTTATTAATATGTTTTAAATACTTTATTTATTGCCGGAGATTTGAAATTTAAATTTATTTATTTGCTTATAGCCTGCAGGAATTTTTGAATAAAATTTTCTGCATGTTTTTGGTCATTTTGTTTAATGAAAACAAGCATAAAGAGTTTAAGTCGTTTAGAAAACAACTTGATGCCCAAAGCTATATAAAGCAAAGCAAAGTGAAGCAAAGCAAAGCATTTTAATATTTATGCAATTTAATGAATGCATGCATTTTTAATACATGTTGAGGCTTTTCTCACCGCCGCATGTTGCATGATCAACAGTTTGCTTTTGCACAAAAAAGCCACAAACTTGCGGCTATGTAAACACTTGAAATTTGCACAAAACATTTTACAGATTTGTTTGGCATAACAACAACAACAATAACAACTACAACAACAACAACAACAACAACAACAACAACAACAACAACAACATTGAATGCCGTTGGCAAAAGTTTTATGAAGGCGCCTTCGGGCTGTTTGTCAGAAACTTCGGCAAACTTAAAACGAAGACGAGGGGGGTAAGGTAGGCGATGTCTAAAGGTGCAGTTGACTAACTAACTATCTGTACACGAAACTTGACTGGTTGACACATATGCCTGCATAGTATATATACCAACAACAACAACTGCTACAAGGCCAACACACAGTTATATACAGTAAACTTTAAAGCTGTGCCAAAAACTTTTAATTAACAAAATTAATGTTATGGCAACGGTGAAGCGCGCAAAAAATATATATGAACATGTATCTGCAATCAGGCAGCTTGCAGCTGGCAACTAAATATATATATATAACCACCAACGCACACGTTCGTCGATGTTTATGCATGAGCGTTATTCTGTTTCTTTTCATTTTCCATTTTGTTTTTGTTTGTTGTTGTTCTTGTCGCATTGCCGCTCATTAAAAACGCAACTATGTAACGCAAGGAAAAATGATTACTCTGTAAGATATCATATGAAAGATATATATATAGGCAGGAGCCTTATTAGAATATAAGAGTAAGAGTTAATAAAGGGCAAATACATTTCTAACAATATTTTACAATGTCAAGGATGTGTTGGTTAATGCTTCCTTGAGAGCGTTATACACTTCATGACCTAAATACAACACCCCACTGTAAAGGGTATAACAACAAAAACAACATAAATAAGCAACAACTGCAGTCGCAAGTGTCGCCGTTACACATTGCGTATGCTTAATTTCTATGCCATTTTGAACCACTCTTTTTTTTTTTGTCTAGCTGCAGGTGCTTTGCTGCTGTTGTGGTTATAGGGGTGGGGCGGGGTCTTGGCGGGTTGGGTTGGTTAAATAAAAAAAGAAAAGTTCCCCAATGCCATCAGCAATGTGCTTGACTCGTCATTGCCATCGTTGTCGTCGTCGGCGTCGTCGACATTGCTGCTCATTTATTTTTAGTTAAACCGCAATGTTGAAGTGAATTAAAAAAAAATCGTTGCCTACATTTGAGCGCAACATTTAATGAGGGAACGTGTCTGGAACTGTGTTTATTTGTGTGTGTGCGTGTTTGTGTGTGTTTGTGTTTGTGTTTGCGTGTGTGTGTGAGCATCTTTGACTATTATTTATTTTTGGCAGCATGTTTATGACTTATGGGAAATGCTACCCGCAATAAAAATGAATAAATAATAACTATATTAATTAACATTTTGTTGAGCAGCAGCAATAGAAATGAAATAATAATTTAATTATGATTTCATAAATGGGTTTAAACAAGATTTAATAAGTTTAATGTAGATTTATATACATTATGGTTTTGATTTTTTTCCTTTTCTTTGTTACTCACTTTATATTTATTATAGTTAATTCCTGTTTCATCCCTGGCTGTTTCTTTACTTGTGCTTCAAGTCAAATACAGCTTAAGAATTATTGATTGATTGCAGCGTATTTTCAGCGTCATTATCTTAAAAAAGAAAATGTCTTTAGCTGCTTTTCAGCTGCTTGTTAAAATATTCCTTCGTTTGTAAAATTGTTCAGTTGGCCGCAAGACAATGGAAACTGAAATGAAAATGATAATTTCATTAAGCTTGCAGCATCATCAGTGGCTCACGTATTTCACATATACACATACATACATATGTACACTTGGCCCACTTGAGTAATCGCACATATATACATACATATACATTTGGTATATACATTTCTTTTGCCCCAAAACTGATATGATGCAAGTCAATTTTACCTGCTGCTCTACTTGACTGCAGCGCTTGTTGTTTGTCGGCCTGGCCACGCCCACTTAATGCACATCATCAGCATCAGGTAGCCGTTGCTTTAGCAGGAGGGGGGGCGTGGTGTTGTACACTGTAAATGAAAATGTAAGACCCGACTCATTAATTATGCAATGAGTGCTTGAGCTCACATAAGCACCGAATGTATCTCAACATTTATGTATATTAAATACTTTTAAATGGATTTTTTTCACTCTCTTTTCTCTTTTCTCTGTACTCTGTGCTCCATGATAGCTACGATTACAGCAGTTGTTGGCTCTTAACTGTGTTTGTGTGTGTGTGAAAATGTACGCAAGCTGCCAAGCAAACAACTTGAACTTTAAATGCCAACACAAATCTGAAATCTGCGCGAAATAATGTATACGTGCATTAAGTATGCGTCATGTTGTTGAAGAAAGAAGCAATGATTGCTTGGGTAATTAAATTATGTGCTATAAATTATTAAGTATTTTAGTTTGTCTTTGCCTTCGAATGTTGCTTAATCTAAGGAGCTTAAGTAATAATAAAACTTTAAACAAAGATCTTGTTATCTTATTTCTAACATATTGTTTACAATCGTTTTTAAAGGCAATAAGGAATCAGGCTATATGTGCGTTACAGCTGTAGTCCTTCTACTTGCTTACAGATCTGGTCAGCTCTGGGTTTGGTTTGGTTTGGTTTGGTCTGGCAGCAGCTGTCCCATTAACTGTCGTCCATTTTGTTCGTCTGCCCGCCATTGTCTCTGTGTGGCAATGGGCAATGGTCAGGCAGAATGGCGTATGTCTGCTTGTTATTAAAATACATAAATAATAAGCGGCATATCAGCAGCAGCTTTTGCTCTGCTCTTGTTGTTGTTGTTGACTGTTATTGCTGCTGGTGTTGTTGTTGTTATAGCCATGTCAGGCACTTAAGCGGCCGCATCCGCATTCGCAGCAACCGCTAACGTCAGAGCAGCCGTCGCTTTTGGTTTTCTCGCTCTCTCTCTCTCTCTCTCTCTCTCTTTCGCTTTAAGTAGCTGCCGTTCAGCCAGCTTATGGCAAGCCTCATTTTAAAGGCTGCCAAATTAGCAACAGTTGGGCATATATAAATATATACATACATATATAGTATCTGGTTTCTTTAAGTATGTAAATTCCATCAAGCTGATTGATCGCCTTAAGGCATTTGGCTTATTGGCTTCTTTAAGAACGTTTTTGTACGTTTATTTTGTACATTTCTTAAAGCAAATTAATCGCAGTTTTCGTTCGTGTTGGGCTCTTTTTTCCTATATTTATCTACCAAATGTACATATAATGACTTTTTTTTTTTTGGTTTGCTGTAATGAATGCTCTAGGCTATATTACATATATTCGTTCCATGGTCAATGGTTTTTGTGTCCGCCAGGCAATAAATTATATTTATTTTAATTTTAATAATTTGCTTCTTTATTTTTATATATTTTTTATGCACTTTCAAAGTGTTTCAATGGCACGTTGTGTAGCTTAAGTTTTTATTCAGTAAAACATTGAAAGGGTGTTGAAAATATTTCATGTTTCTAGATTTTGTAAGTTACCTTTTCAGATTTTTATGAAAACTTGATAATTTTTATTCATTTCGAAAGTTTTTAGATATTTTTTGAGGTTAACCTTTATTTAATTATCTTCAGCAGTTAAAACTTTAGCAGCAACAATATTAAAATAATTAATAAACTAAGTTTTTTTTCTTGTAAATTCTTTTAAAAATAGTTTTAATTGCTAGATGTTTCTTTTATTAATTATTATTTGTCATTTTAGGGTATTATATTTGTCGTTGTCCTCAAGTTTAAGCTGAACAAGCGCTTACTATGTTCGTTGGCAGTTTTAAACATTTTTTAACATACTTCTGTTTATTGTTTGCCATACTTTTTCATCCTCCCCTCCCCTCCGCCCAACATTATTTACTTGCCTTGTGTATATGTATATATATATTTGCATATGTAGTATATGCTTTTTTGTCCGCATTGCCTTGTCCCTTTGCATATCCCTAGTGATGATGCTGGTCTGTGTTCATTTGTGTGTGTGTGTGTGTGTGTGTATGTTTGTGTATTCAATTTTTATAACTAGCATATTAAGCCAACGATTTCAATGCGTAATGCTGCAAAATATGCTGCAGCACATGTTGCAATATAACAACAACAACAACAACAGTCAAAGAGTCAAATTGAACGACTAAAAAATGCTGTGTGAAAGAATTGTAAAAGAACGAAATGTCAAAGGTTGAATTTGTCAAATATTTGCGATTTATTAAGTTGAGAATTTTTATTTAAGTATTTGCTTTAATGAATCCCAATTACAAAAACCTTGCCGTTTAGCCCTGAACTATGCGGTATTTATTTTTATATATATATATATATATATAAATCGTTGAAGTGTAATGAAAGTGTACTACTGGTTTCTTGTTGTTCTTGTTTTATGACCCTTACTGTGACCAGGATTTTCTTTTTGCCTTTTTGTGTTTTGTTAACTGTTTTATGTTGGTTGACCAGCAAAAATCAATTGCACTGGCAATTGAAAATGTGCAAAAAAAAAAATCTTTATAAAATATAAAATGTGAAATGTAAAACAAAAACGTTAGGATATTTTTTTTTTCTTAATGATGGCCTCATTTCTGGCAAAACGCGTCGCAAGGTCATCGTTTGAGGCAACGAAAAGTGGCAGCAGCTAAACAGTTATATTGCTAACTGGGCCGTTTTTAGCACATAATCGACAGGTCCATCAAATTTATGTTGGATCGTTCGTTTCGTTCGTAAACGTTGTAAGCAGCAGACATGGCCATAAAATGGCTTACCAACTAGGCAAAAAAAGAAAACTAAATGTAAGTGGGCCCAAAGAAACGTCTCGACAGAGAGAGAGAGAGAGAGCGAAAGTGAGGCCATAACATTTAAAGTCAAATTACGGCAAATGGGCACAAAGTGTGTGATTTAAATGCACTTGTGCGACACTTTAAGACGCTCAATTGCTCGCTTTATTGTGCGGTCATAAAAAAGGCGAGAATGGCAAGAAGGTAGTGGGCGGGTGCGTCATACCGAATGCAGACTGTCTGTGTGTGTGTGTGTGTGAGAACTAAATACGAAAAGCCGAGCAATTGTCACCAGAGTCACGTTTGTCACATAAACTCAACGCTCGGCTGAAAGCGGTCAAACGGAACACAAGTGAAAAACTATTAATATTTGGCACCCGCCACCGCCGACCAACCAACCAACAACAACAACAACCACTTCGAAGACCATCCCCAAAAAAACCACTCACATACACTCAAACACTCAGCTATTACCTACTTGCTACTGGCTTGAAGTGAGTGTTTTTTAGTTCACTCTTCGTTTGCTTCTCTTTCATTTGGAGTTCGTAAATCCATCAGTTTAATGTTATTCTTCGTTTTATTCTTTTCTCTTTTTTTTTTGGTTGTTGGAAATTTTATGGACAGCGCCTTGAAAGTTTTTTTGTTGGAGAAGTTGTCGAGGAGTAACACGGAAGGGATATTCTTCTTCTACTCTGACAACGCTGCAGTTCTTTGGCAAGTCAGCATTAAAATTAATTTGATGTTTTCGCTGTCGTAATGGTTGTATAATGAAAATCGTGCACTAAGACGGATTTAGAAAACAGGGTTGTTACATTAAAAAATTCGATTAGGAATGCGAGTGAAAGGCAAAGTGAAATTAATGGTTTTTATTGATTTCTTTATTTTTTTTTTAGGTTTATTGCTACTTTGATGTAAATCGGAACAATAACTGAAGAGCTTATAAACAAGACAACTCTAATTCGATATTTATCGATAATAATCGTTAGTAATCATAGCAAAAAGAACAACTCTAATTCGATATTTATCGATAATAATCGTTAGTAATCATAGCAACAAAACAACTCTAATTCGATATTTATCGATAATAATCGTTAGTAATCATAGCAACAAAACAACTCTAATTCGATATTTATCGATAATAATCGTTAGTAATCATAGCAACAAAACAACTCTAATTCGATATTTATCGATAATAATCGTTAGTAATCATAGCAACAATACAAATCTAATTCGATATTTATCGATAATAATCGTCCAGTAATCATAAGTTGATTCAACCACTTTTGGTACCTTAAATACTTAAAAGTTTGCTTTCGTTCACATAACTACATTGGCAAGATCTTATTTAATTAAGGTTTATCCTATATTTTTTGTTCGTCTCGCCAAAAGCCGCATAGCCAAGGCACAGCTGAATTTTAAATATATATCTACTAGGTTTTGTGGTTTTATGAACATTGCGGTAGCTCAATGTTTTGTTTTAACAAGCTTGGAGTAGATGATTAAATGAACCAAAAGGAGGATAGGATTGGGTAAGCAGCCAGAGTATTGGATATAGAATGAGAGAGAGAGGGAGTGAAATTTGCTTACATTTGTCGGGTAATTGCTGCCAAGCTGCCAACACAGTCAGAGTGGTTGACTGAAGTATTAGGGGAAAGGAGAATTGCACTCGTCTTTTTGTCCGGCTGTCAGGCAGGATGGCAGGATGGCGGGATGGCAGAGCTGAAGAGCAAAGCCCAGAGTGTAGTCGTCCGATTCAAAGCAACTTGAGCAATCTGCATGGTTGTGGCCAGTGCCTCTCGCTGGTGACGCAACCGCATTCATTTGCCAAATTAATGGCATTTCATTTGGACGCTTCATTCATGCAAGGATGTCGCCATCATCATCGTCGTTGTTGTTGTTGTCCTCCTTCTACTCCTCCTCCTCCTAGTCGTTCTCATTGTGACGACGGGATGTCTGCGTGCGCCCGCCAAAATTTACGTGTCTGGTGGCCGCTCGAGACGGGCAAGCAATTTGCATGCTGAAGTGCAGCTTGGAGATGGTGGATGGAGCATCAACTGGGCGTCAACTGTGGGCGTACAGCTGACACGCCCTTCTTCACTGCTATGGCTTGGCCCAAATGCCAGCTGGCTTTGAGCCATGACACTCTGATAGAAGCAATAGGAGCTGCCAGTACACTTAGAAATATTGATGTTTTCTTGTTTGGAATCTTACAGTTCAATTTTTATAATGATATATGATTTCTTCAAACATCTTCTCAATATATAAAAGAATTTTTGAAGTGAAAAGAAAGGAAAAAAACATATTAAATATTTTAGAAACTTTTGCATTCCACAAACACATATTTCTTGAAGTGTAAAAGCAACGTTCCAAGTATTTGAGATTGTCGCGTACGTTTTTGCTATTGGGAGGCATGCGGTACGGGGAGGCAGGATATAGGGATACGGGGATAAAGGATCGGATAGATTTCCAGGCGAGCAGACTTGGCTGCCAGTTGTTTGTCAACGGCGACGATTATTCAAAAGTGCAACATGCAAATTTATTTGCTGCATAAAATGTTATGAGCTCGCATGAAAATGTCTGACAACAATTGTAAATGGCAGCCCAAGAGTTCTTGCCAAGCATTTTGGCCAAAAACTCAATCCCAACCAACCAAAGAGACACACATAAGACTCGAGGGGGGGGGGAGGGAGTATATTAGTGTATGTGTATGTGTGTAGAGCAAGCCTTTTATGGGTCATTGAGTAGTAGTGTAGCAAAGTCAGGCGACAAAAAAGCCACTGAAAAAGTGAGTATATTTTGGATTAAAGTCGGAAGTCTTTAAGCAGTTGAAAACTGCAAACGACATAATAGAACCAAACATTTACGACAGCAGTTAAGACAGTTAGTGCACTCAGCAGTTGGTAGTTAATAGTTGGTAGCTAGTTGAAGAATCAAGTAAGTATCAAGTAAGAAGAAAAAAGCAAGAACAAATAAAAACAATATGAACAATGAGTGAAACACTTAAGAAGTTAACAATCAAACAGTTAAAACATTTAAGAAACAAACTTAAGTTTATGGCTGAAATAACTTTGAAAAATAGATTCGAGAATTGTTTTAATTGTTTTATAATTTTAATTGCTTATAGCTTATTGATTCTCTTACATTTCGCCCAAATAAGAAACAATAAGAGAAACTGTTAAGACGTTAACAATCAAAAAGTAAAAACATTCAAGTTAACATTGCTAGAAAAAAGTTTAGTTTATAGCCGAAAGAACTTTGAAAAAAACACTCAAAAAATTTGTTCAATTAATTTAGCAATTTGTTTTTATTGTTGCTATCAGTTGTTTGATAATTTTAAATGCTTATAGCTTATGCTTTATTTATTGATTCTTTTTATATATGTCGCCATTAATTTATGCACATTTTTATCCGCTTTACAATTCATTACGATTATGCTATATAAGTTTAAATTGCAATTTGTATGAAAAATGAGCGGATCTTTTACGGATCAAGCTAAAGCCTTTTTTTTTCTGGGTTACTGGGTTAATTGCATGTTGTGTACAACAACAAAACCGACTTTTAATTTTTGTATTTGTCACATTGTTGATATATATGTATATATCTGTATCTGTGTAAGTAGCGACAGGGATCAAGTTGACCAAAACCGAACGAGGAAAAGGGTTGTGCAAAAAAAACCAGAAAAGCCGCCAGTGATTTGCACTTTTTGAGCTCATTAAAAGCATATAATTTGTTAAATATTAACGATGCTGTTAAAAATCTGGCGCGCCATCTAGCGTCCGTTTGCGGCTACATTTCACCTAATGAAATTACTGTCAATTAATGTTACGGCTAACAAAAAATAAAGGCAAAACCATTATCAACGTGCCAACCATTATCAACGTGCCACATTTATTTGGATTATTATTTTTCATATAACGGCTCAGTGCAAAAGCGAAAATAATAATACCCGCGAATACGAACACGGATACGGCCACGGTTAGCTTAGTTATGGTAACAAAAGGGTGAAAGGGTCCCCGCCTCGCCCACCTGGCCAATAAATTATGTAAACGGCTTGAGCCGCCGGACAATTTTAAAATAAAATATATTCGTTTTGGTTTCATTTCATTTCGTTTCGTTTCGTTTCGTGCAAACATAAATCAGAGGCGTGACTTCATTTTCTCGAATTATGCGAGTGCATTAAATTACGATTTTTGTGTTCAAGCTAAAAATTTGTTAATTGCCTTCCGTGGTTAAATATATATATACAAAGTCTTGTTGATCCCAACCCACATCAATCAAAATGCGAGAAGTGCTGCAATATTTCTGTCATTTTGTTTAATTACCGGATTCCTGCGCAATACATCAACATTCATAACTTTTGCGTGCCGCCGCTCTCTCTCTCTCTTTCCCCCTCTCGCTACACATGTGTTGATGGGAACTAGAAGTGCGATCTAAAACACAGCTACACTGCTACAAAAAACTAGCTAGAAGTTATTTCCGCAACTCTTAAATTTATTCAAAATGAACAAATCATCAAAACTGTTTAAGCCAAACTCAATTTGAACAATTTGTAGCTTATCTGTATGTTGAATATTTTATTTCTTTATTTCTTTAGCAACTCAAACTTGATAAAAAGATTTTTTCTTTGTAAGTTGTTCATCTTTTTCATCTTTTTCTTCTTTAAAGACTTTAGCTAAGAGTTTTGGGGTTGAATTTCTAATTTAACTTTTTCCATTTCAAACCAAATATCTTTTTAAACAAATGGAACAATTTTCCTTTCTCTCAGTGCACTTGTACTTTCACTTCAACCAGTTTATACAGGGTGTGTGTGCTTGTTACTAACTAACTGTTAACTGGACACATCGCGTGTGGCTTGGCTGACGTTTTTGGGCCTCTAAATGAAAATCTGCTGCCACTTTGTCGCCCATTGTTTAATAATGAAATTAAATCGCCAGGCGCACACACTCGCACTAACCCCCCTCCCTCCCTCGTTGACCCCATGATCCTTGGCGTTGTTGTTACTCTGTCCCTGCTCAGTTGTCAACGCGCTTGTGTTGACTTTTGACAAATGGCAGCCTTCTTCAACAGCTTTTGGCTTTTGATTTGATTTACTGCGCCGACAATGCAATGAGCCACATTTTGTATTTATAGTACATTGCTGCGCGAGTACTTTACTCGCAAGCTTATTGTTTCTTTCAATAAGGAGAGAGACAGAGAGAGAGAAAGAGAAGAGCGTTAGAGTGGGCAAAAGGAAGGCCATTTAACATAACAAAAAGTTGGCAGAAACTAAATGTGAATTGTGTTTTTAAGCTGACTAAACGCAAATCTTCAACCTAAGCTAATTTTACAAAGTGCAGTCGGCTTACAAGGCGTATACGTGTTATTCGAGTCTTGCACTCTATGAGATTTATATATAAGTAATGTTTCATATGTTTTATGTCGAATAATTAATTGTTTATTTAATATCAAAATATAATAAAATATGTTTAAAGCTCAAAAAATGCCAGAGGAAAAACTAGGTTATTATTATTGAGTGTGTGTGTGTCTTGTTGTTGTTGTTGATGATAATTTTGTAGGGCTTGTTGATTTGGCAGCTAATTGCACAGCTGCATATGTTTGTGTATATGTATGTGGCATGTGGCATGCACTTGCACAAGTTATTTGTGTTTAATTTAATGTGTAAATTCGAGGATGCCAAATGGCCGCAGGAACCACTCCAAAAAAAAGGGCCACTGGCCGCAACAACATTTTCTGATTGTTCTTGCGCTTATTGCTGTTGTTGTTGTGTCAAGTGCTTTTTGTTGTCGTTGTTGTCGTTGTTGTTGTTGCTGGTTGGTTGTGCTGTGACATAAAATAACAATTACGCAATTAATTGCAGCATTTCAATAATATTTAATGAAGCGCAAACAGAAAGACACAAATGACAACATGAACAGCTAGGACAGGCAAGGACATGACAAATAAATACACATACAAAGAAAACATTATGTACGATATTGCAAAATTGTAGACCATCATAAAAAACTAGTCAATGTGAGGCAAAAAAAAGGATTTTCTAAAGTCCTTCTCTGGTGATTCACTATAAATCTCATTCAGTTAATAGGCGACTGCATAATTTAACAGATAAACAAACAAACGAGCCAACAATTGCATATGACCAGCAAAACTAAACGTCCAGAAAGAGAGAGAGAGAGAGAGAGAGAGAGACAGAACAGAAAGAGAATGAACATAAACAAACACATAGTGTTAGCCAAGTGGCTAACTGGGCTGAAAGCAAAAGCTAATTGCCAAATACTAAATTACCCATTCAGCAGTAAAAACATTCCAAGGGCCTCACAACGTGCCAAGCTGTAAAGCAAACAGGACCACAAGTTAGCCACCAGGACAACACTTAGCCCAAACAGCAGCACAGAGAGAGAGAGAATGAGAGAATAAGAGACTGTTGAAAGCAGCGCTGCTTGCCTCATACCCCTTGGCCACTCTATAGAAAGATTGTGGTGCAAATATATTTCGAATTTTGCTGTCAATGCGGAAAAAAAATCGAGGAAATGACGATTCCAACCCAAAGAGCCTGGCCAAAAGTAATGGAGGAAATCGAGAGAGAGAGAAGGGAGGCGAGGAGTTTTGGTGAATGGGACACCAATGGGACATACTGTGGCAAGTAGTATAAATGTGTGAAATGGCTCCAAGCACTGTGTATGTGTGTGTGTGTATAAGTGTGACGTTGCAGAAAAAGTAAATGCCAATATAAGTGAAAATAAAAACGCAAGAAAATGTTATAATATATATATACGTTCGTTCCTCTGAGTGATAATAAAAAATGGCCTTAATAGAAAATAAAAGAGACAAAAGAAAAGACTTTTAAGGTATGAAAAAAAAAAACAAAAGAAATTAAAAGTTGCGACACTTTATGATTTATAGTTTGAGCGAAGAATCAATAAATCATTTTGGTTAATAATTTTTGTTTTTCTATTACCAAAAATGGTTAAGTCATTGAAAGCTTTAAGATTGAATTGTTCAAATGTTTGCTACGATTTCGCTACCTTCATAACTGCGAGGGATCCTAAAATAACCATATCAAATCATGTAAACTAAGTTAAGATACTTTATTTCTTATGCGAGTTGTTGTTGTTTTTTGTTGTTTGTTTGGCAACAACAACATATTACCTGTGGCCTCATTTTTTTGTTAAACACTGTGAAAACAGCTTCAACAAAGTTGCCTTACATGAAAAACTATTGAAAAAAAATGAAATGATGATGATGAAGCGCGTGTTAAGGAAAGTGGAAAAGTAGTTTTCAAGTGTAGTTTGAACGCAAAAGCATCATAAGCAATAGCAATGGCGGGCCATTACGGTCATTTCCTTTCAGCGGCTCGAGAATTCGACTTTATCTCTAGATGAGTGTGCATGTATAAATATATATATATATATGTATATGTGTGTGTGTGTGTGTGTGTGGGTGTTGTGTGTTTGTGTTATGTGTTGGCTCTTTTCAGTGAACGGCTCGGCGCTTCCGTTTGTCAACGAGTTACGGAAATGATGATAAAAAATGGCTGCCATAGCTGCAGCTGCTGCTCCTTCTACTTCTACTGCTTCTGCTACTGCCTCTCCTACTGCTACTGCTACTGCTGCTTCACTTATGTGTATTGGCATGTATTTTAATGTGAGTGTGTGTGTGCAGTAAGAAAATTGTGTGTATTATATGTGTAAGAGCACTTGTGGAACCTTAAATTGAAGCAAATACTTGAAAGAAAATATCTATACAAATATATGTTTCATGTATTTGCAAGAAACTTTCAAAAAAATATCTTTTTCTTGGGCAAAGTAGACTAAAAATATCTATTGACACTTTTTCGCTTAATAATTAATACTTCTTGAAGCTTATGGATCAAAATTCTATATATTTGATATTTTTGTCTATAATTGTAAAGAAATTCTTAAAATATTTATAATAAGCAGTGTTAAAAAGTAAGTTGCAGCTGATATTTAATCAACACTAATTTTTCTTACTGTGTGCAAGTGTCACATATATGTGTGTAGCTGTGTGTAATGCAAGTGTATACGAGTGTGTGTGAGTTTGACTTAGTAGCTGGCGCTAAAGGCAAGACTAAAATTTCATTGCACTCAGCTGCAGCGACTACTTAGCACAAGTGGCCCCCAAAGGCAACGAAGAGGCGAGGCGAGGCGAGGCAAGGCAAGAAGAGTGCAACGTGGCTTATACTTAAAGAGATTTCAGTAAGGCTCTGGTTGGGTAGTGGGCGTGGGGTGAGGGGGGGAGGAGTAGGCAGATGTTGGGGTTAGGAGATGTAGAAGTCACAGCTCAAGACAGCTGCTCATTTCCGCACGTGCCCCCCAGCTGGCTATGACATGACAGGAACTGCTTGTGAGACCAAAGAAGAACGAGAGAGGGAAGCTGAAGCAGGCGAGGGGGGGCGGGGTGTGTGTGTGTGTGTGTGTGTGTATGTGTTGCTGTTCTGTTAGCCATGGGTGTTGCTGCATAATAAGCAACTAAGACAGCTTAGAAGTTGTGGCCAAGTTGCCCGAACTGTTTGCACACATTTGGCTTTTTGCACAGAGAGAGCGAGAGAGAGAGAGAGAGAGAGAGAGAGAGAGTTTTGCCAGCCATGACAGGGCACTTTCAAATGCAGTTACCCCTTTCTCTAACATCACCTGTCCACCCTGCCACCATCAACAAATACAGCTGCCACAATAAATGTAAAGTGCTGCCAAGTGTTGGCTACACACACACACACACATACACAGAAATGGATTCCAACACCCACACAGTGCGAGACATACATGCATAGATTATTACCTGCCACTTGCCACTTGGCACCTGGTTTTTTCTTTTTCCTTTCCGTTTTGTGTGGGCTCCTACAACTTTGGACGAGAGTTTTTCACGATTTTCTCTTTATTTTTATTTTTTTTTATATATTTTGTGTGTGTGCTTTTTTTTTTTTGCAGCCCGAAAGCTGCCAACACATGTTGAAAAGTTTTCGCTTCGTTTTTGTGACATGAAAATGCTTTGAATCTATTCAACGAGGCGGGCAACTCGAGACGCCTTCAAATTCAGATAGAGAGCGTGAGAGAGGAACGAGTTAGGGGTAAGGGTTGAGGGGTAGTAAAGGTGGGCTGTTTGGGTTGTTGAGTTAAATTAAATTTGGCAGCTGGCTGACATTTTTGTTGTGCTACAACATTGACTAATTGACATGTGTTGCATGTGCCGCATGGGTGTCCTGTTGCTGCCAGTAAGCAAGTGAAATGTTTAAATGACCTTGCATAAGTACATACAAATTTGTTAAAAAGCCGGCAGAAATTGGTTTCGAAGCGTTCTTTAACTTTAAAGTACTTTGAAAACAAGATCTATTTCACCTGAGCTATTGTTAAATGGGTGAAAAACTTGTCTTGAATGATTTATATAGTGATCTGGTTCGAATTGTAGACTAGTTTTTGAATCATGTTGTTTCAATATAGTTTCAAGTGTATCAGAAATGGCGATAGAAATTCACAGTTACTTAAACGTTTGCGTTTAAGCATTTGAAGCATTTGCAAAACTCAGTTAATGCTGCTCGACTTGTAACACTCAAGAATCAAGAATCAACAGTCAGTCAGTCAGGCTGCCTGCAAAGGCATTTGCCATTTACTCAATGCAGAACAAGAAGGCAAAGCTGGCAGGCAGGCAGCATATGTGAAAAATCTAACAGAGATTTGGCTTTGAATACCATGTTAATTACACACACACACACACACATACGCAGAGAGAAAGGCATGTGAAGCTGTTCCAAGGATTGGATGCTGTTGCCGTTGCTGCTGAAGTAGCTGCACTAAGCTGTGGCATTAGACGGCCACGAAAGCGAATGCAACTGCAGCATAGGCAACACTAAGTGCAGCATATTCATTTCCCCTTACCGCGTTCCCTGCAACACTTATCCATTGCTTTGTAAGTGTGTTCTGAGAACTGAGCCACTCGCAATGATGTTTATACGGTTTAAAACCACTGCAGGATGCTGGTTCCTGGAAAAAGCTCAAGTGAGCTATTCGACTCGACTCGACTCGACTCGACTCGACTCTCCTCTGCAACATCAACACTTATCAAAAGATAGCAACAGTCAGTCAGTTTATTCGAATGCTATTTGCGAGCTTAGCTCTCCGGCAAAGGGCAAATTGCTGGTAGCATTGTTGAGAATTCTAGTTTTTAATCTTATAACTATAAAATGTTTAAGTCTAAACGGTTTGTTTGTTGACAGTGCTGACTTTTCGGCTTTTGCCTAGATTTATGAATAAGTAAATCGCTTTGCCATCTCACATTTATTGTGAAGTTCTTTACGTTTCTTAACGATAAAATAATAATAGTCTTAGTTCTTACAAACGTGCCTTTATTTAATTTTTCTCAAACTCTTTTCCAAACACATTAGTCCACATTTAGTTCATTTTTACTTTTCTATCGTCAACATAAAATAAATAATAGATATATATATATCACTTCCGCGTTTCAACAAGCTAATTGCTTCGTGTCCCTATAAAGTTACTAATATTTAATAGCTACATCCAGGCAAGTTAATAACAGCTCACCCATAATAATTATGTCATAATCAAGCACTTTGCCAACTAGATTAAATAGTATTTCTAGAAGAAGTTAAGCACCGCAACATAGTTGTTCCACCTGAGATTTTGCCTCAAACCTCAAGGCGGCAAGAAACTTTCAAATGTGTGTGTGTGTGTGTGTGTGAATGTGCGTATTTTATTTATGAGCCAAGCTTGACTTAATGACATTCTCCAACTTACCTCATCCTTCTGTCAAACAATAGGATCCAGTTTCAGGTTTCATTCTCCTCCACGTCTGCCTGACCGAAAGGATATAGGGATAGTGTGGCTAAAAAGACAAAGCGAATTGTTAAGTCAAAGGCGTTGAGGGCACTTTATGAGCCGGTTGGCTTGGGTTGGGTCGACTGTCTGCTTGGCTGCCTGGCTGCCCAGTTGGCTGTTCGGGTTGGTCAGCCTGGGCAATCAATGTGCAAATCCCGGCCATTGAAATCAATAAAAGTTAACGGCCTGAGTCGATGAGGACACCAGGACTACAAAGAACAGAGACAGAGAGAGAGATAGATAGATAGATAGAGAAGTAAGAGACGACAGACGAGAAGGACGCAACCACGATTGATGTGCCATAAAAGTCGCAATTGAAGCGCACGCCTCCCGCTGGGCAACCAGACACCAGACTAAGGCTCAGAATCAGAACTACGAACTGTTATAGCCATAGCTATAGCTGTAGCTGGACGTGTGGACTGGGGACAGAGATAACCTCAGCAAAAAACAGCTCAAAGCAATCATAGTGCTCGACTAAGGATTGTCCTGTAAGTAGCTGGGAGATTTTCTTGTTTTCTAAACTATGAAAAATCATTCTGGTAACCTTTGTGACCTGGAAATATGATAAAGATTAGAAATCGATTAAATCGATAGTTTTTTGCACTCTTAGATGGAATATTATATGATATTCAATGTCTTTTCTTATCCCTAATGATACCCTTTTAACGAATTTGTAATGCTTACAGGGTATGGTTGAGAAATGGGTTTTATTTGTTGTTAGGGGTGGCCCAAAGTGCGGAAGTGCGTCATCATAAAAGCTTTCACGGTGGCCGGCTGTTGCTGCTGCTTTTGCTTTTGCCCGTCGCTTATTGTGGCGCATAATTTATCAGTTAACTGCTTAATAGTTCCGTTATATTGAAAATTGTACAAAAAGGTCAATAAATTGTTAAGCCAACTAATGGGGGAAACCAACAACCAACCAAACGAACGAAACGAATCGCACAAGACATACAGGTCTTAACACACAGTCTGTACACATATTGCTTCTACTTCCTTCAACGTCTCTCTCGATCGTCAACGTATTTGACTAATGGCCAACAGCCAGCAACAGTAGTACATGTTCGTTGTGCTTCTCCTGCTGCTTGGTGCCTGCCACCTGCCGCCTGCCTTTTGCCTGTTCACTGCGTGACAAATTCACCTGCCAAAGTGAACATCGCAACGCATCTCGTTTGCCGAGCCGTCAATATTTATGATTTTTGCCGCCAGATGATTGCTCTCGACATGCAGTGAAACGATTTTTTTTTTCGGTCGTAAAAGAAAAGTTGAGAATGATGGTATGTATATACGCTATATATATAGAATTCAAAGTTTAAGCTCTTAACATTTTTACTACTCGGAAGTACAGTTATTGAAAGACATGTTGCATAAATGTGGAACGTTTTAAAAGTTTGAAGTTCAAAAATATTTTCCCAAGTCGACATGTCAAGCAGAGCATCGTACAGTTTGAATGTTATATCATTTTTCTCACCCTTTGCAGCATTTATTTTTATTCAGTTTCGACTTTGGTCTTCACACCTCCGAAGCAAGAAAGAACGAGAGAGATTCATTCATTGCCTTGGCCTTCATCCAAAATGATATGTTGTGTAATCTATGGGACATGCGACAAGTCAATTTTTTTTTTCCTCCAGCTACTTTTGTTGTGTGTGTGTGTGTTTGGTTCGGCTTGAAGTTTGTTATTATGGCAGTTGACGAAATTTATGAACTACACATCCGTTTTGCCGCCTTTCTGTTTACTTGGCTACAGGCTTCCGGCGGCTGGCTGCTGGCTGCTAGGTTTCTGGCTTTTGGTTTCTGGTTTTGCTGTCTTGCAGGTTTCGAAAAACTTACTTGCTTACTGGCACTGCTGGCATTTGTCGTTGTCGCGCCATCATCGACAAGAGCCCACATTTTGAGGTTAGGCCGAACGTGCCCCAAATGCCAAAACCAAACTGTCGTCGGCGCCCGTCCTGACACCTGTCCTGTTAAGGTTGACTACACTACTGTTTAGTTTATTGTTCTCATCGTTAACCCTAGGGCAAGAGAATTAGTTTAAGTTACGTTTAAATACTTTTCTTAGCCAACATTCAAACTTTACTTAAAGTGTGATATTCACTGGATGATTTTCAAAGCATTTTCTTCATATGAGAAATCGTTATCTTTGCTACTAGTAATAGCTGTGGGTCAAAAGCTCGCACACTTGTTGGTCATGGGGTTAAAGAGGTGCGATTTTAGCTTTGACAACTTTTCTGGTTAGTTGGCCAAATCACAGCACACGCACACACACACACACACACAGACAGACATAGAGAGGGAGTGTGTGTGTGAAACAATGAACTTGAGCCGCTGTCATGGCAACAATTTGTATCGTCACACAAAAGTCTGAAACGGCAACTCAAGGACGAGTTGCTGCTTAGAGACGATAGGATTCTGGGCGGCAATACGTATATGTGTCTGTGTATCTGCATATTTTTACTTATGTATGTGTCTTTGTGTGTGTCAGCGCCCATTTTGATTGCAGAGATTTACGATATAACAATTTATGGAATGACGAAATGATTTCCTGTGTTTTTACGAGATGGCTCAAAGAGTAGGTGATTAAGCCTGGTTAGCTCTTGAGATCGCCCACGCACGCGCTGCCCATTGCCAGCACACACACAAACAGGCACAGACACACGCCTTTGCAATATCATTTCAATCAATTTCAAGTCAAGGCTTTTCGCTACGTTTCTCCCCACTTTTTTCGACCAGCTCGTTGGCTTTGGAATAAAATTAAAACGTCAGCATGTGTGCCAGTTTTGCTAAAGTGTGTGTGTGTTGAGTTGCCATGCAGCTGCGATATATATATATATATATACTATATAGTATACAGTATAATGATATACACGCCACGTACATGCATCATCCCAGGGTCGTGACTAGTCCAGCCAGCACCTACTCCTTCACCCTCGCCCCTCTCGGCCCATCACTCTGTATTATATGCAAGCCGTCGCCAACGGAAGTTCAATCGAATTTCAACGGAAATTGCCGACATTTCATGAGGTGTGAAATGATTTTATTACATCATTACGTGCAGAGGCGTCAAAAAAAAAAAAAAGACGATGGGAGAAACACACACACACACATACACTACTTTACTTAATGCCCCACTCGCAACCCCTCTCGACACAAATCACAGTTACCACGGTTTTACTACTGGTGCTGTTGCTGGTGCTGGTGCAGAAGCAGACCTTGCAGCACTCGTTGCATGTCGACATTTAATTATGGCCACGTAACTGTTCGCCAAGTGCCCAAAGGGGGAATGAATAGTGGGGGTGGTCTAAAAAGCTGCGGAATGCACAAAAAATACAGTGAATATTGCTAAAAAAAAGCGTCACGCAAATGATTTTTTTTTATTTTGGTAAAATAAACTCTAGAAATATATGTAAATGGATAATTGTTTGGCTGCATTGTGTGCATATAAATTACAATTATTCAATTGATAATGCGTAAAATTATCGAATTAATATTAAACACATATTGAATGAATGCTTTGTGCATAGAATATTCAAACACTTAAATAAATGCCGAAAACTTTTGTATTACACCGCCAATTTTAATACCCTGTAATTTGATATTACATTTATTTATATTAAATGTTAAGCACGGAGTATATTTGTTGCGACTGTTGAATGAAAATAATATTTTTTCTATGATTTATTTTTAATTTTTTGCACAAACTTTGTGCATATTTTCAACTAAATACTCGAATTTCAAAATGCAAAATGTAACACTTTATTTATGGTTTTGCTGTTAAGGGCAAATTTGTTGAATATTTTGTTTTGTTTCGAGTACAATTGGAATTTGGAATTTAGCGAAATTCTTGTGTTGAATCTGTTACAATGTGTTCTAAATATTTATTTCACAACAACGAGCGATTTCGTTTGAGTGAATGAACGAATGAATGTTGGTTATGCAATAGAGTGTGGCATAGTACATGAATAAATATCGAATTCCATTCAAATGTGCTCCCCTAAAATGTTTTTTCATTTAGTTCTTAAAACAGCAATGTACTACTACATTGTTAAAATCCACAAAGTGTTGCTTTACTTATTTTTTTTTTTTTTTTTTGTTATTTATAGCCTTTGGCCAACATAGCATGAATTCCTTGAATTTTTTGTATATCAAGTCTAGCTTAAATCTGGTTCTTCTTAGCTAACTTTCACTGTTTGTTTTTTTTTTTTTTTGTATTGCACTTTGGCCTTTTTGGCCAGCTGCGTTCGTCGCGTTTTTGTTGTTTTTGTGACGGATGTTGTTACTTTTTTGGGGCACACTCAATCAAGTTGATTGGTTGCAGCTAAAATCAGTCGAGCTCCACGCGAAACCCCTTTTTACTGTGTGTGTATGCGTGTGTATGTGTGTGTGTGTGTGTGTGGCTGCCACTTACTATTAGCACTCAGCGGGCCTAGTAAACCTCATTTCTCAACATTCTGACATTAATTTGGATTGTGTTGTTGTTGTTGTGTAGCTGTCGTAGCTTTTGCTATTGCTGACTGGCAGCCGCAGACACTTTTGCAATTAGAGCGTAATTATTTAATAAACCAAATATGTTGAATGAACGAGTGCGAGAGAGAGAGAGAGAGAGAGATAGAAATTGAACAGCCATCGTATGACAATGCACCTGCCCTATGGCTGTACTCAAAATGGCTGCCATTAGCATGTCAATACATACACACACACACACAGTGTTGTATGTGTATAAGTCTAGTGATGCAGTAGCTTGTATTAGGTTAGTTAGTAAACGCATTCACGCTGTTTGCCTAATTAAAATCTGTAAAATGTTGCACAGCGCAACGCTGGCAGGCAAATGGCAAATGATTATGCCAATAACGACATTGATGTTCAGGTTAATAAGTATGACGTTTAAGCCATGTTGATGGCATACACAACACGATACGGTTTTGTTTTTAGCCAAACGACCAGTTATGACAACACACACACACACACACAAATAGATATGTTGGCATGCATTGAAATTGATTCAAATGGCACAGATAAAAGATAACGACATTTGTGAGAGATTAAGGCTAAAAGAGTTCATGTTAATGAATTTTGATCAAGCATAATGTTGCTAAAGCTTAAATGTTTTTAAAGTCGCGTTTACTTGCTTTAGGCTTTGATTTAGCATTGATCCAAACTCTTTCTTCAAGTAAAAAGCATTAACTCAATTTCCAGTTCCTTTGTTCATATTCATTTTCTACCTTCTGGCAATCTGAGAACTCATGCTTGAAAGATTCGTCTGGCTTCGTCATATTTTTGGTCAAATTGTTGAAGGTCGCGAAAGGCATTGCATACTTTCAGGCACTTTTGAATATGTCCTGAAAGTGCGCGCCGCCCTTCCACCAGAAACTTGTGGCTCACAGAGTCTCAGTTTCGCAGTTCTTGTCAGTTCGCTAGCGGCGGGTCGGGTGTAGGAGTCTCTCATGTACATAATTCAAGTTGTTGCACATGCCGCAAATGACACTCGAGCAGGCGACTCGGCCTGGTTTGTGCCAGTGTTAAGTGTCCTTGTCAGCCGAAACATGAAAGGCAAAAAGGCTTCTGAAATTAAATTAAAATGAAATGCATGTGCAAAGAGTGCCACATACACTTGCTCTCTCTCTCTCTTTTTCTTTCGTTGTCTCTGTCTTCCTTTTTTTTTGTTTTTTTGTTGCTTGCTGAGTGCTTTAAGGGCTTGCAGCGAGCAATCCATATGCATTGTAATTAAGTAATCAATGGCATAATTATCGCCATATCGAGAGTCACTCGATTTATTAACACCGCCCACAGCGGCGGCCAACAACTTGCGTTGCACGTGAGCTGACACTTTTTACAATTTTTCTGTAATCGAAATGCAAACGCAATAACAAAAGACCACAAAAGTGCCCAAAAGGCCGAAGGACGTTAAACATTTTTTGCGGCCAGACGTTTAAAACGAAATCGAGTCGCGACATAAAGCGGCCAAAGAAATGCAAACAAATGACGAAGGGGGGGTGGGGAGGGGGGTTCTGGTGGAATATACTGTATATACACTGTGAAAAATTAATATAAGAACATATAAGCAAGCAAGATACATTCCAAAATTGGTTTAGCTAAAGAATTTTTTCATGAAATTCACTTTTCAAATAGGTTTTTGTTTCAAGAAAAAATATATTTTGTGTTTTCTCAGTCTATCATCACCTTCAGTTCTGCAGTCAATGGCATAATAGAAAGTTACCCAGTCGTTGACCGATTTGAAACAGAAGCCACACAAAAATACAATTTTCTTAAATGTTTTGAACTTGACAACTTTTGTTTGTGTGTGTTATTCGAAACTTTCTTGGTTTGAACCCAATTTTTCCAGTTAATGCCATCAAAATAACTATGGAATATAGACGAACATAATACTTTTAAAGTGCCAATTATATTGATTTGATAAATACTTTTTGCTACTTATTGTCTAGAAAGTTGAGAAATGTGAGAATATAAAAGTTAAAATGATATTTACTTGTTGGGAATCAACTTTTCAGTTCAAGCTTAAACAATCAAAAATATGAACAAGACGTTTTTCAAATCTGTTGCGTAGAGATAAGAGAAAAGATTTTCAGTAACTTATTCGATTTAATACGCATTTCAATTTAATCTTTGTACTAATTACTCAGCAAAATGTTGACCCCATTCTTTATAGTATTTACTATCTGCCGCTAACCCAATTTCAATTGATTTTTCTTACAAAAAAGGGTTGTCACACACCCCTAGCGGATTTAGCAGTTTCGAAGCATTTTGGATGCCATAAAGACGGATAATAAAAAAAAGGGGAAGAAAAATAAAATGAGAGTCAACCACGCGTTTCAGCTTAGAACCAAGGAGACCAGCATGAAGATGAAACATTCATTCAATTTGATGACAATTCCGTAGATGATTTGACGGTTGCCTCACCGCATTTGGCTTGGCATTTTTTAATATCATATGACTTTTGCATTTGTTCATCGTTTGTTCGTTGTTCATTGTTCATTGTTGTTTTTTGTTTTGTTGTTAAAGTGCTTTTCCGGTTATATATTCAGCTCGTAAAAAATGGAACTGTGGCAGCTGAGCTCATTGCTTTGATGTTGTTCGTGTTGTTTCTTAAAGAATTTCAACCCCTAAGATGCACTTTTATATATCTTGTGTCTAATCGCATAAATCGTCAAGAATGCGTAATAATCTAATTGTCATAAACGTTCTCGAACGCAAAATCTCCGCAATGGGATACTCTACTTAGGTCATATACTTATTTATTATTATTTTTTTGAGGCTGCATTTCTCTCTCCAGAGACTTAGCGGGTTATTTGTGGGCTTAGCCTACTTACTGACTTGTATCTTTCAGTTAAATTGAATTATGCTGCGCCCTCAATATTTTTAAATGCTTTTGAGGACATTTTTTTTCTTTCTTGTATTGCTCATTCCACAACACAAACTCGATTTTAAATGTTTTTTTTTTGTGTGCTACTTCTCGTTGCACATGTTTCCGGAATTTATTTATTTGCGACTTTTCCGAGACTTTTAAGCATCAACTGGGGAAATCACTTGAATTGCTCAACAAGGACTTGAAAATTTGTAGACCAAACATAAATAATTGTTTATATCTTGGGATTCGGCTAAATGTGTTTTGACTTCAAATGAAAACAATCCAAATGCATTTTATTGAATTAAAAGTAATGTAACTGCTAAATTGGGAATTTACTTTCGAGTTGTTTATGTTTGAGATAATTTCTTTAAGAGTCGTTTAAGATATAGTTTCTACTATTTATTAGTTATTGCATCTCTATTAAGTTAACATTTCTTAGAGTCATAAATTTAGTTTCATCCAGTTTAACTAGAAGAACCGTTTGCTTTATCAACTGTTCTCTTTGGTTGCTTTACCAAGTGTTCTCTTTGGTGTTCGCTCTCACTCACTTTTCTTCCATCTCTTTCTGACATGTCTGTTGCATGTTTTTGGCATTGTGTGTAAAACATTTCTTCAACATTTTGAAATTAATTGCTAAAATTGTCGATTTGTACGCTAATTGCAAATTTTTGGTCTTGCTTTCGGGCACAAATAGTATAGACTAAATCATATAACATTTGTAGTTGTACTTCCTCTGTCTCTTAACTGTTTGTTCAACCATTCAAGCACCGCCCCCCCGTTTGTAAATGTAATGATATGGTTTCTATTTGAGTTGCATTGATTTGTTGACTTTAGAGCTCGCAGCTAATCGAAAACAAATGTACAAAAAGCATTATACACACACACACACACACACGCACAAACGAACAGCATTATTATGGTAACAAGAGAAGTATTGCGAAACGCATTGATTTTGGTTTCATAATTAACGCAAAAGTTTTGGCAAATTGGCAAACAGAGACACAGAAAATGCATATAAAATGATCAAATGATAAAATGATAAAATGACAAAATGAACACAGCTACAACAGACAGACAGACAATTACCTTTGTGTGTGTTCGAGTGTGTGTGTGTGTGTGTGTGTGAATGTTTGCCTGTGGCACTTTACATTGCGTATAAAGAGGGGAAGGTAAAATGCGGGGGGGGGGGGTTGGGTGATAAAAGGTCTGTTGTGGTGTTTGCCTAGCGGTTATCGCGAGTTCAGCAATGTCCTGAATGCGGTTTTATTATTGCAATTGAGATGAAAAATAAATATTTCAATTACCGAGCAAACACACACACACACACACACACATACGTAGAGAGCGAGAGATAGCATATGTTTATATATCTGCCTGTGTGTGTGTGTGTGTGTGTGCAACAGAGACAGAGAATGCTAACCAAAATAGGCAAGAGTACAAATACGCAAAAATTCAATTAATATGCTAAAAGTAAATTGATATTTGCATTCATTGAATTCACATTATTCGCCATATATATATTATTACACAATGTTTGTTATATAGTACACTATTACAATGGCCTGCCACAAAAAGGACATGAATAAAATATATACTTGAACATTCTATAAGCGCAGCAACAACAACAACAACAACAACAACAACAACAACAACGGTAAATGCATAAAACCCACAACAACAACAACAACAACAACAGCAACAACAACAACAACAACAACAACAACAACAACAATTAGTACAACAAGTACTCGCTCTCTCATTTATATTATGGCTGTCTGGCAATTGGCAATTCAAATTTATGCTTTCTGCACTTTTCTACTGAGGGCAGCCGCAGCGCAGCGTATTTTAATCGAATTAAGCTAATTGCCATATGAAAAGCGGCTAAAAGCAGCCAGAAAATACATTCATACACATATACATACATACATACATACATTCACATGGTATAAGCCAGCCTTTTGTCGAAAAAAAAAACCTTCCAACTGCAAACTGATTGAAAACTGATTGAAATTGCAATCCTAATGTTCATACTTACATATAAATTAAACTCAAACTGTGAAAGTTTCATGTTCCACAAATCGAATTCAACAACATTTTTGAATAGTATTTCAGAGTGAAGAGTGAAAGGGCATCATTAAACGAATGTTAAAATCGTTAAAGTAAAGTTGAAAAACTTACAAAGAAAGAAAAATTATCACGAAAGCTATTAAATGTTCATTCTTTTTCATTCATATTTTCTAGTTATTTTAGAATGTTAACAATTAATATTGATTTTTTAATTTTTGCAATATAATTAAGTTGAATTACATTAGATATTGCAATTATGTTTTTGTTAACAATAAAATTATATATAATGAATAAACGCAAGAGCTCAACGGTACAATATAGGTTAATCATATTCGCATTAAAAACTTAAAAATATAAATGTGAACAGTTAAATTCCTTTGTATGTTATGTTGTAAATCTTATGGTAGGTTTTTTTTTCATCAAAAACTCTGAGAGAACTTTATTTAATTATATTTCCTTACACACATTTATGATTTTTAAATCGCTAGTTTATTCGAAAGCACTATCGAAAGTGTTTTAAGGAATCATCTCACAATAAATACTCTAATCCTTGGGCTGATCTGCTTAGGCCACGCTGAGCTGTGCTTTAAAGTATGCATGTAAATAAACTTAAAAAAATAAACCAAATAAGACCCTAACTCAACAACTCGAACAGCCCTCTCTCACACCCCCTCTCACAACCCCTCTCACACCCCCTCTCACACCCCCTCTCACACCCCCTCTCACACCCTCTTTCGGCCCCAATTGAAAGCAAATATTTTTGCAAATTACATTTGATGGTTGAATTCGAAAGATTGCCAACAGCAGCTCTTAAGGCCTCTGACTGTTAGTTTTTCGGTAGTCGGCCAGTTTTTAAGTAGACTTTTCGACTACAGCGTGTTCGGCCAAAACTTTGTTGGCCATTGCCAAGCAATTTGTTTGATTAATTTAAGCAGAAATAGTAGAAGCAGCTATGGCAGTTGCACACAAAGCGTCGACCTTCATTATGTTAATTGTATGTAAAATTTAAATAATCATCTGCAATTTAAATGCATAGCAACACTTTCTGCCAAAAGCTTCAACAATTAATCGTTGCGCCTTTGGAAATATGCTAAATGTTTAACGGCTTATGCTCATTTTCTATGCTTTAAGTCCTGAAGATAATATCATATTATACCACCCCCCAAAAAAGAGCTGGCATTAACTGCCAACGTATATTTGGCTGTTGTTGTATTTCGTTGTGCGTGCTGCTGCCATAAATAATTATTCATATTTGTAGAAAATACACACAGAATTTAATTAAAAATTGTTTCGCCCAGCGAACGAACAGACAGCATCCGAAAAGGGCGAAATGGGGGGAAAAAAAAACACAGAAACAAACACTCAACTCGAGCAGTTGAAGGAAACCCTTGGCATGCCCCATGCCCCAACCAAGACCACTATGATTATAATTGTTGTTGGAGTTGTTGCTGTTGCTGTTGCTGTTACCGGACTGTGTTGTTGTATCTTTCTCTTTGTGTATAACCCGCCCTCAAGTCCTTCATATTGCTTGTCCTGTTTCTGTTTTCTGGTTCTGTTGCTGTTGCTGTTTCTGTTTGTGTTTGTGTTCTCTTCTCGGTCCAGTGGCAGTCGCTATGCCACTTTTGGCTCATAATAAAATTAAAATGAAATGAAACGAAATGAAAAAGTAATAAAGTCCTTATGGAAAACGCCAGCAATGCCAAAGAAAGGTTCGAAAAATATAGTAAGAGAGAGAGAGAGAGAGAAAAAATTGAAAAATCTACAGGATGACTACATGAGTACTATATCTAGCTATCACGTTTGTACTACAAGCGAGGAACAACAGTTGCACGATTTTAGCTTCATTTTGTAAAGAACTGTGCAGGGGGGGGGGGGGGGAAAGTAAAGTTGAAGGGATCTTGAATAGAATGGATAAGCGCGTTGCTTGTTTAACAATTTATTCAATCCACAAACTCTAATCGCTGATTAGTATCTTTTGGGTATATGGATTCTTAATATAGAATGAAATGAATCAAGGTTCAAATCAGTTATCAGAAGTTAAGATGTAAAAGGCTTTTCTTACTAATCCCATACCTATTGCTTATACTTAAAAAGTATTTAAGATTGTTTGTAAGCATAAATTAATAATTATTATCTAGTCAAAAGTCTTCAGCTTTCCAACCCTATACAAAAGGGCAACCAAAAGTCACTGACATCTTTTTCTGTAAGCCTTTTACTTGATTATGACTCACATTGTTATTGCCAGTTGCTTCTGCTTGCCGTTGAGTTTTTCAGTTAACATTTTTGTGAATGTTGAACACTTGTAAATGTGTTTTTCATTTCAGACACACACAAAAATTGAAGTAGGTATAGGGTATTGCAGAAGAAGGCGTGTCAGCTAGAACATAATTAAGGCGGGCTGTAAAATATACATGTATATATATATGAAAGGTAACTATGGAACCCAACTTAGATAGATATGTATGCGAACATATCTACCACCTATGCATATTTTAGTTGTCTGGCTTCATGTGTTTGTGTTTTTGGTTCGTCTTTATCAACGCAGACCAGACACAACGCATACATTAAATCATTAGACAGTCTGAACTACCTCTGCAGAGGCACTGGCTGAAATCAAACAGGGAAATCAAAGCCCAAACAAGTAAATCAGCTGAAACCGAAGCGAATGGATCCGAAAAGGTGGAAGAGGAGAAGAAGAAAGGCGGTTGCCGGGCATCCAAAATTGTTGCAATTACGGCCGCACTAAGCAAAGCACAATGACAGGCGGTCCCGGCAAATTCCATAAGCACAATGCCAAATGATGCCCCGGATGGGAAGCAGGGCTCGAGCGAGAGCGGAAAAGGGAGGGAAGAGGGTGAGTGAAGGGTTTGTGGCAACGAGTATTCAGGCAATGGCGACTGTCAAAGGCAGCGGCTGAAAAGTGCCCAGTTGTCAGTTGCTGTGTACGGTAAACGACGAGACTTGTCGAAGTGAGCGGTGTATGGGGAGTGGAGGGGGGGGGAGGGGGAAGGCATAAGAGGGCTGGAGTGGGTGGCGGGAAATGAAGGCGTGGCAAACGTCCAGAGGGGTGCATACATTTGCGAGATTTACGAGCTGTCGTCTCTTACATCTATAGGCACAACAAGCGGGTGAATTGAAGGGGGGGAGGGGGGAGATGCTGCGGGATGGGATATGACGCACAATGGCAAAATGTTGTCAACGCAATCAGCGACAGTTCTTCCATGCGACTCTTTTGTTGTTATTGCTGCTAGTTTACTCTAGAAATTTTGGCCAAGAAAGGTATGAAGATTTTGTGAGACTGAAGAAGAAATTTGCGATCCCATCTGGTATATATACTATATAATCCTTATCATTGAAAGCTAAGTTTATATTTGTTTCGATACAGGTTTGTGTTTTTAGTCATTTCGCTTTTGAATATCATACACAGATTGTGTTTATCGATAGTTTGCTTATCGAATTGTATCAATAAGATTAGCTTACTCAGAGATACAGTTTGAGTAAGAACAAACTTTGACATTGTTTAAATAAGCTGTGAACACAGGGAGAGATAACCAGCGTTGGTCAATTGTTTACAATGTAAAAGAATATCGATAAGTATCGATAACCATTTTCTTTATATTTTCAAGGTATAGAAGTAATTGCTCATTGTTCGCCTTTTGAACATCTTCTTCTACTCACTACATGATATCTTCTCGTCGTTCCACCACAACTATATCACTTTTTTCTTGCAATTGTTTTTGTTGCTAGTGGCAGCACAAGTGGGCAATACGCACAACAGCTTTATGAAAGAGAGAGAGAGAGAGAGAGAGAGAGAGAGAGGGAGAAAAAGCAGGGAAAACACTGAGCACACATCATGTAAATATGTGTGCCCTGTCCCTGCCCCATCACCACCTTTTGGGACCACTCGCAGTCGTGGTATGTTTCAAATTGAATTGTGCGAAACACGTGACCAATGGGCGTAGTGTGGGAGGGGTGTTAGGTTTTGGGTCGGCCGACTGACTGACTTACTCTGACTGACTTGGTCTGCTGCCATGTCAATAAAGTCAAAATGAATGACAGGCGTACAAACAGGAGCAGAAGCAGCAGCAGCAGTAGCAGCCACCAGTTCACAAGTGGCATCATCTCGAGCTTATCTCTCATCCTTGCAACGTTTGCAACGTTTCATGATGAATCGCCCATATTAAAAAGTGTAACAAAATGTTTTATTTGAGGGTTGACCGAAAGTAAAAATGTAATTTGCGTGAAATGTGATGTTCAAATAGGTTGTGGTTGATGTGTGGAGTGGTTGTGGGTGGGTTGGGTGTGTATTTATGTGTGTGTGTGGCTTAGTGTATATGTGTGTGATTGACAGGGTGTCTAATAACACTGGCGTACCTACATTTTTGCTTTCAACAAAATAACAATTATATTTTTTTGTGCCTGATATTAAATTTTGATGTTAATTTGGAAGATTTGTTATAAGTACTATATAGTAAAATTTGTTTTTTTTATTTTGTAAAACCTACTTTCTTACTTATATTTAATTATTTTATTTTTTAGTGCTCTACGAGTAAATGAGTCAAGTGTATAAAATAATCAAATGCAGTAGCACCTGAAATATAATCTTAAGAATGTTTTTAATATCCGTTAAAATTATATAAGCCATAAAAACACGGCACGAACTAACTAACGAGTACCCACTTAAGCGGAGTAGAGTCGTTTTGTATTTAGTATGGCTTGGGCAATTGCATCATGCATATAAGAAGCGCAGTGAGGAGAAGTGAAGAGAGAACATCACCGAGTCTAGTGGCCTGTGGCACAATCAATTCCCAAATCGCATTATGCTGCCAAAGACAGAGTCAGCTTTAGCTGCTGGCAAATTGCTGTTTGCTGCTGCTTGCCTGCAAAATTTTGTGTTCAGCATTTCGCATTTTATGTGCGTCAACCATCAGCAGCAACAACAACAACAACAGCAACGAGTCGAGTCGAGTCGAGGAGTTGGAGTTGGAGTTGGAGTCAGCAAGTGCATTGCGTGCCAAATGGCTTACGTGTTAGGGAGGCGCCACAAACTACTACTTTATGACGTTGCCTTCTGCGCTATTTGCTGGTGCTGCTGGCTCTGCTCACTCCTCTCCTGCGCCAGAAACTCGCTATTGTATTGTTCACATTTTAGATTGCAGTTTTGCCTTAGAAGGCAAACGAAGACAACTTTGTTGCTTCATCGCCATTGACTTTGTCATCGAAATATTCGATTTTGAACAGTGTTGCTTAACAAATATATATTTCGAGCAAGAGGCAGAGGGAAGCCGAGAGTCTCTTGGCATTACGGCTTGTATTTTGTCTAATCAACAGTCGACTTTTGTGGCTAAAATAAATACAGAAAGAGAAAATGCAAATTGAAAGCAAGATTTTCGCATGTTAAATGATTTGTTTGGACTTTACTATAGCTAGGAATGAATTGTTAAATCATAGTTAATATGTCAGTCTTTTATTGGCTAAAGATTTCTATCGCTTTGTCTTTAAGCCTCATTTGTATACCAAATATAGTTTCTTTCTCTGTGTACTGTTTTGTTTAACAAACTTTATCAGTGTTTTCCTGTTTTGCATTAAACTTTATGCACACTAAAAATAAGTTTTGTTGCAGTTTTATAAACTTAAACGAAGAATGAAAACTATCTATAATAAGAAACTTTAAGCTTATAGATAACAATATTGTATTATTCTTCGCATCTTCGGTAAGATCTACTTAACTTAACTTTACCATATTGCTAAACTTTTTATTTCGTTCCGTACTTTCAGACGCTTTTGTAATAACAACAATCATTGAATTGCATTATGATTTATTATGGTTTGCTTTGCTGTTGTCGTTCTTCACATTGTCAGTGAATTTGCTTTTGCTTTTGCAATTCGCAATTTATAATTCATTTGCAGTTCCTTCGACAATAACTACATCAATATCGTGCATATTTCATGAATTTCGTGGAATATTTTGTGTCTGCAGCTTGCTCGCTCATTGCGCTACCGCATGCACCCATGAATAATGCAACATTTTGTGGCAAATAGAATTTCGTCTCGTTGTTGTACAATTGACAGTTCAACTAACCATTGGTTTATCTTTTGTTTATGTGAAAGTTAGACTACACTATGTTCAATTATAATCTTTAACTTAACAGATTGCTAAATACTGTCTCTCTTCCCCTTTCTCCTTGATGACTGCACTTCTCGTTGGTTCACAAATCACAATCAGTTCAGTACTCAGCACATCAACTTCGAGTCAGATTGCAATCATTTGTAGTCAGTTTATTATACCTCTCTCTCCTTTCCAACTCTCTTTAATAATCGTGTGCGAACTTTTCGCGTTATAACACCAGCCCTGCTCCACCCACCCACCCACGCACCTTTACCGCTAACAACTCAACTCAACTCGATACTCGTTGTCATTTCCACTGTTGGCTAAACACAAAGTTTGCCATGTGTTGCAGTTTGCCGTAAGGGGCACCGATAATGTCTCTGCCTCTGCCTACACTCAATTCTGAGTGGGAGTTTTGGGCTCTTGGCCATGCATAATGCATGTGCTTGAAATTGTGGCCAAAAACCCGCAAATGCACTGACGACTGCCAAAAGGACGATCAAGCAGTTGCTGTATCTGATGTTGATGGCGGAGGGTGTGGTTAGTAGGACTGGCACGAACGATGACTGTCAACGCAACTTCGATGCCGAGACAATGTAACTCAAAAGTAGATACATTGTAACTTTACCAAAGCCAGCAAGCAGCAACAGCAACAGTAACAGCAAATGGCCTCCACTTGTGCAACATTGCGGGTGGCAAAGTGTGGGCGGGGTGTTGTACTTGCAAACTGCAATGACTGTGCGATTATGCCAATGGCAGCGATGTCTAAAACAAACGATTTGTCACAGCATCCGCAACAACAACAACAACAACACCAACAATCGAGTCGAGTCGAGTCGAGTTTTATTGCCAGCGAAGGGTATTTGCCTCAAACCGCAAACATTTGCCCAAAATGCGGGCATAGAGAAGGACAAGAAATTTGAGTGTGTGAATTGGCGAGAGAGAGAGAGGGACAGGGAGGGGGAGGGGGAGAGTGGTTTTAAGGGTGCGTGAGCTGTGTGCAACACACAAGTCTGTTTGTTAGGGGGCGTGTGTAAAGTCGCCTTCGATTTTCAACTTCAACTTCAGTAATAGCAATTAGAGTTGCACAGAATTGGTTCAATTGAACCCAGCTGCAGACGGAACAACTGAGTCTAGAAAGTTGTTAAATATGCTATTATTATATAGTAACGTATGCACTTAGATAACATTTTTGGTCTTCTTGGGATGTGGAATAATGTTTTAAAGCGATGTTCATTACGATTTAAAAAGAGGTGCTTATAACTTCGTATAAGATGTGTAAACCATTATTAATAGTTTAATGTTCAATATGAACTTAAATCCTGAGCTAAATCTTATAATGGAACTAGCCAGTTCATCTCCATTGCCAATTGCAGCAGCAGCAGCATCAGCATCTCATCCAGAACATGACACCGTCCACTAACCAGCCAGCTCTTTTGCTTTTTCTTCTGCTGTAGCTACTGTTCCTTCCATCTGTACCTTTTTTGTTCCACAAGCTACATTCGTTCGTCCCAGCATCGTCCGCCAGCTGCAAGTGACAGTAATTGTTTTATTGACATTGATTGACATGGCACGGGGAAACCGGGAGGCTGAAACTGAAGGCAGCAGAAATTGGAGACAAGGAGTTTAAGGCTTGTGTGATGGAGGGAGGGAGAAGTTGGGTTGGGAAGTGGGTTGTGGCAGCCACCTCGACAAGTCAAGCCAAAGACAAACTGCAATGCCAATGGCAATACGTACGCCAATCCTTAAACCAATCCCCAAATGTTTTTCCAGTCAGCTCAAAAATGAGCAAAAGATTTCAATTTCATTTTGATAGATCGCCTTTTGCGTTTTGGCTTATTGAAAAAAGCTTCTTTTATATAAATGCACTTAAAGTTACCCTATGAAAAAGTAAAAGTAAAGTGTTTGTAGTCAGGTACTTTAATATATGAAAATATTTACGAGTTTTTCAATACGTTTTCAGTTTTTTTTTTATAGAAAAATGCTGTCTGATAGCTTTCTCATTGTTGTTTCAAAGGTTGTTTCTTTATTTTGATCAAAAGATTTATATATATATTTTTTTATATGTTTTTCGTGCAATTTTGATGTCAGGATATTTTATATTCGTGCACAAATTGCTTTTACTTTCTGACTTTGCTCCGGATGGATAGAGAATGTTCGCAAATCGAGCTGGACGAAATGGAGTGCTCCGGGTCTCCAGCATTTCCACTCCCTTGCCTTGTCTCTCTCTCTCTTTCTTCATTGTTTACCCTTGTAAGCTGCTGATTAAACCAAGCAAAGCTGAATGCAGGCTAAAACCAGGGACAGATCCTGTGTTCGAATGGAATACATCAATTGAACGCTGGGTGTTGCAGTACTACAATGAATTCTATGCTCTACATTGTGCTAAAGACAATTGTTTGATTTTCGATATGTTTTCGTTGGACTGGACTTGGGAACATAATCATCATGAAGCTGATAATGCTGATGTTGAGTCTTTGAAGGAAGGAAGGAAGTTTGTGCATTTTAGCTGCCGCTGCACTTTTCGTTCATTTCATTCATTTTGCTGTTTGTCTTTCTACAATTGTTAAAGAAAGGAGAGGGGCAGGGGCAAAAGCACTTGAATGGAGCATGTTGCGGAAGTGAATGCGGATTATTGCTTATGTAATGCACACATCAATCCAAAAATGCGGCAACTGTAGCTGAAAAAAAAATAGAGAGCATGAAATGGAAGAAAAAAAAAGGCATCAATGGTCGAATTTCCACTTGCAGGTTTCTTCCGTTTTTCCATGTCTTTTCGTTTCTTTTCATTTTGGTTTTTTTTGTTGGTTTTGGTTGTTTTATATCCATTACAAGGTTTTAGCATTTGTTGTTGTTGTAGCTCCAGTAATTGGTTCATATTAATTATGAAAGCGCTTTGGCAACAGCAAAATTTATTTGGCTTATATTTCGATTTGGGTTTGTTTCTCTGTCTGTCTGCCTGCCGCCTGCCTATCCGAATTTTGTTTTTCTTTTTGGTTGTTCCCCAGAGCAACCGAATTGGAAATGAAATGCGATGCTTAATTAGTTTTGTGCTACTGAATCCAATCTTAATGATTATAATGATGACGCAGACAACAGACGATGACTTTTGCTTATCTCTGTCTCTCTCTCTCCCGCCCTTAAAACAACATTAGGGACTTATCACCCAGCACAGCACTAAGTAAGGGGAAACAACGAAAGAGAAGTGTGAAGAACGAGCTTAGATATATATATATATATACTAGTCGGTCGTTACTTCTCAGTTTCTTTTGGTTAAGCGGGCTCTTATCACTTAAATTTAACGCAATTTCAATATGACTGCTGTTTTTTGCTATACAATAAAGCCTTTTAGTTTTGTCAGACGCTTTGTCAGCTTAAGCGATTAGCAATTGTGTGTATGATAAGCGGGTTTTTTGGCAAACTAATCTCTAATCTATACAATTGAATGTTATGGCTAAGGGTCGAGAGTTATGTTAACAGATGTGTTTGGGAAGAAAACATGTAAACAGGGAGAACTGGGTTGGAATACCAGACAAGGGTCAAGATGTTGATTTGGATAAATCAAATATTAATCAGTAATAAAATACTGATTACTGATAAATTATAACAATGTGGGATCATACACTTTACTATATCCAGATTGTTTATAAGAACTTGTGTTCAATAACCTGTTGCTCAGTTGTATTACAACTATAATATTAAAGATTCAGTTAGAGTATTCTTAAGTCTCCCTCTTCCTTCCTCTCTCTGTCTCTTTGTTTTCGCCATGCAACGCTATCTTGTTTATTGTTTACTTCTGCGAATTGCAAAGAACTTTAGTCACAATTTAGCGCATGCCAAATACTTTCACACATATAACTAACAAACAAAAGTATAAAACTATACGAAACAAAAAAAATTCTAAAACTGCCGCAACGACAACAACTTTTAGAGCTGATAACGTGCAACGGCAACAGGAAATGTCCAGTACAAAAACCAAAAAAAAACAACAAAAAACGAGTAAGACAGCAACAGCAAGAACTGCAAGCAGACATATAGAGTGTAGTGAATCAGGCCTGTGTAGAAGAAGAAGCAGCACACACACACAAAAACCTTGTCGAACGATAAAGTTTCCCCTTCAGTTTTCGCCATAACTCCGGTGCATAAATCTTAAATGGTGTAGCCATAAGAGAAAGGAAAGGGTTGGCTGGAGTTTGGGCTTTTTTTTTTGGTTAGGCAACTGCAGTTTTGCCTAGGTGACATCTTTGGTGACTGGTCGGTTTTGGTCCCCTTTCAAGTGTGTGTGTGTGATTGTGAAGAGAGAGTGAAGAAATGTCCATGTACAGATACCAGACAGGCCCTGCAGCACACACACACACACACACACACTGCACTGCACTACATAATAAATTGCAGCCGTGGCGTTATAAATATTCCAACTGGCCACAAGGCACAAGGCACAGAACCAACCGTTCGTTCCCTTTCCTCTTGGCCAAGTGAGAGACTGAGGCAGCTCGTTGGCGTCTGCTGATAAGCATCTGTGCAACATTTTCGCACATGACCAATGCATGCAAGATTACAGCTACTAAACTGAAATGCTGACACAGATAAAAATAACCGAAAGGAATTCTCTCAACCACTAAAAATAGTATAAGGAATATTATGGAAAATATTCTAATTGAATTGTTCGAAGTTGATATACACTTAAGTTGAGAAATGGAAAGCTTGAAATAGGAGATTGTTAAACTTAAACATACGGTTTAACATTGATAGATGAATGAATACAAAGTTTCAAGATACAAATAAATCTGAAGTTCTTAAGATTATAACTTTTACTCCCTATATCTTTTATTCTCTGTTTCTCACTCCTCTCTTTCTCTTTCTCACCCTCTTTCTTTTACTATCTCTACACACCTTTACACAAATAGACTCTGTTCCCGAAGGTACGTTATATCATTTTCATAACAAGCCTTGTGAAATAACTTTTATGCTCGCTCATCTGCAACTATGTGAAAAGCTTTGCAAGTAATGCCACTCTGCCACTCGCTCTCCCTCCTACTCCTTCTCCTCCTCCTTTTTCTCCTTTTCATTATGTTTCGCTCCAATTGTGTTGCGGCTTTTTCGTATGCGGCATGCTGCACACTTTCAGGTAGCCAACAACTAACTAAAAAGTGTTAAATGGAAAACAATAATAACACCAACAAGCGCACACCAAGGTGGAGTTGGAGTTGGAGCTGGAGGTGGAGGTGGAGGGGCGCATAGTTTTTGGTCTACGTGGACATCCATATGGTCAAGCCCATTAAATTGTATAAGGGGTTTTTGTTGTTTAAGCTGGGTGGGGGGGCTCAGTGGACACAAAATATGCGAGGCGAGGACAATAAATTAATGCGATTTATTGCAGCGATAAGCGCGAATGAAACTGTTACTGTGAAATTGGGATTGCGTGAGGAAGTTGGGGTGGAAAAGGGATTGGGAGGCAGGTTGTGCCCCTTAAGGGCTGTTGCACACACACACACACACGCACACAGGCAAAGGGGTGCGTCTTTTCTATTCGTGTGTGGTCTACACCCAAAAAGATAACGATTGCATGCAAATATGTGTGTATGTGTGTGTGTGTTTGTTTGTTTGTTGTTTTCGTCAAAGTGACTTGAAAAATGTACAAGACCACGCCCCCTAACAAAACAGCAAACCCTTTCTGCATATAAGCAGCTCTGTACTGTCACATTTAATTAGGACTTCAATGCGCATTAAGAAAATGCTTGAAAAGCGTCTCAAAGCACGCTCCCCAACAACTTACCCAACAACCCCACTTTCCCCTCTTACCATTTTGTCGCATTAAAATGCCATTTTAATTAAAAAAAAAAGTTTCGTCAAATGATGTGTGAGAAGTCGATAGAACAGCGGGTGCTAAATCACTAAGCCAAACAGGATAAAAAAAAAGTAAAGCACACAGAAACACCAGCATTATATATATATATATAGGGGTAGGGTGGCTAATGCTTGCTAAGGGTGTTGGGGATTAAAAAGCGAGCAGCAGCAGCAGCAGCAGTAGAAAGAAAGAAGAAAAAAGCATGAAAACGTAAATCGCGTCAAAAGAAGAAAATGCAAAACAAGTACAGAAGTAAGAAAGACAAAGCGCGCAATTGCACCATAAACGCTTTTCTCGCACCAAAATCTTTGTGAAAATTTGTTGAGCATGCTCAACTACAATGCTGGTTGGGATTTTCGGTATGGTTTGGTTTGGTTTCTGAGGGTGGCTTTTTCTCCTGCTGCTCGACAATAATTGCATGAAATGCCCAAAAATTTTGTGCTGAGTGCCGCACAAAACGTTTACTACCCGGCGAGGGAGGGGAGGGGAGGTAAGGTAAGGAAAGTCAGCGGTTGCAGGGCTGTGTGTGTGTGTGTGTGTGTGTTTGTGTGTGTCTGGCCAGACGCTAAGCCGGCTGCTGTCGCAACGGCCAGCCACTAAATCACAACCAAAAGCCGCTGTTAAAACATGAGCCTAGCCCCTTAATGGCTGGTTGAGAGAAAAACCAACAAAGTGGATTGAGTAAGTGGGTTGAAGGAGGGCAGTTGCCAGCTGGTGGTTGCAGTATGCCACGTGCCTGGCGCAAGCTAACAGCAGGATATACAGGATACATTGGCCCGAAGCTATGACAACTGATATGCCAGTACAAAATTTGATTAGGGGATCGAGACGTATAGCAAGCGAAGGAAGTGCTCGTTAACCAGACACTCGTTTCACAACTCATTCATTATTCAATCTTAATCTGCATCTGATACTTAATCGATAACGGCTGGGCGACACAAATGGTACAGGATAAGGAGGATTAACTTTTGTGATAAGTTGTATTAAATTGCAATTTTGCAACATGCGTCCAAAGCTGTTAAGTTTTCTTAAGGTTTATGTACTTAATTTTCAATCTTGATTAGAAACATATTTTTTGCCTTCGATTTACTTTGATTCTTTTACATTTTATTTGAAAATATCGTCAAGTTTATTCAGTAATGAGTAATATTGGCTTACTATATAGAGGTATCTCTAGGTAGAGGTGTTATTTACACATTCACTTTGGTTTGGGTTTTTATCATTTGTTAAAGTTCTGACAAATTGCGTATATCCACGCCCATTTCTTCGTCTTCGTAACCGTTATCGATATCTTGATCGCTGACTAACGGTGCATTCCCATCGTTTCTTCCCCTGCGATTTCCACCTCTCGACAATGCTGCACTCTTCAGCTTGGCAAAGGTCTTTTGAAAGCTAACGGCCTTTTCATTGCTGGAGAGATTGGGTCGCTTCCAACGATGTAGGACACTGGCCACAATCACGATCAACATTATGGCCAGCATTAGCATCCACATGAAACGTGCAGGATTTGTGCTGCTTTGCTTATCGATGTCTCCCCTGATTTCATTCGGATGCACTGGCCATGTGATGTGACTGCGATGTGGTTTTGTTGACGGTGCTGAAAGTGTGTTTATGAAAAAGTTGTTGAACACAAAGAAAATAAGTAATTAGTAAATTTTCATGTCAAACTCACCAGTTATATCACGCATTCTGGGTGTACTTGATGCTGAACGTATTGTCGTTGTTGTTTTAGGTTGTGGTGTTGTTGTTGGCGTTGTTGGCGTTGTGGTGGTGGTGCGCCTGGTAGTTGTTGTTGTTGTTGTTGGTTTAGGTGTTGTAGTTGTTGGCTTTCTCGTTGTAGTTGTTGTTGTTGTTGTTGGTTTTGGTGTGGTTGTTGTCGTTGTCGTAGTGGTTGTGGTGGTTGTTGTTGATGTTGATGTTGTTGTTCTTTTAGGTGTTGTTGTTGTTGTATCCTGTTCGGTTGTCTCCTCCGAATTGCATGTGCCTAAATAATCCGGACAACAATTTTCCAAATCCACACACTGTTCATCACAGCCACAGGCTTTGATCATATGGCCATCGGAGCGTTTAAAATCTGTTGCTGGTGCAGCCTCACCGCAACGCTGACTGCAGTTCATCAGGTCAAAGGTAAGCGGTTCGAGAGACTCGACTGCTGGCACCTCTGCCAACTCTGTTGTGGTTTTATAGCCATCGCCACCACACTCTCTGCCCGTCATCAAACGCACATCATCGATGGCAATATCACTTAAATGTTGATCAGCATTCGTGGCCGTGAAAACCACTTGAAAATTGTCCGGCATTTCATCGATTCTGAAAGTGTGCTCCAACCATTGCGTGCCCTGATTGCCAGATATTTCGAATTTTGTGAAGCTGAAAAGAGAAAATAAACAAAAAATTAACTAATATTTCTAATGTCCTATATAACTTAATGTTTTGTTTTGAAAAGAAGTCTTTCTAGTAAAAGTTACAATTGTTTTTTTTTTGTTTTTCAAGCATGAAAAGTCTTATCAACAACATCCGCTGTTTTTTTTTTCTTCTCATACTTACTTCTTGCGATATTGCCACATTAGCTCTGCACTCATCTTATGTGGCTTGACAGACACAACCAGCTCCCCTACACCCGATCCATACATAAAGTAGTGGAACTTGAAACAGCAAGCGGTCTTCAGACTCAATTCACGCGGATAAATGGGCGATAGCAAATGATAAGCGCCAGTTGCATAGTTTGTACTCTGCATTAGCATAAAATGTCCACCGTAGGCATGCTGCAGAGTGTGATCGTGTCGTGGTCCCGTGCGATACGATAGAAAACTTCCCGCGGTGGCAACACGACGCCAGGGTTGTATAGAAGCCGCTCTTGGCACCCAGCCGCACAGATCTTCGCTCTCGAAATCGCAGGCATGATTCTGTGAATGATTGCGATGACGACACTCGCCGATAGTACGATCCCAATTGTTGCCATTGCAATAGGCCAAAGCATTGCCAGCGACAACAAATTCATCCTTGCACATTACATTTGCGGCAAGGCCACCATGCACCTCAATTTCACCATTAGCCGGATCGGGTGGCTGTTTGCAGCCCGTCTCTGGTTGAGAGGAAAAGTACAGAGAAAGAATGAAAGAGAGAGAGAGAGAGGAAGAAATATGATTCATGATTTTCGAGAATCTGTTATTATTACGTGCCTGGTACTTACTGGCACAGAAAGGCTCTTCGCCAGTCAAACGTCCATTTCGATTGCAACTGATAGCCACTGGGCCCATTAGAGAGTAATTCCTGTTGCAGCGATATATCATAAAGTTACGTCTAGAACTTACTATTCCATTAACCAGATCATGCTTAACGCAACGCGCTTCCGCCGCCCGCACTTGTAGCAAACCGAGCAGGAACAGAGCCAATGCGACATTTTTGCGGCAGTTGTACGACATTCTGAATGCAAACGAAGACTAAATGGAAAGTAATCGTTACGAGTCTTCATATATATATATATATTCGGTTCTTTAACTCTTCGACTCGCTCGTTAGTTCCTCTCTCCGGCTCTCCGTTAGTATATTTCTTTTGATAAGGCGAGTTTCACTCAGTTTCATTGGAACTAACTTCTACACTCATTTCATATCTAGTTTAACGATATATTGTTTCATAACATTCAGATTGAGTACATACTTAAAATAATATTATCGAGTGTTCTTTCAAGATGAAACTGACTTAACTAAAATGTATTTTTACTTGTGACAATATTGAAAAGCATTAAGTACTTAGTTTCTCTAAACTTAAGTATTTATGTTTAAGCTCAGTTTTCCTTATCATAGCATTTTACGCACGCTTTATAACCATTAGTGTAAGTATGATAAAATGATAATGATATCTTATTTATTTATACACAATTTGGTTTTATTCCCAGCCTTTGTATTTGGTCTATTGATATCAGATGCAATTATGCGGATCTCCTGTAAGTGCAACTAAATGGCAGCAGCTTCATCCTGTCGTCTTGAATTATTGCCATCTCCTGCTAAATAATTGCATTGCCCGATAGAAGAAGTTTTCCCTTATCATGCCGCATTTTAATCCCCTTCTTGCGCCATTGCTGTGATTTATGTTTACTTCCGTTTGGAGTCTCTCGCGCTCTGCTTTTCTCTCAACTTTGTCAAGCAACCCTCCCGGGTATTCCATCTTACCCATCCGCCCGGGCGTTCACTTTCCGCCGTGTTGAGATAATCAGTCAATATTGACAACTACTTATTGGCACTTCCGCCCGCGACACGCCTTCCCCATGGCGACACGTGACCAGTACAACCGGTCCAGCCAACACTACACTTCAAGAAAATTAATGAACCAAGTACTAGGACTTGTTTATAAACAAATTTGAAAGAAGCTGAAATACTTAAAAATATTATATAATCAGTATTTATTTTATGAGTTAAGAAATAGAAGGAAAATCATTTACGCTTCAATAAGTTCGACATCGTGGATTTTTCTTAGTGCAACCAAAGTTCCGCGCCACGTGGCATTTGCAATTCACGGTTTTCGAGTTGGATGCCACGAACTGTATTCGTTTTGTTCATTTGCCATTTGCCACGCTTGCAATTCAAATTTTCATTCATAATTACAATCGCGATTGTGAGGGTTGCTTTGCCTTCTTTTTGGGTAGCTTATCATTATCACAGAAAATTTATGCAAGCCTGGGCGTGTGTCTGTCTCACACCCTTTCAACCCACTCCCTTGGCGCTACGCTACTGTTTAAACATTTGCTCATTATGATTATAACATTTATTAGCGCTGCTGGTTTTCAACTTCAATATTTGCGCTTCAAATTATGCCGCTGGGAAACGAGGCGAAAGAAATCTTTGCCAAAACTTCGATAACGGCTATCAACGCAAAAAATATATCTATATATATATATGGTGTGGCACGAGATTCCCTCACCCCACAAACCTACTTTGGTTGCACTTTGAATCGGCTGGTTGCCACACAACCAGCGCAATCAGCGAACTGGGATTAGTCGCGGCATCACCAAAAATGAACAGCTGCTGACGGCATCCCCAAAAACTTGCTGAGCTGAGCCCACCGACTCCAGGTCAAGTGTTGGCCTAATTGGCAGCGCTGTGCAAGTGGGAAACTTCCTTTCAACAAATTGCACACTCTGTTACAGACAGATATATATATATATTTTAACTAGTTGCCAGCTTTTATTCATACTTCATTTAATAACCGAAATTTATGCTACCTAACAACTTTTACTACTTTGAAGCAGACTTTGAAGTACCTCAGGTTAATTGATTAACATTTAATAATTATTCAGTTATTTCTCTGTAAAGATAATCATAAATATTTAATTGTATATATCTTTAACCCTATACACAACAAAGTTTCAAGATAATTCTATGAAATTTCATTAATTGAGTCAATCAAAAATATTCAACACTAACGCATGCGAGTATGTGTTGTATGCCTGTTTAATCAAAATTAATCGAACACTCTTAAGGTGCAACAATATCAAAATGATTTGCAGTACAATCGCTGGAACGTGTTAAAAGTTTTCTCTTCTGCCAGTTGATGCCTTTCCTAATTCGTTTTTGTTAAGTAAAGTAAAAGTTGAACTTCAACTTTCTAAGCCAAGGAAGGCAGTTAATTTGTGCAGACATACACACGTCTGTGGCCTGAATGCGATTAATGAATGCCCCAAACCCAAACTTTTCGCTAACAGCATACAAAAGGCAAACACACACACACACACACACACAGAGAGAGATGCAGAGAGAGAGATGCAAACAGGCATATTGGCAGACAACTGGCAACTTCAAAGATTACACAGATAATTAATAAAATTAAACAGAAAAGCACTCAACGCATGCCTCAAGCATGACCACACACACACAAGTACAGCCTCAGTCACAGTTAAAACTCGCATGATTCACAAATCACAGTGACAGCATTAGGTATGAGTGTGTGTGTGTGTGTGATGGGGTGGGTGCATCTCTTGAGACCTGTTTGTAGCTGTTACGGCAGTGCTTGAAGGCAGTATTCGACTTTAAGGAACATTTTTGAAGTTATTCATATAATATTTCTTTTAATCTACAAATTTTTGATCGCAAGATTAACTTCAAAAACATAAACTTAAATCAGCCAACATTGATTGGTTAAATAGTGTTGCGTATTGACTGCTTTTGGGCCACATTAGGCGACCGCAAAGCGATTGAGTCGAGGTTGCTTTTTGGTCTTTTGGTCTTTCGGTCAGCTTGCTGGTCGCATTAATTACAAATCAATGGCCGCAAAACTTGCACAAAAGACGCTTTTGACTTCAAGATGGCTTGGGGTTATTTGTATGTGTATGTGTGTGTGTGTGTGTTTGTGTAAGTTACATAATGGCTGACTACTGAGGCAGTTATTTAGTTTGGCATAGGTAAATTACTTGCTCGTATCTTTAATTTGTGTTAATTTATGAAACTCATTATGTGTGTCGGTGTGTTTGTGTGCCACGGGCCAAGTTGCAAGTTTATGTGCGTGCCACAATCGTGCCGCAAACCGCAATAGAGAAATGTTCGCTGAAATGTGCCCTGCCCTGCAGGCAAGGGGCAGGCACTACCAAATTCCACCCACACCCAAAACCAACTTTCACCCATACTCGACACAGTCCCTAACCACTAGTGGTTGGCTGATCTCTTCAAAAAAGTTGGTAAATGTTTGCTGCTGTTGCTGCTTTTGCTGCCGTCCAAAAGTTTTCGCGTAATTTCATTTAAAGTCCTCGAAAGTTGTTGCTAGCAACAATAACAAACGGCCACAACAACAACAACAAAAACAGCAGCCAAAAACTTGCAATTGTTTCGTGCTAGCCTCGCGTCGAGTATTGTGGCACGACTAATGGCCTCTCCCTCTCTCTCTGTTTGTTGCTCATTATGCTGGTGATTTTTAGCACGAGCCTGCCGCATGCCGCAATTCTACGAATTTGCACCTACACATAAATGTGGCATAAATCCAATTAGGCAGCACCGCCAGCACTTTAATTGACGTACCAAACCACATCGTACTTCAGCTCAGCTACCTTTCCACTCTGCTGTGTGTGTGTGGGCGTGGCACGCCTTGTGAAACGACAGTAAATGAATTGCATATGGGTACGCTTTTGTTTCTAGTCACTCGCTGACATTTGAATGAATGAATGAATGAATGCTGATGGTGATGGGTGGACGAATGTGTCGACAGGTCGTCAGCAGGTCAGCAGTTCAGCAGATTGCACAAATTGATATATACGCAAATGCATACATACCTATATATATATATGAATTCATATCATCTATATACATACATACATTTATAGTGGCCAGTGGCCTAGTTTGACAACATATTTTATTCAATGTGTGGCAGCAACGGCTGCTGTTACGCATTTGAATTGAAGTCACGTATTTTATTTACTCTTTTCTCTTTCTAATTTGAATTTGTCGAAAAATGTGTTTTTGATATTTCATAACATGAAATTTATAATCATAAAAACATAAGACTTAGTTTATATTTGAGGGAGTTATGACTTCGGAAAGTTCTGATCTATTTTTAGATTTTTATTTTTATCACGAATTGCGACTGATAATTATAAACTGATATAAACTGGAAATGCAGTATTGATCTAAATGCCAAGCCAAGACTTATAACGCATTGCATTTGATAATCGGTTGAGTTTTGAGTAAGTTATGACGTAAGTTCAGATCTATCTTCAAGTTGTTTTTGTTTTTTGCTAGAGTTTTATCATGAAAGTCATGAGCGAAAATTATTTTATAAATATAAATACGACGAATGCAAAATTCCTTATCACTTATTTATAGCAGAGTATGAGTCAGTCGTTTAGCTAAACGCAACTTTTTTTATTTGTTTATTTATTTTTTGCGGTTCAGCATTGCTAAAATTCTTGTGGTTGCATTGATTGCAAATGTAAATTGCGTGGCTGAAACTAAATTATTATTTTGAATTCGTTTTGTGTCTATCTTAAAGTTTTGAAGTTCAACATATATTTTTATTTGTTTTCCCTTTTATTAATTCATCAAAGTAAGAGAATGTTATGCAATTAAAATAACTTGTCAAATGTTGTTGTAATGAGAAAAATATTTGAATAACAAGCATCAAAAGTGAAACAATTTATTTAAGATCCTAAACATGCGCTTCATTAAGCTAACTGAAATATATTAAATATTCATCTTCATCATTCATCAAAATATGTGCTAAACAACAACAAACTGTCTTAGCTGTACGTTTGATAGGAAACGAAATTTGCCCGAGGCTAGACTTCTAAGTAGAAATTCTTTATTAGCTAAACAGATAAATATCTTTGATAATATTTAAAACGCGCACAGAATTTATCTTAAAGTTAAACTTACCTTTTTCTTTTACATATCAACCCCATAATAATAAGTAACCAACATGTACAAGACCATCTATTGTTGCCCCTTCGACTACTTACCATTCAACATTTGCATAGATACTTCTGTTTGTAGTTTTGAGTTTGTTCACTGACATTAAATAAACATCAAGTTTCTGCTGTCAAGTAAATAACTATTGTTCTGCCTGATTGGCATATGGTATTAAATAATAGTAGGCTGCTGCTTGGGCTAAGTTAAGAGATGCTTTAAATGTGACATTATTTTGCTAATGAAATACCAAGCTTGAACATACTACTTAGCAGGCGTTGTAATTAAGAATTCTTAGTATTATTATGCCACTATTCAACATTTAAGGTAACTATGGAAATTGCTGTGCGGTACTAATTAATATGCTCAGGATATATGAATGTGTCGCAATGTATAATGTAAGTACCTTAAATTGCTTAGCTTACTAATAATAATTATAATAATCAAAATCGATTTTATGTTAGTCGTAACCGACACTTGTCCTTGCACCTCACACTTACACGCTCTTGCTTCTGACAGCTCAGCTGGTTGTTGCTGTTTATGCAAACTGCAGCTTTTGTCAGCGAAGGCTGCGCACGGCATTAAATTAAAATGTCAAGTGTCGTGTTACTTCCGGGCGCCGCCAGTGTTGCCAGAACTGCTGCCAGCGCTGCCACTTTGCCAAGTCAAATTGCATGCAATAAATTTGGTGCCAATCAAATGAGAACACTGCCACATTATGCAACGATGTTGTTCTTGTTGCTGCTGCTGCTGTCTGGCTTTATTAATGTCACGAAACACACCCAAAAAAACAAAGAACAAAAATTTATTTAACTGCATGGCAAAAAAAACGTGTTTAAAAACCAGACAAACTATCTCTAAAGCTTACAAATAAATTTTATAAACTAAATCACATCAGCCAAAGCGTTTGTTCAAATAAAAAAAGAGTTTTTTTGTTTTTTGGAAATATATTTTTAATGGATTTTTGTTTTGTTTGTTGAAATTAAAATATGTGTTTGTTTTTGTTTTCGTTTTTACTTATTTACAAATAATAAGTAGATGTATATGTTATGTTTTGTTTGTTGTATATATATATATATATATATGTATACATATATCGCTTTAAAGTGTATAATTTATGTATAATAAAGATTCTTGTCGCAGTTGTTTAACGAGATGTTTTTCACTTGTGATGCAGTTTTTTCTTTCTTTTGTTTTATTTTTATATTATTTTCTTTATTTTTAGTTTTGTTGTGGCATTTGCTTTTAAACATTGTTGTTGCTTAATTAAGTAGCTTACTAGTTAAATTCATGTTGAAATTGTTTAAAATTAACTACAATTTATATTTAAGTTTTTCTCTGCTGCTTATTTACTTTGTATATCAAGTAAATATATACAAATTACACATGTATTTACAATTAATTCTTAGCTACAAAAACTTTTTACTCCCCTCTCTCTCTCTCTCTTGTTATCATTCATTTTAACTTTTGCATTTTTTGTGTGCCAAAGTCAAAAAGTTGCAAAAACAAACAACATAGAAAAACAATCGAACAACACGCGATTAAAAACAGTTATAAAAAATGTAAACATTAATATTTTAATATATATATAAAAAAATATATATGGATAACTTAATTGTATGTTAATAGCTTTTTTGTTTGTTACTATTTAAAAATTATACAAGAAAATTTTGAATTTTAACAGAAAGCTCACAGAACAAAAACGAAATAAGTTTAAAATATGTAATTTTTGAAATCAATTTAAAGTTGTCAAGCTACACAGTTGTTGTTGTTGGTTTTTTTTTGTTTTTCTATATATTTTTTTGAATTATTTGTAATAATTTTTGTAGTTTTTTGTTTTTTTTTCCATAATTTACTTAAAGCAACATTTTGTTTTCACTTTAGTTAATATTTTTTTTTTGTTGTTTTTTCGTATATTTTTTTTTTTATTAAAAAATTTAAAATTATTCGTAAGGTAAATAAATTTAGTTGCTTTTTTGTGGCAGGTCGTACTGTTCTTTTTTTTTTTTGTATATTATATATATATATTTTATATTAATATATATATTTTTTTGTATTTAACTAAGACGTGTTGCGACTGCCTTCGAAGCCGCAAAGTAGGCAACATAAATTGTGTATCTTCCTTTTAATATTTCTTTTGCCTACTTATGAGCGCTCGAAAGTCAAAGTCAAAGTCAAACAATTCGCGGTCACATTCCTTAAACAATTAAATTCTTATACGCTATGGTGAACGGTTTGCATTTGCCTTACGAAAAACACGTGTATATATATATATATATATATATATAATTTCTTGTTGTTTTTTGAAATTTGCTCATTTCAACATTTGATGCCTTAGATGTTAAGTTTTTTCTTTTTCTTTTTGCGAATGCATGCGACTGGGACCTCATAGCATAGGTATTACTGTACTCGTACTTAACTGCTCTATAATTAAGTAAGTAGCTTGTATTTAACATTTAGTGCACGGTGTATGTATGTTTGTGTGTGTGTGTGGGAGGCTGTGTGTGAGTGTGTAAGTGTCAACAAAGTGCTGCCACGATCTTAACTAGAGCGGTTGTTTTTTGTTTTTTTTTTTGTTTTTTCAATTTCTCTGCTTTGTTGATGCCTTAAATATCGTATCGTATCGTATTTATATGAATTCGTTGCCAATAAAACTCAACACACGTACCCTCAAACTTATCGTTATCATACTTGCTTATATAACAACATAAAAATTTTATATATGTTTATATATTATATAGCAAACAAAAATTATATAAAAAAATAAAATTCAAAATGGCCACTTCTCAAATTGAGTTTTAAAGAAAGAAAAACTTGAGATTTCGTTGTAATATGTTGAATGAGAGTTTTCCTTTTCTCTTGTGTAGTATGATGATGTATGTATGATGTATGCATGATGCATGATGAGCAGGTTGTGTGTGTGTGTGTGAAAGTGTTTGTAGAGTTTAAAGTGCTTGTTGTTGTTGTTACTTTATAGTAACGGTTTTTTTTAGACAATTATTTCGCGTATGACACGACGATTTCGGGCATTCGGCGTTGTCGAATATTCACCCTCGAAACTGTCATCGTAGCTGAGGGACATATGCTGCTGTGGCGGCAGGACCTCGTCCTGTTCCATGTGTTCCATGTTGTAGGGATTTGGCAGACCGCTTACGTCGTGATATGGTGAATCTGTAAAACGAGAATAAACTTCAAAATTAGTTTTCAAAAAAGACAACAAAACAAACTCTCGTCTAAAAATCTTGAACATCATGCTCAAACAATTAAAAACACGAACCAAACGAGAAAATAAGTAAATATTTAAATCAAACACACGATGAACTGAATTTGTGTGAAAAATGTGGGCTGTGTGTGTGTGCGTGTATGTGTATATGTGAGCGTGTCTGTGTGTATGTGTTCTTAGCAAAAAAGAAAAAAACAAAACAGAAACAAGCATAAACGAGAAATGAAGGCAACTCAAAAATTCTTAACCATCATCATCATAGGCATCATTGCACAACGATTCGGATGGTTGTGGCCTTGTTTTTGTTGTCCTTGGCTTTAATTTGGCATTAACTTACTTCAGCCTGAGCGCTCCGTTAGAGCGTAACATCCTGAATGATGTCCGCTGTGCGTGGTTCATATACATTTATATATATTTTCAAAGTGTATGTTTTAATATTTTTTGTGATTTGTGAAAGGCAAAGATATATGTGTGTGTTGTTTTGAATGTGTAGTAAGAAAGAAGAGAGAGAGATTGAGAAAAAAGAAGCCAAAAATGGTTAGCGAAATTCGTTCGATTTGCATAGCTTAAATTATTATTGTCTAAAAAAGGCTGCTTGAATGCATGAGTGCCTACGAGCTACAAACTTAAGTATGAGTATTATTTTATGTACTAAAATGAGTTCACACACACACACACACACACACTTACGCATACTTAAACCTACTTAATATGTTGTAAAGGTTTGTTGTGCTTAAATGTTTGACATAACTTCTTTTTCATGTTTAATAGATCAACTACTCATTTTTTTATGTGTGGATATTTTTGGTTCCAACTATTAACTTTAAAAAAAAACCCCATAAGAAATGCAAATTATTTAAGTTAAATACTTTTTGTTTGTAAGTTCATTCGCTGGCATTCGTTTTGCATAAGCAGCTTTAACACTTTGAGAATTTTTCTGTTATTTTATTCGGTTTGCTGTTTGTTGAATTGCAGCTTAAAAACTGTCAGTTTGTTGCCTTTAACAGTTGCTGTTGCCCCTTGTTGCCCCTTGTTGTTGTTGTTATTGCATGTTTATCTTCTCTTATCTTTTTTTTTTTTTTTTTTTAGTAGTTGTGGATGAAATTCTTTTAATTTGCCAGTTGACTGAATTCTTGTGACAAGCAACGGTTTTTATTTATTTCTTTTTTTTTTTGTTTGTCACTAACGAGCCGTGGTCGTTGAAAAAATTAATTACAATTCGAGAAATTGTTGCAAATTGCAATTGAATGTCAACATTGCAACGTTGCACAGCAAGCAACTGTTGTGCAATTCCTGCTCCGCTCAAAATTGAACATAACTTTCATATTCTCCTCCAGGAAAAACGCTGTCTCCAGGCTATTAAGCATCCGCTGGTTAAGGGATCAGTGCTAGGATCGGGACAAGCGCAATCTGGCACATGTGTAAACAGCGCATTAATATTGAATCAGAAGGCATGAGGCATGCGGCATGCGGCACGAGATGAAAACATCTTTGTCTACAAATTGTTGCATATTTAAAGGCGCGTCGCCGAGCTGTTTTAAATTCTTGGCACTGCAAAATGCAAATGCCACAAAGAGGAAAAGGAGTAAAGAAGGATTTGCACGAGCCTTTTCTTTGTGTGTTTGTGTGTGCCAAATCGTTGGAAAATTTATTGGAATTTGAATTTCAAAATCGAAATCGACGCATTCGAGTGAAAAATGTTTCTTTCACACTTTTACTTTACTTCTTTTTCGTTCTCTATTCTAGTATTCTTTTGACTTTTTGGCCAAATACCAAATGTTGCCGGGACCTCTCCACGCCATCCGCTTTTGGCTAACACTCACATGGCTCGCATACAAAATATAAAACGGTAAATCCTTTTTAACAACTGCTCTTTAACATGCTTTCCCTAGCTCTCGCCCCCATCTCCCCCTGCCACATCCTTCTCTTCCCCCTTACCTTACCTTACCCTTTGCTTGTGCGGCGTGCGAACATTTCTAAGCGCGTTTGTCGCCCATTCTTCTACAGCTTTCGGCATCTGCATAAACTTGACCCAAAAATATATAGTGAAGGCAACCAAAATGCTGCTGCCGCAAAGGAATCCTCTGCCAGCAGCAACCATAGCCAAAAAGTCACAGCACTCAGCAACAAAAGCAACAAAAAAAACAAAAAGAATTTGAATCCGCTTTTCGTTTCAATGTTTTTATTTTTTTTTGCTTACTTCTTGTTCTTTAGATTTTTCAACTCTTTTTTTTCAAGATTTTCCTGCTTTTTTTCTTTTGTGTCACTTTTTCTATCGCATTTTATGGCCAATACGTGAGCTGTGCGTATTATGCGCATAACTTTATGCATGCCACGCCTTCACACACACACACACAAACACATATTGAGGTGGGTTTTAAACGTATTTTTCTTTAGCTGTTTTCCATTTGTGTTCGACTTTCCTCTTTCTAGTTGTGTCCACCACCACTACACTTTTGCTATCTTTCAATTTGCACAGCGCTCTCTTCTCATTCTGGTTGCTTTGAGCTCAGCAATCGAATCGACTTGAAACAACTTAATCGTTTTTGGCCTTAAGCATACGCATTGTTGAACGAATTGTGTCTACTTTTTCCAAATACCCTGTAACTAGTCAGGCCTAAGGGTATGAAGAGCTTATGTTAAGGTGTGTATCACTTTCCGAACTTACGTTTAACTAGAGCAGCATATCCTTTTAGTTCATCACTCACTTGTTTAAAGCATCCTACCTTACTGTTACTTGCTGCATAAGCAAATGTCTATTGTTTCTTATCGTTTTTTTTTTGTTTTTTTTTGCTGTTTTTCTGTTGGCCCTTTCATGCAAATTTGTTGGCACAAAAGAGGCAGAGTGGCTATGTTTCTGTGTTGCTTTCTGTTTGGGTGCTAAGCTCGTAATAACCCATTTTTTTTTCTGCTCCCTTTAGTTAGTAAATTTCACCAAAAACTGTCGAAAGTAAACAAATTGCAGTCGAGTTTATCCACAAAACAAACAAACGTACACACACACACACACATACACATATGTGTAAAACGAGTAGAAGCAAACGTAGTCGCTTATCATTGTGGCCCCCTTACCGCACTATTCAGCGGCACTTTACATACTTTTTGCTACTACTGCACAGCCTCACACAAATCCACTTAGTGTGTGTGTTTAGTGCCTTTTTTTTTTGCCTGCACGTACATTGAGGAATGGAGGAATGGAGGAGTCCTCTACATTTCTCTACTTGTTAAAGTCTCAACTCGACTCGACTCGACTCTCGCTTGCCGACTCATGATTTATGCGATTTGACTTGGAACAGGATAACCATATGAAAGGAGTTTGAGTGTTATGGAAAGAGAAAGTTGGGTATATATTGGGTGGTGATTTTATGGCGCTTTGAATAAGTTGCGCGTCATTCAACGATAGCATTTATTGGCCTGGCCTAAAAGCGTAACTGCATTACCTTAACTTTCTTTCTTATAATGGCAAGTATTGCACAAGTTCAACTTCAAACAGAACTTTATAAGAGCTTTTCGATTGAGAGAAAGTGTCGATTAACTTGATTAAAGGTGTTTTCTTTGCTTGGCCTATATGGTTGGTAACAATGTTCAAATCGGCTACAATTAAGTAATGTTCTCCTCATCCGTCCTCATCGTTATCTACATCCCATTACTACAAAAACTCCTTTTTGTTTTTCTAGCTTTTAGAGAATATTTTTACTGTATTTTTTCTCAGCCACTTACACTGAGTGTTTACTGTAATCGAATCTATCTGAAAGTATGTTTTTATAGTAAAAATCTGTGTATTCGTTCGAGCTGAGAACTTCTGAACTTATGTGCTGATGTGCTTGCTGATAACTTGGCTAACAGTGTTGGCTTACATCCAATCACATAAACATATATACGAGTATGAAGGATTTGCATTGGAAATGTGCTTAAACTTGAAAGCATTAAACATGATATAAATAATATTTAAAATCTCTCTGTATGAAAAAACTATAAAAAATAAAACTTTTTTATTCAATATTATTTTTAATAATTAATCCTTTGTCGCAATTTTATATACCCGCTGAATATTCAACTCTTAACCCTATTATCGTACCAGTTATTATTATTATTATTTTTTTTGTCAACTTTCAGCACCAAAAATATGCGTTATCCTTTTGCAAAATCATCCTTCATCGCCACTCTTGCCACCCTTCACAAACTGTTATCTCTTTAGCTCTGGGTTATCTTTTCTTTTTTTATACCATACCATATTTTTTAAACTTTTGCTTTCTTTCTCCCATTCGCTTTTTTGCCTGTGCTTCGCTGATTTAATGATGAATTAAGCTTCATGTGCGAAAATGCGCCAGCAACTGACACAAAAGTCTGCATAATCAATCAGTTCTGAACAGCCCCCCCCCACTCCACCCCTCACCGCCTAGAACTCCCTTTAAATTTAACCACACACAACAAAAAGAAGGAAAGGAAAAAATTTTTTTTTTATTTTTATGTTGCTTACGCAGCATTTGTTGCCCGCAGACTTCCTTCCTTCCGGCTAACCTGCCAGTCCCACCTATTTGACCCCGCCCCTTTGTGTTGCAACAACAACAACAACAACAACAACAACTAGATGTACTTGTGGAATGGCACAAAAGTCAGCATAGCTCAGCTGCAGCTTCAACTTTTGCAAGTGTAAAAGCTTTTAAACATGTTGCCACACACACACACAAACACACACATACACGCACACATGTATAGATATTCACATGCACAGCTGTGCATAAGCTGACGCATCAATGTAATGAAGATGTATTTGCATATTGTAGCACTGTCAATATCTGCAGCAGCTACTACCTTCCTTCTCCTTCCCCTTCCCCTTCTCCCTTAACCACCCTCTGCTCTCTTTTTGCTTTCAGTTTTCCGTTGCTTCGCTTTTGACGGCACTCGTGGGGCACATTTTAAATACTCTTGCTTGTGGAGTACTATAAGTTTAGCATGTGCTTTGTATTTGAAAGAAACTTTAAGAGTTAATAAAATTTATTCAATTTTTGTATAGTTTTCTACTTTTGAGAGTAACAAAATACTTTAAGAGTATCTTTCATTCGTTGCGTTGATCTTATCTGTTGTTCTTGTTGCATTTTATTGACATGCATGTGTTTTAGTAAGTAAATATATGCATATGTATATGTGTATATTTGTGTATATTTGTGCACAACTGGGAAATGCTTATATGGCAGTTTGACATGTTGCGTATTTTGTATTGTTATTGTTGTTGCTGGTTGCGCATTTTTTTTGTATTTTTTTTCTTAGTTTTTGCGTTTGACCGCCAAATGAAGAGCGGCTGGCAGCTGTTGGGGGCGTGGCCAGTTTGTGTTTTGTTATGCAGCAACCGAAACAACAGAAGCAGCAGCAACCGCAAAATTTTATTGTATTTGTGTTACGCTTTTGAATTTTATACACACGCACGACCGCACACAAACACACACACACTTACACACATAACAAATAACACAATTTTAAGCGTGGACGAAACAACAACTCTGTTTTTTGAGTCCTGTGTTTTGTCCTGTCCCCCAAACACGAAGCTGGGCAATAAAAGCCCGCAAGAATAAAAAAAAAGTGGCCAACATTTTTATATACATTTATTTTTGTTTTTTTTCGGGTGTGCTCGCTCATAAACCGTAAAGATAACACAAATACCGCACACACACACACACACACACACACACGTGGCTTACACAAACACCCGCTCACGCAGTAGCAGCAGTAGCTACTTCATCACGCATACGCCCCGTGGCCGCCTGATTGCAGTCAGTTGTGCTTCTGCTCTATTTGATACCCTGTGTTCTACCCCACGAAGGTTAAGGGGAGTAAGGGGGTAAGTTTGACTTGACTTTTATCTATATGACTATGTCTTTAAGAACTGTGCCTAATATTCTATACCTAAATATTTATTACAAATCTATAAAATTCTCATGTCCTTTGAGGGTTCTTTTATTATTATTCTTTCGAAACTTTATAGGCCATCTGTTAGTTGGTCAGTGTTTATGATTTATTAACTTGTTTTTAACCCAAGCATTTTCACTTTCTCACAGAGTTCGTTGGTTTTTTTTTTCCTCCTTTTTTTTTAATATTTTAAAACACTTGCGGTGTTATTGGCATTAAAACAAACAGCAAAAATATACGAAAACACACAAGGAAATACTGCCAAAGGGGCTTCTCACATTTGTTGTTGATGTTTGTGTGCTTCGTTGAACTTTAAGCAAAAGTTGGCAAAGACTTTAAGCCGAGTCAGACACAGACACAGATACAGCGACAAGACACACACACCGAAAGTAACGGTTGCTTGGTATAGATGTGCATCAGACAGAAAACCAACACCAAAGAGAACCTTTAAGTGAGAACCTATCGCAAAAGCCTATCGCACTGGTGTACTTGTGACATGTCCACAGGGGGGGGGGGGAAGGGAGGGTAGAGTAGGGTGTGCTTGCTTCGGTCAGAAACATCTACACATACACAGACATTCATATATAATTAGCATAAGGATGTTCAGTTTTGGGGTCGACGTTGCTGATATCCAACTGCTTAACTTGTCATAACTGAAAGTCCGAGTCCAAACATACACACACACACACACACACATTTATACACACCCACAGCACACAGTGTTTAAGTTTTGACAGGCGACCCTTAGCTAGTTACTTTCTACCCCTATCGCTTGCGTCCCTACACGGCACGTCACCCCTTTATTTAAGTCTATTTGGCCTTAAAGTTGTGAACTTTGTTTAAAAACAGTTGGTAGATAGCCAGCCACGACCCTGGTGCTTAATGTGTCATAAGTAGAAACGAGCTCGCAGCGATGAAAGTTGTCAGATTTGTTTGCTACTCCGAGAGTCTCTTCTTCATCTAACTTCTTGTTTTTCTTTTCCATGTAGCTTATTTCATTTTGACAGTTTTTTTTAGCATATTATAACACTTCTTTATTCTCATCACTAAGTCGTCTTGTTTGGAGTTACCAAGAATCAAGGTAGAGATTAATTTAGTTATTCAGTTTATGTTACGACAAAAGTTTTTTGAGGTTTAGCAAAGTTGATTCTTAACCTAATCCCAACTAAAATTAGTAAATATATATGTTTTAAGCTCTTTAACTCTTGGTTTATGTCATACTTTTTCACTTTACTTATATTTGCCACTTCCCTTATCGATACTTATCGATTTAAATCGATAGTCAGAGTTCGTAACTTACCTAAATGTTGATCGACACGTTTCTTGGGCTTCTGTACAGATGCATAGGGATCACTGCAGTAATCCTGCCGGGACGGATTTTGACTGTTACGCAAGTTATGATATTCATCGCCCACCTGACTGGGTGTGGCCGTCAAATGTGGATACGGAGCATAATCATCGACAGCTCCATAGCCACCATGTGTTAGCGGATCATAGCCATAGGTGGGTTGCTGTTCCACATACTGATTATGTGGCGCTTGGACCAAAGTCTGTTGATTACCAACCGCTGCAGCGGACATTTTTACTTGCCAGAGCGAATCCTGTGAATTGACGCTGCCGCCATTGTTCGAATTCGAATAATTGTTTTCCATGTAGCCCATGTTGACCCCTGCAAATCGCAAAAAACATACAATGAGTAATTGAAATGTGAAAAAGTATTGTTAAAAAGAACAAAAATAAAGGGAACGAGCTGTAACTGAACTCGAACAAGTGTCGCATAAATCCGCGACAGAATCGCACATAATTCACGTGAGGACATTTTGGTTTTTTGCTGACATATAAATAAATGGCGCCTTGCCAACAAACAATAAAAAAAAAACAAAAAAAAGAGCCCTTCATAAATAATATGCAAAATTAAACTAGAAAAAAAAAAAACGTTCACATCGTTTTTATAGAGTTTCATTGATTAGCACATAAAAATGACGGCAAAAATAACAAAAAGGTGAAGAGAAAGGGCGAGAAAAATGATTTTATTAACTAGGCAAATTCGACAAGGTATAATTTATAGTTGTATGCATATATTGCGTATACGCCACTTATAAGTTACGCCAAGCCAAGCCAAGGATGTCATCATCGTAAATCTTACAAATCTATGTCGACGAGTCCTTTCTCTTCCTTGACAACTTTCTCTGCAGTTTCATGCCTTTCATGCTAGTGAAAGTTTTGTTGACAAATTTTTTTTTTACGAGCTACGCGAATAAAAACCGACGTAAAAGTATCAAAGCAGGAGTTGTAATAGCTCAAGCGAATGTTGGGTAGAGAGAGAGAGAGAGAGAGTGAGAGTGGGGAGGGTAGTAGTGAAGAAGTAGAAGTAGAAATGATGGGTATGGTTTGTCACATTGTGTCCTTGTGGTGCTTGTTACGCGCCAGAACAAAGGCGTTGACAAGCAGTTCGCCTTGTTACAGGACTTGCCTTTCGGTCCGTCCTTTCATCCTGTGCACACTGCTCGTTACTTGCTATGTGGCTCTGCTTGCCTTTCATTCTAGCTTTCTTCTTTCTTGTGCTTTCTTCGTTTTGCGTGTGCCACGCTGCCTTTGTTGCTCGCATTTATTATTATTTTTATATCGTGATAAATCACTCATAAATATTAAACGCACGCTTGACAAAAAAACAGCAAACAAAGAAAAAAGAGAAGGAGAACCAAAGTACAACTAAAAAGTTTTAGAGTTTTAAGTCGAAAAGCATATAATTGGCGGTGTGTGCCTGAAAAACGCTTTCGCCAGCAATTCGCCAAGTTATGCGGACGAGTTTTTCACTTTAAAATCTATTAGGGAGATTTTGTGTTTAATTACAATCTATTATATAGGTAACTCTTAAAGGCAATCACTTTTAAACCTTATCGTTTCTCACATCTTAAAGTATATAGTTGAAATGAGAGCGAAATAGATTTGTGTTAACATGTTTCTGTTTGTTTTTGCTTTCGTGCTCTACAAATTTATGACAATTTGTGCTAATCCAAAAAAAAAAAAGAAGAAGAAAGGAAAATATGCAAGCAATAGAGTCCTCAACTTAACTCAACTCAACTTTGTTCCAGCTGTTTCCACGTTCGTTCAACTGTTTTTCCGCACATTGCGTGTTATTCGTTTCGTCGTCGTTTGTTCGGTTTTTATGGTCGAAATGGTGGGCGTGATAATTTTTATGATTAGCCATAAAACTAAAAACAGTAATAATATTAACTTCATTTTCATTTCCATTTCCTTTCCTTCCTTTCTTTTCATTCCATTCTTCTACTTGAACGACAAGTCAACGATTCTTTTCTCTTTTGCATATTTTCAATTGTTATTTTATGCGATATTTTGTTCGTTGGACGACGACGACGAAAAACTTTAAGAAACAGGCCACAGTCACACGGACAGACAGACAGACAACAGCATAAAAAGTAAGGGAAATAATAAACTTTTCAATTTGATAAGCATCAAATCTGTTCGTTTGGGCACAACTTTTGATTGCGCAAGTTTTTTTGGTTGGTTATATGTTTCTCGTGCAAAATGGGCGAAGACCAAATATACAAAATAATAACAAATTCCCCAAAAAATCATTTGGTCTAAAGGAATTTTAATGCGTTTCCATTGTTATGCAGGAACGACGGGGCTAACAATTTGTATTTTGCCTCTCTCTCTGTTTTTCTGTTTGATAGGCAGCAACAAAATTTTGCGCGACGCGCAATTAAAGTTTTTGAGACCAAACAACGCTGCAGAAACTTTTTACATTGATTTGTTCAAATAACTGTTTCGTTGGCATAGTTTGCCCCCAAAAGCCCAAGCACACAAACCATAAATGACGGTTTTGGTGGTAGTTTGGTGGGAAGTGTATATATGGTAGGAGGAGGCTTATTAATTTTGAAACGAAAGCTGCTAAGCTCAAGTGTCTTTGGTTAAATTCTATGCACGGGCACGTTAACGACTCTTTGGGCCAAGTGGCAAAGTTGCAAGCCATCAAACTCAAACTCTCAAAAACTCTTGGCTCTAATTCACTCTCGAGGCGCAAAAAGTTTTCCCAACCGGAAGCGCTTATAATTATGCAACATTTTTGTGCAGCAACAGCAACAGCCACACAATAAAAACATTTTCAAATGCCATTAACGGTTAACTAAACGGCAGCACAAACTTACAATAAGTGCGAGAGAGAGAGAGAGAGACAGGCAGACAGGGAGAGTGAGTTGGCTTAGAGTTATCCAAAGTTGGTTGACTGGCACCTCAAGTGCACACGGTGTTAATGGCGTCACACGCGCCGCTCAACTAACCTTAAGCTTTTCAACCTTAGGCACGCTTCTGCTTCCGCTTCCTTAGCGCTGTGTGACGACCTTTGCCTGTGTGCCCCTTGTTGCACTTTTAATTAGCGTCGCGACGCACAGCCTGCTCGGCATTTGGCCCAAATGCGCTTAAATGTTAACTAAAAGAGGAGACTCTGGAGTTTTCGAGTAGCAGCAGCCGCTTCTCTTTGCCACCTGCATCCTGCCCCATCCCCCTCGCTCAACCCCTTTCATGCCTACGTGCCATCCTGTTGAGTTTCCTGTACTCTCTCTCTCTCTCTTTCTCTGTCTATGTTGTTGCCAGTTTCTAGTACTGCTGCTGGCGGCGGGCCATGTTGTTATTACGAAACTGGCCCAAATAATGAGCTACCAAAAACAAGTCGTGGCAAAGTTTTCAGGCAAAACTGCATTTTGTGTGTGTGTGCTTCAGATACAGCTTTTGCTTTTTCTCAGCGAGAGCAACTTTCGCTATTTCTTACCAGTCTACATAGTATTAAGTATACGCCCACTATGCTGCTCGTTCACACAAACACCCACATATATAACGAGGTCAAGTTGAGCGAAAACTTTTGAACAGAATCTTTGCAAGTTTTTTGAGCGCGCAAAATAAAAAAAATTCATTATAAAAGATTATTAAATGCACTTGTAATCACGTTGGCTTTGGGCTTTAATATAAAACTTGCCTAAAGAATAATAAACACTTCAACGAATAACTACAACTTCTACTTTTTAAAGAAATATTTATGTTTTCAAACTCAAGTAGAAAGTGTAGCTGCTTCTCAAGAGTTGCTTAAAGTTGAAGGCTTTAAGATTTGCTTTCCCAGTTTTGAATGGATTGTTCTGCTTTAAAATGTTGCTTGAAAAGCGTTATAAATAACTTCTTTTTTTTTTTGGATTGAAACATAATTATGTAATAATAATTGATATGTCTGATAAACTATTTTAACATGTTTGTAAGTTAAAGACTTGTTAGTGACTGCCTCTTACATATTTGAAACATGTTTTACCCAGCTCAAAAATAGTTTGTTTATTCGAACTTGAGTCAGATTTGATGTTCATTTGTAACAGACAAACAGCCCAGCCCCTTTTTCGTTTAGGGTAAAGTTAGGCAACCCTAAAAAACGTCCGATTAAAAATGTAAATTAGATGATGATAAATAAATACATTTTAAAAAGGGGGCACAAATCAATGCTGATAGTAAAAAAAACATCAAATCCCAAATTCTGAGATCCCAAAACATACACGAGCCCATATATATATACATTAGGGAACAAATCGACCTTTAGATTCAATCGCAGAACAAGCTTTTAAAAGTTCATTGCTTAAAGCGAAATATGTGAGACTAACCAAGTGAAAGTTTGCTGTTGAATATATTTGTTGGGTCCCCCCCCACCCCCCAGCAAGACTAACAAACTGGTCAGTTGTAAAAAGGGGTGGGGGGGGGTTGTTTTTAGTTACGCCTACGGCTAGACAAGCAGCAAACAACAACGAAAAACAATGACGACGACGAGGACAACGATGTTGTCTAGAGGACATGTACTCCAGAAAAAAAGCCCCAAATAAATGCAAACAAATGTCGCTGTCGTCGGCTGAAATCTCTTCCTGCATACTAAAAAAAAAAAAAGCCAGCCAAGCAAACAGCACACAAAACAAAACAAAACAAAATAAAAAAAAGAAGCCAAATTGGGTTGGAAAAAAAATCTTTAGCGCGCTGAAAATTTATGCGCTAAATAAATAAAGCCATGAACTCTCCTCTCGATGCTACAAATGTTGTCTGAGCATGTTTGTGCATGTCTATGTGTTACTGTAGTAGTGTTTGTTTGTTTGTTTGTGTGTGTGTGTGAGTGTCTGCTCTTTGGTCTGGTTTAAAATGCAGCTATGGCCCGCAAAGCAAACAGCCGCAAAAATAGTTTTGCCAACCACACCCAACCACCCTCAAAAACTAAACCACAGAAACGACGAGCAACGATTCGAACAACATTTTCCGCAGCAGCCTTTTAGGCGCGTTTTTAACATATTTGTCTTGTAACTGTTCAGCTCATTGCTGTTGCCGCCGTTGCTGCTGTTGTTCTTGTTGTTGTTGCAGCCTTGGCCAGCTGACCGCACAAATTCATTGACAGAGAATCTATGAGCTACATTTGCCGGCTTCACAAGTTGTTGTTGTTGTTGTTGTTGTTATTATTGCTGTTGTTTGTGTTGAACAACTAATTGGCTTTGAAAATCTAAACACAGCTGCTGACATGGCACAGATTGCAGTTCATCGAAACGACAAAACAAACGATGACAATGTATATATATATATATATATATATTTATTATTGTATATGAAAGCCTTAACCCACAAACATAAACAGCAGTAGTAGAAAAACAATATAATAAACTGTTGGTTTCAAAATATATGTATATTAGAAAAGTGCTTCAACAGAAAAGTTGTACAAAGCTGTCTCCTGAAGCTTAGATCCCTCAATACATGCGGATAAGTATGCAACGAAAAAATAAGCAAAGAGAGAAACTGAATTGAAAAGTATCTAAAATATGTTTAGACAACTAAGCTAAAGCTAAACTAAAGGTATAATATTTGCTTTATTTTCATACACATTTTTAGTTTACAACACGTAAAATATTGAACTATTACATTTGCAACTCAAAAGATTAAACAACACTGATTTCACCTCGTAAGCAAATACTTTGCAAACAACAAGCAAACAATGCACAGAAAAAACTAAATGTAAATGCAATAACAATTAACTGTTAAACCTGTACTAAAGCTTTTATATATATTTTTTTAAATATTCAAAAATAATTAAAACGCTGGGGATTATTAAGAGAGAACATTTTCTTTTTTGCCATTTCGTGTATGGTATTTGCAATTGGCCTGCAATTTGCTTGCCACTTATGACTTTGCCTCAAACGCAACCCCATCACCAACCAACTTTTTTCACAGGTCATGCCATTGCTTTTATTGTCGTCGTCGTCGCCGGCGTTTTTGTCGTTTTCGTTGGTTAACATGCAAAGTTCATTAGGTTTTTGGCCTATGCAACGAGTGCGGCAATTTTCGGTTGAGCTCTTAACGAGTCCAAAGTGCACAAGCGACAACAACAATGGGCAAAAAGGAATGCCAAAACAACAACAAGCACAACATTAGCAAAAGAGAGAATGCAAAAGGGTGGCTTTAAAAGGTGTGTTGTTCGTGGTGCCAAAGGCAGCTTCTTATGCAGCAATTAGCGCTCGACAACAATCAACAGTAGCGCAAATATACCTGGAATTCTCTGTTAGTATGTACTGTATGTGTGTATGTGTGTATGTGTGCATGTGTGTTTGTGTGAGTGTGTGTGGCAGCTGTTGCAGCTGGCTGTCTACGCTCTTTATTATTCATGCCACCTCTTTGGCTGCACTGCCTGCCACTTTCACTAGCCAAATTAGCCGCTCGCGCATTTCTTTTAAAATGCAATTAAGTGCCAATGTTTGCTAGCAGGCAAAAAAGAAAGATTTTCTTTCTTTCCCTCTCTCTCTCTCACTCTCACTCTCTCTCGCCCTCCGCTCATTTTATTTTGAGCGGCACTTGAACAATTTTAATTGGCATTTGGCAAAGCACTTGAAACTCTGCAACTTTTTGAACAAACAAACACACACACACACACACACAATACACAATAGAATGGCTGCCATTTGCAGAATATAATCAACCCTCAAATGTTTGCCCTTGTTACCAATTGCTTACTATACGCAGCTAACCTTCGCACAACAACTTTTGCAATATTGCAATTAAATTTTTCGTACAGCAAATTAAAATTTTATTGCTTTTTAGCCAAAGCGATAGACAACGACAACAACAACAACAAAACTCAAAACACACACATAAAAAAAGGAATTTTTAATTTGCACGTTATTACAAAAAAACAAGCGTTAAGGATGAACAAAAAAAAACAAGAACAGAACTTTTTAACCCGTGATCGTCGAAGAGTAAATACACTTATAGGAATAACAAAGTTCAATGCTTAAAGCAGATGAAGATAAAGTGTAAGAGAAAGCAACTTGTGTTTACTACTTTACTTTATATTGTTAAAATATATTTTGTTGAACTCTTCCTTATCTCTGTGGCATACACATCCATTCATATAATTAGAATACCCTTCAAGGGATAAGACCATAAAACTGAAGAGGAAAATGCTCCAACTAATTTGTGTGCTCAACATGTTAAAGGTTAATACCTCTTATGGGGCATGACGGCCCCTCAAACACACAAAATAAGCCGCAGCAACAGACGACAACAAAAGTTTCGAGAGTGTGGGGTAGAGGGGGGGAGGGTACAAGCAAACTGGACAAGAAAATAAAAAAAAAGTAAACCAGAACAACAATTAATAATGAATTGTATTGCGTATTGTGTGAAACCGCAGAGGGGCACCGGCAAAGGAGCAGTTAAGTGGTAGTGGACGAGGGAGGCGTTGGAGCTGTTGCTGTTGTTTTTGTTGTTGTTGTTGTGGGTCCAGTTTTACGCATTCATTTTGTGCGCAATTTTCATTTGTTGAGCGATGCGGGTCGAGGGAGAGAAGTGGAGTGGAGGAGTTGATGGCGTCACTTGTAACGACGACAAGGACGCATTGCTAGGATGAATGGACGTGAGCGTCAAGCAACAACAACAACAACAACAGCAACAACAACAAAACGGCAAGTATATTACAAAAATGTGTTTTCAGCGAGAACGTAAAACGTTTAGGGCAAAAAATTGCTGTTTCAACAAATTTACAACGGAAGTTGAAGTGTTTTGCCTCGGCGATTGTATGTGTGTGTGTTTGGCAGGTGTGTGTGTGTGTTTGTGCTACAAATTGTGTGTGTGTGTGAGTGTTTGTGTGGCCGCAGAGGCGCGTGATGAATGCGCATCGCCATCGATTTGCACTCAACTCCATTTTGCACTTTTCACATTTCATGGGCTACATAATTTGTGAGAGCAGCCATCCCAAACCAAAACCACCTGCTCACCCACCCACCCATTTGTGCCACCACAACATGCCACACACACTCACACACACACACAAACACACATACGTATGTGTATACACAGACTGCACGTCAGCATGGATTTCATTTTGTTTTCTGATGTGTTTTGCGGTGGACAATGAAAAATCACCCAAAACATTTTTGCCCCAAGCGTCCAAGTACAAGAATTCCTCGTCCGGAAGTATTTCGCACGCTTGCCAGTGGTTTAGGTTTAGGTTTAGTTACCCACACACACTTCACTCTTCTCCTCTCTCCCGTTACAGCAAGCTCTTCCTGTATTTGCTGCTGCTTGTGAAAGGGTATCGAGAATTTGTCAACGGTTTGGTTGCTCAAGTTATATGGAAAATGCGATATTTACATTATGATGTAAAAAGTTAAACAATTTTAAAAGTTACTTTATGAATTTACTGCTCCATTTTTTACGAGTGAAAGCTAAAAAGAATTCTTACTTATTTTTAAACGTTTTTCTCTTTAAATGAGTATATTTCTGAAAAATATGGAAAAAAGAGTCTTAACTATTTGGCTAAGACCAAGTCTCTCTCTCTCTCTCTCTCTTAAGGGTTATCCATCAATACAATGCTGCAATCTCTATCAACATTCCACCCAACTGTCAGCCAAACTCAGCAAAAGTTCTGCGTTTGTTGGTATGGTATGGTATGTGTGTGTGTGTGTGTGTGTTTGTGTACTTACATTCATTTCCTGGCAACGTGTGTCCTGTCAAACCGGGTATGCCGGTCACACCAACAACGCCGCCGTTACCTCCAACACCATTGAGGCTGCCAACACCATTGCCGCCGATGCCACCGCTGCCGATGCCAACAACACCGCCACCCATTCCACTGCCGATGCCAACGCCACCGATGCCAACGACACCGCTGCCCGGATGATAACTATAGCCATTTTGTGTGGCATAGAGTGCCGTCTTTTGGTCCTCCATGTTGAGGGCCAGGTCCATGGAGTGCTCGAGGGCCTTGTTGTCGAGTCCGCTGGCGGGGTAATATGGTGGCGGTGCCTGATTCTGTTGGGCGGCAACAATCGATGGTCGCACCGAGTCCATCTCATAGTCCTTGGCGGCGGCGCTCTTCTTCGACTGATTGCGCTTGCAGCGGCAGAACATGAGCAAGAGTCCAGCAAATAGAGCGAATACAATGCACGACACGATTATCGCAATCAGTGTGGGCGTGGCCAAACTTGACTCCATGACAAAAGGGCGTCCAACTGCAAGGAGAGAGTGAGAGAGAGGAAGATGAGAATGTTGAATGAAATGAAGCCATGAAAAATGCAACGCCACTCAAGTGAATGGATGAATGTTTGGTTGGATGAATGGATGGTTGGATGGATAGATTGATGGTTGGTTGGTTGCTTGCTAGACCGCCCAGGTTGCCTGCCTAGAAGGTCGATGGATGGATGGATGGATGATTGATTTATTGTCCCGGGCTATTCAAGTGGCGCAATTGCTCGTAATGGCTTTGCATATACATAATGGAAATCAGTGCGTTCTTCTTGTGCTTCAGCTTCAGCTTCAACCTCGAACAGCAGCATCATTATTATTCGTTGTGATGATCGTGAATAGCTCAACTGAACTGTGCGTTGAATACGCAATAAATAAATGAATAGTCCGGACGATAGGTCTTTTGACACATTTTGCCTAATTATAGTTGATTGACGCTGTTCAAATAATGAATTATTTGTTTCAGCTTTGATATTATTGCTTGCAATTCAACTTCAATCTCATCAATCATCTACCATAAGCGATACTTACTCTCAGCATCTGTGTAGTCGCCACAATGTTCACGATTGTTGCGCAGACAGAGTTTTACTCGAACCACTGGATTTGCGTCGTCCTGTTCGACAGCCAGATTGTTTAAGGTTGCATCATGATCGTCGTCTTGATCGTTAATGGTGTGACCCAAGGCACGACCACCTCCACTGCGACGTAGTGCATTTAAGGGATCGATTACCTTCTCCTTGTGCGTTGGTCCATTGCCAGAGAGCTGTAAGTTCTCTAGTATATCTACGAGATCCCAAGAGGCCATTGGCGTGTCAGCATGCGACATGGTTTCCACAACTGCAACGAGGTTGAGGCAAGTGGCGCCCACATCGATACCCAAGGTGCGTGTTTTTGGCTCATACGTGACTTGAAGTGGTGGAGGAATTCGACTAACTTTAGTTGTGGTTGTTATCTCATTTGAGTAAGGAGAACCATTCTTGGGATTCAAGGCTTTAACCTTGAAAGCATAGCTCTGATGCTGTTCCAGTGAAGTGACCTTGCAGGGTATATCCCTCTGACAATCTACCTCAACCCAATCTGAATTGGCATTGGCTAGACTTGCACAATCGGGTATGAGTTGTTCCTCCCTGGGCATTGCGACACGTCGATAGCTGACGAAGAACTTGGTCTTGCTCAAACCACCATCGAAACCGGGATCCCAACTGAGCGTTACATAATTGTGACCAACATCAACAGTACGTAAGTTTGTAGGTTTCTCTGGAGGACCCTTCTGCTGTAGGCGAATAGGTGCACGTATGGTATTTAAAGAGTTGACTACACGACATGTGTATTCTCCATAATCCGAGTGTGTCAATGAATTGATGCGCAGTACCGAGGTATAGATATCGTTATTATCAGTTGTGGTGCTTATCTCATAGTGACCATCCGAAGACATTGTCAAAGGTGAAGGATTATTGCCAAATTGCCATTGGAATTCGGGTTTGGGGTATGCCTGAACTTTGCATACAACCTCAGCGGTTTCTCTGATATCAAATGCAACCTTATTATACTGATGCAAGACAATCGGTTCGTGTTCAATGCGCAACTGCATCGATGAGTTGGCCGAGTTCACTTCGTTCTGATAGAGACAAGTGTATAAGCCACGATCTCCGGGTACAAGTTGATTACCACCAGGTCTTGCCGTACCTCTGAACTTGAGCATGCTCTGTACGGTGACCATACCATTGGGACCCTGTTCGGGATTCGTTTTCACCTCATATAGATTCAGTTCAGGCAAGATTTCAGCACCATCCTTAAGCCACTTAATACTTGGTGCAGGTTTTCCCTTGGCACTACACGTTACCGCATAATCATTATCCGCCACACGACGAGTCATATGTTGTTGCAGCTTGGCCAGGAATTGAGGCGGCTGATGAATCTCCAAAACAATGGTAGCCATCTTCCCAATACCCAACTCATTGACAGCATGACAATGGTATTTGCCCTCATTGCCCAGATGTGCCTTCGGTATGGAGTATTGTGGTCCTTGAGCCAAAATCTTTTGACGACTGGAGAATTCGCCATCCATGTCGCGGAACCAACGATATTGTGGTACAGGCCAACCCGGAGGATTTGCAGAGCAGGTGAGTGTTACTCCATTGCCCACATGCACTACCGGCTTGTTGGGTGTAATGTACGCTTGACCAGGTCGATGGCGTACCAGAAGAGCAACTGTAGAGTTACCAATACGTTCACTCCTCTCCTGACCCTGACTTTGCATTACGTTGACGGCCCGGCAAATGTAATTTCCAGCATGTTCCGCTCGCACCGATGCCAGCGTCAAGACATCACCATTAAACCGAAAGTCGGGAGCACCCTCCTTCAGCCATTCGACGGTGACCGGAGCTGGATTTGAAGTAACATTACAGCGTATATTAACGGTTTCACCTTCTTCGGCCTCGCGAGTCTTTGACTCAATGACTACCGTCGGTGGGTAGAGTATATCGAGTATGAGCTCCTGTTCGCCAGCTTTGCCTAGTCCATTATCGGCACTGCACGTATATTTGCCCGCATCCTGCACGCTCACACGATGGATGGTGTGCACCAGGGAGGAGCTAATGAAGCTGCCATTGCGTGTCCAACGGACATTCGGCACCTTCGGCTTTGCGTCCACATTACACTCCAATTTGGCAGTGCGGTCACGTTCGACGCGCAGCGGATTCTCCGGTCCAACCTCAACGCGAGCGTAGTCTGTAAGGAAAGAAAAAAAACCAAAACGTGAAATTAGCAAAGAATATTTTACTCTCATTCTCCTTAAATAGTATATTTCTGCGACTCTGGCATAAATCACAGTTACGCGTTGGCGTAAGCCTCGTCTACTCCAAATAATAATGAAAATTAATAAACACAAAGCATTTTTGGTACGCGCTTAGCCTAATCAGTGGCATCTAAAACTTGTAATTGAATTAGCTCTTAGTGTAACCTTCGAATGGGGAGTGGAGAGTGGGGATTAGGGTGTCATCTTGCTGTTGGGCTGATTAGCCACACAAGCAATATTCGTCAATTATTAATTAAGCTAATCAAGTGGCTGGAAATCATTGTACTTTAGCCCCTAATGCCACACGAATCTCCCAAATCATTAGCAAAAGGATTTCAATAAGTCTGTAAGTCTGACATTAATTGTTGCATAAATAATCTTAGATTATAGCTTGGCCCTATTCACAGACCTTATAGGCCTATTTATATTTGACCTTCCACAAAGACTGATTAAATGGAGACCATTAAAAAAGCTTTTTATGGACTCAATTCGATAAGTACTTTAATGGAGAACGTAACAGCAAAGTTGGCCAAGAAAGGTTTTAAACAAGAAAAAACTTTGCTTTTCGTACTTAAACTTAAACTTTTCTACTTTCTATTAGAAAGAGTGTATTTCTTTTAATTATTTAAAATCCTTTTGATAAGTTTAACAACTCTCGTTAGTTGCTTTATTGCTATTAGACCTTTTTGTAAGTACTCTTAATGACTTTATATATATGCAATTTGCAGACAATTTATAATTCTCCTATCCCCTTCACTTACATTCCTCAAGAAGTAGCTTCGTGTTAAATATCTGTGCACCTGCATTTAAGTGCAGCTTTTAAGACATCTTCGACTTCGTCTTCGTCCCTTTTTGGCATTAGTGGCGCTTATGCACCGCAAATGCTGTAAAATAATGTGGTATATAGCCGCAACTATATATATATATATATATATATATCTCGCACTACCCTGCAACAGTTGCTGTAACTTTTGATTTAACCTCACTTAGCTGGTACGCTTTGTAATTAACTGAGCCGGCTAAGTGTCGGCTGCCGGTTGCCTAATGACTGTCCATAAAGTCGCCAAGTTGTCGTCGCATTGACAGTCCGCAATCTCAAGAAAGTGGAGCACTAATGCCCCCAAAACTCCCGCCTCCCTGCTTCCCTCTCTCTCTCTGTCTTAATTCCAGCTCTGTGAAATTATAGTAAATTGCGTGATTCCTGACTACCTTTTGTCAGGTTTGCCCCACCAGCTGCAGGTAGAGTTTAGGGTCGGGTTAGGGTTGAGTTTGGATTGGAATGGATTTGGTTGGGTTTCAGGTTCAGCTAGTTGTTGGTTTCTCTTTTCTTCATTTTTTTTTTCGTTTCGTTTGCGTGTTTATGTGCGTGTAATTACATTTGATTGTCTACCTTTTCTCGCTCTCGAAAGAACCTCATCCGAGACCATTAAGAAACTGTTGTTGTCGTTGGTTGTTGTTTAGAAATTGAAGCAATGTTCTGCATTTGTGCCTGCGGTAAATGTTGCGGGCCTTCGAAATTGGCTTAATTGTCACTTTGTGAACATGTTTTACACATTTGGGCCACTGCAACAACATTACACGCCAAAGAACTCATGTTGTGCAAACATTACACCCAAACAGCAAATTAACCTAATATTGTACAAAAGAACCCGGAACACAAACCAAACCCAAGCTAAAGGTTTCTTTCTTCCTTTCCCTCCTCCTTCTTTTGAGGCGACCGTCAACTGTTGATTACTTTAAAATGGGCAGCGAACAATTGTTGCCTTCAATTATTCTGTAGGCACTTCGTGTTCATAAATAATGAACACAAAGCAATACGGAAAAAAAAAAGAAAACGAAAACAATTTTATGCGTGTTTTGCATATAAATTTTATGCTCTTTTCGGACCAAACCTTAAATTATGCGCACAAATAATTGAATTAGTTTTCATATTCAGGGTGTTCCATTTCCATTTACAAAAAGTACTACTTGAATTTCCCATTAGCTGCTAAATTGTGTTACAAACATTTTTCCAATCAATTGAAAATCGAGAGCGGCCCCTCAAGCCAAGCAGACATATTAAAGCCAGCCAGCTCTTAAAAGTCTGTGTATCGCAAATCTGTCGCTAATGGCCCATAGATGGGCTACGTTGTGTTAAAATTAACAGTTTTTTAGTCACCTCTGCACCTTAGCCTGCATTATAAGCAGTTTATGTCTAATCCACGCACGTTTCGTGCCGAAATGAAAAGGAAATTTTACAATTCTCGCCTTCGCAGACCTTAACTCAATTTTCTATTCAGTTCTGGCCACTTAACACTAACGCAATTTTACAGACTGAGCTGCTGCTGCAGCTGTTGCTGCTTAGCAACAATTAGTTATTAGGCCAGTTATTTTAAGGGTTGGTTAGAGGATTAGGGTGGGGGGTTAGTAATTTCGTTATGGCCACGCGCAGCACGTGGCACACAAACACACAACACAAAAGGCCAAATGAAAAAGGGCAAAACGGGCAACGAGAGCTAACGGTTTAAGCCCAGACGCGCCTCAACAAGGCCAGCTTCAGTTGATTTCGGACAATTAATTTAATACAGCCAGGTTGACTAAGACCCAAAAAGTGAAGTAATACACCAAAATGAAAATTGGCATAAAAATTAGCGCCAATTTTAATTAGAAAAGTGGAAAAAGAAGGAAACATTAAATGCATTAAAGCTTAAAGCCATGGCTTAAACGGCTGCACAAAGTAAACGAGTAAAAGAGGTGGAATGGGTAGCGTGAAGGGCAGCGCCCACAAAAGTGCCAAAGTCAAAGCCGAGCTAAAAGCGGAATTGGCCAACAAACAAACAGCAGCAGCGGTATCAAACTTTAACCAATCCTTGCGTACTTTTTGGCCAACTAAGATAAATGGTAAGACAAAACGAATGAGCGAAGATCTCTCTTCTTCTTCGTCAGTAGTAACAAATGAATGCGAAATTAAAAAGTACTCTGAACTTAGCCGGAAACGTTAGGGAAATACAATAAATTATAGAACCGCACAATCCAATCCAATATAAGCGTTAACCACATCAAACCCCAACCCTATTCCCTAACTACTAACCCTAATACCCAAGAACATATAAGAATTTGATTGAAATAAGATGGAACAACAAGCAGATACTCTAGACAGAAGGGCAATCAAAAAGAATTTATCGATTTATATCGTTTAAGGAAATCGAAACTTATTCTGTGCTTGTTCTTACTTTTATAACCACAAAGATGATCTCTGATAACGTCTAACGATCGTTTCTTATTGCGTTCTTCCTGTTGATTTTTTATGATACTTCTTTAGCAGCTAAACAATTTAATTATTTGTAGGGTATATAAAGATATATATATATATATATATAAAGCCACTCGAAGAACTTTTACAAAAGCAACTTATACCATTAATTCTTTAATTCGATGGCGTGGCAGCTGCTGCTGCGTCTAAAATGTTATTGACCTGCTTTTGGCTTGTTGTGGCTAGCAGTTGTTGCCTGCCTTTTGGCTTGTTTTGGTTAGTTCCTTAGTTGGGCTTTTTGGCTCAAAAGAGAGAGAGACAGAGAGAGAGAGAGTGAGACGAATATTGCTTTTGTATCATGACCAAAATCAGCATCGCATTCGCTCCTTTTCAGACTTTTACTTCTTTTTATTTGTTATAGTTGCTATTGCCATGATTTTGATCATCAAACTAAATGTTTTTCTTGGCTTTTTTAAGTTGTGTGTTGGTTGGCCCGTTCTGTTCACTTCTGTTGGCCAGCTGCTGAAAAAGTCTTGTCTTTGCTTCAACGCCCCTTCCCCGCCATCTTCGCATCTTCCCCTCTATGCTCTTTGGCCTTTTACTGTAACTTGTTAGTTTTCTTTAGTGCCCTCTACAAGTTCTGTTCAAGTTCTTCAAACCTCTTCTACCCCCCCTCCCCCCCCATCACATCTCTTTCGCCACTTTGCTTCTCACTCACACAAGTTGTTGTCGTCGCCGTCTCACCATTTGGCAGCAGCAGCTTCATGTTCTTGTCTTGTTTTCCTATTAAGTCAAGCATTTTTATAGCATTTAGTTGGAAAAGCTTCAACATATTTTTTTTCAATCCTCTTCCCTTTCCTTCACACACAACAACAACAACCACACACTCTTTATGGACATGCCAGAAAGAAAAGATATGTATGTACGCATAACTCGTGCCTGCTGTCAGCGTATTTGAGCTATGAGCTCTTGTGGTTTTTTGCTTTGACTTTTTATTAGTTTCTTTCCCTGTAGTTGGAGGTTTATTCTTTCTTTCTTTCTCTCTGTTGACTCTTGGCATGTCGAAAGTGGTTTACTAACCATACTCTCTCTCTCTCTTTCTAGGCCTGACCAGCAGAACTGACCATGTGTTTGACCACCAACTAGCCCAAGTCCCCCCCAACTGCCCCTAACTCTACCCTTTTCAAGTAACTAGTTACTAAATTGAGCGCATAAACTAAAACAACTACGACGCAAAAATCTAAAAAAAAACAATTTGATGCTAAAGGGAAACTGGTTGTGTGTGGTTATTTTCTTTCTATTTTTTCTTTGCAGCTCATAAATTACAGGAAGACAGATTCCTGTCAGTTGGCAAATGGCAAATAAACAAACCTACGCGAAAGAATGTCTGTCTGTCTAAACGAAGTGCATGGACACTCTCTGTTAGATTTTTAAGTGTTCAAGAAGACATCAAGGTAATGAATAAATAAACTTGAAGTAAGACTATAAATGTTTAGATGAGCTTTCATGCAGCATAAAGCTTAAGCTAGTTGTGAATTAGAGTGCTTTAACATGTTACAAGAAATCAGCTTACAGCTTAATGAATTTTAAACATTACAACGTAAATAAATAGCTCATCAAAGACAGAACGTATCGTTGATATCTATATCTATGCAAGATATTAAGATTGCTCAGTTAAATGAACATTATTCGTCGCATTCAAAACAAGAGAAACAAATATTTAAACTACAAAGCAAACGCAAACTGCTTTGCCAAATAAACAAAACACAAAAAACTGAAACTAAAACTAATAAATAGAGATATTTATCTGTGGTCAAAAGAGAGCTGCCAATTTCAATTCAGTTTAAACACTTTTTAAAGTGCTTTTATGTAAAATGCAAAAATAAACACAATAGAAATAAAAACTAAAACTAAAAACTAAAATAAAAGGCTCGTTCGATTAGATTTGCACGGCGGCGTTCGGCACACACACATATGCAAATGAAAGCAGCATCAGCAGTCAAAACTGATAAACGCCCAAAATGTTTATTGTACTACAAATTGTTATTAGCCATACACACACACACACACACACACACATACGCACATACGTAGATACATGGCTACAGATACAGGCGACAATGGGCACAATGGTCATAAAATTGAAATCAAAAAAATATTTTCTGTGCCGACCACACAGCAAATATTTTTGGTCTAGAAATGATTTATGAAATGTTTTGCATATGAGCTTTCCTTTCCTTTATTTCGACCAGCAATAGGAAGCCACATATGTGTGTATGTTTGTGTGTGTGTGTGCGTATATTGATCAACTATACTTTGCCAGATGTAAACAAATGGTAAGTATATTTTTTTTTGCGGCCGAAATCAATGGAACAAAACTTTTCTACAAAACTAATTTTATGTGCTGAACACAAATCTTTTTTTCTTTTCTTTTTGGACATGTTAAAAGCATAAACAATTTACAAAATTTGCTGAAAAGCCGGCCAGAGTTTAGAGGGGAAGTATAACAGCCATATTCGTTGCAATCAAAGCTGCCCCAAATTAATTTAAAAAGAGACAACAACAACAACACCAAAGTTGTTGTTGCGAGCGCGCTATTTAAACAACACAAAATTTTTGTAAATTGTCTGGCTGGAATTTTAATGGTAAACAAAAAGAGAAAAAAATGAGAGAGAGAGAGAGAGAGATAGAGATAGAAGAGGAAATTGTGTGTATGAGTAGGGCATCAACTTTGCCCATTTGGCAGAGGCTGCTTTAAATAGGCAGCCAAATTATTGACAAAGTTTTGTTGCTGTTGCTATTCTCACACACACACATGGAAACCTTGCGGGATGCTAGAGAATAAAAGTTGCCAGGCGAAGGGAGCCGTATCTCTGCCTGGGCAACATGCAGGCCACAAACGATGTCATTAGTGTTGGCATTTGCTTTTTGTTGCTGCTGCTGCTGCTGCTTTGGTACTATTTGTACACGGCGTGATGAAGCAAGAGAGAGAGACAGAGATAGAGAGAGAAAGAGAGAGAGAGAGCGAAAAAAAAGTAACAGCTCGTGCACAGGGCATAAAACTTTTGCTTTTATTTATTTACTTGCCCGCGTATGCGCCAAAACACAAAAAAAAAAAAAAAAACGAAGAAGAAGAAGAGAAAAACAATTAAAGGCAAAGTCGAAGCGGTTGATGCCCTAAGCGGCAGAGATGTTAAAGAACTACAGTAACAACTCTTACAACAAGCTGTATCGAAAACGTGTCAGAACAGGTTGGAAAACTACAGGTGAAAAGTTGACAAAGATAGTTCAAAAGTTGAACAATTTGCCTGACTCGAGTTATAAACTTAATAATAAGGCTTGTAACATCATTTTTCTCTACATCATTCTGATTATATTATCCAAAGCACACACAACTAGCTAACTTAGCATAATTGAAACTTCATAATACAGCTATCAAGCAAACGAAAAAAATGAATGAATCAAATTTACAAAGTTAAACGAAGTTAATCTAAATTCAATCTTTGGCAACAGCTCTCGTTAGATATTCAGCATACTTCTTGCTGTTACCAAATCTAGTCTTACACAAAAAAAATGGGCCAAGCGAATTCTGCCAAGCCTCAACTAGAAACAAGTAGTAGTCGAGAAATCCCGACTAGACGATACCCTGCACCCTACATTACCGCATACTCAACTTCAATATTCCATATCTCCGGTGTTTCTCATCCGATTTCGATAAAAAGATTCACAGATTTTCATCATTTTGTTTCATAATTCAAATACTGTATCAAAGTTTTCCAAATTCAAGATATTTTTGTTATCGATCCCATGTGTATATCGGAAACGGGAATAGTTATCGAAAATCGAAATCGAACTTGTACTGTCTAGGGATTAGGCGAGCTTAAGTTTCAAATCTGGAGTCTATAGCTCTTATAGACAGACGGACATGGCTATATCGACTCGGCTGTTGATGCTGATCAAGAATATATATACTTTATGGGGTTGGAGATGCTTCCTTCTGCCTGTGACATACTTTTGCACAAAACCATTATACCCTTTTTACCCATTTGTAATGGGTTCAGGCAGGGTATAAAAAAGCAAACAAAAATGAATGAAAATAAAAAAAATGAAAACTCTGGCAACACGTAAAGCTAAATTTTTGAATGGCGTAATTTTCCAGCGAAACGAGACGTGTAGATTTTGTGGCAGAACTAGGGTAAGGGGCAGCAGCAGGGGGCAAAGCAGTTCAGCAGTCAACACACACACACAAACACACACAGAGCTGCTGGTGGAAATAGCTGAAACGGTTGAAACAGTTCAGTTGAGTTGAGTTTCAGTTTTGAGCAATTGCAGCTAACAACAACAACAACAGCAGCAGAAGCTAGCAAAATGTTTGATGCTTTGTTTAACTTTCGTGTGGTGTGTGTGTGTGTAAATGAGAGAGGAAAGGAGAGTAGAAAAGGGCTGCTGCTATATGAGAAAAAGAGATAGATAGATAGATGGATATAGCACAAAATTAGGCGCAAAACGGAATTACTTGCACGAAATAAAACAAATAAAGCTAGTAAAAGTTTTTCGACGTGCACCCCAGAGAGAGAGAGAGACAGTTAGAGAGGAGGGGGAAGAGAGAGAGAGAAAGGCGAAGGCAGAGTAGCTGCGCTCTTTTCTATGCCTATTTCAACAATAAACTTAAATCGCGCACATTTTGCGTCCCATTTTTAACGATTCTTTGTTGTGTTTGTGGAGCGGTCTAAGTCCTGCCTTTATTTACAAGTGGGCGGAGTAGAAGGAGGGAGGGAGCGGGGGCGGGGGTGGTATGGTCATGACCAAAAGCAGTAAGTGGCATTGTCTCTTGGCAACTGGCAACTGGCGGCGGCGGCGGCGCGACAAGCGTCCTTTGACCTAAATAATTAAATTCAGCAAAACACAAAAACAAAAAGAAAAGAAACCAAACGAACAACTTTGCTTTTAGCGCGCTCAAGATGGAAGTTGCGTTTGTCCTTGGAGTCCTTGAGCCAGCAGCCAAAGTTGTCTCTCCCCCGAGTTAGTGTAGCTTCCAGCTTTTTGCAGCACTGCAGTGCATTTCATTTAATTTAATGTTAAATTCATTTGCTCCATTGCAGCTTGAAAGCTTATTCTAAGAACCAAGTAGAAGAAGTCACAGCAAGTGAAACAACCAAAGCACTTTATGCAGATTTTTGCCATTGCCTTTGTAAATATTTAGTTAATTTGTTAAGATTTTAAGTCAACTCTTTTCGCTATTCGCGTTCAAAGCAGCAGCTGATTGCCCTCAATGTGACATTAAAGTGCTCGAAAAGCTTTTGGCTTAAATCAAAAACAATATTTCAACACTTATTTTAAGAGTTGAAGATGTGATCAATGTGATTTAGTACAACTTGCAAACATTTCTTTCCTCTCTCTCTCTATCTCTTTCTCGTTAAAAATGTCTGGCATTTAATGAGTTTCTAAGCAACAAGTCCAAAAAAAAAATTACAAAAACTTTTCAAATTATTTCGGCACAGCAAAAACTATTTAATTTTCGTAACTTTTCTAATTGAATTTTAAGCACAACTTCGACAACAACAAGCAACTATCTCGATTCCAAACACACAAGAACATGTTTATATATATACATATATATATATATTTATTTCTGAGCAAAAAAAAATAAAGTAAAACTTGTTCAAGTGCATATATATATTCATTTCAATGTTTAATTAAAACATATACACAGTGGAGAAAGAGAAATAACAATTTTTGGGTTAGTTATCATTGCAGCTGAGTTGCTGCTACCTTGCCTTTGGGGCAACTATTGCAACCTGGCAGCAGCAAAAACAACAACAACAACATAGACTAAATCATCATCGTCATCATCATCATCATCGTCTGTGTCAAGCGTCATATGTGGCAGAGCCTGGGGGCAACTATAAAATCACATCGCCAGGTTAGATTGTTGCTGCTAGCTGCTGATGTTTTTGTTATGGCAGCAGCAACAGCAGCAGTTGCTGTGGCAGTTGCAGTAGCAATAGCAACATTGGCAGCCCCCAGCGGTACTCAAGCAAAATCTCACCCACCAACCACCCACCCACCCACAGATGATGCCTCAAGCGGCGTCAGCTGCTGCTTTATAGTCTGTTGTTATAGTTGTAGTTGCTGTAAGTCAAGTAGAAGCTGTTGCAAATGTAAACAATGCAGCAGCAGCAGCAGCAGCAACAACAACAACAACAACAACAACAAGCAAAGCCAAGCCGCTCGCCAGCCAGCAGCCGAAATGTAAATAAAATTTTTTTTAAATTAACTGCCAGCCACGTGGCGCTGTTACAACATACACCCCCACTGCCGCCCCTACCTTTACCATACACACAAACGATTGCAGCTGCAGGAAATGTATCTACATATGTAACCGTACAATATTCAAGATTGTTGTTCATATTGCTGCCACGTAGAACGAGTTCTCGTTGTGTCCTTTTTTTTTTTGTGTGTGTTCTACAACTTTTTTCTGCTTTTATTACTGCTGCTGCTGCTGCTGCTGCTGTTTGGTTGGCATTTTAGCTTTTGTATCTTGTTCCATTTGTTCTGCACTCTTGCTGTAGTTTTCACTGCATTTTTTCCCTTTAGTTGTTTTGTTTCGTTTGCTCTCGTCAATAGTATTGCTTGGCTGTGTGATGGCGCAGTGTTGCAAGTTGCTGCCTCGTTTCGTTCTGCAACATTTGCCGCCTTTTTATTTGCACTCGGAGCAGCCTCGCAGCACTCGCATGAGTTGAGGACTATAGTGGCTCTCTATATAGCCCGTCAGCCAGCCAGCCAGCCAGCAACGTATACTTATATGCGAAATGTGAAAATGCGACTTGCAATGCGAAAGAGCAAACCAACCAAACTAACATTCAGTTACTTCTACTTCGTGTGGTACACTACAGCTACTCTCGTTGTCAATTGTCATACACTAGCTGCATACAGTGCATACAGATGATAACATAAGGCTCTCCATATACAGAAGTGCTTTTATTGAGTGGCGTAGAGGTAAAGTGTGAGTTGGGATTCGATTGAGTAAAGTAAAATGGAAAAATATCATTTTTGATTTAAGAGAACAAACAGAAAAAAACATTTCTAACCTTATTTTCTCCACCATCTTACAGAGCATTTCAAATTCGTTTACTTCAACTAAAGTGTATCATATCATTTTATACGCAATTTCTATTGGCTTTTAACTGTGCAGTAGCAGTATAAAGTCCAGTCATATAATAGGATATGAAGGAGGTTAAAAACAATGCAGTTCATTTGTACAATGTGCTACAATGGCTCAGGCAGATAGTATACAACATGCACACATGCAACATGTGTGCCGTAAAACTTTACAACGTCTAGAATGCAGGCAAAACACAGAGTAAAGATATTTGTTTTCTATTACCAATATTTTTTTTTTTTGTACATATATTCTATATATACTTTGTGCGCGAGTTTCCCCGCTGTTCTAGCATAATAAATTTATATGTAGACATTGATATGCTGTAAAGAATTTAACGCTATTGCCCGCTGGCTAACAACAATGCCAGCAACAACACAAACATATGAACCAGATGTGTATATTATTCTATTTGATATATTATTATTATACTGTTCTGTTTTTTTTCTTCTTCTAAAAACATATTTTACAAATTTGCATTTAATAATTGAGTAAATAAATATGTTGTTGAAAATGAGTTTTATAAATATATATAGTTGGACGAGTTTTAATTAGCTGGGCAATTTCAATTGCAATTATAATTATGCAATTAACTAAAAGGGATGGAAATAAAAAAATAAAAGTAAGTCAATCAAAAACATTATAAATATTTAATGCAAAGTTTTTTCACATGATAAAATAAGTATATATAAAAATAGCTATTAACATTTATAGTTGGGAGCGAGGGATTTAAGTTTGGACAACATGTCAGTTACACACCGAAAAAAAAAATAATAATAATAAAAATACTGCTAATAAAAGAAAAGCGCATTCAATTTGGTAGCATAAAGTTTCATTTTGCAAAAAATCCACATACAAAAAAAAAAAAGCAAAAATAAATAGTATAAAATGCAAGAGCGTGAAATGAACAGGAAAAGCAAAACAAAAACTGCAGAAGCAAATCAACTTAAATAAATAGAAACACGTGTTTACTTTTTACACATTTATCGACTCGACTCAATTCAGTTTGTTTGTTTATTTGTTAAAACTTTTGTGTGCAATGTTGAAACATTGAACATTGATTTTTGGCAAGACATTGAAACATTTTGCTAAATGCATCAAGTATATTATAAATATTTTATGTTATTGCATTGACATTTTATTAATCTTAAAGGCCTTTGATGACATTTTTGTGATGATAAGCCACAACTTTGCCAAGCCAATAAACTTTAAAAGTTTTTGAATTGAATGGTTTCATTTTTGGTCGGATTTATTGTAAGGAATGATGACTAAAAACATTTTTAGTGTAGAAAATTGCAATATATTGCAAGTGGCATGACGCAAAAGAAATTGAATAATATTTTTCGGTAGTTCTTCGTTTTTAAATAAACTGTAACAATTTGTGTTCGTGTTGCTTTTGTTTATTTCATTTCATTTTTGCTTGACTGCAATTGACCTGAAGCAACATGCAACATTTAAGATATCAAACAGCAACTTCAAATTGTTATTTTGTCATCTGATTCTTTGTTGATTCTTGAAGTTAAACTAAATATTTAGATAGCAATCAAAAGCTTGTAAAATTTATATACATTCTGTAGCTACAGCAGTCAAATGAAGCAGTTGGAAATGGAAAACCTCAAACATTTCCATCTCGTTCAGGCGCAAAAAAAAAAAAACAAAACCTTGACTCTAACTCCAAGTGGAACTGGAAATTAAGGCAATTGCGCCTCGGTTGCAGCTGCAACGCTCAGCGAGCATGCAGCTCAATAAGAGCTCTGGATTTTTTAGAGTCACGCGAAATTGCGGTCACTCTTCTTAACGCCCTCAAGTTGCACGTACAAATTTGCCGCAGCTGTAAAAAGTCCCAAAAAAAAAAGCAATTGCAGCTCGTTTTACACACATATATACTTTTGTGGCACACACACACACATGTGCGCGTCGAATGTGGCAGCACAGTTTTGAAAATAAAAGAAAATTTCGTATGGCAGCGGCTTTTGTGCAAATTTTTTTTCCCGCCTGCAGATTGTGCAAATTGCATGGCAACAACATCAGAATATTGGCAGCAGGGCTTTGCCACACTGCAACACACACCTTACCACCCCCCCTTCCCCCTAGCCACACCGCACAGAGCACACACCCAGCAGCTAGCTCTTTGCTAAAGTCAAACAAATGTGCAAAATTAGCATTTTGACATTTCAATTTTGAATATTATTGACATGTTTATGCGGTGAGGCGGCGGGTGTTTCGTATGGGTGATTGTTAAGGGGATTTTCGATGGGAATTGGGAATTGAGAATAGTCTTGGTTATTTGTGCATTGATTCACCGAATTTACTTTAATTAGCAAGCTGAAATTGATGCCCAGAACGTACGGCACATATATATGTATATATATATGTACGTACGTTCGTACATACATATGAAAACTAGAAGCAGATCTCTCTGGGCTGTGTGTTAGTGTGTGTTTTGTTTGTTTAGTCTATTGAAACAATGCCGAGTCATTGTGAGTGGCGGCACATGCAGCAGCAAAAGCAGCTTCATTGTTGTTAAGGGCAATGACGGAACGTAGAACGCGTGCTGACTGTTTACACTATATTGACATCATCAGTAGCAACAATAGCAACATCATTATCATCCCATACTCATCATTATCGTCATTCGCAATCCTCATCATTTTAGTCAATAAACAACACACAGAGAGAGAGAGAGAGAGAAAAACAAAAGCTAAAACGTTGGCCGTGACAAACAATGCAAAGTTTGTCATTGGTTAGCTGCATAAATTGATGCCACTGAATAAGGAATGAGTTGTGCATGTTTGTTACCTGTACCCATCTATAAATAACTCTAACAGATAACTTTCCCAAGATATTCAATTATTTTCTATGCTTCTCCATCCAATCACTAACTTAATTCATAGTGTAATTATTACGCCAACTTCTCTTCTTGCCAGTACAACCTTAAGAGTTTCCTGTTTCTCCTCCTACGATAAATTTATTCCCAACCCAACAATCCTTAAGAAAAAGGAACTTATTCACCCACATATTAGCAAAACTTGCTTGATTTGAATTCATTAGGCTACTAAAATTAGGCCTTGACCCAATGCAATTTGATTCCTTGCGGCGTCAATCAAGCAAAAGCATTCCTTTAATCTCACCTCAAAAACGGACGGACAGACGCCAGCCCTCAGGGTTGCATGTTGTGAATTTGTTGTTTCTTTTGCGTATAATTATTATATTTCAATTAAAGACTTGCTTAATGGAAATGAAAGTGTTATCGACATTTCCATTTAACCTTGCCTCGCCTGTATGAAAGGTTTCTGTTACTTGGATGAATGGCTAGGCTAATGACGAATGTCTTGGCCAACATGCGAACCGCAATTCGACCCAAACTGACCTCAGCACGCAACACTGCATCCTTAAATGCTACGTTACCTTCGAACCTTTGAGCCAGACAACAAGTTTGGCCGTTCTTTCTTCGGGTTTTTACAAGTTAAATCTTTAGACATACCAACGCCCAACTAATATAGAAGTTCCTTAGCCCGAGCCCGAACCGGAGGCCAATGCACGATTATGCGTAGCGGAAACGAGAAGGTTGACGGAAGAAAAAAGAAGAAAAGCATCTTTTTGTTTCTGGTCCGGGGATATATGTTTGGCTTGCCGCCTGCTTTGCTCACATAATGTGGCCAAATGTGTAACCAAACAATAAATGAAAATTGTGTGCAATTGTCGTGCCCTTAAACAAGCAAATGGCTAACAACAGGACATCAGCCATCTCCTCCTCCTCCTTCTCCATATACAGAAAGAATCCCTACAAAGCCCTACTCTCAACTCCCAAAGTACTTTCACGATCCAAGTTGTTGTCATTGTTGTTTGTCTGATGCTCATTTTGTGTGTGGCTGTCTGCCTGTTATCAAAGTTGATTTTTTGTTACAATATACCCAGTACTCATTGGTTGTGCGGGAAAATGGATATAAGTTGATACGAATATGGAGCTATATCTGTTACAATGTCTTTAACCGTATCTGGTATCTGTATTAATAACGAACTAGGAAAACCCAAAATCTATCCTATAAGTTACTAAAGCAAGTATACTTATACCCAAAGAAATGCTGCTTGCTGGATATTTTCTTAGTCTCTCAGTTTCAGTTGATCTTTTTCAATGCCTTTCATTGTTGTTGCTGTTGAGTAACTTTTACATTTTGAGTTGCTTGCGTGTGTGCGTCGTTATCCTTTTTATTTGAAGTTTGCTTAATGCCAAGTAAATAGTAGCCACACATACAGGGGAGGGGGGCAAAAAAAAGGGCAGATGTTAGCAGATAAAGGAAGAGCAGGCATTGACATTGGGGGTTGGGTCGTTGGTCGTTGCATTGTTTCATTTTAGATGGCCACCCACCCACAATCCCAATCCTAACCACAAATGGCAGACACAAACATATATATGTGTATGTGTATGTGTATGTGTAAGTAGGAGTTTTGTTCTGAGAGGGTCCTCTTGTCTTCCTGTTAACCCTGGGCTCATTTCATGGCTTGTTGCCGACTATTTTAGCCGTATTATTGGCGTTAAGTTGCCTGTTACCTATGAACCAAGCCAAGAGTAGCAAGGAGAGAAGCTGGTCGCTGGGGCTCTTATCTGGTCGCATTATCATCATCATCTTCAATTTAATGCGTGGCAGACGACAAGAGGACACTCGACAATTTCTTGTTTTTGTTGCTTGCTTCATTTATTTATTTTTTTTTTTTCTTTTCTTCCTGCTGATGCTGCTGCTGCTGCAGCGCTTTGTTTTTGCGGCTTCATGTCGTGGCAGTCACTTCCTGCCATTTGCCAGTTGGTTTTATTTTTTTGCTGCTGTCTTCCTCATTTGTTTTTTTGTTGGTTTTTCTTCTTTTTGTTGTACTCTATGTAATGCCACTTTATATGCCGCAGTTGATGCCTTTAGAGGCTTTTGTGTTTACGCCATGTTAAGCCTTGGAATCCCTAATGCCAAAGGACATCGCCAAACCACTCACTGCCACCCTTCTGTCGCTGCCTTCACCCTCATCCCCATCCCGCTTGCCATTGTATTGGCACATGTGTATTGGCATTTGCTTCGTTGATTTTCCACAACATGCTGTGCCTATTTGCCTATTTGGTTGGTTAGCCTGTCGTCCTATTCTCCTGTTCTTGTTGTCTCTTGTTCTTGTGTCTTATCGTCCTTTTGCTGCTCATCCTGTTGGTGTTAAGGTTCAAACATGGCGCAAGGTCGTTTCAACCAACTGAAGCGGCCAACATTTACATTTACATTTCCATCTACACAGTAAACGGCTGGCTGGCCAGCTACCCATCTGCCATGTCTGACATTTCTCTGTCCGTTCTCCATCTCTCTATCTATCTCTCTCTCTCTCTCTCTCTCTGTATCCGGAACGTGCCTGGGTTGCCTTTTTATGCATGATCTCATCGCTGAATGGCAGCAGAGGCAGGATGCGACAGAGCGTTCAATCCATAAGCTCCCTCTCGCCGCTTAAGCCACCCAATCTTTTTGCATACTTCTGGTATCTGTTGTCTCGTTTTTGGGGTTTCTTTGGGGGCAGACAAAAGTTAATTGCCTGACATTAAACTATGAAAATGAAAGGCGCCACGACACATACACACACATGCACAGATGTATGTATACATTGTCAATATGATTGTAAAATTTGTTGTGCAACTTAGGCACCTTGAAAATCCTCACAAAAAAAAAAAAAAGCACTGTCAGCTTAACATCAAATCGAAAGTCAAGACAAAATCCGCAATCCTTGCAACAATTCTCACTCGAAAGCAGCAGCAGCAGCAGCTGTCTTGTCTGTTGCTTGCACGCTCTTTACCTCTAGGGTGTCTGTCTCAGACGACGGATCGAGAGAGATCCGATTAGGCTCATCAAAACTCGCGACGCGATGGCAGGACAATAAATTAGCTTGGCAGCTTATATTCATTCTGTATAAATTCAATGCCCTTCAGGCAAGCACGTAAACCTCCTTCCTACCCCTAGCCCTTACCCAATTTGAGAGTTAAGTCCCATTTCCCGCAGCTGAATAAACGTGGAATAAGCTATTTAGAGTCAAGGATTGCCCTGTAAGCAATTGAATATTTACTCTGATTGCAGGTACTATTATCTTAAACAGCAGATAAACAAGAAGTAGCTAAAGTTAAGCTTAACTGCAAAGTAAATTTAAGTTCATAAAGGGCATGAAGGTTATAATGTTGACAAAAATTGCTTTTAAAACTGTTTTAAAGAGTTTTCCCTTGAACTTAGTTAGGTTCCTTGAACTATCAATTCCACGACCAAAAGTCCTTGAACTTAGTCAAGTTCTCTTTTTGCTGTCTCTCTTTAAGAATCTTACCAACTTACTTAAATGTTCAAGAGGGCATTTCATCATTTAGTGTTTATTAGGCAGCCAAAAGACGCTATTTGGGGCGATGGGCTCGCCACGGCAAATTTATTGCCCGCACTTTTGCAATGACTTATTGAAGGCGATTAGACAAGGATGTGAAAGGACTCTGTCAGGACACTGTGGTTGGCTTCTGATGGAGGCCCACTGCTGGCTGATTAATTTTTAGGTGTCAATTTGTCCAGGCTTAATTAAGTGAATTTTTATTATTAGTCGTAAATCAGAAAATGTTTTTCAACAAATTCTTAAATGAAGAATCGAACGAAACGCTTTGTAGGTAGGTTAAGCTTCTAAAACAACTAAACGGTTGCTTAATTTAATTTGTGTGTGGGGCAAATGCCTGGATAAATGTCTGTTGACTGAGCAAACATCAGACGGGTTTTGCTTTTTTCTCACTAGTTTGAGAAACGAAGTTTTGAGTGTGTGTGTGTGTGTTTGGCCTGCAGGCGGACAGGCAGACAAACAGACTAACCGCAAATGCTTAATGTCCGTTTTGAGCCTGTGTATTGGGTCATCGTCCTCCATTGCCTCCTGGCGACTGGAGGCAAAGGCAACTTTAGCTTTTGATCAACTTCATCTGGGCTTGCTTAAAAACGCATTAACCCAGCCCGAAGGCAACACACACTAACCGCAAATGGAAAATCGCAATGGCCAACAAACCGAACACTACCACATATATCGGACATGGCCTGCTTTTTCCCTTGAACCGCTCCTGCAATTACTTGTAACGCCCTTTTGCGGTTACCTTTGTGAGATAGTTCTTTTATCGCCTTTAAACTTAATGCTCTCACAAATTTGTTATTTATCTGCCCTAGTTGACTTTTTCCCGTTCTACCTCTACCTCTTCCTCTTTCTCTTGCTCTTTCTCTTTCTCTTCCTCTTGAAAATCCCAATTAATAAACACGACAAAAATTACAAATCGCATTGCGTTTATTTTGCGGTTTTGACTTATTGCAAAATATTTCTAATTAAACAAACTAAACAAGAAAGCTTATATAGATACATATATGCAAATCAGCTTAACCCATTTAGTGGGCGTGGCAGAGGTGGTGTGGGCATTAATGTCTGTATTTAAATTCAGCCGCATGTTGAATCATTTCTCTCCCATTTAATTCGAATTCGCTCATTTATAAGTCTCATATGCTTTAATTAGCTCAATCACAATGTGGGTGTCGGAAGGGGCGTGTGGGCGTGGTCAACACAAAAATATAAAAATAATGAGAGATATGCACGTAACGGCGGCTAATTAGCGACATTTATGCGACACATTTCAGCCATATGCTTTTGCGTTTTTCACGTGGGCCAAAAAGATCTGGCCAAAACATGTTGACAACATTTAGTTGTGTGTAAAGAAGGAAGGGAAAGCATACAGTTTATGATTGCGTGTTGGCGTTTTGTTTGTGTTTTTTCTATCTTCATAAGCTTGTTTTTTCAATCTATTAATTGTAGGTTTTATGAAGCGTAATACTAAATAGTTTGGATGTTATTAATAAGCTTATTAATATGGCAAATGAATAAATTGATGTCAAAATTCAATATTCAGGGCATTGAAATTAGAAGAAAGCGATATATTTGTAGCGAAAGGTTCATTTTATAAAAATAATTTATTAAAGCATCAAAGCTTTTACTATTTTTCATAAATTATATGAAATTTGTAACGCATTATTTAACGCTTGTTGTTGTTTTTTTATGGCTATGGATCTGTAATTAGTCACTTAATCAACCAGGAGGCTTAACTTGACTAGTTTGGTTTGGTTGTTTCTCTCTCTCTCTCTCTCTCTCTCTCTCTCAGTGTCTATCGTTGGAACTAAAATGTCATGCAAACGCAATTAGCGTGGACACAAACCACATAGACAGGGCAAGCGAACAACAACAACAACAGCAACAGCAACACTTATTGCTCTGACTGAGTGCAGCAGTTGGAAGTTCTAGCTTTAGCTAACTACTAATTACCATGTGCGATGTTCTTGTGGTTTTGTATTTGAATTAATTACGCATTTGATGGTTGACCTCAGTTGTTGTTGTTGTTGTTGTTGTTGCTGTTGGTGTTTTAGTTGGTGTGTTGCTGACTGCAATTGCCGGGGCAATATTTCAGGTTTGCTGGCTTTTATTTGGCTTTTGATTAGCTCTAATAGCCGCACGCTAATAGCCAAAATGGGCGTGGTGTTGTGTTGGCTTAATGCAGCATTTAACTGCCACTTGTTGCAAAAACAAGCGATACACACACACACACACACACGCACACACATTAATTTCTATTGTAATTACTTGCATATAGTCTGAGTCACAGCAGCAGGTCAACAAAACGTCAACAGCAGCAGTTTTAGCATTAATTTATGTGCTCCTTACACAAAAATACAGATTATACCAGAATAAATGTACGTACAGATACATATATACATATATATATTTGATGTTGTTTAGGGATTCAACTAAATAGTTGCTGCTGTCTGTTGTTCTCTTGCAATTTGAACAGCATTTTAACAAATGTGTCAGCATTTTGTCGTTCAGCTTGTTGCCAAGCATAATAAATGAGTTTGATAGTAGAGGGGAGTGATGAGAGGAGAGGAGAGTAAAATAGGGTGCAATGTCAGTGGTTATGTCTGGTCACTTCATTATGCATCTCTGCTCCATGTATTTATTTAGTTGTTGCCCAAGGCATACTAATTAGACGTTACCCAACATTGGCCACTGAGGTCAACTTATGTGAAACGCCCTCTTTCTCGCTCTCATTGTTACTCGTTGTAAAACTATAATGAAGGAGGGCAACAACCGCAAGTTAACCATTAGCAATAGTTATATTTAGAAACGACAGACGACACACACACACACACACAATTGAAAACCACGAGTTCAAGTTAGTTGTAATAATGTCAAAGGCAATTTGTCAACCGAACATTGTAGTTTATGCTAATGGCAGTAATTGAAAAGTGGGCGGAGACAAAAGACTGTAAATGATTAACTAGGCGCAATAACTTTAAAAAGATCTCATCGTGTTACTTACAGTTAACGTTTAATGTTGTGGTTGCCTCGAGGCGTTTGCCTTCGTTCATTGCACGATTTCGCACCACACACTTGTATTTGGCGCCATCGTCTTCGCGTCGCGGTGTTATCGACAGGGTTGCATTTGTGGGTTGATCCTTGGTGCCGCCACGCAACAGTGTTGCAGGCAGTGGTGAATTTGAGCCCTCGCGATACCAGCTAACGAAAAGGGGGTAGAAACGATTTTAAAAACGATGTTAAAAACTTTTCCTCATTTCGTGTCAAATTTCGTGTGTGTTAAACTTTGTGTACTCACGTTATTGTTGGATCCGGTGAGCCGCCAATGCTGCTGCAGGTCAACTCCATGGGCTTATCCTCGGTGGCAATGGCAATGCTGCCGGGCGATATGACAGGCGGATGAGGTGGTGTTAGGACTGTTAGATTATGGAATTCTTGATGCACATCGGCACCGGTGCCCTTCGCCTTGATGCGGCACTCGAAGCGACCATTATCACGATTATATGAGACATTCTTAATCTGTAGATCATAAATGCCGCGTTCCGGTTGAAAGTCGAGTCTGAAAACGAACGGCAAAGCATACAAAATAAATAAGTAAAAAATATATATATAAATATTTTTAAATTGATACTTTAAAACTTTTTAAATTGATACTTTACAACTTTTTGTATGCCGTCCAAACTGTTATAAAGTATTTTCTTTTTTTTTTCTCTCTCTCGTTCACAACATTTTAATTTAGAAATTCAATTTATTTTATATGAAAACTTTTTGCCAATACGCCGTGGGCGGGCTTGGGGCTGAATGGAACTGGCCTGCCACTTCAGGTTCCACACCCACAGCCCCTCGTACCCTCTACCCCCTACCCCCTTCAGAATCACTCAAACACTAATTGTGCTAATATTGAGTTTTGCTTCCTGCTGCGTGTCCTGATAGATGGATGGATGCCAGGATGCCAGGATGCCTGAATGCTGCTACTATTACTACCGGTCGACCCTGCAGGTGGTTCAACTTTAAACGATTCGCAATACAAATAAATAGCAAATGCTAATATTTGAAGAGACAGAGAGAGGCAGGGTAAGAGAGTGAGAGAGAGAGCGAGTAGGGGAAGGGTGACAGCAACATAAATAAAATCAACGTTCAATAAATGTTTGCATATATTACTAGACGATGACTTCGATTGACGATTACGATGACAACCGAGTGAGACGGAGACGGAGACAGAGAGAGAGAGAGAGAGAGAGAGAGAGAAAGAGGTGAAATTTGGGGTTTGTCAGACGTTAGCAACCGATTGGTAAACAAAATGTCAACAATTCTTTCTTGTTGTGTGTGTTTTTTGTTGTTTTGGGCAGTTTGATTGCCAAGGCAGAAATTTAAGTCCGCATTTTAATTGTAAAATTTTGGCAGTTGCCTTAATTGAATTTTCTATATTTGACAAACGCTTGACATAAATCAATTTCAATTGCTTCAACAGAATATCAATATACAAAACCAAATCAAATTTCCAACGCCTTAAACTAGATAAATGCATTTTAACAAGACGAAACAGACTTTGTTTAGCAAGGAATTTATTAATGTGCCTGGCGATTTATCTTAGGCAGTTTGCTTAGAGTTCAATAAAGACAGATAAATGCAGCGCTTAACTTATTTTATGCATTGAAAACTATGTCAACTAAGGAACCAACTAAAAATCATGAATCGCGTTTAAAATATTTCATTTTGTGTGAATATAAAGTTGAAATTATGATAAAAAATCGTTTTTTCAATGGTTACGTTGTGATAAAGTTATGAAAATCTTGTTAAAATCGAAATTTTGATTTTAATAAAGTTATGGCAAAACAATTTTTGACAAACGGTAACGTATAAAAATAGTTTACCCTGAATTTTATTTATAATTTTATTTTTTTTTCTCAATTTATCACAATTTTTGCTGAACGCTGATTATTTGATTTTTATTACATTTCATTTTTTGGTTGTTTGTTGGTTGTCCTGGACAACTGAACAAGAACTAAGAGTAGTGAAAATTGATGCGCAACTTAGGACTTTGGCTGTTGTCCACTTGGCTGGTCAATAAATGAATCGAGCGAAACTACGCAACAGCCGCCAGTAAGAGCTGTTTTTATTAAATTGCCAAACAAGAAGAAATATATCCTCAAACTTTCTCTCCATGGTGACTAAAAGTTCATTTGTCAAATTGAATTGATAGAGAGAGAGATAGGGAGAGAAATGCCAAGGCGTGACTGTCCACTTGAGAGGGATCCACTTGTGTTTTTGTGATAAGAACTTTCGACTCGGGACACGGGACACTAGACACAAGAATTCATTTTCATTTTAGTCGTCTAGACGCATTTTATGGCGGCTTTAATTGACAATTCACTCAATAGCTATGCTCCAAAAAAATAAAAAAGGGCAAACAGCTGTTTACTTTCCGCTCCTTGTCGCGCTACTAATTGCTGCACAAGCCGCAAAAACACGCGTCAGCAAAACGAGTTTCATTTGCTAGACCAACCAACCCGCAGCAAAGCAAGTAAAAAAATAAATACAGAAATTAAACTACAGCATTAAATTGCCCAAAAAAAGAGTGAACATGAAAAAAAGCAGCTCAGCAGACAACGTTGTTGACCCATTAAAAAAAATATAGAAAAAATAGAAAAGGAAACTTTGTACTTGAAAAAATAGGAAAAAAAATGATTATAGCAGCAGGCAAATTGACTCAATTCTCTGCAGGCTCTTTCCTCTTTCTTCTCTCTCTCTCTCTCTCTCTCTCTCTCTCTCTCGTTCGTTTGTCCTTCGTCTAGTTCATTTTGTTCATTTTTTTTTTTGTTCTCTCCTTCAGTATTATTATTTTTCTATTTGCCCGCAATGTCTCCAGCGGGCGCTGTAGCTGCTCATTTGCAGCCTGAGCTCGGGGACACAGGACCAAACAGGACGACGACGACGAAGAAAAAAACTAACTATAAAAACGGTGCAAATTATAAAAATTGCTGGCAAAGCGCAGTTCGCCACTCATCGCCTGTCACAAGGGACGAACAGGGCAGGGGGGAATTCAGATTCATTTTAGTGAATGCAGCAAAGCAAACGGTTTCGCTTTAAGCATTAACAACAACAATAATAGCAACAGCAACAACAACAACAGCAACAACAACAACAACAGAAGCAACACTAACAAAAGGAGCAGCAAGCGCGCGTGTCGCACGTCCTTGAGCGTTCAAAATGCTCCTCCTGCGGGATTTGTATTACTTCGTGTTTTATTTCCACCCCCCACCCCCCCAACACCACACTCTCCACCTCCTTTGTGCAATTTTGCAAGTATGCCATTGCTTGGAGGCGTGTTTTAGTCCTTGGTCCTGGTTCTGGTTCTGGTTCTGGTCCTTGTGTTCTGTCTGTCGCGAATTGTTTGGCTGTGCACATTTTGGTTTCCAATTCGTTGAAGCCGCATTCCAATGCAGATTCTCTTTATCAATCTCAAAATATCTCTGACTCTATAGCTTTTTCGTCGTTCTCTTTGATTTGGTTGGCGTTGGCGTTAACGTTAAACGTTCATTGCCGTTCAGCCAATTATTTGGCATTGGGACATTCCGGCACATGTTTGCGGTCTTTTCCAACTTTTAACTTGTCTATGTGTGTTTGTTGTTGTTGCTTACACTTTGGCAGTTTACGAGATGAGATGTTCTGGAATACGACAAGTCTAACTTGTTTATTAAAACACACCATCTCAAAGAGTTCTAAGAACTTTTCATTATATAAATGTTCTTAAACTATCAACTCAACTAGCTATAATGCCCCTTTGGCGTTTTCGATAAGAGATTTGCGTGATTTGGCTCAAAATCAACGAATTCGGCAGCATGACTTGCATTCCTAAATGCTTGGCGCTTCAAAATTGCTGTCTGCGTCTCTGCCTCGTTTAAAATGAAATGTTTAACGATATATTAGCTGCAGGCCTTTCTCTCTTAGTCTCTAGTCGCTCCAGTTTGTTGCTCTGCTCCTTCCCAAGGGGAAGGGGGGGGGGGGGTTTTCTTCTTCAATTTGTTGTGCCCCAAAAACATGAAAAATCGCGCCAGCCAAAAACAAGAGCAGTAATTTCACTTTTGCAACGACAACGAGATACCGATAAAGATACACCGATCCTACAGATAGATTTCGTTTTAGCGGTATATGGGGAATGCCACATTGTGTTGTTGTTGTTGCCAGTTAGCCTTAGCTTTCGGCACAAAAGTGCAGTAAAAATGTATTTTACAATTTGCGAGGAAGAACAGAAGAAGAGAAGAGTCTTGTTCCTTGTATTCCTGTTAGCTTTGCTTGCGCTTTTTTATTTGTTGTTTTTTCCAATTTGGTATTTTTGTGTTGATTTGCTTTTGTTGTACAAACACACACATACACACGCACGCACACAAAAGGTCGTACATATGTTGAACTGCTGTTGGGGGCATTTCATTTGGCTTGCGCGATGCATTTTGTGGCCTCGACTGGGCACTTAAAATTTATGCGTTGCCACATAAAGAAACAGTGGCATGTGGCAAGTAGCAAGGAGCTGGCAGGCAGGCAGACAGGCAGGCAGGCAAGCAAGCGAACCAAGTCAAACCGAGCGAAACATTAAAAACAGGGCCGAGAACTGGCAAAGCGAACTGCCCGGAAGCGGAAATCGTGGCACGAAGCAAATAAAAATACAATTGCAAATGGTAAAAACGAGAGAAAATGAAACATAAAAATAAACAAACACACACACACAGAGAAGTACATACACATATATGTGTGTGTGTGTGTGTGTGTGTGTGCGTCATTATTGGATAAATGCTTAACACGCGTCGCCATTGACATTATGGATTAAGGATATAGCTTTCGCTTTGGCTTTGGTCAACGACTCGTTTAAATCGTACAAAGTACTTGATTTTAATTAACTTGCCAGTTGCCATGCATTTCACACACTTTTAATTAACTCTGAATACAATCAGAAACATAAACTTCACAAACAACTTTTTCATTCTTTTTTTTACCATATATACATATATATATGTATGTATATATATGTTTACTCACCTATAGCCGGAGCTCAATTGCACTTCACCAATGGCAACGTTGTCGAATTGCGCCGGATTCGATATTGAGCGCGTCCAAAAGAATGAGAAATCATTTGATTCATATTTCTCGGTGAAGCGACACTTCAACACCAAATCCGCATTTTCACGCGTATCAATCGATTCATCGCACAGACAGCAGCTGCTCATCAACGTTGTTAGCACAACTGCAAAGAGAGAGCAAAAGCAAGCGGAAAAATACAATTAAAAAATATGTTTCTTACACAAAAGAAGAGAACAAGTTTTAAGTAGTCTTAAAGTTGAGGTAAAAATACAACTTTTGTCTATGATTGTTAGTTTTGAAATAAAAATACTTTTCTTATATATATATAGCACACACTTTTGATATTTTATCATTATTTTTAACTAAGAAAGAACTTAAAATTGAAAACTTTTTAATTTGGACCGAAAACATAAGAAGCTTTTCCTACCTTCTTGCTGCACAACAACACAGCTTGTGGAGAGTTGTTGTTATTGTCACCATAATATTTATTTAATTTTTAATAAACCATATAAAAGGTAAGCCTCAAACGCAGTTGCTCAAACTTGTCAATGCCGTCAAGGTACGTACAACAACAACAACAAAAAGATGACCAGAAAAAATATAAGTGAAATAAAATAAACAATTTTCCTTATTTTATGTGGTGTGAGGCGGCTAAGCGCTACCCACAATACATAAAAACAACTTCCCTTTGTGCCCTTCACATTAAACAAAGAAAAAGAAAAAATAAACGAGAAATCAAACGAAAAAGTTCTAAAAGTCCTAAAGAACTTTAGGAACAGACACACATACACACACATATAGGTGTGCGTGTGTGTTGCTTTTAGGCTGTCGCGTTTTTCTTTCTTACTTTTTTTGGGCATTACTTTTACTTTGCTGCGTAAATTTCGAGTAGAATTTATGGCCGCTTTATGTTTGGCATCAAATATGCATGAGGCAGCGTTTAAGCCAGTTTCAAGCGGCAGTCGTGGAGAGTCGTGGCAATAAATTTCGTGCATTTGCTGCCAAGGACTGTCTGTCGACGCCAAGTGCTAAATTTTAAGATTGTTTCAATTTCAAAACTAGCTGGAATGTATGTTTCTTTCATTCTTCTTAACCTCATTTTTTTTTTTGGTTGGTTGCTTGCATTAGGGCTAATATTTGTTAAGAATCCAGGCAGAAAGTTATGCAGTCATGAAAATCGCATTTAAATTAATTTGACAGTCGTCTGGCAGTCATCTTAGGAAGGTGGCAACTCTGGTTAACTGAAACGCATCAGTTCTCGCTTTTGTGTGTGTGCCGCTTTTAAGAATTTATGTCAAAAGTTTTGTGTGCCACATAAAATTGTTCACTTTCTGGCATTTTGTTGTTGCCTTTTCATATTATTTTGGCCTATTCACATTTGTTCTTACTGCCATTAAAGTTACTTTTTTGGCGCTGACCTCGTTGAGAGAGCGAGACAGACAAAGAGAGAGAGAGAGAGAGAGAGAGAGAACTGCACATTGCGTTTTCCTTTTGCCTTTTCACATCGTCTGTCAACGCATTTTGTCTGCTCTTTTCGCTTGACTGCCTCTTGCACTCTTGTCCTCATCTCGCAGCACCTTCTTGCACCTTCTCCTCTCGTTGCGCCTTGTCGCGTGTCGTCGTCCTGCTGTCCTCCATTTTGTGCTGATGCGTTTCTAATTAAAACTTTGAAGTCGACAGCAAAGGCGCGGCACGGCACATCACATCGCGGCGTCCAGACGTCCGTTCATTTCGTTGCACTTAGGCAAATTGCCAGAATCACAACGTTAACGAAATTCGAGAGTGGCGATATATATATATATATGTATATATATATTTGTAAGCTTTGACGTTGCGTACTGACGACAAAAAACGTCGCTGTATTTTCGTTTTATTCGTTTCTTTGTTGTTCATTATTTATTACTCATTTTGTTGGTAATTGATTGTCAGAACTTGTTGTTTGTTAATTGTTCTTTTTCTACTCGCTCTCAATGACACTTTTGCTATGAACTCGTTACTTAATTTAAGCTTCTCGCTACTCGTTAGTTACCACCCGTTACTAACTTCTTATCTCGTTCGTTATAATATTATTTATTCGATACTTTGTTACTGTGTAAACAGCTAATGCGTTTGATTGCTCAGCTGACTGATTACGCATACGCCATGTGTAACATTCCAAACACATGCGTGTACAAATATTTACTCCGAAATATATAATAGGTGCAACCTACGCACACACACACACACACACACACAAACATATTACTGTTTGCGCATAAATTTTGCGGCTCAGTGCAGTTTGGCATGTAAATATTGGTATATGCAAAAATAAAATGAAAATTGCCCGAATGCTATCAATTTCACATTAATTGACATGTGCATATATTGTATAAAGCAATACAAAATGTCAGAATACAGCCGCACACAGATCTCCACGAGTCTCAAAAGGCTCACGGTGTTTGGAGGTCTATGGAGGCAGACAAAAGGCAACGGAGTCACTGTATACCTTGGCTTATCGTTAAGGATTCAGGAAAAGTTGACATCGTTGTCGTCTCTGTGGCGTTAAGTTAAGTGCAGTTAATGAGCTGGCAAAATGGCAGCCACTTGCAACTAATTAAATCATCATTAAGCATTACGAAGACAAAGTTCTTTTAATTGCTGGCTGTGAAATGCTTAAAACAGGACAGGTTAGGACAGAGATAGGCTGACAAATTGTTTTGCGCCTTTTTGCAGTATGCAGAAATGAAAAATTCAATTTCCGCTGCAAAACTTAAAAGCAAAAAAAAAAAATGGTTCCCATAACTGAACGCTAACGAAACGAATTAAATTAAAAAGTAAAAGGCTATTTTCCCTTGTACATAATAAACAAGCAGGTAGCAAAAGCCTGTATTGCATTACATAGGAAATTTCTTTAGTTTAATGCTACGCAATATTAAATTGATAATAAATTATTTAAGCTTTTATTCACAACGATTTCTTTTGTGTTTCTTAGTGTTCATGAATAATAATTTTGAATAATTTCTTTCTATTTCAAGTTCAACTTACAGCTGAGTTCCTTTGAAAGCACAGCTTACATCTTGTAATCTGTTGCATACTTTTAGGTGTTCTAATGACTCAAAAGAAACTCCAAAGCGTTTTGTTCAATGATTTTCTTTGCAATAACAGAAAACAGCTTGAACTATATTAATATGCATTTAAAATGTAGAATTACAAAACACGAAGAAACGAAAGAATGTTGGTTTAATAACAACAAATTCCTTTGTATATATATGTATATGAAATTGATGAACACACTGTGTCCAAACATACACACACACACACACACACAGTAGGGAACAGCAAGAAGTTTTCAATTTGCTGAACAGCATGAATATATATATATATGTACATATATATTGTGTGTGTGTGTAGAAAAGTCGGTCAACTATGAGAGACGGACATTGTCTAGCATTTAACCATGGAAAGAATTGAGATTCTTCTTCCTTTCACACGTCTTCCATTGTGTTGGAATAGTTTGACACTGCTCAAACGCAATTATTACGTGAGAATTATATTAAAATGGAAACAATGCCACGCCAGGGGGTCGGTCAGGGGGCGAGGGGCTTGCTGCTAACCAAATTGCAGTTGCCAAGTCTGCCAGCAGCAGCAGCAACAGAAGCAAACCAAGCTCTAAAATTAGGCGTCTCTTTTACTTGAAAACTGCAGCGTTATGTGTAAAGGCTACACTTAGAAAAAAAAAAACAATATTCTCAATATGTATTTGTAAGTAATAATTTCTTCAAAGGAGAAACAAATATTATAACGTTAATAAAAATATTGTTCATTACACTTTTTAGTCTGAAACTTGAGTGTTTTGCCTTAAGAAGAATATGTCATAATATTCTGTGTGGTTTTGCTAATGGTTTTTCTAAGTGTACGCTGCAGGGAAAAGAGCAGAAAGCAACACGACACACAGCTGGGTTGTAGACTAAGCTCAGGAGTGGGGGAGGGGGGGCGGCGGGGCGGTTGATATTGTAGCTGCAGGCACACACCTACACACTCGCACAACAACTGAGGCAGAGTCGAGTGAATTTGCTCTTGTTAATTGCATGTTCTGCATATCACTTATAAATGCACCTACACACCCACACACACACACACATGCACACCCATACAGAAGCAACATTTTACACTTGCAAGTTTATACACACACACTAACACACATGCACACAAACACACCCACTCGAAATCACAGAATCTTTCTTCTCTGTTAAAAGTTTTTGCCATAATTGGATTTTCAAAGTTAATTACCAGCATTGAATTTTGCCATAAAACGTAAGAACACACCAAACAGATATTGTACGAGTGTGTGTGTGTGTGTGTGTACGTATGTGTGTGAATGTAAATTTGAGCTGTACTCGATTACAATGTAATTTGGCATAGATTTTATGCATTTAATGGTCAAGAGTCTTATGCCATTGTGTCTTTGATCTAACTGGGCGAACAAAAAACCCCCAATTTGTATTATTCTTGGGATAAACGCCTGTCTTTCTATCCTATGTGCCAACTATCTATCTATGTGTCTATCTGCCTGGTTGCCTGCTTGAATGAGCGTGTGGCATGAAGTGTTATCCTTGAGCAAAGAGCATGAAGAGTTATTTGCATGGGTGATAAAGATTAAATATTCTTGTGAATAGCCAATAGCCAATTTACAAATGTATTATTTCGAATATTTGCAAATACATATGGTAAAAATACAAGAAGAATTTGCGGTTTAAGCACCCATAGTTGCAACAAGCAACCGAATTTGCCCGAAAATATCCTTAGCAAATTGGAGCCACAGACAACACAAAAGGCATATGCTAAATGGGATTATGTCTTATTATTATTATTATTTAGCCAGCGGCAACACATCTTCAAACTCCTTTCGTCCATTCTCCTTCTCTTAGTGTTTTTGGCTGGCAATGCACCAAAACTTTGTCTCCAGCTCTAATTCAAATCGGATTGCTTAATGTGTGTGTGTGTTATTTGGATTGTCTTTAATGTCTTTATACATATATATATGTATATATATATATATATGTGTGTGTAGATAAAATGGTAGCCAAATTGCAACTGCCTTTTGGGCCAAGGAAGAGTCAGAGTCGAATCAGAGTCACAGTCAGAATACGAGTCGATAAAAACTGCACTGCAATGGCGGGCACATAAAATGCAACATAATTTTCTTATGACTCACACACACATACACACACAGATAGAGAGAGAGAGAGAGAGAAGGACAAAAGGTAGAAGACCACCTTCTACGGGGGTGTAAGAATGAATGTTATCTGTTTAAGCTGTGCTCGTTTATTCTGGCAAACAGCAGCAATAGCAGCAAAGGCACCAGCCTGCCAGCCATTGCAGTCATATAGCCAAGCACAAGCTGTCTGCCGAGGCAGCAAAAGTCAACGAAACGGAAGAAGATTGCAATTTAAAGGAGAAGCGAAGACAAAAGAAGGTTAAAAAGTACAGGGAGATAGAGAATTCTTTGGGTACTGCAAAACGGGTTTTGCGCTGGTGTCTGCAGCAGCAGCAGCAAAAAAAATATTGATGGCCAAGTTGTAAGATTCGTTTGTGCCCAAAAGAAGCCAAGAAGCTCTGCACGTTAACGGTGTGACCAACTTGAGAGAGAGCAGGAGTGAGGAACAGAGAGAGAGAGAGAGAAGTAGTCCAAAAAGGTAGCAGTAGTAAAAGACAGGCAACACTGACACCGTTTAAAACATAAAACATTTTAACCCATTAGGCGACAGTGTTAAAAACAAGAAGACGACATAAAGATATAAAGTATGCAAGTAATGTCAAAAGACATATTTTAATAATAAATATGAAGAATAAAACAAGAATGAATAATAAAACTGACTTAATGTATGGTGAAATAAAATGGTTTTTAATATAGAATTTTACTTATGGAGAAAACTTCAAAGTGAGATTGACAAGAAAGAAAACTTCAAAGTGAGATTGACAAGAAAGAAAACTTTCAACATAAAGAATTTTATAATATTTTTAATTTAAAATCACATTTAACAAAAAAAAAAGAACCTCATTTCGTTGTTTAACTTTGAAATCAAAAGTTTTGATTGAAATAATTTAAATATTACAAGCCAAGCAACAACAAAATTGGTTGTCGGTTTGTTAATTTAAGGCAAAACTGTAAAAAACTTTAATTAATGCGGTGAAACAACAACAGCAGCTGGTTTTTTTTACAGAGAGAGAGAAGTGAAGTGAACTTTTAGTCTGATTTTCATCTGACAAAGGCTGCAGCTGGGAAATTTCTCTCTCTCTCTCTCTCTCTCTATCTCATGGAACAGCAGCATTATCAAAACTATTTCGCAAGTGTAAACAAACAAAAGTTTTGCATCTGGGCGCAAAATTCGCTTGCATTCAATGGGTTAAGATACAGACAGACAGAGAGAGAGAGATAGAGAGTGAGAAAGAGAGAGTGAGAGAGAAATCTGCCCAGATTGCAATACACGAAAAGACGAAGAGAAAAAGATCTTTTCTTATGGTTGCATGGGTGTTTGTTGGTTGTTGGTTTTTCGGTTCGGGTGGTTCTTTGGCATGAATGGCTTGGATACCGTTATTTCATTACCACTTTTGCATGACAATGCAGAAAAAACAGATGGAGTGAGACCCAGAGAGAGACAGAGACAGAGACAGAGCGGGCGGAGACCCTCGTCAAACTGTGCAATGATGTGCATTGCTCTGGGAGCCACCAACACATTTACACACACACACACACACTTAAGACTCGTGTGTTGAGTCGAGTCAAGAGTCGAGTCTTGAAAAACTTTTTTGCCACATTACAGAACAGCAGCAGCAGCAGCCACCGTTTCTATATGCAGCTTGCCCCGCTGCATAAAATTGCTTTGGTAAAAGTGGAAAAACCGGTCCAAAAGTTGCAAGCAAGCCAAAGATACGAACACACACACACTTACACACATACACATATGATTTCAAGCACCCGAAAAACCCGCATGCTCCCATTTCCTTCGTTTGTTGATAGTGCGAATGTGTGCGGTTAACATGGCTTAAGAAACTTTTGTGGCAAAAGTAAGTTTTGTATAGTTTATTTTTTTTCTTCTTCTTCTCTTTATGCTGTGCAACAACAGATAAGTTGCAACTTTCAAAACTTGCCTCCAAAAATGTTTTGCTGTTTTCTTTACATTTACGAATTGTTTTTCTTTGCTCTCTCTCTTTCTCTTCTTGTTTTTTGGTATACTGTGTGTCATGTTTACAAGATGCACAAAACTAAAGAAATGAACAAAAAAATAAACCAAACCAAATGCAATTTTCTCTGTGTGAAAAAAAGGGTTAAAACCACTTGTTGAGCGGTTCCTTGTTGCTGAGAACCATCTAAAAATAGATCGCTGAAAATTATTATAACTTAATAGCTAGTTTTTTAGCCGTTTTCGCATGCTGTTTGATAAGCCGCTCAAAGGCACAAGCTCAAAACTGAAGCACACAAAAGTGTTATGCAGCAATCAGGTTATTTTATATACCCTAACAAAATATTATACAGTATTTTATCCAAATACTCATTTTTAACATAGATTGAAAACTTTTTTAAATTAACTTTCAATTAAATATTTATTTAACGTTTCTTTTCTTTATTGATAAAAATATTAAAATAAAATATTTATTTTTTAATGTTTTTACCATTATTTGCAGTTTTCATTAAATATTTAAAAAACATTTCTTTTCTTTATTGATAAAAGTTTTTTTGTATATAAATATTTATTTTATTTTATATATTTTTCAAGGTTTTAACCAATTTTTTGCAGATTTCAATTTTTTGGAATTTAAGTTTGTATACAAAATTTATTTTTTTTTAGTTTTTACTATTTTAATTTGCAGATTTTAAATATTTCATTGTTAAAAAAAATTCAAACGTTTTCCTGGGGCATCTCACATTTTATTTCTCTCTCTCTCTCTTTCTCTCTCTCTCACACTTTACTCTTCACTACACACACAATCACCTCGTGAATTTTTTCCAGGCTTTTTTTTTATCCCGGTTTATACCAATCGCGCACAGAGTTGCTCCGGAATTCCAGTTGGTTGGGGTGCAAAGCAGACATGCACGGACGTGCACACACACACACATGCACATGCACATTCACATGCTTATATGCTTGCAACCGCATCGCTCAGCCGCACAGCATCACCATAGCACCATAGCACCACCATATTGCCACAAGCACCACCATCGAACCCCTCCCACCCATCCAAAGTTTTGCACTCAACGGCAAGCCGCCAAAAAAAAACCTCCCCCCCCCCCCCCCTCAAATGAGCTCGAAAAACGCAGCAGCAACAGAGAACTTTTACAAACGCTTGGGCTGTTGACTTTTCACTGCTCCCCTTTCCCCCCTCTTTTGCTTCCCTCTCTATTTTTTTTGGTCAGAAGACTTGCCCAACTCATATACCACACTCCCTGCCCCACCCTCTCCTGCTGTATCACTTTATCAACAGTGCAAAATTCAATTTCACCTTTTGGCACGCAGGTAAAGAAACAAAAAAAAAACACAAACTTTTGACTTTTTGGCGCTTAACGTTTTGTTGGAGGGGCCACAACACTTATCATATTCCAATTGCCAGAACCATACTTTCCCCTACCCCTACACACACATCCACCCCTCACCTTTCATTCCTAGTCAACCCCTTTCGCACAGGTATCGTGAAACTTTTGGCTGGCAACTAAATTTTCGACTTTAAGACCAAGTAAATCGCGACGGTAAAATTTCATCTATAAAAAAAAATTGCCACTTGAAAAAGTTAAGCAACAAAAAAAAAAAAAATAGGGAAGAGAACTCGTAAAGGGCAGTGGAGGGGTTCGATTCGAAGGGGAGAGTGGGTGGGTGGGTGGTTTGAGAGTTTATTACAATGTTGCCATGCTGTGCAAGTCCCCAAGAAGCATGTGCCGAGAAGTGAGAAGTGAAGAGACAAATATACTCAGTGAAAACACCCAAAGGCAATCTGTAAGATACAAAAGTATCTATTTTTGTCAGCTGTGGCGGCGGCGGCGGCGACGCATTGGTTGCTAAGCTAGCCGCACCTAAAGTAATGACCAAAGCACGAGCCACTCCAACACCAACAACAACAACCAGCAAAACAACAAATAAAACAAGTTGTTGCTGTTGCTTTTTACGCCCGCCAGCCACTTGAGAGAGGAAATATCTGAGCATTTGAACATTTACGCTTCATCGATTGCCAACCTACGAAGAAGTTCGTTCTACCTACAACAACGCCAAGGAAATAACAGATAGAAAGTGGAAATGAAAAAACAAATCCAAGTAACATATATAGCTTGTAAAGTCTCAGCTCAGATAGATAGATAGATAGATAGATAGATAGAGAACGAACTGACTGGTGTGCACAAGGTAGCAAACTTTGGCTTGGCCAAACAAATAAACCACAGCCCCCCACCCCCACATACCCACCTAAACCCCCTTGTGACAAAAAAAACTTTTGTTTGTCCAAGTGCAGCGGGCAAAGCGATAAAAAGCCACAGCATGAAACGTTGCCTGAGCCACTGCAAAACTCGTTGGCTTGACCAGGCCAAAAGAAGTTTTCAATGAGCTTTTACACACACACACACACATATATATCTATTTGTTGACAGCAGTTGCAGTTGCTGTTGCAGTTGAGTAAGTATTAAGTGTGGGTGGCGACATCGGCAATTTTCTCATTAGCTAACGGGTAAGACAGCTGAAAAGAGTTTGACTTGCCGCAAACTAAAAACTTTTAAACACTTAAGAAAATAGATTTTGCTATGGCTTAAAATTAAAACAATTATTTTTGATTGTTTTAAGTGCACATGCAATATAACATGTGTCAATATTTTGTTAAAAACTTTAATATTTAATATTGACCATTTTAACCAAACGAAATTGCAACATTTTTACTCCGATTGAAATATCAAACAAAATGTTACCAACCGGCTAATTAAAATGTATATGCAACAACGATTTGATTGATAACAAACACTTAAAGTACTGAAAGAAAAAAAAATAGGAAGAAGAAGAGAGAAAAAATACAGCAATAGCAATTTTCCAAAAGGCCACTTCAGTTGGCAATTTAGCAATTTGTGGAAACTAAATAATTTGCCAATACTCAACGCAGCAGCAGCGTCAGTTGGTGTTGCTGTCAACATTGCTTCCTTTCACCCCATCCCCCCACCAAACCCATCCCATCAAGCATCAACAAACTTCATTTTTCATATGCTCAATGGGGCATGCTGTTAATTGGCAGCTAAAGTGATGAGCGCAAGAGAGAGGGGGGGTTGTGTGAAGTGAAGCTGAGCTCAGATCAGCTGAGCAAATGAAGCAAATAGCAAATAGCAAACAGCAGAAAGCAGAAAGCAAAAAGCAAAAGGAACTAGCAAAGCAAAGTCAGTAAAGCTTAATGAACGTTGCAGCGTTAAAGCGAATGACATTTATAATATTAAGTAACTAAATTGTTATAGTCTCCACTTCGACAAGTTGTGCTCGAGCGAGAAATCCTTGAAGGAAGGAACCAATGGCAATTGTTAACTTGTTTACAGTTAACGCAAAAGATACTACGCAGCTGCATAAAAGATTTTTAATTTTTTATTTAGTATGTTTGACTAATAGTAAAAGCGAATGCGAAAAACAAAGTTAACTTTTTCCACAACCATTTTTTTTTTTTTGGCAAATTTTCTGCATGTTAAAAATAAGTTTGATATATTTGAATCGTACTTTTGCATAAATGATAATAATGATGATGATGGGACGATGAGCATTATAATTATTTATGCATTTATTATGTGCTTCATTCACATCTGTTTTGCACAGCGCATAAATTGTTGTTGTTGTGCAAATAAATTATCTGCATAAAATATATATTTTTTTTTTTATGGTTTTTTGGATAATTTATGCACGTAACACAAAAGAATTCTTTCTTTCGGTTTAATTAAAATGTTTGCCCCGAATTTTCCGCAGCTGTTAATATACATTTTTACATATCTATATGTATGTATATTTTTTTTTTGTTTTGTGTCAAATGTAAAATCAACAACAAAACCGAAAGACATATATAAATAAAAGAAACAGCTTAGAAAAACGCATGTCTCACGATTTTCTTTGCTTTCTTTTCATTTGTTTGTTTGTGTGTGTTTTGGGTATGTAACTGGAAGGAAGGAGGTTTCACAACGTTTCTCTGTGGCATGCTTTGTGCGCGTTTTGGTTCTTTTCAAACTTTTCTCTTTATGCCCTGATGGCCACAAAGGACACAAGCGTTCAGCATCTCGTGTGCTAAGCAGCAGCTCTGCACAGGAAACCGGAAAAAGGAAAAATCACTGGCAATTTGCATAAGATACAATTGAGTGAGTGTCGTCGGCACTTTTTTACCATTTTTCCATCTTTTTTTCGGCCTGCCTCTTTTTTTTTTTGTTTTCCTGTGCGCATTATTTTTCTTTTTGTGCGTTGCTCGTATAATGAATTATCATATTTCATGTACCTTCCACACACACACACACAGACACACACACATACACACACACACACACCAAAAACCAAATGTTTGCATTCAAATTTGTGACCCATCCAACAAAAAGAAGTATTTGTATGTTTGTGTGCGGGGGTGACAAAAAAAAATATGAGTTACACACAAACGAAATGCCGCAAAGTATGCAATGAAAAATAAAGCGAGAAATTGTACAACTGCTTGAACTGAGTTGAGTTTTGTGCGGAAGAAATGTGACTTGAATAACCAAGCTAAACACTTGTATACCTTATATAGAGTACAAATCTATAGATTCCAAGACGTGAATCTTAATGCTTCTTTTTTATTATCATGCTGATTCACATGCACAAAACAACTGTCCTGTAAAAGGAAATATACACCAAAAACTGTGAAATCGTTAAAAATAGCAAATGCGTCTCGTTTTTGAGCTCTCTTCATACAGCAATCTTATTCATGAAAAGAAACAGTTAATCTAAAATAATGTTAAGCCGCGTTGAACAAAGTGAAGAGTGTGAAAGCAGAAAGAGAGCAAGAAACTAGTTGAAAGAGGTTTCTTATTTTTTGTGAGTTGCTTGTTGATTTGGGTCGCGGCAAGGACTTAGGAAAGCTTAGTTGTACATTTGTTGTTGTTGCTGTTGTTATTATTACTGTCCAGCTGCTGTGGAATCTTGGCAAGCAAAATGACAGTTAAAATATGTCAGGCAGCTATCGTCCAGCAGCACTCAGTTACTCGTTCCTCCTCCTCTTCTCTGATCCCCTCTTCATGGTAGTAAGCTCAAAAACTTTGACTACTGTCCATCTGTTTGTCTTGCACAACTCACAACTCACATCTCTCTCTCTCGCTCTCTCTCTCGCTCTGTCTAACGCTGCCTGTCTCTTTCTTTTACTGGTTCTGTTTTGAAATATGCTTTTGCTGCAGCTTTTATAAACTGTATGTCCATTGTTGCTGCTGTTGCTGCTGTTGTTGCTGTTGCTGTAAGCGCTTGTCGCTGAACATTTCATTCATTTGTTTTGCGGTTTTGTTCAGCTTACAACAAACGCTGCACTTTTCCGTTTCCTCTTTTTTTTCTTCTTTTTCATGTCGTTTGTTCGCTCGTTCGCTGTATAAATTGCTGTTTTTTTGTGTAACGCGATTTTAATTTTTAGTGTTGCCCCCGACACGCCCCTTCCCACACACACACATACGCCACTGCCACTGCATGCCACACAGCACTGTTGCCTGGCTGGCTGTGTCTGGGTTCATGTTTTGTTTGTTAGCAGTTTCATAAATTTTCACAGCTCTTGCCAGCGCTCTAAGCTCTGAGATCTCTGACTCTGACGACCACAAAGCGAAACATGCAAGCGGCGTGGGTTACTCATGTGTCATGGCTGGACCTGAGCCACGTCTCATCCCCCCCCCCCCCCCCTACCGTCACCAACATCATCATACATCCAACCAGCCTCTCAAGTTTGAAATTACACGCTTGTTACTCATTGCAATGTGTTGTTGTTGCAGCAGCAGCAGCAGCAACAGCAGCCTCGTGTTCACCTCGCGATTCTGGGCTAACAACAATTGCACAGTCTCAACGGAACAAAACTTCCATATGCTCTAACAAAGTACTGAAGAAGGGAAAGGGGGGAAGCTGGAGTTGTTGTTGTTGTTGTAGTAACTCGTTTGCAGGCCTTTCGATTTGCAAATTGCATAACAATTCGCCAGTTGCCAGTTGCGAAAAAAAAACACATTTGGAGCACTTTCAACTGAGGCGTAGCCAAGTGGTTCCGAGGGTAGAAGCAAGGCAGTGGGGGTGTGGGGGGCGTGGCAATGTCTGGCCATAAAGCCAAAAATGGAGTTTGCATAAGTTTAGAGCTTTAAGGAGTTAGACCTAAATGAAAAGCGATTTAAACCAAAGCAAAAATTGATTAAATTCAAAGCGGTTCAGTTCGGTTCGGTTCGGTTCAGAAACTAAAATGGTTTAATATTTTTCATTTCGCTTGCAATTGATTCATTTTAGCACACAGATATTGCGTATACGCAATCTTGCTCATTTTTCGCCATCTTTCTCTCTCTTTCCCTTCAACGATTTTTATGAAGATTTTTCTTTTTAGTTTAATTATTGCATTGCATAACTGAAAAAATGTTAAAACATTCTGTTTTCTGTCAACTATGACGATTAAACTTGTTCTTGTTTTCAGCTTCTGTTTTTTCTCTCTCTTCGCTCGCACTTTTACAATATGCATGTATATTTTTTAATGCAAAGTGAAGGAGAAAAAAAAATTACTTTCATTTTCCACGGATTTGGTTTTTACAAGCAGCAAAAGCCAAGTTTAAAAACTTTTCCACCCAAAAACAAGTAAATGGGCAAAAAAACTTCGTTTTTTATTTGTATTTGTTTTCTTTATTTTTGTAGCGAGTGAAAAATGCAACAGTATTCTACGGTTCTCTCCCTTCCCTTCCTCTGGTTCTGGTTGCTTATCCCTGCTGCATTATAACATTCAGTTGGGACTGTTCCACACTGTTCCCCACGTCCCCGCCCATCGTTCCAACGTTCCATCGTTATTGTTGATCCTCTCTCGTGCAATATATGCAATGCAAAACTTTTTAATTTAGCGCCAACTTAGCGCTGAGACTTACAACGCAAAGCAACTGGAAGAGAAATTGCGTTCAATGGGTGAAGAGGGGAAATAGAGGAGTGGAAATGGAAAGCCCCGTATTATAGTTGTTGCTGAAATATGCTTTTAAAAAATAATCAACTTGCTCAGATTGCAAGAGTCCGGGTTGGCGCATAGCCTCGTCTCTTGTGCTGCAAATGGCCCATTGCCTTGGCTAAAACTAATTCTCCAGCAGAATTTGCAACACCCACCACCCCATCATTCCCAACACCAAGGACTTTCTGGCCGTGTGCTTGTGATGGACTAGGATGCAGTGATGCCTAAGAGGCAGCCAGCCAAGCGCATTTCATGCGTAAATCTGCCGCCCGGCCAGATCCAATGGACATCGCCAACGGCTTAAGGTCCCATGTCAAGACTTCTACTCCTTACTCGCCGCCTTAGTCGAGTCGGCTGCCTGGCTGCCATGAAGAGCTTAGGCTATGGCCAAAAGGCAGCCTTTGGATATGCGAGTGGCAGCAACAAAATGGCAGTTGTGGCAACTGCTGCTGTTGCTTGCCGTCTCTGCATGTTGGCCTGTCTGCTCGACTCTCATGAAACAACAGCTTGAAAACTCAACGAAGCATTCACGCATTGGCTCAAATGTGTGAGCTATGTTTAAGTGTTTTTCTAGTTAGATCTTGAAAGTTCAGATTCATCTATGCTAAGTAAGTTGGTGATCAAAAAGCTTTTAATCGCTTTAATTACTCAAGTAATTACTTTTATTAAACGCCAATTATTTAGTAATTACGTTAAGGGATACACATGACCTAAGTTTTAAGCAGCTTTATAGCTGAGAATTAGTTTTTGTGTTTCTACAAATATTTGAAGACCATAACTACTCAATGTAATTAAACAGAATTACTTTAGTAATCATATTTTCAGCACATATTTACAGCTGAGAAGTGATTATTATGATTCAAAAGTACTTTAGAGCAAATAGTTAATATAAGTAATGAATACTCAAATAATTGATAGTAAGTTAAATGACATATACATAACTATAATCCCGATAGTGTAATAGCTTTTCTTTATCTCTCTCTCCCAACTGACTTATATCCATTTCACACACACACACACTTCCTTAACAGTTTACAACTAACATAAATCGCTCAACACAATTCAAGTTGAGTTTTTTGATTCGGTTACACAGTTTAGCGCACCTTTAAACTTTAAACAAGTTTAACTGCTCAACACAAGAGAGGGTGGTGCGGGGGGGTGTGTATGTGTATGTGTGTGTGTGTATGTTTTAGGTCAGCGGGTACGTGCAGTGTCCAATTTGCTTTGGGGTTTTTGTGTGGGTCATCTCTGCAAGCCAGAGAAGGACAGGACGATGAGGAGGAGGAGGAGGAGGAGGAGGAGAATTGCAACTTTTATTTTGTTAAATTTGTAAGCGACTCTCTTTACCGCACTCTCTCTTTCTCCTTTCTCTGCGCTGCTTTGCTAATGTTGTTCTTGTGTCGTTGGTCATGTTTTTCTAGCTCTCGCCCTTTTTGTTTCCTTGTTGTTGTTGTTGTTGTTGTTTAACCCTTGTCAAGTCGCGCAGTGGCCCCAAAAAAAATGTGGGTCACTTGACGCACACCAGCAGCAGCAACAATAACAACAACAATAACAACAACAACAATAAGAACAAGAACAGGAGAGCTGTAAAATTTATTGTGCGTCGTTGTCGCCGCCAGTTTTTAGTTTTTGGTCAGAGCTTTGGCTGCCAAAAAAGCTGGACAACAACAACAACAATAACAACGTACAATGTTGATGTTGTCATGCATTTGCTCCAGTTTTATTCCAAACCCAACAAAACTGTTGCCCCTCCAAACACACACACACACACACAGACACACACACACCGTTCTATATCTCCTCTGGCCTTCTCTCCTTCTGTTTTATTGAGTGTCAGTATTTTGGGGATATAGAATGGCCAAAGTGTGGTGTTATAGGTTTATATCGTTTGACAGGGCGATTTTGTTGCCCCAAAAATTTCTATTTGGTTTTAATTTATTGAAGCACTTTTCAAAAACGCGCGACAATGTTTGACCAGCTATGTAGATAATATTAATAGTCTCAAGTGGTGGTCAAAAAAGAAACAAAGGTGAGCACAAACAAACACACACACACACACACACACACACACGCGCGCACCTCCCTCTCTATTTTAGGTGCCACAAAGCATTGAGGCATTGCCATTGCGGCAAAGCATTGGCTTAGGACCTAAAAAAGCATTTGCGTGAAAGATGTCACACCATAAACTTTGTTTATTGAACCATTAGGCCGAGCGCGATAGGAAAATAAAGAAGACCGACCCGAAAACAAAAACAACGAAAAATACATAATACCCAAAACAGCGCTGACAAATGAGAATCGGAGCAGATGGTCAAAATAATATAAGGAAACAAAACAAGTTGACACTGAAACTGCAGACTAACGAGATTTACGTTTAGATTTCAACTAAAGTGCAATAATCTTATTTAAATTTTCGAAACAAAAGCTTTAAAGTCATTTGGGGTTTAATTCAACATGGCATTAATGTGTTACAAAAAATCTGCTTTGATTTTAGGATCATATTTCTATGGAAATAACAAATCAAGTAACTTTTTGAATTACTCGACGGCAAGTGTGATAATGTTTCATGGTGCGGGTGATACGGGAAACGGAATACGTGAATGGATAAACGATTTGTTGGGCAGAGATCTTAAAGGATCGCATATTAACTACATTTATCCCACGGCACCAATGCAAAAGTATTCCAAATTCGATGACGAAATTACAACAATATGGTACGATCGTCATTCTGTCGAAAAAGCTAATGATGAAGAATATAAAGGCATGTCACGCAGTTTCGATATAGCAAATTCACTAATCGAAGAACAAGTTAAACAAGGAATTAACGAAAATCGCATCATTGTTGGCGGTTTTTCAATGGGCGGAGGCTTAGCTTTGCATACGGCCTATCACTTGAATACGAATCTAGCTGGCGTCTTTGCACACTCTTCGTTCCTGGATCGCAATTCGTGTGTTTACAAATCGTTGAAAAGTAATTCAAATGCAATGCGTCCCGAACTTCGTATGTTTCATGGCACCGACGATGATGTTATCGACTACGAATGGGGTCGAGAGACATTCGAAATGTTGCTGAAATTGGGCGTAACTGGCACATTTACGACTCTAAATAATACAGCGCATGAGTTGCTGCAAAGTTCAATGCTGGCTGTTGAGCGTTGGATACTTAAGAAGTTGCCCTAAATAACAATTTACGATGCTTGCAACGTGTACGTGTAACGTTACGTGTGTATTAATAAATTATATACTTGCTGCGTTTTGTTTTTGGGGTACTTTTTGAAGAGCTTAAATCGTTGTGTTTAAGATGCTTTCTTCATAAGGTGTTGCAACTGGAAATGCAGTATTAATCTATATGTTAAGCCATGACTTAAAAGTTAGTGCATTTGATAATCGATTGAGTTTTATGGGATTTATGACTTCCGAAAGTTCTGAGCTAACTTTAAGTTGGTTTTGAATCTAGATTTAATACATTGTCGATCAAATTATAAGAATAGTTTCTTTAGCCATTGAGTAACTCCTTGTTGCAATTAGTTAACCAACAAGATTCTCTTACTCCCTTTTATTGTCTTTAATCTTATTTTCCTTAACTTTATGCCGTATCTCTCCTTTAACTTCCTGTATTTATACACTTCAACACCTGTTTAAATAGCCAAGTTTGTTGCACACACAGCTAATTAAGTCAAGTTTATGCAAAAGGGTTTCACTCTACGCTTTATTTTCGCACGTTTGCACCTGGCCCAACCCCCTTACACCTCCACCTCCAGCTCCAACTCGAACCCCCCTCCCTTTTCTCTTGCTTCATCTTCTAACGCTTCTGTTTTCCCACACACACACACACACACACTCATTCGCTCCCCTTTCGTTTGCAGTCCTTCTACCACCTTTTGCTGTGCTTCCATTGTGTGTGTGTAAATGTGCAAATGAGCTAGTTCTCTGATGAGGCAGGGTAGGTAGGGTTGCCGCCTTTTCCCCTTTTGCAACTAACCTCCGTTCTAGTTCTTCCCACAATGACACTGATGGATTTGCTGCTGCTAATCAATATGAAATGAGGCTGAGGCAACAATTGCAGCTAATCCTCGAACCTCCCTCCCCCCCTCCCGCCCATTACATACGCTGCCACAACAGTTCCCTGTTGCATGTTGCATGTTGAGAGTTCTGTGTTCCCTTTTCAGCTTTTTGCCGCTTTGACGCTTTTGGTCAGAATACAGCTGAATGGGAAACCATCCAACAACCAACTTCTGACCAGCAGCAGAGTTGTTTTACGTATGTGTAAGTGTTGGTTAACGAACACAGAGGGGGTTTTTTCATGTAACGATTTCTTGTGCCAGTGCGCTTAACTTTTGTTATATGAGAAAATATTATACAAGTTTTTTAATTGCTTTTACGCTTAAAAAACACGCAAAGTATGCATGTGTGTGTGTGTGTGTGTGTGTGTGTGTGTATCTGTGTGTTTGAGTGTTGAAGAACAACTTTATTTGCATTTCGATTGCATATTTGGCAACACTACGCGAAATACACACACACAGAGATAAAGTTGAGAAGTTAATTTTTACTATAAAAAAAAAACGAAACAAAGCAAAAACAAAAACAAATTTGCAAGTCAAAGTTTATACTCTGTCTTTTGGGTGATTTATGTTTAACAAATGGAATTTATGAGCAAAGATTAGCTAGGGAATGTGTGTGTGTGTGCATATAAATAAATATTCATGAGATTAAAACCGAAACAATTAACTTAATCGATTTGTGGGCGTCTGAGACTGAACAGAGTGAATGGCAGTTGAGGGCGTGGCCAGCCACATCAGCCATAACAAACGACTCTCGATTGATTACTTAAAAATTATGTGTGAAACCAACAAGAAAAAAACAAAACCCAAATAGGCAACCAACAACAAAACATGTTGAGAAGTTTTCAAATTAATTCGTGTCTGAAGACGAAACTTTTTGTTGAGGGGGGGAGGGGAGGGAATTGGCATAAAATGCTTGAGGCATCGCAAACGACAAAAAGAAGAAGCATATATTTATATATATATAAACAACATGCAGAAATAAAAGAGACAAAAGGAGACAAAGCGAATGTTAAAGCTTTGAGATGCTCTGTAAAAGAAGTTAATGGAACTTTAAAGGTTCAAAGCTCACTAAAATAGTATTGATAATATTAATATCTGATTCGAGTGTTATGTTTTCCATTAAGTAAACCATCTTTTATGTGTGTGCAGCAGTTAAAGATTTCCAATTAGCAGCTATGGCTATAGGGTATAATAATATTCACAAATAAAAACATTCGACAAGGCAATTAGCATATGTTCAGCCAGATACATTTGTATCTCTATCTACGATCTTTCTCTCTTTGTGTGTGTGTGCAAGTGTATTTAATTTTAATTGAAATACATTTACATTTAAAGCCAACAATTATGCGCATTTCCCAGGCTGCCAAACCAAAAAACGAAGCAACCAAAATAAAACAATTTGTAAATGATGATGATAAAAGATAACAAAACTCTCACACACACACACACACACACACACACACACAACGAAAAACGTAAAGCAAACGAATTCGAATTTTGTTGCCCAAAAATCTACATATATTAAAATACCAAGCACAAAAACCTGACAATGGATTAAAAGATATATATGCTACTATGTAACCTATATATGTGCAAAATATATTTCCTTTCGGTTTATTTAGTTTATCTACAGTACAACTTGATCAATAATGCCTTATGAGTTGACCAACAACAACAGCTGTTGCCTCATTTTTGTTTTCAGAACGTTTTGTTAAGAGGAGTTGAAATGTTTTGTTCATGGCTGCGCTGTGTTGCTGCTGTGTATAATCTTATAATCGATGCAATTTATATATATGAATATAACTAAACAAATTGCATAACACGCACACACACACACACACTTTCACTCTCTGTGCATATCTGTGTAATACAATCAAAAACTTTGTTAAACGTATTATGCATGCGATGCTGATGCCAAAAGGGGGGAGGGAGGGGAATCTTTCAGCTTTTTCTTCTCCTCTCTTCACTCTTCGCACACACACAACCAATAATGGGTGGCAATGGCCTTTAGTTGTTGGTCAGCTCTCTGCTCTCTGCTCATTGTGCATGAAGTTTACATAAAATTTGCCTCATTGTTGTTGTTGCAACACATGTTGTTGTTGTTGTTGTTGTTGCAAACTTTAACAACGAAAGATGCTTGAATATGAAAAAGGAAAAGTGAGATTTGAAGAGGCGTTAAGATGGATGCTTCGATGATTACCATGATGGGAACAATGCTCAGTGTGCGGAACAAAAAGGAAATTGTTGTTACTTAACAACAACAACAACAAAACACGTGCTTCAACAACAACAATTGAATGAATATATTATTTGTAAATGTTATAAATGTTGTTGTTTCCCATCAAAGATTGTTTTTACCAAAAATGCACTAAAATCAACAATAAACTTTAATAACTTAACAATTACAAAACCTTTTCTAAAACAGTATCAAAATTTCTCTGGCAAAAAATAAAAACCCCATATTAAATGAGGCAAAGTACCGAGAAATGTTTTAAACTTTGTTTTTTGTTTCATTTTTTAAGGCTTTAGACAAACACAAAACTTAGTTCAGTTCTGTTCAGTTCAGGCCAAAAAACATACGCAATCAAATTACTGTTGGCAAAAAAAAAAATTTCACTGGCGAATTAACTTTTTCCCCCGTTGTCGGTTGTCTGTCTTCCTCTTCCCTCCCCCCGCCAACCCACAACCACTCTGCCCCTTTGAGAGAGCTGCCAGATTTAATTGTACGTGCACTTACCACACACACACACACACATACACATACACACATATATATACACACACACACACATACACACATATATATACACACACACACACATACACACTTAACACACACACACACACATATATATACACACTTAACACACACACACATACACACACACAACAAAGTCAATTTAGTGTATAATTTGCAAAACCAAGAACCTGGCCAAGGACAAAATGATAATAATCCAACAGCGTTTCTGTCAGGCAACAGTGAAAACTTTAAAGCCCCGAAAATGAGTTAGCAACACTTTTTGTGTCCATTTGACACACACACATAAAAAAGTTGTGTAATTCTTTAAAGCGATTTTGATAAACAATAAAAATGTACAAGAACAATTAAATGCAGCTTGCAGAAAGAAAGAAAAATGAGAATTCGACACAGTTTCGTACAAGACATAACAAAATAATAATAATAATATAAAAAAGCAGCCAACCCACGAAAACAAATGGAAAATCGCAAGTAAAAGAAAATAATAATTGGCAAGTAAACAAGTAAAAACAAAAAGGCAAAAAGAATGTTGTTGATATGAAGAACGAAGAACCGCAGAATGTAAACAACATCGAATCAAAGTCGCGCAAAAATTTCGCTGAAACCCCAAAAAAAAACTTATATGAAAAAGTTGTCCAAAGACAAAAATACCCTGTATGAGTTTTTGTATAGATATTTCTTGGTCTAGATTGCAATTTAAGATTGTCTTAAGACAAAATTAAATGTTGTTTTTTGAAAGAAACTTACTTTAAATGATATTGGATTAAAGTTATCGACTAAAGATTTTCTTTAAAGCAATTTCCTATACAAATTTCGAATAATTGTCTTAAACTTGTACTTGAAATATGTATTTAAGAAAAATACCCTTTAGTTTAAGCACTTCAAGTTGAGTACTGATCAAGCAACCAAATAAATTTTCAAGCGCAATTAAAAACGTTCTCAAAAATAAAATAAACAAAGAAATCTTTTCTGTATTTTGTAAATGTTTTGTTGTTTGTGAAACGTGCTGTTCATGCATTAAGCGATTGTGGGAGAGAGAGAGAGAGAGAGGGGTAAGAGATTGGTGAAGGGTGAGGCATGACCAGTTGCAGTTGCAGCAGCACACATGCAACAAATTGCAGGCTGGCACGTCCGCAAAAATGATAAACAGAATCTATTGCATACTTGCGAGAACAGAGAAAAAGATATACGAAGTGAACATGCAACAACAACAACAACAACAACATTGCTGATAAGGCGCAGATACAACAATATATATACATATATATATGTGTGTGTGTGTGTGTGTGGTAAAAAAGGCAGACAAAGTTAGCTAGGTGAAATGGAAGACAACATGCTGTTGCTGCTGCTGCTGCTACGCTGCCAGGGTTGTCATCATCAACAAAGTAATCATGCGTTCGCCGAACATAAAGTTTTGCCCATCTGTGCCACAAGTTGTGCTCTTCTTCTTCCTTGTGCCTTCCTTGTGTTTCTTTTGCCTTTCTTTTAGTGCGCAGCAAAATTTTATTATTAAAATGCAAAATTGAAAATGGCTGCGACGTGCAACTGCAACTACTGCAGGGGGTAGGGGGGAGGTGGTTTGTGGGCGTGCCAAAGCATATGCATATGAGTGATGCGTGACAAGAAGCAGCAAGAGAGAGAGTTGGGGAGATAAGGGGGGAGGGGGGGGGGGGGGGTTTGGAATATCAAGTACTTTAATATTAAACAGAGTTCTACACGAAATTAATATGAAAACAAAAAGCTTCACATTTGTGTGGCAGCTCTGGCAAAATTGCACACACACACACACACACACACAAGCTTTTGGTTTAATTTACAAGTTTCGCAACAACCAAACAGGCTCAAAGTTATAAAAAACAAAATTTATTTAAGCTCAACACACACACACTCGCATACAAACCTATACACACAAACACACACACACTTAAGAGAGCATCATCTTAAGTTTTTATAGTGCTTCAGCGATCTGGCATCCCTGTCTAGACCCCGAAGGATTAACCATTAACGTTGCTTACCTGCAAAGACAAAAGAAAGAAAGAGAAAGAGAGAGCGATGAGTATGTGTAAGTAATTTAGTGTTGGTTAAGTTAACAATATAAAAGAATAATAATAAACATTTTAATTCCAAATACATTTTGTCTAGTTAAATCTAGTAGTAAAAAATAATAATTCATAATTCCAATATTTGTTTTAAATATATTTTTTGACATGTTTTACAATATTAAGTTTTCAAGAATTTTAAAATTGTACCCAAGCTCTTAAAGAGTTTATTGCGATAAAAATTATCTCATTCTCTCTTCTTTAACGTGTAAATAATCTTCTCATGGTACAAACAAAAAGTGTTTTACATTTGCATTTCATTAAAAGATTAGCCACACATATACATATGTATGTATGTGTGTTTGAATGTGTTTGAGAATGAAGCACTGACAAACGAAACGAGATGAGATGAAATGAAACGAAACGAGACGTAAACGTAATGGGCAAGGACAAAGTAAGTAGTTCAGTTGCGTTGATGGCGAGTGTAAAATTTCATTTAATTATATAAAAAATACGCAAAGTGCTAAACAGCTAATGCGTTAAAGAGCCAAAGAGAGAGAGACAGAGAAAGCGATAGGGAGTGAGACATGTGTGAGAATGTGTGTGACATTGAACAGGAAGCTCAGATTTCACATTTGTACATGCAGCCAAGCCAAAGAGAGCGCAAATTTCAACTCGCGCAAAAATTGTAATGGGAGACAGGCCAAAGATGATGATAAACACAAAGCGAACTGTAACGGGGGGAAGAGGAGTATATATATATATATGATTGCCTAATAATGACGTTTACATGAGAGACGAGCGAAGAGCAAAAAGCAGCAGCAACAGCAGCAGCGAAAAGCGCAAGGGAAATATGAATATGCATGTAGATGAAATGAGAGAAATGACAGACAAAAAAAAACTCAACGAACAAACTCAACTCAACTCAACTCAAATGGAAGGCTGAAGCGCAAGACAAAGAAACGTAAAAGGAGAATGCTTGCAATATAATTCACACCCAGAGCGAAAAAAACACAAGAAGAAGTTAAATAAAGATGGAAAGAGAGACATCATAAACCACCTGAGGCTATGCAGATTTTTTGTTTTGTTCATTTTTGCAAGCAAAGCAAACGGACAGCGCTGACTTCCAAGGCAGCGGCAGCAGCAGCAGCAGCGACAGCGACAGCGGCATTGTTGTCACATCTGAAGAGAGCAGCAGTGACATAAGAAGATAGAGAGAGAGAGGGGGACAGCCAGCACACATGTCTGCGGGCGCACTTGTCAATGTGAAGGGTTCGATTAAATGCGGGTGCCAGAAAGGGAAAGAAGTAGTAGAACTGAAGTATTGCCTAGCGGCTGATTTTTGCTATGGAGGAGAGCAAAAAGAGAAAAAAAAGAAGGAAGCCGCCGCCGACTGATGACAAAATGATAAGGGCCAGGAAATTTGCACAGAGCGCAAGATATGGGGAAAGAAAAATATATGCAAATGCATGTGGAAAGAGACAGAGACAGAGAGAGAGGGCGAGGGAGAGAAGTCAGCTAGTGTGTGCGGCATGCCAAAAGCAAATAACAATGAAAACAACACAAACAACAAGAATGAAGCAGCTGCAAATGTTGGCAAAAAGAAAGATAGACAGAGGCAGAGACAGATAAAGGCAAATGAAGCTGAAATACAGCCTGGTAATCTGATAAACTTAAGCATAGATGAAGAGGAAGAAGAAGTAGATATGCGGATGACTATGCTGCATAAATATTGATGCAACAAATGCTCAAATGATGATGTACATATGTGTATTATGGTTGGATCGCGAATCTTACATAAATAAAACATTTTTAACTATGAATGCAGTGTTGTTATTGAGATCGATCCATGAATATAAAGGTTTTTCTTTTGCAAATCGGTTCAGTTTTGACAAAGTTATGGGTTCGTAAAGTTAAGCATTCTTCCCTTTGAGTTCAGGAATATTTACTTGAACATTACATGATTAAAAATGCTCTATTTCCGGTGCAAACTAAACTAGAAACAAGAAGAGAGGAGAAGCCAAATCAAAATCAAATTAAAATTGAGAGCAACAGAAGTAAAAACGAAAAGATTTTTAAGGTGGCAAAGCAAAGCGAATGGAATGGTGGAAAGGGAAACAAAGAGGAAACAAGCATCGACCACAACAAACATCACAAATTGATGATAGGAGAACAAGACATAAAGAACTAACAAAAGTTACAATTGTAAAAGGGTTTTGTAAGTATATTTATATACTACTATATATATATATAGGCACATTAAAAACAGATAAGAATCAAGCGTTTAATACCGGAAATTACAAGTTAAAGTACAAATTAGTATTAGCTTTAGTATTGAGCAGGAAAACTTATCAGTATTAAGGTTTACTATCATCAAAAAATAAATAATATTCATCTAAGTATTTAATTATAGTCAATAGTAGCATAGTTAATGGAAAATTGATGTAAAAAGGTTTCAAAAACTGATTGAAAAAGTTCCACAAAATAATAAAAACTCGTAAAATCTTTTTTTTTTACTTTTAATAGTTAAATTTATTAAAAGAAGTCAACTGTTACTTTTAATAGTTAAATTTATTAAATGAAGTCAAACCGCAAACAAGCTTAAATCAATTCCATAAATATTTTTTTTATGCCTCTAAAACATATTTAAAGAATATTTGTACACAAAATTAAATGATTTTTTAAGGGCTACTAAAGATTTTTTTCGTTTTGGAAGGGGGGAAGGGGGGTCGGGGTTGGATGTCAATTTCTAAATGTTACTCAATACAATTAAATTTTTATTTTCAAAACTCTCGCTTTGGGGCTAATTTGCATAAACGGACAACAAACGGACCCAAAGAAAGAACGAAAGAAAGAAAAGGTTTTTTTTTTGTATGCCATTGATAGGGCCAACGAGAAATAAGAAGAAGAAGAAACTTGGATATTGTGAAAGAGGACAAGGCATTATAAGAGGCATGCGGCAAATATTTGCGGCATTGACGACGACGACGACGAGTTCCTGGAAGGGCGTGCCGCGAAATAAATAAAAACGAGATGATGAAGAAGAAGAAGAAGCAGATGGACGCGCCACTTTAAAGCTATGTGGCATGGGCATAAGGAAGCGGAGCAACAACAACAACAACAACAAACAACAACAAGTATTATAAACGGCAGATGTTTTGCACAAGAAACTTAATTACACACTTCGCAACTCTGCTGAGATTGAAGGTTGAAACACGGCGAAACACTAAAAAAAAAACCAGAAGATACATTTTTAAATGGCTTTAACGGCAGCTGCTGCTGCTGCTACTTGTTGTTGTTTTTGTTGTTGTTGCATACAGGTAAGAAAGTTGCTGCTGCTGCTGTTGTCGCTAAATGCAACTGCAACTTGAAGCTAGCTGTTTAAACGCCGGCAACAGCAACAGCAACTACAGCAACAATTTATGGCATCTGCTGGCATTTTGTTAGCGTCTTCTTCTTCTTCTTTTGGATTTTGAACGTTTTTTTTAGGTCAACGAAATGCCAACAGAAACGGAGAACGAAGCAAACACACAACGCGAAGAGAAGATGCGAGTAAACATAAATAAAGCGCGAGGGGGCAGGGGGCAGGGGAGACGCATGTGGTAGGTTGGTGGGAAGAGACAGGTAAACAAAGCTAAAGCGTCGGCCATTTTTTTTAACTCAACTATGAGTAGAACGAACGTATGTAAGGTGGTGAGGCGGGGCGTGTACACAAGGGGAGTGGAACAGCAGCGATAAAGTCATTTGCATAGTTCTTTTGATAGCCACAAAAACAACAACAACAACAACGAGCAGCAGCAGCAGTAGAACAAACAGCATCACACCTACAACAAAGCTAAGCAAACAAACGGATGGGCAGAGAGAGAGAGAGTATGAGAGAGAGAGGGAGAGGCAGCTATAGATATGGTTATAGAGAGTTGGAGGTCTTCACTGCTTCACGATAACCTTTCGAAATCAAATTAGAAATGTAAAGATATATATATATATATGTAAAAACAAAAGACCAGCAGAAACAAACACAAGAAACAAAAGAAAAAACAGGGCAAAGAATTTCAAAAAAAAAAACAAACAATTGAACACAAAACTTTCAATCAAAAAGAGCAAAAGATGAGATTGAGCAAACAAAAGAAGAAAAAAAGACAAAAAAGGAAAAGGAAGGAAAAGGAAATGTTGAAAATTGTGCAACAAATTAAGCAAACAGACACACTTTAAAAAAAAAAACGCCATCTAGCGTTGAGAAGAACGAACAATGCAGCAATTGAGATGATTTTTATAGGAAAAACAGTTGGGAAAAAAAATAGTTAAGCTCAATAAGGAACTGCAAGTCATGGTAATAAAGCTTAAAAGGCAAACCAGTAAAAATAACATTTTAAAAAAATCATAGAAAGTTAAAGAAACCTTTTGGGTGAAATAATATTTTTGTTAGGAGCTCCACTTGTGTTCTATATTAAGATATATCTAAATCGTTTGTTATTTCAGTTGGTTAATTCGCGAAAAGTACTAATAAGTAATAAAGTAAATTTGTATACAATTGAAAACAATACTTAAAAACATGATCGCAACTTTTTCGAGTTGAGAATTTAGTTAATAAAGTAACACGAAAGATACTTTTCAAGAGCTTAGTTAAACTATTATTAGAAGAAGACGCTACGAAAGAATATTCTAAAACACGCCATCTATCACCAATGAATAAACTTAACCCCATTTTGTGCCTCCATCTATTGACAGCTAATGAAGAAACAACTCCCATTTCGTTAATTGGAGTTTGGGTTTGGTGTTTTCTTATAGAATAAGTTTCTTATATATATATATATATACATATATTTAATGTTTGCGTGTTGTATTTGTTCTTTAATCAGAATCGTTTGTCCGCTGTCCGCTTGTCAAAATGTTTTTAAATCACCAAAAGGTAAAAAATATCCAAATGAAGTTTTTATTTTGTTGGTATTTTTTGGTTGGGTCTCTCTCGAAGCAAAAGCAACAACAAGCAATCAACCTGACAACATTTTCAATAGCAGCATTCCCCCCTCCCCTCTCTCTCTCTCTCTCTCTTTCCACCCTTCTTCTATTGATTTGGCTTGAGTCTTGTAACAATTTTGATGACGTTTCACATTACGAAAACATAAAACAAAAAAACACAGCGAGAGACATTCAAATGGAATCGAATGCGATGCGAGATATGCGCTATATGACATATTGAAATTTATGAGCCGCATTTATATGGAGATGAAGATTCGTTGTTGTTAGTTGTTGTTAGTTGTTGTTGTTGTTAGTTGGAGCAACGAACCGGTTTCTGCTTCTGTGTTTTTAGTGATTATGAAATCGAAGAAGGCATAGCATTATAATAATAATAATATATATACAGAGGGTGAAGCAGAGGCTGAGACAATTGAGCAGGTGTTATGATTATTATCATTATTATTCCATTCCGTTCGTTCCAAAATGATCATTAAGAAATAAGTAAAACTTCCACAACAACAACAACAACAAAACGAAGCAGCTTAAAGTTAATTAGTCATATTTTAGCTTTATTTAGGTTATTTTTTGATACTCGCTCAACTCAAGAGAGATACTCTAATGGGATTTGTTTGGAATTATGTAAATGCTGCTGCTGATAGGCATTTGATGAAAAATAATACAAAAAAAAAGTTATGCTAATTACTTAAAAGCAAAACAATGGTTTTATAATAATAATTTATGCCAAGAAGCTAAGCATCTGAGTTCTGTTTTTAAGTATATTGATTACAAATTGGTAATTTCCTTTCTATATAAATGTTGTTGCTGTTGTTGTTGTTGTGCTTAAGTCTAGTGTTGTGTTTATCTTGGCTATTTTGTCGCACCCTCAAAGACCTTGGTTAGCCTACTAGCACCCTGACCAACACACACACACACACACACACACACACACACATACGCACACCTGGCACATTCATTTCTCTTTCTGTCTCTCTCTCACTAGGTTTGAAATCCTTGCGCTTCATTTGCGTTGATTTTGCTTCTTTTTTCCATTTCGCTTTGCATTTTTGCTCTAAATATTTCCTGGTTAGTCCTTGGCAAACAAGCTAGAGTCGGAATCTTCTCCTGTGCTCCTCTTCCCTGCCTCTCCTCTCTTTTCCTCTCGCTTTGCGTTTACCTTTTTGGTCCTTGCACCTGCGTCTGCTCTAATTTTGCACTTCCTTTGCAGGCAGGCAGGCAGGCAGGCAGGCAGGTTGGCTGGCTGGCAACGAGGACAAACAGTAGGACGATTGCAAATAGCCGCAGGATTCTCCGCAATTTCCACGCGTGTCGCATCCGCTTTCCCAGGCGCATCCTTCCCTTCCCCGTTCCCGTTCCCTCTCAGTCGTTGGTGTTGTTGTTGTTGGCGTTTACATTTAATAATTAAAACGCCACCGCAGCGTGCAAATTATTAAAGTGTCAACGCAGTCGCCTTCTCTAAGCCCCCCCACCAACACCCCCCACAACTTGCTTGCAACAACTGTCGCAGCCCTATCGTTTACACTGCCCCGCCCACTGCTCCAGTGTCATTAGAATGAAAAACGTTTTGTTGTCCTTTGCTTAGCCGCAATTTTAACGCCTTTTAATTATTTTTGTTGCACTCTCGTTTTTTTTTTTGCTTTTTGTTTTACTTTTATTTTAGCTTTTCAGCTCTCCATTTACAAATGAAAATGCCGAAAATCCGTTTTTTCGTGTGTGTGTGTGTGTGTGGGGCAAGTAGAGCGGGGGGTGGGGGGGGGGGGGCTTGAAAGGCTTATACTTCATTCAGTCAGTTAACCTCCTGTGGTGCACAAATTTTGTGTGTGTCCAGCAGGGGCAGTGGCAGTGGCAGTGGCAGCGGCAGTGGCAGAAGTGGCAGGCATCGCCAACTGTTTCATTTCATTTCATTTTGTTTCGTATTGTTTCCCTTTTGTTGTCCTCGCTGAAAACTGTCATCAGCTGCAGAGTTAATTTAACAGTCTCTCTATCTGTGTGTGTGTGTGCGAGTGTGTGTGATGGGTTAGTGTGTGGGTGTGGTTGAGTGCCGCTTATGCCTCCCCGAAGCACCAACTGATGTTTACTGATGGTGCAAATTGCAGTTGACACTTTAGTTGCGATGTCTCTTTTATACCCTGTAGCATTTTAGAGAGAGAGGGTGGTTTAAGATTGGTTGCATGGATGCATTTTTTGTGTTAGTGTGCGTTGTGCTGTGTATGTGTGTGAAGTTTGCGAATTTCATAAAGCTTACATTACATATTTCTACATTCTACACTGCGGCTTTGACAATTTTTTATTTAATAAAATAAAGTATCTTTTAGTGAATAACACACTATTAACGTTAGCTAAGTTTTTTTTTAATACTTTTTATGTATTTTATATATATATTTTTATTTTTTTTTATATATATATTATTATTCTTTTTATATATATTTTTTTTATTTTTTTTTTTTATATATATTTTTATTCTTATATATTTTTTTATACTTTTAATATAATTTTAATCTTTTTATAATATTTTTACAGTTTTCATATATATTTTTATATTATAATTTATATATATATTTTTGTTTTATATATATCTTATTCTTTATATATATTTTTTTTAAATTTTTTTTATATATATTTTTATTCTTATTATATATTTTTTTATACTTTTTATATAATTTCAATCTTTTTATAATATTTTTACAGTTTTCATATATATTTTTATACATTTTATATTTTTTATAAATACTTTTATATTTTTTTTCAATACTTTTAATATTTTTTCAATCGTTTAATATATTTTTTTATACTTTTCATTTTATTATTAGTTTAATTATTTGTATTCCTTTATTTTTTTTTAATACTTTTTATACTTATTATACCTATTATGCCTTTTTTGTACTTTTTATGTCTTTTTTAATCTTTTTATATTATTTTAATAGTTTTCATATTTTTTTTTATACTTTATATATTTTTTTTATACTTTTTATATTTTACTTATTCTATTTTTGTTTTAATTACTTTATTTTACTATTTATTTATTTTCTTTAGTATTTTTTTTTTTTTTTTTTACATGGTAACTTAGGGTCTATCAAACTCTTGATGTTGACTTATTTTTCGCACATCAAATGCAGCTCATTTTCTTATCTTTTGTTATATTATTTGCATGCACTTTCGGCACAAACAGCCCGAGAGAGATAGAGAGAGAGAGAGAGAGGGAGAGAAAGAGATAGCACATGTTTCGCAGTACTCCCAATACCCATTTGTAGATTGCCAGCCAGAAACCCGTCAAAAGTTTTTGCTATTCTTCAGGTGCGTTTCATCCCAAGCCCCCTTTCTCTCTCTCACCCAAAAAAAAAAAAAAACACAGCCCCAACCCACATTGCAATAATTCTTCTTATGACTTGACATGGTTTCCTTTTTGGGCCGCCTCTCGTTCTTTTCTCTTCTTCTTCTTGTTGTTGTTTTTGTTATCATTCATCTAACAAATGTGTCTGAACACACACACACATACACATACACAAACAGCTGAAAGCAGCGACTTCTACTTTTTTTTCACATTAAATTTCAGTTGCCAATTTTAGTTTTTTGTTTAATTAAAAGATTTGAGAAAAAAAAAAGGTGCAGGCGGAGACAAACACAAAAAAAAAGAAGAAGAAATCAAGCAAATTCTGCAGGTTTCTAATAAAATTAAAATTAATTAAAGAAAAGAAATGAAATGAACAACAATAAAACTTTTTTTTCTCTCAACATTCAAAAGCTGACTCATTAACAGTGCGCAGTTAACAGTGCATTAACAGCGCGCTGTTAGAAACTTTTTTTTTTCCCCTTTCAGACGCGTATTTGTTTATTTCGTAATAACATTTTTTTTCTGTGCATGTGATTCATTCAACAAGATGGAAATGTTTGCTTGCCCTACAAAAAACTTGATGAAATTCGTCTGACTAAGCCTGGTTAAAATGGCAATGCCAACAGATGTAGATTTAATATACAAAAGCAGGTCAACACACACACACACACACACACACACAAATATGCCACAACTTTAATTCCTCCATAAAAAAAAAACTTGCTTAAGAATTATTTCAGGAATGTTTGTGTGTGGTTTCCAAGATTATCAAAGAGATTAAGTTTAACGAATTTCAAGCTTGGAACACGAAGAAAGTAAACTAATTTTAAGTTTTACTAGAAACCCACAGAACAATATTTCAGTTAATTCTATAGAAATCTTTGACAATATATATAAATTAAAATCTATTTTTTATAATATTTTTTACTATATTCCCTTAATATTTTTCTTATTTCAAACTTCAACTAATAATATTTTTACTATAAAAATACTCTTTTAAGGCACTAGAAAAAGTAGCTTTTTTTTGAGGTTATATTGAAGACGATTTGATTACTGATTTTGTTGCTGTTGTTGTTGGTATCGAAGTTGCTGAGAGCTGATGTTGCTGTTGTCACTTAGTTTCTAATGTGCCTGTTGCAAGTTGCTGTTGCAAGTTACTGTTGCCGCCACGATTGACAAAACTCAAAAACTCAATTTTCGCATCGGATCTACAAATGCTTCTAAACGGGTTTCCCTCGAGTGGTTGTTGTTGTTGTTGTTGTTATCATTGTAATTGTGTTTGTGTGTCAAACTGTTGGCAGTTATGCGATTCACACACACACACACAAATACAGATACAGATACAAACTGAATGCAGCATAATGCAGTTTTCACAGCCATGGCCGGAGAAATTTGTTGGAGAAGTTCGGAAGAAACGAAATTCTCATCATCTGTCTCCCACATGTGTGTTAGTATGTGTGTTAGTATGTTAGTATATATATATGTGTGTGTGTGTGTGTGTGTGTGTGTTTGGGGAGTTCATCGTTGTCGTTCGTCTGCCTTTAGCCTAATGACATTTGTACACACATGAAGTGAAGACGAAGAGAGTGAAGAGGAAGAACAGGAAGCTGCAGCAACTGAGTTGATAAACAACAACAACAATAATGAACACATTTTCGGGGTGTGAGGAAATGAATAAACAAGTTGAAGCACAGTGAAAACAGCTTAGAAAGCTTTCTTTAATGCTTATCCATAGTTGCAACAACAACAACTTGCAACAACATTTGCATATATGCATTAAACTGCAAATGTTGCATATATGCAAAAAGTGTGGCAAAAACCGATTCAAGGTTATTTAAGGAAAGATTAGTTATTTGGTTGGGTCTCTACACACTTTTTCTCTGTGTGTGTATGTGTGTGTGCATTTTGCTTGCTTGCAACAAAAGGCTACATGCCCCACAGGCGTCTCTCTACGCATGTAAATTATCGAGTTTGTGTGGCAAAACTGACAAGCAACAACAACAACAACAACAATATTGCAAAAGACTCATCAAATGTGCAACCAAGCCCTCCCTCTCTCAGTCTACCCCCCCCCCACCCCCCCTCCTCGTCTCTTTACGCGTCCCAGAAGTCTACATGATACCATTGCTGCATGTGACATTTGTTTGTTTGTTGCCAGCCACCAACAACAACAACAACAACAATAAGAACAGCAAAAGCAACAAATATTTGCAGTCAAATTGGCAAGCGCCCATTTTGAAGGGGCGGGGTGGTGCCCCATTGGAAAACGCGACACGCATTCGAAAAATGCATTTATGAGTGAGTTGTGGGGGAGGGTGGGGGACGGTAGGGCGTGGCAGAGGCCTCTGCTCTGATTTTTGTATAAAATTGCGGTTGGTTGCATGCAACCAAAACCAGGCCCGAAAGAGAGATCCTTTTTTTTTGCGGGCGCCATTTTGTGCCGCATCAAAAATAGCCGCAAATATGCAAATTGCACACATGAGTGTGTGTGTGTTTGTGTGTGTATGTGTGTATGTATGTGTGTATGTATGTATGTATGTATGTATGTATGTGTGTATGTATGTATGTGGGCTTGTTTGTGTCTGCGTGTGTGTGCGTTGACAAGGACAATTTTTCCATAATTATTATGATGATGCTTGGCGTTTGGGCAAACATGCAACAGAAACGAGACGAGAGGGGCAGGGGGCAGGGGGAAACAACAACAACAACAACAACAAAAACATATAGAACAGAACCAAACACAAAATGTTGGCTAACAAACAGAGCAGATGAAGCATTTTATTGCTTAGCGACAATTTGTGTGTTTGTGGCCCTGATTGTGACAAGACAGATAGGGGAGAAGGGAGGGGACGGGGACGGAGAGTTAGGGTTGTTGTTGTGTGTGTTCGAAAATGGCGGCTAACAAGCCACAAAGCTTATGGTTTATGCAGGAGTTTCTGACACCAAAAAGTGTGTTTTTGTCTGGATGCCTTTTAAAATATTGATAAGTTTAGTTGTTTCAAAATATAACTAACTAACTTGTAAGTGTTTAAGGTGAAGCTTTACACTAAGAGAAATTCGTTATAGTAAAGGATTTATCAGAGAAAACATTAGATTAATATTGATAACTACTTTAATCTGAGGATCGTTTAACGAGTTTCATTTGAGTGTTTTTGTGTGGATGCATTTTAAAATATTAATAAATGTTAAGGTTACATTAACATTACTCTTAACATTAAGAGAAACTAGTAATATTGAAGGATTTAACAAACAAAACATTGGATTAATATTGATAATTACTTTAATCTAAGGATTTTTTGACATTCGCATTCAACTTTGCTCATTAAAATCCTACAACTGGCAAGCATAATAAGTTCTGTTGCTCTATGGGAAAGATAGATGCGTTACCAGGGTTACCAGCATAAGGTAGTTCTGGGAAGCAGGATGTAGTTGGGGGGAGGACACATGCTGATTCTGATTCTGATTATGTTTCTGTTTGGTTAATGGCAAAAGTTTAGTTCGCGTTTAGTTTGTTCGTTCGCTGCTTTGGCAATTGAAATACTCTGAATAGAAGAACGAAGGGTAAAGAGAGAGAGAGAGAGAGAGAGAGAGAGAGAATGAGTGGTGAACAGAGTTAGTTGGATGCACAGCGTCTGGTTTTGATTTGAAAGACGTCAAAGTGCGGAATGCAATGCTAGAATGTGGACAAATGGACAAAGTGAAACACACAAACACATACATAGATGATAACTGTTTACCATTGGTAGAGACAGAGAGAGATAGAGATATATAGTGAGTGGAAACTGGACAAACGTTGTGCTAATTATTGCGCATCATTGATTTTAGCGAGACCGAAGCTCGATGATAGGGTAACAGGAGCTATATATAAGAGGGGGGGTTGGGTGAAGAGAGAGAGAGAGGGGGGGGGGGGGGAAATGGAGAAAGGAGAGCTTCATATATCAATGACAGTCACTGTGCGAGTGTTGTTGCTGTTTTACTCTGTTTCGATTTCGAAATACAAGTCATGTCAAGTGTAAGCGAGTGTCTGCAGCGGGTGACAAGAGGGGCGAGAGGGAGTGAGGGTGTGAGGGAGGGGTGGATGAGAGGGATCTGTGGTAAGGCAGCTCATTCGTTTGTCATGAATGAAATGAGCTTTTCTCTCGATGAGTCGCACAAGTTTTATGCACAAAAGAAACAATACACCAATAACAAAACACATGCGAAGCAAGTAAATAAAAATGCTATTCAAAGCTAGGCGAAGCTTGAATACTCTTACCGGGGATAATGTTTTGTTACGGTAGAAGATATGTTAATAGATTTATAAATAAATGACTTTTAATATTAACAGAAAAAAATTACAAAAAACTCCATAAATAATCTAGAATGATTTTTACGTTTTGAAGAAAATTATGAATTTAAATGGAAAAAATCAAGTTAGAAATATAACAAATATGATTATTTCTTTGTTAACGTATTTTGATGAAAGGAAAAATACTTTCTAAGCTTATTATATATATATATATATATATATAGCTTATACATTTTCCAACTATCTGCTTCAAGTTTAATCAGTTATCTGGGATGCTCCAAAAGCAAGAGTATACGCAAAACCAAAAACAGTTACAGTTACAAACAGCAACATAATGAGATTTGTCCGCCATCCTCTTAACCCTCCTCCTCCCACCACACCTCATTGCATCGCCTGACCGACCGCTAAGCATCACATGTTTACAGTTGATTAGGATTTTTTTTTTAGCCAATTACAATTACATTTGGAGCAAGAGCAAGAGCAAGTGGAAGTGGAAGAGTGGAAGAGATGAAGAGAAGTTTCAACTGCTTAGCGACGACAAAAACGATTTTCACTTTCTTACTTATATATATATTTTTTTTTAAATTTAGTTTTGGTATTTTTGGTGTAATTGTTGAAGTTTGTGTTTAGTTGAGTTACTTAAAGCGCCCGTTTGATGTTAGTTGTTTGCACTTTCTATTTTACTTTTAGAGTTAGAGAGGCGGAAGAAGGGGGGAGGAGAATGTCGAACATAAATCTAAGAAAATTGTCACACAAACTTTCAGAGTTATTAATTTGATTTCATAAGCTTCAAAGCTTAAGTTTTGGTTAATTAGAGAAAAGTAAAAGAGGCTTAATGTATAAAACTGATCAACTTACTTTAAGCGAAGTCAAGTGAAAGGTCTTTCTATATCTTGATATATCTGATACGAGAGAGAGAGAGAGAGACTTACCTAAAATGAGAAAATGAGAAGAAATGTTTTTAGTTATTAATTGATTGATATAGAGATAATATTAAGAAATATGTCTTAACATTAGTTAATTGCTGTGCGGAAGTTATTAATAGCAGTTAATATTTAAGGAAATCAAATGATTGAAATCGTTTTTAACCATTAATCAATCAATGATGAAACAATAATGATTTCAATTATTTTTTTTTCAATGTGTAACTAATTTAATTACTATTAAAACAAATATTTTTAATATGAACGAACATTAAATATTTCTCAAAATCAATTCAAACTCATTTTGTAACAAAAATAATTTTTTTTACTGTTTTATGATTTTTAAACTAAAAATGAGTCAATTTTTAAATTTTTAATTGCATTTTTGGTAAGTTTTATTTTTGTTGCTTAATTTAGAGATCAAAAGAGCCTTTCCTTACACCTACTCACACACATGCACTTATACACACACTAACACTCGCACACACACACACAAACTCTTACTTAGTTCTTACAGATTTCAGCAATTTCTGCTTTGTTTAATTTTTTGGGCTTTCTTTCTCTACTTTAAATTCCTTGGCCTTAACAAACAGCAGCAGCAACAACAACAACAGCTCTGAGAGTAACATTCCCCTACCCCCCACCCACAGCCCCCCTTCGGTCTAGTTCAGTTCTCCACTATGGTACACAAAAAAGCAATTTACCAGCAATTTTCCCAATCAAAAAACGTGGAGGCAGGCAGCAACAACAACAGCAACAACAACAACAAGAATAAAACACAGGGGCGATAGAGCTTATAAATAGCCACAGTGACGGAAGCTGAAGCAGCAGCAGCAGCAGCAGCAGCATCATCAACTTGAGGCTTGCAACAATGCAACCAAAACCTACCACCCCTCATGCCACTCGTTGCAAGTGCCACCCGCTTTTGCGGCGCATTCCTCAATCAATTTTGTTGGTTGCTGCAAAACTCTCTGCTTTTTTGCTGCTTCTTATTTACTTTGCATTAATTAAACCATGCACCACAACCCCCCCCCCTCCCCCCTCTCAACCAATTTCCCCCCCTTCCACTTTACTCTCAGTGTAGATTTTTCATTCGGCAGCAGCAACATCTGCAACAATCTTCGTTTTATATTTAAATGTCTGTCGGCTGACGCACGTGCACCAGTTGCCCCCCGCTCTTCACCCCTCCCCCCCCCCTTTCCCAGCTCTCCGTCTCTCAATCGCATTCGTCTCTGTCAAGTGGTGCACAGTGCATCAGCTGTGACTCTCCCCCCCCCCCTCCCCACACACACACACACCTCCCATCTCACCCCACTCCAACTACCCGCTTGAGTTGCTGCCACAGTTTGTCATTGTAGCAATTTCAATGTTGCGCTTGTCAATTTCGCTGTTGCTGTTGCTCTTTGCAATCCCCTCTAGCTAATACAGTAAGTAAGTAAGGTAAGGGGGAAGGAGAGTGGGGGGAGTGGGGAAGTGTGGACGACATCGACTAATGGCACACTCTACTTACTATCTACTCTACCTTAGGCTATACAAACTATTCTCTTGACACTATCCCATCTCCATCTCCATCTCCTTCTCCATTTCTCTTCGCTCTTCATTTTAATTTTTAACCAAAGAAAGGAAATTGTCAGGCACTTGGAAAAGTCGTTGAGTTTTTCCCTCTTAACGACTCTTCATCATGGTTTTCTTTTTATTCGTTATTATCTGGCACTTAAGGGATTTTTTCACCTACAAAGACTCTGAGAAGAAACTTGTTGAAAGATGGCAGAAGAATTATAAAGAGGGCTGATTATGATTCTGTGTTATATCTGGAATCAACTTAAGATAAGTTTCAGATTAGATAAGACATAGAAACTAGTTGTTAGTTAGTATATCTTGTTTATAATCTACATAAACCTTACTAAGTTTAAGCTTAAGATCAGAAGAAGGAATCCTTTAAAAAAGAATCCTTTCAGTTACAGCAACAACTTTTATGAACGTTTGGTTATTTGTTAATCTGCTTGCAACATTTACGCTGCATGCGTTCTTGCAGCAGTTGCAAAAGCGTTGACTGTGCGCAACGTGACTTTTCCGCTTGATTTATAACGCCCAACAGCAGCACAGAGACCAAAAGAATGACATAAATAAATATATATATATATATATACATAAAGTATAATAAGTATACTAAATAACAATAATAAAAGACAGCAAGCAAGGCAAAAGCTAAAGCAAAAGCAAAGAAAAGAGCGCAAAAGTGCCGCATAAATTGTTTGCAACAAACAACAACAACAACAACAAGAGCTTAACCCCACTGTGCACCACAAGTCTTTTGCCTTTCGCCTGTCGCGACACTTAAAAACTCATTAGCAACAGTCTCCACCCACTCCCTTCCCGTCCCCCTTTCCATTTCACACACAAAAATAGTCAATTTGACTGCAACTTGTTGCTTTCACAGTGGACACCGCCACGCCCCTTAACAAACACACACACACACACTTACGCAAAGAATAAAAGCCACAAAACAGCTGCTCAACTGTTGGGAAACTCTCCCTCCTCCCTCCCCCTCCACACACTTATCCCTTGCCCCACCCCCCCTCTTGGCAGTTTGTCATGCTTGATCCAAAATCCACTTGTCAAATGCAATGCACAAGATGAGAAAAGAAGGGGAGATGAGATAAGGGGGGGGGGGGGGGGGCAGCATGCCGCAGAATCGCCGGCGAAGCGTTCAAGTAGGAGACGCCACCAACACGTTCGTCCATCCGTCCATCAACTGTTTGTCGACTTATGAGTGTCACAACAAAACTATTTATTTCTGTTTCTGCCTTTTCTACCCTCCCTCACCACACCCCCCATCCCTCATCCGCAACCCCATTCAGTTTGCCAGAGACGACAACAACAATGCGACATTGAAATTAAATTGTCAGTGGCAAGAACGAACGAACGAACGAACAAGGGGCAGCAACTGTTGAAAGAAGAATAACTTGCTAATGAAAAACTGCGGCACTTTGAAGTTCTTCTTCTTCTTCTGCTTCTTCTTGCATGATCTTGTTCGAAAGTTAATGAATTGCAAAAAGAATTAGTGAAATCTTTAAGTTGAATAAATACTAAAAATCTTGTTAGTATATATATAAATATGTATATATATTTTTCTGATGCAAAAGAGCAAAGAAATATTTCTCAACTCTTTGATATAATATTTATTTCCAATCTTGCAAAGTTTTATTCGGTTTAAATAAAGTTAATTAAGAGATAAAAAGTCTTTTGGGAGTTGAGAAAAATCATCAGCAGAAAACTACAAATCTGTTGAAACTGTAATGCCAGCATTATTTATAGCCGATAAAAGAGTTTTGTTTAGATAGCCAAGAAATAATAAACAATAAACAGTAAGCAATAAGCAATAAGCAATTGGATGGTTTCCGGGTTTAAAATTCTCCATAAAAGGGTCAAAAAAATCTTAGATAAAGTGAAGCTAAAGAAAGATATAAATAAAGTAAACAATAAGTGAATCAAAGCTTATGAAAATAAACAATTCACATCATATTGATTGAAATAAAACCAATTTGAATTTAATAATGGGGAATTGTCAGTATTTATTATATGGATTCAAAATCATATTTCAAGTATTTAATGATCATAGTAAGAAATATAATATAGAAATATATTTATTTCATATTTTTTATTACTATATTTATTTAATTTTAAGACTTTAAACAAGCAAAAATCATGATTCAAATACTTTAAATAAGTATTTATATTATTATATTATATTATTATAGTAAAGAAATATTTTTATTTCACACTTTTTTGACTGCACTTTAAATCTGAATACTCTTCTATCCCTTTCTTTGTGTGTTCGTATTGTTGTTGCTGTTGTTGTTGTTGTTAAGCAGGTGATAAAAATAGTGTTTAATAAAAATGCCTCAACTCAGCTGTCGGCTTTATTTCACTTCACTTCACTTTTTTTTTTGTTTTTTTTTGTTTGTGCACCTTTTGGCTTTGCCTATGGCGACAGCAGCAGCAGCTGTTGCAACAAACGGAGTTCTCCACTCTCTCTCTCCCACCCTCTCTCTATCTTTCTATCTGTGTGTGTGTGTGTATTTAGGTGTATGTGTGTGTGTGTGTGCTGGGTAATAAACCCAATTTCAGATTTTATAAGTACGTGAGTGCAACAAATGTTTATAGTTGTTGTTGTTGTTGGGGCTTTCTCTGGCGACTTTCAGGTTTCCCCCCCCCCCCCCTCCTTCCCATTTGGAAGTTAAGCAAGCAGCAAATGGAGTTCATTTGAAATTTGTAACTAGCCGCAAATGAAGCGCATAAAAAAGCAAGAAAAGCGAGACACTCAAAGTGGAGCATCAAAAGTTTTTGTTTTTGTTTTTGTTTTATTGTTGCCACACGATAATTAAGCAAGTACACAGGTGTGGTACAATGAGAGAAAGAGAGATGGCAGATAGAGAGCGTTAACAAAAGTCGTTGAAAGACATCACTCAACAAGCAAGAGGCACACGCCTGTTCTTCAACTTAACTGCCACACCCACCCCCACACCCCTCTACCCACCTTGAGCTTAAATATTTACATACATAAAAGAAGAAATATTTCAATTTTGAATGTGCCACAAAGAAAAATAAACAACAACATGCCTTTTTTTTTATTATTTCCCTTAACAACAATAACAATAATAATAATAATAAAAAAATAAAACTCAAACTATGCCTGATTGTTGTGGGTTTTTTTTTTTATATGCATAAATATTTTATTATTGTTGCTGGCAAAGTGCGTGCAACAAAAATTCACACTGCAAATTGCCAGCACTCATAGAGCGAGCGAGATGGCAAGCGTTGAAGAGAGTGTGAGAGAGAGAGAGAGCGTAAAAAAAAAATATTTCAACGATGAATTAATTAGCAGCATAGTGCAAAATATTTTTTATTTTATTGTACATTTTTTTTTACGATTTCTCATGGATGATAAACAAAAAGAAAAAAAAGTAGCTTCATTTGTTAAGTGCCGAAATGTTGGCAATTTGGTGTTGCTTTTATGGAGTTGGATCTTAAATTTGTTTATATAATATTTTTAAGAGCTTTGCTGAATGCGTGAACTGGAAATTACCAGTTCCAGATAGTTAACTTTTGAGCAAATGTTTCTAAGATATATATACATATATATTTGGTTAGATAAAGTAACAAAGAATGCTACAAGTTTATTTATGAGTATCACAAATTTATATTTTGTTTACTTTTCTACAGTCTTGCTTAGATAAAGTGAACATTTTTATATGGTAAACACAAAGATTTCCAATGTTAGATTCTTTTCTACTCTGAAAGTGTTTTAAGAATCGTTAAAGAAACTCTAAAAGCAAACATTCATAAGCGAAAGTAAAAAAAAGTAATAATATTTGTATTCTTTAACAATCTAACACAGTTTTAAGAAGATAATGTAAACATTTACCTTTGGACTTAAAATGCTTCTATACTATAAATGTGTTTTAAAAATCGTTTTAGAAACTCAAGAAGCAAACATAGGCTCATAAGCTTTAATAATTATATCTTTTTCTAACACAGTTTTGACATGATAAAGTGAACATTTTCATCTAGTTAACACCTTTAGATCTGCCAGGTAAAGATATTTCCACTTCGTAAGTCATTAAGATACTGAATAAGCAAACATTTGTTCTTTGACAATAGAATTCTGTTATTATAATATCTTAATACTTTATCTAACTCAACAAAAAGTTGCCACAAAATCAACCCAAAAACCACCTCAATACAAGAAATTAGAAATAGTTGGACTAAAAATACAAAATTTCATTTGTTTAACATCTGCTTTCGAGTTGAAGCAATTAAAAAAACAGACAGAGTAAAAAGGATGTAAAAAAATGGTTTAGAAAAATGCCAACACTAAAAGAAATAATCACAAGACGAACAAAAGGTCAAAAATGGCAATTAAATATTGAAATGCATCCGTATTGAAAAGCAAGAGGAGCAAAAGTTGAATAGATTGAATCGAAATTGTGCTTTTGATTATTGCACTTTTGTCACTTTGTAGGCATAAAATAAATAAATAAATATCGTTTATTGTTGGCATTTAAAGGTAGTAGTCAGTAGAAAAGGCAATCAGGTGAGCCTCGCTCTTGACAGAACACGATTGAAATTTATATGCTTAATCAAATATTCGTGTAAACATGACAAGCAAAAGTGCAGCAACAACAACAACAACCACAACAACGACAATAATTGAGATATATACTATAACGATATATACATATATATAACTTATTTGTGTGTAACACATTAATTAAAATGCATTTAATTTTATGAAATTTAAAATGTCGTTTTTAATAACATTAATACACATATATATATGTAGATGTAGATGTATGTGTGTGTGTGTGTGTAAATAATAATTGAAATTAATTAATATTTAATATGCTGGACTGCACAAATTGCTAGCTTCACACTACTTCACACTAGATGGCGCCACACAACCGCACGCACTTCTCTTCTTTTTTTTAGTGGCTTAATTAATTTGCCATTAAGCAGCATGTGCAAAATTAATGAAATGATTTGTCACACGACCAAAACATTCGCAAAGTGACACATCCAAAAGCCAAATCCAATTCATTCAATGTCTTAATCAAGAGCGCAGAGAGAGGGAGAGAGAGAGAGAAAGAGATTTGATCCCCAAGTTTAACCTCTTAACCGCAATCGCCACTTTTCGAACCGGGTAGTTCTTGGCCAATCAAGCGTGTTAAAAACGCTAAAATACATTGATTTTGTGGCACACTATTAAGCGTAACATTTGCGGTATTTGCCCGAGAAGCACGCAAGCAGCATTAACGAGAAGCAAAAGGACACAACTGTCCTTGACTTATGCTGGTTAGCAAAGGCAAAGAGAGAGGGTGAGCGTGAGAGAGAGAGAGGTAATGACTATAGATAGACCATAGATGGATGGCTGCTTAGATAAATAGACACAGAGTGTAGAATGGGGCAAGAGAAGAGAGGAGATTGAAATCAAATAGCGATTCGGAATGGAGGAAAGGAGGCATGACTTGTAAGCAACTGGGGTAGAGTATCCCCCATCTTGTCTTGTAAGCTACATTTCTATACTTCCTAATGCCAATTGACATAATTACGCAAAGTAGTTTTGCTTCAGCAGCAGAGGATAAAGGTGCTATCCTCTCACTGCCAGAGAGATATATATAGACATAACACACACACATACAGAAACATTCAAAGCTAACTTCGCATTGACAGTGTTGGTTTAGAAACGGAGAGACGGCCAAAGTCAGGCACAAAAGTCGCAGAAGGCGCGGGCAAAAGTTTTTAAACTTATTACCGCAAACGCCTTACAGTTAATACACTTAACAGTGCGAGAGAGAGAGAGAGAGGGGGAGGGGAAGGGGTGTGCGCCTGCCTAGTCGCGTCAAGACTTTAAGCAGCCGCTGGCAATGACTTTAAAATTTATTGCTCAACACATTTGGGCAAAATGTTAAGCAGAATAATATCCTATACGCAGGCCAAACAAATATAGCGAGGTGAGTTTGATAAGTTTTAAGCACATGTGAGATATATTTCTTAAGCAAAAGTTATTTAACTGCATGATAAAGTTTTTTTTTCTTATATATATTTTTAACTATTTTAAAAAGTTTTCTTTTAGATTTTTGAGTATTTTAATAAGTTAATTTGAAATATTTTTGTGCAATTAAAAATTTGCATATATAAATGTTTTCTCAAAAAGTTTTTAATAAAGTTTGATGCAAAAAAGTTTTTGGTAAGCAATTTTATTCAGTTTGTTATATTTTTAGTTTGTTTTTCTCAGAAAGGTTTTCACTGACTGAAAGTTACTTTTATATATTTAGCTTAATTATTCAGACTTGATGTTAAAGATAAAAATAACTTGAGTTTTTTCCTCATTACACATGATTTGCAGCATTTGGCGGCAATCTGTTTGAATATTTTATATAATTTACTTATTTATTTATTATAGTAAAGTTTAGAGATCCCTCGAATTGTTAGTCGCAGCGCGTGTTAGTCATTGTAAATAGAGGGAACAATTTTGTGGAGTAAGAAAGAGTCCTTATCATTGGGGTTCGTATATATGTATATGTATGTATATATATATATATATAGAGAGGGTACTAGGGTACTAGGGTTTAGGGTTTATGGTTGGGCTAGGGCAGTGTGTAATGAAAATTACATGCCCCGCAGCAGCAGGCCAGGCTGTTGAAAACTTCGAAGCAGCAGTTTTTCGAGGCTCCACAACAACAAAATGTTTGTTCGGCTACCAACAAACAACAACAACAACAACAACAACAGCAACAAGAATAGGAAGCATAAGCCTCACCGACTGTTTGACTTGTGTTTGTTTGTTTGTCCTTGAATTTTCCTTTTGAAAAGCAGACGCCACAGCAACCACTTCCTCCTCCCTCCACCCCGTCTCACTTTAAGCATTCAGTTATTATTATTACAAGCACATTTTCATTGCCGTTCTGCGTGATTCGACGTCGAGAGCTTAAGAAGTGGAAGGGGGGAAGGGGATGGGAGGGGGGGGGGGGAGTTTCGACTTTTGGTGGCGCCGCTGAACGCTGAAATTTTTCTTTTGAGTATTTATGTATGATGTTTTTTAGGCAGAACCCAAATTGATTTTTTTCCCCTTCTTCCTTTGAGTTTGGGCTTTGGCTTTGGTTCCGCGTTGCGGCTCAGTTGTCAATTGAATGATTGCGTTTTATTTGCTTTTACTTATTTTCTTTTTAACAGTTTGCAATCGCACACAAAAAACGAGAAAAACATAAAGAAAAGCACCCCCCCCCCCCATAACACCGCCCCCTTTTAGAGAGCATCATTTGTCAGCGTGTTCAAAATTTGACAGGTGATTAGCGAGACAAACATTTTTAGCACACTGCATTGACGTAACATGGGGAGGGGGGGGGGGGGGGGTAGCGTTGGGCAGGGAGAAACGCTTCAAGGCTTAAAGGCAAAGTTAATCATTTTTTCGGAATACTTTGTTCATGAATTTCTATTCGTCAGAGTTTAATGCGAACCTTATGTCTTAAGTTTGTGTTCTCGAAATCATTTAAAAAATTATTTCTTTGGAATTTGCTGATCATAAATTTGCTTTGAAGTTGAGTTTTTAAAAGAACTTGCTGGTAAATTATATAATTTTTTAAGGTTTTATTAGTTAAGAAAATATATATCTTTAAAAATATCAAGAAATACTTGAAACAAATTGTTTTTTTGGTCTACATACCCAACAGAATATTAAAAGAATGATAAGTTTTTGGAGGAAAGTTGTTAAGCATTGTTAGAATATTCTTTACAACCCCTAAATAAGCTAATATTTTTATAAATCATCTAATTAATTTCATATTTTATACACTAATTAAACTAACTACATTCAAAATGTTAGCCTTAAATCATTTCCTTACTACCATTAACATAATATTCTTTTCAGTTTTTAGTTTCCAAAAATATATAATTTGTATAAATTTGTTACGCAATTAATTGAATTCGTGCCGGAAGACAATCCTCATCCTCATCCTCTTTCCACCCTCTACTCACCCCCTTTGGCAAGACTTTCTTTTTCTACTTTCCCATCAACCATCCCCTTACTCTCTCTCTCTCTTTCTCTCTCGCTCCCTTTGGCATTAAACCAACAAAATGAGCATTTAGCTTTTCGGATTTCGGATTTGTAAAACGCACAAAAAAAAATAAATAGAATAGAATAAAAGGGAAATTGTGAAAAGCACAACAAAAACGAAAAATACAACCCTTACACACACAGTAAAGAAATCAGTGCAATATACCAAACCCCCCCGCAACCCCTACTACCCCCTCTTTCGTATTTCCTGCCTGTTACTCTTGGCGAATGCAATCCGCAATTTTCGTCGTTTCGTTACTTTTGCTTGGTTTCTCAAGCATATCAATTCACTTTTGCACCCCTCGAGGGTTGTTGCATTTTACACGCGGGGGGTGGTGGTGGGGGGTTGCATTTAGCTGCCTGTTAGTCGTGTACGTCTTGTTCTTCTTCTTCTTTTGCCTGCCTGCCTGACTGTCTGTCTGTCAATCGTAAAGCAACATTTGTAAAATGTAAAACAACAAAACAAAAAATGAAAATGAAAATTACACAAAATGAACTGTAAACCTTTTTGGCACGCATTGTCTGAGTGTTAAATCAAACGAAGAGGGTTGCAACACACACAGCACACCACCCCCAGAGGTACAAACTTTATATACCACCCCCCCCCCCCCCCCTCCACCAAAGTAACGCCCCATGAACAAAAGAGAAGAAGAAATAAAATTTTACGCTATGCAAAACATTTTTCTAATCAAACATTCCAACAAAAAACCCAGGCTTGTTTGGGGGTGAGTTAGGGATGGGGTGGGGTGAATGGGGGGTTGGGGGTTGATTGCATGCTGAGAATATTGTTTTTTAGCATTTTGTCAACTTTTGTCTCAAGTGTTAAAATTCATTTGCATTCACATTCGTCACTCGGATTGTCGCATACCGCAACCCCCCGCCTCCAACCAACCCTTACCACTTATTTTGCACCCTTGGACCCTTAATCAACCAGTAAGCTCGCATTCTCTCTGGCCCCCTTGGCAGTTTTTATGGTTTACTAATGCGCATTTAGTCGGAATCAATTGATGAAAAATACCTTAATAAATCACATACTATATATAAAGAAAAAACTACCCTTACTCGCCAGCCACCCCCCCAAGAGTGTTTTTTATGAAAAAACTCACTTTGTGTGCACTTGAAACATTTTTTTTATGTAATTGATTTCACTTTGCGCGCCAGCACAAAAATTAACACACAAAAAAAACCTTAAATTTATGCGATTTTATTTATGTTCAGTTTTTAATCATTTCACTGGAATCCCCTACCTCCCCTACCTTCCTCTCCCTTTCCATCTCTCGCTCCCCATTTCCATTTTGTGGTATGCTATCAACCGTTGTTTGGCCGTTTGTATTATATATATAAAATGTTGTTTTTTTGTTGATATTTTTTTCGTTTCACATGCAGAGAAAATTTTCATTTTTATTGAGTTTCATTGAAGCGCATGAAAATTGCAATAAAAGTCTATTCATGGAAAAAGCGCATGTCCCCCCACCCCCCAACCATCAAACTCTCCAATATCCCTCCTCTCTTTATCCCTGCACTTGGATGCACATCAGCATACCCCCCTCTCTCACCGCTAGCAACTTCCTACCCCCCCGCGTGCAACGAGTCAAACAATTTTTGAGCAACATCAACATTTTTGAATTATGAATGGAAATTAAAGTCCAATATGCGTTTAATTAAAACTTTAATCAGCGAATGCAAAAATAAAACGAAGAGAGTTCGTCGAAGGTGCAGGGGTGGTGCAGGGGAGTGGGGGTGGTTGGAGTATTTCTAGGCAATTTTCAATTTTGGATTAATATTCTTCTTGCACACACAATTTAAAAGTTCAAATCGAGGGTTAAATTGTTTAAGAACGCACAATTTCGTAATGCGTTGAAAAATGTGAATTAATTATGATATATACATGTATATGTATGCATTGGGATTATGTTTATGATCTGGGCAAGTTGAAAAAGTTCAACGAGGCTAGAGAATATAAACGAGATATAATGAGGGGAAAGAATGATTCACGATACGATAATAAAAGAAAATAAAGTAAATGGATAGATATCAGTTAAGGACACCAACTAATCCAATAAAGCTTAAAGACTAGTTCAAAGTAAGTTAATGCAAGATAAGCATCAGAGCCATAAAGTATCATAACAGCTAATAACCGCTCATAGTTGACCCAATCTTCAATCTTTCTTACCCAAGTTTCCCCAAATCAATGTCAAGGCTCAAGCAAAAGTATTCCCCAAAAGCGAGTCGAGGGAAAACATCTAGGTGGGAAAAAAAAGGCTTTCAGCTATGCAGCAAGGATTGCAGATACAAGAAGATGAAGAGGAAGAAGACCGAAAAACATTGCGAACTTAAAAACGAATAAAAATGAAGAGCTGAAGAGTTGAGCTTGGAAGGCAGCTCTGAAGGATTTGCCCCAGATCACAATCGTAACCCAAAACGAGAGACAGAAGCAGAGAAGAAAGACCTCAAAATCACACAGTGCCTGCCATAAATATGTGAACAACAGAAAGAGACAGAGAGAGAGAGAGAGAGAGAGAGAACATGAAAAGCAATCAGTGTATTGACCACAACAATTTTGACATGTTGCGCATACAAATTAGAGCGGCGAAGGGGAACGCAGGGAGAGAGAGAGAGAGAGAGAGAGGGAGAAAGAGGAGCAGCAGCTGAAGTAGCCGAAAGCCAAGCAAGCCAATCCCCGAGGGCGCAAAACAGACAAGCAGAAGAAGAAGAACGCAACGCAAGAAAAGCCAAGCTGCAAAAAAGAAAAAAAACAACAAAAAAAAACTGGCAAACAGAAGCCGCAAAAGCGACAAGCGATGAACCACAAATACACATACACATACACACCTACATAACAAACACACACAATGAAATACAATGGAGTGGGCAGCACTAAAAACAACGAACAAAAAAGAGTGCAAAAAGTGTTGACCAGAAAAGGAGCACACCAAAAAAAAAACAGCATGCAAAAAAGAAACGAAACGAAACGAAAAAAAAACGTAACGAAAAATCAAGTTGTACAAAACAAAGCAGACAATGGATACACTTTAATTAAAAGTGTTTGCTTGCTGTGGGGCAAGTTAAAATGTTAAATGTTGCACTAAGTGTTGCAACAGACAAAAAGCAAGTATGCAAAATGAATCCCAAAGCATAGTTCGAGTTAACTTTTAAAGTTTTAGATTAAAGAGCAGAGAGATAGCCACAAGAAAGATACCCATAAATATTTCTATTATTATTTACTTTAATCTTAAATAGCTGGCAGGTTTTTCTTTTATATTCGATCACACTTTCATCTAACTACAAAATCATTAACAAAGTTAAAGGAACCTTTGAAGAAAGGGAAACTCTCCTGCTGTGAATCGATGATGTTTTACGATGATATTCTACGATGATGTTTAACGATAACTTTTTACTCAGATATCTCTATACAAAATCATTATCAAAGTTAAAGGAACCTTTGAAGAAAGGGAAACTCTCCTGCTGTGAATCGATGATGTTTTATGATGATATTCTACGATGATGTTTTACGATGATATTCTACGATGATGTTTAACGATTACTTTTTACTCAGATATCTCTTTCTTTCGAAGAGGTTTTTCACAAACGAAATGTTGCCAAATTATTATTTACATTCGCAACTCTTACGTTACAAAATCATTAACAAAGTTAAAGGAACCTAAAGAAGAAAGGGAAACTCTCCTGCTGTGAATCGATGATGTTTTACGATGATTTCTTGCTCAGATATCATTGCCTTTTTTGAAGACGAAATGTTGCCAAATTACCAAAGGTAATATAAATCACACAAAAACTCAAGATACAATATATAGATAGATACATACGTATAAGTATTCAAACCCCACACACACACACAAAACTCAAATGCTAATCAAGCAACAATAACAAAAAGTTTGCTCAAACAGTAGCAAAAAAAAGCGTAAAACGGGAGCACCAATAAGCAGAAACAGAAGAAGAAGCATAGAAAACATTCCAATACAAAAACGCAATTCAATCAAAATGTACAACGTGAAGTCGGCAACGGCAAAAGCTAAGGTGTGACCAGACTGTTAATGTGGAGGGGCAATAGTTAAAGTTGGCAACTGGTCAAAACTGAAAGAATGCCTGCACGTTTTGCAAGCGGTTTTTATCTTTTCGTGTGTGTTTTGCGGGCGTTTAAAAACGCGTCACGATTTTGTCGCGCATGCAAATCGCCCCCAAAGCAATAAACAAAAACAAAAATGAACGGAAATCAAAAAATAGAAAATTGTTCAAGAAATAAATAAAGAATGATGTGTGCTAGATATGCAAAAAAAAAAAACGTTCAAAAATGTCTAAAATAAATATATTATTATTATTATAATAAATGAAAATTATAAAAATGAGTCACCAAAAAAAATCGAAAGCCATTAAAAACGTGTTTAAAAAACTGGAGATTAAAAAGTTATAGAAAAATATTGTCAGCAAATGCAGAAAAACCAATGTTGAGGTCATTTCGAGCTTCAAAAAGTAAGTTGAGCAAAATGTTATTGAATTTTTATGGTCAAACACAGTTAACAAGCGAATTTGGTTTTGTTTTCAAAAGTTTGCAATTATTATTGTTGTTGTTGTTTTGGCACCGTTTCTGTTCTTATTGCACAATGTGCGCATTTTGTTGTTGTTGTTGTTGTTCGTTTGCTGTGCGTCGTTTGTTTAAACAGCTGCCATGCAAAACGAGTTGAAAGCAAAGCAAAAAAACTATAACAAAAAGTTGGAGAACGTGTGCCTGCCCCGCCTCGTCTGCCTGCGTCTGCCTCATGTGTCGCATGCATAATAAACATAGATACAAATAACGGTATACGACAAATGTGCACATAAATTCCATATGCCAAAAAACCAAAAGCTTCATCTGGGGTAGAGGTAGAGGAGCAAGGAAGCTCAAAGTATTATCAGACCCAAAAAAAGAAAAAAAAATATTTCAAGCTAAATGCAATAAAAAAAAATCATGAAAAGCAAATCTTAGGAGATTACGAAACGAAATAAGAGAGAGAGAGAGAGAGAGAGAGAGAGAGAGAGAGAGAGAGGGAGAAAGTGCTACTTCAAAGTGTAGGTGGCGCCATCTGGCGGTTGAGTAGAGACGAAATCAAAACAAAAGCGTTTTATTGGTTTCGAGCATAAAATGAAAAATCGACAAATAAACTATATATAGATGTTAATGGCAGCAACGCCAAAGATATACTCAAAAGCAATCGAAAAAGTTCTTAACAGAACTAAGATTTAAGAACATCAATGAAAATTCATTTTAAAGAGCAAAGATCTTTGGGAAAAATATAGAAAAACATAGAAAGAAAAATCATTGAAGTTTTCTTTCATAATTTGTTTTAATAGCTTTTAACATTTTGTTTTGAGCAAAACTTATATTTTATTTTGTTAATAACACAATGAAAAGTGATTAAATCTTTTAAGAAATATTTTTTCTATTTCTTTTGTAGCTTTAAGCTTTATTGAAAAGTAGGTTATATATAAAAATCGAGTTCTGACTTTGATTGATGAATTTAAGCTGTTGTTTTAAACATATTTCTTGTTTCTATATATCCAAAATACATATGTATATAACAGATATATATTATAGTTTTGATAGTTTAGTTCTTTTCTATATATATGCTATAAATATTCTGTATTTGCATAACCCAATTTTGATTTACTCTTTCGCGAAGAGAGCGAAAGAGATGGAACTTCAATTTCCCCAAAAAAACAAAACCAAAGCAAAACAAGGCATAGACGAGGGATCAAATGGGAGTGGGAAGGGAAAAGGGGGGGGGGGGCGTGTTTTTAGGAGCAGCAGCTGGTTTCTGGTTTTCCATTTGTGGCATTTCCGTGGCACTGGATGCCAAAATGTTGCCTTTGCACCTAAATTTTTGGGCTAACAAACAAAATGTATTTGTTTAATTTATTTTAATTTCAAAGTTGCAGCCGTTGCTGTTTTAACTAGTTTTTTAACCAAAAACTCAGCGAGTGGCGGGGGTAGGGAAAAACGTGCAGTATATATACATATATATATATCTTGAAAAAAGGATGCGCAACAACAAAAACAGATCGTTTTTCTTTTTCGTGTAAAACGAGCCACAATCATAATTCACGCGAGGGAGTGAACGAGATAGAGAGAGAGAGGGTCGCGGCGAGAGCGAGAGGAGATGCCAGGAAATGAAATGAATGTGAGGAAAACTCAAAGGAAAAGCAGGTAGACAACAAAAAAAGGCATAAATAAAACAAAGCGACGCACAAACATAAAACTAAACTAAAAAACCCAAAGAAACAATGTTCGAAGAGAAGCAGAGGGCAAGGGAGAAATCGAACAAGAGAGAGAGAGAGAGGGGGAAAGGTAAGGGGCGTGCAGGAGGGAAAGAACACGAGAGAAGTGTCGTTTTCCTTAAGTATCCTGTTTTGTGTGAAAGACACTTTAAAAATAAGAAATACAACAACAAGCATACGAATACGAAGAAGCAGAAGAGGTATAGATGAGAGCGAAAACAGAGCAGAGATAAAACTCAACGAAGGATCATTTAAAGGGAATATTTATAAGCATTTTGACTATTGAGACGAACGTTAAAGAACACAAAAAATTACTATTCCTTTGCTTCTTCTTCGGTTTTGCTCTTTGCTCTTCGCTTAAGCTCTTCTCTAATGGCTATTTAATTATTGGCACGTTGTTGTTGTTGTTGTTATTGTTATTATTATTGCTCCTTATGATATTAAGTTTGATGATGCTCTGAGTAAGAAGTATTTAAAATTAGTTACGACGTGACAAAGCTACAAACAGATTAAATCAATCATAAAATGTGTTTTTAACACAAATTCAAAGTCATAATCGCATTGAAAATAATAATAATAAAAAAAATTCAACTCATTCGTGATTTATTAACCATATAAAATGGAATAAAGAATCATAAACAATATAACAAAAAACACATACATATATATATATATGGAAAACTTAAACAAACAAGTTCGTAAGGGCATTTAAAAGTTCACACATAATAATTTCTACTACTTTTGTTGTTGTAGCACTTTGACTTTGGCAGTCAGAAATCAAATACATACAAGCACAAACACAAACACAAGCACATAATAATAACACCACCCGAGAGATGGTTTACCGTTAGAGTTCCGCAGAGAGTTCATTGATTTTGTGAGGCGACAACTCAGGCGACAAAAACACAAGTTGACGACAAACAAACGTGAACGAAGAGAGTGCGAGTGCGAGTGGGAGAGGGGAAGGCACGCACATGTGTGTGTGTGTGTGTAGTCGTGCGTGTGCTTGTGTCAGAGGACCAATTAATATGTCAAATCAAGACGTTTTATTTTATTAAATGATTACACACTACAAAACATAAACATAAACAAAAGAAAAAGCAAAAGAGAAGATGTAAATGCTATAAAAATCAAACTATTTTGTGCGTAGGCAAATGACAAAAGGGAGAAGGTGAAAGGGGAAAGGGGGACGCTACATATTTTGTCAAGTGTCAAAATAAATGTTGTTAGGCATTTGGGGAATTGGCTTGTTAACAAATTGAAATAGTTTCTCGCTCTCTCTGTGTGTGTGTGTGTTGATTGACTTATTGATTGACCAATTGAAGAAAACAAGTGCAACACAGACAAGAAGCGCAAAAAAGTTTTTATTTGCAAACAAAATGATCAAAAAGTACATTGACACGCACACACTGCGAAAGAGAGAGAGAGAGAGAAAGAACTTAACGACGTAAAAGCAACGGTAAAAACTGTCAATGAACGACAAAAATCCAAAGTAACAACAACAACAGCAGCAGCAGCAGCAAAAAGTGACGACAACAACAAGAACAAGAACAACAAGAATTGAGAAGAGCTAGACTAAGAAAATGAAGAAGCAAAACAACAACAGGTGCAGGCAGGCAGGCAGGCAGGCAGGAAGCTGCAGATAGACTGAAAGGGAAGCAGAGGGAGATTGGCTTGTCTGTAAAAGCTGTCATAAACAAAAAAAAAAAACTTGTGGCAACAAAATAAAGGCAAACAACGAGACCGACCGAAGCTCAAATTGAATACTGGAAGAGGCTTAGGATTCGACAATTTTCGAGCAAGCTCACAAGTAAAGTGAGTTAATATTGGATAAGGGCGAGTTGAGATAAAATCGATAAGATAACACAATAATAATAAGGTGCCAAGGATAATGATCATTAATAGGCTAAATCTGTTATACGCATTTCCCTTAAACATTTGCTCGAAAATTTATGCATACTTGTATTACGATTTATTTATTTATAAAACTAAGTAGTTCTGTTTTTCAATCGACCAAAACTCATTAGCATCAGCAAAATTCCATTCATGACATTTTAACATAAATATAACATTAATATTCTGCAGTCGCGTCATACATTATAAGAGAGACTGGAATGTGTGTGTGTGTACCTCTAGCAATTTGATCATTTCGCAAAGATAAGCTGACTGGTATAACACTTGGCTATGCAAATTAATTAATCTCTCTCTCTCTGGAATTTTGTATGCCATTTGACTCTCTCGCTTGTGCAAAGTGCAATTCCTGCGCTCTTCATTCACACCTGATTGACTTTTGCATACGACTTACCGATCAAAAATATGTTCCACAAGCTGTGCGTTCTGTTGTTGCTGTTGTTGTTGTTTCTGCTGCTCCTTCTTGCAGTCGCTGCGGTTGCGGTTGCTGCCGTTGTTGTTGTCGTAGTTTTCATCTTGTCGTTATTGTTGTTGGCTATTGCCTTGCGCTACTATTATTATTACTAATGCTGCAGTTGACGTTTGTCTCGGCACACAAAAAACTTTTGCTATTTTGCTTCACTCTTCACACTCGCTTGCTCGCTCGCTCACTCTTTCTTAGTTTTGTGCGAATTGTTACGGTAAAAGTTTGGATGCTGCTACTCCCCCTTCCAGCACTAGCAGCCTGCGTCACAGCAGCGCCACATAGCGGCCAAAAATATTGTTTTGTTTTGTTAGGTTTTTTGAAAATAACGTAACGAAAGAGTTGGGCAACAAAAATGAACAACACAACACAACACAAAACTCAAAATTCAATATGGCGTCACTTTGGTTTGTTGGCCCTTCCTTATGGCTGCTTCTGCTTCTGGCCAGGTCTTAAACCTCAAGCATTTTCTTTGCTTTTGCTTGTTGCCTGCACTTCACATATGCACACATATATAGACACACGCATACATTTACGCGCGCAACGCACACTTTTTCACTGTTATAATCGGCCGTTTGCTTTGCTCTTGCGCTATGCTGCGGCTGTCGTTGTGTTGTTGTTGTTAATCAGAAATCACTAATGTTGTTGTTTTTGTTGTTGTTGTTGGTGGTGGTGGTGGTGGTAGTGCTGCTCTTGCAATGCAGGCGACGACAGAAAAGACGCTTGAAAGGTTTCCAAGAAGCAAACACTTACACACACACACACGAACACATACTCGCGCGTACAGACAAAACACGCACGTATTGAGCGACGCGCGCGGCTATTGCTGCTACTGCTTCTTATTCTGCTTGTGCAGTTGCTGTTGTTGTTGTTGTTGTTGTCTGGAAACCTGTTTGACAGGTAAAAAGAGAGCCGCTCTTGCAAGGCGCAAAGCCGTCGTCGACCGTCGACGTTGAGATCAACTAAAACTAATGATGCCAAAGCCGGCGTCGACGTTGATGACGCAGCTGCGACGGCGACTGAAGCGTACACTTATGTTGTTGTTGTTGTTGCTGCTGCCGTTTCTTGGGTTTGGTTTCGTTTAGTTTGCTTGCTTTAATTGTTTTGCTTTGTTAAATATTGCTTTTGAAGTACTTGTCGTTGTCGTTGTTGTTGTTATTGCAATTTTTTGTTGTTGCTAATTTTGCAAATCGAATTTGCTATGGCTTTTATAATAATTACACTTTATTTGTATTTCTTGTGTGTATTTTTAACGTATTCGAACTGTAAACAAAACGAGACGACGCGACGCAAAAATCGTGCTGTTATTGTTGCTGCTTGCAGCTGGAAACGTCGAGCGAGAGCGCGACACGTCCGTTCGTAGCGGCAAACGAAAAGAGAATGCAGAATGCGAACGAAAACGAAACGACGAGCCCAAAACAGTATGTAAACGAAGAGAGCAAAGCAGAGTTTCTCTTTTCTGTTAACTTTGAACGTTTACATACTTATTGGTGTTATCAAGTCGGACTCTCTTAAGATAAAACTAGTTTTTTAAAGCCAGATTTTAAGCAGCAACAGGCAAGAAAACAACGCGATCAGCGAGGCCAAAAGGAAATAGCAATTAAATATATGATTAAAATACAATTATTAACATTAAGCATACTTGAAAACTTTTTAAACTTAATATAAAAAGTTGTGCTTTAAATTATAAAAAAAATAATATAAATATTTAATTTAATAGTTTTAAGCCAAGAATAAAATTATCTGAAGTTAATGTTAAACAACTTTCTAACAGTTTCTTTGAATTATATTTGTGTTGCCTGCTTTTAAGCCGAACACTTTTTGGTCGAAACGAATCAAAAGAGAGCGTTTTGCAAGAGAGCCAAACTGTAAGCAACTGAACGAAGCAAACGAACTTAACGAAACGCACTTAACAGTGGTTGCGCTCGCTCTTAACCTGTTAGAGACACAGCAACACGTAGCGTTTTGCGCGCGTTTTGCGCGCGTTTCCAAAAAAACTTGTTTTGCTGTTGCGGCCGCCGCCAACAACAAGTTATTTTGATGGGGAAAATCGACTTGATGGAAAAACCAGTTGGTTAACTTGTCTGCTTGTCTTGACTTGTCTTCGAGTTGGTGTGGCAGCAGCAGCAGCAGCAGCAGCAGTGGCAGTGGCAGCAGCAGAAACCTTAACTACGATCAAAATCAAGCAGTTCTTCGGCTGCAGGGGCAACGTCTTAGACAGAGATGGCATGAGTGACGAGCAGCAGCAAGTTTCGTTAAGTTTAACCGATCGAGCCGCTCTCTTGACGAGCTCCACTTTTAACCAGTTTCGCGTGTCTCAATTTTTGTTGTTGTTGTTGTTGTGTTTGTTGTTGTTGATTGCTTTTGGTTGGTTTTTATTTTTTTGTTGTTTTCCGTCTTTCTTGATTGCTTCTGCTGGCTCTTGAGCTGTTGTTGTTGTTTTTTGGTTTTTTTTAATGTTCTTTGGCTGTCGCCAGAGTTCATGTTTGCTTAAGCTGCCGTTGAAGTTGCCCCTCCCGCTCACACCCTTCCCCCTTTCCACTTCCACAACCGCTAACAGCTCTTTAACCAGTTTCAAAACTTGTTCGTGCGCCGACAGAAAGCTAAAAACTATAAGACTCAACTCTTAAGCACGCGCTTTGCATGACAAATCGCATATGATAAGATGAAGTAAAACAAGACGAAGAAGAAGAAGAAGAAGGAGACACAAATTGAATATGAAAAAAACTTTTGTAAATATTTTTTCTTCTTGTTGTTGTTTATTGATTTTTTGTTGTTGTTGGTTATGTTGAATTTAATGCCCAAAGGCGAATAAATGAATCGATTTATATGGTAAAATTTATTATTTAAATATTTTAATATTTTTTTAATGATTCTTTTTAAGTTTTTAGGTCATTGGAACGTTGTTAGATGTTAGAACTTATGAATTTTCAACTATATTTGCATTAAAAATGATAATTTTAATTTTTAAGGCGATTAAAATATATTAAAACTTTTAAGTTTTGATTTTAAGTGGATTTTGAGATATTTTATTGTTGATTTTTATGATTGAATAAATTGAGAAAAATTAAAAATAATCCAAAATGTATAATTATAATAATAATTAAATATATGAAGAAGAAGAAGAAGAAGCAGACATAAATTGAATATTTAAAATAAACAAAAATATTTATAATAATTGAAATATGTGAAATAAATAATCAAAAATATTTAAAATTATTTAACGTGTAATATAAATTATTAAAAATATTTATAATAATTTAATATGTTATTTATTATAATTTTTTTTATTTTTTTATTTTTTATTTTTCTATTAAATATATAAGTTGCTATAAATATTTTTGATTAATTATTATTTTTCGAAAATAATCTCAACATAAAATAAATGAAGAATTTCTCAAATTTTGAATTTTTTCATCTAAAGCTTTTTTTTTTTTCGCGTTTTCCAGCGTAAGGCGACAGTAAGAGACAAAGAGTGAGCGAGAGAGAGATGGAAAGAGAGAGAGTGAGCGAGAGAGAGAGAGAGAGAGAGAGAGAGAGAGAGGTGCTTCTCGCCTATCCCCCTGTCCCCACCTTCACCAACCCTCTTGGCCAAGGCCAACTAAATGGAAACACGCAAATCGCTTGTAATTATTTTAAGCAGCTACCTTTCCTGCTTCTTTCACCCCTTACCCACTACCTACTACCTACTTACGAACACCTGCCATGAACACCTTGCTGTTCTTGTTCTTGTTGTTGTTGTTCTTGTTCGTGTTGTTGCTTTTGCAATTAACATTTTGGATGAATAAATTTTGGAAAGTCGCACAAACATTTTTCACCCGCATGAATATTAATGACAAAAGATTCGGATGCTGTTGGGAAAATTGCCTAGTTCTTCTTCTTACCTGGCTACTTCTAACCAATTCTGTAGCTTCTTTATTAGCTACTTAGTTAGTAGATTGAAGAATGAGTAGTAGAAGAAGAAGAAAGCGTCTTGTACTAATTATACTAATAATAATAATACATATATATATATATATTGAAAATTAGCATTATTAGAGGGCGGGTAATTAAACCCTTTTCTACCCCTTCCCCCCACACACAAGATTTAAGCTTTTGTTGTTGTGCTTTTCTTTCAATTTCCATAAATTCTCAAGAGTATTTTTTTTAATGTTTTGGGAATATTTTTTCCCTTGATCTTTATAATTGGATTATGTCTGTTGAAAGTTGTCCGTTATGGTTTTTTTGTTATTGTTGCTTAGTCAAGGTTCAATTTGATTGAATAATAATGTAATTATAGATAATTATCTAAGACTGTAGAACGTTTCTGAAAAGGTAATGGAGAAGTAATGGATGAAATCATTGACAAATCTCTAGTGAAGTTTTCTACTTTCGTCTAACTACAATCCCTTTTTCCTTCTCCATCCCAGATTGAAGAACGTTTAATGAAAGGTAATGAAGAAGTAATGGATGAAATCATTGATGAATCACTAGTGAAGTTTTCTACTTTCGTTAGCTACAACCGGACTCCCCCTTTTACCTCTCCATCACAGATTGTAGAACGTTTAAGGAAAGGGACTGATGAAAGAATGGATGAAATGGGTACAACATAAGCAGGGAACAAATCATTCACGAGTTTCTAGTGCATTATTCTACTTTCGTATAGCTACAACCCTGTTCCTCCTTCAGCCTCTCCATCCCAGATTGTAGAACGTTTAAGGACTGATGAAAGAATAGATGAAATGGGGACAACATAAGAAGGGAACAAATCATTGACGAATCTCTAGTGCATTGTTCCCTGTTCCCCCTGTTCCCCCTTTACCCTTTTCAGCCCCACTCTCAAGTTCTATGCACTTGCATATCATTTTCATTAAAGCTTAAATCTTTCAACATTCTGTTTTTTTTTTTTTCTGTTTCTTTTCTTGATACTTTAACTGATCAAAAAAGGCAATCAAGTGAACAAGTGTAGAAAGCCAAAGGCCAAAGTCAAACTCAGTTCGCTTCAGTGCACAAATATTGAAAAAAAATATTGAATCTACGTATCGGATTTCCATTGAGAGAATTTCTCCCCCAACTTTCAAACTTTGATTCAAACTGATCGAAAAGGCAAATGAGGTTTTGATCTTGACTCTGAATGTTGCGCGGGGGGGGAGACAGAAGTAAAAGAAAACAAACTTTTAGAAAGAAGAAGCAAAAGAAGATGAGTAGAGTCGAGTTGAAATTAAAGCATATAACGTGATCGCATGATCTTGTGCCCTTTATTTGCCGTTGTTGTTGTTGTTTGTTTGGACTCGGGGCTTGAATTACACACAGATTAAGCCAGCAATAACAATGAAAGGCAGAAAAAGACAGAGAGAGAGAGAGAGAGAGGGAGGGAGGGAGGGAGAGTGTAGTAGTAGTAGGAGTAATCAGGTAGAAGAACAATAAGAAATGAAGTGGAAAGACAGAGAGAGAGAGAGAGAGAGGAAGAGAGACGAAGCGAAAACAGAAAACCGCAGTCGAATCGAGTCACAAAAGGAAAAAAAACAGAGTTGATAGCTGCAGGTGTGCAGTGAAAGAGAGAGACAGAGAGAGAGAGAGAGGGTGAGAGGGGTAGAGACAGACAGAAAGCGCAACCAACAATCAACATAACATTGCATTCGGCCTGTCAGTCAAGTTAACTCTTAGCCAAGTTTGCCATCTGGCCAGCAAGAGTTAACATGGCTAGATCCTCACTCAACGACAAACATGGCTCGAATTGGTCAACAGCGTTTGCCATTATATGAAAAAAAAACCATATATATATATATATCGTATGTACAATGATAAGGAATCGCAACTTGAAGCTTAAAACGATTTAAACACTAAGCAGCAGGGTTGAGGAATGCAACCTTAGACAAGCAAATCGATATATATAGGAAAATTTTATAAGACACAACTTAAAGATAAAGAAAGTTAAGAGTAACTCTGTGTAGATCAGAGCTAACTTCAAGATCAAAATAAATCTTAAAGACTTTTTGTTGGACTTGTTAAGTTTAAGTGGATTCTAAAACAAATCTTTTCTAATATGTTAATCAGAATGTTGAAAATAAGTTGGTTTATAAAATACACATCTCAAAAAAACCTAATCTTAAAGATTTTTGGTGGTTTTAATAAATTTTTGTACATTTTTTATGGATTTTAAATCAAATCTTATCCAATATGTTATTCAGAATGTCTAAAATAAGTTTGTTTCTAATGTTAATGATATCAAATATCAGAAAAATTATTTTTCCTGACTTAAATTTTTCAACATAATCGTAGTAAATCGTGTACTATGTATGATCTGATTGTATGATGTATAGATGATTATCAAAATAGAAAGAATTATCTTTTTTACATCGTAGTACATCGTGTTTGATATATGATCCGATTGTATGATGTATAGATGATGTATAGATGATCAAAATAGAAAGAATTATCTTTTTTACAGACTGTAAAAGTTATTTAAACCATATTTCAAATTGTTTTTAGATTTTCATTAGTAAAACTTGTTTCAAAAAGTCATAAATATTTTAAAGAAAAGGATTTAATGTAGAAATTTCTAAAAGTTATATGCATAAAGTTGGTAAAAACTTATAGAGATATTTCTAGAAGCTCCTTATGAACTAAGTAGAAATTTTACGATTTTTCAATAGCTTTTTCTTATTTTACTTTTGTGCTGTATTCATGAATGTATAAAGAATATACTTTTCATCCGATATATATACTTGAACATCAAGATTTCAGCACTATTATTCAAGTACTTGAACCAATATCCATACACAAGTATTAATTAATATGTTCAGGAATGAAATACTTGCTGCTCAGTGTTTAATTTCATTTTTTGCTTCGTTCATTTACAACAATGAACAAAGTACTTAAACTGACCAAATGTCTGCGCAGAGTTTGCTGCGTTGACTCTTTGTCGTTTTAAACAACATTAATGTGTATGTGTGTGTTTGTGTGTGTGTTCAATGTTGAATGTTGCGAGTTGCCTTTTGGGTCGTTGCGTCTGCTGTTGGCCAAGCTAATTATAGGTTGAGGTTTACGAACCCGCCACCAGCCACATAGCCAACATAGCTCAGTCAGCTTCAGACCAGCTGCAGACTCTTGTCAGGAGCTGCTTGCCACATGCAACATGCAACAGTGTTGATTGTTGTGCAGCATGGAGGCATGGCGGCAAGGATGCAATTGCAAAAATTGCAGGCTCTATGAAAATTGGAACAGCCTGCGGTTTCGATTTTTTGTCCAAGACCAAGAAAGCAAAAGAATGAAGGAAAATAAAAAACGCAATTCACGCATTTGCCACATGCTGTTGTTGTTGCAGTTGTGATTAAAAAACGAAGAAGAAGAAGAAGTATGGCAAAGAACTCTGCTTTCAAACACACGCAACACTTAAGGGGCTGGGCATCATTTAATGCATGCACTGAGAGAAAATACGTAAGACCTACGAGTAAGACGAAAAGAAGTTTTAAAAGGCAAACAAAGATCTAAAATCTAAAAATATATATTCAAATAAAACAAGTTCCCTGAAGTTAAGGTTCTTATCTTATATGAAAAGATATTGTAGGAAAACAAGTTCCTTGTAATTAAGATTCTTATCTTTATATTAAGACGATTTTAAGGCAGAACAAGTTCCTTGAAGCTAAGATTCTTATCTTTATACTTTGGTCATTGAGATTTTAAGACTTTAAGATTTAAGATTATTAACTTCATTCATTTTAACTTTACTTCGATTTTTAACAAAAAACTCTTTGCTTAAGATCTAAGATATTAACTTCAGGCTTCAAACTAAGCTCAAGAATTTTTAAAACGAGTTTTAAAATCGAGTTTTGTCATTTTTTATTTGATTGTATATTTTTTTTATATTATTTCTTAAGTATACTTTTTTTCGTTTGATTTTTACTCCGATTTTTAACAACAGCTTCTTTGTTTAAGACTAAAGATCTTAGCTTAATATTAAATGTTTTACTAAATTTCTTTGAATCTACTTTTAAATCAATATTTTTCATTATTTGTTTTATTGTGTATTTTTTTATTCCTTAAGTATAATTTTTTTCGTTATAGTTTTACTCCAATTTTTAACAACAGCTTCTTTGTTTAAGATTAAAAATCTTAACTTAATATTAAATATCTTACTAAATTTCTTTGAATCTACTTTTAAATCAATATTTTTCATTATTTATTTTATATCATATTTTTTTTCCAATATTTTGTCCTTATTTATTTTATACCATATATTTTTTTTAATATTATTTCCTGAGCATAATTTTTTTTCGTGTTCATATTTTATTATTTCCTATTGTATGCGATATCAAAGAGAGTTGGAGATTTGTGCCCCGTAGTGCTCTGGATTTGAGCCATTAGCCAGCGCCTCGTTCGACACGATTACGACGTCATTTTCTTAGGTTCTTGTCTTTGTTTGGGGTAACTGCTCTGCCCATAAGGAACTCAATGGGAATTAAAATGTTTTCGTTTGTGCCTACAACAAACAACAACAAATACTACACTCAAAACAAATTCAAAAGACACTTGAGACCGCCCAAACAGCGAGTGAGAGCGAGTGAGAGAGAGAGAGAGAGGGAGAGGGGAATTCGTAAGCACTCTGTAAGGTGGTTGGGGTGGATGATTTTTCAGAAGTTCTTTTGTGTGTTTCTGGTCTCTAATTTAATTTCCAATTGCACATAATCCGTTTTATTTTTTTCTCTTAACGTTATTCGTTACGCTCTCGAGTATTTTGTCATAAAATTTGATGCGTAAATAAAAGGAAAAATAATACAACAGAAAATAAATTACAAAATAAAATTCGTATTTACAAAATCCAAAATATTTATCTACTCTTAAGTGGTTGACCAAGAGATATCCCTTTAATCTATGAGAGTTTTGTGGCTTTTAAAAATGTTATATATATATATATATATAATGTACTTATTAAAGTAAGTTACTGGAACTTACCAGAAAATTGTTATAGCTTTAGGATTTCTAGATTATAATTAAGTTTACAAACCAAATTTCTTAACTCTTTTACTTATGGATCCTGAGTTCCTTGTGGTGAGATATAGGAATAATTATTTATTTGGCATTTATAAGAAAACTTTTATATATTTTTGATTTGTGGTTTATTATATGGTTACACGTCAAATTTCTTGACTCTCTTTCTTATAGATCCTGAGTTCCTTGAGGTCAGATACAGAAATAAATATTTGTTTGGCTAAAATAACCTTGCAAATAATGTTTTAATACTGTTTGCTAGCTATTTTTTAGTACTCGTTGTATAGTAAAACTATATAAATAGACTATAATATACTAAATAAAGCTACAAAAATTTTAAAATATAATTTTTTTTAAGTTTTTTCTTGATTTTCTGTAAGTGCCCAGGTCGGTATCTTAAAGAGGTCAATAATAATAATGACGTATAAGGTCTTAAGCAACACACGAGCTAAGTTTCAATAGTGGAGTTGTTATATTTTCTGAGTTCCATCATGGGTCAGATAAAGATTTACATAACTTTAATTGTTACTTATGTAACAATTTCCCATACCTTAAGGTTTTTCCTTATACTTTCCATAACAAATAAATAGAAACAAATCCTGCGTTGATACCAACCCAGCCTTGCAAATCTTTTACAGGGTATACAAATAAAGGGAAATGAAATGAAATAAATTGTTGGATATGCTTGTAATTGCCCAGAGAGCTTAGGGAACTGTAGGCGACACCTATATACATATGTACATATATATATATATACCTACACATAACACCAGAAACAACAACACTAACAGCAAAAATAACGTCTTGTTAGATTTCATGTTTCATTGAAAATGTACAACAAAATCAAAAAAATAATAATAATAAACTTCAAGTGACTATTTGTATAGACTCTCTCTCTCTCTCTCTCTCTTTCTCTCTCTCTCTCACACTCTCTAAACATTTCTTAAGCTCACACAAAAGCCGTAAAGAAAAATACATCCGAATAAAAGCAACAATTTAGCCAAAAAGCAAATGTGAAAAATTGGTGTAAAATTGTTTTTTTTTTTTTGTGACAGACAAAAAACAAATACAATTTATTTGCTTGGTAAATTTAGCAAGGTGCTTTACTTAAATTGAAGTAAGTTTGATTTTTGTATACCAAGTATATATTTTCAAGTGATTGTTCTATATTTTTATACTCGATTTGTGATAATAATAATAATTTTTCTAGTCCAAATATTTCGAACTCTTATTAAAGGTAAATTAAATATTTTACTTAAAGGAAATATTACTTTTAAATGTTTTCCCACTCGAAAACTCTACCGAAAAAAATCAACTTAAAGATGGCTTCAAGCTTTTCGAAGTCATAGCTCCTTAAAAACCTTATAAGTCATGGCTTGGCATCTAAAATATTACTGCACTTCCAGTTTAACACATAACTTTCATTCGAGATGCATAAACATAAGCTTTACTACTTAAAAGGTTATTTTATGCTTTAGCTTTGAATATTCACTTAGCTGTTAAACAAAGTACATAATTGACTAGATTTATTTACACTTAAAATGTAACATTTCAAAGTTTCTGCCAACTATTTTTTGAAATCATTTTCAACGTCTCTTTTTTCCTTGCTTTATAATTCGATTAACAAATTATTTATTCAAAGAGTTGCGACTTGCATTAGAGAGACAGTGAGAGAGAGAGAGAGAGCGAGAGAGAGAGGGAGAGAGAAGTTATAAAGTTATTCTTTCCCCTGCCCTCTGTTCGCTACTTAGTTGACTGTTTTTGATGCATCGACGCGCAAACATCAGCTTTCAAGTTAATCCATTAGGATGGCATTGCATTTATAATTTGACATTTTACAACACACAAAACTTGCCTCGCTTCAACAACAACAATTTATTTAAAAACTTCTTTTTGTTGTCATTTTTGGGGGAGGGGTGGTTTGTAACTGAATTTGCCTGCCCCAAAAAAGTAGTTTAAATATTAAATAAGCGAGTTCGCGCAATGATTTTCCCGCCATTGGGGAATATGCATCAACTACCAGCCGCTAGATGGCGCATTTGCATTTCGGCAATCGCCAAACCGGGGTTGTGATAATAAAACCTTGCACTGAATTATTCATGCGACATTTGAGGTTTGCCATCGAAACGTTTCATTATTATTTCACAAAATTTCGATTGAGTTCAAACCTGAGAAACAAAAATTGTAAGTAAGTTTTCGATGGGAATTACGAAACTTAATAAATCTTCATAAATTGGTGGGTAGAAAATTCTTAGCTTGAGCGTAGTTAAGAAAGGTAAGAAAACTGCTCATAAATATCTCTCATTAAGTGTACTTAAAAGTTTTTCTAGTTAGGCAAAACCGTTTAAGTTAAGTACATGGCAAAGAGCAAAGTTAGATGACAGACCCCCACACCACCCCCTTCTCCCCTCATTCAGTTATTTACAAAGCTGTCTGACCATTTTTTGATGGCCATGCATTATAAAATGCAAAAAAAATTATACTTCAAAGAGTTTTTCACAGAAAAATCGTTTAAGTTCAACGACCAAGTCTCAAGTCGCATGTAAATTGTTTGCGTGTGTGTATGTGTATGTGTGTGGGCGCTTGTTTGGCCAATTGTTGTTGGCCTTGTGCAAATTGGCCAGCTGGCTGTGCTGTTTGCTGCTAATTGCTGGCCCAAAACCGCCGGAAAAGCCAAGGAAAAGCCAAACCCACACGCTGAGTCCACAATTAGCCAAATGTAAGGAAGCCAAAACGTTAACAACGCTAAGAAATTGGCCAGATTCTTTTTCGCCAAGCTGATGACTCTTAGACCATATTGACCTGACGCCACAGAGAAAGAGAGAGAGAGACGTGGAGAGAGCCCATCAACAATTATGGCCAACAAGCACATTTTCCTAATTGCCATCTTGGTGAGGTGTTAAGGTCAGGTTGTTGAGTGCGTGGTGCGGGGAGTGGGTCAACAGGCCAAAAGCCAGCAAGTCAGCACGTTAAGAGAGAGAGAGAGATATTAATAATTTTCGCTGGTTTAATTTTGGACATTTTACGTGTGCCAAATGCTAACAAAAATTAACAACAACCAATCCCGAAAAAGAAAGAGAAACCAAAAACTAGCGTGAAAATAGCTAAAAAAAAAATATTGTGCGAACAAAAATGTTCTAGTTGTGAGAGTGCACGATTGTGAGATGCCCTGTAAAAGTAAAATTATTTTAGAAATTACTTATTAGATAAAATAACATAATATATAAATAAAAAAAAAATAATAAAAATATATAATAAATAAAGAGGATGCGTTTTCAAGATTTTTTTTCGATTTTTTCCAGATTTCTAAAACTTTGTTATATCGATACACAAGTTTATCTCATCCTGTACTTCAAAATACTTTTTGAATGAATTTTTTTAAGATTTTCAAGGTAACATTACGTCAAGGTTACGTTATGATATATTTTTCTTAAAACCCTTTCCACCAAATAGCAAAGTTCTCCACCTCATCAAGTTTACAAACCAACAAAATAGAAACTCTTCTAGAAACTGCTTTTGATAATTTCTAATGTTTACAGGGCATACAAATAGCCAAGTGAAATGGAAATGGAAATGTGAAAATGTGAAAATGCTGAACTCTGCAGTTTAGTAATGCGCGCGTTTGTATATTTGTGTGTTAGTATCAGTCTCTGTGTGTGTGTCGGAAATTGAGGAGATGCCAATGCGAACCACTCGAACTATGCACATGGACTGCATAATTGTATCTCAGGCAACTAAGCCACCCAAACTTGCCCACACTCCCCAACTCACCAAAAAGAAGTTAGAGCAGGGAATCCCAGAAAAAACTGCCACTGGCGCACAATTAGATCGAGTAGAAAACTGATTGAATCGTCACAAGGCAACAGCAGCAGCAGCAGCAGCAGCAACAGTAGCAACCAGTTACAAATGCCTTCCTCTCCCTTTTGTCATCTCCCCCCCTCAATAACTCTACGGAACAAGCAACAAGCCTGCCAACACATTAGTCAAAATTCTGGCCAAAAGCGTCTAATTTTGGTGCAAACTTTTGCTCGTGCTGCTACTGTTGCAGTTGTCCACTGTGCCTGAATGCATTGTTGCAACACACATAAACACACACACACACACATACTTTGTATGAAGAAGAAGCAGCAGCAGCAGTTGCAGCAATAGCTCGAGTAGAAGTAATACAAGCAGAAGAGTTCGATACATCCTGTTTGGACTATCGGCTCTAACCGGATCCGAATCTTCATCGACCACACACACACACGCACACACATACACACAGCTCACTTTTTGTTTGTCTTTTTTTTTTCCATACCAAATCTTTGTGTGTGCCCAAATCGCTTTTCCACAAGCTCAAAGTTGTTGTAAGAGCAGGTTCTTCAGCTATTGAATGGGATTTGACTTTAGAATGTAATAAATATTGTTAAATAAGTAAGAATTGCATACGGTCACACTAATATTTTAGCTACCACTCAACTTTAATACCTTATCTCTATCTATTTTGACACAACTTACCTTCAAGGAATTTTTAAAATATTAATTTTTGAAGCATTCTTAATCTTAATTGTTCTTAATCCATTGCTTAAAACTGTTTGTTGGAGCATCTAAGAAAAGTTTAATACTATAATTGTTACCTCACACTATAAAATAGTTTTACCAACCTCCTATAATCTTCAGTTAGGGTATTCCCGCTTCGTTTTAAGTCCAACTTCAACTTAACAACTTAACTGCATCTCGACTTGTTCACATTTGTCTGCGGCCAATACAATTTTTGGCACGCCTAAGCCAAATTAATTAACTGCTGAACAGGGAACCGACACATGGGTGATAAGGGAGGGGAGGGGGGGGGAGATATAAGAAGGTTTAAGCAGGCAGGCAATGGCAATGAGCATTTACCGTTATAAGCCTTGAATTGACTCGACTCGAATCGATTCTCTCGTGTCTGAAACGAGCCAAAAACGCAGCTGAAAAACTTCGTCGTCAATTCAAGTTTTCTGTTTTTGAGAAGATGCCGGCTAAATCTGTATATGTATGTATGTATGTATGTATGTTAGTATATGCGTGTGTGTGTGTGTGTGTGTGTGTGGGTAAGGAGGACTTGTTTTTGGCCAGTGGCAACATTATAGGCGACTGCAACTGCAACGAAATACGCCGTTATATGACCTCATATGTGGGCAAGCCACTTACGAAATGTGTGTGTGTGTGTGTGTGCGGAGAGAGGGGGAGGGGGGTGCGAGCACAGGTCTGTCTGCTATTCATACCTCAAGAGTTTTGTGTGCAAGCTGAGAGCTTTGCCAAATTGCCCAGATGCCGAAAGCGATCGTCACAAATTGAGCAACTTTTCTTTGCTTTGCGTGAAAGTGGACAACAACAACAACAACAAGAACAAGAACAACACGAGCCTCCAAAGATTGTGGGGATAGCTCAGACAGAGGTGTGCGGTGTGCGTAGGGTGAGGGGTAGGTGGGGGTAGGTGGGGATTGGGTGTAGCTTTGGGCCTAAACAGTGGCAGCTACCGTCGCTGTGTGGCAGCTGCAACCGAAACACTGTTGCAAGTTATCAGAAAAAGGGTTTGGGTGTAGGTTATAAGGTAAAGAAGAAAGATATGAAAAGGGTTTATGCAACTATAAGACATATAGATATAAGTGTACCATTTTTATATGAATCAATTTGAAAATTAACTTTAACTAGCCGAGGTAAAAGCAATGTGAGGGATAGAAAAATTGCGAATAAAAAGAAGATCTTAGATTAAGTAATACAAATCAAGTTAAATCTGTTCTTGGTTGTGTTATGATTTTACATGTCAGATTAGGCTCTAGGCAAGAAATTCCGACTAGACGATACCCTATACTTTACGCATACAGTCAATGCTTGCAAGTATGTGTGTATACTTGACTTAACTTCAACGTTCCATATCTCCGCTGTTTCTCAATCGATTTTAATAAAAATTTCACAGACTGTCATTATATCGTCTAATATTTCAAACTTAGTTTCGAAGTTTTCCAAATTTAAGATTTTGTTGTTATCGATAACATGTGTATATCGGAAACGGGAAAAGTTATCGAAAATCGAAAGCAAACTTGTACTGCCTAGGTATTAGGTGAGCTTATATTCCAAATCCCATAGACGCGTTCAAACATAAAGACGGACAGACGATATATGGCTATATTGACTCAGCTGTTGATGCTGATCAAGAATATATATACTTTATGGGGTCGGAGATGTCTCCTTCTTCCTGTTACATACTTATGCACAAAACCACTATACCCTTCCTAAACATTCGAGTGTAAAAACATTTGAAAAGCTTTCAATAAGTAATTAACAGTTTTGACTGATAAGTTCATAGAAATAAACCAATGTTAAGTATGAAAATCCTGCGGTTAATGTCTAGCTTTGATAAAGAAAGAAGCACAAGCTAAGCAAGTACTCTTTAAGACCTTAAAAACTACAAAGACTTTAGTTAGATATTGTGATATTCCATTAGCTTGGCTATAACATGAATAAAACAGTTCCAATTATAAGGCTCCTAAAAAGAAATGAATATAAATAATAGCTATCAACATCAACCCTGGCTTTGTTCCCTTTGGGAACCTTGGATCGTTTTACATACGAAACAAAAGAATCATCTCTTGGCCAAAAGCTTTAGGGCTTCTTTCTTCCCCCATTGTTAGGGTGCGAAAGAAGAAAACACTTTGCAAGTGAGCTGTAATTAATTGGCCTTCAATTTTCGGGGCGAGATATATAACCCAAACCGTATTTTTGTTTTTGTTTATTATAATTAGAAGTGGCAAAGGTTGCAAGTTCCAATTGTTTATACACCTGGTGGTGATCCCTTTTTTGTGCTTGCTCTGTTTTAGTTGTTGTTGATAGGAAATTTGATTTTGTTTATTGTTGTTGTTGTTGCCAAATCTCAGGGCGGCAATTGCAAGAGGGGTTCGCAACCCTCCTTAACTCCCTTCCACCCCTTCCCTTCCCTTCCCTTCCCTTCTAAGTAAATGTTATTGTTTCGTTAACAGGTTGCTTTCGAACTGCTTTGATGAGCTGCCAGCTTCAACTGATGATGGACATTTGTAGTGTCCTGCACCCAACCCTCACCCCCCCCCCCCCCCCCGCGTTTCGATGTACCTATAAACTGTACCCTTGAGCTGTGAAAGTTTTTACCCTCGGAAAACCTCTCAGACCCAAATAGAAGTTCAACGAAGCAAAACCGTCGTCCAGCTCAACAAGTTTCCATCTATCTCTCTCCCTCCTTCTCCTTCTCCCTCTCTCTTAATGCTTATACAGCTGTTGCTATTGTTTTACCAGAGGCATTGTTGATGAGGGATATGCGTTAAGGTGGTGGTGCTGGAAGGGGGTGGGGTTGGGGGTTATGCTTTTCATGTGTGGTGTGTGTGGAGGGTTGAACGCTCGTTTCAACTGTGGGAATTTCTCAATTGCTGGATGGTTAATAATTGCTATTGTTGGCTTCTTCACCTTCGGCTCCGGTTTCCATCAACCGAAGCCAGAGATAGACCAGGGAGGGCGGCAAGGGCGGCAATGGGAAGTGGTAGCGGGTGTGTCTGCGCAATTGTGCGTAACTTGTTATATATGTTGTTTGTGTATATGTGTATATGTGTGTTTGTGTGTGTGTGTGTGTGACTTCATTTGCGGCTGTAGTGTAAATAAGCAAAGAGAGCAAGAGCTAAGGCCGACAATCAACAAGCAGAAGCAGCAGCAAGCAGCAAGCAGCAGCATGCAACACATGCAGCATGTGGCAAAGTGCATTTTAAATTTTTGAGACAAGCACTTGTTGTTGTGACTTGAGACACGTTTCTCATCCCGCCTTATCTCAAAAAGTACAGCTATGACTGTTTCTACACCTAACCCTTCCACCTTCCACCTTCCCCCTTCACCCTTTCAACTTGCCCCTTGCCGCTTCGCAACCAATATTTTGATTAATTGCTGTCTGCGGTTGCATGCCTCGTGTATAACCAAACAAACTTCGAGAGCTACCTGATGCTGATGGAGCCCAAGAAAAGTCATTTTGGAGGCGTGGCGGCGCCACACTGCGGCAACTTCAAGGGGCAACTGAGTGTGTGTGTGTGTGTGTGTGTGCCACAAGCTAAAACCTACTGTTAATTGCCTAAAAGGGTCAGAAAAAAGGGGAGCAGTCGATCAATCGATGGATCTGACGCGCATTCTTTAAATTATGAATCCGTAATCTGATCTATAGGGCGTAACTAATTGCAATTATAAATCCATTTTCCAAAATTTCCTTATAGTATACACTTCCGACTTATGTAACTTTCATATTTAAGTTAAACAAATTCTTTTAGAAAGAGAAAATACAACAAAAAAAGTAGTAAAAGTTTTTGATTATCTTTTTCACGCTTAAATTAAACGTTTAACCATCAATCTTTACTCAATATATATATTTTAAATATATTTTTTAAACGCTCACACAAATCAATGCAATTTACCAGTCTAAACGTTTAAGAATCTTAACTAAAAATAATAAAACTTTGACATGTTCTCCAGAGATTTGCCGAATTTGAAATTTTTGTGTCTCGTTTGTTTGATTTAATTTGTGTGATTTGCTATTAAAAATTCAGTACAGAAAAATCCAAATGTAAATAAATAATTAATAAATATCAGAATCAAGCAAAAAACTAACATAAAAGCATAAAATAATAAATAAATAGAATAACAAAAATAGAATAACAAAAATAAATAATAATAACAAGACGAATTACAAATGACTCAAAATAGTTTAATTGAGAGCAAATTTATATAAAGAAAAAAAAGAAATACAAATGTAAATAAATAAGAAATAAATATATAAAAACTAGAAAAAAAAATTTCATATAACCCAAAAATAATAAATAAATAAAATAATAAAAATAAATTATGATATCCAGACGGGTTACAAATAACTAAAAACTGTGAATAATAATAATAAAAATTCTGAAAAATAAATAATAAGAATTTATTAAGAAACAATAAGTTAAAATGCATAAAAACTGTTAGAAAAATATATCAAAAACTTACCGAAAACAATAAAAAATAACAAACGAACCCTGAAAGATTAACTAAAAACCTAACTATATAATATTAGGCGAAAAATCTAAATTTAAAATAAATAAATAAAATAATACAATGTAAACTATGAAAAAAACGTACATAAAATAATAAATAAATAGAATAACAGATATAAATAAATAAATAAATAAAAAGACGCATTAAATATGACTCAAAATGCTCAAATTGTGAGAAAATTAAGTTAAAGAATAATAAATAATAAAAACTATTAAAAAAATTGTATCTATAATTTGTTAAGGAACAACAAGTAGAAATGCTATAAAACTGTCAGAAACATATAAAGAAAACGAACTTAAAATGAGAACAAAAATCGTAGCTAAAGAAAAAAATGACCGAAAACATGAAAAAAAATATCACATTAACCCTTCTTGGGGCTAAAATCAAACTATGTAATATTAGACGAACAAATCTAAAACTGAAATCAGATATATCTTTAACATTCTGATTGTGTTGCCATTAAAAAGCCATCAAGTGGCGCATTTACTTGTTCCCAAAAGTAAGAAATACATACAAACATACATACACACACACACACACACACACGCAATTGCTATTAGCAAACAAATGAAAGACGCCCTCTTTTCCGCTGTCTTCTTAAACCCCTAACAACAACAACATCAACAGCAACAGCAACAGCAACATCTTCCACTTAAAGCAAACGACAAACTTCGTTTTGATAATAATAACACACATAGAAAGAGATAGCCACAGAGGGTGATAGGAAAAGAGAGAGAGAGGGAGAGAAAGAGATGAGCTATGATGGCAGCTCATAATTATCAGCATGATAGCAAAAATTTGTAGACCAATAATTATTTTCCCACTATTTTTTGTTGCTGTTGTTGCTTGCTAGCGAGCCTCAGAGAGGTTGCAGGCAGGCAGGCAGGCAGGCAGGAACTCGATGCCATACAATATAATTAATAACATGAAAAATACATAATGAAATTATTATCATGCCGTAATGTGAAATGATTATCGCATGAGTGTGTATGTGTATGTGTGTGTGTGTGTGTGTGTGTGTGTGTGTGTGACGTAGTGTGTGAAGAAAAGACAATGGAAGAAGTTTCAAACTTGAACTCGAGGCGACTTTAACGCGCATCGAAATGCCATTTGTTGATGGGCCGAGCGCAGAGAGAGTGGTGTGTGGGGGGGGGGGGGGTGAGTTTCTCAGTTGTAATTGTTAGGGATAGGTCAGTGCCAGCGGTATCTGCTATATGTCTCTTGCCTCCGACTTCTCTTATATGCAAAGCGTTGGCGTCTGCTTTTTTTCCAAACTCCGGCCTCTGTCGTAGACGGAGCGTAACGAGTGACGATGGCTTTGAAACGGTTTCCAGTTGCCTCAAGTTGCCTCGGTTGCTTTAGTTGCCACACCAGCTGGTGGTTGCAATTTTCCAAATGCCTTCGCATTCAACTGCACTACGAAAAACTGTTATTAGCGGCATAGTAAAGTGAAATAGTAAATGCAATTTGACTTTTTAACATGAGAAAGTAATAAAAATTAATTCAAGCGAAATTCATTTTTAACATCAAAGTAATAATACATTTTTCGAAGGGTAAAAACATTTTGAACAATAATCAAAATATATTAAAAAATAATAAATATATAATAAAAAATTTAATTCGATATTTTGTTAACTCATTTCTTATGTATTTTTAAACTTTAAAACTAAATTAATATATCTAAAAATTTTTAATTTTTTTTATAAATAAATTTTTTTTTGTCATATATTTTTTTTTTAATTTATTTTATTGCCCAACAGCTAAGCTCAAAAAAAAAGTTAAATTTTTTTTTTGTATATATATTTTTTAATGTTTTTTTTTTTTTGGACATAAATTTGTAAAATGTTTTTTCTTATCTTACAGTTTAAATATAATAATTTATATATACTTAGTTTTATATATTTCACTTAAGTAATTAAATATATTTTGTAGTTTCTAAAGATCTATATTATATAAAAAAGTTAATAAAAAATTAATTGACTCTCGTAAAATTCAAGTTTAATATTTTTTTGACAAATTATTTTTTATTATTTTGAGCTTTAAAGCTAAATAAAAGTTTTTAATGTTGTTTTTTTCAGGTTTTTTTTTTTAATATTGTTGTTTATTTAATTGCATATTTTTTCTTAAGTTATTAAATATATTTTGTAGTTCTTTAAGTTCTAAGCCTTAATCAACAAGATTTTCCCAATCTTTTCTTTCGGTGCATTTAGCCATCTCCTATGTCATGTCTACACGGTTCGTTGTACGGGGTATGGGGTAAGGGGTAAGGGGTTACGGGGCTTTCAGTTTGGTCGCTCAGGTGGGCAGTTTTCAATTTTGTGATGACTGGGCTGAGCGCCTCGCAGTTATGTCAGAGGTTGGTCTTATTGCTGCTTGGTGCTTGGTGCTTGGGTCTTGGTGCGGCTTCTTCATCCAAGCGGAAGTTGATTTATTTCCCTCTGCCCGCCGGTGAGAGAATTTCTTAACAAAAGTGTTGCATTGTTTCCTACCCACCTACACAGCCAACAAAAAAAATAATAAAGAAAATGAACTAGAGGACAAGAAACTAAACAAAAAAAAAACGTAAGAAATGGCTAAAGAAACCAGTTGCTAACTTCTCTCTTCTCTTCTCTTCTCTTCTCTTATCTCTCTCTTGATATATATATTTAACATAATTTGAGACCTTCCGAGTCGTAAAGAAAATTGTTCAAGCAGAACGTTTTTTTTTGGTTTTTGTTTCTTTATGGTTTGGGACTCGTAAAAATTAAGAAATATTTGTAATAATTAGCTGTAGTTCGGTTTTGCCTTTCCTCTCATTCCTTTCGAATGTTTTATTAGGCAACGTTGCTTTCGAAATATTTAAATTTAAATTTTAATTTCAATTTCATTTCCAGTTGCTTCGTGTGCAACAAAGGGTCGAAAGCAAAACCACAAAAAAGTACAAAATTATTTTAACAAAAACTAAAATATTTATTTTAGCAACAATTTTGCGTATTGGCAAACAAATTGAAGAGAAAATTTCTTGCTTGACTTGAGAATATCCTTTTGGGAATTCTAGGAAAGTCTTGTTTGTCAAATCTTATTGGATTTTACACACAAATGTTTTTCTATATATATTTTTCATATGCAAATTGGCTTGCATCAATATTTTTTAAAGGTTTTTCTTTACTTTTTCTTTGATGTGTCATTTCTCACAATATTTCATTTTTAAGATTTTTTAACAAAGTTTTGAAGAAGAAATTTACAAACTTTTCTTCCTTATCCTTCTTCATATACGTTAAAAATATATTTATTATATATTAAAAATATTTTAGCTGTCTTTTTGAGTTGCTCAACTTTGAAGTAACTCTTCGTCAACATTTACAGGGTATTTGCGAATCGAAACAGCAGTTAAAAAAAATAAATCTTGAACTTGCAATTGGTTAAAATCTGTTGATTGGGCCAAAGGTAATGCTGCCATAGCACAACACTTGAAGCGACTTGCTCTTGATTGCCTCTACCCTTTCCCCTACCCTACCCTTTCCCCCCTCTTACTGCTAACCTGAGTGCTACCAGCATTCACAATGCATATTGCCTGGGCATTTGGAAATTCATTTAAAGCTCTTGTTGATGTTGTTATTGTTGTTGTTGTTGCTGCTGCTGGTTTTCTTTCTAGTTTTTTTTTTATTTCATTGCTCCATTATACTTTAGCATTTTCCTACGGATTTTTTTTTCATCTCTTCTACATTAATTTTTTTTTTATAAACATTTTTCAATCGCATTTCGATGCGCATTTTCATTTGGGGTCAAGAAAAATCCATTAGCAGTCAGTGGAAGTTAAATAGAATCCATTAGCTGTTGCCTTTTTCTTTCTATTCGTTCGTTCGTTTGTGGTTGTTGTTGTTGTTGTTGTAATTGTGTAGGTGGTTCGTATTGTTGTTGTTGTTGGTTGTGCTGTTCCAGCAAATTGTAATAAAGATTGTGCCAGCCTTGTGCGGGGCCCTGGCAAAAGTAAAAGGCGTAGCGCAAACAGTTGGCCATGCTAACAACAACAACAACAACAACAACAAAGAAAATGTGAATGAAACGCGTTCAATACTCACGCAATATCCAAACAAAACCCAGACCCCAACTGCCCTTCCATTTTGGTACCTAGTTTTGAAGTAGGTTTTGGCAATTAAATTCATCAGATTTGGCTCAAATGGGCAATTTTTGAATCGGTTCTTATGTCCTTAAGCCAAATCTACATTTAATCTTTATTTTATTGTTAAATCTTTTAATTAAATGTTTTTTTTCTTCAAATTTTGTTTCATATTTACTTTACTTTATTTATACTGTTTTATTTTAGTTATGCGCTTAAAAGTATGCAGTGAAAAGTTGTAGGAAATTTTTATAGAGGGAAATTTAGAAACAGCTTTAACCACTTTAATAAAAAATAAATCCTATTTCGCCATTTCACCACTCAAAGTTCATGCAATATGCACATATCTTAAGCAATATCTAGGCCAAGTTAAATGATACAACTGCAAGAAAAAAAATGTATATATTCGCTGAAAAAAAATGCGAACGTTTAAATCACTTTGCAAGTGTATCAAAGTTTCGCTTAAGTGTACTTTATCAATGTGTTAGGCTGGCCGGAAGCGACTGTCTGGCTGTTGGAAAGACTCCAGCTCCAGGAACTACAACAGCCTGCAGCCTTATGCCTTCTGGCTGGGGCAAAAACCTAACCCCCACACTCCCCATCTCCGCCCCCGCTTTACTTCATTCTATTCCGGTTACGCAGCCCCAAAGCCGCAAGCTGGCAGTCCTTTATGTTTTGCCACTGACATCATGACATGCAGTTTGCAAGTGCTTTTGCTAAAGAAAATCTATTAACCTCCAGTGACATGTAACAACTACAACTCTCGCACACACATACACACACACGCACAACTAATGTGACACAATGCATATTTATGGGCTGTCGATGTTTTGGGGGGTAAGCACAGTTTCGCACCGTTCGTTGGCAAGCCAGTTAGGTATGTGTCTTGGCTATATTTGCAGAATAAATCAAAAAGCAAGAAAATGCATTGCATAATTTTGTGCGCAGTGATTAATATTACTTTCTGGAAAAAAAATAAATAAAAAATCACGATAAAAAAGAAAAAAATCAATAAGGAGGGGTACTTTAAAAACTCAAAAAACAAGCTAACAGAATCTTAAAAGAGTCAAAAGTGCCTAAAAATGAGCTACGGCAGTTTTTCCAAGAACTCTTTTTAACTCAAATCATTGCATCCGCCATAGGCGGTATTTTAAAGACAGTATGGAAATTTGTTTTAAATGTGGAATTGAGTTACAAATTAATATTAATTAATAAATTTAAGAAAACGTATGCTTAAATAATAGATATGTGTATGCTTACAACGAACATTTACGCATTTTTAAAAAAGCGGATGCCTTTCGCTACATAAATCAATAACAGCTTGAGAAGCTTGAGCAGAAGCTAACGCATTTTCTTTTTATCTATCTCTCAGTCCCCAAAATAGGCGCAAAATTATTGGCAAACAATGAAAAGTGAGCGTGCAGCGCAACAACAACAACAAAAGTCCTTTAATGGAGTTTCGTTTTTTTTTTATCTGCTTCTCTTTTTGTGCGTTGACTCGCAATTGAAACAGGCTTCAAAATATGCGCACTCACTGGCCCAGGATAAGGACGAAAGGCGGAGGGGAAGGGAGCTACGTTGAGTGCCTCCTGCCTGTGTGGAGCGCATTTAACGCATTGTCCTTTTAGCCATATTGATGATGATGCCAAATGACACCAAATGGCAATGGCAACACCGTGGCTGCCGGCAAGGATTTTTGCTATCACTTGCATGACTCCAGCTGCTTCCAGTAGCCAGGGTTGCCATCCTCCTACCATTTTACTAGCTTGCTGTTGTTGTCACAGTTGTTACATGTTATGTTGCCATTATTTCGTGGATTTTTGGCTGCTTTAGCATTTCACTTTGATAGTCCTGCGAGCGAGACCAACAACAACAAACAAACAAACAAACAAAAGTATGAAAAGACAAGTGAATGAATGTGTTGTTGTTGTTGTTGTTGTTACGCACAGACTATGAAATACTCTGTTTGAACTGTTTAATGTGGGTTCAAATGTGTGAAGTTTTAAGTTTAAGTTGAATTGAATAAGTTAGTAAAGTTTAAACATTTTTTTCTTCAGCTTTAACATCTTGACAATGATAGGTATGAATAGGATCTTTAAGATATTAATCAAATAAATGTAATCATTCATTTTTTGAAGTATAAAGAAGTGAAGCGATATAGCAAGATCTAAGAAACTTGAACAGTATTTTTGATTGTGTTAGAAAACTTACATCAAATTTTGTAAGTTTAAAAAATTGATTGAACAAAAAAATCATTATACATAATATAGATGAACAAATTTAACTAAATTCCTAGTTTCTTGAGGTTCCAAAAAAACTTAGCCTCTTTAACTATCCAACAAACATACTCCCTTTGCTTTTCGTCTTTTGGTTTTTTTGGCAAGCCAGTGTATATGAAAAAGAATAGAAATGCCACAGCATTAACATTGTTATTGTTGTTGTTGTTGTTCTGCTCATTCTTTTTTTCGCGCTCTATCCGTTGCGATTTCTTTTTCTTCTCCTACTTCTCCTACTCTCCCGTCTTTTCAGCTTTTGCCTTAGCTGTGTGGTAGAACTGGTAGCTTTTGCTTTATCTGCTGACAGTCATAAGTTTTGCTTTGCTTTCCATTTTTATTTCATTTATAAGCGCCGCCTTCCTCACCCCACCCCACCCCACCCCAACACGACAATCTCGATGCGCGTTATCCTTCAACTCACACCCTTCTCTTACCCCTCCCCTCACTCCTCTCGTAACTCATCAACGCGCATATGTTGGCTGTTGCTTTTGGTTGCCTTGGCTTACGGTCTTCACTACTCTTCTATAGTTCTTTCGTTGTTGTTGGTGTTCTTGTTGTTTGTCGTTGTTGCCAGCTAAATTTATTTTTATTTGCTACATTTTGCTATGCTCTGTTCATCTCACTCTCTTTCTTCTTGACTTCTTGGGGCATTTATTGTTGCTTTCCTGTTGCTGTTTCCGTTTGTTGTAAATTTTAGTGGATTATCCTGCTCTCGGCATTTGCCATCTAGTTGCCTTTTTTGCTTTGGTTGTGCTTGTTGGCTGCTCGTTTTGAGTGAATTTATTCAAACTTCACTAAACACAATCAATTTACGAATTATTATTATGCCTTATCCACCATCGCTAACCCCCGACTCCCTTTGCTTCTCAAGTTGTTGTCGCCATTTGTTGCCTACTTTTGTGCGTCGTCCTTTTTTCGCTTTTTGCCATCTCTTTTCTTGGCATTTATTGCATTTGTTACGCTTCAGCCAAGCCGGAGACGAAAGTCCGGCCCAGAGTACTTTACGCTTATGATCTGCCTACCCCCTTTACCACCCCACCACCCTCTCTATGCCTTAGTCGATTCGGCCTCATTTGCCGTGCGCTTTTAGCTCTTCATGTTTATGATTTCCATTTGGCTTTGTGTATTTTGGGGACGGACGGCTTTCGTCAGTCATACTTACATATGTGTGGGGCGTGGCTGGCATTGTGGGCGTCAGGGTGGCGGTTCATTGTAATTACCACTTAAATCGTGACACGCCCACCGCCGTCTGCCGCCCGCCCACACCGCCTCCCATGTTAACCGCACACGCGTACACACACACACACACACACACAGAAAACAATGGGCAAAGTGTAATCATAATAAATAATAAATAAATTTTATTATTTAATGGATTGCAGTTATATTTTCTCCTCACAATGTTGTCGTCGTTTTTGTTATTATTGTTGTACTTGTTATTGAAGTTGTTGCTGTCACTGTCGTCGCCATTGGCATTAGTCACACTTTATTTATGAGTTATGATACACTTTAGGCCCTGCAAATGGGTTAAACGGCTCTATGTGCTATGCTATAGCATAAGAAACACTTGAAACGAAAGGATTTGGAATGGAACATCAAGTAAAATGTGTTAGTAAGAATTTTGTTGATAATGGAACGAAATGGAATTGGAACACATTAATTTCCATAACACAGTTGCATCGGTATATATATTAAATTGGTAGTAATTGACAACGAAACAAAATGGAAGTGAAACATGGGAGAAAAACGGCCAGTGAAACGATATGGCATTGGCACATTTAATAAAAAATGGCTATTAGTATCAATATAAACATATAAGAAAATGTTTAGTGAAACAAATCGGAATCGAAACAAGTGAGGAAAGGATATATAAGTTACTGGAACATAATGGTATTGAAACATTACGAGTTGAGTAGAGTATTTCACTCGTTGCCTAACAAAAACTTAGTTTAACAAATTAATGAATTTATATCTATGCATGTATGTGTGTGTGTCTGTGTGTATGTGTGTGTTTAACGAGTCTCAGTTTTATTGTTTTCACAAGAAAGGGGGACAAATTTGAGTAATAATGATTAATAGCCTATTAGCAGTTAATTAGACTTAAAAGGCGGTCATCAAAAGGCTTAGCCCGAGGCCAGCTAATGAAAAACTAAGCGTTGCCTTCCCAAAGCTCCAATCGCAAAATTCCAAATGTTTGAACTCGTTTCGTGCCATTAGGAAAAGCGAAAGCACCTCAAGCGAAAAGTGCAATTAGGCCAAGGAACATCGAACAAGGAGCAGCATCAGCAGCAGCAGCAGCAGCAGCATTCGAGTTTGGCCAATTTCACAAAGCCCTGGCCAATTAAACTAATGCTTGCTCGAAATGTGCAAGCAAATTTGCAGAGGTTCTGGACAACACACACACAAACACACATACACAGACGGTCTGTACGGTATGTACAATATTTGCAAAGGAATCATATCGAGAGAAATTAATACATCATCAAATAGAAGTAAGCCTCACAAAGTTCCAGACGGTCACCATAAATAAATAATGCCTATTTATGTTTATTACACTCATAGCTGCTGGCGATTTCCTACAGACGTAGCCATTTTCACCCCTCCGCCCCTACCATTCTATTACCATCTACACAGTAAACAATTACATTTATACTTTCTTTTGTATTGAAAGTTATATAAAATTTTTAGTTTTGGGTGTATATATTAGGTACGAACTATTGGAGAAGAAGTTAAAGAAATTATTGATCTTAAGTGCTTTAAAAACTTCTTGAAATTCGAAAATGTTACTTTCGATTTTTTTCATTACTATTTTTTAAAACATTTTAGTTGATTCCATTGAAAAAAATGAAGAAGTTAACTTTAAGTTAAAGTCTGTTTGATATTTTAAGGTAAAGATACATTTTATACTTTGTTGTAATATGAAAACTCAACTTTGAGAATTTAATATAAATCTTGTAACCTTTTTGCACTTGCTATCGAAATTTTTACTTAGTTTCTTAACGAAAATCTAGTTTCATTATTTCACAGCTCAAATCATGATTGAAACGCCATTGCTGTCTCCATAAACCAATCAGTTTTCATAAATCTATAACTAAATTATAAATTGGAAGCGTGTATCCTTTTTTGCACGATTTATTCATCTAAAGTTGTGTGTTCTTTTGTTTTTTTGCAGTGCATTGGCATTGATATCACAATTTAGCACCAGCTGTGCCCGGCCCTGTGCAAATGTGGATGCGAGTTGGGTCTCACAATTGGATTAGCATTTCGCATTGTTGTTAGAGTCGATTTCGAGACTTCGAGCTCACAAGCCTACAGAGCCAAGGCTGCCCTTTCTTATTATTATTTTTTTTTTGTAACAGAGTTGTCATTGTTTTTTATGCCTCATATTGATATAGTTGCCATCGATAAAAGCGAGATGATAAGGGGCTGCTAGCCTGCCTGTGTGTGTGGGTGCGTCCTTGTTTGTGTTAGGGTTAAGTGGGTTGGAAAGAAGAAGGTGAAGAGAGGGAGAGAGACGGGGTTAAAGTGTCATGTTGGCTAAATGTTTTGGCAAATCCTTGACGCGTCACAGGCAGTTGAAGTTTACGATAAATGCCTTAAATCTCAACGGTAGTTTGAGCCTTCCATAATGCGCTCTAAATATTTCAAGCTTTACGCTTTTAGCAATTTCTTTTTGGTTTTATTTTATTTTTTTTTTGGTAGTCGTTGAGATTTTTGCGCTTTCGTTTAGAAAAGTAAACTTATGCTGGGTTTAATGCAGTCAGTCAATAAGCCAAACGAGTCAGTCACTCAGGTAGCTAGTCAAGCTTGGCATTAAAAGGATAACATCGTTCTGGGCATATTTCAATTCCGGCAAATTGACAAACAGGAACACCAAATTTATACAAATAAGACATAACGGTAAGCGTGCTTTAAATGCCAATACTTCTTGACCTAAAGATACGCTTTAGCAAAGTTTTGAGCTGTCATAAATGTATTGTCAATCTTTAATTGTGGTTTAGATTGTTATCGCTTATCGATTTCAATCTACTTTGTGGAATCGTTAAGAGCTATAGTTATCGCTTATCGATTTATATCGACTTTGTGGAATCGTTAAGAGCTATAGTTTTCTAGATACTCTTAGCAAAGTTTATAGCTATTATATATATCTTTGATTGTTATTGGTTATCGATTTATATCGACTTTGTGGAATCGTTAAGAGCTATAGTTTTCTAGATACTCTTAGCAAAGTTTATAGCTATTATATATATCTTTGATTGTTATCGGTTATCGATTTATATCGACTTTGTGGAATCGTTAAGAGCTATAGTTTTCTAGATACTCTTAGCTAAGTTCTTATCTATCATAAATATATTTGCAGTCTTTCATTGTGTCTTCAATTGTTATCGCCTATCGATTTATATCGAGTTGGTGGAATCGTTAAGAGCTTAGTTAAGTTGAACTCCATTTACATGAGCAAAATGTATTCTAAATAAGAAATAAAGCACTTTATCTTATTCAGATGTATATATATATATATATATATATATATATACGTGTATATATGTATATATTCACATTTTAAATGCGTTCTGGGTATAATAAAAAGCCTCGCGTTTTAAAGCTAAACACAATTTGATCGCTCCACCCTCGTACACCTGAAAACAAATACGCATTTTTGCCCCACGCCACCTCCTCCCCAGTTACAGGAGGAGGCAGCATTGTTTATACCGTACACCGTTAGTGGTAGTCCCATTTTGGGCTGCATCCAATGGAGCCAATGGAGAAAATGGGGCCAATAGGGGCAACGTTGGCGTCGCTGCTCTAATTGACTTTGTGCGCATAATACCTTTTTGGCCAGGTTTAAGCGTCATCATATTACTTAACATGCCAACACACACACACACACACTTACACACACGAAGCAGTACACACAATCGCGCACCTCAAACATCAATGTATGTAATTGGAATCGATGCTATTCAGCGTGTAGTATAGCTTTTCAATTGGCAAGAACTTTTCGATGCCCTAAACGGTGTTAAGTTGCGAGGAATTTGAGTGAAGTGTGTTAAAAATATGTAATAGAAATATTGAAAAGCTTTGATTCAAGAAGTTTTGTTTGAAGAACATTTTTCGATCAAGAAATTCATTGTAAAAGCAAAAATAATCATTCTTAGGGCAATGCTTGTCAAAGGATACATAATTTCTCGTTACTCATCCTATTTCAGTGACAAAGTTCTTCAAGACTGCAAAAGTATTGAAAATATAGTATTTTGATTTAAGAAGTTTTGTTCGAAGAACATTTTTCAAACAAAAAACTTACTGGAGGATCAAGTTCTTTTGGAAGTTGAACCCTCTTTTTTCTAATATATAGTTTTATAGCGATCGGGCTTGAAAGTCAAAAGTCGTAAAGCTTATTAATATCATATGTGACTGCACATATAAAAGTTAATGTTTTCGTTTCAAATTGTTTTAAGTTGTGTTGTTAGAGCATTTAAGCATCAACTTTATTGTATTGTTTTCGCTTTTCGCTGTTTAGTTTTTCAATTCAATTAAATGCGTTCCACATTTTGGGCTCAATTGTTGTAAGAACCCACCCAACACAACACACACACACACACACGCATGGTGAGGCAGAGAGAGAGAGAGAGAGAGAGAGAGCGCGAGAGACAGGAAGGTAGAGTGAAACAGAGACAGCGATTCAGTTTTCGTTGCGTATTTTTATAGCATACACTTTTGGCCTGGTTGGCAGCTAAGTAGCCAAAGGGCTGCATTCAGTTTTCCTATTGCCTGGTTGTTGTTTAGTTTGTTCTTGTTGTTGCTGGCTTTGGTTGCTGAGTTTGGTTCGGTTTTTTTTTGGTGGGGGGGTGGGCGGCAAACTTTGTTAACTGTCGACCGCCGAGTGCTGCCACTCGACTCGCTTGGATTTTGTTGTTGTTGCAGCTGCTTGTTGGCTTGGCAATTGAATTTAAGTAGCTGCAACTAGCTGCAGCAGCAACAAAGTCAATGACACAAAACTTCGCATTTCACATTCGCATTCGCTTTTTGGCCACTTTGTGGCCATCAACAACAACAACCAAATATGCTGCACAGTTTCTTTACTTTTTGTGTGTACTATGTCTGTATGTCTGTGTGTGTGTGTGTGTGTGTGTTTTATATTTGTTTGCCACATGTAGCATCATCATCAATTTTCATTGTAACGCGATTAGGAGCCCTCCGGAACTTAACCAGCAAAACCGGATTCGTGCCTAACATCATTTTGACCTACAGCTTTCAAACTAAATCCACCCCCAATCTCCAGCCTGCACATATTTTTCGGGATTCCCGCGAGCATTTATAAATGATGAGAACGCGCGTTTTGCAACCAGCAACCTCTACTCCTACCCCAACTTACCCCCATTTAACTCTCTCTTCCACCGACCCCTTGGCTTGCAGTTGAGCATCTGTTTTATGTTGTCGGCGTATCATTTTTCTATGGCCATGTGTAATTTATGCCCCATTTACTTTTCGTTGTTGCTATTGCCACTGTTGATTGTTGTTTCCATAGTTTTATGAATACCCTGTAACCATTGAGTGAGGATATTACAAAGTTAATGCCATTCGGAAAAAGTTTAATTTGATTAGAAGAAAAAATGTAAGTTTCTTGTTGCAAAAAAAATAAATAAATAAGCTTAAAAATATTGAAAACTGAGCTTTCAACATTTTTTCGCCATAGGAAAGATCTCAAATATATTAAAATAAATGTATATAAATAATTTGTTGAAATATTTTAACAATACAATTTTTTTATAATCAATAAAAATTGGTTTCTACGCATGAAGCATAATAAAATTATTAAATTAATTTATATTATTATGTTAATATAGTTTGAGGCTTCTTACACAATATTATCTAGTCGGGTGGACTTGTTCCCAGTTTTCTTTCTTCTTTTTCTGTAAAAATATTCTATATATAAATATTTTCTATATTTATTGTGCGGCCATTTTGCCTATAATCTTTTGGGCAGCTCGGCTCCATTGTTTGGCCATTTTCATTCAGCTGATAGACAGACACATGCTTCTTTGATTTATGAATGCAAACGATGCCCAGCAACAAATGAAGCAAACAACATACATAAACAACAACAACAACAACAAAAACAATAACAACAGTAACAACAACAGCAACAACAACATCTTGTTTAGTCAGGCTGGCAAAGCTGTGTTTATGATTTTGTTTCTCTTGCCACACGCAGCGCTTTTTTTTGTGTGTGTGTGTGTGTGTGTGGCAATTAGCCTAAAAGTGTGCTCTACCTTAAATTTCATTAACAGCAGCAGCAGCGAACACAACGTTACGAAATGAACCTTTTTGTGACCTCTGGAATGGCCTTCAGACGCCTTGTAGTAGTATGAGAGAGAAGTTTGTTATAGTTATCAATTTATGTTTAAGTTAGTGAAACGATAGAAAAATATTGACTTGAAGGAAAGTTGTTGAAGGGAAAGGTTTTCTAGAGCAAATCACATTGAAATGGATGGATATTTGTTGTGAAAAACTGCTGAATGAAGTTTAATGAAACTTAATAACAGAAAATAATTAGCATGTAAGAGAGTTTGAAAAGATTTTTGATTGGAAACAGATCAAATCTAATTGAAATGATATTTCTATTAATTTTATAAATGTTTGTTAATCTTTCACGCAAAAACTACTGAACAAAGTTAAATAATATTATTAATAATAATATAGCTAGTACATTAAAATAACATATGGGCTATAATTTATGGAGATATTGTATGACTTGCGTTGCTTTATGTTGTTGAACTGAGAGACGATTGACAACACTGATACAAATCAGTCAGAGAAGTAAAAATAACTTTTAAGGAAAAATCTTTTTATACAAACTACTTATGATTTCGTTGCCAGACAAGCATTTTGAATAGACATTTTTTGAAAACAATAAACAGTCAGAGAGACGATTTTCTTTATCATACAAAGTCTAATTGACTTAATCTTTTAAGCTCTTCGACTGCCCACTTCATGTTTAAACGTAATGCCATTCTAATTGAGCTTTTAATTGAAATAACCTTGAGAACACAAACACACACACATACATACACATTCTTAAACGATTTGTTGCTGCATTGTGAATTAAATCGATGAATCGAAATGGGCAGACGGAAGGAGATGAATTGAAGTGAAATTTTTGCTGTTGCCGCAGCTTCTAATGAAGCAATTTTCGGTAAAAGCTGTTACCCACAACAGCCAACTCCCACACCAATAACCACCACCACCACCACCCCTCCTGCCACTCCCTCTTACAAAAAGAAATGTGCGGCGCGTGTTTGTTTCAAAGCACAAATTGCAGCAGGCAGGCAGCGTGGCAAAATTGCAGCTGACTGCTATCGAGAAGAGAAGAAGAGTGTTTTTTTTTTGTGTGTTGCTTTTGCTTTACGCTTTTGGCTTTTGCAATTATCCACGAAAATGTAGCCACCCCCCCCTCCCCTATCAGGGCACCGCCCTGCGCTAACACACTGCTGGCAATGCTTTCAGCAGTTTCTTGCCTTCAGGCTACGTGCGAATTTATTGATAGCGATATATTTTTCGACACTAAGCTCTCAGTTTGAGGCGAGCAGCTAAGTGCATTTTACATTTCCGGTCAATGGCGCTAACCTCACGGAGCTCAGCTGCTTAACCTCAACCAGCAAAGCCATCCTCCCCCCACCTCCCCTCTCACTTTCTCTCTCACGCTCTCTAGTTGCAACAGTTTCTTATTATGTTCGCTTTGGTTTTCATTTGCTTTTCATTTGCCATTACTTGTTAGCAATTTGCGTCACGCTCTCTCGCTTCCCCCTCTTTCTCTCTCTCACATTGATATTATAGCATTGCCCCCCCATCCCCCTTTGCACCCTTGTTGCGTACGTGTCGTGGCGCCTGGCTTAAGGGTTAGCGTTCACTTTTCACTGTTTGTGGGCCAAGTGTCGCCACTTTTCGCAACGTTTTTTTCGTAATTTTTATTGGAGCTAAGCTCCACACTCCATCTCCATCTCTCTCTTGCACTCATTCTCATTCATTTGTAAATGGCGCACATAAATTTATTTGTTTGTTACAACAATAGCGGGGAGTAATCTTACTCCTTACCCTTGTACTAGAGTTTGATGCGTGTCTCGTTTCACACAACTTGACAATTTCATTGTCTTTTGTTTTATATTTTTTTCTGGGTTTTTTCTTTCAAATGATATTTTTTTTTTGGCTCTTCTCATATATGTAGAGTGTCACGTTCGTGGGGTAGGGGGTGGAGTAGATTTTTGCACTTGCTGAAATGCTTTTATGCTCAAATAACAAGCCATAAACGTTTTCGCGCTGTTTGGACGCGTTTTAAAACGCGCGCGCATGCAAAAGAAAATAAAACAAAATCACACAAACAAATAAAAAATCATAAAAATTTTATTGCGCACGCAAAACAAATGAGCTAAATGGCTTTGGCGCATTAGAAAGCCAACACACACACACACACAGAGAGAAACACCCAACATGCACATATATTGGTTGTATGGGCGTGGCATCTAGCACACAAATTGCTTAGGCACTTTTAGTATATATATATATATATATATATATATATATTTTGATTGCCGCCTCTTCAGCTCTTTTATGTGTTGCCCTTTATTTTCTTTATATTCGTATTCGTATTCGTATTGTATAACATTTGATTAGTTGACACTTTTTATGCCCAAAGTACTCCAAAGTGATTGTATAACATGGCACCCCTTTCCCTACCCCTCCCTTTCGTGTCACTCACTTAGATAGCTTTACGTATTGGTTGGCAAATATACAAAAGAAATTTTGCTGATTTACAGCTTTGTTATTTTTATTTATTTTTTGAAATTTTTGTGCACCTGTCACAACAGTTTTGGGTTTTGGGTTTTGTGTTTCCATTGCTGTGGTTTTTAGTAACTTTTCTTTTAATTGTTCAAAATGTAAATCAATATTATTCTATAAGCTATCAAAATTAACCCACTAAAGAACACAGGGAAAGTTTATTTTTGATATTTTTGGTATATACAAATTAAATGTTATTTTTGAAAAATACTCAAAACGTTTACTAAAAATAATAAACAATTTGTTTTTTTTTTACTTTTTGCTTCACACAAAAAAAGTTTTATTAACCAACTTATATGATCTTCTTTTACATTTATCTGTTTGTTAAGTTAACTGCAAATTGAAAGCCATATCAAATGCATTTGTGCAATCAAAATTTCCATATTGCCAAAATTTGATCTGCAATCATTAACTAACGGGCGGGTTAAACTTTGGCTTTCTTTTTGGCTCACATTTGAATGCTCGGCCAGCAGGCAAAAACCTTTTGGCCAGCAATTTCTCTCTACAAATTAAACTTAGTATATGCCCAGCTGGATATATCTACACACACACACACACACACAATCACACAAATACATTCGCCACCCATTTTGTACACGAACATTTCTAAATGGAATTTAATTTCCGGATTAGTATAGACATTTCATGCATTTTGGCTCTAAACTAAACTATGGGCACAGCTTGGCTTTTGGCTTTGGCTCCGCTTTTGACTACAATTTTGTCTTCAGCTTTGCTTTGGTCTCAGCCGTTCGCTTGCCTCCATGCCTCAATGGGCAATTACAACAACAAAAACAACAACAACAACAGCATTATGAGTATTGAGTTTTGGTTTTGGTTTTGGGCGTTGTCTAAAGGTTGAGGATACCAAAAATTGATCAACATTTGCGGCTTTTGTCATTTTTTTAATGCACTATGTGAAAGGTATTTATGTTTCTACAGTAAATGCAGGTTAAAAATATATTAATATATATAAGAAATAAAAAATTTGTTTACTTTTTCTTTGTTGTTTATATAATATAATGTTTAGGCATAATACAAAAATTGCTTAAAACTTTTCATACTTTGAAGTTTAAAGGAAAATCTTTTACATCATCTAGATACGTTTGTTAATCTTAATATTCAATGGTAAGTGTATCTATTCTTCGGCATGGCTTAAATTGTTTGTTGCCTGTTGTTTAAAAATTTGCCAGTTTGCCAAAAATTTGTGTACGTATTTTGTTGTAAATTTTGTTATCGAAACTTGAGATGAAAAGCGAGAGCGAGAGCGAGAGGGCGTTTGTGTAGGGGTGGGAGCAGTAGTAGGTCTGCTTTGATTGAGACATGACAGTATTTTGCTCTCCCTTCCCCCTCTCATCCACACTTTCAGATTTGTGTTGTGTTCGCATCTAATTATTATTATTGTAATTCGGTTTACCAACAGACAATGTCGATATATATGCAACATGATGAGTATATGCATCATAATCCCAATGATGATGTTGATGTGTTTAGTAAATGAAATTCGTTCTTGATATTCTTGATGGGATGTAGAGTTGACAACGTTCCCCTATCTCCTTAGTGGCTGTCGTTAAGGTAAAAACTTAATTTTTTAATAGAGTGAAAACTACCGGAAACACAATTAAAACTAGGGCTTGCCAAGAAAAGGCTGTCAAAGCTGTTCCTACTCCTAAAAAGAAAAAAAATGTGGGTTAGAATGGTTTATAAAGCAAATGAAATGCGGCATTGGGCTAACAGCAGGTGGCAGTTGTGAAAGCTGCTCAAATCCCCAACAAAAGAACGTATCAAAACAAAAGAAATCCCAAAAGGCAGCACACACACACACGCGTACTTCTCTCAAATCATCCAGAAAATGGAGCGAGAGTCCTAAGGGTTGAAAGGGACATTTTGTGTTGTTGTTGTTGGGGCAGGCTGTGCATTTTTACGTTTATAAAGTTTTTTTATTCTTCTGATTTTCTTGTTGTTGGCGGAATCACTTTGTTTTTTGGCGAATCCAAACACCCTCTCGGAATTTTTTTCTCAAGCACTCGCAGTTCCAAACTTTTATGATCTTGTTTGTGTGTGTGTTGAACATAATATGTTCATTGTTTTATAAACAACAGGCTTCAAAAAAAAAACACACGCTGTCTGATGAGGCGAGAAAATGACAAAAAAAACCAGACGGAAAAAAACAGCGAAAAATTGAGCGAATTAGTGAAAGTAGAAAGCCGAACAAAGGCAGGAACATAATCAAGGCGTTGGGGGAATATGAAAATATTTTTTATTAAAACTAAAACCTTATAAATCAACGACTTAAGAACAAGAAAATTCATTCGAGCCACAACAAATAAACCTTAATCCAAAAGCTTAAGAAATTATTTGTCTTTGTGTTAAGTTCATTTTGTAATCATGCAAAGTTCCACAGACATTAAACAATAAACAATTGTGCAATAATTATTTATACGCGATAAAAACACTCCATCCTCTGAATATTTAATAACCTTACCTAACCAACACTCGCAATTCAGTCTCAACTTTTGCCCAACAAGCAAAGTTAAAATCATCTTTAACCTCTAACCTGGCACGTTAGTCGTTAGATTGTGTTTGTGTGTGTGTGTGTGCAGGTCGGCGTGTTAGCTGCTTTGTTAAATAATAAATGAATGAATGACCAACATATGGAATGGGTGAATGCATGAATGAGTGAAACACACACACACACACACAAATACCTTAACACGCGTCTGTGCAAGACGCCCCCCAAGTGCAAGACTTGCACCAAGGATAAGAAGGAGAAGAAGCAGACGCAACTGAAATGAAGGCAAGTTTAACATGAATTATTATGTGCGGAAAAGTTTCATGAAGTCAGGCCAGTGTTGTTGTCTGGACAGGCACCAGGCCTTCTTGTAAAGAAACACACACACACACACACACACACACACACACACACACATAGACACACAGCAAGTCCGCAAAATGTTTCGGTTGGTCTGGAACTGCGAAGCGGTTTGTTCTTTCCTTATTTTTTGTTGTTGTTTGTATTTTGTATTTTTTTCCTTGTATCTGTTACATACAATTTGTTTTAATTGCGCAAAGTAGTTGGCAACACTATTAGTGTAGCCAATTAATTTTCATTTAACAAGCAGCCCGCAGGATACACGTTCTCACTCACTCTCTCTCTTTCTCTCTCTCTCTCCCTCCTTGTGCTTACCCTATTTGTTATTTGTTGTTTTTGTTGTTTTGTGCGCTTTGTTGAGACATTTAAAACACTCGGATAACGGTTGTTTCTGCTGCTGCTGCAGCTGACTTTCACATTTATCATTGATTAAACAGTTTTGTATTTTTCATGATTAAAATACTTAAATACAGCTCATATTTACGCTACAAATAATGAGGCTTTAAGTTGTAAGTAAGATGTCTTATGTTAAGGTAAGAATAATACTTTAACAGTCAAAATGATTTTTTCTTGTATTTTTCTTAACCGTTTTTAATAAATTTCTTTATTTCTATAAACTTTTAAAGTTGAAAAAAACAAAAATGTATAAGCAATCAGTCTTGACAAACCATTTTATTACCTAAGTTTCTTATGTAAAAATATTTATAATGCACACAAAACAATAAAATTTTATTAAAAATAAATCTTCGCTTTATTTCTTATTAATCATGTTTCCATTTTAAGAAGTCGACTTCTAAAGTAATGCAGGCTTTTCACTGTACGCTGGTGGCAAAGTTGAGGGATAGGATGGTGGTGGTTGCTGTTGTTGTTGTTGCTGCTGCTGTTGTTGCTGTTGTTGTTGTTGTTGCTGTTGTTGCTGTTGTTGTTGCTGTTGTTTTTGTTGTTGTTGTTGCTGCTGTTGTTGTTTCTGCTGTTGTTGCTGCTGTTGTTGTTGCTGCCGTTGTTGTTGCTGATAACAATTGTTGTTTGTTTGTGCTTGTGTCACGTGTTGTTGTTGCTGCTGTTGTGGTGCAGCTACCACTTGCTGTGGCACAGTCACATATTGTGTACTGCCCGAAACCATAACTTGATTATTGTTTGCTGGTATCAAAATCACATTGCGTCTCAACATTCGACACTCTCGACATGGACCCCACAGCCAGCCTAGCATTTCACCGACCAGGCCTCGGCGACAATTGCATCTAACGTTGACCACTTGAACCTGAGCCATATTTTTTTTTGGTAATATTCCTTGTTTGTCGTTCGTTTCGTTACTGAACAAAAATTGCGCTTTAAATGTTTTATTTATACACCGAAATGGTTGGGCAACTTGTTCTTATCAGCGTTGAAGTAATCCTTTATGTCTGCTAACGACACATACATATTCTTTATGAACTTTGTGTGATTCATTGCCAAGAACTAGATAAGGTAGATAATTAATCGAAAATAAGGCTTTGTGGGGAATTTCTGGTTGGAAACACACTTTAAAATAATTACAGTTTGAGAATCATTTGAAAAAAATGTTCAAAAAATCAAACAAATTTCTGTCTAAGTTGGGATTTCAAACTTCACTTACCAAAAAAAAATAATAAAAATATTTGTTGACCCTAAGCTTTAATAAAAAATAGTTAGCGCATATTTGTTGATAAAAATGTTGATAAGATATTGCGGAAAAGCTTGCCAATTTAATTATTCAACACAGAAAATTACCAATTATTTTGTATCTGGTTAAAAAATTGAACAGAAAAATAAAACTAAAATAACTATAACTATGTTAATAAGAAAAACTATAAGATTGGCGTCGAATGGTATATATATACTTAAGACGCAATAACATCATAAAAGAAATATTTAATGCTTGTTTTTGTTAAACATTTTTTTAAATATTTTTTAAACACTTACGAGTTTTATTTGTTCAAGTAAGCTAAAAGTCAATAAGTATATGTTTTTGATAAGAAAATGTATTTTTATTAAGTAAAATGCTACTTAAAAACGAACTTAAAATAATGCAAAGTCATTTTTCTTATGAATTGTTGTAAGAACTGCTCAAAAATATTGCAGTCAGTCTGTTATGGTGCATACTTGGGAGGCAATTCTGAGGGATACGCCTCCTGTGATGCCTGCCAATCGAGAGCTGTTTGAGCTTGTGTCACAGGACCCACTTGTTGTTGCACTGGCACCGCTTGGGTTCGGGTGGTGGTTGTTGATACCACAAATGGCGACACTTGGCCTCTGTTGTTAACTGTTACTGTTGCTGCTGCTGGACCCGAAGTGGGCACAACAACCACATTGCGTTGCATCATGCGCCTGCAGCGACGACAGGGACGACCCCAGGCCCAGGGACGGATCACATAGAGAAGTCCACGGCGATGATAGCATTCGCATTGAATGTTAACCTGTTGCAACACAGTCATATTTGTTGTTTGTTGTATTCCTTGCTAGTCGTTGGATATGCTGATACTAAATGTTCGCCTCGCCTTGAATGTTGGTTGCATTTATAGTCGGCGGGCGAAAGTTTGCCAACTAGCCGTTATCAGTAATTATCATAATCCCTTACGTATGTTATTGATAGCTTCGCACTTGCTGTGATTCATGGCGCTAAACTTGATAAGGCCTAGGTAAGAAGTGCTTAACAGCAGGATCTCGTATGGCGATCGATGTCTCTAAGATATTGATTGCCAACCTTTTGACAGTGGGTGTGTGTGTGTTTTCAACTGTTTAAACACTTAATAAACGTTTTGCACTTCAGACGTTTGCACTTATAAAAGTACACAAATGGTTATTATTAGGTTCACACGTAAATGATTCATAATAGTCATAATGTTGTAAGGCATAAGTCATCTCAACCAATCAGAATAGTTTTAGCTACCTTATCATGTTTAAGACTTAGGTATTTAATTCAATATAAAGATGTTTTAGAAATGTTCCATGTAACATCTTAAAAGCTACTTTGGTTTTTTAAAAAATACTTTCACAATCAAAGTTTTTCCCCTAGAACAAGATTCATTTATCAATTATAAAAAAATACTTTCTAGTTGGTATTATTGTTAAATCCAATAAGAAAGCATTTTCATTTCTGAATGTAACTTTTAAAAATTAAATTGCTTAAGATTAATCAACATATTCAACTACATAGTTATGTTTCATAAGATAAAAATTATAATTAAACATAAGCAAATAGTTTCTTTTGATTAACATTTTGTTAGGAAGAAATCTTTGCTTTATTTCTTATTAATCATGTTCCTTAATGTTTTTTTTAACAGCCGATTTTAAAGTATGGCAGGCTTTTCACTATACGCTGGTGGCAAAGTAGAGGGATAGGATGGTGGTGGTTGCTGCTGCTGTTGCTGCTGATAACAATTGTTGTTTGTTTGTGCTTGTGTCACGTATTGTTGTTGTTGTGGTGCACACACCACTTGCTGTGGCACAGTCACATATTGTGTACTGCCCGAAACCATAACTTGATTATTGTTTGCTGGTATCAAAATCACATTGCGTCTCAACATTCGGCCAAACATTTCACCGACAAGGCCTTGGCGACAATTGCATCTAACATTGACTACTTGAACCTGGGCCATATTCTTTGAAGTATTATTCCTTGTTTGTCGTTCGTTTCGTTACTGAACGAAAATTGCCCTTCAAATGTTTTATTTATACACCAAAATGCTTGTTCTTATCAGTGTTGAGGTAATTTTCTATAAACAAACCAAGAACTAGATAAGGTAGATAATTTATTTAGATAAAACATATGCGAATAGTTTCTTTTGATGTAATTTTAGTTCTATCCTCGGTTGACGATCACCGTTTCAGTGTAGGTGGGTGGAGCTGGATAGACCACTTGTGTTTGTTGCACTGGTTGCACCGCTTGGGTGGTGGTGGTTGTTGTAGACACCACAACTGGAGACTCGTGCCGACGGTTGTTAACTGTTACAGCTGTTGCTGGTCCCGAAGTGGGCACAACAACCACATTGCGATCCATCATGCGCTTGCAGCGACGACATGGACGACCCCAAGCCCACGGACGGACCATATAGAGGAGACCACGTCGGTGATGGCACTCGCATGCAATGTTGACCTGTTGAACTTGTTGAACTTGAACCTCGGCCATTTTTTGTGTGTGGTTGTATTTCTTGTTTGTCGTTTGTCTTGTTACTGACTTATAAACAAAGGCGAATATTGAATTTATAACGCAAAATATTTGCTTCTAGCCAGTTATCAGTTTATTCTAATCCTTGACATATCTTATCGATGAAATAAAGACTTAATGATGGATCCATTTATGCAATTGCTGTGATTCACTTGAGTGGCTTCAAATAGTTGCAAAAATGTTTAACAGGGTCAGTTTGTGACAATTGTGACTCATGTGGATCTTAAGGCATGCCCCAAATTATCATCGAGTATTCCCTGCTTGACTCATTTGATATTAATCCGTAAATCAATTTCTTTTCGCTAATGTCAAAATGACTCTTGTGCAAATTCATTGGCATATTCAATTGCTTATATAATTCTAGTAATGAATAAATATCTATAATTTTGTTATTGTTATTGGTTGCCGTGCTTAAGAGCACTTGTTTATCTTTGTTGTTATAAGAAGCAAGGTTATTGGTATTATGTGGCATTAGCCAATTTTTTTTTACTTATTTCTTTTTAACAATATCCACTCAAAGCAAAAAGTACTCAGATAAATGGAATTTGTCAATATATATATATTTTTTTCGAATCCAAAAGGAATTGCATAATTTGTTGTGACTATGCCAAGCATCTAAGGAAAATAATGAACCTAGCGAATCTTGCTTAGTTAGGAATATATTTATTGTCCAATTTGAACATTCTTAACAATTGTTCTTTTGGTCTAAAGTTCTAATCGTTGTCAAGTAAAAATTGCCATTAAAATAAAAACTCGATTCAGGTTTAAAATTCTTGTATCAAAATGGTTTTCATTGGGTTTATTTTAAGCCCGGAAAATTGGTTAAATTTGAATTGCATTTATTGCTAACATAATATGAAGCTTCACAGCTTCAATAACAAAAAAAAACTTAAAGACATCTGCGACATGCGTCCAACTTTCATAAAACTATTAAAAGCAATAATAAAATCCAATATTAAGTGCTTATCGCTGATGAACTAAAACTACAGTAAATAGATTTTAATGACCATTTCGATTAGTTTCAAGCTTTATAGCAACAAAAAACAAAATCGAATAAGTTATTGAAGCCAGTCAAACGGATACAAATAGTTGACAACATTTACTACAAAAGGTTTTCATTTCATATTTATGCTAATGACAAATAACAAATAAATATTTAATTTACTTTTTGTTTCAGTTTCTGTTTTTTTTTTGCATTTTTTTTTTTACATTTTTTCTTTTGCAGATAATATAATTTCAATTAAAAATAAATACTATTTAAAGCTGTTGTTGTGCTGTGTGTTCGTTATTGCTGTTGTTGGTTAAAGGAACATATGAAATGATTTTTCAATTGAGTGCCACGCCCAATCTGTATGCTGTTGAATTGGAATTGTTTTCACCACCTGGGCCTCTGTTGCTCAACAATGATGACTTCCTCACGGGGCGGACGACGTCCACCAACGTTGAACTCAATGAGTGGTCGACTGGGACGCACCACATCCACCTCAACGATGGGACGTGGCTGTGGCTGATAGACAGCAGCTGGTTGTATTACCTCAACACGTGGCGGTTGGTATGAGGGATAACGTGGCCCAACATCAATCTCAACGACAGGACGCGGTAGACGTGGTGGGCAAATGTCTACCTCCACAACAGGACGTCCACCATGATGATGGTGATGATGATGATGGCGTTCTTCCTCGTAGTATGGCATCCTCTTTCAATATTATTATCCTTAGGTCTCGCTGTAGCGTCTTTGCTTATTAATTGTGCATGTACTTGACGCTGCTTTCGCTAAACGTTAACTGAATTTATTTTGCAATCGCTTGACATATTTAAGCGGTCAACTTTCCGACAGGTCGGTACTTTTTTTATATTATTTTAACGGGGCTTAGTTCACTATCTTGTCAGGTGGTTGTAGGTGTCTTCGATAAACATTTGATAAACAACTTTCCAATGAGGGAGCGGGCAGAAGCAAAACATGCAAAATGAGTTGTCATTTTTTGGGTTTTTATTTATTGCGAATTGCGTCAAGTTAGCAAACTGGTAAGTGAATCATATAAATTGGCCAAATTCGCATATTTCTTAGAAAGTAAATCGAATGAACATAGGTTAACAATATATTTTAATAACATAAAAAGAGCTTCGCTTAATTTTTTCCCTTGGTTTTTTTTTGCCATTTTAAAACTATGTCATCGATCAAATTGATAAAGAAACTTCCAGTAAAAAAAACTTCCAGGATATACAACAAAAATCGTTTGTCAATAATAACATTATTTTTGGACTAACAAATTAAATGGCGTTGTAGAATTCAACAAGTACAAACGAATAGATAAGATATTGATAGATCAGTGGCAACAACTATAAAATTATTTTGTATCTACAATAAACTGATAATAAAAACAATTTTTACTAAATTATTTGTTTATGAACAACAACAAGATCAAGATAAAGACATACTTTATGTTTCTTAGCTTAATAAAATGTTATAAAATGAATATTTAACTAACTATTGTAAGCAAAATATGACTAAAAATATGATAGTTAATGAAGAAGTGTTAATATTTCATTATCTCAAGATCATTGTTGATTAGTTCGTCATGAGAACACACATAAAATCGGCAATAAATGTTTGAGGTATGCAACTTATAAATACTTTTTATTCATGGTACAAACAGATTTTAAGTTAATACACAGATTTAATACATGATTATATGATTGGCAGGTCGAGAAACATTTGTTTCTAATACCGTGGATAGGGTGGATTGTTGTATTGCTGTTGTTGTTGATACTGATACTGATAGCCCTGTTGCTGCTGATAATAGCCCGCCGTGCCCATGGACATGCCAGCAGCATATGGTTGGGGTTGTGGCATCATCAATTGACCAGCAGTTACAGCTGGCACAGCTTGCATATAGTTGGGCGCCTGATTTACTACGATAACTTCGGGCCGAGCAATCGGCGGCGAATAATATGAGCCACCCCAGCCGGAGAAAACATCAATCTCGACATCTGCAATATGAATATTGGATATTATTAGGTCTTTATCAATAAATATATATACATATCTCTCAGCCATTTTGCTTACTTGGGCGATGATGGTGATGATGATGGCCATGGCAATAGGAATTTTCATAGTACCGCATGACGCTTGCCACTCGTTGTTTTGGCTGTGCTGTCTGAAGCACAACACTTTGTCAACTACGCTTCAGCTAGAAAATTTACCAACTACATAGGCTGACACTAGACTTCCAGTGGACTCCAGTTGGGCCATCAATCACAGCGCGAAGCTTAACGGCATTCGCATTTCCAGTGCGAATGATAAGCGGCTTCCCATATAAAAACATACAACATACAGGTGGTTAGTCATCTTGACTGGCCAATAATCAAAAACTGATAGCAGTAAAGTGCGATAAACAGCGAGGGGGTTGCCAAAACAAAAATGCAAAAGTACACGAAAGTTGTGAAAAGTGATGACAAATGGCGCGCACTTGATGTTTGGGAGTTTACCTGTGATTGGAAATATTGAAAGTTAAAGTTTTCAATATTAACAAGTAAGAAGGCTCTAGTCGAGAAATCCCGACTAGACGATACCCTGATCCCTATACCTTATGCGTACAGTCAGTGTTTGCAAATATGTGTGTTTGTATGTACGCACATACTGCATACTGCATACACAACTTCAATGTCCCATATCTCCGGTGTTTCTTAACCGATTTTAATAAAAATTTCACAGATTGTCATTATTTTGTTCATTATTTAAAATGCCATCTCAAAGTTTTCAAAAATCAAGATTTTGTTGTTATCGATCCCATGTGTATATCGAAAACCGGATGAGTTATCGAAAATCGAAAACAAACTTGTACTGCCTAGAGATTAGGCGAGCTTAAGTTCGAAATCTGGAGTCTCTAGCTCTTATAGTCTCTGAGATCGGTTGGCTCATACATACGGACAGACGGACAGACGGACGGACGGACAGACGGACAAGGCTATATCGACTCGGCTGTTGATGCTGATCAATAATATATATATACTTTATGGGGTCGGAGAAGCTTCCTTCTGCCCGTTACATACTTTTGCACAAAACCATTATACCCTTTTTTCCCATTTTCAATGGGATCAGGGTATAAAAATGAACTTTTAAAGATTTATTTTTCGTTAAGTTACAAATAATAGTTTCTTAACGTGTATTTTATTGATATGCTGTTAAACTAGCTTATTAATCTTTTTTTTGTTCATTTTTACAAGAAAATGTTTTGGATACAGTGAAGGTGAACCTAAAATCCTTTTCAAAAATTTACTTTAAGAAGAAAATTCATTTAGCAAAATTCATGAAACAAACCTCGCTTGTTATTATATATTTTAATATATAATTTTTGATTTGTATGCATTTGATCAATGCCTCAATAGTTGGTGGTTGATTAGTAATAATAACAAGCGCAAAACATAACAAATAATCCACAGCAGGCCCATTGAGCTTATCACCTTGAAAAGCCATTTGATAGCAGCTTATCAAACCGATAAGAAACCTGCGATAAGAGCTTAACCCACAGCAAAATGAACACACGTATTGCTAAGTTATAATACATAGTATATTTTTATATTTTTCTACATGTCTACGAAAATTTTGTATATATATATATTTTTTATATTGTGCTGCATAAGTTCCAATTAAAAATTATTCTTTATCCTTATTCCTTTCCTAGTAACGTGGTGGATTGTGATAGTGTCCATCCGATGGCGGTGGCTGATAGTAGGCTGGTGGTGGTTGTGGTGGCTGCTGCTGTACAACAACAACTTGCGGCCGTGGTGGTGGTGGTGGCTGTTGTACAACCACAACGGGTGCGGGACGTGGTGGCGCCTGCACCACAACAACATTGGAATGCTGATGGCGGCGGGGCCAACGTGGTGCAATCTGCACATTGATAATGGGTCCACGACGTGGTGGTCCTCCGCAGCGATCACCGGGCGCCATTTTGTAATGAAAAACTGTGTCTTTTTTTTGCGTATGTAATAAGTTTGCTTAGGAAACACGTCCAAACGCGTTCGCTTATCGTTCTTTACTGAACGAAAAGCTAAATAAAAGCCACAGCGTAGCAAATTCAACCAAAAAGCTTTTACAATATTTCATATCAATATTACTCATTCGCATTGCGATAAGTTTTGCACCATAAAAATTGACGGAGGAATGAGTTAAAGATAGCTAGAAACTATTTATGGTTATTTATTGGTTACTTATGAACGTATCTTTTACTATTCGTAACAAAAACGATCGATTTCTAGCTTGACTTTACTTTAACACAACGCTTTGGCTTTTGAAGTTTGTCGACTTTTGTGACTTGACTCATTTAAATGGGCTTCCCTGTCTTTTTAGCATAGTTAGAGCGTATGAATGAATCATTTAAAAAGAGCTCTTGGCCTTAAATTTAATACCACAAAAAAGAAATGTTACATTGCATATCAAATTTAACACCCAAGGCAAAGGATTAACAATTAATTGTGTAAGCCTAATAAATATTTAAACAGATAACCTATCATAAAGATACTTTATACTTGATAATTTGACGCAATGAAGAAAAATGTCAAATATTTTAAAGTCAATTAAATGATGACAAAAGTCAATTAATTTGGCAATTGTCAAATTTCTAAACTAAACAAAACTAAAGACATGGTTGAAATGTTAAAGGGAATCTCAGGAGTTTTCCTAATGATACGAAATGTACACACATAAAAGCATAAGTACATAAATAAATAAAGATGTTTCTATACATATATATTGAGTACATTGTTAACATGCAAAATTTGCCAAATCGTTGAGTTGTTTTTTGGCATTTGCTAATTGAGTCGTTGTTATTTCACTTATTTGGCTGTCAAGAGTGCGGTAAGTGGTAGGCTGGTGGGCTGGTGGGTGGGAGAGGTGTGAAAACATGTGTACGAGAGGCAAACGTTGCAATTGCAGCACTTGAGTGTCACTTTGATCAAAGCAAAAAGTGTTAAAGGGGAGCGGAGAGACGTACTCTGACAGGCAGGCAGGCAGGCAGGCAGGCAGGCAAGCGGGCAACAGAATTTAAACATGCACAAAGTAATATCAGAGTTGCAAAGTTTTTTAACTTTGCCAGAAAGTAGGAAATGAATGCGAGAGCAAAAGAGAGAGAGAGAGAGAGACTATGATGGCGGCCTATGCGGCATAACTCGTACATATTACAAAATGTGTTACGAACATTTCGAGGCAAGCCGTTCTGTTTCTCATAAACATCATCATCACAAGGATAAAGAGTGCAGTGGGATGGGGAGGGAAAGGCAGAGAGTTTGACAGCGCGTAGCCAATGTAATGATGCCCCCCGTTTGGCTTCGTTGCCACCAGCTCCTCTGCATGGCTTTTTAATGTTCTATACCTATTAAAAATGAGTAAAAAAAAAAGGGTCGAGTGAAGTTAAGCTAGTTTATCTATCAAGAAAGTAGGGAAAAGCTTCTCTAATCAATACAAAAATAAGAATCTAAACGCGAATTGATCTAACCATAGTCTTTTTTCTGTTTGATCTTAGAATCCTGAAAACCTAGCAAGCTGAAATTTGGCCTGTTAAGCTGTTTATCGATTATAGTCGATTTGTTCCTCGACCATAACCTGAAGAGCTTGGGGTAAGTCAGGAAAGTCAGGAGAAAGTTAGAAAAAGTTATATATAACAACAAGTTATCACATTTTAATTAAAAATTTAACAGTTTTAAAGTTGCAAAAATACATTCTTTGTCTTACAGAGCATCTGCAAGTCAGTTATTCTTACGACTACAACTCCCTTCTTTTTTTAGCGCATGCATATTTTAGGAAATGAATTGCAAGCGTTGGCAAGATAAAGCGTCAGCGTCTCAGAGTCATGTGGAGCAGCGAATCGATAACTGTCAAAATATAAGCCGGCGAGCAACACGCAAGACAGCCAGCAGAGGGTGCTTGAAGGTGGATGGGTTGGTGGGGTGGGGTGGGGTTCTGGTGGAATCAAAAGTAGCGAGGCGGCACACAATTTAAATATTTATGGAGCTGCGCAAGTGGCGCCTTTAGCACACGGCATAACCAAAAAACCGTAACCGTAAAAACCCCAAACCCGAAAAATCGGCTAACTGCAACACAGCAACAGTAGCAGGAACACCAGGAGCAGGAGCAGGAGCAGAAACCGGAGCTGCAGTAACGTGAAACCACTGATGGAAGATATTGCTGAAGAGTGAAGGTAGTTGAGGTAAGCTGAGTTGAACAGTCTCAGCGGGATATAAGGGAAGTCAGCATTGGCAGCGCTAGAAAACGCATTTCCTGCACATGTCATGACATGAAGGCGTCGACTCAAATGCAACGACACAGGACAGGGGGTTAGGGGGTTCTGGGATAGCGTGCTGGATAAGAAGCCGCAGCTACAGCAAGCAATCTGCACGTCTGGTTTGCATTTTATTATTTACTTTTCTTATTGGGTATTATTATATCTTTCTAGAGTTTTGATAACATATTTAAAAACAGTAGCACAGTTTGATGGCAACTGTGTAATTTATTGATGTACTCGCAGGTGTGACAGTTTGAGAGGCTGTGGAGAAATAATCATATTTCGTACTTGTTAAAGTTAAAGTATTAAATATATATTCAATAAATTTGTCTTTAATGAAAGCATAAAGCACAATATTCTCTTTCTTGTCAAACTTCACATTTCTTGTTATTTGTGGCAATTTCCGTCTTTCATTTGTTGATGACGCTTTGTAATTGGTTTTCGTTTGTTGTGACAAACACAAAACTTACGAGTTGAGTCAAATTTATTATTAAGCTATTTCACGAACGCATATCAAAGGCGAGCTTAAACGTTCGCTGTTCGCCTAATGAACCAAAAGGCGAACATGGCCCGTAAAATGAAGCTGTTGATTTGTGGCTGATGAAGGGTGAGCGGCAGAAATGTCAAAACGTGTGTAACATACAAAAAAACACATACACACACACACGCACACACACACACACTTCAATATACACACTTCAATATACCGCTGGCAGCACTCAACCTTCCTTCATTCAGCCGAGTGTAAAAGTGCCTTGAGCACCCACTCGTTTAATATCAGCGGGGCGGCGTCCACTCGAGTGTGCAATTAGGTGAAAATAAATGTTTTAACAAACGCCTCAAAGTATGCAATCATTTAAATTTCACTTCATTTGTCCTTTTCATGATTTCAACCCCTCCCCCAACACCACCATCACCGTCAGCGTCACCACTCCCCCTGCACTTGTAAGTCCACTTCTCGGTGCGTTTTTCCGCATTCCTAGACACCAAATTACAGAACCAAACAAAATTATTTTGATTTATATTCAAGGCGAGGACTTTCCATCGTCCTCTTGTCCACGAAGCCGCACCTGCTGACAGCGTTTTCTTCTTCTTCTTCTTCTTCTTCGTCTTCAGCTTGTTTTTAGGTTTTCTTTTATTTCTATTTTTGTTGCCCTTTTAGAGAGTTTTATGGTTTAGTTATGTCATGAAAAGTTTTTACTATTTTTTTTTAAGAAAAATTTATGATGAACTTTTTGTGATTTCTTAACGCAAAAAAAGGAAAAAAAGATTAAAGGTAAATTACGTAGTTCTTACAACTTTTAAACATAATTTCTCTTAAATATTATATATAATAATATTTTTTTAATTAGGTATTTGAGTTGTGTTTTGAATATCATATGAAAAAAATATTTAAAAATTGGATAACTCTTTTTTTTCCTTACTTCGAAAGGGCATTTAAAATTTGCCATAACCTTGATTTCTTGCGTGTTTTTTTTCCTGCTTTTATTGCATGTCGTCGACTGTCAATACATTTGGCCCAACTAAATGCTTTGACACTTGGCTCTGCACCTCCCTTCACCATCTTTCCCTTCTGACATTTTAACTGCTACGCTGCCTACGCCTGCCCTTTGCCTGTCAACAAAACGCGCCGAAAACTGAATTTGAAATGCAAATTTAATTTGAGACGCGACGGTGGCTTTCTCTGCCGTACTCCAACCCCCTCCCCCCCCCCCCTATAAGTTGCCACACGCCCATCACTGGCCAGTCGAATGTCTTTAACTTCAAGTTTAAGCTGAAGCTTGAGTTTTGTTCTTCTCTCTGCTCTCTTCACATTAATTGCCCACATTCCGAGTGCCGAGTGTCGAGTGGAGATTTATTCAAGTCCTTGCCTCGTGTGCGCGCGTTTTGCCTGTTAATTTTGCGCCAAATCAGCAACAACTTTTTGGTTTTCCATTTGTGGCAATGGGAATTTGTGTATATTTGGATTTAGCCACTTTTTGCCCGATTTGTGCCGTGTGCATCAAATTTAACGCTGACTATCCCGAAAAAGAAACTGTTTGTGCAGAGTGGGTGGGTTGGGTGGTTGGATGGTTGAGTTGGGTTGAGTGTTTTTGGCCTGATTGAAATGTTGGCAACTATTGCGAAAACTACTCGCAAGTTTATTGGCAAATTGATGGAGTGCTTTCTATATGTTTCAAGTATGTGTGTGTGTGTGTGTGCTGCTGTTGCTGGCAAAGGCTGAAAACAATTTCTAGTCAAGTTGGCTACACTTTCAGTTTAGAGCCCTAAACATTGCATTTACCCTTTGCCTTGCCTTCTGCCCCATCATCATTGTTTCCCGTTTCCCGTTCCCCGTGTCCTTGCAGCTTATATTGCGTTGCATGCCGCCTGCAATTTGGCGGCGCTGATATGCAAATTAAGTTGTTGCGCTAAACGACGTGCCGGGAAACAGGTTCCTGGGTTGTTTCTCCCCCCACCCCCCCTTTGACGTTACCTAACCCTCAGCTCATTTGTATTACAATTCGTCACAAACTGTGCTTATGTTTGTGTCTGTATGTGTGTGTGTGTGCAATTGTGATTGTGTATGTGTATGTGTGTTGAAGCTTTGAAAAGTTTATGCGCTCCTTCTCGAATATGCACTTAAATTTCGAATATGCGAGAGTTGCTACAAAAACTAATCGATTGAAAAAGCAATGATAAATTTCAAGAAAAACAGTTGGAAGTTTAGATATTTCGTGTTTATCATTTGAACATACGCAAATATCGCATTTTCATAACTGTCAAACGCTGATAATTGAAATTTGAAAGACTTTTCATATGCACCCCTCTCTGTTGTTGGTGGCATGATTTGTTGCATGTGGCACTGTGAAATTCTCGTGGCAAGATTTATGGGGCTGGCAAGTTGCGCGCCTGCATAAATTGCCTCGTAATCTGAGCCTTTGCAAAGCAGAGAGAGACAGAGACAGAGACAGAGAGAGAGAGAGAGAGAGAGTGGGTATCGGGAAAAAGCGTGCACTTCATTAGCTCAATAATTCCTCAATAAATTATGCAAAACGATTGACAACAAAAAGGCAATACTCTAGCATAGCACAAAACGCGCTGTTGTTGTTGTTTTTCACAGTTTTCCATTTTCCATTTTCCATTTTGGGATTTTGCAAACATTTTTCACTCGTTCGCTGTGTTGAGTTGTTTGTCAAAGCAGGTTGCGGAAATGCTGCGAAATTGTTGATCGCTGTCAACGAGGCGTATGCGTAACGTTGAAAGGTCCTTCAACGCAGGCAAAATCAGTTTAGTAACATTACAAATCACCCAAATCAAAACTGAAAATCGAAATCGCAAAAAGCAATAAGCACAAATTGCCCAAAACTCGAAATGCATAATAAAATTATGAGAAGGCCGGCACCAAAAACAAAAGCCAAATGAAATATGAGCCGACCAGCAGGGTTATTTTATTGGTTTGGATTTTGGGGTTGAAGGGGAGAGGAGAGGAGAGGAGAGGAGAGGAAAGGCGACCTTGTCAAATTATATGCTGAGCTTGCGCTTAGCGGCAACGGAAATGCGCATTATGAGATTTGGCTTTGACCGACGAAAAAACAAAAGAGAAAGTAAACGATTGGCAAATCTCCGGAATTGAATGCTGAACGTTATTTTATGGTGGATGAAAATGTTAGTTAAAATCGCCATTCACATTTTAATACGCCAAAGAGAGAGAGAGAGAGAGAGAGAGAGGGAGAGAGGGAGACGCGCGTCTGCCTTTCGGCTGCAATTTTAATTAAAATTTATTGATTTACAGCTGAATAAATGCACATTGCCAAATGCAATTTCAATTGCATCAATGTCGCACTGACGCACTCTATTTTTGAGCATTTGTCTTTATTTTAAAGCGTGTTGCAACAATAACATTCCGTTCTCGGTTCCGTCAATACCTTTTTGTTGCGTACAATCCGTTTGATGCGGTGATCTCGTTTCGATAATCGAGTGTGTGTGGCTTAGAAATCACAGCGTGAGTGTGTTTAATTACTTTTAAGAAAGATTTGTTGTTACAAATTGCCAGTGAATAGTGAAAAACAATAAAAATAAAGTATAATATCTTATCGTGTTGTTTGTGGTTTCCTTGAAATCAGTTGAGAAACCTTAATCCTTGTTGTCTGTTAGCTTAGGAATTAATCTTTAATTTTAATTATTTATTTATTTTTATCAAAAGGTTTAAATTTCCCAACTGGTATAAGCAATGTTTTCCGTCCGTCCTTCTGTCCTTCCGTCCGTCTGTTTGTCCGTCTGTCCTTCCTTCCGTCTGTCCGTCCGTCTGTTTGTCTGTCTGTCTGTCTGTCCTTCTGTCTGTCCGTCTGTCTGTCTGTCAGTCCGTCTGTCCGTCTGTCTGTCCGTCTGTCCGTCTGTCTGTCCGTCTGTCTGTCCGTCTGTCTGTCCGTCTGTCTGTCCGTCTGCATGTGGGAACGAGTCGATCCCGACTAGGGCCATCTTTCATTTGAAAATATCCTCAATTGATTTAAATAATCAATTTAAATTGTTAAAGCATGTTTAGATTACATTTATTATGTTATATTGCAACGATATACTAATTTACGAAATATATAATATTTACTTATTCGTTTTGCAATTTATTTTAATTTTATTAAGGAAAGCCCCATTATTTTATTCAACCCCAACCTCTTTTACTTCCTCTCATTTTTGTTATTATTATAATTATATATATATATATATCTTGCTAATGTAATTATATATATTTAGTTTATTTTTTGTTGGAACAACAGCTTAATTGATTTAGTTACCACACAAATTTGAAGAAACGAACACAAATCTAATATTTATTCATAATTTTTAGCTAAATATTTATTTAGCCACATTTATGTTTGCCGTGGTTTCATTTTATTGGTCGTATAATTGGGTAGACATTTTTTATTGTTTGCCTATAATTGTTGATTTTATTTATTAATACATATATGATAAGATTAGAAAATTATATATTTCTAACAGCTGTTTAACTTCGCCAATTTAATTTGCAAACATTTTTAAGTTAACATTTTGCTTATTAATATAAAACACAGCTTCAGTTTGATGCATTTAGCATTTTCCCCATCTGTCCAACCATTTGCCATTATTTCTATGATTTCTTCTCATTTTCGCAGTTCTCAATCTCAGCTTTTGTTTTTAATAATGCGTTTCCGCTTTTAATTAAAGTTTTAGTTGTTCGAAAAACACAAACAAAAATATTTTACAAAAGTAACTTTCAGGTTGCTTTTACGATTTGGTTGGCTCCTCTAACTACCTTTACCCCCACAACTCCCTTCCGAACTCAACGCTTCACTGTCATTAACAGTTGAATGTTTTCAGCATCTACTCTATACACACACACACACACACACACACACTAACACAGGTGCATCATTATGTGTAGCTTAGCAACAAGCCAACGAACAATTGTAATTGCGGTTCATTTGACAGTTTTCATTTAGTTTTAAGTTTTAAGTTTTCAGTTTGTTGTTTTTACTTCATTTTTTTTTCTTTTTTTGCTGTATTGTCTTGAACTGACAGGAAGCTGTTAGAAGCGCGGGAGGGTGGATTGCGGGGGGGGATTTGTTAGTCAGGATGTTGCCACGGCTGCTGCTTTATTATGAACGGTAACAAAGTGTTAAGAAGTGCATTAAGCCAAATGTTAACTGCCACAGTCCAAAAAGTTAAAACTACAAAAACTTGCAGCTGTAAATCAGCGCAGCGCCAAAAAGGATGCAACAACAAAGTGAGGAAGGCGGCAAGGGCGGAAGGATGGGGGGGTCAACAGGGGGAAGGGGCGGTTTGTTAACATCTGTCGTTGATTTTAAAGGCTGCTGAGCTGCTGGGAAGAGTTTCGCTTCTTAATCACAATAAAATATTTAAAGCTCAACCAACGTACTTAACCAGCTGTTTACATTGCTTTTTACGACCTGGCACACATGTCAAAACGTAATTTGATAGTTGTGCGTGCAATATACACATATGTGCCCCCCCTCCCACCACTTCCTACCTTTTCCCTTACATTACTTTGTTGCAGAGTGTATGAAGAAGCCGCGAAACATTGTTAAAGTTTCTCGAACCAAGTCGCATGAATATTTAGTTGGGTAATGCGCGTCGCCCCTCCGAACCGGCACCCCACCCCTCACTTTTCTTTATTAACTTCCACACGTTGCAAGAGCGAAGCTTTATCTTTAATTTGCGCGACAAGCTAAACAAAAACAACAACAAAAGGCGCAAAACACAAACCGAAAAAGAAAAGAAAATGCTAATTTTATTGACATCGCCCATCCAAAAAATACACATTCCCAACAAGCAAATGCGGAAATTGAAGAAAGGTAAAGCGTCTTTGCGGTGGTTGGGGGGGGGGGGGGGTGTGAATGTGGCTTGGAGCTTAGGGTTGGGATTGGGGTTGGGATTGGGGTGGTGTTAATTTACGGAAGCTTGCTGGCAAGTCATTAACACATTTGCGACCCAGTTGTAGTATTATATATATATATATATGTATATACGAAAACACAGCCACGCCCACATCCTGTGCCTAATTAACACGTTTTGAATTGTGAATTTTGAAATGCGGCAACAACAATAACCAAAAACAACAACAGCGACACCAAGAACAATATTAGAGGGAAACAACTGTGAATAAATGGGGTTGTGCAAGTGGGGCATAGGGAGGGGGAGGGTGTTGACAATGTTATGCAAAAAAGATTTAGTGTTAAGTAAAACAACAGCGGAAGAACAAATATGCTGATTATTATAGCGAATTTCAAATACTCTAACAATAAATACATATGAAAAAAATACTTTCTTTAAAATTCTTGTTAAAGTTCGAGTAAAAAATAAATCATTTAAGAATAAAGTATTTTGTAGAAAGGAAAGCGTGCAACATATTCAGAACTAAGCTAAAAATATAAAAAAAAATATTAAAAGAAAAATCCCAAATGAAAAATATTATATTATTCATATACTATATGAAAAATATATGTTAAAAATGTTTTGAATATTCAAAGTATACTTTCTGAGAAACTTTTATTATATCAACAACTGCTTAAAAAAATAAAATAAGTTTCAAAATATTTTTTTTCGAACATAAATAAATCAAATATAATTTAATGTAAGTATCAGAATTTTCATTTAAATTTATAAGTTCACAACTAAAGCTTCAACATAATATATTAAATATCAAGCTGTCAGAGGTTAAGTTTCATGTAAATAAGGCAGCTGCCTTTTAAATGATAAAGCCCCGCACAACGATATAAATCTGTTACTATCCTTTGCCACAAGAGGCAAGGTAAGAGCAACAATCTGTTACCGTATTGATTCCTGCTGCCGTTACTTTTCGTTCAGCTGCTTCGTCGGCTCGTTTAGGCCTTCAATGCTAAGGACCTTTCTTTCGCGCGAGTTTTCTTAACACTATTGTGTTGTGAAGAAAGGCGGCAACCTTGAAGGTGTCAAAATAACATATTTTGCTTTATGATTGGACGGGGGAAAAATGGGAGGCGTGGCAGAAGGCGTGTTAGGCACCAAATGAAATTAAAACGCGCATAAATTATATGTTCGAAACGAAGACGAAGACGAAAATGAAGAAGTTGTAAATCGTTGAATATATTAAGACATTTTGTCGGTTGGCCTGTTAATTTCTTGACATCAAGTTTTGTGCATACATTTACAGTAGCGGGGCGGAGTTATGGCCAGAAGGGCGGGAGGAAGGGAAGGAAGAGTGTTACGACTGCATAATTGCTCAATAGTGCGCAGCATATTGTTTAAGCAATTAAAGAAACAAAATTTTGTGACTCTGATTTATGTGCGAGTGCTTGTGTGTGTGTGTGTGTGTTTGTTGCAGATGTGTGCTTGTACTTGAAATGTGTGTGTTGCACGTCATTTGATTAACTTAAGTTGTTGCATTAAGTAGCTGCTGTTGCTAGTCTTACAATTCGCAACAATTTTAATTTGATGCCAAAATGGCAATCCTTAAGGTCCCCACTCCCCCTCCCCCTCCCCCTCCATCCGCAAGCACCCAGAATCACCTACGTACGTGTATTTAATACCAAGCAGCTGTTGTCAAGCCTTGCATTGTTCTTGTGCAAATTAATTAAAAATTGCTTAAACCGCTAGACGAGTTGAGTGGCTGGTTTTGTTGGTTGCTTGGCTTGGCGGTTCTCTGTCTGCTCGCATGGTCTTGCATAAAAATATTATTTACATCACTCGCATTGAGAGCTGAGGATTTGTATTTTATGTGTTTTTTATATGTTGTAATAAAGGGTATACAAGAAGTTGTGGAGACGTATGTAACAGGCAGAAGATTACGTAAGGTATACATGTTTTATCGATTATATTCAAACCCATATCAGAAACCGATAATCATAATGAAGTACTTAAAGTAATAATTAAAATATCTATAGTCGTAGTCGTAAATGATTCTTCCATTAGTTAATTGATGCATTTTATTAAAAGAAATCGATAAAAATCGATAATGCACTCCCCTGTTTTAATGGCATATCTTCATACGTAAAGTAAACATATAGTCAAATAGTATCAAGGATCTTAGGTATTGAAAGTTTCTTTCATTAGCTTATAGATGCATTATATCAAAAGAAATCGATAAGTAACGATAATTCACTCTGCTGTTTCAATGACATATCTTTGTTCTTAATGTAAACATATAGTCAAATAGTATCAAGGATCTTAGGCATTGAATGTTTCTTTCATTAGCTAATAGATGCATTTAGTTAAAAGAAATCGATAATTATCGATAATACACTCTCCTGCTTTAATGGCATATCTTCATACATAATGTATAACATAATAATAATAATCGATAATGTGATTTGCTTTTGTAAATGCATATCTTAATAGTTAAACAGAAACAGATATTTTTATGGTTTCTTACAGGGTAACTTCAACCTATATAAACACTTTACTACAACAAACTAGATTTGTTTTGTTTTTGTAAATTTCTGTGCTGGGCAAAAGTTTAAGCAGTTCTAAAAAAAAGAGGAAATAAAAGTGTTGTATAGGTTATTTTTTATTTTACAACTCTCGCTCGTCATCAAAGTTCAAACTGCCTGTCGTTATATATATTTTTTTTTCCTTGCATACCCCGCTCCAAGCATCTGCTTGTCCTTATACAAATCGAAAAAAGTTTTGTATCTCAACCGGTTTGGTGTCGTTGGTGCTACGGCTTTTAGCTGCCGTGTATATTTTATGGCTAGTTGTAATGCCAAGTGTCTGAGTGCGAACTGAGGCGCAGTGAAAGTATCTCTGGCTTCCACATCAAAGTGGCCAAAGTCATGAGTTTGTCAGTTGTAACGGGTTAACCTGTGTGTGTGTGTGTGTGTGTGTGTGTGTGTGTGTGTGTGTGCGTAAGGAGGCAGATGAGGGCATATAAAAAGTCATTGCAACAAGGACACTGGAACAAATACAACTACAGTGAAAATACCTCAACGAATAACATTGAAATACATTTTCTTACAATTTTTTATCTTGAAAAATGCATTTCTGCAGAAAGAAAAATAAACTTTGTTATACTTTATTCTATTAATATTATAAGTAAAGGTATATTATACACAAATGTCTATGACAGCAACAAAACTTATCGAACTCGTTAAGCATGAACCAAATTCGTTTTCAATTGTCTTTACTGTATCTCATACTCACAAACACACCGCACACAACTTGCTAGCTATGTTTTTTTTTTCGTTTTTCGTTTTTATGACAACTCAATTTCGAAATATACTTTAGTTTGTCAGCAGCAATCGCTTTATGCTCAACAAAAACATACCCTTTTCACTTTCCCAGCTGCCACACACACACACACACACAAAACTCACACCTTGCATCTCCGGCACTCCGGCACTTAGAGCTATCCATGACCTGATCTATAACCAGGCCGTGTTCATGTTGTTGTTGTTGTTGTTGTCGCACACAAAACGCATAAATTTATGTCAAAGACTCGACGAAAAACACAAATTTATTTGGACTTTTTAACAACTTTTGTGAATGTGCAGTTGCTGTAGCTGTAACCCAAGTCAAATGTATCTGTATCTGTATCTGTATTTGTATCTGTATCTGTGTCTGTGTAACTGTGAATGTATATATTTGGTATATTTATGTGTTGTGTTTTGTGTTTTGTGGGAAAAACTTGCCAAACAGTTTGCAAATATTTTTTATGTGCATGTTCTAAGACTTAGGTCAACATGAAGCACACATGTTTCTGACTGATGCTTTTTTGTGATGAGTTAAGACCTACAAAATTTCCACAAGCTGCTCTTTTCGACCACTTTTGTTGATTGCGGCCAAAGCCAAGAAGATAACCAGCGACCTAAGCTAAGCTTACTTAAACATTAAGGGACTCGCGAATCTCTCACCTCTTTCCAGAGGCATTTTAGTTAAATGAGAGGGAACGAGTTAAGATATACGATTACAGCTGGGCACAACTGTTGCGCCCTTGTTGACAACACAGAGCGCTTAGAATAGAACTCGGGCAACATGTTGCCAACAGAGAGCGGAACGGTATGGCAAATGAAACGCTAACGAGCTGCTCTCTTAAACGACTTGGCTCGGCAATAAGCTTGAAACGAAGTTGATACGCGAAATTATGTAGTTGCATTCGTCTTCTATCGTGACCCACAAAATGCAAGTGAACCATAAGTAAGTAAGCAAGTAAAAAGAAGGCGGCAAATATTTTGGTATATTTCTAAAACTAAGTTAGCTTTGTGAAACTATTTACTATCCTTTATAACTTTTCAACATCTTATGTTTTCAATAAAAATATCCAACAAACCATTTTAACAATATATTTATACATGCAGACCTATGAAAACTCGAGCTGAGAATATGAGATTTAAATAACTTTTCTAAAGCTTAAACTACATTATTTAAAGAACATACAGAAACATAAGTCTTATCTTACTATAAGATATCTTTAATTCCAGCACTAACCTATCACAATTGGCAACATTTGAGAGCGCAACAATGTTGCTAAGCATGCTGCGCTCTCTTCGCTGCTGACAAAGCGCAGGCGCCAATGCTGCATTACGAGCTCGTCAGCGTACTTCGTGTTGTGTACGAGTGCAGCCGATGACAATCCTTCGTTCGTTGATGCTCGTCTTTGTTGCAGCTTCGTTTTTAAAGCTATAACAAAACTCAAATTGTGTTAGTTGGTAAGAAGCATTCGGCGGCAACGGGCGGCAAAACGGATGCATAAGCCGAAGTGTTCTTTAAGCTATCTACAGTCGTTGTTATCGTTTAACGTCGTCGTCGTCGTCTTTGCTTGTCGCAAAAGGCGCGTCTTTCGTGTGTGTTTGTATGCGTTTCTAGTTTCCCGTAAATGTACGTTTTTTAGTGTGTGTGTGTGTGTGTGTGTAGTTGAACGTTAGTGTCCTTTTTGGGAGCTAATGAAAAGCCGTGTTGCCTACTTGCCGGCAGACTGGATTTCTAGCTAGCGGTTAGCGCATTGCTCATGTGCGTTGTAATTATGCAAATTGCTTTTTGAGACTTGAGAGTCGTTTGCAGATTCTCAGTGAAAAGTGGACAGAATGGAATAAGGACCTCTGTGCGTGTGTGTGTGTGTGTGTGTGGAAAGCAGCTGCAAGTGTGGCCCTCAATTGAAACTGTTAGGTCGACCTTGTCGACGACTTGCCGCATGCATATTCATGCCGGCAAAAGCTATGCAACCAACAGCAACAGCAACAGCAACAACAACAACAACAAAACTAGCATAGATAAAAAGTGGGCCAAATTGCAGCAGCGAGCATTTTATACTCAATTTAAGAGCTAAAGTTTTGCGCCAGTTACCTTTTTTATTTTTATATATTTTTTGTTTTTTGTTACCTGGGCGCTTTGCCAGGATTTGCCGTCGCCTCGTCCCATTTGTCAAATCCTTATAATTTCTTCTGAATTTCTTTTATTCTTTACATTCCTTTCATTGCTGTTGGCGTTTGCTTTGTTGTTCTTGTTGTTCTTGTTGCTGTTGTTAATGTCGCAACTTGTTGTCCTTGGCAGCAACAGTCGCCAAAAAACAAAATATATCGTTTACAAAGCGCAAATAAATTCATTTTTATCATACTACTCTGACAGCTGATTTTGCGTCTGTCTTTTAGCGTACTATAGTATAACACATAATGTGGCCATAGCATTGCGTTTTTTATGTGCTCCCTGCCCCCATTGTATTCGACTACCTGCCCTGCGACAACGTTGACCTACTCCACATTGTTACATTTCATGCTGCATACTTTTTGGCGCGCTGGTCAAACTTAGATTAGAAAATTGACAAAAATTGTGTGTGCTAGAACTCGAAGCATTGTAATAATGTGAAATGAACTCTGAAGAAATGCTTTCAATATTTATAAAGACCTGTTAAAGTTTTTAAAAACAAATGGACAAAAGTAATCGAAAGAGTTGAACTTAAATAAATGTGTAAACAATTATGCCAAAATGAATTATCTAAAAATGTTCAGAATAAAAGTTTGCACTCATTTAATATTATATTTATATTTAAACGAAAACAAACTGCCAAAATGAGAAAATATTTATACAAAGCGGGTTTAGTTTTCCATGACCAAAAAAAAAAAAACACAACACAACAAAAATATTTTGCTTAGTCACTTTTGTGCAATCAATTTATGACCAGGATAATTTATATTTTTTTTTGGCCGCAATAACAATTTTTGTTTGCCAACAGAAATGAGAAAATTCTGAAATAAATATCACAAACGTAAGGTATTTATTTCAGAATTTGCTACAAAAAAAGCACAAACAATCGGCTTTAGCTTATTTTTTAAGCCGCAACTTTTATGATTATAATTATTGCCGACTCTGCAAAGTATGCTATAAAACATTTATCAGTTGAAGGTTAAAAAAAAAAATGTCAACTCTAAGCAAAATGGACTTGTTGTAATTGTGTCTTTAGAAAAGTTATTTTTTCTTTTACGATTTCGAAATTGTTGTCAAAGTCAATAAGCCTTTAAGTTTGGAGGGCATAAACAGTAAACGTGAACTTTTTTGAATTGTAAAGTAGATTTATTTGCTGAGATTTTTTTTGTTTTGTGATTTCAATTTTAATGTACATTAAGGACAAAGGGGGCCAAGTGTTATTTGACGACTAAATTGTATATTTTTTTAAGCTGTTCGTTTAACCTATTGTGGTACAAATGCTATTCTAATTGTAGTTGAGGCCAAAAGGTTTGGCTTACCGACCGGTCTTGCCGACCATGGCTAATAAGTTCACAGCACGCAAGCAATTTTAGAGCTAGCTTACACACACAGAGAGAGGTGGAGAAAATAGAGAGAATGTCAGGATACAAGCCTGTAAGCATGAATAAGACATTAGGCAGCAGTTTACATGTGTTGGAGAGTCAGAGAGAGAGAGAGAGTGATAGATATATTAACATATGTGTGTGTAGAGGCAAATAATGATTATTAACAAAATATGTTAATTTTATGTGTAGGCGTATCTTGAATTATATATCACACTACATATATATATAAGATTGTGCCTGCTTGCACACAGAGATATAACTCGGAAATTGAAATGTCTGAGGCTTTAAATATTCATTTGTGTGCGTACTCTTTGTGTGTGTGTGTGTGTGCGAACAATGTTAATAAGTGTCCTCTTTGCATACCTTTGGCACGTCACATTTTAATCAATTTAATTGAAACAATTTAATTATTGAACCAAAAGCAGCTACTTAAAACTCACAATTCACACGCTCCAAGTGAAAAATGTGGTTAACAGTGAACAGTGAAATGAAAATGTTGCTGCGATTTAATACAAGTAAATAATAATCTCGATGATAGCAAACATAAAAACCCAATTGCATTTGTGCTGCAACATTGAAATGCAATTTGCCAGTGCTTGTAAAACTGTAAGCCAAGTCGGCTTAATAAATTGCGTAAATATCAATTGAAAAACAGTCAGGCAGCACAGCTGCCGCAACAAACAAACAACCAACCAAACTAAAGTACAAATAAACTAAAGAAGTTAAAATAACGAAAAAATCTACAACAACAAAGGCAACAAAGAGCAAACATGACAACCATAAAGCTGCTCATTATCGGTAAGTTAAATCTCACAATTAAACCAGCAGCTGCCGCTGGAATCACAATAACAAGCTATTGCCGAGGTTTATCTTTATTGTTGTACTATAGTTATTTCTTTGTCGTCTGTTTTGCACACAATAAGTTTTGTGGCCTGGCCCTCAAGCTGAACATTTGAAAATTGTAAAAAGAGAGCAAAGGGTTTCTGGCTAAATGCATAATAGAGACAATGCATTGCAAATAGAAAACTAACCAAGCGAAGTTTTCAAATTGTTTGGTTGGGCAGCAAAAAACTTCCAAATATAAAGTAGTTGTTAAGCTCTTTGCAAAAGTGGTCAAAAGCATTTCAATCTAAGCTTATGTATTTACTAAAACTCAAATTAAGCTCTACCACACCCACACCAATAACCAATTTGGCTTAACAAGTTGTTAGCCTGCAATTTTTCATTATTAGTGTCAGACTTTCTACAAAAATAAATAAAAAAAAACTGTCAGAACAAAAAAAGTCTTTGACAGGATTGTTTAATGTTGAAAGCTGACAAAGTTTAAATATAATAAAAAACATGTTGAAATGCAGACTCAAGCTTGTGAAAATGACACTAGTTTGGATTTATGGCATTGTTTGTTTTCATTTAATTAAAAAAATATATAATTGACAAAGCTTAGAATTTGTATTTTATACTTTTGACAAAAGAGAAACTTATTATTGAGAAGAGTTTAAAATTAAAAGTATAGAGAACTCATTGAAATCAAATTCGTTTTGAAAGCTTTGTTGTTATGTACACCTTTTTTTTTAGCAATTAAATTATGAAAATTCACAAAAAACAACCTTAAAAAGAATTTATTTTATTTAAAAATAATTCTAGTTTGCAAATGCAATTCAATTTGTTTGTGCAATTTTTAATCAAAAACAAAAGGATGAGGAAAATTTGAAGTATTTTTGATTAGTTCGTTTAATGGACTCTCAAAATAGTTAAATATTCTATGTTCTATGTAAAAGTTATATGATTTATTTTCTGTTTAAAAATTCTTTGTAAGTTGTTCATGTTCTTAACTATTCAACGATTGTTAAGTTTAAGCACTTGGCCAAATTTTAAAGCCATTGTTTCACGACAGATTGCACTTGAGTATGTGTGTGTGTGTGTGTGTGTGTGAGTGTGCTTTTGGTCTTCCTGCTTTCTGCTTTGGGTTTTCATTTTATGCGCGCTTTGGGAAATTTCACAATGCCATCGAGTCGATGGGCGTGGCGAAGTGGCATGCCTTTTCCGCTCGTAGGGTAGGAGGGTGGTGGAGGTGGCAGTGGTTATAGCCAAAAAACTCCCCAAACTCTCTCGTCTTATGTTTATGCGTGTGTTTTGGCTGGTGTGTTCTGGGCATGACCATAAACAAGACATGTTGTCCACTCGACAACGATGCCACTCATCATCACCGAAACCTTATTGCCACTTCTCCAGTTCTCCAGTTCTCCAACCCGACAAAACCCCAAAAACCAACCATTTCCCATTTTCCATCATCTTTAGCTGAAAATGCCGCACAAAACTCTGCAAACGCTGCAAAATTTGTTAACAATTCATTTCCGCGCTTTGGGCTTCATAAATTGCTTTTATTAGCAAAAGGCACAAACAAAAAAACTGAAGTATAAACCAACTTTTTCCATTTTTTTTTTTGACTGTTAATAATACACTTGAACTTTTAGCATAGCAAATAAAAAGCGTTAAAATGCGTGATGGAGTGAGAGAGAGAGACGAAATGTTTATGTTGTGGGTGAGATGGGCAAGGTCAAATATGGGAGCAATTGTGGCTAAGAGAAGGAGAAGGAAAGGCAATGGGGGGTGGTGGCGTTGGTCATGAGCTGTCTGAAAATCAAATTAAAACAGACGCCAGTTGGTGGCGCCCTGTTTTGCCTTCGAGCCAGTGACAAGTTGTGAAGTGGGACGTGAACCAGGACAACGAAACGAAACCCAACCAGGACGTAAACTCGGACGTTAACATGAACATTCTGACTGGACCCTGTTTTATTCTACTTCTCTCTTGCTCTCTCTCTCTCTCGCACTCTCTCTCTCGCTCTCTCTCTGTGTATCTGCCTGGGCAAGTTGTTGACAGGCACGCAGGCAATAAAATTCAATATTTCATTAAAACGCACGTTACGCATACGCAGCGTGCGCTGACCAAAAACCGCAAAACTGCGGCATTGTTGCCGCTATTGTTGTTGCTGTTGTTGCCTTTTATCGCACGCAGCAGCGTCAAACGTCGACCCCAACGCACAAATCCGATTTCGTGTTATTAGCGACAGAGTCGCCAACCCAAACACACACACCCACACACACAGACACACACACGACATGCTCACTGCTGACCAAATGTGAAGTTAAAATCGTTATTGTACAACTAGAGTTGTGCTTCCTGCTTCAGTTAGCATTGTCCATTGCCCATCGAAATTGAGTCGTTTGGCTGGCTGCCCGGCCTGCCTACCACGGTACACGATTTTAAGGCGGTTGCGACGCTGACAGATTATTTGCCTTATTATTCATAAGGACTAGCTATGGGGTTCGCAACTGGGCAGTTATTCGTTACATTCAGGTGGAGGAGTTCAAGCTAAACTAAAAAAAAAAGGTACATTGAGTGCTTTAAAAGGTTTGTAACACAACACACACACACACACACACACAGAGAGAGGACGAACGAGAACATAACTCAATTAAAAGTGCATATACGCAAATATCATGCTATAAATGTGCCTGCCGGCAAATCGAATCGAATTATGTATGCATAAATACAATTATTGCAATTTTGTAGTTCGAATACACGAATATAGTAAGTATATTCTTAAAGGTTATCTTGCATACGAATCACTTTGAATAGTATGTTTCTGGTTGTGCAAATCGATTGACGAAAAGCTTTCTAGTTAGTTTGATTTAGAGAAACTAGTTCTATGGCAAACAAATATTTTGTTAACAAATTAAATTCGATTTTATTTGGGTTTAAACCAGCAGCATTTTAATAGCTTTTGAGCTGCTTTCCAATTGACAAACAAATTCTTCAAATTGAAATGTTATTTCGAATTATATTACTCATTATACAATGATTAAACCTCGACTAGCATCAATTTTTAACGAGCTGTTAAAACCATTCAGCCAGCACCCTTCTCCTCTCACCTCGCCTCGCCTTGTCTCGCCTCATGTTGTCTCGCCTCGTGTTGTCTCTCTCTGTTTTTGGGTTCTTTGGCATTTTGAATTCAGTTAAGTTGGTTATCTGAAACGTGTTTTTATAGGGCACTTGAATAGTCACGAAACACTTGACTCGAAAATTATGCGCAAATGTCGTAATGTTCGTTTGCTCGTTTAATGTTGGATTTATTAATTGCTCGGGCGTTCGGGCATTGTGCGTAGCGAGTAAATTAATTAGCAAATACTTGCGCCTTAATAATCATTTTAATGGAATTTGTAATTTAATGCGACTAACGAGAGTTTTATGTGTGATTACGCCCTCACTCCCCCCCCCAGACACCCCAACGGCCTGTTTTATAACTCGCTCGTATTGATTTTCGTCTCTGTCTGGAAAAGTCGAGTGGAGCCCGCAAGCAACAGAAACAGCAACAGAAACTGAAACCGAACCGAAAAAAGCGAGAACCAGAACCAAAAGCAAACCACAATTTATTTAAGCGGCTTTAAATATTTCAACATGCCAACTTGCCAAGTCTACTGGACGGAGACGATGCCGATGCCATCGATGCAAGAGGGACAATTTAGGGATGGGGGCGTGGCCGTCTTTGGGGGGGGGGGGTTTCGACTTCTGTTGGGTCACTAAACTTTCGCTTGGGCAGGGGCGGGGGGTTGAACGACAGTCAATCACTTAATAAAACTTTTATGGCATGCCATTAATTGATGGCGCTAAATTCTCAATGCAATAAAACACAAAGGCAACGCGAAAGGGGCAAGGTGTTAGCGGGTGAATATAATTGGAAGAATTTTACTGCGTGCGGCAAAGTTGATTTTTTGTTTCTTTACGTTTGTTTTGCGAGATTTCTCGTGTGATATGCTAAATAGCCCGAAAACTTGGTCATAAATTTTAAAGCTGTCAATTACTTGAGAGGGGGGGAGGGGGGGGGGCAGCCGGAGGCTATGGCGAGGGATGTTTGCAAACTTTGCAAACATTGCACAAAATCCTGCAACTGAAATCCCCCAAAAATATCAATCGACAAACACAAACAGAAACCGAGGGTAAAAAGTTTTAAAAGCTCAAGTTGGGAAATATATTTTCCAGGCAACTGCACAATCCAAAGAAAAACACCAAGCACACAAAGCTTAGCACAAAAGCTGCTGCAGCAAAACAAAACATACGTAAAATTTGCTTTAAATTAAATGCATAAAGTGCAGCGATATGTAAAGGCATGTGATATGAGACGAAGAAGAACTTTAAATCTTAAAGAAAAACATGCAATTGCTTTAAAGACTTGACATATGAAATTTAACATATCTAACACGCCGTATAAGTGTGTGTGTGTGTCTTTGTGTGTGTGTTATCTTTTAATTAAAGTTGAATGTGTTGTGTGTTGCTTGCCAAGTGATTTTTGTGCCAACAACAACAACAAAAACAATTTAATAAATTGCAATTTATGCAACTTATTCAAAAAGGGCCAACGAACATTCAGTGAAGATTTTTTCGAATGTGAAACCAAATCGATTGGCCAACGTTGTATTGTATTAATTAATTAATATTGATATCTTATTAAAGGTTAAAGGTTTTTTAATGTAGCGAACGAAGCTTGATTATAGCATGTAGAAAATGTTTTTGAGCAAAACAACTTTTTCTTTTGCAACTTTTCAAGATAATTATCAAAAAACATGTAAGAAGGCAGTACCCTAAACCCTATACTTCAATGTTCCATATCTCCGGTGTTTCTTAGCCGATTTTAATAAAAAAATTTACAGATTATCATTATTTTGTTTAATCTTTCAAACGCCATCTCAATGTTTTTTAAATTCAAGATTTTGTTGTTATCGATCACATGTGTATATCGAAAACTGGAAGAGTTATCGAAAATCTAAAACACACTTGTACTGCCTAGAAAGTAGACGAGCTTATGTTCCAAATCTGGAGTCTCTAGCTTATAGTTACTAGAATTTACTCAAGCATAACTTACTAATATGCCCAACCGCAAAAGTAATTTCCGCAGCATTTTGATATCTGAATTTTAAGCACACTTTCCGCACACATTGTTGAGCACCTTTCTGGCTCTTCAAACAAGTAAACTGCATGTTTTTTTTCTTCATTTTTGTAACTCCGGAACAAATACACCCACACCCTTATGATAATCCTTTATATCAGTGTCTCGTATCTTTTTTGTGCAGGTGGCCCGTTTTAGACCGTAAAGTTTTTTTTCTGTATGCTGTCTCTGCTGGTTTTAAGCATTGCCATATACTGAAATCAAATAGCAGACGTCGCCGCTTGTGAGAGAGATAGAGAAAGAGAGAGAGAGTGTGTGTGTAGAGAGACAATAGCATTAGCCTAGCCTGTCGTCCTTTGAGTCTTCTCCTCATCTGTCTAACACACGACATGGCATGAAAAATATGAAAGTTTCTGCAAAATGTATAAGATTGCCGACGACTACTGACTGCGAATGACAACAGAACAGAACAGAACAAGAACAGTTTCAGTTTCAGTTGCAGCTCAGTTTAGTTGAACTTTCCAAGCTTCAGTTGCAAACACAGAGCACGTCGTCCATTTTTGGGCGCTATAAAAACGTGGCTGGGATGCGTTCGAAGTAAGCACAAAAAAAAAACAAACAAACAAACACAAAAACCACAAGGAAACAAAACAAAAATAAAGTCAAAATAAAGAAAGCATAAACATCATACGCATATTTAATTGAAATTGATGCCTGCGCGAGGCAGCAAGCCGAAAAGTCCTAAGATAACAATAACTGAACAAGCTTATAAGTGATATGCATACAAAAACATGAACATGAATCAAGTAGATACGCTGTAAAGTGTAAAGTGAGCTTCCGATAAACGATATGGCTAAAAAACATGAATATGAACCAAGTAAATACCCTGTAAAGTGTAAAGTGAGCTTCCGAATAGAATTTTTAAAAGTTTAAAATATATTTAAATCAATTTTTAATAATACTTTACTCACTTTAGGTTTTAAGCTTGTTTTTTGTTATACTTTATGCAGTGCTACCTTTTTTTTTTTGAAAAGTGATTCACTTAAGGGCATATTTCAAACTTTTCTCTGTAAGTGCTTCTTCAAAAAGAATACAATATCAAACTAAACCAATAGATAGCTAAAAATCACTTTGACTTGATATTGAATATATAAATGCAATGGGATTCAAGTTAATTTTGAGCAGACGCTCGAGCAAACTTACAACATGTTCGCTTACAAGAAATCAAACAAAAAGAGAAGTGCAAAAAAGAAAAAAAAAAAAAAAAATAACGTTCGCTCTGCGGAGAAAACAAATCAAAATGAGAATAAGCAAATGGCAAGGCAAGCAAGCTAAAAAAAAAGAAGAAGGAAGAAACCACACACAAAAAATTGTCCTCTGGGTGCAAAATCGATTAAAGGCATTGCAAAACGAACAGAAACGGAAGTCAATCAGCAGACACGAAAAACAGCAAGAATGCGGGACAAGAACGACCGAAGAAGAAGCTAAAGAAGCTGCCGTCTCTCTCACTACCTGACGCTGACATGGGAATTAGTACTTTGGAGTGTCTTGGATTGCTTACACATAACGAGCCAGCGAATGAAAGCTTCTTGATGCTTCATCCTTGTCATCCTAACCATGCTTTGCCATGCCGTGCCGTGTCGTGCCGTGTTTGAGAGCTGCCTAATAAGCCGTCTAAAGCGTTCGGCATTGATGCTAATGCTGATACGCTGCTGATGCCTCATATCGCCAATTTGCGCCCACTGTGCAACAAAACAGCATTAATGCCACAAAACGAGAATGTGTTTCGCATTAGCAAAAAGTATTTCACTTCTCTCTCTCTCTGTCTCTCTGGGTGTGTGTGTATGTGCGTGTTTGCACTAGGGAATGTGTCTGTGTTTGTGTGTGGGGTGGGGGGGAGCGGGATAGCGTGTCTACTGTAATTGCACGCCAATGTACGCACGTAACTGCATATTTACATATCACTCGTCGCGAACACACTGACAACGAATAGCAGCAGCAGCAGCAGCAGGCAGCAAGAACAGCAACAGCAAGTAGCAGGAAAAAAAAAGTGAATTAAAATAAATTAAAGCATGCTTTCAGGCGGTGCCATGTAAATAATGCAGCGCTATTTTTCTCGCAAGCGCAATGGGCGTGGTAGACACAAACACACACATACACACACACACACACACTCTGATTGATATGTCTGTCGGTGCGTCGTCTGTCTGGCAGTCCTTGAAAGACTCTCTACGGATCTTATCCGCTCCATTGCCAGCGTGTTGGGCCCCGTAGGTGTTGAATCATTTACAGCGCCAGCGCCAAGCGCGTTTCGCATTTCGTGTTTCTTGTCAACGTCCTCATTGTCAACTGCGTTGATTGCGCCAAGTGGCAGACAGCAAAAGAAGGGACATATTGTTAATAACAACAGCAACAACAACGAAAACAAAACAGCCGAAGATAATATACACTTCGGAGTACAACTTAACTTATTAAAGTTTTCTTAGTAGTTAATTATTAAGTGAAATAATCTGCATATATTCTTAAAAATAACTTGAATTCTTCAAATGCGTTACACATTAAGTCAAAAAATTAACATACCCCTAATAAGTAAATACCATATAGAGAAAAACGACAACTACTTTAACAGCAACCTGAAGTATCTGGCACTCGGATTATTATAGCTGCTTGTGGCATGCAACACGCAGCAAGCTGACCATTCACAGAACACGACAGAACAGAACTTAATCTGATGCCTCCCTTTGCAAAGCCATATCAATTAGATGCATTCGATCCGATCTGTCTATATGTCTGCACTTTCTGCTTTACACCAACTTCAAGACATTAAGATTTAAGTTGAAATTTGAGCGTTGCTACTGAATTTCAAATATCTAGAATATTAGCAATAGAAATACACCCAGTGGAGACATTCAACTAACAATTGGATTACGATAAGCCATTAGCTATGTTTATGTATGAATCTCAATTATTGAGTAAGTTTTGGTTATGTGTGTAAATATTTAATGAAAATATGCTTAAAAAGCTTTCAATCTTCAACTACAGATTAAATAATAAATATATTTTAATACATATTAAAATTGTTTGATTCGTGTATTTAATGTTACTTAAGCAAATAAGTACTTCATACTTTAAACAGAATTTATGCAAAGCCATCGCTATTAAATTATTTAAATGTGTTCTTTTTTTGCTGCTTCCGCTGATGTTGCAGCAAATCACATTACGAGTGAACGCAGCAGCAGCCACTAACATGCATAAAGGCAAAAGCTTAACCATAAGTAAAATACTTTAGGTGAATACTTGGAAATGTTCTTTGCTGTTGTTGTTGTTGTTGGTGTTGGTGTTGTTAAAGGTAAAGCAAAACGGTAACCAAGTTTTGCCTTGGTTACCTTTGTCCGATTTAGCAGTAGAAACACCATAGAAAGTCGCTGCAATGAAAGTGCCACGCCCCTTTCCCACCCACCTTAGAAATGTCATATGAGCTTGGCATACATGCAAATACACTGGGAGAACAGCTAAGTATCAAAAAGAATGAGACCGCATGGCAAAGCTGCATTTGATAAGCTTGTAAAAACAAGACTAAAAGGTGACGAAAAAAAATGTAATGTTACTTTTAAAAAAAACATGTTTTTAACATTTTTAAATATTGTTTAAGTGCATACATGCACATGCTCAACACCATACCTATACATATGCAGCACTTGGCTGTCTTACTCTCCGGCTGCCTCTCCCCTTCTTTTGTCTCTCTAACACTTAGCTCTTGTACAGCTGCAGCTTGTTAATCCGCACATACAAATATTTAGCATACGCAATGATAAACTAGGTGAGTTTGCAGCTGTAGTTCACATTGTTGTTCTGTTTTATTAACCCAATAACTAAGCAGCCCCGTGGCTTTATGCTGCAAGTGGTGCTGCTGCTGTTGCTGCTGCCCCATGTTGCGAGGCACCTTTAAGTCACAAATGCCAGCAATGCGGGTCGCTTGTCTTACTTGCCCCACTTGCCGGGGGCAACAACATGAACAAAAACAAGCACACTGTCAACTGCAGCTAAATCTGACTGCATTTCCTGCTCCCCTCGCTGCATCCACTCAAGCCACCCACACGGCCACTTATCCAACACCTTTGACTTCATTGCAGCATCAGCTGGCGCCTATCTGTCATGGTAACCATTCGGGATTTTAATTAGCGCTCAGCTAGCTCTCTCTCCATCTCGGTCTCTTGTAGTCCAGGCCCATGTCCTTTGCATATCCTTTGCATGGCATTTGCCTGCTCATTCACTTGTTAAAACGTAGATGTCCAGGTTATGACGTTGACACGCGCTTCGTCTGCTCATTATCCTTTATGAATTTTTCATAACTGCAACGGCAGCAATTGAAATATTTGAACCTTTTTACTCGGCACCTCCCCCTCCCCTCCCCCAAATAAAAGAGGATGTATGTCGATAATAACTTAAGCGCGTGACCAGCAAGCTAAATGCCACAAGCTCTAAAGGTGACGGCCTGCAAATTAGATTAAGTTATCGTTCTTAAAAAACTCCATTGAAGTCTTCTTCTGCTTCTTTTTCTATTACCTTGCTCTCTGCTAGTGTAGCTTGACCCAAGTTTAACATTCAAACTCTCTCGCCTCTCACTCGTCCTGCAACTTTGTAAGTTGCCTGCAGCTTAGCTCAGTTTTTTTTTTCGCTTTGGCTTCTTTTCATTTGTTGGGGCAAGCAAGCAAGCTTTTTTTGCGTAAGCAGCCACGTGGCGAGCTGCATTTTTTTATTACCATTTCGCACGTTTTCAACTTACAGTTTTTCACCTTTCTTTCTTTTTTTGTTGTTGTTCTTTCTGTTAGGTGTTTCGCCTTTTGAGAAATCGCTCAAATTATTGTCGTCTTTTGTTAGTTGGAAATGTAGGGTATGATTTTTTGTGGGCATAACGAAGACGTGCTTAGGATTGAGAAATAGTTTTAAAAGTGTGAAGTGTGTAGTTTTATTTATGTAAAAAGAACTTAAGCTGAATTATGCTTGAATAAAATTGTAAAAATATTTCTTAAAGTTTGTTGAAGAATTTGTAAAGAAATCAACTATCAAAAAGTGAATTTGCCTCACAACTATATTTAAATTATTTTGTTTATGAATAGTTTATTACTTCTCCGAGGTAAAAATCATTTAGCCAATGCAAAAAATCATTTCTTAACAACTTTAACTTTAACTAAAGTATTCATTTTCTTTTTAGCTTTCAATAACCATTAAGGCTTTTTAGTAAATGTTTAGAGCATTTTGTAGTCTCATTAGTTAACTATTATTTTATGCAGTAACTCATTTTCTTGTTACAACTTGCAACGAACCGTTTTTCATTTGCACCGCCTTTCCTGCCAACCATCCATCCATCTTTCTTTCTGTCTGTCTTTCTGTCTGTCTGTCTGACGAGTTGTGCATAATTTCTCTGGCTGTACAAATTGCGCCGCGCTGTTCCGTTGGGATAGTTTTTGTTGTTGTTGTTGTTGTTGCTCTACGCTTTCAATTAGACTGAAGACGGAGGCGCATGATGCAACATTACTGTGTTGCAACAGTTTGGCTCCTTTTGCTGCTTGCGACGCCTTAAGGCAGTTGCACTTGTCTTTCAAACAAACGAAGAGAACAACAACAATTAAAAGTAAAGAAATGGTTACTAAATCTGTTGGCGCTGCTGTGGCGGCAGCTGTGGCAAACAACTTCTTGGACCTCGTCGTGGCTGGGGGGGGGGGGGGGCTTGGCCCCTTTTGTTTCAGTTCGCTGAGCCGTGTTCTTAACGTGCCTGCGGGCGAAAGACGACAGACGTCAGACACAAGTTGGTTGCTCTTTCTTGCTTCACTAACTAAAATGAGAGAGGGACACACACCGCTTGGCTTTCTTTTCTTTCATTCATTCTGTTCTTTCTGCTTTACGAGTGGCATAGGCGCTAGAACTAGTTGTTGGTGTTGTTGTCAGTTGTCGTTGTTGTTGTTGTGGTTTATGCGGAGAGTTGCATTGTCAGCTTTTGCACCTTGATGTCTGAGGCTTCTTAGAAAATTCATTTCGTCGCCGGCTTGCATTGTCGCGCAAAACTTTAATTACAAAAGACAAAATGCACGGTGTGTCTGTATGTGTGTGTGTCTGTGTGTGTTATAACCCTTCATATCTTCATGTACTTTTGTCTAAGTGCAAACAGTGAATACGTCTCCTGTCTTGCTCAAACGCTAACCGTTTCAGCATTGCACTTTCACCTGAGCTTTTGTTGTTTTTGACGGCATCCTCTTTTAATTGTGATTCGATGCCGACGACGTTTCGCAATTTCGCCTCACAAGTTTTGTGCTCATCATAAAATCATGGCGAAGCCCTTACCCTTTGACAGTTCCTTCGTTTGCATGAGTCTTTGCACCACGCTGCGTTTTACAACACTTGAGGCAGCAAGCAACCTCGTGTTTATATTGTCTTAAGCTTGATCCTTTTTCTGTTGGGCTTATTCAATGATTTGAGGTTTAATTGCTTGAAACTTTGAGTTAGTTTGGAACTAAACTTACTTTTGAATCATAAGCGTTGAGGTTTCATCAAGTGTTTGAATTGTCTCTATAACGCAAGATAAGTTTACATTTACGCTTCAACTACATAATTTAGAAGTGGCGCACCTTAAGATTGCATCACTTCAAAGACGATTGCTAAACTGATAGCTAAGCCCAACCAACATAGGCATTAATTATTAAACTTGACTTAATACACACACACATTTGATATGCGTGCTTAGTGCTTTGTGATTTGTTGTTGTATATGATAAATATCACTAATTATTGTTTTGCACTTTGCAAACGCACTTAACAAACACACACTCTGGGGCAACAGAGAGAGAGAGAGAGAGAGAGCTATCACATTAGCAAAATGTTGAACAATGTCTATATAACACTATTTAATATTCAATACATGTGAATTAATTATTTAAAATGCAAATGTTTACACCAGATACACACAATTGCAAACACACACACACACACACACACACAACTTAACGACGAACAGAGACAGAGGAAGAGAACAAATGGAATTGATGAGCTTAAGTATATGTCAACATAAATTGCAATCACATAATATTCCACATTTTACCATTTACGCCATTCACCATTCATTCATTACGCGTTATTGTTGTTTGGCTCTGTGTTTTTAATAAATTTTAAATAAACAACAGACAACAGACAGCTGTAGCAGCAACAGCAACAGCAGCAGCAGCAGTCGCTTCGAAGAGCTTCACTGTAGACAAATATTTGCATTAGATGGCGATACTTATTATGGCCCACACACACTCCTCACACACCCCCCGCGTTGTTAACATTGAAGCGAAGGCAGATAGGATCCCGCGGCTCTTGGCTCTGACCCTCTTTCAATGGCAGTTGTTATCGTTGCTTCGTTGTTTATAACAGTTTATGCCCAGGCAGGCAGGCAGTTGTTTTTGTGTTTGTTTTATAAATTATTGACACTTTATTGACAGGCAAAAACAACAACAACAACAAGGCAAACACACACTCACACACACACACACAGACAATGTGCCATAAAACAATGGCGCATAAAGTTCATTATGTGTGCTCAGTGTGCACAGTGGAACAAAAGTGTTGCACACACAGATTTGCAAGCACGTTGTTGTTGTTGTTGCATTATTGGCTTAATTTACCTTATGTAAACACACACATTTCCACCCTTGCCCCCCTTTGCATTATTAAAACCAAATAAATGACACATATGCAGACAATAAGCAAACATATATAAAAAAAATTGAATTATATCAAAAAAAAGGACGGAGAGAGAGAGAGAGAGAGTGAGAGAAAATAGCGCATAAAATATTAAATGGCAACAAATAAATAAAACATGTCAAAAGAGGATAATAACGACGGTGCAAATTAAGTTCATTTGACACCTTTGTTATTCGTGCTGACACTAAATTGAATTTGTATACTCTACCTTTTCAAGAGCTGTCAAACTGGGCAATAAAAGCTGAGTGGACGAGTATGTATGAAAGATTTAGTTATGGCAAAGTATTGAAAACGTTTTACCAAAAACTATTTCATAACGTATTTTAGTTTATTTGATTTAAAAGACATTTTTTTATTATTTAAAGTAATTGATTAAAATCATTATTAAAACATTTGATATGTACCTTTCATTATTTTGCTTTATTATTGTTACAAAAATGATCTGATCTGATTTTCATAACTATTTTATTGATTGAACAAAGAATGCAGAGTAATAGTAAGTCGATTAATTGCATATATTTATTTTGTATTTATTTATTTATCATATTTATTTTTTGTATATTTTTATTGCTTATGGCTACGTATAAAAATGTTCGCTTGAAAAACATTTAGTTTTTTGGGCAAAGTTCTTTTATTGACATAAATAATTGGATAATTTGTTTGAGTGCTGGTTAATCAAAAAGCTCAGCTGTGGGTTATATATAAATATATATATGTTCCATGTTAATTGGGCCAGCAAAAGTTGAAATTGAAAAGACTTCAAAAGACAGAAAATTGAACTCATTTAAAGTCTAACTGCAGCTTAAATGAACTTCCGCTTTAAACTAATTAAATACCAGAAAAAGACGGCACTTAAATATTTAAAATTTATTACAATTAATAACCCGACAATTACTTACTCATTGTATATTTATGTTGAAAATAAAAATAAAATGAGGGAATGAAAACAAAAAGAGGCAGGGAAATCCCTTATTGTTGCCATGGTATAAAGCACATTTAAATCGGCGTCATAAGCCGCATTCATGAAAATTTGTTTCATTTATATATATTTTTATTTTTTTTTTTTGGGCAGAGCTTGTTTGTTTTACCATATAAATATGCATACGCATACATACTGTATCCCTTATTTTTGGATGCCATTTAATTTTTATTTGCTTACACACATCGTACTTAACGACCACCCCAACCAACTTATACCCCCTTTGCCCAACCATTTTATATTGTTGTTGTTGTTGTTTGCTTTTTGCAGTTGTGCGTCAACGATTGATTTATATCAATATCCGACAAGCATTTCATTATGTAATATTCAGAGCGCGCCGATCGGAAGCACAAATAAACAATAATCTCAACAACAACAACAACAACAGCCTAGAGTTAAATCTGTTTGCATTAATTAAATGCGCACACAAACACAGATTTACACACACACACACACACACACATAAAGCATCGCAAAAGGGACAAAGTGCATTTGTGGTAATCGCTTTGGCTTGTTGATCACGAAAATTCATAAATATGCCTAGCGAATTATTGATTAAAATTATACACAACTACTCAATCAGGAAATATCCTGTTATTAAGTACATTTATAATTTCTTTAACCTCTTTTCAACTCATATTGATATTTTTGTACTGTCTCAACTTTATAATAACCCTCTGCACGCCTTTAATTACTGCGCATTAAAATAAAGGGGGGCAAAAAAAAAACCATTAAATTGTCATTAACTGAGTGCTGTCAAAGTGAAGGCTCCACATAAATGGAATGAGTTTAGGGTGTGGATATAAGCAGATAATCTGTATATCTATACCAACTACTAGCACATATTTCATACCCAGCTCACACACACACACAAACACACATACACACACACACACTCTTATACGTAGAGTCACGTTCATATAGAAATTGTCAATAATGCATAAATAAATCACAATTTGTCTCAATAAATTTTCAATTAACGTTGAAAAATTTGCTGCCCGAGAAGCCGCAGCGACAAAAACAACAACAACAACAACAACAACAACAGCAACAGTTGCAACAACATTTGGGGCAATACTTATTTCAACGCGCGCTTGTGGGCGTTGGTGAGTTTGGGCGTGGCACGGCAGTCTGTCTAACTGATTGACAAGAAACAAATCAAAATTGAAATGTAAATGTAAATGAGGCAAAAATACAAAAGAGAGAAACACAAGCGCAAAGAGTGCCAAATCAGCATAGCAAAGAGAACAAAGGGGCGGGGGGAGGAAAGGGAATGGATTGAAACGGGGCTGTAGGAAAAGAAGAATGGAAGTGAAAACAAAGTGAAGGCGTGTCAGAAATATATTTGTGCAGCGCTGAAAAGTATGCTATATATTTATGCGTTCAGTCAATCACGTATTTCGTCGAGCATGACAAGGAGAGCAGAGAGGAGTAAGGGAGAGAGAGAGAGAGTATCGTGACAGTTGTGAAAACAAAGAGAAACAATTTTTAGATTAATCGCTATCAATTTTTGTTGAATAAAATTTACAAAATTCGCGTATTCAAATCAAGCTGACTTGAGAACGATTTTAAACCATTTCAGAAAGTCGATTTAGTTATAAATTAAAAATTGTACGCTTTAAAATTTAACGAAAATATGCTAATTTATTTTATTGACATAAACGAATGTTTTCTTACGATAAATATTCATCTATTAAAATGTTAAAGAAACGTCAGAATATATAATGCACGGAACCAATTTACATATTGTGTATATATTTATTTTTTTCAGCTCTATTGTATTGAGTATATACATTAAAAAAAAACCCACTGTTAAAACAACTGTAAAATTAATGTATGTTAAAAACAAATCAGTCAGAAGTTGAACTTTTTTCTAAAAAAAGCAAAAATGTACATAAAATATTATTGTAATGAGAAAAAAAATTCGATTCTAATGGGGCAGAACAGAATGCAATGCAATAATCAAAAATAAAGTGAAAGAAAGTGTACTCTTTATGGCAAGTGAACAGAATGTTTCCCCTATAACCCTTTAACCACTCTGCATGCAATTGACGGGCTGTTTCCCTTTTGCCCTTAACGCTTTGTTAGCTTTCCGTTGAGTAGGCCGACAGAAGATCAGAACAGGATATAATGAACATTATGTAATGGCGATGGCTCTGCACAAGCGTGCGCTAAATGAGTGGATAAAAACACAAATCGTGCGGCGGTTAAATCGCATAAACCCCTGTACCCCCCCCCCCCTTCCCCTTCCCCTACCTCCCCCTTCGTTAAGTACCAACCGCACACCCCTTCAGTTTTAAGCAATTGCATTCACTTGTCTCTTTTTGCCATTCAGTCAGTCATTCAGTTAGGCAAACAATAAGCAGCGGCGGGTCCACAGGAACTGCGCTGCAATCAACATAATCGCTGTGCAGGAAAGGACTCTCAACTTTACATCACCCCATCCCACCCACACCCTCACAAAAAAGAAAGAAAACAACAACAACAGAGACATTCAAAGCCAAAGAGCCAACAGCAGGCATGACAATTTCAAATGAATGTTAAATACCAAAAGCAAATGCTCAAATGGTGACTGGCAACAGCAACAGCAACAGAAACAAACGAGCGACAACGACAAACAAAGCAACAACAACAACAACAACAACATCAACAATATCAAAAGCGGAAACACAGACACAAAAAAAAAAAGAAACAAAAACATTTCGCTTCAAGCGAACTAACAGAGAGTGAGAGAAAGAGCAATGCCACATGCTGTGCAGCTTAAACATAATACATGCAACACATAACAACAGCAGCAACAAGAACCACAGCTTGTCTCGGTGCCAACGAGAGGTTAGGGCAAAGAGATACTCTATAAAAAGCTGCCAATGAGCTGTCATTTTCTCTAATCTTTCTTCATTCAAAGTTTTATAAAAAGAAACGCAACAAAAAATGGGAAATAAATTGTTCAAACCATAGAAAATTGTTAATCAATTATTAAACATAATTAAAGGATGCCAATGAATCTCAACAATAGAGTACAAATGGTATTTAAATCTTTTTTATATTGCCGTCGTATATTCAACTTAACATTTAATAAACCTGGCAAGCTTTGAGTCAAAGACAAACAGAAAAAAAAACTTAACTTACAATGTTTTTTATTTACGAAAAGACTGTCAAAACTTAATGATACAACTTTAAGCATAATTTGCAAGTAAACACAGGGTATTAAATGAAACGACAAAAAGAACAACAGACAAAATGACGACGAGTCAGAGTTGAAATGACGTCACGAAGCAGTAATAGCAACAGTGGTAGCAGCAGCTGCAACAGCATCATTGTTTGCCTCACGTTGCAATTGCAGCAACTTCTGCTTGCTGTTGCAATTGCAACAACCTATTTAATTGGCTCACGTTCACATTGCAGGCGTTGACTTTGCTTGCTTCCAGGTATTACACGACTCCCACAGGAGCAAGAGGGAGAGAGAGGGCGAGCGAGCTGTTGCTGTTAGACGATATCAACCTGCTGCTGTTGCACAGAACAGAAAGAAAGAAAAAACAGCACGGCAATGGGAATGAAAATTTGTGCCCGTCCAAAAGCTAATTAAGCTAAAAGTCAACGCGCCACACCGTGCAGCATGACGTTATTTTTGGGACTGGACACACACATTTTCTGCTGCTGTCGTTTGCTGCTGCTGCTGCATTGAAAAGCCGGAAACTGCTTGGGCTAAAGTTTGCGACGCGCCAGCGAACGACATTCATTTAAAATTAATTAAAAGAAAATTCGCTCAACTGTTAAACATAAAGACAAAAGCACAAGAACCGAAACATATATATATATATATATAGATATATAAATGAAGTGCAGAAGCTGATGAGGGAGTAGGATGAATGAGGCAAGGGATGGATTTGTAATAAAGCGAGATTTAAATGCTCTCTCAATAAGGTTTAAGAGTTAAGTGCTACGATTTTAAACGTGGAGAAGAAGTCAATTTGTTAAATTCTAACCAACTGTGGTTTACATTCTATTTTTGAAGATCTACAAAAATAAAATATATAAAGAGTTTCTTGAAAAATGCTTTTGAACGTAGTAATCGTTTGTCGAAATATAAGTTTAAAACAAATAAGTTTTATATGGAAACAAATATCAAAACGTTATTGTAGACAAATATCAATTGTAAATAGTTTATGAATACTTTTGAGAAACATCTTTCTTTATTCGTAAAAACGCATCGTTTGACAAGTAAAAGTAAGACACGAAACACGAAAAAGGAGGAAGTGGCAACAACAACAACAACGTTCGTTGGCCATAAAAATTTGCTTGTACAATTAATGTATATTTAACGTTTGACATTATGGTCTGGCCGCTGGCCAAATGCTTACGTTGCATGTATAACGTGCGCACTGTGGCAAGTACAACCCCCCCCCCCCCCATCCACCACCACCTTGCCGGATGCTGTTAAGTGGCAGCACCGTTCTCTGTGTGCATTTTTGGCCGAAATGCGAGAAGAACATTACATTCGAAATTTCCATTTTGGGAAAATGTCTCGACGGAAGTCTAGACGCTGAGCCGGCAACTCGTGACTCAGACACACTTAAGGGCTGCCTGACAGCAGAGGGTCGCAAGGGAAGGGATGGTCGTGTTCGGTAAGGGGTGGGTGCGAGAGTGATATGGTTGCTATATATGTATTTGTTGTCATTCAATTTGCAATTTGTGCAGCAGCTCATAAATCTTGTCACAAACCTTGTCTTTCTCCCATTTTCATTTTCATTTTCATTGTTTTGCTTGAATTTCCGGCATTTTGTCATCTGAAGATATATATATATATAAATATTTTGCCAGTGGCGATATCCTGCTTTGGCTCGCCATGGGGATTGTGTTAATTTTTGTGACTGCAGCCATCAATAATTATTATTGTTTAAGCTGACTTTTTGCCTAATCAGCGCCACAAGCGGGGAAACATGTTGAACATTTTTGTTTGTATTCAATTTCCATTCAATTACTCAATTTGGGATTTGTATTACACAACATGCGAACGAACGTATATGTTGAGTGCCCCTTGGGGCATACAGCCTCCTAAAGTTACAGCTACGAAAAACAGACACATAATTTCTCTATATGTATGTTTATTTTTGACTAAAACAAAAACTTGAATCAAGCTTTCAAGTAAGAAAATTTCGTTTATTGCGCAAAAATGTTGCGTGTCAAATAACAGCGCCAAAAATATTGTTATATCAACTTAATCATCGTAGTTAACATGATAATCATTATGATACGTGCGATGATGCTTTGCAAGTTTTTTCCGTTTCCTAAATTGGTAATGATCCTTTGCAAATATTTGCAACCCAGTGTTGCGGGTTTTTTCGTAGTATCTTGTGGCCATATGCTAAAGTATCTAACAGCGAACACAAACACCTACACACACACACACACACACACACACAAGCAAGCAGTCAACATAGTGTATAATGTAAATAAACGGCTAACTAAAGTGAGTTCTAGGTGAGATACTTTTACAAGGCTTTTGTATCTTAAGCTTAGAGTGAGTCGCAGATGAGATACTATTACAGCACTTTTGTATCTTTATCGCAGAGAATACTTCTTAGCACTTAAGAAGCATGTTTAGCTTGTGCTTAATACAAATTTAAATCCAATTTGTGTGAGTTTCGACATTAAAAAAACGAAAAATATATTGAAACGAATAAGAATGATTTTTTTTTATAAATAGAAAATAACATTTGCTTCGTTCAAGAAGTTTACTTTAAAATCCATAACCCAGCTGTACGGTAATTTCATTAAAATAGAATGCAACAACAGAACAGAAAGAGATGTAACTTTGGATGCAGAGGAAAACACTTGAGAGTTTTGGCCAGCATCTCGCCAAAGGTCTCAGTTCTTGTCTGTTTAACTGTCAGCCACATGGCCGCAGGGAAGACAGGTAGAAGAACTGAGAGATAGCGAGAAAGAGAGAGAGAGAGAGCACAACAGAGAAATGGTTAGACAAAGGGACGCAACACCTACAGATTGCATACAATTAGCAAGCAAAGCAGCCGCGCCCGCATCTTGCATCTATATCTTTGGCTCTCGGTATCTGTTTCTGTATCTGCATCTGTTTGTGTGTGTGTGCTGTTGTATCTGAATCTGCATTTGCTATGGTGGTTGTTGTTTTTTTTTTGGTTGCCTGTTATTGTATGCTTTGTGTGCCTTGCTGGCATTCTAATTTGCATTTCTAGCCTTGCCACAAGTTGCAATTGAATTTTTTGCGACGCGAACACAGCGTTGAACTCTTGACTTCCTTTCGGACAGTAGCGAACAGTGCAGCCCGATGCCCATTATCTGTGGCAGGTCAGCTGCTGCTGCTGGCAAGGGGGGGTGTGGGTGTGGCATGTTTAATGCATGCATGATGGAAGCCAAAAAGTGAGCCTGCCACCAACGAGGTAGCTAACGAAAAAGAAGTTCGAGTTTGAGAAACGCAAAAGCTGTACTAAGAAATACCCTGTAATTGCCGAATAACCAACCTTATGGTGTTATGTTTATTCCACACTGCAGATTCTCAAGATCAACATCAAGACACTCTTTTTAATCGTTAATTAAAACTATATACATTCGAACCATATCTCCACTGGGCTTATTTAACGTGAAGTTTTCCATTTGAAGGATTACAGCCACTGTGTTCATATATCCAAGGATATAGCACAGCGAGTTTGGCTTAAGCGCCCTTTTTGCCAGTAGCAGCTTTCAAATGCACAATGTTTGGTGAGGGTTGAAACTAACAGCGAAAAATTAATTTATTATTATTATAATTGAAACTATATACAGGGTATTCAAAAATGTATGATGATGAAGCTTTGCTGCACAGCTGTGTTAGCAGGTTGCAAAAGGAGGCAACAACAAGGAGTCATCGCCAACGGGATAAAAAAAAATCTTTTGCGAAACTTGAACTTATGCGCGCTTCTCAACTTAACGACAAGGCGGCACTGTCTCTCTCTCTCTCTCTGCATCCTTTTTTTGGCTGCTTTGTATTTTATTTGCTGTAAGTAAGGCAAGCACCCCCTGCACCACCACCCATTTAACGCCCACTCGCGCTATCTGTTTTTGTTTTCCTTACTTACATTCTTCTGCTTTCTTTTTTTTTGGCTCATTTTGCAGCGCGTTGAAATGCGATTTTCTTGTTGAATCGTACAATCCGTGTTTGGATAGTCTCTACCCCTAGACAAAATAGGGGTATCCCTGACGTAGCAAATACACGTATGCAGATTTATTTTCTTTTTTGTGCGGATGGAAGCCAACATGCCAAGCAAATTTTGCATACAGCTTCACTACAACGAGGAAATTCTTTCTCTTTGTTATTTTCTTCTACTTGTATCATTGTTATTGCTGGGCAAATATTTTACTATCACATTGAAATTAACTGGCTTTTGGGCGTATGATTCTGTTTTTACCCTGAGGACATTGTTTAAGATAAGTGTATTATGTTCAAGATAAGTGTAGTATGATAAGGATATTACATAATTAATATACTATAACATATAAGCTTGTTACATTTTGTTTATAGAGTATCCACTAGTCCATCAGCTCAAACTTGAACAATTACAGCTGCTTTTTGGTTGATTTATACGGCACATTAAGCACAGTTCTATATTTTTTTTTTTTGCACTTTCATTCGCAACTTTTTTTGTGGCCAATTATGTATTTTTTTTTCGTTCCTCGCTGTTCGTTATTGTCTGTTAGCTGTGGTTTGCCATTCGTTTATTTCAGTTTTGGCTCGAGTCTAGTCTGATTGACATTTGACGCTTAACTGTCAAGTTAGCTGGCAGCAATGCTTGGCTTTTATTTTGGGTTTCCTTTATTTTGTATTCTATGCGATTTTCGTTTCGTTTCGTTTGTTTAAGCCACAAACGTGTTTGGCTTTAAGTTTAAGCCAAAAGAAATTCTTTGCTCAAAAGTTGGCTGCAACAGCTGCAAGTGCGACTAACAATCTGACAACTGGCAACTTGCAAGTGTTGCAACTGTTGCAAGCTGTTAAGTGCAAAATGTAATGAGTAGAAAACTTTTGCGTTCGGAAAGCTACTTTTATTTTTATTTTTTTGATAACGGCTACAGACTAAAAGTTAGCAAACGAGTGTGTGTGTGTGCGGAAAAAATCATGTTAATGCATGAGGGAAATCTTTTCAAACAGTTGCAATCAGTTCATGTGTTGGAGTGTGTTTCTTCATGTTGTTTTTCACGAGTTAAGGCAGCTAAGAAGAGATTTGGTTTTTTTATACCCTGATTAAAAATGGGAAAAAAGGGTATAATGAAGTTGTGCAAAAGTATGTAACAGGCAGAAGGAAGCATCTCCGACCCCATAAAGTATATATATTCTTTATCAGCATCAACAGTCGAGTCGAGTATAGCCATGTCCGTCTGTCCGTCCGTCTGTCCGTCCGTCTGTCCGTCCGTCTGTCCGTCCGTCTGTCTGTCCGTCTGTCCGTATGTATGAGCCAACCGATCTCAGAGACTATAAGAGCTAGAGACTCCAGATTTGGAACTTAAGCTCACCTAATTCCTAGGCAGTACAAGTTTGTTTTCGATTTTCGATAACTCATCCCGTTTTCGATATACACATGTGATCGATAACAATAAAATCTTGAATTTGAAAAAACTTTAGATGGCATTTTAATTATTAATCAAAATAATAACAATCTGTAAAATTTTTATTAAAATCGGTTAAGAAACACCGGAGATATGGAACCTTGAAGTTGAGTATGCAGTATGCAGTATGTGCGTACATACAAACACACATACTTGCAAACACTGACTGTACGCGTAAAGTATAGGGATCAGGGTATCTTCTAGTCGGGATTTCTCGACTGGAGCCTTCTTACTTGTTTTTCTTTAGCTTTTGGTACATTAAAGTAATCAACAAAAGAAAAAAATCACATACAAACATATATAAAAAAAATATTTTTAATATTAAAAATACAAACATATATAAAAAAAATATTTTTAATATTAAAAAATGGTTTACAAATTTGTTTTAAAAATTCAAATGAAACTCAGCTGCAGCTCTAAGCTACAAATGCAATAATAAATGACTAAAAGCAATATTAAAAGTATTGCCAAGCATCAATAAACGAGAATATGAACATAAATTCCATTGCTTTGATAAATTCCAACTTTATCATTGGTGAAGATACAATTTTCTACAGCCATATCTCAAAACGATCACACACACACACACACACATACGAATTCAGTTGTTCAAATAAATGAGTTAAAATTTATGCACTCGCAATAAAAAATGTTTAAATATCAATAAAAGCAAGTTTCTTGACTTGAGCTGGGGGGAGGGGGGGTTGCAAGTTGTCAGGTGGCAAGGTAAGTGAGTAGCTAACGAAACAGAAAATGAATGAAGGCAGCTGCAAGTCTTGTACTATTTGCGTTTAAGAGTTGCATACAACTTGTGAATATGCAGGGGCAAACGGGGGAAAACACACACACACACACACACACTCTATACCAAGGAAAGTTCAACTACATAAACAAGTCACGTGTGCAACGTGTGCGAGGCGCAACGAAACGCAAGCTTCGTTTTATTTTTTTTCGTTCAGGTTGGTGCGAACTTTTGTGGGCAACTGTGTGGCAGTCTGGCAGGCAACAGTCTTTCTTCAGACGGTTATGTGACGCGCGCTTTTCTTGCCATCTGCGTCACACCCAGTCTATTTCTTATTGCATATTTCGCACCATGTGGCAACGCTGGCAAGAAGTTTCATACCCCAACAAACCACACACACAAACACACACATACATACCTGCACTCAGATCCACACCAAAACGAAATAACCGCAATGAAAAAAAAGCACAAAAAGATTTACTACCATTTTGCCCAAGGTAAAGTTGCACCCACTACCATCTAGTTGCCACGCTGCACTCACCCACCCACCCATCCACCCACCCACTCACCCACCACCTCATCGGAGACCAGCACCATTTCCCAGCTGGCAGTAAAATAGTAACTGACGGCATGCAAATTTGTTTGCATTCTGAGTGCAACAATAGCAACTAAAACAAGTCAGCAGACAGCTGTCCAATGGCAACAATTATGATATATGCGATACCCTTGAATACAATTTATTTATCTTCATTTCTTCATTTTCTCCATTTTCTCCATACAGATTTAGAATATTTTGTGTTTAGTTTTGTTTTTTGCAAGCTTAAATACTATAGAATCAAAAAACAAGAAATATGTAGTTATACATATATATACATATATATATATATATTAAGTTATTAAACTCAAAACATTTCTTAAACAGTAAAGAACAAATAAATATGTTTCTGAGTTTATGACAAGGTTTAAACACGTTAAGAAATAAAAAGATTTAGTAATTAACTCAACTCAAAGGGTTCTTTAGTTCTTTTAGTTAAGTTATTAAACTAAAAAACATTTTTTAAAACATTAATGAGCTATTTAATATGTCTTAATGTTTATTGCATACTCATATACCCATTTAAATGCCTCATAACTCTAGGGCATTTAACAACAATGGTTGTTGCAACAACAACAATAAGCAACTGCACAAAATGGCAAACAGCAACCTGCTGCCTGCTTTTTATTATTATGGCTCCAACTGTAGCTCCTGCTGCTACCACCTCATCTCCATCTCCAACTCTTCTTCCTTTCTTCTACTTGCATCATGTTCTTGTCGCATAAATTTTGCGGCTTCTTAAGTCGCAGGCAATAAAATAATATTAGCTGCATACTTGCCTAGTAGAGAAAGAGAGAGAGAGCGACGGAGCTGGAGTTGGAGCTAGAGTGGGACCAGCCTTGGCATAGTAGTCATAGTCATAGTCATCGTCATAGTCATACACAACAAACAGGCAACAACAGCGGTAACAAAGCTTTGAGCTTGGTGCTTGTGCAATTTGAGTCATGGCGCCGAAAAGTATGCAGCACGATTGTTAGTGCAACATTGGCAATGATTGCAGCTGGCAGCAGAAGTAGCAAAAGCAGCAGAGGCAACAATTCGGAAATGGCACCGCCCCAAGACAAACGCATTTGTCGTATAATTTATGACATAACCCCCCCCCCCCTCCACGCAGAGGTGAAAATTGCGATGGGTGGGGGTAAGTTGGGGAGTAGCAGCTGGTGGCATGTCTGATTTGGTCGTTAACTTGGTTCTTTTTAAGTGTTGTTTGCTTTTGAAGTGTTGCATGTTATTTATGAGTGCGAACCCCAAGAAGGTAATCAAACTGCATGTCAAACCCATAAACGGCGGCAGTGGCCATCAAACTGTGTTGTTAAGCGTGCGAAATGTGGCTCGTAATCAAAGTAAACACAGTAAAATGCCACGTTTATGGCTCTGTAGCATGAGGAGTCGTCGTCGTCGTCGTCATACAGCAAGCTGTAGAGTACAGTGGCTTTCAAACTGCACGCATATTAGCCGGAAGTGATGCTTAAACTGCAGTTAAATGGTTTTTCTATGCACACAGAAACGCTTAATGTTTGGGTGTATGTGTGTGTGTGTGTGTGTGTGTAGAATCACTTCATGACTGAAATGTTACTTAAATAGTGCACAGCGTAGTGCATTATCACTCACATTTTATTAGATGGTATCAAGTAAAATTATGGCCAAGCTAACTTAGAAAAGCTAAAAGAATGATGAAGCTAGCTCAAAAATGAAACGATGTGAGACATAACTTTGGTATAACTAAAGCGATTTTTAAAAGATAGTTTATCTTTTCTTTGGCTAAATTTATACATTAAAACCTGAGATGAAAAGAAAGCAAGCAAAACAGTTTAGATATTCTGTTAATCTATCTTTAACGTTCTAACATTTTGGAATTTTGTTTAGGTCTAGAAATTCAACTTCTATGAATATCAAAAATTCCTTTGCATTGTTGTGTAAGCAAACAAGAAACAATTTCTCATCAACTTTCCAACCGGTAACCAAATGCAGCAATCAACAATGAGAAGTGTCCATTTCTACTCACATAAACATCCCCCAAACAAACACACAAACAAATACACAAACAGGTTTCAAATACACAACAAAAATTCACCTTAAATGTGTATTTCACTCTAGAGTATCTTTGCTTCTGTCAACTGTCAGATGGGTTGCCCAGCTCTTTTCCAAAAACTGTCATTATGGGCTTCAAGATAAACGACTCTCTGACAATTTCTCCTGTGTTTTTTTGTCTTTGCTCCATTTTTAGTTGCAAGTGTCTGAAGCAGCAGCAGCAGCAGCAGCTGAGGAGTTGCAGTCTGCAGTAGCAGAGACAGTCGCATTGACTTTTCATATGGCCGCGCTCCGTAACAATTTAAACTTTTGACTATTAGTGAGTGAGAGATGCCCGTCGGGGGTGCTGTCGCCCCTCCCATACCCTCCCTCGCCCACCAACAACTTTATTGTGGGGCAAAAATAGTTGCAAGTTTGCGACATCAGGCAAAACTTTTTCGTGGAGCGCGAGCTTAAGTTTTTCTTGTGCTCCGTCCTGCCCCCGTGGCACGCCCACTCGTTACAGTGAAGCGTGGCCATCGATTGACATTCACTCTTACGGCCCTGACCGCTTGCCCCTTGCCCCCTCTCTCTCTCTCTCTCTCTCTCGTTCGCTTGTCATCAATCTGTGCAAAGTTTTGTCTCAGTTTTATGAGTGGTTTTCTTCTCGTTTTTTTTTTCCGCTTCCGCTTGAAATGCATGAAAAAAAGCGAAGAACAGAAAAGTAAAATGTTTGTTTATGGCATGTCAACGCCTAATGACGCGCCCATTTTTCATGCAACTCAAATGGCCATCGGGGTAATAACTGTATCTACCCAACTACCAAACCACAAATGGGCCAGAAATGGTAGCTGCAATTGACGTCAGCGGCGGAAAAGTGATAGATGCGTTAAGGCAATGCCAAACAAACTTTTCTTTTAAGCTTGCCTCACTCCCAGGTTCATTCAAACTGCCAAATGGTAATTAAGAAGTTAAAAATTTATATTTGCGAACAGAATGTAACTTTTACTCCGTCAAGTTGAGTTCTCAACCAATTTTTATCATCATTGATTTGAAGTTGGACTGCGATATTGTCGAAGTTTTTAATCAGTAAAAGACAAAGTTATATCAGTGATTTAAGCCACGTTAACTCACAAGAATCTCGCTGAAAACCTCTTCTGATTGTCTATGCTCTAATATTCAATGTTGCAACATCTAGTTGTTAAGTTCGTTTGATTTTATTTGACAAAATTCGAACAGCTTAAGTTCTAAAACGAAACAAATATAATAAAATTAGCTCAGTTATGAATAATGTTGTATTATGTCATAGAAACAAGATAGATATCACAGATCCTTTAATCTAAACATATACATATATTAGCTTGACATGCATGTGATACTTCCCACTGATGAGAAAAGAATGGTAAAGCGTTTGGGTGGCAAGTATAATTCGTTGTGGCAATGTATATATATATATATATATATATAATATGCATGTGTGTGTGTGTGTGTGTGAAGAACGTGCAGGAAACGTTTAGGGTTTCGCGCTAGTTGCAATCGCAAGATAAATGGGCCACCAACCAACCCAACCAGCTAGTCAGCTAGACCAGCTGGGCGCAAGTAATTTTAGTGTGTGTGTGTGTGTGGGCGTGTTTCTGGCTAAACTGATTTCATGCAATTTGGCTGCACAGAAAAAGAGAGAGAGAGAGTTGTAAATTTAGCAGGCAGCAACATTTGTAGTTCCTGGCACAGTTACGCTCCTCTATTTTGCGATATTAGCCAAGGCCAGTTAAAGCCCCAAAGGGAATGTGTGTGTGTGTGTGTGTGTTGGCCAAAAATCAGAACATAAGTGAAAACTTTGGCCAATTAATGGCATCATTGAATTTCCACTTGACTTTTTCAGCTGCCAAACTGGCCGATGACTGGCCAAAGGGCGTTCAATTTTATATCCTTTGCCTTCCGTTCGTGTGTGTGTGTGGGTGTGTGTAAAAAGTTTGCCAGTGAAAAATGGACCTTCGCTTAGATCTTTGGAGAGAGGAGGGGGGAGTTTTGAACACACCGAACCGCCTTCGTAGTCCGTTGGTCGTCGACACGCTGTGTGCTTGGTCTTGAGCTTGAGCTTGGGATAAAAGTGATAAATGAATTTTCACAAAAGTAATTAAAAGTAAAGTAACTAGCGTCGTGTGATGTGTCTGTGGTATATGCGAGTTTTACACAGAAATATAGAGCGAATCCACACAAAATGAGAGTGCAAGAGAGAAGTAGAAGAAGAGTATTGCTTTAGGCAACAGTAGAAGCTGCAGCAGCAGCCAAAAACTTTGGCATAAAAGCAATCTAATAAGACTTTTTAATAGTTGGCGTGAAGTTAATTTTTAGCTAGGCAGCGAGCGAATACAAAACAAAACAAATGGCTCAAAATTGATGGCAAAAACTGTTAGCTGGATTCCAGCTAAGCTTTCTTCTGTTCCACTTTCAAACCTTTGGCTTATCTTTCTTTTGCTTGTATTGCCTTGATTGTTTGGTGCTTGCTGATAATCAGTTCTGATTATAATTGGACATAAAGTAATAAGAAAAGCAACAGAAGTCAAGTCAGAAATCTAAAAGATCTTGTTCGTTAGAACGTTTATCATAACTGATATCCTTATCGTACGTACCGATCTAGTAGAAGTCAACAAGATCCTACAAAGTATATGTTCTATAAGTCTGAGCTCGTAGTTATTAATTAATTCTTATACAATTTGACTTTTTTTATATTTTGCCTCTATTATTGGCCTTACCATTTAATCTGTGCTGTGTTTAGAGCCATTCTATTCATACTTGAAGTAGCACATCATTCAATGTTGATAAATTATGTGGACACACACACACACACACACACACACACACACAGTGTCAGTAACGTACTTGGTGCACATTCAATTTCCTTCACAATTGTCTATCAAATGTTCATCTTTTGACTTGGATTTGAATTGATGTTGATTGATGATTTCATGATGTTTTAGTTCACTTCAGCAAGAGCGTGCAGAAAAAAACTTTTCAAAAGTGTTTTGCTGCGAAATGAAATGAGAGAGTGTTCTTCGTTCGAGTGGTTGTTGTTGTTGTTTCTTAGCTGTGAAGCATGGATGGGGAAAATGTAAAATCATTTACTTATTAAATCCTTTAGACAAACATTAATTTGCAGCCACAAAAACAAAAGCCGCTCAACTAACCACAAAAACAAGTTAGCACACAAACAAACAACAACACCAACAACAACAACACAACCAAATAAACAAAACAAAAACAAAAACAAACAAATAGACACAAGCAAACAAACAAAATGGCTGCCCAAAGTGCTTTTTAGTGGAAATCGCTGTTGCTGTTGTTGTGCGTGGGAAAATTGTTGGTTGGTTTTTCAAGTTGAGTCCTTGCTCTAGCTGTTCTAGTTTGGAGGCGCCTCTTAAGCTAAAAACCTGCGCCACGAACTGAACCGTAACTAAATGCGTTCGCAGACAAAAGCGCAAATTAACTGTTTGATTTTCACGCTAAACAAAACGCAGCGAAAAATCAACAAACGACCTGAAATCGATTTGAGTCGACTCTGCTGCTGCTGCTTTCTACTTCTACTACTACTGATGACCAGGCCAAGAGCTATGCAAGCGTCCGCGTTGCAAACAAAAAGAGCGAATGAGTGTGAGAGAGAGAGAGAGAGCAAATGGGGTGCTGTTTTTTTTTTTTTTGGGGCAGGTCAGTGAAAAACACTTTGTGAAAATAAACGAAATAAAATCAAAGCGCTATTGAAATTTCTAAATGGCATTTTCAAAGCGGGCAGCAACCAAACAAAATACACAAACACACACTCAAATACACACACACACACACACACACAACAACACACAACAAATTCTGATGGCTCTGTAAGAGAATGTGATAGAAAGGTGAAAAAGGTGTTACGAAATGCCATCGAGTTCAAAATGCTTTGACATGTGCTAAAAGAGTACAAAACACTAACAGCCAAAGAACGCTCAAGCGAATCATTATAGATAGAAAAGTCGAATAAGCAATACTCTTCATAAAAAAAGTTATTGCATTAAAACTACTTTGAATGTACTTCAAAATAATGTCATAAGAAAAATAATAATAATAAATAATCTTAAACAATTTTAAGATCATTGAAGAAAAGAAGTTCAATAAAAATAATCAAATTCAAGAATCGGCATTATAACATTATTTAAGTGAGACGCAAAAGGAAAGTGTATAGCTCAAAATTGAAATGGCGACAACATTGCAAAATATGCTACAATATTTCTGTAACTTTTTGGGGCAACATTTTGACCGCACACACACACACACACAATTTACACTAACAAACAATGACACACACACACTGGCACACACACACATAACATGAGTTGGAGGTGTTATGTGTCAGCGGCATAATCACACCCTTTGCACTGGCGAACTGTCAACCTTTTGGCAGGTAAACGAGGTCTCGACCTTTGTCAACATATTTCTAGAATGTGGAACGTTTAGTTCTTGATTTTTAGTTTGGTTTCGTTCGTTTTTTTGTGTGGCTTATGGATGGTTATCTACAATACATCGATGGGTTGTTGGGGTTCTTAGCATTGTTGTTATGCTTGACTTTAATACTTTAACACGATCTAAATGGAATGAAACTTAAATTGAATTAAATGAAAGGCAATAAATATGATTCGAAATGCGAAAAAAAACTTAACTCAACATTTTATTGTTGCAGTATGCGCTTTTGTTACAACAATGGAATGTTGTATTTTGGCCAACAATTTAAATATTTACTTAAATAAAATATATATATATATATTTTTTTTTAACAATATATTCGTGCATGCAAAATTGGTTTTATATAAAAAAAGCTGTTAAGTGTTTTTTTGTTTATTGCAAATAAGCAAGATGCGTTTTTATTTGAGAGCTTACAATTTTTTGCTACTCCAAAATTTTCCTCTTATTTTTTTTTTTGGCAATGTTTACGCACAAAAATTGTTGTCGTTCATGCTTTTTTGAATGGGTGTAACGGAAGCGGAAACGTCATATGCTTTATGTGTGTGTGTGTGTGTGTGTTTGTATTCATATATAAAATCTATATAAAATGGTATTTTCTTTGAACTCACTCGCGTCATGCCAAAAAAGTAACGGGCCACTTTTCCTACAAAACTTGTTTGCGTGCCAATTTTGCAGCCAGTTTGCAGGGTGTGAGAGTATAGGGTATGCTTAACTTGGCAAAGAAGAAACTAAACACAAAAAAAAATGGAAAGAAAGGAAAGGAAAGGAAATAAAACTGTGCCAGTCATTACATTTATTGCGATCACATTCAATTTTGTACGAATGGCCCACAAGGATTTTGCTATTCGAAAATTAACAATTCAATTTCATTTGCATTTCAATGGCATACACACACACACACACGCATACATCGTTCGATGTGTCTGTGTGTTGCAATAAAATTGAATTTTCTTTCTTTTGCGAATGCCAGCCAGGCAACTTATTTTGCACTAAACGCCAAACTAGTTGCAATTTTGCACATAGTAAATATTTATTTATAGTCAATTTTATATGAATATTTTTTTGTTTTTTTTTTGTAGAGAGCATGCAATAAAATCATACAAATCAAACAAATTTTGTGATTTTTAGTCACAACATAATTGAGATAAATATTCTTCTTCGAGTCAATACGAAAATAATTTTAATCACTTCAAAACTGAATGCCAAGAAAATTGAGCAATTTGCAAATGTTTAACCTAAAAACATTCATTGGCAAATCCATGTTGCAGTTTAAGGATTTAAATGTTCATTGCGTGAAGTCAACTTTAATTCCATTCATCAAATATAAAACATGCACAAACACGCACACAATTGAGCTGAAAATATTCGACAGACAAATTTCACAAAATCTCACAAATATTTGCACATTTAGTGAAATAGAGAGAGAGAGTGAGAGAGAGAGAGACTTATAAAATATGCATAGGAAAAATACCGAAAATACGTTTATTAATAGATTGGGATATATACTATATGCGATATTTGTGTGTGTTTTATTATGCTATATAATCGAACGTTTCGTTCAGACAGTGCATTTTATTTAGCCAACATTTTACGTCGATTGGCAGGTGTTTATTACGGAAAGTGGTTAGCCATGGATATATTTGGACAATGAAGTGCTTTACCACCATATCGCTCCCCGCTCCCCGCCCCGCCCTACCCTCACAAGTCGGTCGCATTGAAAATTACGCAAAACGATGTAACAACAATTGAAAATTTTAGCATAATTTATGCCGTTGCGAACAGTTTGACAGTCACTGTACACGAAAAGTCATTAATAATGAAGTCAGACAAGGCAGCTAATTTCCACTTCTCACTGCGTTACGTGTTTGTTTGTGTTTGTGTGTGTGTGTGTGTATGTGTGTGTGATGTTCATGTTGAATTATTCAATGAGCCAATGAAGCATACACGAATCCTGGCTGCTGAGTGCAGGCGCGTGAAGCTGTAAACGTCATTCACAAAACTTTACTTGAAAGCGAACAAACCAATTAACAAGAACTTTCAACATGCTGTCTAAGGTAGCAGCAAGAATGTGCTAGACTTAATAGATACCCTGCGATCGTAAAGGTTAAGGCAATCAGAAGAAACTATAATAAATCACACATTAAGAAGAGCCCTTAACAGAACTTAAGATTCGTGTTGCCTTTACACACTTCGTTCATCTTATTCCCGTTCTAATAGTTAGGGTATTCGGCAAATAAAGCAAGGTATCAATCAATTAAAAGACTGTTGGAGTTGAAGTTACGCTTTAGAAATGGCTTTGGCTAAAAAAACGCTCACTTAGAAATTTTCCTCATTTTCATTTCATATTTCCAACTCTATCTCTCTTTTTCTTTCTCTCTCTCTCGCTCTCTCTATCTCTCTCTCTCCCGTTCTCTCTCTCTCTCTCGCTCTCTCTATCTCTCTCTCTCCCGTTCTCTCTCTCGCTCTCTCTATCTCTCTCTCTCCCGTTCTCTCTCTCTCTCGCTCTCTCTATCTCTCTCTCTCCCGTTCTCTCTCTCGCTCTCTCTATCTCTCTCTCTCCCGTTCTCTCTCTCTGTGTTGCTATGTCTTGGAGTTTCTAAAACTTTTTCAATATTTTATGTGCTTATGTATGTATTTGTATTGCGTTCGGGCCTAACTGTTTGCCTCCGTTTCAACCTGCTGTTGTTAATTGTTACAACAAGAACAACAACAACAACAACAACAAATTGAAAAGCAAGCAACAAATGTTGGCAAGTGGAGAAGCTTGAACTTTTGTTTTTTAGGAGCAGCTGCTGGCTACTTGCTGCTTGCTGCTGCACTTGCCGAGTGATTTTATGAAGCGCATAATTACGCAAATTAGCATTAATGAGTGCCCTGAAACTGGAGTCCATCGCACTCACATCTATTACACACTTATGTATACTCTTTTAACTGGTTAAGTTTCAAAGAAAGAATACAAATTTAAAGAGCGAGAGAGAAAGAGAGAGAGAGAGAGAGAGAGAGAAAAGTAGTAGACGATGCTGTGTAAATGTTTAAAGAGCTTCTTCATTTTTGGGCTTCTACCAAAAAATGATTTTTGCAAGTTTTATTTAATGCCAAACGCAAAGAAATTAAAACAAGTGCTAAAGCAGGCGGCTCAAAACTGGTGCAAGGGATGAGGGCGAGGGGGAGGAAGATACAGAGTAGTCTGTATTTGCTGAGTCAAAACATTAAAATAACTCAACGCACGAGCAAAATGTTCACAAGCGCAAAAGCAAAAGCAGAAAGTCATTTCAAATGTTAATGAGCTCGTGTAAATAGACAAACAATGGCCAACAAAACGTAAAAGGGGTGGTGGGGATTGCAAGGAGTAACCAAATGCTGCAGGCCAAAACATGACAAGCAAGAACAGAAACACAACGAGAGAGAGAGAGAAAGAGAGAGAGAGAGAGAGAGAGAGTGGGAGAGAGGGATGGTTGGGGTTGTGGGATGCCTTCGTCGAGTAGCATGCAAAAAAGTTGGCTCACAAAAGTAGTTAAAATTTTGCCAAGTGAAATTTGAAAATGAAAATGTTGCCAGCTCTCATACCCTCTCTCTCTCTCTCTCAGTCTCTCTCTCTCAGTCTCTTTCTCTGTATCTGTTACGTTTTATAGCTGAAGTCATCAAATTTGCATATTAAGCAAGGGCACAGAATGGCCCACTAGAGAGGTACTACTGTACTTCTGTATGGTGTACTACAAAAGTCAACTGGGAGAACTTTAGCGTAAGAAAACAGTGCGAAAATGAGACACCGAAGAGTGCTTCCACAAAATTACAAGAAGATGCAGATATTAAGAGAGAGAGAGAGAGAGAGAGAGAGAGAGAGAGAGAAAGAGAGGATTTAAGAGAACGATAGAGAGTGTGAAAGATATTGATGAAGATAGAAGAAAGAGATAGATTTATGTACGGAAATTAATGAGGGAAAGGGCAAGGATAGAGATAGAGAGAGTGAGGAAGATAGAGTTAGATATAGAGAAAGACATACTTTATTGGTTTGAGTTAAGAAAACTACTAAAATACTCGAAGAAAAAAAGAAATTAGTTGAAAAGTAAGTAACAAAAAGTATCTTAACTTACAAATTACCATATCTCTATCTTGATTACCAACCTCCACATATAATTGAACATATATATATATATATGTATATATATATAGGTATTAAAATCAATTGTATTGGTACAATTACATTTAACAACTAATCCCCCGAAAACTCAACTCCAACAAGAAGCCATGAAAATCTATTTGCCACGCTTATTGCACAAAACAGGATAAACCTCTCAGGCAGCTCATCATTCAGTTCCGCTGAGGCATAATTAACTCAACCACAACACAAGCTACACACACACACACACACACATGCATATACACACGCAAATCTTACAAGTTCTCTCTACACATGCACAGCGAGAGACATAAATCATTAAAGCAGCGATAATTGTTTGGCCGAATGCTGGGCCTGGGCCTGTCAAATGGGTTTTATTGATGGGTAGCAGCAGCAGCAGCAGCAGCATAAATGATTTGATTTGCTTTGCTTAAGTTAGTTTTAGGTGCTAAGACCACCCCGCCCCCCCACCACCACCCCCCCTTCCACACAAACTACTTGTGTGGCACATTGAAGCACAACGAAAATAAAGATTTCTTGCTTTGATTTTTGGAGGCGTTATGTTACCCCAGAGTCAACAAATCACGTGGCGCAAATGTTGTTGCAATGTTAACAGCAACAACAACGCCAATAATTAAACACCCAAAACAGCTAACAACAAGGAGAAGTGGTCAACATGTAAGTACAAACATGGTCAAAACACAACACACACACACACACACACACAAGCTACTTGGAGGACTGTCGTCGTAATAATTCAATTTGGTGTCATTCTGTAGGTTGCGTTTCTTGTCTAATTAAATTGACACATTGACAGCTTCGTGCTCATTAGCTGTGGCAACAACAACAGCAACAACTTGCAACATTAACAGAGTCATGTTAAATGTCGCATGTAGCTGTAGCTTTATCTCTCCTTCTACTTCGATTTCTTGTACGTATAATAATAACACATATATTTAGTTTCGTTTAGTTTATAGATTTGCGTTTTATTTATGATATCAACTAATACAACTACGCCTCCGGATGGTAAGCAACTACACACACACACACACACGCAACCACACTTTCACACACACACATACACATGGGTGTATATGAATCATAAGGCAGACATTAATAGGCAACACATAATAAATCATCAAAAAATGCTACACACAACAACAACAGCAACAATAATAACAACAACATTGGTCACTCGCTCAGGTCAGAATAATGTGTGTGTGTGTGTATGTGTGTGTGTGTATGCGTGTCTATTCATGTGTGTTGAAGAATTATTGTATTTAGGTGCACACAAAGAAAAAGTTTAAGATTTTTAAACAATAATTCAACTATTTAAGTATTTATAGTATTGAAAAAAATAAGTCAAAAATAATTTGAAAATATTAAGAATCATGAGTAACATAAATTTGTTTGATTTTCTTAGTTTCTTAGGGTTTTAACTAATTTTCAACGACTGGAAAATTATTTATAAATGTTGCTTTAAGAATTTAAAGAACAAAAATAAAACTTTTTTATTTACTTTCTAAATAATTTTGTTTTAAAATAATTCCTTTAACTAAAGTGCTCCTAAATTGAATTTAAAATGAGACTTAAGACTCTTTATTTTTCTCAGTGCTTGACCAGCAACACCAACAACAAGCGGCAACAATAAAGCTGACCAAGTTCTGGCCAAAAGCAAATTATTTATATAAAAAATGGCACAAGGCATTTTGTGGCAATACATGAAGCAGGAGTAAGAGATAAAGATAAAGCTAGAGAGAGAGAGAGAGAGAGAGAGGGGGGAAAGGAAAGTACAGTGAGTACAACAAACGCGTGATTTATTTACTAAACGTGCAAAAACCTCAGCAAAAATTACAAGTCTCAGTGGAGAAAGGGGAGGCAGGTTATGTTAGGGGAACAAGATGAGGGAGTAGGCTAGGCTAGGGTAGAGAGGGGTGGGGTGGGGTGGGATGGGGTTTGAAAAAGGCATTCATTGTCTGTGTGCGTTGCCTGGTTCATAAATAATATTTCTAAGCCGCCAACATGCACAAGAACATATGTTATGGGCAGGCCAAAACTATGTATGTATTGGGTGTGTTTGTGTGTGTGTGTGTGTGAGTGTGTTGTGGGTATAAACCGACAAACGCATTTGTCACAGTTGAACGCCGTTAACAATGTTCGCCATTGCTCATACGCCCCGTATGTGTGTGTGTGCTCCTTAAAATGCCGCCAGGGGCACCTTAATCAGCAAAAGGTGGACAAAGAAACTGAAAGTTGGATAGTTAACGGATAACGGATTGGTTTAAATGGGCAGGGGTAAGCCAAGACGGTGTTGCGTGAGGGGAGGGTGGGGGTGTGTGTGTGTGTGTGTGTGGAAGCGAAACTCTTAAGTAGTTTAGCCAGTTTTGCCGAGCTTAGTGCAGCTTGGTTGCCTGCCAGACGCTCCAAGCTTCACCATCTGCCATGCTTGTGTGTGTTTGTGCAATCTCGATGTTTGCTTCAGGGATGCGAATTCTGATTGTTTGTCTTGGGCTGATTGAGCGGATTGTGTAAGTCATTGTACGTACACATACAAACACACACATGTTATGCATGTTATGTAAGGAGCGTTTGAATAAGCTGCTAAACAAAAACATGCCACATGGCTGTACTATGCTTCATTGTACTGCCTAAGGACTAGATAATTTGCTTAATCAGCGATTGAAGGCATTTTCTTTACCAGTGTGTGTGTGTGTGTGTTTGTGTGTGTGTGCGCATTTTGAGTTTAAAGGCGTTTGAAGGCAGCTGAGCTGATGATGTGCAGGATTATGACAAAATAAATTAAGTCATAAAATTTTGGTAAACAAAAGAGGAAAAGCACAAATAATTGAAGTACATTCAGCATTGTTCTAAGCTTTTTCACTTGGCAATGAACTAAAATATGTCTTAAATATTGAATGTAAATTGAATTTAGAACTCATTTGTTGTATTCCTTGTGACAAATTATTTAATGCTCTTAAATCATAATTTTCGTTTCGTTTATTATTCCATTTCATTTGTCATCCAACCAACCAACCAACAACTGAGTGATATTATCTTTTTCGCTAATTGTTTTGCATGGCCTATCTATCATGTTCCATATATATATAGTATATAGCTGTATTGCTGTACTCTCAGCTCAACTCAACTCGCTTGAGTTATACTTTATGAGTAACCTCAGGCAATGCTTAAGCTCTCAATCATGTGAAGCTCTCAATTGTATTAGCTTTGCTTTTGTTGCTCCAACAACAACAACAATAACATCAATAACAACAACAACAACAACGACGAACAAAAGATTCTTCGTCTGCTAACCCCACCATATGCCACAAAAAATATATGTATGTATGTATATGTTTTGTATGTAAAGCTGACTGTTTTCATCAGTGGAGGCCATTATTTATCTTTTACGCCTTTGAAGGCATCTCCTTACCCCCACCCCCCCCCCCTTCCCCCAACCCCAATCTACACTATGCTGTTGCTATAGCGTGCTCAAAACATTGTGTTGGTTTTTTTGGCGGCTGTTTCCTTTTGGCGTATTTTTATGACAGCCTTTGCCGCGCTTTTTCCTTTGACTGCCAGTTTTTTTTATATTGTTGTTGTTGTTGCCACGCAAAAACACAACACATTCAGGCTGGCCGGAATAAGCGAATAGGAAGAAAAAAATGAAACACGAACAAGACGAAAAATATCATTGAGCTTCGCTCGTGCACACAGCTTGAAACAACATTTTGTTCCTAGCCATTAGTTTAGCTCCGCTCCACTCCGCTCCGCTCCGCATCAGCTCAGCTCAGTTCAATTCCAGTTCCTTTACAACACAGAACACACTTCCTGCTGTGCGTAGATGTCAAGCCCCCTCCCCCTTCCTCTCAAACATTAAGCCACCTTTAAGTTAAACAGCCTAGCTAAGCCTTTTTGCCGATAAAAAACAACACACAACATTTGCAAGCCATTTTCCGCACGATTTTGCGCGTTAAACCCTTTTCAAAAATTGACAAATCTATCTCGGGGAAGTTGTTTGTTTGAGTTGGCTTAGCGATATACAAGGTTATGTGGGTTATGGGGGTTAGGGTTGGTGGGGTTGGGGTTTGGGGTGGTACAATTTGATTTGGTAATAGCTATAGCTCTAATTGTGAGGCTACTCTTACTGACTCATATAGAAAAGGTTTTTTGGTTTTAGATTTTTAATTTTGTTTGTTTTTGCTTCGTTTGCTGCATTCGAAAAAAAAAAAACCGCGTATTTGCCCTTCGCATCTATTAGCAAGAGGGGGAAGGGTGGACGGGGCGAGTCTGATGGCCTAAATATTTGCAAACCATCGAGCCATCGAGCTGGGCCATGTGTCATTTTGGACAGTTGTTTTAGACTCAGTCCTCTATTGGACTGGCCTACAACTCACAGTCCACACAGTCCACATAATCCACACACAATGTTCTATTTGCTTTCTCTTTCTATCGTTTTGTTTGCATCTTTCTCGCTTCTTTTTTCCTATGCATTGACCAACACTTCAAACGAAAAAGAAGCTAGATAAAATTCGATAAGCCATATTAAACATTAATTTTATTTTATTATTTGTTTATTTTCATAAATATTCACAAAAAGTTGCTCTTAAATATTGTTTAGAAACTTTGAGGCATAGATTTATTCACAGTGTAGCTGAAATGCATTCAGTCGTTAACGAACTGCAACGGCCGCAAAAATAAAACACACACACAAAAAAATCGAGTCGCAAAACAACAAAACACAAAAAAGAAACGAGAAAAGTTTTCAAAACCTAAGACACAAAAATTGCGGCCGAGCTGCCATTAACAGCAGAAACAACAACAACAACAACCAACAACAACAACAACAACTGCTGCAGGCAGCAAGAGCAACAACCGACAACAACAATAGCCCAACATCGACTGAAAAAAAAAAGAAGCAAAATCGCTTCACTCGAGTTGTGAGCTGTGTGCTAAACTTTAGCGACAGTTAACCCTACAAGTACCCCAAGTTTCTTTCTTTCTGTTCTACCCATTCTAGCACTATTTATCCTACTAAGCCTGCTGCTGCTGCTACTGCCGCTACTGCTGCTACTGCTACTGCTGCTGATGCTGTTTGGTAGGAGTTTAGAGTCCAAAGTCCACTCGGCAAATATGTTCAACATGCCGCAGCTTGGTCCCGCTTCATTGTCCGGCCCTGATCCTGGATCAAACAGCGCTGTGCATTTTAACGCTGAGTTGTGTTTCATGGTTTTCTTCTTCTTCTTCTTTTATTTCTCTATTTCACTCTTTCTGCTTTAGTTTTGTTATATTTATTCTATTTAGCTACATACCCTGCCATTTGTTTGCAGACACAATTGGATGATGCAAAGCAAATTGTGTAAACTTTTATAATTTATATTTCATTGCTTCCATGTTTTTCTACCAAGAAAACCACAGGGAAAAAAACTTTTTTCATCATATCTTAAAATCTATTTCTTTAATAATGGTTAATTTTGCTTGAACATTTATTTTTGTACATAGGGTATTCCTTAAATTCGGCTAATAAAATATTTTTTTAAGTCTCGTTGCATTTTTCGCTTCTTCTTATTTTTTTGTTCGCTTTGTTTTACTTGCGCTTTAGCTTTAAATGAATTTCTATTATTTTTGTGTTTATTTGAACTTTTGCTGTTGCCAATCCTCTCTTTCTCTCTCTCTCTCTCTCACTCTTCCATTCTCTTAGTACCTTTTCGCAGTTGTCGTCGTCTGTTGCTGTTTCATTCCGGTACTTATTGCTCCTTGGCATTGTTTTTGGCCTGTTTTTGTTGTTTGTATTTTGTTGCTGTTTGAACGAAACTAAATTGGTATATCCGTTTTTATTAAGCTATATTTCCGGTTACTCTCGAGTGTTTGCAGCAGCACTGTTCAAAGATGCCCCAAAAGATGGCAATGAATTCAGCTCCCCTTCCCTTCTTCCCAACACTCCATCACTTGTTCCCCCCACCACTTGTTTCTGGGTTAACTCTCAGTCAGTGACAATTTTTCATGCTGTTGTCATTTTTTGTTGTTGTTTTTGTTTTTTGTTGTTGTTTTGCTCGCGTCGCTTGAATTGCTGCACTTGGCCAGCAGCTCGTTAGTTTTTTTTTGGTTGGCTTTTTTGGCTTTAACGCTGTGTTTTGTGCTCATGCTTTAATTTGTTTAACTTGTTTTTCCCCCCCTCCCCAGTTTTGTTTGTTGTTGCTGCGCGCATTTGTGAATCTTTAAGCAAACGCTCATTACGTATACGCAGCGTGGTGCACGTAGTTAACGCTCGGCTAGAGGCCATGGCAATTGATATGCGTGTGTGTGTGTGTGTTGCCATGCCAGCAAAATATAATTAGGAGTTATGTCTTTGTGTTTGTGTAAGTATGCTAGACTAGCGATACCCTGTTACCCGTTAGTTGGACTCAAAAGTTAATGACTTTACGGAATAGATAATACGCATTATCTTCTCCCGCCTCTTACACAAGTTTAAAAACTTAACTTTGACCCATTTTCAATTTGTAATAGAGCACAATAGATAACAAAAGCAGAGGAGAGAGAGAGATTTAAATTAAATTTGTTTTCAATAAAAATGCAAAAATATAAAAAAAATAAAAAAAAAAGAGTTTGTGTTTTTTTTGGCCGCAAGGCGCTGGGCAATCGCTTGTTGCCTAAATGCCAACGCTTATCTCAATGGAAATCCACAAGGACCTCATAAATATGTATGTATGCTTTTGGGTCGTCGCTTTTTTGGCCAAACCCTTTTTCGGCTGTGGTCAGAAAATGTTTAGCATTAGCCTCAAACAACGACGCACACTGGCATGCCGATCTCTCCTCCCCTCTAACCCTTTCCCCTGCCTTCTATCTCATATATTCTATACATATATATATATTTTAAACGGATATCTTTCCCTTTCCATCGGTTTGTCTGTCTGTCTGTCTCGTTGCGGACTGCGTCAAGGCGCCAGATAGTTTCAAAAGTGATTTGGGTACACTTTTGGGATTTGCTTTTTGCCCTCGATGCTGCTGCTTCTACTGCTGTGTCTGTTCAACGGCATATTAAATTAAAGCGTTAAGGCTAGCACCTCATTCGAACAGACTCATCCCATCCACCACCACCACCCTCCCCCGCTTGGCTAACGTTTTCATATCCACATGGCTAAGTGTCAGTTGCAAGTGTCAAAGGTGCCTGTTTTTAAATTATTCGCACAGAAACACCCAAAAAAAACCCAAAAAAAACCACAAAAAACATGACAAAAATTTTGTGTTTTTAGAATATGCGTTTAGCCACATCATTTTTGAGATAAGCGTCATCTCCTTTCGACCAACTGGTTTTAAAGCACAAGCTTTTGGCCTTCTTCTACTACTACTTCTTCTTCTTTGTGCTCTTGCTGGCCATGCCAAATTATGCAGACAGCCAAATATGACAGCAAAAAAAACCAAAAAATAAATAAATATCTATCACTGTGAAAAGTGAGTGAATTTTTAAAGTCTTAATTTCGTCCTTTGGGCATACTTTGATTTGGTTTGTTATTAATGGTGTCGACTTTTGAGCTTCATAAATATATTATTAATATATTTTTTTGATTATAGATATTGTTAATATATAAATTTTTGTTCATTTTTAATAACGAAAAGCAAAGAAAAAATATTTTGAAGTGCATATCAATTTTTTTAAAGGATTTTCAATAGCTTAAAAAAATATGGTTCAATTTATTTTATTTTTTAAAGAATTTTCAATTTATTTTGTGACTTAAAATCATCTTTTTTTATATATCTCCTAACACTTTTTTGCTTTTAAATATTTTTCCTATTGATTTTAACTTATTTATTTGTTATTTGATAAAAAAAAATTGTTTCTTACAAAAATCTTTTAAGCACACTTAATTTGTTTGTAGTATGTATGCCTTTGAGAATGTCGTGCCAAAGGTTTATTTTGCTATACTATATTATTATTGTTGTTTCTCTTTTTTCGAGCACACTTTAGTAAGTAATTGAACAAAGGCGAAAGCGCTTAATTAAATTAGTGCAATCAGTAAAAAAGTGGCAAAAATATTTCAGGCTCGCTGCAAAAATGTTGCAACAAATGAGGAGCCAAACACGAAGGCCTAATTAAAAGCATAATTTAATTAAGAGGCAACAGCAGCTGCCAGCCTAAGAGCAGCAACAACAGCAACAAAAAACTTCAGCAACAGTAAAGAGAGAGAGAGAGATTGAGAGAGAGAGAGAGAGAGAGAGAGAGAGAGAGAGAGAGAGAGAGAGAGAGAGAGAGAGAGAGAGAGAGAGAGAGAGAGAGGAAGAGAGAGAGAGAGGAAGAGAATGAGAGAGGCGACTTATGTGTGTGGCATATGCCACATAACAAGAACACAGAGCAAAATGGTCAAGTTATGCGTGTGTGTGTGTGTGTGTGTGTGTGTAGTGTGTGTGTCGTGTTATATGTGTATTAATGCAGTCATAAATTTTGTGGCAAGTGCGGCTGCTGCTGCAGTCATTTTGCTATACTTGTTGTTGCAGCCGTTGTTGTTGCTGTTGCATGTTTCGCAAAGTGTCGCACAAAAGTATGCACAACCGAATTCTGAACACAACACACACACACACACAACACACACAGCTTGAACAGAACAGAACAGAACCGAACCGAACCAAACAAATAGTTGGCATTATTTAATTTACAACAAATTACGTTTCATGTTTAACCACATGATTTATGCAGTCACAGAACTAACGATACGATACTTCCCACACACACACACACACACACACACACACACACAACAGTGTTTGGCATTGTCGCACGAATTATGACAAATTAAATGCACATTGAATTGAATGGGCGTGGCACTTAAATGTCGAACACTTTAGAATGTCAACTTAACGGCAAAGCACATAACAAAAGTTGCATTAAATATGCCAGAAATTTATTTGAAAATCTTTCAGAATAGTTTAAAAATATTTTAACAATATTTAATACATTTCTGTAGATTATTTCTTAGCTTACTGATTTTTAAAAATATTTTAACCATATTTAACACATTTCTGTAGATTTTTACTTAGCTAACTTTCAAATTCTTATTGAATTTTATTTCTGAAATAAATCTTAGCTTTACTTCTACACCTAAGTCAGTTTGTAGAGTTAAGCTGTGGCTAATAGGCTTTCTACATTTAACTTCTCTCTCTCTCTGTCGCTCTCTCTGTGCCGCTCTCTCTGTCTCTTCATTGTTGGCCCGCTCGTTCTGTCTCATTCAATGCGTGCGTGCCTTATTGACTTGGCTCGCTTGATAGCTTGACAATACTGAGCCGCAAAGTCAATTGTGTGGCGAGTACGAACATGTCCTTGCTCAGCGGAAATGAACGAGCTAAAGCACATCTTTCTCTCTCTCTCTCTCTTTCTTTCTTGGACACCTCGCACACAGCCAGCATCAGAATTAGTTTCAGCAACTGAATCAAAATCAAAAGCAAAGGCAACCGAAGAAAAATCTCAAGCAGAACGATTCCTACAGCTGTGAACTGTGTGAACTATGTGAAGTTGATTTTTCATTTCACTCGCCTCCATTTTCCTTCTATTTCTCTTGGCCAGCATTGTCCCCAATCGCAATACTTCATGGTACACTTAGGAAAATAAATAAATGGCCACGAATAAATCAGCAATGTTTGTTTGTCAAAATAAACACCACAAAATCAATCACGATAAACTATAAAAAGTACAAAAAAAGAGTTTTTTAAAAAGAGTAATAAAAATTATTGCAATTAAGTGTTTGCACTCTTTGAATCAAGTTGCTAGAAATAATACTAACTGATTTATTCTTAGATTTTTCTAAATTCAATTTTATATGATTTCTCCGAGTGTAGGTGCCGCAATATTTGTTCATTTGTCTTGCTGTAGCAGTCTTTAGCCATCCATCTTTGCTTTCGCTTACGCTACCCGCAACTACTTACCCCACACCCCACCTCTGCCTCGGGGTTGCCAATCTAAACTCATGTTTACCCTGACGCTGGCCGCATATAAATCCAACTGCGTGTTAGTCTGTCATGGAATCCACTACCAGCAGTAGTGGTAGTGAGAGACAGTCGCTTTGCTAGGTAAGCACCCCACCAAAAAAAAAAGACCTAAACCAAACCCAATTTTGCTAACTGCAATCCCCAACCCCCCCTCAAACCATCTATCCACTTCGCGAACGTTCACTACTATGCGTGTGTGTTGTATGTGTGTGTGTGAGTTTAAGTTTCCTCAGTGTGCACTAACTGTTGTTGATACGGTTTCCGTTTGTCTAAAGCTCCATGCGGCACTTAAGTGAACTTTAAACACTTTTATTAATGGCATATTATGTAATATACGTGGCCCAACTTCCTTCCTTATCACAATGTTGGCCAAAAGGGTTTTAATATTGTATGTGTTCTTCGTTTGTGTGTGTTTGTATAATGTGGAATATCTGGGCTCGGCTAGTAACTGTAACATTAGTAGCTGCGAATGGGGGGGGGAGCGAAAAGAAAGGAACTGTGAATGTTTTAATTAAAGTGGAATTGGGTATTCTGAGTGGCACAATCCCCAATCCACAATCCATCCACACAAACACACACACACACACACACACTTACAATCTCAGCTGGCAAGCGTCAACAGCCAGCAGCAGGCAACAACTGGCTTTAGCCTTAGCCAGATGTTACGCATACGCAGCGTTAAACTTTTTCTGCTCCACCCACTACTACTTTCGAATTCTGAAGCTGCGAGCAGTGCTTCAGGTCTAACAACTATTTAAAGAACTCTGCGCTGTTATAGTATGATTTGTTTGAGATATTACATCTAGCATTAACTAAAAGAATCAAAAGAAAAACCTATAAACTATTAAAGAAACTATTAAGAGTGTTTTCCGAAGCTTAAATGCTTTAAATTGCTGATTAAAATTATGATTATTATTATATTAAAAAAACAAGGCATTAAAAAAAATGTGGCATCATTTATGGCCAATAAACTAGTGTTGATTATATTAAATAAATATTTATGTATCTTTTTTATTCGTTTGAGAAATAAATAACAAATTATGTGGACTGTTTATTGATTCGTAAGCTTTGTTTAAAGTGATTTATTATTAATAATATTGCAAAAAAAATAATATATAATCTATTTGTAACAAAAAACAAAAAATGTTTCAAAATAATAATCACTTAATAAAAGTTTATGGCATTCGATAAATATTACAACTTCTCATGTTCTAATTTAAAGCGCATTCTCAGTTCGTTTTGCTGCCCAGAAAATCTAGCTTATGGCTTTCTCAATTGCCATAATTGCCAGAGCTTAGTTCTCGTCATCCTCGTCAGCCTTTATTGCCACAGTTCCACAGTTTCACAGTTCCACTTGCCACACACACAGTTCACGAGCTACAAACTACCTTGTGCTTCAACGTCAAAGTGCGGTATGCAAAATGGGAGGGCCAGGGAACTAAGCAAATACTTTGTTTAGGCTCTTTTGCTTCTCATCTGTTCTTTATATTACGTATACGTATATTTTGCATACGCAACGCAACGCAACTCAACGCTTGCAGTTAATTTGCAAAATGTTTCACATGCTGGCATTTTAATGAGTTGTCTCCGGCACTTTAAAGGCCAGCACATACACATCCCCCTCCCCCCCATCAACCACCTGCCACCATACGCAGTGTCGTGCGTCGTGTGCCCAAGACAGGTTTCATTAAGTTTTCAATTTGCCCTTAAGCGTTCGTTTTACTCGTTGTGGTTGTTGTTGTTCTTGTTGTTGTAATTTGGCCATCGATTGACATCGCAATTGTTTCAATTGCAATTCTCTCCATATATAAAAAGATATATTTGTGTGTGCTCTCTCTCTCTCTCTTACACTCTCTCTCTTGCCTTATTGCTTATTATACTTTATGTGCCGCAAATATTTGTCACAACGTTTCCCTTGAGCTCTCCTCGATTGTGTGTGTGCTCTGTGTAAGCTCATCGAGTAGCAGTTGCATTATTTGTTGCAGCAATAAAAGCGCTGCTTGCAGATACTTGCTGCATCTTGTTAAGCGCCTCAGCTACCACACACACACACACACACTTATATTCCACATATGCACTCTGACCGTATTGCAATACAAAAAGCAACTTGCTTGTTGCCATTACATTGTGCCTACATTTAAAGTCTTGTGACATTTGGCCATAACAACAGCTTGGCCTTTTGAGTGCGATTAATCTGGTTGAAGATACCCTGTACATGTACTTTCTCTTTATAACAGTCCAACAAAAACTAACCTCAGCCCAAGTTTCATATACCCTTTTCAACACTTCGCTACAGGGTATCTATGACAACAAAGCCAGGCATGTCAGCAGCACATTACACGGCCTCCTTGTAATACTTCTTCTAAACTCGGTCTCGCTGAGTGTAGTTGATTTTTGCACAACAATTGCTGTTGTTGTTGTTGTTGTTGTAATTGTTATGAGCTGAAATTACAGCTGAAGGCGCAAACATAGAGCGATAAAGAGGGCAAGGGGGAAGGGTAGACTAAAAAGTAATATATTTAACAACAGCAAAGGGCGAGACTGCATATTATATTTATGCCGTTATGCCTCGCATAATAACAATAACAACAACAACAACAATTGCAATAGCTGTTGTTAAAAGCAGAAATTCGCATTAAGCTGAAAGAAAAGCAAAGCAGACAGAAGGGGGAGAGTGCACAGGGGGGGGTAGAATGGCGCGCAGACAAGTTCAGGCCACAAGTAAACGAGCCAAGCAGCTTGTTTTAAGTATATTTTATATATATAAAAGACATATGTGTGTGTGTGTGTGCAAGTTACATTAGTTGTTGTTGGCAGGAGGCGACTGCTGGCAAACATCTTCCTGTTGTTGTCCTGTCGCTTGTTGTTGTTGGCCTCGGCGTTCTAGCATAAAATCTTTTCGAAAGAAAAAGAAATACACACACACACACACACACACTCGTACACACACCCACACATGCACATGGCATGCACAAATAACAACTGGCAGCATTGCCATAATTCTTGTCTACGCACAAAAGTATGCTACACTTTATACGAGTATGAAATAAATAATTACAAACAAGTCAAGCAAGCAACCGCAACGATGTTTAGTGTCGGCAGAGTTGTTGAGAGAGGGATAAGAGGGCTATGAGGAGGGGTTAACATATAGTCAGTTGCAGGAAACATACGTCGACGCCGGCAGTGCTAAAAGTGCATTACACTGCAGCCAGCCAGCAATATGAATTATATTTCTATATACATTTCGTTTGTATGTTTTGGATGTTCAAGTATCATGTTTAAAGGGTATTTTGTAAGCTGAGTTATATTATGTTTTTTTTTTGTTGTTGTTGTTGTTGGTTTTCTTCTCGTAATGAACACATCTTAAGATGTCTCGATTGCGCAAAGGATGCAGTGAAGCCGAATACAGGAGATTCAATTACCAAAAAGTTAATTTCAGTTATTAACTTCGAATTGGTAACAAAACAAATAAATAAATCAACCTCTTCACAGATGTTTGAGTGACATTTTGGTTTAAATTGTTGTAAAAAGGTTTAAGCTGTTATAAAATAATATAATAATCTTCACACATTTACAACGTCAAGTCAAATTTATGCGTGAATAAATTTGTGACACATTTCAGCAGACATTTAAGATATATATTATTTAAATTTAGTTTATCGAAAATAGACATAAAAAAAAACATTGCTAGTTAATTTCAAGCTCTTGCATGTTTGATACAAATTTTATTCAAGAGTTTTAACTTTAACTTTAAAACAAAACAAGGCTTGATAGTATTGAGTTGTATTTTTGTTGCAGTGCATTGAAATTTGTTGTTATGATTTTATTTACATATCTGTTTTGATTTCGTTTGGCTTATGAAGACATTCATCGTCAGATGCTTGCATTCCTTCCCTTCTCCTTATTTTTGATGACCACACTCCACTCCACAACTCGTGCAGCGACCTCAGGCACAAAACACAAAATTGAGTCAAAAAAAAAGAGGAACTGAAATGCAAGGCAAAAGTTTTTCTTAATGCTGCCTCTTGCTGTTCCTTGTATATGTGTGTGCATGCATGTAAATATATATATATATATACATATATTTTTTCTATTTGTTTTGTTTTGGTTGCATTTGCACAGACTTTTGACTTGTGCTTGTTTTGTACATCTCCTGTGGGCACACACAAACACAGGCAAATGAACCAGCAGTACGACAACCTCAAAAGTCAAATCACCTACCCCTCCACCCACCCACACACACCCCTTCGAACCTTGCACCGCCGCCTTCGCCACCGCCGCTGCCGAGACAGAAGTGCTAGTGAGCTGTGTGCACTTGCATTTATGAATGTTTAAGCACTCGAGAATCTACAGTACAAAGTTTTTGCCAAAGGAGCAAGCAGCAGCAGCAGCACAATTGAAAAATTCATAAAGCCACCAGAGAGGAGTACTACATTCATAAATGAGTGGCAGCGGGGCAGCGGGCAGCGGGTGGCGGGGTTTAGCCAGGCAAAGCGTTACGTAAAGATGCAACAAAGTTTTCTCTGTGTGTGTGTGTGTGTGTGTGTGTTAAAACTCTAATGATGGCTAATTATTACAAGTCGCACACAATCTTATGTGCAACCGCATGTTGTACACCTTTCGTTCCAAAGATATTTTATCCCATTTTTCCATATGTGTGTGTGTGCGCGTGTGTGTGTGTGTGCGTAAACTCTTAGCAACAAACTGAATTTCTTAAGATTTGACACATTCTGTGCAAGTTTCCAACAAAACTTTGCATGTAGTAAAGATTGGAACGGAATACATTAGTTGAAGATGAAGTATTTTAATATTATCTTAAGCGTGTAAGAAACTTATTATATATATAGTTAAATAGTTGATCAAATAAGCTGTCACAAGTATTTAAGATAATTTTTTGTTTATATTTATTAAGTATTCATTTCCAAACTAAAATAATTCATTTCATTTTGAACATACTTCAATTTTTCATGGAATATGTTTATAAGTTATTTGCCTAGGAATATATAAATATATGTATTTGTATTTGATTAAATAGCATAACAATTTTTTTCAATACTTTTTCTACAAAGTTTTGATTTGCACTTACAAATAAATCAGTTGGAAATGATTTAAAAAATGTTTGTTAAATTGTTTAAAAGCAATTAGCCGGCAGCGTTTGTTGTGGCTAAGCGTAAAAACGGATTTTGTTTACATTTTAAACCAACAACCAATAAAAAAACAACAAAAAAAACTAAACTGAAATAACATTTTATTTGGCTCTTTAATGCTGTGATTTTCTTTTTACTTTCTTGTTATGTTTTTTTTCGTCAGCACGCGCATAAATTAACTTAAATAAACCAAATGAAAACTATATTAAAATGCAATGTATAAAGTTTACATAAGCGCAAATAAGAGGGTGGGGGGGGGGGGGGTGGGGTCAGCCCAACCAAGTGCCGTTAGCCATTTTCTCCTGTGGCCAGCAAAAAAAAATAAAACACGCTTATAATTATTTGCATAATAATAATATGCAAATCGTAAACCAAGTCCAGCCAACGATGAAGACCAAATGTAATAAGAATTTGTTTTTGTTTCAGCATTAAAAATAATAAATATGATTTTCTGAATGTAGACAGGGTTACAAATATACATATAAGCATACATTTATTTATAACCTATATACATTTTAAGGTATAAAATAATAGTTGAAGGATTCAAATCCAAAATTATGTTAATCAAGATGGTAAAACAGTCTTATACGCCACTGTTAACTTAACATATTTTTTTTGGTTATAAGCTCGTGGGGAAATAAGTATCACTTCTGCTTTAGCAACTCATTCACGACGCGTGAGACAAAGATAGTGATCGGCCATACTTAAGTTTGATGTGTGTGGTAACCAAAACTGAGATTATCAATTTTCGACTTTTGGTTCGATATATGCTTGCTAATGCTTAACATGGCAAGATGGTATAGACTTTATAAGAACTTCGTGCAACTTCGTATGGCCAAACGTGAGATACTTAAATCTCACTTCCAGCATTGACTTATTGAACAGATTTAAAATGACTAAAAACCTAATTAGCACTAACCATAAAATAAACATATACCTGTATTAAAAAAATATATATGAAGAATTTTATTGAGCTTAATTGAATATTGTTATAAAGGGTATTAAAACACATTCCCATCTTGGTTTACATACTCTTTGGTCGAATTCAACTTGTTAATTATGTTGTCAAAATCTCAATTTTAACATGATACCTTTAGGTTTTTTTGTTGTTTTTTTGGTATTCAAATTATGATGAGGTCGTAGCTCTTCAAACAGTATGAATCTGCTGTCATTTAGATGGACACAAATGTTGCAACATTTTGCATTCGTTTAACTAAGTTGCAACAGTTTTTTTTGTTTTTTTTTGTGTGTGGCATGTAACAGCAACAATCGCCATGTTAATTACACGAACACAGATACAGAACGCAAAAGTTTCATCAGAACATGCCATGTTGAAACAAAACACAAAAAAAACCTTAACAAATGAACAAAAAACAATTGAAAAAAAAAGCAAAACGTTGTGCCCGCAATTGAATACGCAGATACCCTTCCCCTAACCCCCATTAGGACTGTATTGAGCTGTTTGTTTTTTGCGGCAGCAAGCAAAAAAAATCTCAACAAAATATCAAATGCATTTGTGTACACTCCGCGCATTTAGTTTGTCTATTTTTTTATTTTTATACATTTTTTTTTCATTTTGTTGCCCCGTATCTGAACAATGAAGTGTGGTAGTGAAAAAGTAGATATCTATATAGTACTATATATATATAAATAAATATACACATATAAATTGCACACAAAAAAAATGAGAAGAGATTTGCGCAAGCGAAATACATGCGGGTGGGTAAAGAGAGCTGCGGGTGGCCGGAGAAGGGGTAGACACATTATAACTAAGCGCTTCATATACAAACAACTATCATAGGGGTGAAGAGGGGAAGGGGTGAGAAGAGTGAAGAGTGGAAGAGAGGATTGAGCCACTCGACCCAATGGCAGCCACTCGACCATTATTTAGCTGTATACAAATACAGTAACACACAAATTGCACATTCGCAGTGCTGCTCAAACTGTAAAATAACCACAAAAGCTCAACAACTAAAACTTACACAATACATTCTCTGCCGCCCCCCACCCTACGTTGCCAAAATCAATTTCGCTACATTTTTAACAAATATTTAAAGAGTCGAAGCGTGTAAATGAAAGAGTTTTAGTGCTGAAGAAAGTTGAAGATTTTGTTATGTATTTGTATGTAAACATTTAATAATCAACTTAGTATTTGGCACTTTAGTTTATATGAGACACACTCCTACATATGAACATAATAAATGCTAACGATATTGAGTCAATATCCATATGTGGAAGATACAAATATTCGAATGCATTCGCTACGTAAGCTATATATATATATGGGAACGCAACGATTGCCCATGTGTATCTGTGAATGGCTGTTAGTGTGTGTGTGTGCATTATTCATTTCGCTGGCGAGTGATTCACAATTTCAACAATTTCAACAATATTTTTCATATTGATTGCCGGAATCCGCGACTGTTGCTTCTGATAATGAAATAAATCATAAAAGAAAAACTGCCCGCGGATACATTTTACTCACTTTCCGCTTTCCTATCTCATTCTATTTTCTTTTAGTATTTGTTTGTGTATGTGTGTGTGTGTGTGTGTGTGTGAGTGTGTGTTTGCCTTGTAGTTATTTCTATGTGCATTGCAGTTTTCGTTGTCGCTGTTGTTTGTTCATGTGTAGAGAGAGAGAGAGAGAGAGAGAGAGAGAGACGAAGAGCAAGAGAGTGTACGGTTTCACTGTACGGCGTAGTTTTAATTAAATGTATGCTGCAAATTTACACAATCAAATTGTATTGCAATTTTTCATCTATCCATTGTTTAGTTTACACTTGAAGAAAATAAATATAGACAGCGATATAGAAAGTTCAATACTTATCAAACCAATCAAGTATACGTTACATTCAATTGTTGTTATATTTATTTGGCATGAATCGCATTGGAAATCTTATTCTTGACTTTCTTGATTCTTGTTTCCATATATAAAATACTTGCAAATGAAAATGATAAATATTTAATAACATAACAACAACAATATTATTATTTTTTGAAAAGTTATTGAAGAGAAAATTTAGCTTAAATCTTATCTAACCACCTTTTCTGTTGGCTTGCAGGCTACCTGTGGCTTTGCCTGTTGATGTTGGATAATGGTGTCGTTGCTGACGAATCGATGGATACAAGAGAAGGCGTCGATCTGGTGCTCAAGTGCCGTTTCACCGAGCATTATGATTCAACTGACTTCACCTTCTACTGGGCGAGATGGACCTGTTGTCCCACATTGTTCGAGAACGTTGCCATTGGCGATGTGCAGCTCAACTCGAATTATCGGTAAGTTTGTTGTGTTCAACTTGTTGTGTGTCCTTTGTCCTTTGTCCTGACTGCGTGTCCTCCCTCCTCTGTGTGTGTGTGCAATGGTCTGATAAATCACAGTCAGCCTCATAAATTCAACACTGATAGCCTGTCAATAAGTAGGCAGGCAGGCAATGTTAAAAGGGGTGGAAGCAGTTGGCATATGGAGTGAACATTTATTTAATTGCCTGCATGACATCAACACTCAAGGCATGGATGGCAATCCAAGCAACAAACGACAGCCTCCCCTCTCCTTCTTTATTCCTCTCGTCTCGTTCTCTCTTTATCGCATGTTTATTGATAAAAGATGAAAGATGCGAAAGTTTCGCGATGCGTTCAGCTGTTAAATTTATTAAAATTGCCAATGGCTTTGGCAAGGACAACATCGATGGCCCATCAACGATGCGATGCCATCGTTGTGTACATCATTAAATGTTCATCTGGCAGGCGATAATTCATAGCCGAGTCACGCCCACATTCATACATACACACACACATATATATATATATATATATGTATATGGGCAAAGCCAGAACAATATGCGAAAGAGAGAGGAGGAGAGGAGAGAGCCTGTAGCATGTAATGTAAACAAGACGATGGTTGTGCTAATACACTGGAGGAGATTGTGGGGTGGTTGGTTGGGCTCTTTCGGATGCCATAAGGATAAGCAGCAACAAAACTTGGCCATCAAAAGCAGCTGCTGCTCCACGCGGTCTCTCTCTCTCTCTCTGTGTGTGTGAAGCAAAAGCGAAATTATTATTATTATTCCATTCTGTTAAAACAATGGGAAAAATACGCAAAATAAATTGTTTCAACGAAAAATTGATAAGCAGCAAAAAGAATAACAAAAAACCGGTTAAATATAAGCGAGATTTGCAAAAAATTATTAAGAACGGAAAGAATAAAGAATAAGATTCTATACAATGATTAAAGTATAAAAGATAATCAAACTTTTAAAGCAATAATGTTTTAGGCATGATAACAATTAATAAATGCAGATATCCTTTCCAAGACTATATATTTTTTTTGAAGCTTTTAGTTTTAAGCAATTATTTTAATGACTTATTAATTGTTTTTTTTATAATTCATATATTCAATAATTCTCTGAGGCTTAAGAATTTTTTCAATTTGTGCCATTGTTTATAATTGGCAACACATTGCGTATACGCAACTTGATTTAAGCGCTGAAAGCTCGTCAAGCTCGGAAGGAAGCACTTTAAATGGCTGTTTGAAAAATGTGGCGTTGTTGTTGTTGTTGTTGTAGTTGTTGTTGCCACTGAATATTCATTGGTTGATTTTGTTTGCGTTTGCTCAATTGAGCCCCGCCCCGCCCCTCCCAACACAGCCTATTTATTTATTAATCATAATAATCATTTTGGAACGCATTTTAAGCGTGAAAAAACATTCAATGCGGCGTCTGCCGCAAATCGTTTGGAAAATCTTCTCTCTCTGTCTATCTCTGTGTGTTCAATCTAGAATAGCAGAAGAGACAATCACACACACAAAAGAGACACAAATGCTCATATATATACACTATATATATATGTATATATAATATGTGGGTGGCCGCAACCAGCAAACAGATCGTCGTAACAAATGGAAAATTATTGTAAAATTTTGCTAATCGCGCGTTAAACAATTTGTTTGATTTATGTTCTGCTTAGATGGGGGATGGGGGCTCTAATGGCGTAGCCACAAAAACAAAAACAACAACAACAACCACAACAAATGCCAATAACAGCAACAAAAAGGGCAACGTGAACGTTTATTTGTGTGTTACAGAACTTAGGATACCCTTTGTTCAAGTTCGCAATGAAGTAATAGAAAAGTAGAAATAATGGAAAAAGCTTTAAATGTTTACAAAAAGTCATTTAAAGAAATACAAATCTTATAAATACTGAATAAACCATAAATCAATCTCGAAGACAAAACCCAATACCAATAATATTACAGGGCATGCCAAACAGGCTGAAAGCAGTTTAAACAAAGAGTTTCCGTTGATGGTTTTTCTAATAATTTTTATGTGTTGTTTGGCTTTGTTCGCAAAATGTTGGTCAACAAATATTGGCAATAACAAACGGTAATTGATTTGATCTCTGAACTGTGCCACAACATGTTGTTTGTCTGGCTGGCACACATTGCACAACATTTTTGAACTTAAAGCAGCAGATACTTTCTGTTCTTTGTGTGAAGAGTTCACAAATTTTGGTTGCAGTTGAAAGCAATTAAGTTGAAACATTATCACTTGACAGCAAAAATTTCGAATGGAAATTTTGCAGCAGCTGAAGCTGAATTTTTCACTTTTCTCCATTCAATCAACAGCACAGCAGACTCGTTAACTGCTGCTAAATTGTTAAAAACTGGAGACTTTGAGAGCATGATAGATGCCAGCAGATGACCTCAAAAGGTTCACCTAACCTAACAGCTGCTGCTGTTCCTGTTGCTGCTGCTGCTTTCACTCTTGGTGTCCATTTTTGCACTTTTGTCCTTTTCAGTCGACGAAAAATTGTCATCTAGATGACATGAAATTTGCTTTAACAAACGCATTCCCATCTATTCAATTCACCTCATTCTCTCTCTGCAGCTGTCAGATTCCATTCAGTATTCAGGGATTGCCTGCCTGTTTGTGCCATGATATTGGAATTTTGTGTTAGATTGCCCCCGCCAACAATTTCGGAAACAATCACAAAAAAAACCATTCATTCAGCAGATAAAAATTCCCAAAAGTACCACAACAACAACAACAAGAAGAAGGAGGCCTCTTCAAATGCGTTAAGTGGAAAATTTAATATATATAAAACTCATGTTGTTCGTCTTGTGTAACATATCGGTTTTTAATTTGATTTTCGAGAGGCGCGCTCGCTCAATTTAATCGAACAGGGGCAACAGGGCATGGTGGTGGTGGTGAGGTGTTGTCTTTGTTGTGGTTTGCCATGAATTTTCACTTCTAATGCTAATCGAAAATTCAAACTGTGTGTTTAACAGTTTAACAGTGTGTGTGTGGAGAATCTGGGCTGGTGAGTTAAAGTTCACCTAAACATCAGTCGCAAAAGAATTTGTTGGCCTTAAATTTGCTTTTTTCTTGTTCGCTTCACGCTGTTTGGGTTTCAAGATGTTTAAAAGCGTTGCGAATCATAATTTTTTAATGAAGTTAAATAACGCAGAGAAAGTTAAGCAAAACAAAATGATACAAAATATTTTAAAATTAATTTTTATATATTTTTTTAACTCCAAACAATTTTTATGTACATAAAGCTATTAAAATCAAATCAATGCAACATTTTCTACTTGTGGTTAGATACTTTTCCTTTTTTGCTGCATATTTTGCAAGTAAGAAACATCTTTAATGCATTGTTTTGTATGGCAAATATGTAGATAAGATATGTTGTAACCAATTTCATTTTTGTTTTGTGTAGCATTTTATTGTTGTTGTTGCTGCTGTTGCTGTTGCTGTTGAATGCCTGTTCAAGCTGACACATTTGGCCATTTTGTGATGGATGTGCGTAATAATTTTTGCTATTTATGCAAAAGTCGACACAAAAAAGAAAAAAAAGACTCTCAGACGAATCCACCGAATGCCACACATGCCTCACTCTTCAATATCTCTTTTATGCGAATGCGGGTCAAAATTTAACCTATACCTTGTGAACACACACACACACACAAACACAGAACAAATGCATAGATCAAAAAATATGTATATGGCAACACGTGTTCGTTCCGATTCGTTTGACTTGTGTGATACCCATACTCATATATCATACACACATACGCACACACACACACCTACACAAAAGAGAAAACCAACAAAAAGCGCACACATGTCGCGACGTGGGCGTTACGTCTATGAGAGTCGTGTGCATACATATATTATGTATATTCTTCATTCAAACATTAATGTATGTATTTACACTGTGCAAAAAGAAGAAAAGATATTTACATATAAATGATTAATTGTTACCTTTATTAAAGTTTATATTCACTTTAAAAAGTTGTCTTAACTTAGTGTATACTCGATTTTAATCAGCTTAGGATATAAATCATTTAAATCTTTGTTGTTAAACATTTTCTTCTCTCTTTTTGTTCTGTACATACCATACATCAAAGGCAATACGTATACGTAATATGTCTGGTTATGGCAACACTTATGCAAATTGAAATGCAAATAAGCCTGCCAGTCGACTGACTGTCTTTCTGTCGCTTAGCTTACATCTTTCCCCCCCGTCTCTCCGATATCACTATGTTTGCTAGACACACACACACACGTACGTTCTCCCTGCCTCTAAATGGCCTTGCCACAAAGTCAGACCAGCCCGTATACGAATTGGGGATTCTTTGTTGATTCTCACGCTTTATTGAATTCATTTAAAAAACAATTTTTCATTTTTGCTGCCATCAACAGCAGTAGCAGTAGCAGTAGCAATAGCAGTGGCAGTGGCAGTGGCAGTAGCAGTGGCAAGGAACACAAAAAGACAAGCATTATGCCTACTCCAAATTTATGTACATATATGCGCCCCTTTTGTTTTTTTCTTTGTTTCTTTTGGGGCAGCGATCCTTGAAGTATGCTATAAAAAATGTGACTCCTGCTAACATTCCAATTAGCCTTTTGTTTGGTGTCAATGCAGCTGGCCTACAACTACCCATAAAAAGGACAACAAGAGTGAAGCAAAAAACCTAAAGCAACAAAAAAAAAAACGATGGAAACAATCGAGTAAACTGAGCTTCAGTCCTTGGGTCTGTAGCAGCAGCAGCAGCAGCAGCTTTGTTTGCCTTTGCTCTGGCCAGCAAAAAGATATAGAGTTCTTTTTGGAAACGCCCTCACAGACATACACACACACACACACACACATACACACTTGCCTATTGTTTGCTGCCAGTGTCAGGTCTTCGAAAACACAATTAAACTCTTGTTAATGGCCGAGCACCAATAAAAAAATAAAAAAAAAAACTAAGAGAGAAAAAAAAATCTAAAGTACAATAGATAAATTGCTCGCATTCAAACGATGTTCAACAGGCAATCACATAAAAGTGTCTTAACACAGTAAACAATCGCACTTGAAAGATACACAAGATAAATAATATATGATGGCTTACATCATGGTTTAAGCCATGAACAATGACATGGTCCATAAAAACATATATATATATATATTGAAAGTTAAAGTTAAAGATAAAGTTAAAGCTGAAAAAGCTTAAATAGTTTTAAGGTATTTCAATAAAAGTTGTTTCTTGTTGCCATTCGTAATTATTGTAACTGCTCTCAAAAAAATACTCAAGTACTCAACTAAAATTAGAACTTTTCTCGCTTGCGAGCTTAAACATAAGATTTGCTGCAGTGCAGCGATTTAAACGACTTTCGGCATAAGAATCAACCCTCGACCCTTGAAAAAAGCCTAACCCTTTTAGCCTTTAAGGGTTAAGGTTCAGTGATTTTACTACAGATTTTGCAGTGTGGGTCTAAAACTTTTGGTTAAGCCTGAAGCTGTTATTCAGTATTCAGTGTTGCGACATGTGGCATTGTTGTTGTTGTTGTTGTTGCTGTTGTTGTTGCTGTTGTTGTTGGTGGCACTTGCTGCTGCTGCTGTTTATTGTTTTGTGGCATTGTTATGCTGCGACGCGTAAATTAATTTTAGCTCGCTAAGCTTAATTTATAGTTAGCTTAAGCCAAACACACACGCAACAACAACACAACAACAACAACAACAACAGCTGCCTCACAAATGACCTTCTATGTAAATACACAAACAAACAAACAACAACAACAACATGACTCTGTTTTTGGCCACCCGCCGGCATGTGAAGTTCATAAAGTTTCAAAAATACTTCGCTCTACACTCAAAAAAAATGTGAAACAATAAAAAACAAAATCAACAGGAAGAAGAAGATAAAGAAACTTCTTGAGGTAAATCAACAATGCCACAAAAAAAACAATAAATATTTTTTTAAGTCTGATTGTAGTGGTTCCAATCATGAACAAAACAATCCTATAGAGAAGTGTCCACATATGAAGGTAGCATGTTTTTGCACTTAGACAAATAAACATACACCATTTGCTTAGTAAAATAATAAAATATAAATAAATATGAATAAGAAGAGAAAATGTTTAACATCTTACACTGGAATTCATTCAGGGCTATGTTTCAAATAATATTTATTTATATTTATTATAGGTTTATTGACAAAACTCCTTTGAAACGTAGTTTTGGGAACATTTTTGAGAAGCAGTTTTTTTTTTGAGTGTATAAACAACCGCAAAAGACAGGAGTCAGGCAAATGGCGACGGCAAATGGCGACGGCGACGCCGGATGTTGTCCGCTGTACGAAGTGCGACTTGTCAACGTGTACTTCCGGCCACCATGCTACGCCGCAACAGACGCAGCGACAAAAGAGGCCCACACACACACACACTCTTACACACACGCACACACACTCTTACACACACACAGGAAGCAAGCGCCTCGACCATGGCCTCACCATGTCTTCTTCATCCTCGAGGCGAGTCATCAACTTTATGAATTATTCAGTTGAAATTTTTGCAATACATGCAGTAAATGTTATGAGTTTTGTCAACAACAACAAGTTTAAAGGACAGCTTAAATGCATTAAGCACATATTTCTAATTCTCTTTAAAAGCAAGAAATTGATTGAAAACTTTTCTAAGGAAAATTATAAATATATATATATATATGGAATGATGCGATTTGCTTAATGCTCACAGTTAAGTTACTAATTAAAGTACTTAGTAAAGGAAGCTTTAATCAAAATAGAAATGTATCCAAATTGATTTCAAAACGTTTCTATTGAACTAAACTTAAATGTGGTTGCCGTCAATTGCTTACCTTTCGTCGTTTTGTGATTGTTGTTTTTGTGTTCGAGTTGTCATTGTCATTCCAGCTATTTGCTGAAAGGCGTCTTGACAACTTTTGTATTTATGCTTGCGTTGCTTCGTTCGCGCGTTCGCGTCTTCGCATTTGTTGTTGTTATGTTTTAGCGTAAGTGATTTTGAAACACCTGCTTAGCATGTTGCAAGGTGGTAAGGTGGCAAGGTGGTAAGGTGGCAAGGTGGCAATGACATACACTCACACCACAACTTCCTTCAACACCTTCTTAGCCTTAGTTACTCCGCTTTTGTGTCGACATTTATTAAGCTTGTTGTTGCTGCTGTTTGCGGTTGCCGCAACACAGTTTAGAGCCAACTTAGGAGCAGAGGAATAGCAAGCAAGCAAGCAAGCCTTGTATGAAGAAGAATGATTCAGGACGCATCAGGACGACAAGACAGCCATGAAAGGAAGCCATTAACAGCCTTTGGGGGGCTTCTGTTGGCTCTTGTTAGATGCTCTCTCTCTCTCTTTTCTTTATACCCATTGGTTGTGTCCTCAAATGGGCATATTGTTGCGGAAGATGAATGTTTGGGGGGGGGCAGGGAGAGAAATATCCTTCTGCTATCGAAATTTCCTTGCCTAATTGTGCCAATTCTGAAAAAATTCAAAGTTATTTATATTACTTCGTTTAATATTCTTTAAAATAAACCGATAAGCATCGATATATCTATGCCATATTCTATATTTCTTCAAAAATCGATAATATATCGAAAATATATCGAATAGCAATATTCTTATTTATTTATTAAAACTTATTCTACATTTTTTCTACATATCGATTAATATCGATGACTGTACTTAGCTTATCTAAATCATATTTCACTTAAGTGCCTTTTATATTTAAATATTTATAAAAGTAAATAGCAAATAAAGGTATTTCTTTTATTCTTATGTTGTCTTCTCCAACACTCTCTCTCTTTCTCTCTCTTGTTTTGTTTTCTTTGAGCCTGTCAACGCTCCTTCTCAAGACCACCGCACCCCAGCGACTTTCTTTGTGCTTAAAGCTTGTCGCACATGTTGCAACTAACATAAATTGTATGTAGCAATTATTCTAATCAGAAAATGAACACATACCAGCTTGCCCCTGCCACGTACTTTGCATCTCCTCTCCTCCCTCTCTCCCTCTCTCCTTCTCTCTCCTTCTCTCTCTCTCTCTCTCTCTCTTTACGTTCGCTGTTCTTTTAGCTGCTTATTTTTAAATACATTTTTTAAATGCTGCAAAAATGCTGTGCGTGCTTCTTGCTGTCTGTTGTTGTAGTTCCTTGTTGTTGTTGCTGTTGTTGTTGTTGTTGCTGTTTCTCGCTAGCCTGTCATTCACCGTTAAAATCAATTTACGACAAAATAAACACACGCACTGGAAAACAGTGGCACGCCCCCGTTCTCTATATAGACGCCCAACCGGAATGTTTACACTGATTCTGCTGCGTTGTTTGTTGTTTCCTGTGTCATCCTTCTTCTTCCAACATTGTCCTGGCAGCAGCAGCAGCAGCAGCAGCGATCAGGAGACGATGTCAACATCTGCCGCTGTCACCTTTAATGTACAAATATTTTCTTTCTTCCTTTATTTTGTCGCTGCTGGCTTTGTTGTTGTTGTTCTTGCTCTTCACACTGACAGGCAATGAACAACAGGGGGGGGGGGGGGAAGAAGGTAAGAAGGGAGGTGAACATTAGAGAGAAGCGCATTTTTCTGATATTTTCATATGTCAAAACATAACAAAGAACTAAACAAGAACGAGCATATTAAATAATTTACGTTTTTTTAAACACTTTTTAAGGGTTTGTTAAACCTACATCAATTATTTGTTATTCAAATAAATCTTTAGGTAATGTCACTTAACTTTAAGTTACTCAACATCTAAAATTTTAAGTACATTTTGTCATTTGTTAATTTTGTTCGTTGATGGTTTTTTTTTATCGTTTATTTTATTTCTTCAACAACGTTTCGTCAGCGATTTTTCATTTATTATTTAAGACTTCTCGCGCTTAGCTTGACAACAGCAAAACACACACACACACACACACACACACATGCACATACACACACACATGCACATTTTGCTTTCAAAATTGGCTTAAGGAGTCAAAGCAGCTTCGCTCTTTCCATTTCTTTGTGTCGTGCGACCTACAAATTTAATGTGTCTCCATTTTAAATGTGTGCTTAACGGTATTCGAACCTTAAAACATGTTAACTTGTTTATAGGGGTACAGCATTTAAGAGGAGATGCGGCGAGTTGTAAATTGTGCCAGCTCATTAAGCGAGATTCTAGCAAACTAGAAACCAAATGGATGCAGTCAAGAGAGGGAAGGGGGGAGTGGGCGGGAGGTGGAAAGCAGTCAGGCGCTCATTAAAATGCAGCACGCAAAAATTTGATGCCAACAATAACAAGAGGACGCAGGGTGCAGGACGCGACTAGATACGGATGATAATATGATACAGAAAGTAACCAAGGGAAAAGCAAAAAAAAATATATATATATATATATATATATATTAAGGGAAAAGCAAAAGGGGAGATGCAGTAAAAGCAACAGCAAAGGGCAAAACTTGATTTGCAAACGAGTAGAGATAGAGAGAGGGGCGCTGGGAGGGGGTGATTTTGAGAGACGTTGACTTAAAATTAAACGAAATATTAACTGAAAAACTTTTCAATCGTGATAATTGAAAGCCCTTAACTTTAAATATGCCAAATACAGCTTTTAACTTAATATAATTTTAATTACATTTTTTGATTTTGTGCGACTGGGTTGGAAAATAAAGCAATTTTAAAGTTGAATATAAGTTTACAAGTGAACTTAACAAACAAATTCTATTTCAAGACGAGGAAAATTATTATTTTTTATCTAAAAACATCTTTAGAAGGTTGCATGATTAAAAACATTCCGGAGAGTTCTGAACAAAACACGTTTGAGAAAAGTACTAAAAATTCTTAAAAAGAATTAAACTAATTGAACTTAATAATCTTTAAGCTACCAATCTAATCTCTTTACTCAAAAAGCATTTAAACAAGATACATAATTCTCTAGCTCTAAAATTTCTTACTGATTAGAAACTTATCTAAAACTCAACAGCTCAAACAATTATTGTAATGAAAATGTATATCGAATGTTTATTCCTTTGCCCGGAATCCTTTTACTACTACTACAACAACAACCCTCTGTCAAAATGAACAGCCCGAGCGTAAGTAGCACAAACAACAGAAGAAGATGAAGATGAAGCAGTGCTTAAAACAACAACGAAATTGGGTTTAAAGGGGTAAAGAATGTCTGCCATAAAACGACGAGTAATTAAAAATTCAACGCAAAATCAACAGCAAAAATCTGTTAACTGTTAACTGCTAACTGTTAGCTGTAACCTGTTACCAATCACTGAAACACTGCTGAAAGGGCAAGGGCAGAGAGAAGATGTAAACGTGCCAACACTTGTGTTAGGGGTTAAAATGAAGGTGGCTCGAGACGAGAGGGAATGTTGGGAAGGAAAATGCCGCAGGTGCAAATATATGTTGAGGGGAGCACAAAAACAATGTGAAATAAATACAAGTCGTGCAAAACACAAATGATGAGGGGCTGCCACGAGTTGCAAGGTGATGAAAGGAGAATGGAGAGGGGGAGGGGATGAAGTGAAACAAGAGCAGCAGCTGATGCTACACTGACAAAAAAATTCAATCCTTAAGGCTTTTACTTTTGTTGTATGATATTTTTTTCGCTTGAAATCGTTGCAAACGTTTCTTAAGACATTTTTTATCAAGTGCGTAAAAGGGAAAAAATTCTTCCCGGAAAAACTTCTATAACTAACAAACTTGTCATTTGAATTGAAAAATGTGGACAACTTTCAAGATAGAATCATAAGAATATATTTTCATTATATTCTTCATATTTTGCACACTAAAATCTTTATTTATTCATGCCATAAGCTTTTTTCTCTCTCTCTCTCTCTGCGCTGTCCGCACAGCGTTCGCAGTTCTTGTCGAAGAGGGCGTCAGACATTATTGCTCCCGCGAGCATTGTGCAAGAGGCAAATAGTTTTTGGTGGCAACAACAACAATAACCACAACAACAGCAATAACAACAAACGATCGCCTTGAGGCATAAAAGTCGGCAACGTCTATATATATATATTTGAGTGCCAAGGGTTAAAGGCAACGATGACAACCTTCTCGTCCCCACCAAACCCCGCCCCACCCTTACTACCCACAAGAAAAGCACCCATGCTGATGGCGACGATGATTAGAACTGTGCAAAAAAGGCCTCCAAGGGGCCAAACAACACCAGCCGGTTTGTGTCCATTGCCTTAATTACGTGCAGATAAGAAACGCAAATATGGAATAACTTTAACATTCAACACCACCACCCCCACCCCTTTACATTTCCATCTCCTGCAAAAAACAAAGTGATGTCCATGGAGCAACAGCTGCCGTCACTAAACGCCCGGGACATAAACATAAAAAAAGTCTATGAAACTGTCATAAAGCAGGCATTAGAACTGAACGACCAACAAAACACTACTTGCTTGACACACCGAACCACCCATTCCCCCACCCCCACCCTCTTTCCCCTTCACTGTCTCACCCTCCATTGACTCCCTAGGGAGACGTCAGCATTGGCCTTCTGCCTTGTGCGCATAAACTCATTTGTAGAGCAAAAGCGACAAAGCATCATAAAAAAATTGCCAAAAGATATTAGACTCAAAAGTTGCTGTGCGGCAGTCTGTGTCCAATATGCGCGCCCTAAAAAGCGCGCTTTAAAAAATGTCTTCAAAGTCAAGAAGTAGCGGAGATTAAAAGCAAAAGAACTTGAAGTTGACTAAAGCTAATTTGATGGGCATCTTAAGGTCTTACAGTTAGTAAGAAATGTGAGAAAAGTTTTCAATAAGTTTTAGATTGTTGAATAAACGTTTTTTTTAATAATATAAAACTTAAAATAAATATTAATCTTAAGCTTTAAAGGCGATTATTAGCTCATTGATAATGCCACCAAAAACAATCGAAATATGGGTAAAAAACAAATCAACTGTGATTTGAATACTTAAAATAAAGCAAATAACTTTTTAAGATTATTTGATAAAATACCATTCATATTTTTATTGTATTTTTTTTACGTTAAAACTGGTAACTAAAGTATTTGATCAATTTATTAAAATTTCACTTATTGATGTTACACTGTAAAACGGAAGTCAAGCGCAAAATTATCTAACGAAAACGAGAAAAAAAACCAACCTTCGAATTAGATAAAAATAAGATGTGGAATATGATGCTTAGCAAAAGGGCGGCTTAGTCAGGAGAGGTCTTAGCCATTTGCATGCTTCGCCTTATGCCATGCCCTTGTGTGTATGTGTGTGTGTGTGGGTGTGTATGTTTTCTAAAGATTATGCGCTTATAATGGAGCGTTAGAGTTGCCTCGACGGCTATTGACGGCCCTTTTTTGCAAAAATCTCTACAAAATTGGCTTGTGAGCCCACATAAAATGTGTAAAGCGGGCCAAACAAACAAACAACAACAACAACGGCTCTTACAACTGTTAAGCTAAGAGGCCTATAAGTAGATACAGACAACAACAACACTAACAACAAGGCCATAAATTAGAGCCGAAACGAAGTGAGTGCATTGTGTATCCGCATTTTACATCCGCATACCGTAGATTATAACGTATATAATTATATATATATATATATGTATGTATGTATGTGTGTATGTATGTATGTATGTTGTGTGTAGAGTAAATATGACCCTAGCATGTGTGCCATACTCAAACAAAGAGTGGGGAACAGAGTGGGAGAATGGGAACTCACCGCTCCCGCATGAGTCGTAAAACGCAACATAATGAAACATTATAAAAATCAACATCATATTTATGCAAAAGCAGCAGACATGAACTGACACTGAAAAATGCTGAAAACAGCTAAAAATTATATACACTTATACATATGCAAACTGACGAACAGTAAAAACAAAGAAGAGCTTAAAAAAAATGCTCGCTTTGTAGCAATAACAAGGTTTATGCTCTTAGAAATAACTTTAAGCCGTTTAAAGAAAATGTTAAGTGGATAACATTGCCAAGAAGTTGCTCAATCAACTATTGCCTTAGATTTTACGTTTACCTTTTTCTTTATTAACCTTTTTCATATATCTTAAGTCATGTCAGAGAAACCTTCAAACAAAAGTTTCCAAACAAATGTCTAAGAAAATTATAGCATCTTCTGCTGCTGCAACTGCTATAAACATGCAAAGTCTCGTCAACATAAGCACACACACACACCAGACTCGTAAATATGCCGCCGCAACGATATTGAAAGAGTGAATGAGCAAGAGCCAGTGACTGGAACTAAGGGCAGCAGGCAGCAGGCAGCGGGCGTAAAGAGAGCGCGCAATGCTCGTAAATTTTTGGATGCTTGCGTCGCTGCTGCTGCAGTTTCTATTCGCACAGATTATAGCTTATGAGACTTGTCGGGCAGCGTGTTGGGGGGAGTAAGTAGCCGTTTCTATGTTTGTCGCTTGCTTTTATTATATGTATATTATGCCAAATAAGCGTGTGACAAGAAATAAAGTGAATACGAAAATAGGGATAGAGGGATGGAAGCAGAGCAACGCTGCTAGCTCAGCTTGTCTTTGTGTGGTGAGGTTGAAGTAACTGTTGTTTGTATTTGACTCACCATGCACTGTGGTATAAGAATATATTTTTTTTTATGTACGCAACTAAAAGTTATTGTGCAGAATAATGATGTTAATTTTTTTTTAATGAGTTGGCAAACAAATAAGTATTGTTAATAAATAACAGGGGATAATAGAATTTTTTCAATATATATACATATGTGTATCTTTTCGCTAAAAAAAACTTTTTTGCCCCACAGTACACATGCAGGAGCTATGCATGTGTTAACGGTTATGTGTTTTGGCTTTGTGTATGTGTGTGTTTGTGTACAACCTTATCACGGACCACACAATTCTCTCTGTCTTGGCATATTAACATTTATTTTTCACAGTCATTTTGACTGCGACGACAACACAGCGAAAATCTTTTTACAACAGCAACTGTTGTTGAGCAAATAAAACACTGACTGTACACAAAAAGAAATGTGTTGCATAAAACGCAAACCGCAATCCCAGCTGTTTCTATGCATGTGTGTGTGGGTTTATGTATTATGCATCTGTCGGTTTGTCTGACTTTTGCTTAACGCTCGAACCGAAGCAGCCACAATATGATTTATGCATATTTTTCACTGTGAAATCTATTGAGAAATCTTTGACAGGCAAAATATGCATGAACTCTCATACACACACACACACACACTGAGAGAAGGAATGAAATGTCAGTCCACATGTGTGTGTGTGTGTGTGTAAGACGCTTAGCAAATTGACAAGTTGATGCATTGCGCAAACTTCAAACTTCAACTCACATGAGCACTAATATTATCAATATAAGAAGTCATTGCTGATTTTTTGCGTGCCAGTTATAAAGCACTTTTTTTAACATCATTCAAAACACTTACCTTTTGCAAAGAAAGACAGCATCAACAGCTGCCATGACGCAGCAACGAGGGGGTCTTCTTTCAACAGTTCTGCTTTAAACGTGCTCTTTTATTTCACTTCAACATAACGGTGCTTTGCACATGCCTGTGTTTAACTTTGACCAACCTTGAATAGTTTCCAACGCAGCTATCTCTGCGCGACTGAGAGCGTCTTCTTTCAACAGTGCTACTTTGAACGTGCTGTTTTATTCCACCTCAACATAACGGTGCTTTTCAGCTGCTTATGCATAACTTTGCCCAACCTGAATTAGTTTCCAATTCACCTCTCTCTCTCTTTCTCTGCGAGAGTGAGAGACCTCGTGAGCGTAAACTTAACTAGAAGCGATGATCAAGAAAAGCAGCAACAACACAACAGCTGCCAAGACGCAGCACCTAGCGTATATTCTTTCAACTGTGCTACTTTGAACTTGCTGTTTTATTCCACGACAACATAACGGTGCATTGCAGTTGCCCGTGCATAACTGCTGCCCAACCTGGATTAGTTTCAATACACCTCTCTCTTTACACGAGTGAGAGACCTGGTGAGCGCAAACACAATTTCCAACTAGAAGCGCTGATCAAAGACAGCAGCAATAACAACTACATCTGCCATGACGCAGCATCGTCAGCGTCGTCTTCCAGGAGTACTTCTCTAAACGTACTCTTTTATTTCACCCCAACATAACGGGGCTTTGCAGCTGGATTAGTTTCAAACTCACCTCTTTCTTAGCGAATGGGAAAGAGCTCGTGAGCGTAAACTAAATTTCGTTTGCTGATCATCAGTGCCATTGTGGCTTTTGTACTCAGTGGAATTCAAACGCGTTGCGACGGTCGCTGACTTGTGCAAGCAGATGTGTGTGTGTGTGTGTGTTATATGTAATTGCGTGTGTATACATGTTAATCTGTGATTCAAATGCAAATTTGCACTCACTCGTTTCTATTTGGTACAGCATTCAATTGCATTACACTTTGGCAACTGTTGCACCTGCGCCTCATTGCATTTTCACTTAGCTGATGCAAAGCAAACAATTTGATTAACGTTTCGTGTGTGCGCGTGTGTGTATATAATATATATGTGTGTGAATTGCGAGCAGGCAACATTTGATTAGTGAATGTTGTGAGTGTCAGCAACAGCTTTGACCTTTTCATTGGACTTACTGTTCGTTTGCCTACTTTGCCCTTATTATCAACACCTGCTGACTGACACTAAAACCTTTGCCAAGGATAACATTCGTGTTTAACTGTTAGCTTGTATGTAGCTCTCTTTTTCTTTTTTTTTGTGATCTTTCTGTTGTTGTTGCTGTCGCCTTGGCCTGTCACATTGCTGTCATTCGCACACACGTTTACCGTTAAAGAGAGCACTACACACACATTAATATACAAAGTGTAGCAGCATTATACAAAACTGATGCAAAGGCAGAGCGCCCACACACACACACACACATACACACTGAGGAATAGTTTAGCTTTAGCAAGGCCAACCAAACACAAACACATACATACATATGAGGGAATTGCATTGAAATCGTGAAAGGCACAAAGGCGACAGCTCTCAAAGTAGATGGCATCAGCTGCGCGAGAGCTAAATGTGTAAAAGAGAGGGAGATTGAGAAGATCAAGTACAGGTTAGAGGTTGAGCGGATTTCGTGCTTTCCGCCTTCGTGACACGAACACGAGGATGATGCAGGTAAGCCGAAGAAAATGAGATTTGAAGAATGTCAAGATGGAAATCAAGACGAAACAAAATATGTAACAAGCTAATGACTTTAAAAAGATAAAAAAAATTAAGCATGGATTAAGTAAATTGAGATGTGTTCTTTAAATTAAAATATTTTTCCTTGAAAACTTTAATTTGGAAAAAACAAAAAAAACTATTTATACTAAAAACATCATTTTTGCAGTTTAAAAAACAATTTATTCTTCAACTTAAACATCATAAGCACACAAAAAAATAAATCAATAAATACGAGTGGGGTAAAAAATGTTAAAAAAAACTTTATTTATTAATACAACTTTTTATTAGCCATAAAAAAAAAATCTCAGTTAATTTTTTTTATTCTCCCATCGTATTTTAAGTATCATTTAAGCTGCCGTCTCTAGCTATGGATAATGCTGAACACAACAGAGATAAGCAGTCGTGGGGGGGGGGGGGGGTTATGGGTGAGGATGGGTAGGCAAAAAAAGAAAACGTGGGCGTCGTTTTGACTGACAAGCAAAGGCATTTATAGAAATTTTACACAAGCGCAAGTCAAATAAACGCAATGAATGAAACTAAGCAGGGGAAAGGGGAAAGGCAGAGTTGGCAGCAGACATATAGCAATAAGCTTGATGGATACAGATACAGTAACAGATATACACATATATATATTATATATATATATATATGACATCGTTTCCCGCCTCTACCCACCCTCCCTGCCTTCTTGTCTCCCGCTTGTCACATTTAGCATGAATGTCGCCTTTTGCATAACAAATGTTAGCAACATGTTTCAATAATGAGTTCTCCAATGCTCCCACCCACACCACCAACACCCCTTGCTCCCCCTTGCCATCTGCCTCCCTCTCTCTCACTCTTTGCTCATCATTCATGAGCATTAACTTGGCACGATTGAGCAATACGCTGCACATCTCCGTTAACCTTACTATCTCTCTCTCTATCATTCTCTCTTTTGCTTTGGGGTCAGCCTTATATAATGGACACAACTCGTAACTGTAACTGTTACTCTCTCTCTATCTCATTCTCTCGCCCAGCAGCAAATTAATCGTTTTCACAGTGCGGTCATCATTCCCCCCACCCCACCCTACGTCTACCCTTCCTCCCTTCTCTCACTTGGCTTTCTCTGCGCCTCATTTGTTATGGCCATTTGCATAAATAAGTCAGCTGGCTGGCAGGCAGCCAGGCAGGCATTTGGACCAGTCCAAAGCCAAGCTGGACAATCTGGAAACGGCAAACAAGACAGACAGTCAGACAGGGGGAGGGTGTGGGGTGTTGGGGGGAATTGTGTGAATAAGTTGATGAATGCTGGGTGCTGAGGCCTTTGCCTAGTTTCTTACTTTTCTTAGTTGACTTCCTCATCATTTGGCATCGCATTCTTTCCTTGTCTCCCTTTTTTCTACTATAATTCTATTCAATGTCATCGATTGTTGGTTAAGGTCATGGAATGCCTTAATCATATTATATTGCTAACTGAACTGTACATCAATTAAAGCTAACTACTCAATACGCAGTTAGGATTGAATGAATGAATCTCTTTTGTGATCAGTTTAGTTAAGTTAAGCATAACTCTTCTTATATTTGTTTAATCAAGGAAAAAAACGTTAAAAAAAATAAAGAATTTTCTTATAATCTTATCTAAGGTTTACAGTATTAAAGCCCTTATATATATTTGCTTTCAATTTTAGAAGAATTTTGAAGATAATGTTGAGAAATATAATTTTTATAAAAATTTCTTTCTGCTTGCCATGTTTTGCTATAACTTTCTTAAGCATCGATTTAATATCACAATTGCCATAAAATTTCAATTATTCAATCCATAATCTTCCCCTCAACTTAAACTCATTAAAGTCTTCATTTCTTTAATCTTATTTTTTGCAAATTTCCTCAAGCTTTTAACCAACTTCTGTTGGCTGCCAGCTCTTAACTTTGTTTTTGTTTTCTCACCCTCGCTGCAAGCAAAGCAAGAGCAACGTGCAACATATAATGGCGACAATAATAATAACAACAAAAACAAGAGTAATTCTTGTAACGTCCACACCCCCCCGTAAAAGTCCTTGCAAACCGTTCGTCCTTGACGCTTAACATTGCCCTATCACACACCCTCTCCCTGGCCCTTTTCTGTCCTCTCCTGCTGCAAGGATGCGTGACAATATGCCGTTTAATTATACGCAGCGACCCTTATTCTCTGCAGCTACTTTCTACACCACATTTGTTGTTGTTGTTGTTGTTATATCACACACACATTTTAAAAGTCAATTATCCGCACATAACGCACATCATTCACATGACGACCCACTGGAGTGATGGGGTGTGTTTTTGGTGTCTAGGGGTAGGTGTGAAATGTGGTGGGGTGGGGTGGGATGCAAAGCGTGTTTGTCGGATACTAAAGTCCTTGCCATATGCTTGCCACGCGTCAATTTTGGCGCGCAGTTTTTAAACTTTTTCCGCTTTTGGCGTCCAAGCAACAAAAAAAAAATAATGAGAAGCCAAAATGCAACAAAAAAGAACAGTTATTTTAGGATAGTCTTAAAGCCGAACAAAAAAATACACTGAACAGAAAAACTTGATACTTGATATATAACCTGAGTCTTCAATATTGTGTTAACTTCAAAAATATAAAATAAATAAAAAATCTTCCAACAAATTATTGAAAACATTTTGTTTACTCAAAAAGTAATTTGCAATTTTAAAAAATCTTTAGTGAGAAAAAAATCTTTCAAAAAATTTTCAAACCCATTTTTTTTTTGCTAAAAATGTAAATTGCAATTATAAAAAATCTTTATTTAGAAGTTTTTCATACTAAGATAAAAATGACAAACAAAATTCGAATACCCCTTTTTGGCGAGTGTATAAAAAGTTGATTATTTTTTATGGGACAGCGCCTTGGCATGCGAACAACGAATGCCCCCCCCCCCACCCTCTGCCACTAACCCGCCCGCCAATTGAATAATATGCTATAGAATATACCAAAAAGAAAAGGAAAGAAAGAAAAAAGAAAAAAACGGGGGGAAAAAATATATATATATCTGGCAAGCTGGCGCTATGCTTGAAGACGCCAGAAGAGGCGGGCAGGTAATGGGGGAGACTCGAGACTCGAGAGAATGTTGAGACTCGATACTAAAACCGATAATAACATAATCTGGCAGCAGCTATTGTTGTTGTTGCTTTTTGTTGCTGTTGTTGTTGGCCGCACTAACGAGGTAGAAGCAAGCTTTAGTTACAGTTAACAAGGCTGGTGGCATGCCTTAGGTTGGTTGCCACTTGAGATGAACTAGAGGTAGTGGTAGATGAGCAGACAAGCCAAACAAACGTGTGGCATGCTACATGTGGCATGTAGCATGTGTGTCTGTGCCACAAAACTTACGAACATATTGATATTTATGCATACGGGGATCAATTGATAGAATTATTAAGGGTAAGTTGATCGAATGGCTGTAGCAAATTTGTTGCAAGCTGAGACTATAATAAAGAAGTAATCAATAAACTTGATTTGAAGATTAAAGAATGGATTCTAGACGCAAATATTATTAGACTCAAGTTTCTCCCTTTGTCGCCACAAACTCAATCACAATTTGAGGTTCAGTTTAGATTTGTTCAAGATAAGTTTGTTAAAGAGACGACACATTGAATCATACTCGTACTTATCGAGAGATATGTATATAGTATGTGGAGAAAGAGTTGCTGTTGGCAGGATGATGGGTAGGGGTAGGGGGGGGTTGGGGGGAGTGTAGTTGTGGGTAGGCAGGGCAGGCAAGGCATTTGCCACGTAATTGGCTGCAATTTGCATAACAATTCTGCGACTGTTTTGCATAAGTCCTGCCACGATGCAACATAATAACGGAGGCAGCACTTATTTTCACATTAGAAATTCCCTTTTTTGGTCCTTACTAACAGGGCGAAGGACATCCAGCAAGGCAGGCAGCAGCAGCAGCAACCAGCTGAGGCAACAAGCAACATGCAGCAGGCAGAGGCAATTATGTGCTTGGCTTGAGCTTGCAGCACTTGGCACACACACACACACACACCCACACACATACATACTTTTGCGATACAAGACTCAAGATGCAGCCTCGGTAAAAGTTACAGCCGGAAATGCAGCGGCATTATAAAAATGAAAGAAGGGTAAAAATGTCTTGCATGAATAATGCCAAATATTCCATACTCTTGCGCAAGAAAGTTTCAGAGCCTACAAAAAAATTTAAAATAAAAAAACAAAGATATGTTTTATTAAAAAATAAAGAAAAATACTTGTCAACAGATTTTTCACTATGGTAGCTATAAAACATAGCATACTTTTAGGGCTAACTCCTTACAAATATCTTAACTATCTCATTTTAGAAGTTTTTAAGTTCAAAAGGTGTTTTTTTTTTAACCTAAGATCTAATCAGTTTCCTCAAGATAGTCTTAAGATTCAACACCTAAATCATAGAAGAACTTAATGGTTATAAAAATGAATATGATTATGAATACTTCACAAACTCTACAACAATACACGTATACCCACTCGAAGGGCATTCGAAATAATAATAAAGAAAAATCTTTCTTGTAACAACGGTAAAAATGCAACTCATTTCCTTGGGCCCAACAAATATTAAAACACACACACACACACACTCGCACATAGCGCAAAGAACCCAAAAATGTTATTTGAGCTGGCACGAAACAGAACTGAGCCTCGCATTTCGTTCTCTTCCTCCTCCTCCTCCACGCTCCCTTATTCGCTGCTGCTGCACATGTGTGTATGTGTGTGTATGTGTGTGTGTGTGTGTGTGTGGTTAACCACATACTGCTCCTACACCCGCTAGTGAAATGTCTCCCGTGCCATAAAAGTTATCAAAATTGAAATTTTATTTAAAAAGTTTCTCGCTTTGGCCTCTCGTCTGCTTGCATATGCACTCAAGAAGTTTATAAGATCTACTTTAATAATGTCGAGTGCATGATTTATACCCCTACGCAAACACACACACACACACATGCAGCAACTTCTGTGGCTTGCAACTGAGAAAAAATCTCATCAAGAGTAATGAAAACTTAAACACAAAGCGTTCCGGCAACTGGGCTAAATAAATGACGATGACGTTGATGAAAATGATGATTGGATTGTTGAAGGAGTTGGAGTTGGAGATGGAACGATGAAGGCATCGCAAGGAAGTAGAAAAATTAAAAAGTTACCAACTTTTGACAAGGACAAAAATTTAATATATTTGCTTTGCTTGTCAATAAAGTTGGAATTATACCATTTATTCACGAGCATAATAATTGAATACTTTTATTTCTTGTCAATAAATCTTTTTCTTAAGTTGTAACTTAGATGCTTAACATATTCTCTTCGTTAAACTTGAAAAATAAATAATATACAACAAAAGAATCGAACCTTTTAACATTCTGTGCTTGTGCATATTTTATTTTACCTGGATAATGCATTAAAAGCATTTTTCTTTTCGTTTTTTTTTTCGAGTTTCAACAGCTTTCGAGCTATTACGCTTGATTGAGTTTTAGCTTAAAATATAGCCACAAAAACACTCGAATTCCCCTTATCTCCATCTCCTTGCACCAGGTAGCAAATGAGATGGCCAAAACGAAACAGAAACTGAAACAGAAAGAGAAAGAGATGGGAAATGGTTGTTAAATTAATCAAAATGTAATGTGGCGGCGCCCATGGCAATTGTTAGAAGCTAGCCCAACGAGAAGTAAGCTAATAAATTCACGAAAATGAGTTCGACGCTTAATTTGCCATGAGCATTTTTCATTTTATTCGCGGCCTCTTAAGCCACCAAAACAACAACAACAACGTCAACAACAAAATACACCCAAAATGGTCCAAGCTGAAGCCAAAACATAAAAATAATAACAATAATACGCAAAAAAAAAACAACAACAAGAAATGAACAACCAAAGTAAGGCAGCGCAGAGCTAAGGACTGCCAGGATACTCAAAAGTAAACCAGAAAAAAATGAGAAAAAATGTTTTTGACTATAAACTTTTGAGATGCTCTCTGCGTTTATTTAGCTAAAGATGGCAAACAAATTGTTAAGCAAGCAAGTTACAAACGATTTTTAATAGTTTGTGACTGCACTTTTGGAACTTTAAGGTTCGCTTTAGAGATCAAAATTCTTGAAGAATTTGAAAAAAGAAAAAAAAAAGTATCTTAATGTCACATAATCAAGTAACAAACCCATATGCCATTCTGTACAAAAGCTTTCCATTAAAAAGAATCACATTAAACTAACAGGAAACTTAATACAATATATATATATATATATATATATATATATATATATACATCAGGCAAGCTATGTAAATTAACAAAGTATGACCGCAGTTAATTTACATAAAGTAGAAAATATATATTTTCCTTCTTCGCTGCTCTTTAACGTTAACCTTTAACTCAAACTTTAAAATTGCCTCATTTACTGATTATTCTATATCTCTCTCTGTGTGTGTTGTTTTTTCTTTTTACACAGACTGGACTTTCGACCTGGTCGCGGCATTTATGATCTGCAAATTAAGAACACTTCGTACAATCGAGACAATGGACGTTTTGAGTGCCGCATTAAGGCCAAAGGAACGGGTGCCGATGTTCATCAGGAGTTCTATAATGTAACCGTGCTGACGGCACCACATCCGCCGATGGTAACGCCCGGCAACATTGCGGTCGCAACCGAAGAGAAACCACTCGAGTTGACCTGCAGCAGCATCGGTGGCTCACCGGATCCAATGATAACGTATGAGCTTTAACCATACCATAAAATACATTCATGATATTCGTTTTTTTTTTGTATTTGTATTTTTTGTTGAGTATTTAATATTGTTTTGTTTGTTATTTTTCTTTTCTTTAGTTATTTTTTATAAGGATAAGGCAATGATGTGGATTATATCGGTATGTTATGTTATGTATGTCATGTTCGATTTATTTGAGCTGTAAGGAAAGATAAAAATGAACCATTTATTATTTTTTTTAGATATATTTATAAATCACATATAAAAGTAAATATTTTGACAGAATTCGGCTTATAAAATCGTGCAGCTTAGCTTTATACATAAAAATCCTAGCTGTTCAATATATAAAAAGTAAAGTAAAACATGTTTTTTAAATATCAGTTAGCCTTAAAGTAGTCAAATTTTTTTATTAAAACCTGTAAAGTTTTTCTAGAAACAAAAACACAAATAAATGAAATATCAGTTAGCCTTAAAATAGTCAAAGATTTTTTTAAAACCCTTCAAGTTTTTTTTAGAAATAAAATCAGCCATTTTAGCAATATTTTGCTGTAAATAAAAAATAATTTTCCCGGCCTGGCAGTGTATTGTAAATTCACCAATCAAAATTCAACTTTTTTAACATATTTTTTAGAGCTGTTTCTTTTTTAACGTATATCTTTTGTTGGTGGTTTTTTTTTTTTGGGTTCAGCTGTCGTCGCTGGTGCTGTGGTCAACGACAGTTTAAGCACATCCGGCGGCAAGTAAATCACTTAACTGGTAGCCTTCATTAATAATCCCAACCAGGCACAAATGTTTTCATTCTTCTACCATTTTTTTTTTTGTATTTTTGGCTACTAAATCGCTGTCACTCTCTCTCACTCACTCTCTTTGTTTGGGGTTGCAGCTGGTTCCGGGAGGGCTCAAAAGTGCCATTGCAGTCGTATGCGCTAAAGGGCGGCTCAAAGAACCACTACACAAATGCCACACTGCAGATACTGCCCAGACGGGCGGACGATGGTGCCAAGTACATATGCGTCGTTTGGAATCGTGCCATGCCCGAGGGTCATACGCTCGAGACCAGCGTTGCTCTAAATGTCAACTGTGAGTATATATCCAAAAGATGGTGCAGTAAGCGGGGGGGACTCTCAAGACCTCAAATGATACAGAGTCAAGCCAAAAAAAACTATATATATATATATATAAGTATTAGTAGTAGTAGTAGGAAAGAAATGCCTGCCATAGACTGCAAATTTATGACTTTGGTTGGTTGTGTACTATTTGTTTTATGCTTTTTACTGCGCCTCTCCCTCTCCCTCTCTCTCTCTCTCTCTCTCTCTCTCGCTTGTTTACAAATTGTGGTTGTTGTCGTCGTTTTTATAAAGTGTTCATTATTAACGGGTGCCAGGTGATATATATATATATATGCTGCCATGTGTCAAATTATTATTTACAAGTTGCTGTTCAATAAAAGAATGCGGCAAGTTTTTAGGGATAATGGTTATTATGGGGTGATAAAGAAAAGCTTTTAGTTTAAGTTTCGTTGCCCTGCACTTTTCATATACACTGACTATATGTAGCAGGCCACCACTAACACACATCCACCACTAAGTTGCAATGTTAGACTCAATAAGATCTGTTAAGATCATGATGTCATGTCATGTCATGATCGTGAGAGTAAGTGAACGTGCTTATATATAAGTAAAGTCATAAATCAAAGACTATACAAATAACTCACAAGCTTTCATATTACAAATCAATGGTATTCAATTCTTGCCTACTACATATACTGGAACTTATTTTCCTTTATTTACTTTCGTTTATAATTTCTTCTCACATTTTGTAATTATATGCTGCACTTTGTTGAACGAATGTTCAGTTCCAGTTTGGCCGTACGATCAACGTGACCCAAAAAGTTCCTCCACAAGACAAACCCATAAAGTGTCTGGGCATTCACACACACACACACACACAGTAGTTGATTGTTAGTTATTGCTTTCCACACAAACACACACACACACACGCACACGCATAGTGAGAGTGGAAAAGCTGCTACTGCGGCAGCGACGAAAGCGACTCAAGTCTCAAGCTGTTATATTAGTTGACAAGTCTTTAGTGGCATGACAAGCATCGGTCGGAGGGGCGGGGGAGTCTGTGTGTGTGTTGTGTGTGCACATGGCAACCGTTTTAAGCGTTTTATCATTTTAGCCAATATTACATTTTATGCGTATGCGCAATATACTTGTCACGTTGCCGTGCATTTAATAAAAATCACTAAAAATGACAACAAATGAAATCTGCATAAAATGTTTGCAATCAAATAGAGTAACCAGTTACGAACTTACTATACAACCCAATTGTTGTTGTTGTTGTTGTTGTTGAAGTTGCCAACGGAGGCAGAAAAATAAAGAAAAACACAATATGTGAAAGCGAAACAGTTTTCATGAGTGAAAGACGACAGTGAAAGAGAGAGAGAGAGAGAGAGCAAATATATTCATAGGAAAACATAAATTGCAGACATTTTTATACTACACGCCGGATTTGTACTAGACATGTATGTGTGTGTGTGTGTGTGTGTGTGTCTGTGTGTGTCACATGCAGCTTTCTCGTAACGTCAGCGTAACAAATATTTATAGTCCTGGCTGTTTGGTAGCAACAACAACAAGCAACAGCAGCAGCAGGCCAACAACAAAACCAAAAGCCAAAAAACAACTAAACAAAAAGAAAGTCGAACAAGAATGAAGTACCAACCTTTTTGCAGTCACAGCCAATGCTAAATGCTCTATAAAAAAAGTATACAAAAAAAGAGTTGTGATGATTTTATAATAGTTTAGAAAATGTATTGCAAGAATCTCGATTTAAGAAAACAAATAAATTTTAACAAAATCTTGCTTGTAGTTAATTTCAGAACGAAAACTTAATGAAAACAACAAAGACTTTAAGTCTTCAGGCCGCCTTCGATATAATTAGAACAGTGTAAACTTTAAGTTTTTTCTATGCAAATGAAACAAACACTGCGAAAATAAGCCTTTGAGACGTAATGACAAATTTGAAAGCAAACTTAAGCGTCATAAAAAGGTATTACAGAAAGCTGGTTAAACTCTTACTTACTTAGCCCCGCCACCCCTTTTCCTATCTAAAGTGAAGTTACAGACAAAAGACACAAAACACAAAACAGGAACAACTGACAAGAACAAGCAAAAGCTTGGAAGAATTTTGAAGACACGAAACAGGCAGAAAAGCCCAGAAATATTCAAGTTAGTACAGGCTACAGAATTCTTGTACGTATGTATGTATATGTGTGTTTGTGTGTGTGTGTGTTGGTGTCTTTGTGTGTGTCGGGGGGGGGGCGTTGGAGCCATTTTGGGTTTAGTATTTATGATGCTCATTTAAAATCCATTAGCAGGCATAGGCCACAAACAGCACAAGCAGCAAATAAAGGCATAGAGAGAACATAACATTGCCCCTTAATGTGTATTTGTGTGTGTGTGTGTGTGTTTGGGCCAGCAGCCAAAGTCAAAAGCGCCTCCAAGGTGCATTTAGCTGGAAGCCAAATGTGTTTTGCCGGCCACAATGTGAGGCAGGCAACAACGTGGGCGCCACTGGGCCTTCGGACACACAGGCCCGCAGGGACCTTAACCTGGCCAAGACGATTAACAACAATTGAATTTTGAGCGTAGCGCATTTCCAACAACAACATCGCAAAATACTTCTATTGTACGGCCCGTAGACCTGCAGGCCAGGCAAGCCAGGCAGTATATTAAACAGTTTGAGAGCCATTGTCCGGTGCATGAATTGAACTTCAAATTGGTTTAGACAAGTTTGTGGATTTTAGATAAGGGTTGGTTGGGTATATCAATTAAGAAAGGGTTTTCTCGATACATTGTTGTAGGTTTTTATAAATTGGGAAAGCATTTATTTACAGTATTTGAAAATTGATTTAATACTAGATTAAATTGTGGATTTATATTCGTTTGAAGTTAATTTATGATATTTAATCACAAGATGAAAGGAAACTTTTACAAGAAATACAAAAAATGCTTAAAACTTTAAGCACACTTTCACATTCGTTCCAAGTATTAGTTTGACATGCACTATGGCACTCAAGAAATAGATATGAATGCATTTGGCAAGCAAAGACGACATTGTCTGATGTCTAATGCTTCACTGTGATTGTGATGGATAAGCAATTGGCAATATTAGACAGTGATAGCGAAAAGGAAAAGAAATGGACAAGGCGTACTCTCACACACACACACACACACACATTCATACATTCATCCAAACATACCGCTGTGTATGTGTGTGTGTATGCTGACAAATGGCAGAGCAATTTTTAATTGAAAATATTTGCATGGATTCTTGGCAGTGTGATTTCATCTAACTTCCGCTACTCCACACTCGAAACCTCTCGCCACCCAACCAACGACTGTTGCTGTTGATCTTTGTGTGCATTGCGTGTTGTGCCTGCATTTGATTGATTTATGTGCCAGCAAAGCCGTTGCGTTTTCCCAGAGCCAAAAAAATTCAGAGAACGGAAAAAAAAACTGAGTTATAAAAAACAAGAATCTCGTTTTTGCAAACTGCAAAAAAACACAGAAAGAGGAAAGCCAAAAAAACAAGAAATATTATTCACTGGCAAAAAAAGAGAAGAAGAAAATAAACTCCCAATGCGTCATGTCGTCAATGTCATCGGAAGTGCCAAGTGTTTTATAACGTGCGAAAATCATCAAATGAAATTATTAAAATTCTTCTCTCCTTGTGTGTGGTGTGTTCGTGTGGGATATGCAAATCAAAAAGTGTAACATACTTTTGAGCGCGGTGCAAATATGATGAACAGGCAAGACAGACTGAAATTAGTTCGTCAACCAAGCAGGCTAATTGCGCATACGCAACGTGGTTACGCATAGGCAGGAGTGAAATTGCAAAAACAAAACTGTAAGCAAGTGTGAGTTAAGTTAAGAGATACCCCCTCATATATCTCTGTGTTGAAAATAATGATTTATGTTGAAAATCGGATTATTTAAAATCCAATTAACACTGCCCTAAAGGGGTTTGATAGAAAAAAAAACTTTACTAAACCCAAAAAAAAAAAAGATTTATCTAATTTGCTGTCAGTATTTTTTTATAGAATCACAAATCAATGAAATTCATTAATTAATATTAAATTAAATATTAATTTTATTTGATATGCTGTTTAGATATATTTTTTCTGTTGAATGACTTGCGCAGACGCATTTTAAAGTAAAATCCTTAACATATATGTTCAAAACTCAAACATAAGACATATACCGCTATAAGCTTAAGATTGCAGGGTATAGTTAGTGCTAACTATAGTGCTAAACAACAACAAAAACATCTATGAAAAGCGACGCGTGGCATAGTTTTTGGGGAACACACACGCATACAGCCACATATGTGCGAGGCACGTTTTCACATAGTTTTCGTTACCACCACGCGAATTGCAGTTGTTGAGGCACTAGAAATTTAAATGTGTGTGTGTGTGTGTGCGGTGTTGTGGGTGCGATTGTCAGTGCATGACTGCGCGTGACTTTTGTGCAGTTGCATGCAGCGCACGTAATAAACCCAGCCTCCATTTGATGTCCTTACCATGCCTCTTGGAGTCCTTGGCCAAAAAAGTCGCTGGCGACGAAGACAAACAGGACTCATGTGTCGTGGCCTGCTGAAGTGGAAAGCAAAGCCGTTGAAAAGACATTTCAATTTGAATATAAAAAAAACCGTAGGAAACCTTTTACAGGTTGTATAGAGAGAGAGAGAGAGAAAGAGAGAGTGAGTGCGGGCGGCAATATCTAACACAGGTAGCATGCAAATATTTCTGACAATAATGCGCATTAGCGTGAAATTCCCTGGAACAAAACCAAAATACGACAGATAGAAACTAACAAAACAGTTGCAAAAGTTTCCAATTTTGATTCGATGGTCAAATATTTGCATATAAGAAGGATTTTTGATTTGATTTTAAACGCACAGACGACAGTCAACGGTTATCGCTCAATCATCGAAAGCTTTCCCCAATTTTTGATTGAAGTTGGAGTTAGGAATAAAGCTAACTATGGAAGCCCATTAAGATTTAGTTAAAAGATGAAACAAAGAAGTTTGAACAAGCTTCAAACTTCAACTTACATCTCCTTCAATCCCTAAAGCTATAAAACTTATCGACTGCGTGTCTAATTTCGAAAATACATGATTTGAATAAAACCAACTGATAGGCGAATGTTTTGTTAGCTTTGATTTAATAGTTGATGCAACTGTTGTATATAATAACTGTAACGACACCTTGACAAACGAAATTCGTTTGCTAACATCCCTGGCGGCAACAAGAGGGAAAACAGGATACGAATAGTATAACAACAAGGAGGAGTCCTGTACTGTTATTGCTTGCCAATATCGAACGCAGGCGTCTGGCTGCCTGAAGCGAGTCTGCGGCTTGTCCTTTTTGATTATGCCGCTGCCAAAGGCAGAAGGCAAAGTGCCAAAAAACCAAAGGACCAAATGTCCTCTGTCAAAGTAGCAGCAGCAGCATACAAAAAGCTTTTTGATAAAAGTTAAAGAATGAGAAAGAAAGAGAAACAAAAAGGGGGGAAGAGAAAAGCAGGTAGCCTTAGGGAGCGATACAGACACGTGCTAATGCCGCACACAATTGCAATTAGTGTCAGTATGGGCATCCTGTGTGCCAGCTGGCTGCTGCCATCCTGGCACCAGGATATTTGCATAGCTACACACACACACACACATACACAGCAAGCAGATGCAACAGCAGCCGCCACAAAAGAAATGCCAACAAATGCACACACTTTTACAAGCAGGCATCCTTGTTGGCATTTCGTCCTTGTTTCAACCTGATTGTTATGCTTTAAGATTTGAGCCTGGCAGCACTTTTGGACTTGCTCTATCTCTATCTCAGTTTTCTTAAGCTGATTTGAAGTTTGAAGCTCCTTGCGCCGCGAGCTGTTTGACTTTTTGGCTATCCAGACAAACACTGAGAGAAACGTAGAAACTAACAAAACTTGTTACTTGTTAAGTTTTACCATCAAGTTTAAGTAATAAAAGATATTCCTTATTTTTAGAGTGTAGTTCAGCTCTTATTTTTAATGAATGCAACATTGTTCGCACCTTAAGATGAAATTTCATCAGTTATAACTTTAAAACTGGCGGCTTAAGTCGTCGCAAGCGCAAATTATCTACATAAAAGTTGTAAACTGTTTATCTTTGCACACAAAGCTCATCAGAAATGTTGTGGTGGGGGGGGGGGGTGGCTTAACAGCTTTTGTGACAAAGCAAATTAATTGCTGCCCACTTTCAATTAACTTGAAGGCAGACCAGCTTACAAAAACCAGCCACAGAACCAACCAACTTCATCAGCATTGTGTGTGCAACCGCAAGTTGTCGACTGCATGTTGTTGTTGTTGTTGTAGCAGCGACTGTTACAGCACAAAAGCCAATTCAATTAATTTCAATGGCCATACATATGACACCTATGGTCCAATGCACACACACACACACACAAGTGCCACAATGCCAGCGCAACTCAGTTGGCTTTCGCTTTTCCATCGCCCAAAAAAGTAGGCAACGCTCCTTTTTTTTTTGGGTACAGGCAATGCAAACGAAACGTTAAACATTGGCACAAAATGGGTTAACAGTGAATTGGTGGGGGAAGTGAGTGTGGAAAGTGGGGAAATCGGGGGGAATCGGGGTTGCCTGTCACTGCGCCAAGCAGTGAAAAGGTCGCTGACAATTGAATGGGATAAAAAATCAACACACTCAGCGAAAGAGTGAAAATTTTGTTAAACTTAAGTTTAAAAAATGAAACTTTGGGTTTAATTTACTGTTCTATATAAATCAATTATTAATGTTATTAATATTTTAACAAAAATAACATTATCTAATGGAGTTTAAAATACAGAAAATACATAAACCAACCCGCTTAATTAAAAACCTAATTAAAAAACATATCATCTGCGATCTGATCTTATCAGCAAGCTTAATTTAAACGTTTAAGATAACGCAACAAAATGTTATTTCAATATTAATTCAGATGTTTGACTGCGCCACAGCGGGCACCAAACAATCGAATGGGTTGAGTAATTGAGAGAGGGGTGCGGGGGACGAGCTGCTGTATACATACAACATACACATACAGGGTAGGTGTTGCAAGCACGCGCAGCGGAAGTCACGTGACGTGTTGTGTGACACGTACGCGACAGCAGCAAAAGCAGCTGCTACTGCTCATGCGACAGGATCTGCTTCTGCTACTGTTTGTTGTCGCTTGCTGCAACTTTTCAATTTGGCCAAGACATGACGTGGGCAAGAGCAAAAGCAAGAGCCAGAGCAAGAGCAAGAAGAAGGGGCGTAGTTGTAGTAAAGCAAATGCAAAACTCGTCTCATTAAAATAACTCCCGAGCTGTTGTGTGATACATCCTGCGCCTGGGCAGGAATATAACACACTGGCGGGGGTCTCGGCCCAGTTCCGGGTTAAATAATTTAATTTGGCTTGCAAAATGGCCAGCGGGCATAAGTAACGACCACGCATCGTATAAGCAACACTCTAGCTGCTCGCTTCAGTTTTATTTAACGCCCGCCCCAAACAGGAAGCCAGGACCTCGTTTAGCTCCACAGTAACAAGAGCGCGCTGTTTGCTATAGGGTTGGGAGTTCAGGTGCCTCGCGCGTTGCTGCCTCGTGTTGCAAGTGCAGGCGACGCATATTTCATGGCACTAATGTAGCCAGTCATAAAATCACAATGCGCTGCGTTCCAGCCCAGGGACGCAGACAGGGGGGAGGGGTGGGGGGGCGGTAGCGAGGGCGTGGCAAACATGTATGTGAACAGCAGCAGCAGCACCGTAACTGAAATCGCAATGTGGCTCTGTCAACTTGTTAAGAAAAAATATAAAAATAAAACTCAATAAACAAAACAAAAAAACAAAAATATATTCAGAGGCATAAAAAAAAATATTTGTATATATTTAGCATGGTGAAAAGGAGAAATCATTCTTAAAAATATACATAAAAAACGATGGTGCGAAAAAGTTGAATCAGATTTTACTATATGTGATTTATGTTTCGCTGAATGAAGTCAATTTGGTGAGAAATATACACAGAATGAATCACCAGGCACAGCTTGTTAAGGTGAAACTTGAGAGCTTTAATTTGATGAAAGATAGAGTATAATTTATGGGATGTGCACTTTTAAAAGTGTGGAAAAGAACTTTAAATACTTCGTACAGTTAGGGTGAGAAATATTATGAATCTTAAGGAAAAATATTCAGATAATAAATATTCTTCTTTTGAAATTTCTATTATTTGTTAGAAATAAATATTATAAATATTTTCTCAAACTTTTTTAAAATTAAAAAAAAATCAACAACCTCTTTTTCTAAGTATTTCTTATCTTTTTTTAAGTAATCAATAAAGATTGATTAACAGCATCTTTAGGTTTTATCTTTTTTTAAGTAATCAATAAAGATTGATTTACTTAGAAACAGATTCATAAATAGTTTCTGCAGGTTTCAAAAACATAAACTAGAGTTCAAATCAAGATATCTTAAATGAGGGCAACTACAACAAAAAACAAAAATATTCAAAAAAAAAAAAAAAAATACATGAAAAATTGCTCAACCAACTTAACTTCATGGCGAATGTCAGCAAGTTTTGTGGCTTGGGAGTTGAGTGGGTGTTGGGGGGTTCTTCATGGGCGTTAGATGGGTGTGGCAGCAACACCCGTCAGCGTGAAACTGCATGGCTGGCTGGGCATAAAAATGCCATAGGGGAGAAAATGTACTAGGGGTTTAGTAGGGAGAGAGGGGTTGGTGGCAGCATGTGTTGAAATGCAAAACTGGAGTATTTTTTCTCGCTTCTAAAATTTTGTTTTTCTTGTTGCGCACCCTGACAAGCGTTGCTCATTAAATTTTATTTTATAATTACACACACCAACACACATACACACACACACTACACAGAAACATTTGACTTTAATGTTTTGCCTGCCTCATAATTGGGTTCTACAGCTAACGCAGTTTTTTTTTTGATGTAGCTGCTGTTGTGCCCCCGTTTCGGAGCGAAAGTTTAGAACATTTTTTCGTTCGCAACAGGAATTTGTTGCAAGCAATGGGCATTTAAGCATTTGGTCACTGAGTGCTTAAAGAAGAGTGTTTCAAAAGTTAATTGGCACTGAAATAATAAAAACAACAACAACAACAACAGTTAGTAACAACGTCAACAACATGTACATGTATTAAAACAACGACAACAATAGTTAAGACCTGTTATGCCACTCGCTCGACTAACTAGTGAAGTGGCCCAAAGCTTACACTAATACCAATTCGAAAACCAAACGTTAACTAACGGCACAATGGAGGCCAGTTAAGCTGAATGACCTTCTGCACATTGGTTACAAATTAGAAAATTGATTGGAAATTAAAATTTTATGATATCAAAATTAGGAATTTTGAATGTAAAAAGAAATTGATTGTTTAATTATAATTTTAAATGCTCTAAAAATGTTTTTTTTATTGATGTGCTTAAATTTAACTTAATAAATTTAGAAAAATATATTTAGTAGTACATAAATTTTACATTTATTATTTATTTTTTTTAACAAAAAAGTTTTGCTTATGCATTTCGATTTATTTATTGTTTTTGCTACTAAACCAATGTGCTGTTGTGCAATGCAATTGGCTATTATGGTTTGGTTGGCAGTCTGGGCCATTTTACTAGTTGTTGCGGCTGTTAGACCTTAAATTGGTATTATTTAAAAATGTCGATGGGTCACGCTGGACGTCAGGAGCTGTAGTTGAATGACGGGTCGTGTAATTGAAAATGGTTATTGGCCACTTAATGGGCCCATTCAACGAGACCTGACTTTTGCAGCCCCTTAATTGACTATTTGTATGCTAACCCATAAGCTTCAACTAACTATATAGAAGTTAACATCCTTCATTACACTCTTCCAATGCCCCTTCTCACCAATCATTATTATTTTTATAGATTATCCACGTGTTGAGGTTGGGCCACAGAACCCATTGCGCATTGAACGCGATCATATTGCCAAATTGGATTGTCGAGTGGATGCCAAACCGATGGTCTCCAATGTCCGTTGGTCACGCAATGGACAGTATGTGAGTGCAACGCCCAGCCATACGATCTATCGTGTTAATCGCCATCATGCCGGAAAGTATACGTGCAGTGCGGACAATGGTTTGGGTAAAACTGGCGAGAAGGACATTATATTGGATGTACTCTATGCCCCGGTTGTGTCCATCGAATCAAAGACCCATGAGGCCGAGGAGGGTGAAACTGTGCTGGTACGCTGCAATGTTACAGCCAACCCGCCACCCATTGCTATTGAATGGTTGAAGGAGGGTGCTCCCGACTTCCGATACACGGGGGAGCTACTCACTTTGGTTTCCGTTCGAGCGGAACATGCTGGAAATTATATTTGTCGCTCTGTAAATCTAATGCAACCCTTTAACTCGAAGCGCATAGAGGGTATTGGTAACTCTACCGTCGCATTGCTGGTACGTCATCGGCCTGGTCAGGCGTTCATAACGCCCAACAAGCCGGTAGTTCATGTGGGCAACGGGGTAACACTCAGCTGTTCGGCCAATCCACCAGGCTGGCCGGTACCGCAGTATCGTTGGTTCCGCGACATGGATGGAGATATGGGGAATACCCAAAAGATACTCGCCCAGGGACCGCAATACTCCATACCAAAAGCTCATCTGGGTAGCGAGGGACGTTATCATTGTCATGCCGTGAACGAGTTGGGCATTGGCAAGATGGCAACCATTAAATTAGAGGTACATCAACCACCACAGTTCCTGGCCAAGCTACAACAGCATATGACTCGACGTGTTGGCAATGTGGACTATGCCGTAACGTGTAGTGCCAAAGCAAAGCCAACCCCACAAATACGCTGGATCAAGGATGGTACAGAGATATTGCCTTCACGTAAGCTCTACGAGATACGGACCACGCCCACAGATGATGGAGGTGGAGTTGTGACCGTACAAAGTGTCTTACGGTTTAGAGGTAAGGCAAGACCGAACGGTAATCAATTGTTGCCTGGCGATCGAGGCCTCTTCACTTGTCTGTATGAAAACGATGTCAATTCGGCAAACTCATCAATGCATCTACGCATCGAGCACGAACCAATTATCCTGCATCAATATAATAAAGTTGCGTACGATGAGCATGAATCTGCAGAGGTTATTTGCAAGGTGCAGGCATATCCCAAGCCAGAGTTTCAATGGCAATTCAGCAGTAATCCTTCACCCTTAACCATGTCTTCTGATCGCCACTATGAGATAAGCACACGACCAGAGAACAATGATATTTATACATCGATTCTACGCATTGCTCATTTGCAGCATTCCGATTATGGGGAGTATACGTGTCGTGCCGTCAATCAATTAGATAACATACGCACTCAGATCCTTCTACAGCCAAAGGGTGCGCCAGAGAAACCAAATGCATTAAAAGTATGTACTTATCCAATACTTAGAAAAAACCCATTCAATTTTTAACTTTTTATAATAGGTTCTTGAAATAGCTCACAATTATGCCGTGCTCAATTGGATACCAGGCTTCAATGGTGGTTTTATGGGCACAAAATATTTAGTGGCCTATCGTCGAGTGGCAACACCACGTGAACAACTTCTGTCCGATTGCTCTGGGTTATCCTATACAGCTCCTAGTAGCTATCAGTTGAGCAGCTTATCGTCGGGTCACGGTGGAGCTCACGAATGGATTGAGTTCAATTGCTTTCGGGAGAATCCATGCAAACTTTCTCCACTCGATCAGCATCAGAGTTATATGTTTAAGGTGTATGCACTGAATGCCAAAGGCCGTTCGGGATACTCCAATGAAGTGCTGGCCACTACAAAAGTGAGCAAGATACCACCTCCTCTCCATGTCAGCTACGATCCCAACTCACATGTGCTGGGCATCAATGTGGCTGCCACTTGTCTCTCTCTGATTGCTGTGGTGGAATCGCTGGTAACTCGAGATGCCACGGTGCCCATGTGGGAGATTGTGGAGACCCTAACGCTGTTGCCCTCGGGCAGTGAGACGACCTTTAAAGAAGCCGTGATTAATCAGATTGCTCGAACTGCTCATTACACAACGGCGACTACGTCCGGAAGAAGTTTAAATCCTGGCAGTGGACAGCTTGGCGAGGATCGTACAATGGCACTGGCCGAGACTGCTGGACCTGGCCCAGTTGTGCGTGTTAAACTTTGTCTGCTCGCCAATCATGAGCATTGCGGTGCTTATGCAAATGCAGAAAGTAAGTATACGCCATGTAGAACACATTGAACACTTTAATAGTCAATCCTTAACAACTGCTTAGGTTTGCCTCACAAGTTTACCACAATTCGCAACAGTACAACCCAAAACTGACAAAGCAATAAATCTACATCAAACTTTCTCTTGCTCTCTCCCTTTCCACTTACAGTTGGCAAATCGTATATGCCACACAACTCCTCGCTGACCACGTCCGTTTTGGTGGCCATCATCATAGCGGCACTCTCATTTCTGTTGCTTGTCGCACTGCTCTATGCACTCTGCCGCTGCCGGCGCTCGCATGCGGCCAAGAAACAGGCAGCGGCAGCAGCGACAACAACAACAGCCACAACGACAACAACGTCAGGCGCCAAAGACTATGATGTTGATGCCACACTCATTGCTGCAACTGCAACGGGAGATGCCTCGCAACAGCAGCAGCTGCAACAGCAGCAGCAGTTGCAACAAACGACGCTGCCACCGCCACCGCCGCCATATTATCCGACAGGCAGTTTGGACAGCAAGCAGCTTGATGTCGGCATGGAGCTCTCTCTAACAGCCCTTCACGATCCCGATGAGCAGTTGAACATGCAGCAGGGCGAGTTGCATCAACAGCAACAGCAACAGAAGCAGCAGCAACAGCAGCAACAACAATATCCAATGCAGCCAAAATCCTCGCAAGGACTATACCAGCAGCCGCATCCAAATGGCTATGGATATCATGTGACAAGTGCCATTGGCATCGATGGCGACAGCTATCAAGTGCTTCCCTCCTCCGTCTCTGGACATCGTGGCGAGTGTAAGTAGGCGGCTAGGCAAGCCACACACGTACACAAAAGTGCGTGTGTGTGTACTGTGTGGGTAGAGGGTAAAGATAGGGATATTTTTCATCAATTGTCGTATTTCGAATACCCTGTACACAAAAGCAAGAAGCTTTTAAATTGATAATGAGCTTCGAGTAAGAAGAGTCTAAATGAGATATTTCCGTCTTACTTCAACATCAATACGTTATGATCTATATATTTTTCGAATTAACTTTTGACGAACTGAAAGCATATAGATCGTAGCTGAACACTAAGATTGGAATATTTCAAGTGAGGTGAAAGGCTTTTGTGCATTTTACTCATTTCTTTGTGTACAGGGTAACCTATAAGTCGGATACTGTCGACTTGCTTGCACTCTTATTTGTTTCTTTTTGTGCATTCGGGACGCTGTGGCAGCGCAGATTTATGGCGGCCATTTTGACGCCTCTTGTTGGTCATCCTGCATTTTGGGGCGTAATTGCATTGCCTGTCAATCTAGAGTCCACACCGCCGTCCCCTCTTCCCTCCCCGCCGCGTTCTTCATGCAAATTGTGTGCGTGCTACGTGCTGCGTGCTGCGAGCTGCGTGTCCTGCATAAGCAGGCATCAGCTTCAGTTTCAGTTTCAGCCTCAACAACGGCTTCAGGACAACAGGCACAAAACCTTGGCAACCAAAATGACATCATCAGCGGGCAAGAGATGGCATCGACTAACCGGATTCGTGCTTCGTATCTCTCTCCATATACTCGTAGTGGTGTGTGTGTGTGTGTGTGTGTGCCGTCGTATATCCAGTGTGGCAAGTCCAGCGTAATTCCAATTAAGTAAGAATTAAACCGTTAACCGTTTCTTTTGTGCTGGCAAGTTTTTAATTGGCTTTAAGCCGACGGCCATCCTTCACATTTCCAATTGCTCTCTCAACAAACAGCTGCAACTCATAAAATACAAATACAAATTTGTTGCCAAAGTCCCCTTTTGGGTTTTTGCTTGGTGTGTTGTTGAGTAGTAGTTCCCTCAAGTGGTTTGAGCCACTTGAGCCACAAAAATGTCTCCTAACAAACACAAGAGACAATTAAAAACTAAATGGGACAAGCAATCAAATCACACTTGAAGCCATCATCTAGCAGCAATAAAAATAAGATTAAAGATTTGTCCAGCAGCAGCAACTAAAAATTTAAATACCTTTCCTTTGTTGGGATTAAAAAAGCATGAACTCGACTTCTAACTAGCCTCAAGGGATTTCCCTTAATAATTAGTTAGGGAAAATGAAGCAAAAGCTGCAAATAATCTGACAAAGGCAAACGAGACATAAGATAGAAACGAAAGATGAGTAGGGACATAAGCCTTAAATAAAGTAAGATACAAAAAAAAAAAGAAGAAATAAAATGAAAAATATTCCGTAGATGCGTTTAAGATTAAATCACACCACAACTGCTGACATATTACTTTTAGGACAATGGGAAAAGCTGTAAAAATGAGTTAACAAAGAGAAACGAATTTGGCAAGAACGGAGTGAGATTATAAGACATTCTCTATATTGTGGACGAAAACAAAACCAAAGAAAAAGTGCTTGAAAATTCATTAAGAGATTCTGAGAACTATTAAGTAATCAATACTGGATAAATCAAATACAAATGTTCATTGAAACAACCCATAACACTGAATAATAAAGTAAACAACATTGAACACACAATTAAAGTTTACTTCGAAATGCGAAAAAGCAACAACAAATGTTGTTGAATGAAAAGCAGCTGAGTTAAAGTAAATAAAACTGATTGAGCAACTTTTCTGTTTAAATTCATAAAATAAAACAAGTAAGAAGGCTCTAGTCGAGAACCTGAACCCTATACTTTATGCGTGCAGTCAGTGCTTGCAAGTATGTGTGTGTGTGTGTACGCGCATACTGCATACTTTACTTAAATGTTCCATATCTCCGGTGTTTCTTAACCGATTTCAATATAAATTTCACAGGTTGTCATTATTTTATCTAATGTCTGAAACGCCGTTTCCAAATTCAAGATTTTCTGGTTATCGATCCCATGTGTATATCGGAAACGGGAAGAGTTATAGCTCCAATAGTCTCCGAGATCGGCACGTTCATACATACGGACGGACAGACAGACAGACGGACATGGCTATATCGACTCAGCTGTTGATGCTGATCAAGAATATATATACTTTATGGGGTCGGATATGCTTCCTTCTGCCTGTTACATACTTTTGCACAAAACCATTATACCCTTTTTTCCCATTTTTAATGGGATCAGGGTATAAAAAAAAGGAAAAGCATCCAAAAAAAAAAACAGGGTTAAGTTCAGTTCGTTGTTTGTGGTTTTAGAAACATTAATGCAAGAAATCTAAAACGAAAACAACTTCAAAACAGATTTAGCCGTACACGAAGGTCGCAGACTGCTTACAAAAAATAAAACAAAATAAAATAAAATAAAAGCGATGCTTAAAAGCCCTTAAATAGTTTTTAATTATATGCCATGTGCATAATGCTTCAAACTAGTAAAAATGGTCTACTATAAACGCTTTGCCAACATTTTTTATATATATTTTTTAAATGTGCTCACACACACACACACACATAAAAAACTACATCTAGATAGTAAAAACCCTTCTATAGAAGAGAAAGAGGAGCAGAAAAATGTTTTGATAGTTTTTTGAAACTGTTGAAAAAGTTTTGCGTCTGACTGAAAGGCAGCATGCTCACTAAAAGGTAGACCCTGTAGACCTCCCCCCCTCCCTCTGTCTCTCACACCTTTATTCCTCATCTCGCAACACTTTTGGCACACCCTTTGCCACACACACACAAACGCACACACGCACACTCATTAAACGAACAATGTTGCCAGCAGGTTTTGACCAAAAAAATATGCTCCACAGAATGCAGTTTAATTGTGTGTGTGCGTGTGTGTGTGTGTTTGTGTGTATTTTTGGTGTGTGCCAGCATTTGTGAGTGTGTGTGTGTTTGCCTTTGGCAACAGTGCACTATGGGACAAACTGAATGAATATGTCACATTATTAAATAAACAAAATGACAAACTTCGATTTCGGCATAAAACTTAAGAGTTTCACTTTGAAAATCATAATTAAATATCGTAGAAAAAAATCCATAAAATGATTTCGATTGCGTTAACATTGTTGGCAGATTTTCATTTAAGTTTATCAACTTAATATCTTTTGGTCAGAAACTTACTCTACTGGTTCCACTGTACTTATGGTTCAATGGGCGGCTTTTTTGTTGCGGCTTTCATTAGGACGCCAACGCTGTTGTTTTCTCTACGTTCGTTCTCAGCGTTCTATTTTCGTTTATTTTGTTGTTGTTTTTTTAATTCTGCACTTAAATGCGCGCCCGTCGCCAACGCCAAACGCCAACTTAATTACTATTTCTTTACCCTTACCGCCCCCCCCCCCCCCCCCCACTCCACATCTTTTTGGAACGCCCACCCCATCAACGAAACTCTGGCGACACATCGTGTATGTGTGTGTGTGCGATACTACTACATATTTATATATATATATGTATATATGTGTGTCCGTGTGTGCGTGGGTGTATGTGTGGTCCATGTGGTTGCAACCAAAGCAGGACCACTTGAGGCGACACCCGTTCCAGCCAACAGCAGCCACCTACAACAAGCAACATCAGCAGCAGCAGTAGCAGTACGCGCCGCCAAACTAACGAAGCAGCCCACCAACAACACCACCAACAGCAGCAACAACAGCAACAACAACACTAGCAACATGAGCAACAGCTCTACCTTAAAGCGTAGCAACCTTGGCATAAAGGGACAGCAGCAGCAGCAGGTGGTGACCGCAGCGACGGCAGCGACCACAACGGCGCTGGCAACGACAATTACAACAACATCACGTAATGCCAAGACCGCAAAAACAACAACAACGCTAGCCATCACAGGTAACACACACATACACACACACATACACTCACACACAACACAGATAGAGAAAATGTTGTGGGATTAGAATGACAGAGAGAGAGAGAGAGAACGCACATATACTCTCAAGTGGCATGTGTGGCATGCATGTGTGTGGGGTGGCGCCACAGCACACAGCACTTGTAGCAGCACCCCAAGCAAAACCACCACCACCGCCATCACCACCAGGTGCACACTTGAACTTTGCACCACAAAATGCACACACGACGACGCCAATAACTAAAACTGATATAACAAACTTGCACCATTCAAACTTGCAACATGCTGCTGCACGTTCTATAAATGCACCAATGCACCAATTGTTCTCACTACTTCAATAACATTTTCATCTTCTTCGTCTTCGTCTTCGTCTATTTGCAATGTCCTTTTTACTATTTTTATGATCTCCTTTATGCACCAAATACGTTATAAGATATATATTTTTAAGATAATGTCAATGTGTGCGGCATTTTATAGTCCATATAATACGGTAGATGCAAAAAAAATATACTTAAGAACATTTTCTTAAAGGAAAATATTTCTTGAAAAAAATAATTTAAAATAACTTTCACCTTAAGAACAATATCTAAACTAGAAATTTTATTAATGTCCACACGCATATACACACATATATATATATATACTCAAAAGTGCACACATATATACTCTACATATATGGATACAGAAACTGAACAACAACTCGAACCGTTTGTAATTATAAAAGATGATTTGTAACCAAGTTTTTTATCTCTTTGCCGTCTAGCGTAACTTGCCGAATTGTTTGTCCTTAAGTTGTTGCATCAATCTTATTGTGCCTGCCACCAGCTCCCTAGATCCTGTCACAAGGATATCGAGTTCATTGCGCATGCCATAACGTTGCTTGCCATATTTGTCGCGCAGATGATCGAAAAATGCTTCAACTGAGATAAATAACTGTGAATTGTCTCGAGCGCTGGTCTCCTCGCAGAGGGAACGCCAATTGCTGGCATTGCGACGAGCACGTTGCAAATCCTCCATACCCCGCCAACTAATGGCATCCTTCTTCTCCTTGTCTTTGTCTTTGTCCTTATCCTGTTCGCCAGATGCCTGCGCCTGTTGCTCCACCTCCTCCTCCTGCTCCTCCTCGGAAAGTTCGCCCTCAAATAAACTAGGACTGGGCACAAATGCAGCCTCCTCAAAGCGCATATTATGCCGTATAATCGTCAACAGATCCTTGGAGTTATACTCATTGACTTTACTAAAAAGTAGAATCTTTGGCGCACGACTGCTGCGAGTACGTGTATAGAACCAATCGCGACACGCCATCATGCTCTCCAGTGTATCAGCACTGTCCAGATAAACATTAAAGATATCAGCCTTCATTACCTCAAACTGGCCACGCTGCTCATACAGCTCGAGTGCCCGCTTTGTGCCCGGTGTCAGCTGTGTGCTATTGTGCTCGAAGCCCACAACATAGTCGGGCTGATGGCGCCTTAAGTAGTCGCAGGCCAACTGAATGGCCAGCGAGCCATTTAGCTTCACACCATAATTGATGCCATCTAACAGCTGTTTGCAATCAAGATTGCTCTCAACATAAGATGGAAAACCGGGCACACGATGCAGCTCAATGCCAAGTTGTTTGGCCCGCTGGCCAAGGACCTCGCAGCATTCCGTTTGTCCGGTGCTGGTGTAAATGCTTGCATCCTTCTTCATTATCGCTGCCTTGGCCCAGGCAATGTCACGCAAAGAGTTACTCAAACTGAAACTTTGCTCCCAGCCCAAGTTACTGATACCTATGGTTTGTGCATGTGGCGTTATATTGGTGCAATCTGTAGCACAAGCGGTGCCGATCTCCACAATCGCCACATCCACTTCTTCGCTTCGAAAAGCATGAAAAGCCATTACAGTTAAGAGTTGACTATAACTGGGTGGCGGTTGCATATCTTTAAGTTGCGTTTGCACGTCGTTAAACAGTTGTGTGAACTTTGATTCCTCCAACGGTTCACCATCGATCCTTATACGTTCATTGGTGAGAAACAGATGTGGAGCACTTAGTAATCCAGTTTTCACACCATGGGAACGCAGTATGCTCTCGACTAGCAAACAGGTTGTGCCACGCCCCTTTGTACCAGCCACCTGTATAACAGGCAAGTTTTCCAACTGTTCCGGTTCGTAGCCCGTTTGACTCAGACACTGTAGCGTATGCGTAATCTTTGGATCAACTTGTTCGCTGCTTGATTTAGTCGTGGCTCTGCCCATACTTGGTTCGTGTACTTGATAAGTATTGAGTTGCTTAACAGCCTCCAAATATGCCAAACGTTCAGGACTTTTGGGCACTACCTCAACGGGTGCTTCCTCTTTAGCTTGAATGGTTGCAGCTGCAGCTGCTACTCCTGCTGCTGATCCTGTTGCTGGACGAGCTTGTTTGATTTGCTGCATCTTTTTCTGTTGCATCTCGCGTCCCGCTTGCTGCTTAGCCTTCATATCCTTGACCCATTGAGCCTGCTTGTTCTGTTGCTTGCCATGCATGCGATTCATCCAGTTATTGCGTTCGGAAACACTTCCGCCCTTGGAAGCGTTTGAGTTCGAGTTTTCTACATTTGGTTTCATTGCCATTTGTTGTTCTTGTTGCATATGTTGAAATTCTCGTGGCATGCCACGCTTATTCTGCATGGGAGGTGGCTTACTTCCCGTTCCCGTTACCTGCGTCTTTGCCTTTTGTACTTTTGGCGACACCTTGGCCAACCATTTGTCCCGCTGATCTTTGATATTGATAACGGGCGGTGCTACTGGCTTAAATGTTGTAACCGGTTTCTCATTGATAACTCTTGGTAGCTGCTTCTCTTGTAGAACCTCCTCTTTGGGTTGCTTTTGGCTCTTCGATGGCCATTTAAACAAATTATTGCTACATCGTAACATATGCTGCGATGTTATTTGTCTGAGGCAAATCTGCTTTAGCGGCGATTTCAGCAAGAACATCACGTTGTAAAATGTAAAGGCTAAAAGGTTTTGCAGAATTTAAGTGTTTGACCAAAAATGTTTCTTTTTTTATATCTTTGTATCTTGTTTTTGACATTCAATCAAAAGGCATGTGTAACTTTTTATATATATCTAACAATATGGCATATTGTTTTGTTCAGTTGTTGCCTTTTAGCAAACAATCTTAAAGCACTAATCGAATTTTAACATAATTATATCTTAGCAAATGCACATGTAATTAGTTAATAAGCAGCAGAAAACTAAGCCAAGTTATTTTTGATATAACTTAAAAGCATTTCGTAATATTTTCGTGCTCGTCGCTCAAGTAATTTAATCCAATGCGGAGGAGTCTATCAAATGCAGATGGGGTTCAAACGTTCTATGGAAATTCAAGACGGAACAGCTGGACAACTTTCAGCTCTAGCATGATGACGTGGCATACCTTCTATATATGTGTGTGTGTGTGTGTGTATGTGTGTGTGTGTTCCAATTATCCATTGTGACTTTCATGTTTCCGCTTGAGCACAGCACGCTTTTTTTCAGTACTACTCGCACTGCTTTTTTTTCTCGCTCAGCATCTGGCTCACCTTTTCATCAAGCAGCAACTTTAGCAACATCTTAAATCGTTTGCTTATTATGATTGCAGGGTCAAATGGCAGCCAGGAGAATAACTATAGCAATGCACGCGATTTATCGCAGGATGCACTTTGGCGTCTGCAACTTGCCGCCGCTCAAAGTCAACAGATCTATGTGGAACAGCGACCGCCATCCGCATTTAGTGGTCTGGTGGATTACTCTGGTTATCCGCATCTTAAAGCAGTTACAAACTCGCTGAGTCAGCAGAGTTTTGGACAACAGCAACAACAACAACAACAGCCGTTGACGCCGCATGAAATGCTGCAGGCAGCCCAACGTTATGGTACATTGCGTAAGACCAAGCAGCCACCATTGCCGCCACAACGCAAGGAACACCAACAACAACAACAACAACAGCAGCAGCAACAGAAACAGCAGCTGGGTAAGTTACTTAACGAATCTTTCTATTAAGTTATAAGAAAGTTTGCAAGAACGAAAGGATTTTCAATACTTATATAAAGAAAATTCCCAGCTTAAATAGAGAAACAGTGAAGAGAAATTTGTCAACATTTGCTGTTGACCGTTTGTTTTGGTTGTCTACACATAGGACATGGGAGATGAATGGCTTGAAAATCAGTTTGATTGATAATGCAACTAAGTGTTGCAAGTGGCAAGTAAGAGTTAAGGGTTCAAAAGGAGATTGGCACACTTACACAAATATAAATAGAATTTGCAAAGAAACTGAAAGCTGAGCAGCAGCAGCCACTCTAGTATTTGTACAATTTGCATGTGTATCCATTTATGCATGAGCAGCAGCAACATTTCAGACTTGCAGCAAACACATACAGCTTGCAACACAACAACTACCACTAGGGACACTCACAAACACACACAGACAAACAAGAACATATATATATATATATATGTATGCAGATAAATGCAGATGAAATAGTCAAGCCCCCTCTAAACCCGCACTCATTCATCAAAAGCAACAAATCGCTTGCAGCGACAACTATTGCTGCAAAACTCTGCAACTGCAACTGCAACTCCTTCTTAAAGCGAGAACATGAAATAGGAGTACAAAAATACTAACTGAAAAATAAATTTATCAAAACAGAATAAGGGGCAAAGAAAAAACAGGAATACAAAATAAAAAATACACAACAACAACATAAAATGTATTGCCAAACAAACTGCAGCAACAGCAACAGCAACTGGAACGAAAAACGTAACGTAAAAATGTAAAATGCAAGAGCAAAAATATTTTTCGAAAATCAAAATCAAACAACGCTGCTGCAAGCTATAAGTGAAGTGAATCACTGAACAGAATGCCACGCCACATGCCACATGCCCCATGCAACAACACACAACAATAACAACAACAAGTAGAAGGGACCCCAACACAATGGGTAAAAGCAGCACAAAAACCAAATGAAAAATCTCTTCTTGTTGAATTTAGTGTTAAAGGTTATTTTGCATATTAACGACTCGATTTATGTTGATGATTCGTTTAGTTGGCCCCGAGTCATTATTCACTTTTTTATTATCACAACCCACAGGCAAGTGGAGGAACACAATTTATACAGTGCCTCAAGAAATTAGCTACACAGCCTTGAGATTTATTAAGTTAATTTTGAAGTTATGAAATTGTATCTCAACGCAAGCAGAACTTTGAGGTGAAATATAATTGAGTTCATAGATAATTTGTCAAACTCTAAGCTGTTACTTAGTTAAGCTTGGTATGATTAAAGCTTTCATATAAAGCTCTTTTGGTGACTCTTAGTCCCTGTGATTAAATAAAGATTTCCACATTCAATTTTATTCCTATTTCTCCTTCTGTTCTCGCAGTAAGCTATTACTTAGTTAAAGTAGGTTTGCTTAAAGCTTTCATATACAGTTAAAGCTCTTTCACCATAAAGATTTCTACATTAACTTCTAAGCTTAAGCTCGCCTAATCCCTAGGCAGTACAAGTTTGCTCGATTTTCGATAACTCATCCCGTTTTCGATATACACATGGGATCGATAACAATAAAATCTTGAATTTGGAAAACCTTGAAACAAAGTTTGAAACATTAAGCAAAATAATGATAATCTGTGAAATTTTTATTGAAATCGGTTGAGAAACAACAGAGATATGGAACACACTTGCAAGCACTGACTGTACGGTTGAGGGTATCGTCGGATAATCGGGATTTCTCGACTGGAGCCTTCTTACTTGTTTTGATTATACAAAACAATAAAATTAAACAATCAGAGTCAGGTTTATTATGAACCAATATGGTGCAGACATTTGCTCTAACTAACCACAACAGCAGCTTACAAATTAGTTTTGACCAAAAACCACTCAAAAGAGCTTAAAAAGTGCTACAATAATTTTGTGTTTTTACCCACTGCAGTGCAGTGCCACAAAACTATTACCAAACCAAATACAACAACAACAAACAAAAAAAAAGGTAAAAACAGCGTGCGTTGTATAAAAAGCATTTTGATTGGGCTGCTTATTTCTGCAAAAACAACAAGCAACAGCAAAAAGAATAAAAATACGTTAAGACAACAGAAGCAAAACAAACAGAGTACCACGTGTCGTATGTGTATATTGTGTTACACTATAGGGAAGAAGAAAATTCCAAGAGGCAAGAACTAAGAAGAACTGTATGACTACTATTTGATATTTGACATCTTTCGATATATATATATATTAAAATAGATTTATTTTTGTTTTTCATTACTTCAAATATTGTTAAAAATATTTAGATTGTTGTTAACTAACAAATAGCATCTCTGTATCTCTGTAGAACTTAAAATCGTTCTTCTCTACAAGATTTGGAGTTCATCATATACCCTAAAGACTTTATTGTGGCACTTGTTTTGTGGCACTAAATGCCACTACAATGAAATAGGCAGCAGTAGTAGCAGCCAAATAGCAGATGTTGATGCTTGTGTCTCAATTGTTTTGCTGCCACTCATATTTACCATGTTCGTGCATTATGAACGAGCTATAATCCGCTTAGCCAACGGAGCCGCTGCCGCCACAACAGCAACAACAGCAATAAGAACAAGCAGCAATTGCGAAAACATTTCAATTAAAACAAAGCAGTCAAAGTCGAACAGCAACTGCAGCTGCCACAGAGTGTGTTCCACTTTCTTTCTTCGTTTTTTTTTTTGTTGGCCACAAAACTGGCAGAAAACAGAGCAAAGAAAGCAAACAAAACAACAACAACAAAAATACAAAGTCTTCATTTCTTTGGCTGCAATAAGAAACACACAAAAAAGACATAGTGCAAGAAACAGAAACAGGAGTAGAAATAGAAAAGAAACCAACTAGAAATGATTGCCTGACAGCAGCAGCAGCAGCAGCAGCGGCAATGTCCAGAAAACCCAAAAATGAAGAGAAGCCAAACAGCTGGCAGTTTCAATGCTTGCTTCTAATTTCATTACCTCTACAAGAAACGTGGGGGGGAGTGTGAGTGAGTGGGGGGGGGGGGATAAACAAAAGATATGCTGGTATTTCGCAAACAGCTAGAAAGAAGAACAAAAAAAAATAACCTTAAAGCAAAATATTGTATAAACTTTAGTGTAAATTCCTTTTGCAGCAGAGTATAAGATTATTCTTGGCTTCGTTACAAAAAAAAACGATACTTTGACTGACTTTTAGGATCATGAATACCTTAAAGGCATACCGTTTGCATTTTTTGATTATCTTAGATCTCGAAGTAGTTGCAGCTATAAACTACAACACTTTGAGTATTACGTATACGTCTTGTGTGTCTGTGAAGGACATTGGGAATATCTTTTTGTTTTATTTATTATTTCATTGTATGATTATTAATCTTTAAATTCTTGAATACAATTTTTTTTTTTTTAACAAAAAGAGCATCATTTAGTTGGCTTTTTCCCCCAACTTCACTTTTTAATGTTATGCAGTTTATTTTACTCAGTTGTTCTTTTCTCCCCTATGTTTTTTGCTGTGTGCTTATGCCTTTAGCATTCTAACGGCCACGTGCCAGCAATAACCAACAAAAAAAAAAGAAACTGCAACAACAACAACAATAGCAATAAAAGTAAACTTTGAGTTGCTAGTTAAAGTAGAAGAACTCCAACGTTCGTTTGTGTTGTGCAAAAGTAGAAAAGTTGTTAGTCGGTGCACATCTTTTGGACGTTGAAGCTGGGGCAGAAATATTTTTGCTATTGTTTGATACCATTTGGTGGGGCAGTGAAGAGTGGGGCAAGCAACTCTCGATTGGAGTTGCACACTATGCAATGCTTTTGAGCTCTCGATCTGTGTACAATTCAATTGCCGCATTTGCGGCTGTTCACGGCAGATTGATAGACACCGATTGGTGGGGGAAAGGGGTGTCTTGCAGAGTGAAGTGAACAATCAGAGGCAAAATGCAATGCACAAAATTTAGCGTCTTCTTAGATTACTCCCCCTCTCCCTCCCTCTGCATTCGCGTTTGTTTGAGCACATTCCTCGTATCGCTTTGGGTTTGATTTCATCAGGAGCTTTGCTCTGCCTTAAAGTTAGCTTTAAGCTATATTCTCACCTTCTTTTGTTAGTTTGATATTTGCAAGTAATTTTATTTCTTTGCTAGCATAATACAGCATTTCCAGTTTAATACATAATTTTACTCGAAATTCAACTTGGAGACAGGTCAGAGCTTTCCGAAGTCATAACTTCTCTAAAACTCGACCGATTATCAAATGCAATACACTATAAGTTATGGCTTAACATATTGATTAATACTGCATTTCCGATGAATTGATGAACAAATTCTTGACAAAATCATAAACTTGGAGATTGGTCAAAACTTAAAACTGAATTTTGAATTTTACATAGAAAAACAAATGTATTCAATGCAAAGCTTGAGATGGATTCTAGAAATTCTAGCAAAAGGTTAACTTCTGCTTAGAATCTTTTCTTGGTACAACCTTTCCAAGGTAAAAGCTGTACACAAACTTTATTCATTGAGATTGATTTAATATATATAAGCTTTAAGCTACAGAATATCTTCAAGTTCTTTACCCATTAACAATTCATTCTTTCTCCACGCTCAAAGTGTACAAAAATTAACAATTAGTAGCATATTAACCGCATCAATTAAGCCCAAAACCCAATCAACAACAACAACATTTACCCGCAGCCAAACTCACTTTAGTTTGTACGACAGATCATTAAGCATATAGCAGGCAATAAATACACTCTCTCACACACACACACTTACACACACACACACATTCATAAGATATGCACATACATATAAGCTGCTATACCTACAACTCGAGAGAGAAAGAGAGAGAGGTGGACATTATTTATGGCAACGTGGCAACAACTTTTGACAAATTTTTGTTTTTTCGCCAAAAACATTTTGCGTAATAAATTTATTTTAATTACAACGCCAAAAGTGAAGCGCATTTTGTGGGTAGCGAGCAAGGGTCAGAGGGGGGCGTGGCACTATTGCTGTGGTCCGTAATGAATGCGCTTCAATTAAATGAAATATTCATAGGCATAAATACAAGAGAACAACAAGGACTCGCTGAAGCTGCCCAAAAAGCAGCCACTAAAACCGCCAGGAGCCCGGAGCTAACTGGAAGCCATTGGAATACCTGTGGCCAAGCATGTTTTATGAGTTTCGAACACACGTTGCAAAAGCAAACAAACACACAACACACATGTATACCCTACAAAAAATGATTACAAAATCAATTTTGGTATTTAATAATAACTTTTTCATCTAACAAAATAAAGGTGAGCTTGATTTCGTTTAGTTTTCATTTCATTGCCACAAACGTAAGTTTATGACAAAGCTTTGACACCCTACTTTTAGTTAGAGTATCGAACATAACCCCAAAATGGCAAACCATCAGTAGCAGCCCATTGGAGCGACGGTTTGGAGCTTGTTAATTACACCGTTGCTAACAGCGTGCTCTATCCGGTGTGGCAAGGGGTTTTGTCTCAACCCCTCCTCTCCCTCTCCCTCTCCCTCTCCCAAAACGTTGTAAACTCCGGAGCTCCGTACATCGGCACCATGCATCTTTCAAACAATTTACCAATTTCGCTTTGTCTATTTAGTATGTGTGTGTGTGTGTGTTTGAGTGTGCTTATGCTATGTTGTGTGTGTGTGTGTGTGTGTGTGTGTTGACTGACCGCTCATAAAATGTTTATTAGGTAATGAAACATAACAAAAAGTGTTTCGAACGGACCTTTTGCACTCTTTGCCCTTTTTGCAGCGGCTCAACTCGCATTGTTTGCACTGCGCTTCACAAAATTAAATTGAGCTTGTGTTAATTGAGCTTTCACGCACAAAACTTGTGCAAAAGCCTTTAAAACAATAAAAAATTGAAGCACACATCCAATTTTCCATAGTTTCATATCATTTGGCTAGAAAATACAGAAAAATAATAAATACATATTATTTATATAATTGACTCAATGTTTTGCGCTTATGGACAAAAAAAACATAAGCTAAAGACCTAGCTGAACGCAATTTGGCAAAGCGAAAGGCGAAAAGCGTTAACAAGTTTTCAATGCGTGCGCATAAAAGTATGCTAAAGTTTTTTTTCTCCATTTTTTTTTGCATTGTGATTGCGGTACAGCGCACGATGCAACCGCAAGCAAACGATTTGCACTTCCACTTGACTTGAAGAGTTAGAGAAAAGAAGTGACAGTAGGTGCGAGGTGGGGGGAGAAGATACGGATAAGCAGGGTTGGGTAACTGTCACGTTGTGAAGTGTGCGTAGCAAATGCAGAAAATGTATTTATGCAAAAGTTGCAATTGTCAGCGTTGCTGTGAAGTGCAAAAGTATTGCGCGAAAATCAACGAGACACATTCAAACACTCACACACAGACACACACACACACGATATACAGACATAAACATAGGTTACTAGACCAAGTTTATACGTAGCTCTGTACGTGTTATCTTAATGCATATTAATCTATAACAAAAACATATAAAAAAGAATTTATTTTGATTATACTTTAAAGCTGCAAACAAAACATATTTGATATAAACAAAACAAATTGAAAACTTTAGCCAGTATGTCTTTTCCACCCCACTTGTCATAATTTTCAAAAATTCAATACACAATTTCTAGTTTATAAAGCATTTCTCTATAAAGAAAAACTTTTCGTTCTCAAAACTTGTCCAATATAAAAGAATACCATGTATGAACGTAGTTAAAGCTGCAATGCCGCGAAGAGCGCAAAACTTGACAGAGAGTCGTCTTTTCACACACACACAAACACACACTAACACACATACACATACAGATAGAAGAGCTGCTGAGCTCACCTAGAGCTGAGTGTTTTGGCATTTGAATTGAGTTTTGCATTCCAGAACTGCTGTCGCTGAGTGTTGATTATGTTCCGCTGCTTTTTGTCACATAATACAGATAGTACGCTATTGGGATGATATATACATACATACATACATACTTTATATATATATATAAATATATATGTTGAATTGAATACGCGATTTGCATTCATAGACCGCAAGCTGATTGAACGCAAATGCATTTGGAGCGTCAAATGCAATTGAAATAAATAATATATATATATATATATATATAAATATTTGTATTTGCATTTGCATATTTTGTATAGTTTTGTAAATAAATACTCAAGTATTTTATATTCAAATCGCGTGCATTCAAAAACTGACTGACCTATTTGCCACCCATAATAATACCTCTTATTCATTTTAAGAGTAAGAGATTTGAAGCACAAACTTATTATAAATATAAAAATGTGATGTATTTTGTGCTTCTGGTATAATAATTTAGTAATTAAACCTATACGGAGTATTTTGTACGTTCATCAGTCACATTTTCTAACTCATTTGGAGCCTAAATAAAACAAATTAATGGCATTCCGGGTGTTAAATGTGAAATGAACACAAACTAACATCAAATTAAAGCGCATTTTAATGGAGTTTTTAATTAATTTAAATTTGAGCCGTTTAAACATAATTTATTAGTAGGCTTAACTACAGCTAAACTAAATTATCGATTTACTCACACTCTTTCAATGTGCATTTTTTTCTTTTCTTTTCATTGCAGCAGATATTATACAGGATTTAGCAAATTAAACTAATTGCCAGTTTAGAGACTTCAACAACAACAAAAACAACAAACACATAATGGATAAAAATAAAATAAGGTTTAAAATTTAACAGCACGTTTTGACATTAGCATTAAGTAACTTAAATTAGTGGTAATATTATTAATTAACATAAAAACTCACAATTTTTTTAGGCTTTTAAGTACCATTAAAACTTAACAAAACTAATTGCATACTTTTAGGCGTCCTCTAAAAATCCGATAATTAAACAAAAAAAAGAAGCAGAATTCGACCAAAGATTAAAAAAGTAAAATCCAAAAAAAATACCTTAGAACTAAGCACAGCTACACACATTTTATTGTATAGACTACAATAGATGAAGTTTATATCGAAAATAATAAGGGAAAATACCAAAGAACAAAAGTATATTAAACAAATGCACTTTAAATAAGATTGAATTTCTAATATATACAAACACACAATGTTATGTAGAATTGGACAAAAAAAAATAAGTAAAAAAAAGTATACGACATTATTAATACACTTGCTGAGGTTAAAAATAAGTCAAGAGCGCAACATGTTAAAGAATACTTAAAATAAATAAACTGATACATTCATTCTTTCAGTTCATCAAAAAAATAAGTAAACTAATAAATATGGAAAACATTTGGTTAAGCTATATATACACAATAGTAATAAAGTCAACAAATACGAAAAAAATTTTATTTTTTTAAAATTCTTACAGAAAAAAAAGTGGTATAAAAAAATTCAGTTATGTTATAATATTCAAATATTGTTTGTATTTTATTTAGTTAAAAAAAAAAATATTTAAAATTAATTTAATTTTTTTATTATGATAACCAAAAATGATTTGGAAGTATTTTCTCGTTTTTCGTTGGTCTTGATATATGTATATATATATATGTATTATTATATGTATATTTGATAACTTAAAAATGTGTGGCCAAATTGAGGTTGTGCATCTTTTGCATATTGAAAATGTTTAGCGACAAAATATGCAAATAACCAGAAAATTGGCTTTGGCCCGCGAAAAACGTTGCTAAAACCCAAAAAGCCAAACACATAAAAGCCACCTTTGAGGTTAACGATTGCGCGAAAATCCAAACAAACATTTTTCTGCGGCCAATATGTAATATTTAGCAATATTAAATAAACAGTTATTGCAGCCACACTCACACACACACACACGCACATATATGCAGACGGCAACAAAATGGCATTTTAATTGCATAGACAACAATAAACGCCTGGCAACATAAAAAATTAAAGCTAACTGTGGTAATAGTGACAAATGAAATACCCTGGCCAATAATTGTTGAGTTAATAAAGACAACAGATTTCAGGTAAGAACTTTATTTGCTTTATCAATCAAATATTGATTTGAAAGTAGAACAGAACTGAAATAAATCGATAAAAGAACGTTACGAAAAGTAAATCAAGAACTTTAAGTATTCAGACCGCAGGGCATTTGAAAAATAATTGAAACAAGCGTAAAATGGCCAAAAAGGCCACTCATTAGCCATTGTCATTGTACGTACTAACTAGGCCAAACTAGTAGGAGGGTTGTTTTTTTTTTATTGACATCACAAGAACAATAATGCTTGAATAAAATGATCAACCAACTAATTGCTCTGCTAATTTCAATTGTTACATTTGTCGTCGTTTAATAATCAAGCGAAAATTTTGTAATTACAAATTACAATTTGAAGGCGGCTGCAATTCGAATCGATGCAAATTCGATTGCGTAAATGTTTGTTAATTAAATTCATTTGCATTGTTGACAAAATCAAAGCGCAAAGTTCAATTGATTCGCATAATTGGCAAATCGCAACAAATTTGGTCTCCAAAAACTAAAATCAAATAAACCGCAAAAATTTATTAAAGCAGATAAAAGCCATCAACATACGAAGCAAGATATAAACAGTAATTATATTTTTGTTTATTTATTTGATTTTTGGGCAAAAGGCAAACAAACCACAAATTCCAAAATTAAAATAACAAAAAAAAAAATATTTGTAACATGCCCGAAAGCAGTTGGCTTTAAAATAGCGCCAAAAAAATTCGACAACAACTCAAATTGATTGTATAACTATATGATTAATGATTTATGATCGTAATAAAGTCAATATGCTTAATGAATATTAATGACTTATTATCATAATAAAGCCATATGCTTCAGCATCAGCTTAAAAAGTTAACAAAATAAGTTTATACTTAGGTTAAGGTTGCTTTCAGGCATCAAAATAGCCAACAAAAAAATTCCGATTGTAAAACTATTAACAAAATAATTTCATACTTAAGTTAAGGTTGCTTTCAGAATGATTTTTACTTTTTTTTTATTAAAATCTGTATTTAATTTGAGTATTTAAACAATTTGTTGTTGAAATAAGCGCAGCTTTTATGACATTTGTTTACACACGACCGAAATCCGACTCAATGTCATAAATGAATAAATATTCATTGATTTATTGATGATAAACTAATATTTGTTCAGGCTTCAAATGCATTTCGTTCATATATCAAAACAACTTTAAATAATCTGCCTTCTAATCTCTATTAAGAAAGAATTTTAAATGTGTTCATAGGCTAAAACTTTGGCATTCAAGAAATTTGTAAATTCTTTTAGTCAACAACATTTTTGAGCTGACTCTTAAGCTCACTTTATTCATAGTAATATCCAACTCTTAACGATCTAATCTTTTGCACGCATAGTTACAAAACAATTTCTTAAAGCTCATTTTTCTATTCATTCAACGATTTCACTTCTCTGTTCATGGCAACAACAACAAAAAATTAGGTTGTAAATGTTATGAAAAAAAGATAAAAACAGTTTATTTTAGTATTTCGCTGCGTTTTTAGTAGCTAAAAAAATATCTATGTATATGGTAAACTATTAAAAACTGTGTGTAAAATGTAAACATAAAACAAGTAGAAAGGCTCTAGTCGAGAAATCCCGACTAGACGATACCCTGAACCCTATATTTGCTTGTAAGTATCTTTCTCTGTGTGTGTGTGTGTACGCGTATACTGCCTACTTGACTTAACTTCAATTTTCCATACCTCCGGTGTTTCTCAACCGATTTTAATGCAAGTTTCACAGATTGTCATTATTAAGTTTAATGTCTCAAACGCCGTATTAAAATTTCCAGAATTCAAGATTTAGTTGTTATCGATCACATTTGTGTATCGAAAACGGGAACAGTTATCGAAAATCGAAAACAAACCTGTACTGCCTAGGGATAAGGCGACCTTATGTTCAAAATCTCATAGACGCGTTAATATATAAAGACGGACAAACGTAAATATGGCTATATCGACTCGGCTGTTGATGCTGATCAAGAATATATATACTTTATGGGGTCGGAGATGCCTTCTTCTGCCTGTTACATACTTTTGCACAAAACCATTATACCCTATTTACACATTTTGAATGGGTTCAGAGTATAAAAAAAAATACATTTTATGGCAAAGCTTATGCAATATTTTGCTGTACATTTTTTTATTTTGCTTAATGAAAATATTTAAAAAAAAAAAAAAAATATAGGCGAAAACAAACAAGTGAATTCTACCAAGAGCATAATTGAGGCATTTATTTAGATATGTACTACAACTAAATTAAATACTCGAAAGCAAAGTAAATAAAATGTTAAAAATACCCAGCACGAAGTGTTAAAGAAATATTTGAAGTATTTTTTCGTTGATATTTTAAATATTCCCATATTATTTTAGCAACGAAAGAGGAACATTCAATTCAATTCATTTAAACATAGCTGCATATTAGTTTCAGCTGACTAACAATACAAGAACAAAAAAAATATATATATATTTATATAGTTGTAATTAATGATAAATGATTTGACAGTATTTTAAAATATTAATGTAAGGCATGCATAAAACATTTAAAAAAAAATATATATATACATATATATATATATGTATTAATAAATAAATAATGCAAGAAAATACGTTTAATAATAAGCATTGTATATATACAAAATATGTATTAAAACAATTCATAATAATAAATATTAATTATCGTAGAATGCAAAAACAACACAAAACAAAATTGAGTAATTAATGTAAATACACAAAAAGATTTTAATCGTGAAGAGAAATAAAAAATGCAAACCAAAGAAAAACGTAGCGGAAAAAAATGCAGTTAAAATTTTAATAAGTTTTTATTTTTATATAATTGGTAGCCTAATAAAGTTCCTGAATAAACGTTTTTGTTGTCTAAGTTGGGAAAAAATATTTTAATTAGGTTTTGTGTTATGTTTTTTCTATGCCCCAAACTTGTTTTGTTATAAACTTTAAGCAGTCAAATCTATGTGTTAGTTAATAAGAGTAAAGTAAAATAAAGAATAAAAGAAGCAAAAAGTAAAACGTCAAAATCAAAAATAGTCCAACAACAAACGCAGTGTAAGTAGTTTTAAGAACTTAAAACGTTTAAATGTTACAAATTTTAAGTCGAACTGTTCTATAATTTTTCTGAAAACTCTTTCTCTACCCAACTTTCTCTGTAAACTATTAGAAAACACAACCAGAAATAGTTGATAAACATAAATTAAATACATAATGCATTAACTAATAATACTATATATATTTATATATATATGTATGATTTGTGTATTTGTAGATGTTGGTCGCCAGGCGTTCCAAACATTTTACTTTAACTATAACTTAGCTGATAACTAAAATATTACTATATAAACTATATATATATATATAAATAAATATTATAAATGCATACAATATATAATAAATAAACACAAATGTAAAACTCTATTTAAAGTATTTTTATTTCAACTGGGCAAGCTACGATTTATATAGTATATAATTCAATTTTGTTACACGTTCTGTTTTGTTGGTGGGGAAAAAGAAAAAGAAAAAAAAAAAAGAAGATTAATATGAATTTGACTACAGAAATCAACAATTATCAAACTCGCAAAATGACAAAACACAACTGGAATATATTTTACTTTTTGGCTATAATGCTGATCATCTACGTCTATACGAAGCTCAAGCAAATGACTGCAAAAAGTGCAACAACAACAACCACAACAACAACGACAACAACAAAAACAATGGCCAGGGGCAACAAAAGAAGCGGCAGCAAGAAAAGAGCTAAAGTTGTGCAGGTAAATTGAAAAATATTCATTGCAATTCTCAATTAACCAACAAAAAATGGCTGCCTGGGTGTGTGTATGTGTGTTGGTGTGTGTGTGTGTGTGTGTGGCAGCTGTGCCCCCTCTGTGTGTGTGTTGGGAAACCGCAAATGGTGACATTGCGCAAATAAAAAACAATTTACGATAAACATCAAATTTCCACAAATTACCTTATATTTTACGTGAGTTGCGAAACAGATTGTAAACCACACGCAGACACACATACAGCACAGAAGCCCACAACACACTCACACACACACACACACACACACACACACAGAAGAATGCCCGCACAACAATAACAACAACTGAATGGCAGCAACACAGAAAAAAACACACAAAAAAAAAGAGAAAAAACCGCGACGCGCTGATTTTACAGCACGTTAAGCATTCGCCTCGTTGCCCATTGTGTGTGCAGAACTCAGTGGACAGGGGGGGAGGGGGTTAAAGGGCGAGAGGGATGGTATTGTAGGCAGGTAGGCAGGGCTGGATGAAGTGGAAGTGAGTGTTTTGGGGAACATACTTTAAACGTAGCCTGACACCGCCTACACTTAAATTTACGAAATTTGCAATTATTTTTATTGCTTGCCATTTTGGCGGCTGTTTTGTTGTTTGCGCTCTGGCAAAATGGGAGTAAAACATGGACACGGATAGAAACAGGGAACAGGTGCATGGTTGTGGTGGATGCTTTGCCATTTATGGTACATATCATAAATTTAAACGGCGCTACCTAGAGATATAAAAACCATATATGTTTATTTTTTGAGATAAATATAAATGCTTGTTAAGTGTGTTACAACATTCTAGCTTCCTACCTCCCTTTCTCCCTCTCTCTTTCTCATTACCTAGCTCCCCCTCGCTCTTTCTGGCCACAAGAGCATAAGCTATTCTGTCTTTGTTTCGGTAGAGGTCAAAGTTGCCATCGCTTTGTCGCTTTGTTTTTAGCTTAAGCAGAGCCAAAAACCTTATGATGCCAGTTATTTAATCAATAAGAAAGCCTAATAGCATATATTGTTGCATTGGTATCTAGTAGGTATAGTAAGAAAGGATTGATATCGTTGTTTCTACAACTTAGCACCCACAAAACTTAGTAATTACACACACTCGTTGCAAAGTTCTTAACATGTCTCATGCCTTGAAGCAAATAGCTAGAGTTCTGTGAATTCGAAGAAGTGTTGCTTGGGCACTTATTCCACTTCTAATTGGTTGAAATATTAGAACAGTAGTATATAATAAATGTAGAAAAGAGAATTTTAAAGATTATTGTTATAAACAAAGACATTTTTACTATAATAACTTATCTGAAAGAACTTTATCTAGTAATTTTCTTGAAAAACAAAATAAAATCACATATTATAATTAATCCAAAAAATATTTAGAATATGCAAAATACAAAACTTGATATCTAGCTTCAAGAATAAAATAATACTTTTTATTTTTAAAAATATTTTCTAATACTTTTTTTGAGTAGATCAAAATAAATGTTAAAAATTAGTTAAAAAAGTTTTAAATATGCAAAACACAATATTTTATATTTTGCTTGAAGAATAAAAGAAGAAGAAATGATAAGCTGTATCTTTTGCCTGAATATTCGTTAAAAATATTTGATAACAGAGTTCTCAGAAAGTTGTATCAAAATCATTTCTCAAAACCATAAAATTGTTTCAATCTTTTAATAAAATCAAGAAAATAAACTCATTAATAAAAAAAATACAGTTCAAGAGCTTTAAGAACGTGGCGAATAGCTTTCTAAGCTTTATATGTCATTGTCTTTATTGCTGACCAGTTCAATGATCCCATCGAGTCGATTTCACAAAGTCTGCGTCTGTTTCAGTTGCTGTAAGTGCTACCTGGCCAGCGGGCAATATAATTAGGCGCCGTCTTTGGCTAAGTCCTACTTTAGCCAGGCAATTCAACTTAAGACACACACACACACACATAAAAACAAGTGATAAGTAGCCTTAAAGTAGGCAACAAACAAGCGGCCAAGAGCAGTTGCCTAGCAAGAAACACAGTTAAAGAGATACAGAGGGAGAATAAAAGTAAGGCCTGTGTCGTGGTCGTCCTCGAATGTAATTAGAGAGCATTAGGATTAGGCTTACAAAACTCAGACCAATAAACAAACACAAAACTTGCAAAGCCAACTAGCCCACAGGCTAGATTTTTATTTTTTTTTTTTGCGTTCGTCAGTTTTTTGTTTTTTGTTTTTCGTACCTAAACTTTACACAAATACATCAACTTTATGGTGCGTAACAGCAGAAAGGGGACGAGGAGGAGGAGGACTGGTTGGTTTTTTGCGTAAGCTTTTATTTTTAGGTCTAGGATCAAGTTCATAACGATAGCATTTAGTTCGAAAGCAATGTCGAACAAATGGCTCGCGGGCACATAAAAGGCAGCTACAGATTGGCCCAAAAAAAAAAAACAACCAAATAAACCAACTAACAAATGCCAGTTCACAAACTATGTTGGTAAATGTTGGTACATACGTATTGCTACAGGTAAAAGTTCGAGAAAAATATTTATGCAATATTTTTACGTACGTTTTTTTTACTTTTTGCCTGCAGTCAAAGTTTTTATATATATCAAATCGCTTATAACCAAAACCCAATGGTTTCAATACTTCATTTAAGTAAATATTGATCAATCGACTATCGAAAAAAATTCTATTGAATTTATCTTAATTAACTCGATGAATGTATGTAAATATGTATTGCTACAGTTAAAAGTTCGAGAAAAAATATTTATGCAATATTTTTGAGAGTTTTTTACTTGTCGATATTTGACTACAGTCAAAATTTCTATATATCAAATCGTTAATATGTATAACCCAACGATATATGTACATATCGATTAATCGGTTATCGAAACAATTCTGTCCCATATATCGACTAATCGATTTTCGATAATGGTTAGAGAAATGATTCTATTGAATGTATCTTACTTAACTTGATATTTTTGTATCTGTTTACACGAAACTTTTCTTCTGAAAACAACTTTCTGTTTGCTATTCAATTTTCCGATATTTTACTGATTTGCAAGTTTTTTGGCCCACAGGAATATTAGATCTTTATTATTTTCAGGTTTTTCTTCAGCTCTTTTATTCATTTTTATTTTACTTATTTTATAAATATTTTTTTTTGTTTATTTTAAAAGCTTTAAACACAGTTTGGTTTCATTTTTATACATTATGAAATCAAATATAAGTGATTAGTCAACATCCAGGGTAACTATTATGCCTAAATGCCATCATTGGTTTCCTTTGATGTCCTCTTGCCCTCCTCTTCCGCACGTGCACCCTATTGCTATTAGTTTGGCGCGCCTGTTACCATTGGCAGCATTAATTAATCGATGGCCGGTTCGAGGCATCAGTGTCAGGATCCTACTCCATGCAATTCACTCCCTCGAATTTTTAACTTGCACTTTTGTGCGGATTCAAGATGAATTTTTCGTTGCTGCTGATGAAAACCCAAGCGTCAATTGCCAAACAATGAACTAGCGAACGGTGAACGCTAAATGTTGAATGGGCGAATGGTGAACGTTGAACAGTTGCGAAAAAAAAACCGCAGAATCTAATTTGGCTCAAACCACCAAAGCAATTAAAGTTGCAGCACTGCTAAAAACGGACAACGTGGTGTGAACCCACTCAAAATGCACAAAGAGAAATATTTAAGTGTTTTTAAAAAAGTTTTGATTATTGCTTATGATAACTTTTATTAAAAATCATAAAAATCATAAATATATTACAAAGATTTAAATAAGTCTACAGTTTTTAAATTTAAATATGGTTTTAATAGATTACACAAATATTATTTATAGTTTTCGCTTTCTTTTTCTCTTTGTGCATTTTTATGCATGTGCTTTAGAGAAGTGTGTGTGTGTGTGTGTGTGTGTGTGTGGTAGTGTGACTAAAAACACTTCAAATTTGCACGTGCAATTTATCGTTGATTTATTTTAACACTCGCTCAATTTGTTGCCGTCGACACGCGTTGCGTTTTAATTAATTTGCACACACAGCAACAAAACATTTGTTTCTTCTGTTGACTAGTGCATACCTCCACCAGCTGCCACCCTCCTCGCCTTCTCTTTCGAAAAAGTTATAGCTAAAATATTTTCTGGCCAGTTGCATTCAAATTACAATGCATGTGACCAGATAATTTTCTGGAAACGAAAAACCAGCTATCCATAAGCCCCCACTTTAACCCCCCCCTGGCTTGTGCTGTCCGTGGCATTTTGGGGCTAAAATGCGGCTGGAATGCCACAGGGAGCCTCACCATAGCCATAATTTTAAACAATTTTGAAATTGCCAACAAATCGTGAGTTTTAGTTGTGTTTCATTTTCATTTTTTCGCTTTTATGAATTATTCGAGCGCTCAAAAGCAGGCAATACAATTTTGTTGTAAGCTTCATTCGGCTTGTGTGCTAGGGATTTTTGAATTTCGAACGGCAAATAATTATTTTAATATAATTTAATATTTTTAAGGAACATGAACATACCTATTACCCTGTTGAAACAATTTTCAATCTGAAGCACTTCGTAAAAAAAATACAAACATTTTATTTTCAACCTTTTTGTTGTTGCACGCAATTGCAAGTTAACTTTGCGCGGGCGATGGTGCAACGCCCACTTTTAAACGCTCTTAGCATCGTCACAAAGCTGCCCGTTAGCTATTTTACCCATTCCCCAACCCTATCCCTGTACCGTTTGTCCCTGAGTCTCTGGAGCGCGTTTCAGCCCGCATCAACTCGCCCGTTGTTTGTTTTAACGATATTAACCGCGTGGATAGTCAGCCATTTGGTCACGCCCATAACGCCCCTAAACGCCCTAAATGCGATAGAAACAGTTCTGACTTAGCCCACACGCTTTCTAGCGATGACAACGTGACAGCAAAAAAAAATATGATGACTAATAATATATGTACGTGCTTTGACCCTTTTTTAAGGTAGATTTTTTAAGTACTATGGTAAGTCAAGAAAATGTCGAGGCGTAAGAGCTTACTCTAAATATATTTACATATTTCGTGCATCGATAAACAGACAAAAAAAAGCTCTCTATTCCGCTCACGCTCTCATCAATACAATTTCCCAATGGCGCAATGGCCGTTGGGCAACACGAGCGCCATCTGTTGGCTGTTGCTGTCACTGTTGCATTTGTTGTTGTTTTTGTCGTCATTGTCGCTTTACACATTGCATTTTATTGACCATAACTGACTTTGTCATTGTACTATATACCAAGCGCGACAGCATAGGCTACAAGCATGGCTACAAGGTGGAAGAAGTTGGCAGTTGGTATGATAAAGTGAAGGGTAGGGGGGAGGGGGAGTGTGAAGGGAAAGCTAGCCTGCAGCGTCAACGATGCTGCAACAGCAGCTGTTTGTCCCGTTATTTTGACTTGTTATACCCCCAATAAAGGGTATTATGATTTTTTCAACAAGTTAAATTGGAAGATAAAAGCTGTTAAAAAATGTGCTTAAAAAACATATATATTATAAAAAGTTAAACAGAAAAAGTTCTCAATATCAAAATAAAATATATTAGATATATGATATATTTTTTAATATATTTTTTAGTGTTATTTGATATAAAAAAAATAATTAAAATATGTAAAACAAATATTTTTTTTCGTTTTATATTTATTTTTATTGCATTCAAACAACTTGTATGCTAAAAAGATATATAAAAATTACAACAAAAAATAATAAACTTATTTTTTACTTAAGTTTTAAATAAACACCACTAAAAGCTAAACGAAAAAAGTTCTCAAACTCGAAATAAAATAGCTTCGATATTTGATTGTTAATTGATTTAAAAAAAAAAACTTTAAATATGCAAAAAATACTTTTTTCTTTTATATTTATTTTTATTACATTTATTAAAAAATTGTGGAACAAATTTTTAATGTTATATAATTTTAAAATTGCCGGAAAATATTTATTTAATTTCATATATTTTTATTTTAGTTGATTTAGGTTTATTCAACTATAACAAATATCAACATTTAGCTTATAACATTTCTGTTTTAATAAGGAATATATATTATTATATCCTTAATTTATATTTTTAATGAGCAATTAATGTGTTTTTATTTTCAATATATTATTATTGCCTCAATATATAATTTTAATAAGCTTTAATTTATTTTTATTTGTAGTAATAATATTAAAATATTATTAGTGAAGAGCATCTACTCTTCGACTTGGCTTCATAATCTTTCATGCCTTGTTACTTTTTGTTGTTGTTATTGTTATTACTACTGCTACAGCAAACAACCCGCCCATTGCTCATACGCCGCGTGTGGCACACACAAACTCGAAGAATGGCAAAAAAAGGTTTTTTGCGCGCTGTCATCAACAGCGGCAACAGCAGAAACAATAACTGAAAAGGTAGTTGCAGTTGCAGTGGCAGGCAGAAGGCAACAGAAGCCCGCAGGACTTTTTTGCTGTCGCTTGTGTGTGTTGCAACGTTGTTGCTGCTGATGTTGCACCTGTATGTCTCCTTGTTGCTGTTGTTGTTGCCATGCTTAGCAGCTTTAGTTTGCTTGTTGGCATTAAATTTTGTTGCTGCTGCTGCTTTGATGATTTTGTTAACTTGGCTGCCAGTTTATCGTGCGTCTGGCAATTTGTCAAACAATGTGTCAAAATGCGCTCAACGGCACCCCAGAGGCGACCCCCCCCCCCCCCCTCCCTTAGCTTTCTGTACACATTAATTAAATGACTTTAGAACTTATTGTGGCATTTTGCATGCATTCTGCATTATAGACACAAAGGAATACGCAAAATCTCTAAAGCCAGTTACAACAAATGCTCATTAAATGCACTTGCCACACATTCTAATGAGGCACGCACTTATCACGCGTAAGCGCCTTTTGCTACGTGCCACACAACACATCAACCCAATGCCACTCATTTGAAAGCCTCTTCATTCAACATTTCAGCCTTATCATTTCTGCCTGCTTATCAAACAACAACAACAATAAACTATAACAACAACTTTTCAAACCTTGTGACCCTCAAAAAAAAACAAATAAGCGAACATAATGTGCGAAAAGTAAATACAAATCAACAAAAAGAAATCAAACGAAAGCTAAAAATAAGTTAATGCCATTTAAGAATGCATAACATCAGGCAATACGTACTGTGCAGATACCCTACAATGTTATTGTGATAAGAAATAAATGAGAGATTTAAGTTTAAATGAAGTTAGTATATGCTAACTATAAGTTATAGTTGAAAAACTTAATTAATATTATTTATTATTATAAGATTTATATCGATTATCGGTAATAAAACTTGACTTCGATTCGATTTATAATAACTATAATCAATAAATAATATTTATGGTTGAAAAAAACTATATTTGATAAGATTTATATCGATTAGCATTAATTAAACTTAATTTTTATCGATTCTTATCGAGTACCATTAATCAAACTTGGTTTTTTTTATCGATTTATATCGATTTTTAATAAGCAAAGTTAATTGAAAAACGATAAAAATTCTTTTACTTACTTTTTTAATGATTTAATTTAATCTCTATACAATAAATCCCCCCTGTTAGGGTATTCTGCCATTCCGGTACTTTACTTTCCACCCACGTAATATTCTATAAATGGCAATATGAGCGCATTTAAGCTATGGTTATTCACTTTTTGTATGCACCCTGTTTCCTTTTTATCAATTCAAGAAACGAATAAAAACCAAAACTCAACCGTCCATTCAATAAAGCTGACCACTCAAAAACAATAATAAAATTGTGACCCAAGAGTCGATTACACACACACACACACAAACAAAGAAAGCGAGAGAGAGAGAGAGAGAGAGTGATAAACATTTTATCGTCAGTTAAGCAATGAGTAAATGAAATTTTATTTGTACTCATATTATGTGTACTTGTGCCTATTTGCATTCGAAATTTGTATACCCCCACTGATAAGGGGCTTGAATGGGATCGTCAAAACAGCTATCAGTGTTTAAGTCTCGGGCAAGCTCATAAAAACCAAAAACAACAACAAGAACAACAGCGATTGCGGTTGCTTTATGCTTGTGTTTGTGTGTTTATGTTTTTGGACTGGACAATGAGTCATTTAAAGCGCACAAAAATGTTTAACCCCAAGTAAAAAGTCCAAAGCTCGTAATGCTAATTAACTTTAACGTTTCGGCTACAGCGACAACGAAATGCGCTACAGTCGGTATTAGTACAGATAAGATACGTGGACATGCAGCTCATAGCGACAACATAAAAACCCGATCGCAAACAAGCGCGCTCGGCTGTTATCGTTTGGCACTCTCTCTCTCTCTTTGTATAATCCCTCCCATACACACACTCACACACACACACGCAGGCTAGGCTAGCGACCGCAATGAAACGCTCTCTCGCTCTCTTCCTACGCTGCAGTCAGCAGTCGGTATTGTTGCCTTGCGTTGTCAGTGTGCCATCGATTTTTCCAGTCGCCGCTTCGAGTGAATTCGCCGGCCGTTTACTTGTTGTCCTAGGACAAGGAGAGCGTATATACATAACAGCTGTTTTGCGGCGAAAGCTTTAGCAGCATAGTGCTTCGTACTTGTTTGTGTGTGTGTGTGTGTGTTCGTGTGTGTTTGTGCATTTGACACTTGGGTTCACGTTTCTGACAGCTGCAGTTGCAGTTTCTTCCTTTGTATATTTAAAACAATTAAATAGAAGTGTTTGTTTGAGTGGTTTTTGGCCATGCGAAAACGTAAAAAAAAAAAACAAATCGAGTCACTTTCCGTTCGTGCGAACTTTATTGATAGCCAACAAAAAAGCATATTTAACGCATTAAAGGAGTGAGAGAGAGAGAGAGAGAGAGAGAGAGCGGAAATTGAGACTGTCACGAACTTGCCGCATTAGCACAAACAACAACAGCAACAACAATAATAATAATAACAATAATATAAGCAAGACGAAACGTGTTTAAGAACGCGCCTCACAGAAACAGATTTGTATAAATTGCAACCGGAAGCGAGACTCAGGTTTGTATGTGTGTGTGTGTGTGTGTATGTGTGTGTTTGTGTGTGTTCTCTCGTCGCTTTTCACTTTCACTTTCATTACACCAAATTGCACTAAATTGCGCTTTTGACACAATTAAGCCTACAAAGTGTTTGCGTCATTATTTCCCTCCCCTCCGCCCCCCACCCCACGCCTTTCCTCATTTTCCTCATAATTGAAAACTGATTTGTGCACAAAGGACTCGAAACTATGCGCTCATAATGTTCTTTGGTTTCTCCTCCTCCTCCTCCTTATTATGCAGCTCTGAGTCATTATGGGCGCGACACAACCCACCCCACCCCACCCCATACCTCTCCCTATTCTAGCTCGTGTCCACGACAACAGAAGCAACAACAAATTTATTGCTACCAATTAATTTTTGGGCCAACAACAACAGCAACATTTTTTTTACCAACATTCATTCTTGCCTCGCATTTCGGCACCTCCCTTAAGGTATTTTTCAATTAGCTGCATAACAAAAAAAAACAAATTTGGTGTGTGCGGGGGGGGAGTAAAGCATAAGAAAATAAAATAAACAAAAATTGTTGCTAATTTGTTTTGTTATTGTGATTTATGTGAACGAGTCGCGAACGCTTCAAAGATAAAGCGAGCGAGAAAGAGAGACAGGGAGAGTGCTCTGACGTCACTAGACAGAGCAAATCAATCAAAAAGCACAAATAATTATATATATAAATACATTTTTCCATTAATATTATTTTTTTCACTTTTTAAATAGTTTAAATTTGTATTCATATTTTTTTTATTGTTTTATTATTACCATTAAAAACAGAAAGAATCATAAATAACCTTATCAGTTAGCGATTATATCAGCGAGACTATTTATCAGATATAAAATATATCAAGGCTTTTGCATTATAAATATTTTGAGCTGAAACAGTTGAATGAACTTGTAAGTATGATTTATTAAGGCATTAACCTTCAGCTAAAGTCATTTGCTGAAGAGTACAATATTTTTCAATTAAACTGACTGAAAAAATACTTTAAAAAAAAAATACTTAAAAAATAATTAAATGATAAGCTTGAGTAGCAAAAAACCAAGTACTTGAATATATATATTGACCTTTAAATTGATTTGGATATTTTAAATTGTACTTAAAATAAATAACAAAAAATATTGTTTAACTGAACATCAGTTTATTTATGTCAATTTTAATCAATACAAAACTTTTTCAAGTTGAAATTTAAAAATAAAAATAAAATACGCAATTAAATATTTTATATTTCAACTTGAAGATGGGACAGAACTTTCCTAATATTATACTAATTAATACTGCATTTCAAAAAATGTATGAAAAAAATTCTACTCAAGAAATTCAATTTAGAGATGGGTCAGTACTTTCGTAACTTTCATAACTTCCCCAAACCTCGACCGATTAGCAAATGCAATACCTTATAAGTTATGACTTAACATATAGATTAATACTGCATTTCCAGTTTAATACATAATTTTCACTCGAAAAAATCATGAAAAAATTCTTTAAAAATTGATTTGATTGATTTAACATTTAAATTCAATATATTGATGATCAATATTTATTTTCTTGTACATTTTTCTTACTCTTGTTAGGTAAAATCAAATATTTTAAACATTTTATGACTCGTTGCAAAATGCACAAAACTTTTCGAAAAAGTTTTGCTTAAATTTTCTTAACTTTAATTAATTTGCTGCCATGCAAACAAGAAATATATACATATATATAAATACAAATATAGTTTGACATAAAACTGCATTTCTATTTGAGCTGCAAATAAATTTAGTTTAAATTTAACTTATGACTTGTGGAAACGCAAAAATATAAAATTCAGCCAGTGAAAACTAAAAATAAAAACCCTGCAATAAAATCTATTGTGGTCTAATGATCATTATTGAATGTCATGTTGTTGAAAAAGTAAAAGTTCAATTTGCAGCTCACATCCAGACAAGCAAATAAATATATATATAGATGGATATATATACATATGTGGCTAGCTATAGAAATCACACAACTTTTGTCAACCTGTACCAACAAGCTGACTTATTCATTTCACTTCATTTCATATTTCTGCAACATTTTCCAAACCACTAAAACTTTGTTTATTTTTTTGCAAAACTCTAAAAATAAAACAAGTTAGAGTCAAATAGTAGCAAAGAAAGTAAGCTTAACTGCTTGAATACCCTGTGTAAATTATAGAAAATTAAAAATAGATTTAATTAGTTAATGCTTAAAATACTTTGAGTTAAATTTTTTTTGTTTTAAAAAGATATCTCAATTGGTTTTTCGAGGTATACCCAAAAAAAACCAAATATAATTTTTGCTATACTCAAATAGTTGAAATTAATCTTCAAATTAATCTAAAAAACCAAATACAATATTTTTATACTCAAATACTTTAAATTAATCTTCAAAATATAAGAAAGAAACAAAAGCTTAGACTACAAATCCTCTTTAGCAAATAATATGCTTAGCTTTGTACAAGTTTAAGCATTTTCAACTTGTAGAAATATGTTAAATTCGCTTATTGGTTAATCCTTATCAATCCTTATTAGTATCAAAGTTATTCAATTAAGCAAAGTTGTCAATATTGGTTTTGAAACAAAGTCTTTATTATTAAAAATACTAAATTTTTCTTAGACTATTAATTCTTAAAAAAAATTTTGTACATAAACATGTCTAATTTTTTAGGGATTTATACAGAAAAGAATATTTTATCGCTTAGAAAAATCTTTCTTAAAATTATTGATTCACTTTCATCCGTCAAATGCACAGACAAGCCTATAAATACTAAGTTGTTATTAATATATATCATAATTATGAACATATTATATATATAATTATTGTATATAATATAATAGCTTGGTTGTAAAGAAGATACTGTTAACGGATTTATAACGAAAACAATATTTTGTCGTTTAGAAAAACCTGCTAAAGCTGATAAAGAACACATTTTACATCACTTTGCCTTGTTCATTATATTAACACAACTCTGTAGCCGTTTCGATTGACTTACAGGGTATTGACAAGTCGAAAAATCACAACCCCAACCCCCTCCCCCCACCGAAACAATGCAGGGCTGATTGAAAACTTTTTTAATTGATTTTTGTAAAACTTCTTTTTTCCCCCTCTCTTTTTTCTATTCTCGATTTGCAGGCATCTCGAAAACCGAAACCAAGTTCGAGCAGCCGAACCAATACCTACAATCCTCAAACCAATTCCAACTCGACGCAAAGTACAATTTCAATGGGCAACGCAAACAGTCAGAATCGTGGGGCAGGTGGCAATAGCGTTGCTCTTGAAAAGTCAGCAACAGCATCGGGCAGCTTGCTTCGACTGGCCGCTGTTGGGAAGCACAACCACAACAACAAGAACAACAATAACAATGGTGGAGCCATTGGTGGTTGCATGCCCCCGCCGCTGCAACAAGAGCGACGCAGCAGTAGTCGGGCGCGTGTTTTTAGTCGTTTGGTTAGCCAGAAGCGAGTACGGGATCTACTCTTCCTTCAAGGGGCAACAACAGCAGCAGCAGCAGCACCTGTCCAGCCTGCCCCAGCCACGCCCACATCAACAGCGGCAACATCGCCCATCGAGGAATGGGGCGCGGAAGTGGACGGCGAAGTGGAGACACCCGCTGCTGGACAATTGAATCCTAGCATGGAACAAATGGATTTTCGTAAGTCAATTTCAAAAGTTCAGCCAACAAATATTTGTTGTTCTTGTTATTTTTTGTTTTTTGATTGTTATTACGAATACTTTTTTCTTTGTTGTTTTTTTGTTTTTGTTGTTGTTGATCAAATTTGGTTTGTCCACAAATCGCTGTCTAAAGTTTTAAACCAGGCAAATTATGTCAACGTCTAGAAAGTTTTTTTCTCTTTATTTTGCACTTTACTTTAGTTCGAAAAGTGCAATTTTGCAGTCGATGTCAACATATATTTTGAAGAGAAAAATATCGATAATTTATCGATTCACTATCCAGTTCTTAACAATTATGTTTTGTCGATGGAAAATTATTTTTATTTTATTTAAAAGAAAGTTTAACCTAATAATAGTGCTAAAGACAATCGATTATCTATAACGCTCCAATTAAAAATATCGATAAAAATTGTTAACGATTGTTAACTTTACAAACATTGATTAATCTAACAACATTAATCACTTGCAAAGTTTATTGAAAGGTTTTGATTAAAAAACTTCATTCGATGTCTACAAGTATTTTGCTGAGAAATATATCGATTATAATGAAATTCCATTATCAAGTTCTTAAAAATTATATTTTGTTTGTGTAAAATACATTTGATTTCACTTTTTGACCTACTTTAAAATAATAGTAGTTCTTAAAACAACATCTATGTTTGCAATCGATTATAATCGGAAGTTTAAGCTAAGAATATCAACAAAAATCGATTTTTTACATTAACCACATTGATTAATTGATAATCGATTATAATATACCCGACTCTTTATTTGTCAATTTCGATTTAAACATGACGGAATATATTTTATTTATTAAAAATTTTAGCAAAAAATTTAAAAAAATAATAAAAAAAATAATTAATTAGTTTTTGGTATTGGTTTTTTTAATTTTACTATTATTTTTGCTCAATTTTTTATTTTTTTTTATTTTTAAAATGTAGTTTTTTATGTTTAAATCGACAATTCCATATTAGAATCGTGTATATTATAATTATTTATTAATTTCACGCCTTCAGCACAAAAACTGAATTTTTTTTGCAAGTTTAATTTTTAATTTAAAGTTCTTGCTGATTTTTATTAAAAGTACAACTCTTTGGCACAACACTTTTTGGCTGTTGTCATCTCTTTTTCACTACTCTTGCCATCTCGCTTGCACTTATTGCGATTTAAGCGTAGTTTAAATAAGAATTTTCGTGCAAACTTTTTTTTTTTAGAAAAAAAGAACCAAAACACAGAATCAAAAACTTTTCACTGAAGTTTTTATGAAATTTTCTGCACTCTTTTTTATTTTGTGCCAAAGCATTGCTATCTCGCTCTCTTTGTTGTTGTTGTTGTTGTTGTTGTTGCCTGCGTTCGACTTTTAGAACATTTTTGAGCTTCACTTTTCAGTTGGCGTTTTTTTTTCTTTTGTTTTGTTTATGGCCATGGCTTATATCAAACTCAAACTCAAAGTCAAACTGAAACTCAAACTTACACTCAAATCCTCTTTCCTTGCTGTTTGGTAAGTTATTGGCATTTTAAGCTGGCAGACAAACATAAACTATATATGTATGTATGTATGTAATATATATACATATAATATCTTAACGTTGCGTTTCGCTTCGGCAAAGTGAAATCAAAAATTTATAGATTTTAGTTATTCATGTAAAATCTTTAAGATGCGATGCTGTTGCTCTTGGCTCCTTTAAAATAAGGCAAAAATATAAAATATTACTTGCCTTGCGCTTCATACAATCAAAACTCACACACACACACACACACTCGCACACACACACACATACACCAAAAATACAAACACATATACATACGCGAAAGATACGCTTAAATACATAGAAAAGCGAACCACTTCAAAAGCTTGAATCAGTCTATTAAAAAAGAAAAAAAAACGGAGCAAATTTCCTTGACTTACAAAATGTTGAAAAAAAAAACAAAAGTAAAGAAATGAATTGAAATGAAATGAAGATGAAGCTGCAGGCTAAATTGAACAGCCTTTTTCGCATTTTTTAAATGGCTTGAAACATATAGAATTTTGTATACTCTACATCTGATTGAGATTACTTTCTTTTCTTGTACTTTTGGCTGTACAAAAAGTGTTGAAATCAACATTTTGACTTTCCGAATAATTAATTTACTTTTTGTACATTCTAAATTATTCCAATGTCTATAATTAAATATATGTTTAAGAGATGTGAACAGGATTTTTAATACATAAAGGTTGTCTTTTTAGTTGAAAACTCTTTTTACTTGCTAAAAATATAGATTTGTGTGTGGTAAGTGAAAGTTTTCACAATGGAAATTTAAAAAAAAAAAAATATATATATATATATATATATATTTTATTATCAAGAGTTTTCATTCAGATATACATTTTTTAACACTTTTAAGTATAGGTACAAATATTTAGATGATTTTTTTAACGCTTTTAAGTGCATGAAAACAATTTTTGGGTGCTATGTAAACGGATTCTATGGTAAAAGAAATATTAATTGAAGCATTATTGATGAAAATTCATTATAGTTTCACTTAAATCATTGTTAACCCCTCCACAACACCACATTCATTACGTAGTGCATTACATAACACCGTACTTAAAGTTTTCATTATAGTTTCTCTTAAATCAATGTTAACCCTTTCACAACTGATGAATTATTTAAAACACTTCTCACGTAATGCATTACATACTACCTTAGTTTATCATTATTCTCGTATGCTCTAAAGTTAGTGTATACCAAATGGAGGCTCCAAAAAAATAGCTAAGCGAGCAAAACAAATGAGATGATGCCTGCTACGCCCCTATGCCAAAAACGAATTGAAGAGAAAGACTCGCTCGCTAACAGTTTAGAAGGCAGATTGACGCGTTTGTGAAGGTTGGATTGAGATGGTTGTTTTTTGGTCATATCAAAAAGCAATTCAAAGGCGCGAATGCAGGCAGGGCTCTGTTGCAAGCAGCAACGAGGCCGCGCCACCAAAAAATCAAATCAACGAAAAATCCAAAACGTGCCGAGCCGCGATTTTTGACTCTCTATCAAAAATTCCCTTTCAGCGAGAGATAGCAGAGAGACGCACCGCATCCTCAAACCGTGCCACCCCCTGCCCCTTGCCATCTGCCACCTGCCACATTCCATTCAACACTCGTTTTTCACATACAAACAACAAGTTTTTCTTCATTTTCAATGTTTAGTGTATTTTTCTTTAGCTTTTTTTGGGAGATTCTTCTTTTCAATTCATAAATTCATAATTCATGCGGAGGCCTCCCTAAGCAAAACTCAGCATCGGCCTCCATTCGCACAAATATATAGATATATATATATCTAAAAATAAATAAGGAGCCTGCAAATTTGTATGAGACTTAGTTGGCGGGAGGTGGGCGTATGTTGGGGTTGGTACACTGAGCAAAAGCCAAAATAAATGTGGCAAAAACAATATGTTTTTTTTTAAATAAATTCAATTAGTTATAAATATTGTAAAAAATTTTGATTTAAAGTTATGTGCATGATATTTTTTATTTTTTTAAGTTCATACATATTGTTTGTCGCTCAGTGTATAGTATATTCGCTGTTGGTCGCTGCTGTTGCTTGTTGCTTAGTTTAGCTTTAGTTGCGAGGCCAACTGGCTGCAACCAACAACAACAACAGCAACATTAAACATAAAACAACTACAACAACAACTGGCGACGTGCTCAATTAAGCTCCAACCAACACTAACACACACACATACACATTAACTTGTACATGGAAAAGTTTTTTATTTTATTTGCCACGGAACGTGGCAGGCCGCTAATATTTATGGCAATTAGTTTTAATAGTTTTTCTTGTAGTACAAATTTTTGTATAAAGTTGTTAGCTTCTAAACACGACAGTAGTACATATATACAAAAGTTTTCACAACTGTTTAATGTTGTTAACAATTTGTTTGTTAATAATTGTTTGGTATGTGTTTCGAAATTTGATTTTCATGCATAGTCAACTAAATTAATTTAGCTTGCACCCTAAAAGTATGCAATGCAAATCGAGAGAAATAAGCTTTTTCTGCGAAAAGCTTTAAAAGCATACAACAAAGCGCACTGATCGTACATCGGAACTATAAATAGACCACGAGTTAAGGAATCTATATTTAACAGCGGCATTTTTTTAACATGTTGAAATTATTTCTTTTTAGTCAGACAATTTATTGCTAGTTGATTTACTAGCACTGCTAAAGTTAACACAACACTTATGTAATAGAAACGGGACCTTCCAGGCTCACGCTGTCGACATCGATCTTACTCTCTCTGCAATAGCGTTGTCTGTTTTTGGCTCATTCAAATTGAAATTTTAAGCCGCCATCAAAGAACCTGCACTAGTTCACTCTTTAACTCAAGCGCTCGCACACGCTCTCGCGCACAATGCAGTCGGCTTGCTTTCCAGGCGTGAGCGCGGCTTCTCTCTCACACATCGGCGGCCATACAAACCAGTTGCTCTTGTTGTTGTTAGTATCGTTTTGTACTTGCTGTCGCGCGGATCGTTCGAGTCGAAATCAAGAAGTCGCGGTAGCCGTCGCCGTTGTTTTCGGCTAATTGGAAAATGTGTGCAGTGAAAAGTGAAAAGTTGTGTTAGAATTGACGCTTAAAGTTGTAACACAATAAAAAGCGCAAACAAAAACCAACACTGTGTGCGTGTGATTGAGTGAGATAGCGGCACACGTTAACAGGTGCTTTTATTCTTCTCTTCTTTTCTTTTGTCTATGTTTTACTTACAATGTGCTGCACACACACACAAACAAAAAAGAAATTAAACAATTTGTTTGACCAGACTTAACCAGCAGCAACAAATATGTAACAGCGAAAAAAAAGTGACGCCTTGTTCCCGTTTCACATTCCCATTCCCATTACCGAAACTTCTTGTCACCCGCCGCCCCCGCCCGCTCACAAACAACGAAACCAGTTTCGAGTTTGTTTCTTGCTTTGTTTTGTTTAGATTTTTCTCCTTTTTTTTTGTGGTGTGTGGTTGTGTGTGTTTTCCCTTGTGCCGTCATTTTTCATTATGCGTAACCTTTTGCTTTTGAGTTCATTTTCCATATGGATTTTTCATACATTTTTTGCACTATGAATTTTCAGTTTACGTTTTGTTTGTGGCCATTTTTCCAATAGAAGCCAGAGAGCGTGCTTTAGTTCCACGCTCTCTCTCTCTCTCTGTGTCTCTCTCTCGTTTGGCTTGCTGCTCGCCGCTTTCCAGTGGCGCTTTGTTTTTATTTACTTTCATTTAATTATTATATTTCTCAATGAGCTGCTAATTCCCCCAATTGTCAGCTATAAATCAATGGGCTTAGTGTTTGTTTTTGGTTTATTTTATATTTTTATTATGGAATTTTTGTGCACTTAGATCATCTTGCGCACGTTCTATCTCTTTTTCTGCTCTTCTTTTCTTCTACTTCGCTGCCGCCGCCAGATGACGTCGTTAGCAGCCTGGACTACAATAGCGACTCGGCTGAGTTTCACAACTGCAGCAGCGAAGATTGCTGCTATGCATCGACTACCACATTAACGCATCAGCAGCAGCAGCGACGCTTGCATTCCCTTTCCATCTTTTCCTCTTCTTCTTCATGTGTTTCTTCTACTGCAAGCAATGATTCTGATTCGCTCTTTGGTAACTTTGATCAATGTTGTTCTCACAGTCACAGTTTTAGAAGCACTCATATGTTTTATTTTTGTAATTTAATTGTTCTTTTTCTTTTCATAGATCTTAACAATAAGGATCTGCTGGAGTTGCAGCGACGTTGTCGCGCCGATAAGATCGCCTGCCTTAGTCTAAGTCGCATAACGTACCTGAGTATTGCCAATGAACGGCTGGAGCAGCGCCAGGAGCAGGGGGATGAGCGCCAGCAGCAGCAGCAACAACTGTTGATAACGCCGGAAAGTTCGCCGGACGAGCGAATGGCGCTGCAGTTGGGCAAGAAGCTGGCTCAGGTGCTGGGCAGCACAGCCACGCCCACTATCGAAACGCCTACAACAGGAACAGGAGCAACGGCATCGGGGGGCGTCTCCATTGCCCCACGAGTCGACTCTCCGCTGGGCAATGGCGAAATGTTTAACATTTCGAAGGCCAAAAAGGTTGAACTTCAAAATCTTTCATCACGTTTCAGTGCCGCTGTTAACCCAGCCACGCCCACACAAAGCACAACGGAAACGTCAGCAGCAGCATCAGCAGGTGAGTTACTGAAAGGGGAGAGGAGGTAGATGTTATACAAACGATTCGAACGATCAGTTAAGAATGCATAAAAAGTGCCATTTCTCATTCCCTGTTAATTTTTATACAATGTCGAAAGCTGTCTGCTACAAAACCATAATTCGACTGTATTTGATTATCAAGGAGTGAGGCTTAAGATTATTTTCCTTTTTACAAATAGAAGTGTAGAACAAACAACAAATATGTTAATTTTCTAGTTTTTCCATTACAATCCTCATGCGTTCAATGTGTTTAAAAATAAATGAAAAACTTTAATCCACAAACATCTCAATGTAAACGCATTTATTTGCTAATTTCATATTCCAAACCATTTACAGAAAGCTTGCTTGACGGCGTTTAAAGTCACGTTGGGGCGTCGCCATTTGCCATTTGCCGTTTGCCATTACAAACGCATTACGGAGGGTTAAGGTTAGGGTGCAGTAAAGCGAGTGTAGAACATTTTGTGCCTTTTGGCGATATTTGGGAATTATTTAAATTCCCACTTGGCCCACAGTCGCAACAACAAAAATACTCGAGTCACAATTTTCAGGCTCTCTCTCTCTCTCTCTCTCTCTCTCTCTTTAGTTATTTTTCGGCTATTGTTGTTGTTCCACTCAAAGTGTTGTGTATGTGTGTGTGTATATGCTCAAGTGCGTGTGTGTGTGTGTGAACCTTGTGTCCAAAATAACTAAAAGCTCTGTTCCATTTTCATTTGTTGTTGTTGTTGTTGTTGCTGTGCTCAGCGCCAATTTCAAAGGTAAACACACGCATCACAAAAGTGATTGTCAAACTGTATTTAAAAAAAAAGGGTTGCGATACGAAGTTAATTGAAGTTGTTCGCATGTTTAAGGTTAACCTTTTACTTTAAAAGTAAACTTTGCTTAAAGTTAAAAAAGGATTTTTTTTCGGTTCAAGGTTTAGTTAGAATTAAAATAAAAATCAAATAAAAGTACATATTTTTCTGCATTATTTTTTTTACAAAGAAATTCTGCTACGAAAAAATTGCCAAAACTAATATTTATTTAAAAGAAAACTTTAATATAATTTTTTTTATTTTTTATTTATCTTCCTACTAGTTTTTTTTATAACAATTTTTTTATAACGAAAAATTCTACTACGAAAAAGTTGCTTTTTCTCTCATTGTCTGTAATAAAAAACTGATATTTATTTAAAAGAAAACTTTAATATAATTTTCTTACTTTTTATCTATGTTCTCAATCATTTTTCTCTTAAATGAATTAAATTTTTTTTTGCTCATTTATTTTAATAGGAATTCGTAGATTTAGTCGATATTTTTGTGCTTGACCATTTGTTCTAAGCAGTTGCACTCAAACTGTTAAGCTTAACCCCCTCATGCCGCCCGCCTCTATTAACCCCTTTATTATGCTTCTTCGAAACTCATTATTCAAGGGTTGAATTTTTTTGTTGTTTGTTTGTTTGTAAATTTGTTTCAAGTTTTTTAATTAACTCGTGTCGCCAACTTTTTTTTGTTTTTTTGTTGTTTTTTTTTGCTTTTTTGAGTTTCTCCACTTCAATTGCCTTTTCGACCGATTCGATCAACAACAACAACATAAACAAAGTTAAAAGTATAAAATTGGAAAAGAAACAATGGAGAAAGTAAAAAGAAAACACGGGGGGGGGGGGGGCGGCTGAAACTCAAAGTAATTATTGGCACATTTATGCAAAAGGGCTCGTTCTTACAATAAAATATATATCTATCTATATATATATCTATATATACTTGATATTTATAATTGCCAGCTAAAATGCATGAGGAAGAAATCCCTAGCGCACCCTTAAATTAAGAGTAAACCTAAAATACCACCCCCTTCCCATCCCTACAATTTCCTCTTCTTAATGCCCATCTAATTGCGCGTCCGACGCTTTGGCTAACAAACAAAAGCTGCCTGCTGTGTGGGTTGAGGGTTGTTTAAGCTGCCCGGCACGCCACGAGAACATTTGTAACAACAACAACAACATGAAAAAAACATGAAAAAAAAAGAGAAAAAACTTAAAAATTGCAAACACGTCTTCATTGTTTACAAAATGTCGGCCGGAAATAAGCTTTAGGCATTGCTCCACACCACACCCCTTCAACCCCCTTCACCCTCTCTTACCATTTGGGATATTCCCCATTGTGTTGCCAACAAAAAAAAAAGAAGTGAAAAAACGAAAGTTTAAATTTTAATTAAATCATGTTGTGTATATAAAATGATGCACGTGGGAACAACAACACCAGGAGGAGGCAGCGGCGCAACAGTATAAACCTAAGAGAGGGGGCTGGGGGAAGGCATTGGCACTTGGGGCAACGAATGATAATGGGGTAGGACGATAAGCGCTCCATTGGGTGTACTCAGGGAGGCGCCACCAGAGAGATTGCCAACAAAGCAAAACGCAATTGAGAGCAACTCGATTGAGGAAGTGAATGAAAAACGAAGAAGAAGAAGAAGGAGAAGAAAAAGAAAACTTCGCTTGCACCATTTAATAACACATTTTCCATCAAGTATAGAATATTTGTATACTTTTTTAGGCTTAACAAATTGGATTTTGCCTATGTATGGCGATTATTGAGTATATCGATGGGTTATTTTAAGCTTTAAACTTTAAGAAATCCATTGAGATTAAATTTGTATCTAATATGCAACGTTTTAGTTAAATATTAACAATACTTTGCTTAAGAAACAAAAATATCCCCTAAGAATTTCCCTACCGCGAGAAGTTTTAAAGGCACACGAAATGAAATGGAATGAAATTTGTAGTAGCATACCACCCTCCACCCACCACCCACCCACCCACTCCTTGTTCAATCCTTGATCTCTCGGCCTGCTCACTGTAAAAATTTAAGCAGTTAATCTCTCTCTCGCTCGCTCACTCTTTTGTCGCGTATTTCATTTCTCGTTTCGTTTTGTTTCGTTTCATTTCAACTGCAGCACTAACAACAACGACAACAACAACAGCAACTCCATCATCGTCATCGTCATCCGCACTGGAAACGCAATCAACTGTTATAATTTCGTTTAAATCATCTCAAACACCTGTGTTGTCTCAAAGGCCTTCAGCAACGACGACAGACAATGCTCTGGGTGGTGTTGGGGGTGGTAGCTGTGAGGAACTGCTGCTGGCAGAGCAATTGGATGACGAAGCGTTAGCTCTGCCGCCACCGCCTGGCTATGGAACACCAACAAATTCATTGCTCTCTAGCAATGTGCTCAAAAAGGTGGCCAGCTTTTCGGTCGAAAGATCGTCATCTGGAAATTCCAACAATAATAACAACAACAACAACAACAGCATAAGCAGCAGCAGCAACGCTAGCATCGCAGTCGCTGCTCAGTCGCCCGTAGTGGCGCCGCCCAGCGACGAGAAGGAGTCAACATTGACGGAGCAAAATGTCGCTGGGTCGCGTCGCGGCTCATCTTTTGTGCCGGAAAAGTTAAGCTTCGCTGCATATGAAAAGTTCGAAGGTAAGTCTCTTTCACAAATGACTCAACTCAAGCGGAGCCTGTTAAAGCGACGGAGTGGGGAAGGGAAGTTATTCTTATCTGCTGTACAGACATAACTCGAGTCGACATATTTCTTCTTTTTTTTTTATTCGTGCTGTTTGTCTTTTTCCATTCGAGTCGAGCTTGGCAAATTTTGTGCGCCACGTTTGATTGCGTTTTCTCGTCGTTGTCGTCGTCGTCATTGTTTGCCCAATGTTAACAATTAGTTTCCTCTTTGCTAAACCGTTTCCTTAACCTCTAGCTCTTCCTCTTAACAACACAAATCAGTTAACCAATCAAAAGACACTTGAGTGAATCATTTATAGGCTGCAGTTAACAGCGCCATCTATGTAAAGCTATGCAAAGCTTTTACGCATAATTTTCTATGCATACAACTTAGTTTTGCTTAAATAACTGGTAAACGGTTTTTACCATGAACTTTTGCTTTGCAAAAACTTTGAAAATAACTTTATAAAAAGTAGTAAGAAAAAATTTACCACGAGCCTTCGAGCTGGATTTGAACCAGCGACCTATGGATGTCTACTAATCGCAAATCTTTCTACAGTCCACCGCTCTACCAACTGAGCTATCGAAGGTCTTCAAATGCCGCCACACAAAACATGTTGAAAAAGCTGCTTTTCGCCAATCAAATCGTTAAAGCAACAATAACACGTTGCGTATTGAATAAAAAGTGAATGTAAAAAAAGCTTATCAGCAACGTTAAAAGTTTTGTTGTTGTTTATTTTTGATTTGTTTATATCGTATAAATAAACAAGTTTGTTTTTTTACGGTTTGTTATTGTTTCAGCTTAGTTGCCGATCAAAAATATCAATCAATATGGATATATGATCCATTTTTGTTGGTCATATCTTAAAGATTACGAAAGTTTTGTGGTCTAAAAACATACTTCTTGCATTTTTCACATTATTTCAAAGACTTTTTTTTTAATAATAATATAACTTGGTAGGTTGTAAAAGAATTTTATAGGGCTTAACATCTGTTAAAAAAAAACATGCAAAAAATTATTTTTGATTGGATATACCAAAATATTTTCTAATGTATTCCAAAAGTTTAAGAAAAAATTATACCAATCCTTCGAGCCGGATTTGAACCAGCGACCTATGGATGTCTACCAATCGTTAATCTTTCTACAGTCCACCGCTCTACCAACTGAGCTATCGAAGGTATATATTTGTGTGGCGATTAGGTGTATTTTTGAATGTCAGGTTTGTCAGGTGTTTTATGCTGATAACTAAGCTTAAAGACATTTTCGTGGTATCAGCCTTATGCCGCTCTTTTGCAGTTTCGCCTTTTGCGATTTGTTCAGAGAATGTCACTTATCAGACATTTTTTACTTGTAGTAATATCTCTCTCCAAGTCTATCTCTTGTCTTGTGCTAAAAACAGATCAAAATAGTGCCTAGAAAGAAGAGCAAACTTTTAATGTGTTCTACTATAATATAACCTCTAATAAAAATCAACCATCAACATGCTTAAAGATTAAGAAATATTGTTTTAAAAAATAATATTATTGTTTTAATATTATACTCATAACTTCCTATATTTTCTACTTAACTGAAAATATTTCTTTAAATTTTTAACCAAAACTTTTTTCATATTTTAACATTTTTAATTCAACTGAGAACTTAAGGCATTTATTTAATGTGAAATTTCTTGCGCTCAGTTATTTACGACGAGTCTTAGATATTTGTGTTAAGTATTTTGTGCGGCGTCTGGGTGTTGACAGCGTTGAACATAACATAAGTAACGAGCTATGCATAAATTCACAAATTCCTTAATGCTTACCTCCCCCTCCCCCTCGTGGCGCATATTTTGCTTAAATTTAACTCAGCTCCTTATATCTTACCCCGCCACTGTGATTCTGATTAGATTAAAGTTTCACTTTCAATGGCAACAAGCACAATTTTCATTGCATACTTTCGGGCGGCTTCTTTAAATCAATGCGTCGTTCTTTCATAAACTTGTCGCATTTTTGCATCAAAAAATTCCACTTGTGAGTGAATTATTTGCTAGCGGCAACTATAAAAAAATCGCTTGACTTGGCAAAACTTGCGCCCAGAAGATTTTGTGGCTATTTTGTAGCCGACTATTTTATTTGTTGTTGGTGTTGCCCGCTAATTGGTTGCATGCAGCCTGTCTGTTTGCAGTCGCATCAACGTCTGCGCCAAATTAATGCAAACAAACATTTTAACGCCCCGTTGCACAAGCAACAAAAGCAACAACAATGACTTCGACGTCGCCGACGCCGACGACTGCTTTGAAAACCTAAAAACCTAAAAAAAACTTCCTCAAATAAGCAATTTTGGTTGTGTCCTTGCTATAACTGTTACTGCTGATGCTCCTGCTGCTTGTCACTGTCTGAAGTGGCCATCAATTCGTTTCTTCAACGAAAAATCTGATTTATATGCCCGGCAACGTCATGCGCGAGAGAGGGGGGAAGGATGGGCATTCGCCATCCTTATTCTCTATCCTCATCCTCAATCCTTATGCTCATCTCTCCCCCTCATCAGGCTAGCCGCAAAACACCAACATTGTGTTTGGGCAACGCGTAATGAAACAATATTTTGCTAGACGGATATAACGCTAAAGTTGGCTTGCGACGGCTTGTGGCAAGACCTGAAGGACGGCAGCAGCTGCATCATCACCCATACGACTATCAAGACAACCACAAGCATTACTAGAGATGTGCTTTGTTATACCCTGTATTAAATTTTTGAATAGCTAAAGGTCAATCAGAAAGTTTTTAATTAAAATAATTTTGTTAATATAAAAGAAATGCTGGAAAGTTGTTTCTACTATTCAAAAATGTCAAAATTAACCACTGAATATTTTTTTAATATAGCGAAATATTTTCTTTTGTGTTCCATAGGATTTTCTTTCAAAAAAAAAAAATTGTTTCGATCCTTCGAGCCGGATTTGAACCAGCGACCTATGGATGTCTACCACAATTGAGTTTAATCTTTCTACAGTCCACCGCTCTACCAACTGAGCTATCGAAGGTCTATATATAAGCAGCGATAGCATGTCTTTATAATGTCAGCTTTTTGCTTTAAAGCTGATTAGCTTAAAGAGCTCCAAAAAAACTTGATGTATAATCAGATATTTTTCTAAATGTTGCATAGGTTAGCATAGCAATTAAATATATATATATAAACTTTAATGGCATAATGCGCAGTTATGCGGTCTAAATTTAAAGATAATCGAGCTGAAAAAGTAATATTTTTGAATAAATGTTGATGATATTGTTTTGAGTTCTAAGGCAATAAAAGGTTTTATCATTATGAGATGGGTTCTAGGCAAAAGAAGGAAACGTTTAAGTATCTACAAATGTTATTTCTACCTTAATATAGGGTATCTTCTACAACCCTAAGCACACTTTAACTTCTTGTTGTTGCTGTGTGTGACTTTTCTCTGTTGCAACGTTTCATTTTCAGCTTTAGAGTTTTTTTAAGCTCGTTGTTGTTTCGTTGGGTGTGTTGTTGGCTGTCTGCCTTCTCTGCGTTGATGAATGCAACGCATGCATGCGTGTGTGCAATGTTCTCCCATCTCTCTCCCCCCTCTCTCTCTCCTCTCTGTAATCAGCCCAAACACCAATCACGCCGCCTCCTCCTCTACAGTCAACGCAGCAGTTATGCAAATTTGTTGGTCGCCATTTCGCGCAGTTTCATCAAAAGTTGCCAAACGTTGGCGACGCACCTCGCCAAGCCGCAAACACTTCCACTTCCCCCTCCTCTTTAGGTCTCACTTTTGGCCCATCAATGACGTCCGCTTATCAGCTTTGATTATATCAAAGCTAATCACCATTGTTTTTGTTGAGAGTTTTGTAAGATTTTTTATTGCGTTTTGATTTGCGGCAAGAACAATATTTTAAATTGGCTTGTTAACAATTTCTAGATAAGCTTAAAATGAAAAGGTAAACAAAAAGCTAATCTTAAAGATTTTTCTATAATTTTGTTGAAGTGTTCATTTCTTATGCAATGTTATTGGCTCCTTTTCTTTCTCACTCTCTTATTATTCTTATCTAATTTTCACTCATTAATCGAACTGACAGGCGTCGTAAGTTATTGTTATCAGTTAACATGGCTATCAGTTACACTAAGCTTCTTTCTAAACCTTTTTAATGAGTCAACACTTAAAGCAGAGGCCCCTAAATTAAATCCTTTAGATTTGAACGCAAAGTTATTAAATCATTGAACATTTTAATTGATTTGCGACGCATTTTATTCATAAACATTTGTGAGCTTTAACAAAAGAAATAAAATCATTAATATTTTTAAGTACTTGAATCAGTTTTTCTTTGATTTTTAAGCTTATCGATTGCAATCGAACATATTCAATTTCTTTGTTTATATCAGAGTTCATTAATAAATGAGTCAGTTCTGTGAATGGTTTTGTGACACACATTTTGATGCAAATCTCTAAGCACATGATTAAGTCCAAGAAGCGCGTCAGTTTGCTTTAGGTTTAAGTGCTTGACTCCGAGATATCCTGTAAATAAGTGTGAAAAGTTAGGTAGAGTTAAGAAAAATTGTTTTCTTAACTAACAAAACTTTCTAATAACTTTCTAATAAAAAGTATGGATTTGGAATATTGTAAAGACCTTTCGCAGCTAGTTCTTTCTTCCCTTACCTTTTCCTTACAATTTATTACAGGGTATAGTCAGAGTAATAACCTCTAAAATTGCAGTTCTTCTTATCAGGCCATGACTGATAAGCGAGCGACCTTGCTAGGGCGTTTAAAAAAAGCGTCAATCAAGAGAGAAAGAAAGCAACAGAGAGAGAGAAAGAGAGATAACTACTGCAACAAGTATAGCTATATTCCCCCACTCTTTATAGACATACAGTAAACTACTTGCCAACTTAAAACAAGCAACGAGCATTGACTCTGACGTTCGGTTTTGTTGATAATTTTTGATAAGTGTCGACGACACATATTTAATTTTGTTGAAAACAAAACACAACCAAATTGAAGAGAAGCGAGGCAATGAAAAAGTATTGTTTGGTTTAGTTGCAAACAGTTTTTCAAGGCAACAACTAGTCGTATTATTAATAGTTAACAGCTCGTACGTAAAGTATGTCCGCCAGTCCAGTGTTAAGTAACGTCTGGTGTCCACAGCTTGCCAATTATGTCCGGAAACAGCAGCAACAAAAACAACAACCAGCCGAGTCTGAATGGGCAGATCACGTGCTAATTAGTCGTGTGTCAGATTGTGGCATTAGTATGTGGCATGGTCAACAGCACCAGCACCAGCAGCAGCAGCAGTCGAAAGCTTTGTCCATCGTTGCGGAATCATCAACAGCGCATTATCTGCAGCTAATGTCAATGGCGGGCAAACGCGTTCAACTGACCCGCCATCATCACCATCATCATCATCATCAGCATCAGAAACCACGTTCAAAGCCGCCGACGACGACGCCACAGAAGCCGCCACCTGATGTTGTCGCACTCGATTCGCCAGCATCATTCACAAAGGTTAAGGCATTGCCCTTATCGTCTACATCGCCGTCGCCACCCTCTGTGGCACAAAATGTTAGCGTGCATATTGTGAGCCTCAGGTTTGACCCATATGCGGCGCCTGACCCACATCTACCAATGGACAATGTTCTTCCATACAACCCAGCCCCTGCTCCTCTCGCTCCCGCTCCACTAACACGCGCTGACAGCCAGCGTAAGTTTTTATATATTTGCTATACACTACATTAGATGAAGGAATATGTACTTTATTGATGTCATTGTGATTATTTATCAAAGTTTTCATTGTTTCCTTTAGCTTAACAATCTTTTCAATATATCTAACTACTGTTTGTAGACTTTTTACCATGATTCATTTCTTCGTTAATCATGTTAAACATTGTACTTTAATCAGTTTCTATAATTAGTTGACAGAGTTCATAAACCGGGTTCACATTCGACAACAATTTAACAAAAACTAATCAGAATGTGACATTTTTTGATTTACTTGTTTATTTTTTTAATTTATGTCTAGTATACATTGTATTTATAGTCATGTTTTAATTTACTTGTTGAACTTTGTAATCATTTCTGTATATTTAGTCATATCTATACACAATGTATATCATATGTAGAAATGAAAACAAAATTATTGTTCAAGAAAAGTTCTCTCTCAAAAAATTCAAGTTCAACAAATCTTTAAATATTTAATTCCAAAACAGGTTAGTAACAAATCGAAATCATATATTAATTATAGGGAAAACTTTCTCTGTCTTACAAAATTTCCCCTTTTTGTTTGTTTTATCTTAGGCACCTTTAGGTTCAAGTCAATTGTCAGTTAATTGCAACACAGATAACTTCAATCAAACTTGTGTCGAATGTTATATACTACTACTATACTATACTATACTATATACTCATATAGATATATAGAGTATCTTATCTTCGTTTCAGTGTAGACAACCTTTTTGGTTTTGTTCCTTTTTGTTTTGTTTTTGTTTTCTTACTTTTCTTCGCACAACAGTTTAATTTATTTATGCTTAACGTCTACACAACTACACACACATATATATATACTATATAAAATCCTTAGCATTCCCCAGCTTCCCTTTTCTGACTTTTCGATCTCTTTTTTTTTTTGCTAACGCACACGTACATAAATCATTGTGCGTTTGTTGTGCCTGTTGTTTTTTTTAGTATGTGCGTTCAAGTTTTGCTCGGAGCCACAGCTGTGAGTAAAGTTTATAGAACGTTCTTGTTAACCCCAGCTATAGGAATTCTATGCGTTCGGGTTGTCTTTTGTCCTCTCGTTGGTGGAACTTCATTAGTTTAGGTTAAAGGCATTAATAATTAAATAAAATGATTACTTTTTCGATTACCTACTAAAAATAATCTTCGTTTTTTGTGTTTGCAGGTCAAATGCTGATCAAATGGCTAATCTCAACGTTGCAGCAGACGTGTTCGACTGGCATTATCCTTGGCCAGGAGTCTTTGAATGCAATGGCGCTGCAGTTTTGTCATAATCTCAAATATGTTGGCGTACTCAAACAGATCTCCAATGAGCAGCAGCAGCAACAGCAACAGCAACAGCAGGAAACAGCATCCGGTTTTAGTGTAAGTTCAATGAACCTTTTTTTCTCCCTTTCACGGCAAATCAACGGGTCAACGGGCGGAAGTTGTCACGGCGCTAACGGAAATGTAGCGACACCCAACCCCTTCAACCTTTGCCTCCTCTTCTTTGTAACTTAGTTTAAAGAGGAGGGCAAGAGAGAGAGGGGAGTGCGGAAAAGCCAGCAAAGTCATTAGCTATTGATAAGTTACTGCAACTGGACCTCAACTTGTACTTACTGTTTCCTCTTTCTTTTCCCGCTCTGCTAACCCTCACCCCCATCCTTCGCCTTGTTCTTTTCTCTGTGCATATTATGTCCAATGTTCTCTCTATGCTTTCAACTTTGGTCTTGCCACACAAATGATAAAAATGCGACGCAAAGTTTGTGCCGGAAATTAGCAATTCCATGGTTCAGGCACACAAATCGCAATGCACTTTCAATTTAGCCTATGAACGCCCGTTCTCTGTCAACTGCAGTTCAAGCTCAAAGCAACCCAACCCACCCAACAACAACCCCTTTCTATTACTCACTCCTCTCTCATCCTTCTCCCACGCTCTCACACTCACACTCTTTTTCCGTTCGCAACTGGTGACGAGCCTCTGCAAGTGTCAGAACTTGTTAAAACTTTGCCGTCAACTCGTTGCAGCTCTCTCCTCTCTCCCTCTCTCTGTCTCTGTCGCTAGCTTGCTCTCTCTCTTTCACTCTGGCATTGCCCATTTTAAAGTTGGCCAACAGCACACAATTTTCTAGCATTTTTTTTATGCTAAATTATGAAATCAACAAAACTAAAGTTGAAAGGAAGTTCCTCACTAAAAGATACCCTGTAAACAACTAAGCTAAGGGTGAGGAAACTCAACCAAAACGAAGATTCAAACCCTTTCAATACCAAGTGCAGGGTATTTAGTTCGTTTCTTCCAGCGGGAAATTGTTTAAAGGGGTTTGAGGAACTTACTTGCAGCAGCTGTTTGTTTAACTCTCTCTTTCCCTCTCTCTCTCTCTCTCTCTCTCTTAGTTTAAACGTGTGGCTGACTAATGGACTATATAATAGGTTTGCTTTTTGGCAAACACTTCTCCCCCTTTCTTTCCTCACCACCTCCTGCTTTTCTGGCTCTATTGGCTATCTAAACAAAATCTCGGACGCTTTGCTGCTTTAATTGCTGGTTAACCCAGGCACAATTGGCAACCCCCAAAACTAACCCCCAAAATTAACCCCCAACAGCCCCTAAACACCATCCGTCTGCTTAAGCTACCTTGATGTTAGCATTTCTTTGGCTTTTACTTATAGTTAACGTTAAGTGTTATTAGCCTGAGGACATTACACAAGAGAAACGAAAAGCAACACAGACAAAGAGAGAGAGAGAGAGAGAGAGAGAGAGAGAGAGAGAGAGAGAGAGAGAGAGAGAGAGAGAGAGAGAGAGAGAGAGAGAGAAAGAGAGAGAGAAGGGAAGAGAGTGAGACACAAAAACACGCACTAACAAATAATCAAGCACTCGTCTTTTGGCCCAAATTAGTTTAGGACAAAAGTTTTAGTCACAGGAGCTTAACCTCAAAGCCCTCTGACTCAAAGACCAGACGAACTAGACGGTGGACGAAGGGGAGGAGGAGATTTGGGGTATTGCCGCCAAATAACGAGCAGTGAACAGAGCGTTAAGTGATTTTCTATGTGATGATACTTGAGCTCTTCGACCGGATTATGATATCACAAAATCCCTTCTCCTGCTTTTACTTGACTAACCTAAATTTTCCTGCGTGTCCGTTGTCAATGTGCGCGTCATCAAGTTTTTTGTTGAGCAAGAGTCTAGAAAGAGAGATTCTCCTCTCAGTTTGAGCTTGATTTCCTTCATCCCTCTGCTTTGTTATTGTTGTTCAAGCTCATTGAAAGTTTCGTGCGATTTTATTACTTTTGCGGCAAGTTTAGCGTTTATTATTTTACTTCTTCTTCTTGAAATCAAGAAGAACGCGGGAATACCCCAACTCTTACTTACGTTGGGGATTTTTAAACGCAACGAACCGTTTAATAGTTTATATAACAGCATTAGTTTAGTTTACGTAAAATTTGATTGAAGCTAAAAAAAACCTATTTTAAAGTATGAAGAATGTTTAATGAGAGTTTTCCTTGGGGAGATGGAAAAAAAAAACGTTTACATAGTTTACATAGTTTAGTGACATAAACTTAGGCCTAAATTCGAAAGAACTTGAACATAGAAAAAGATTTAACAAAAAGAAATAAACAAGAAAAACTTAAAAAGAAAATCTAGGTACAAAATAGTTTATTTTAAGATTGTAATAACATGAAGTTTTGAGTAAGGCCTCAATTCTTAAGAACCATGGACTTAACTTTGATTGAATCAAGAATTTTAACATTAAGCAATATCACAAAAAGATTGACATATATTTTTTTTTTATCCAAAAAATCATTAAAATCGCTACTCAACCTGTGGCAAAATTGCTCTCTCAACCTTCTCGCTTTAATCCTACTACAGCTATTTTAAATCCCACGTAATGCAATTAAAAATTGAAATTCAATTATGTGGCGCCATTTCACACGCACACACACACACACAAACCACAGCCACACACACACACACATACATACATACGCCCACATATATATGTACATGCCGCTAATCATTTCGAGCTGATGAGTGTTAAGGCATCATCCATTTGGGATAACGAATGTAAATCAACTAAAACGAGTAGTACGTTTGTATGTGTGTGTCTAAAGTGGGCGTGGTCACGTTATAACACTTGACGCCATTTGCTCAAGTGTTGACATTGCCAACAATTTGCATGCTGTCGCATTTCTCATGCAACCTAAAAGTGCTCCCCAACCCTTCTGCCCTCCTTTTCACAACGCCTCTGCACTTGAGTCTCCAGCTGGGAAGCATCCTAATCTCAAGCTAAAAACTCTACCGAGTCCCACGCATGACAACACAAAATAGGTAAGCAGCAAAAAGTGCAACAATAAAACAAACAGAAAATTCATGAAAAAAAAAATATATATATTTAGGAAAGGCAATGACGAACTTGAAATGCTCTTACAAAATGTGGGGTATTCTCAAAATTACTGTAGCAATACTAGTAAAAGGAAAATGTCTAAACAAGTTAAATAAATGTAAGGTTTCAATTAGTTATACTAAAGTGCTTTAAAGGGAAACAATTTTTTTGTAATTGTGTTTTTTTCAATAATTTCTTTTATCAATTTTTTTAAAATCTTTTTAAGACTTCATTATAGTTCTTAAAACTTAAAATCTTGCATACTTTGAACGAAAAATAACTGCATTTCATAGTTATTCTAGTCCAATTCTTGTAAAAGGTTTTATAAATCTGACTTTTTCACTCCCAAAAAGAAAGAACTTCAACAATAAGAGTAACAAAATGAAGCAACAATGACCTATGCACAGTTTTAAGAGCTGAGCTTTTCACAAAGAGGAGTTCACAGTGTAGTAGACGCCTAGGGGATAAAGGGTTGCATAGCGGGGAGTGCATAGGGTGTGCATATGGAGTAAGAGAAGGGATGGCTTTTAAGGTCTTGTCGCTTGGCAGACACTTGGAACCGAGCTCAAAGGGATGCAGCACTCCAGCTGCAATTAGAAGTCAATGGGCTAATATCACATTTTAACTACATTTTAATGAAATTTATCCTTTATTTGTTGTGTCTCTCTTCAGCCCTATGAGATGTACCAGTGGACGCACACGGAGCAGCCAACCACATCGCTGCCTTTGACACCCGGCAAACTAGATAAAGTCGCCGCCTGGCCATTCTCCAGCACACCAGCAGCAGCAGCAGCAGCGGCTGCCTCACAGAAACCCTACGAAAGCAGCTCATCCAACTTGACATTGCAGCAAATCCTGCGTAAGCGTATGCTCAATTGCACCACGCTGGCCGAGGTGCATGCTGTGGTCAATGAGCTGTTGAGCAGCGTGGATGAGCCACCGAGGCGTCCATCGAAGCGTTGCATCAACTTCACAGAGCTTCTCAATGGCAGCGAGGCAACCATCTATGAGTACAATAAGTCGCCCCAAGAAGGCAAAAGCTATGCGGATGCGGCATGTCAAACGGATGAGGAGGAGGAGTTGTGTCGTGGCTCCTGCAAGTGTGCAGCCGTCCAGGCAAATCCACCTGCAACCGCTTCACCACCACCGCCACCACCGCCGCCTCCTCCTCCCCCGCCACCACCTCTACAAGTGCCCGGTCAAGCAGCAACCGGAGCACCACCACCGCCGCCACCTCCGCCTCCTCCTGGTGGTGGTGGTTGTGGACCACCACCGCCGCCTCCCCCTGCACCGCCAGCACCGCCTGCCAATGCTGGCAATATGCCACCACCACCGCCACCGCTGAGCACCTCAAAGTCAGGCACAGCTCTCTCGCCCGCACCACTGCCAGATCCCGCTGAGGGTAATTGGTTTCTTCGCACAAGCGGTAAGTAGAAAAAGAAACTATTGAGAATGCCTTTCACTTACTTTCTCTTTCTCTTCCTCTTCCTTTCAGTACAACGCAAAAGCGCCGTTAATCCGCCCAAGCCAATGCGTCCTCTATACTGGACAAGGATTGTGACATGTGCACCGCCAGTGCCGCGTCCTCCTTCAGTAGCCAACTCAACAGATAGCACAGATACGACCAGTTCGCCAGAAGAGCCAGCTACTTTAGCCGTGCCGCCTTCAGATCCTTCTCCTGCACCAGCACCACTGCCGCCGCCGCCGCCCACTAAAGAGATGTGGACAGAGATTGATGAGACACCACTGGACAATATTGATGAATTTACAGAGCTCTTCTCGCGCCAGGCCATTGCGCCAGTGAGCAAGCCCAAGGAGCTTAAACTGAAGCGAGAGAAGTCCATCAAGGTGCTCGATCCGAAGCGTTCAAGGAACGTGGGCATCTTCTCGAGAAGTCTCCATATGCCCACATGTGAGATTGAGCATGCAATATATAATTTCGATACATCTGTGATTAGTTTGGAGACGCTGCAGCAGATAAGTCATATGCGAGCGACGGACGAAGAGTTGCAAAGGATCAAGGAGGCGGATGGTAGTGATATACCCCTCGATCATCCCGAGCAATTTCTGCGCGACATCTCTCTAATCTCAATGGCCAGTGAGCGCATCTCGTGCATTGTGTTTCAGGCTGAATTCGAGGAATCTGTTACGATCCTAATGCGCAAGTTAGAAATTGTTTCCCAACTCTCGCAGCAGTTGATGGAGAGCGAGGATCTTAAGCTTGTCTTCTCCATTATCCTAACGCTTGGCAACTACATGAACGGTGGCAATCGGCAGCGTGGTCAAGCCGATGGCTTTAATCTCGACATACTTGGCAAGCTGAAGGACGTCAAGTCTAAGGAGTCGCAAACAACGTTGCTTCACTTTATTGTACGCACCTTTATAGCACAGCGGCGCAAGGAGCTGACGCTAATGGAGATGACTTTGCCCATACCAGAACCGTCGGATGTCGAACGTGCCGCCCAGCTGGACTTTGACGAAGTGCAGCAACAGATCAAGGAGCTCAACAAGAAGCTTATGGGTGAGTTTAACTCTTACTTGTAGATGTTGTCTGCAAAATCTGACCCGATATCTTCTTTATTCATCTGTTCCAGCTTGCAAGCAAACCACAGCTCTGGTGCTGAGTGCAACCAGTGAGAATAGTGAACCTTTCAAGTCCAAGATGGAGGAGTTTACGGCCAGTGCAGAGAAGTCGGTGGCGAAACTGAATCAGCTAATCGATGAGTGCCGTGATCTTTTTCTGGAAACCATGCGCTTCTATCACTTCTCGCCAAAGGGCTGCACTTTGACCTTGGCGCAGTGTATGCCCGATCAGTTCTTTGGTTATTGGACAAATTTCACCAACGACTTTAAGGATATTTGGAAGAAGGAAATAACGAATCTTAGAAATGAAATGTAAGCACAATAAACCCCCAAAGTTGTTTCTGCCATTTAACTGATTTGTTTTGTCTTTTTTGCAGCATAAAAAAACCAAAACCGGCGCCGGTAGAAAATCGTCGTGAAATTTCTGTGAAGGAACGGCTTTCATGCAAAGCACGCGTGCGACGCAGCAAAAACTAGTTTTTAGTCCAAAATTAGCCGTAACTCTGCTTAAGCATTACATTTACACGTATACTAAAACAAAACAGAAAAAACTTCTCAAACATTCGAATTTAAATTCATACACGACAAAAAAAAAATACTGAATAAAAAATTGCGCCACATTTTTGTCATACTTTGCAGCACTGCCGTCTTGTTTTTTACATATGTGAGCTATCGCTCGACCACCACTAGTTATCGACTTACCATTTTGAGTAAACAGAAACAAGGCTGCAAAACTGGCGCGCCGCACGACAAAAAACGTTTCATCAACAATAACAATATGTCGCATCCGAATACAACGCGACGCAAACATGTGCTCAAGGAGATGATGGAAGACGACTACGCGCTGCCCACAGAGCTGCAGCAAATCGTGCGTGTGGTCTGCAGTCGCGGCAACAATCTACACGAGGTCGAAGCGCCTGCAATAGACTCGGATAAATTTCTGGGTGAGCATGCAGTTGAAGAAAACATAATCCAATATATTTATTGGTTAAATTTGTTATTTATTCGCAGTTTCCATGCCCAACAAGTTCCGCAAAAATGTGTGGGTGAAGCGTGGCGATTATCTGCTCGTCGAACCCATTGAAGAGGGCGATAAGGTGAAGGCGGAGATAAGTAAGATTCTGACGCCCGAGCATGTCAAGGAGTATACTAAAGCAGGCGTTTGGCCCGAACGTTTTGCCAAGAAAGCGGCGCTGGCGCCGCAAACAAATGCACTACATTCCGATTCAGATTCTGATGAACCGCTCGCCCCAAACACAAATCGTCCGGTCAACGTGGATAACGATGAAGAAACGGATGAGAGCAGCAATGGCGAAGACTGAAGTTGTTGGTTGTTTGTGCATTACAAAATGTTTAGCAATGTATATTTTTTTTTAAACAAATAGTTTTCTCTTAAATTATACCTTTACTACATACATAAACCGAAACTGAAAAAAAGATAACTACAGAAATTGTTGTTGCTGCTGCTTAGAGTTAACAAAACTTTGCTTGCAAAAAGCTTTAAAAAAGCCTACGAATTCAAAGCGCGCTGAGATCTATATTTTTTGAGTGCTTTATAAAGCGATCTTTTCTTAACTGTTTTTGTTTGCTGAAAAAATTCTACTCCTGTGCATCACAGATTTTAATGTTCTCCTTTTGTTCCTCCACCTCGGCCTCCGCCACGGCTTCAGTGGTTTCCTCCTGCAACGATTCGTGCTTGGATTCCAACGCCAATGTTGAGGGTCTTGGTTTCATAAACGGAAAATTGCTCAAATCCTCAAATTGTGGGGTATGCACAGCAATCAAATCGGTTTGCGTGGAGCTAGTGTCTCGTGGCTCAAAATTGTTATATTCCAAGTCTTCGCCATCGGAGGAATTGACTTGCTTGCGCAGCGCATCCGGAGGCAAGTTGCAGACCATGCTCAGACAGTTGACAATAGTGCCAATGGAGCTTTGCAGCTGCTGCACTTGATCCGTAAGCATTGTGCAACGTTTGGCCAAATCATTAACCACCGACGTTGAATTATGATCGAGACACACTTTTGTCTGCTGCTGTTGTCCTGAACTGTTGTTGCTGCTGCTGCCACAAGCATCCTCAATATTATTTTCAGCTTGTTCATTTTTCGGCTCCATGGTGGACACCTTTTTCCACAGCGCATTGATGGCCTGCATCTGTAGCTGTTGTATTTTACGTTCGTTCTGCAACTGCGCCTTCGTCAGGATCATGTCCTTGTTGAGCTGTCTGTTGAAAACAGAGAGAGCGAGAGAGACATATTAGATAAGTTGGGTGAGTATGTTTAAAGCTGAACTTACTCAATGTGTTCGTGTGTGCGTTGTTTGTGCAGCTTCTCGGCAATGTCTTTGGTTTTCTTGCGCGTATGGTAGCCACGCCACATTTTCTGTATGGTCACCGCTGATGATTCAGTTACATGCTCTATCAGACGATCCGTGCAATTGAGACTATTGTTGTCCAGCTGCTGTTGACGCTGTGCAGCCATTTTCCTGATGGTCTTTAGCTTCTCAATGTTGATTTGTTCGCCATCATCGTCGGTGCTGAAGCCACCAGCATCACCAGTTGATGTCGATGTGGCAGTCGTATTTAATTGTTGCTGTTGGTGCTGTTGCATGCGTTCCATTTTGCGTGGACTGCTTGTGGGACTCTGCATGCGTCGCATTTGTGGACTACGCATACGCGGCAAATTGAGTTTGTTGTCTAGAGTTTAAATATATATATATATACAAAATGTATACATGTTAGAGACATGACACGAATGTTGAACTTATTTCACTTGGCTACCTTTGTTCTTATTGCCTTTGGTTTTGTGCAGTTGTGCGTTGAGTGCTGTAACTGTGACACGCTGGGCAACGGCAGCGGGGCAGACATCGGGACTCATTAGAGTTTCGGGCACAGGCACCATTTTGGAGGCAGCAGCTAGGGGACCACCCGAAGGCGTCTGACCAATATAATTTTGTTCTGTGTTGTGGAAAATCAATCAATAAGTATTCTGAATATTCGATACGATAACGATTGCCTCTCACCGCTGTAGGGATTTGGCGTTATGTTGCGAGGCGTTGATTCCGTTGAGTTGTATGTTTTGGTGGTCACACTGCTCGACATTCCAGACATGCTGGCCAGCGAGAAGTTATCGCTATCGTTCCGTATATTCTCAATTAGCGAGGTGCTCATTAGCAGGGCATGATTCGAGATGCCATTGTCGTTGGTGTAAATGCTTGTATTACAACTATTGCCATGATAGCTATTTACCATCGATTCGGGTGAGCCCTGGCGACCACTCAAGCGCGAAACTGTAAAGAAGAAAAACACTCAGTTTAAAACCATTAAAGAGGAGCACTTCTATTTCTTACATCGCGGCGATTGAATCCGACTTGTTGGCTTCTTGCGATGCGACGATGGCGATGTGTTGGCCGAGCTGTTCGCATTGTCCAGTATCTCCTCTTGCAGCTGGCGCTGATGATGCTGTGCCTTGCTTAGGATCAGTCTCAACTTGCGATCGTTTTCATTCTCCAGCGCTTTGCCCACCAGCGGGCACACAGAACTTAAGTATTTGGCCAGCGGTGCCTGTTCGCCCACGCGAAACTGTCGACCACGTCCTTGACTATAAAGCCACTCAGCCTTAAGGCTCTCAATAGGATCCACAACATAGCCATCTATAAACTTTAAGCTCATGCACCAGTTCAGCACAAAGGGTCGATAGTCAAAGCCGCTAAAATAAATTTGAGCAACTATTATAGCAAAAAAAGAAGACAAAGAAAGACAAATTGTCGAACTTACTCCGTGCTATTTGGTCCCAGCGTCATAGTTACACACGGATTCTCCGTAATGGAGATGCTCAGCAGATTGCTCAGATGCGATAGCGTACAAATCTCATTCAGATCGTTAATGTTATTCTTGGCCAGCGTTAACGTCTCCAGCGAGACAGGCAAATACTTATCGCACTGACGCAAATGCGTCAGACGATTGCCCTGCAAGTTGAGTTCACGGAGGGAGCGCAAGTACGATACGTCCGAGATGCTGCCAATGCTATTGTCCACCAGATTCAGTGACTCCAAATTCACATTTGTATTCAAGTGCTCAATGGTGTTAATTTTATTGCCCTCCAGATTGAGAACGCGCAGATGGATACATTCCTTTAGTCCCTCAATGGAGAGAATGTTATTGAAAGAGAGATTTAGCTCACGTAAACAGTGCAGCCGACAGACGCCATACATGCGTAGCAGCTGGTTTTTGCTCAGCGACAGCTGGAAAGTTATTTAATTGATTAGTACAGATTCGAAAATGATATATATATAATATGCACCGTTTCAATTTTCAGATACGAATCAATATTATCAATTTTTTGCAGCTCATTTTCATCCAGGATTAACTTGCGTACATTCTGGGCATCATCCTGCTTTGGCACCTTCTTCAACTGCTGCTTGGATAAGTTTAGCGTCTGCTTTTCGCTGCAACTCTCGTCGCCTGCAGCAGACAATAAAGAAACGAAAAGTAAATGGGGAGAGTATGAGACTGCGTGTTCAAAAACACTGATGAAGTCATCCATTGAGTGGCAGGTGTTGGGGTTGTTCTGGGTGTTTGAGGTCGCTTCAACAGCAACATCAACCACACCCCCACCACCAGCACCACCACCCTCAAAGTAGGCTCCAAATAGCAATGCATGCCACAGACGCCAATACAGAACAGAACAACAAACAACACGGCGTTGGGCACTTAATAAGCTTTGGAAGTTTTTTTTAAACTTACCGCTCATTTTAATGGTTGAGAAATTCCTTTGGTTGTTAACAATTGACTAACGTAAGCCAATTGGCAGCATTCAGCAGCGTCCACAACGAAAAATCAATGTTTGGGAATGCGAGAGCCCCCACTTCTTTTGAAACCAGGGCTGCATGCATGATGACAATAACATCAACACTGCTATTAACAGCATGCAATTGTTTTATGTTTTAAGTTGTGTGATGCGTTTGCTATAACCTTAATAATAATATTTTATAATTAAAGGCCGGCTATTTGTTTTTATTACTATTTGCAGCTATAACGAGCACTGCGAACGGTGCTTTGTATCGATTCTTTTCTCCTCATTTTAATTCGAATTATAGTTGGTCACACTGCGTGTTACCTCTTCACTTGTTTTTGATAAAAGGCGCAAATATTGGTGTAAAAGAGTTTAATCAATCCAAAAACTAAATACATTCAACTAAACTAAAACTATTATATCGATTTAAGTGCGATCGGAATACTTGTTCACTGTTTTGGTTCTTGCTGGCCATATTTTCGGTATATATTGTCTACAAGGTCCGGTACACGTTCCATATCCTTTAATATGTCTATTTTCTCTTGCAGATTGTTATAGTACAAGCGCAGTACGCGACGCATAATGGGCTCCATCACCTTGCAGGTTATAACATCCTTAGCTGTTGCCAATGTTGCGTCAACATCCAAACCATCTCCTATATTCTGCGGCAACGGCACAGCAGGCTTTTGGGGAATGGGATTCTCAATCATGGGATTGTCAAACTGTGTTATTTTGTTAATGGACTGTTTGAGCTGCTCTTGCATTTTAATCTGTGAAAGTACCGTGGCACGCAAATTTTCACCGCTCTTGCCCGATATCACAGTTGGAGCCGAAGTAGATGAGCTACTTATTGGTGCTACGAATTCCATTTCTCCCGCATCAATGGCATTGCGACGGATTCCTGCCTGCAGATCAGCAAGCGTCATCGTGCTAGAGTCCTTGCCATAATCGAAATTCTCATAAAACAGACCAACACCGCGCGAGGATGGCGTCACTGAAGCTAAATGCTGCAAAATGAGCATCATAGCAAAATTTGGATAGCTCAAAGTTGGACTCACCCTGCTGACCAGCTGGACGTGGAATCCTGTAGGTAAGTTGAGCTTTAGTTTGAGCTGAAGTCTCAGTCTTATGTAACTTTTTTGAATCCGGTTGAGTGCGGCGTATGCAAGTTTGTGTGGATTTTGGCACCGCTTCATTGGTATGGGAATCTATAAAAGGTTTCTTCTGATGCAGCTGCTTGCGTGGCACAGTTGCTTTTGGCTTCATGAACATGAAATTTTTCTGTTTTAGTTCAGCATTCTGTCGCTGTAATTCAGCATGAAGTTCCTTTATCTGTTTGGTGATTTTAAGGTTGGATTTTTTCTTAGTTTATTGCTAGACTTATTTACCTTTTGTATACGAATTTTGTGCACATTGTTTTCTTCGTTCTGTTGCATTTCTTTTTCATCTTTTGCAAACTTGCTTAATATATTCATTACAATAGAAAGTTGAGAGGAATTTTAACACAAGTTTTATTTTACGTTGTTGATTCAATGAGAAGTTTGTTGTAAATGAATGTTTTACACATATATTCGACAGTTACTGAAAAGCATGTCGTGGATTTTAAAGAAAACAGTTTAAAAAAAATTAGACTCACAAGTTCCGGAGTCAGTTCACAAATGCTGCAAATCCTTTACAGCTTTTACTCTTTTTCTCTCTCTCTCTGAGACGCTCTCTCTTTGGTGTCAAGCACTTGTTTCAGCAGCTGGGCTCGCGACAGCATTTGGCTCTCAGTCTTTTGCTGGCTTTCAACGTTGTCGGTTGTCGTTTGTTTTCTTTTGTCCGAACGTGTCTCGATTTTAGGCTATTCCGCTGCCCGTGTCCGTTGCTGCTACTTTTACTACAACTACTATTTCTCCTGCTGTTTGTTGTTGTTGTTCTTGCTGTTGTCCCCGCTCCACCGCCCGTATAAAACTACTACTAGCTCTCCACATTGTCCCCGCTCCCCGACCAACACAGCAGCAAAACCAAACGTGTACCGCGAACGCCTATCTCTGTGCCTCAGCAGCAGAAGCAGTAGCAGTGTCCGTGAGTGCGTCTACACGGGCAAAGCAGAGGCAGCGTGTGCGCGTGTGTTTGTGTGTGTGTGTGTGTTTGTGTGAGTGTGTAGGCAAATGTTGGAAGCAGCAGCATGGCCCGAGAAGACAGCACAAAAAAACCTTGCACACTTTCGGGCGCACTGAATAATGATTTTCGTGTGCCCGCTGCAAAACAAATGCGAAATGTAAATTGAATTTCATTAGCACATACACAACAAATGAAAAAATAATTAAATATATATATACATGCCAACAACCAATTACCAAAATGTGTGAAAATGTGTTTCCAATAATTACAAGTTCTTAATGAAAGTAAAGGAACGGAACGAAGAGAAGAGAAAAGTCAAGCAACAAAACGAGTGGAAAATATGCAGGCAGCCAAAACGAAATCGACGCTTAAATACAAATCTGACATTGGCAGGAGCACGCAGCACACACACACCACCATACACACACACAAATACATACATACACAGTCAGTCACATACATATATGCACAGGCGACAACAGCCTGCGTTCTGTGCTCAACATTTTGGCCGATTAATGAACTGACATAAAACTTGACGAGCATAGCCAGAAAATCGCAAACACACACACACACACAAAGATACATACACTCAGCAACATTTAAAAGTATATAAAATAGGCAAATTGTCGTAGATTTCTGCGTGCCCTTGTCAAAAGGAATAGAAATCGAAACTTCCCAAAATATTTTTTGGTTTTTTTTTTTGGGAACGTGCCGCGCATTTGTTACAAGTTACAAAAAGAAGAAGAAACCGAAAGCCCAAGCAGCAGCTGCAAATAAGTTTTACACACAAAAAAAAAGGTGGGTCAAGTGCAAATAAAAAAAAAAATCAAATAAAATAAATTCATTTTTATTTAACTAGTTGTGTACACGAAATGTTCGTCGCCCACAACACACAATTTATAGCATGCTTTGCAGCGCTTTATTGTTGTTGCTGTTGCTGCTAAACTAAAAATAGAGCAGCGATTACAGCACTCACACACGCACACATGCTTACACATACATATGTTTATATATGTGTATGCATTGCAGCATAAATCATAAAGCTTTGGACAGCTCAAATTGTGGAGTCAAATGTCAATATAACACTTTTAAGTGCAGCCTTTAAGCCCAAAAGGGGAACGGAGTAAGAGAAGTTGCGAAATTGGATGGAAGAAAGGGGGGCGGGCGCTGCTTTTATACATAGCCGAGCCCAACGTGCTTTTTCTAACAAACAAAAAATGCTCACACGCACACATTACACACACACACAAACATACATACATATATAAAGAAAGGAAATGACAGGCGGGTCGGGCAAACTCCTGTCTGCAGCAATTTCACTTCCTTGAAATCCTTTGGCCCAACAACAACTCACACTTACCAAAAAAAAAGAAACACTCACACACAACTCATTCACTCTCACTCTTGCGCTTACTATGCTGCTCTCTCCCTCTCTTTCTTTCTCTCTCTCTCTCGCTTATACTCTGCGCGCAGTCGCTTCTGTTCGCTCTCAGTTTAGTTCCAGTTCACAGCTCTTCGTCTCAGTCTTTTCGTTCTACAGCTTTTGGGCGCTTGGCTCATTTGTTTATTTTTAGTTGCTGTCATAGTAGCTAACCACACTCACACACACACAACACCCACACACGCACACACATGTGCATTTATTGTTTGACCACTTGTATATGTGTGTGTGTGTGTGTGTATGCAATTAAGTTGCAGTTTGGCTCTGGTCATTATAAATAGAAGGAACAGCCCGAACACGAAATTTCTGTGTCGTCATCCAAAGTTATTTCAAGCTGCTTTCGTCTCGACTCAAACTCGAACTTAACCAACAAAGTTGGGCGAACAACCAAAATTAGAAATGAAAGTGGTTCAAGGTCGGCTCCCGAGGCAGGCACATTGCAGTAATCAAGTAGCGAAACGAGGTTGTTGCACCGCCCGCCCATTTAAGGGTTGCCTATTTCGAATGTTTAAATGGAACTGCACTACAACAATAACAAAATATTACAGAGGTGAGAGTGATCTAAAGGAAGAGAGAGAAAGAGAGAGTATTGGGCTAAGAGGTTCCTATCGATTATGAACGAAACGATAAAGTAATCGATAAAGGAAATTTCTATACAATATTGCTTATCGATTATGAAAGAAACGATTAAGTTATCGTTTAAAAATTGAACTTGTTGTCTACGATAAAGTTATCGATAAAGAAAATGTTCAGAGCTTACCTAAAATTAGAACTTGTTGTTTATTGATTATTAAAGAAGCGATAAAGTTTTCGAAAAAGGAAATTACCTTAAAATTATGACTCAATCCTCTACTCAGAAATGAAAGCGTTCTAAAATCTTAAGACTTATCCGAGTTTCCAAGTTCGCAGTCGCTTTAAAAAGCCCGCAGCTATGTAGCTTAAAACTACTGAAACAAAAGATTTCTTACAAAAGTGAAAACGACATGCAGCATGTTTCGGACAAGGGGGTGGGGGGAGGGAGAAAAGGAGGCGGGTCACGTTTTCGGGTAGAAAGTAGAAATGGGTAGATGGAGGAGGAGGAGGAGCCAGCTGCTCTGGGACTTTGGGGGCTTGCGTGTCGCGGCGTTCGCGTCCATGACATGTCGAGGCCTCCATTTTTTTTTTTTTAGTCCATGGAGCTCACGTGTCAGGTGGATTCCTGAAGGTGCCAGGGGCAGATGGAAGGGTGGTAGAGAAACGACGGTGTTCATTTCAGCGAGACGCGCATAAACACATATAAAGCAATGATATGCACGATAAGCACGCTAAATATCCCGTTAGGAGCTTACGTAAGCAACAGCCACAGCTGCGCCCGAAAAACGCTGCCTATAATCATTTCCAAGCACCTTTTTTATTTGGGAATTAACAAGCGTTAACATCGTGAGTGTTGAGAGCGAGAGAGAATAGAAGCGAGTGGAAGGGAGAGAGGGGGGTGTGAGAGCGTGGGCTTAATGATTCCTTAATAGATCTGTCAAGAGTTTTGCTTTAATATATGTTTATACATATCATATGCGAGTTCTTTTGTGACTATGAACAACTGTTCCCCCTTGGGAACGGGAGGAAACACGAAGGAAGTATAAATCAAAAGTGATATTTATTCTATTAACATTTAATTTTAAAAACCAATCACGATCCAATTCGTTAAAAGTATACAGTCAGCTTTAGGAAAAGTAAGTGAGACGCATAAGGTACAAGTGCGATAAACTCTTCAATCACGATCCAGTTCGTTAAAAGTATACAATCCAGCTTTAGGAAAAGTAAGTGAGACGCATAAGGTACAAGTCCGATGAACGCGTTTGCATTATTTCCGATTGTTGGGGTAAACCATTGATCGAACTAGTCGACGAGAGAAGCTCTTTTGTAGGGTGTTCGGCTTTTCGGCTTTGTTTCGACACCTTTGGCTCAGGGGTACGATAAAACTGTGTTGCACGTCTATGTGGATACAATTCACACACATTCACGTTCTAAATGGAAATTATGAAGATATTTTACTTTGAACTATGCATTACTTAAGCTAATTACCCGTCTGGGATCCATAACAAGAACTGTTTTTAAAAAATTTAATGTAACAATTTTGATAAGATTTGTAAAAGATAATTTTGAAAAATTTTGTCATGTGTTAGATTTGAAAACTTCTGTTTGATTGAGCTCTGCCCAAAAACGTACTTTAATCGAAATTTAACTTAACTTTCATTCGTAAGATAAAAACAAATCTTGTTTCAAATAGTATAAAAACTTGTGTTAATAAGCCAAAAGATTCTTGGAACACTTCCTTCAACAGAAGCGTTTCTCTAACGAAATAGCAAAAATAAAACTACTTTCCTTTAATGCATTTCTAATGAAGACCATGCTATTAACCTCTTAATTTCCCAGCTCCCGGCCAGCCATTTCCTTTCCAAGAGCCGCATCTCATTTGGCAAACGTTTGCTTGCTCCGCATTAATTACCCCGTGGGTATAATTATGCTGCAAAAGCAAAAAAAAAATAAAATAAGCATAAGCGAGTAATAAGTAAGGGTGATTATTATGCATTATGTTTGTTGGACATCTGCTAAAGTTGTAAATCGAAAAGTTGGCAGTTGACAGCAGCTGCAGTGTTTGTTGTCCTGCCTTTCTTTGTCGCGCTTAAAAGTATGCTGCATTTTAATTGAATGGCGCAAATGGCGCGACCCGAAAACAGCAAAGCAATGAAAGTCAGCATAAAGCATAAGGTAACATTGCGCCCTTTTGTCTCCTGTTCTGTCGCTAATGAAATATTCATTCGTAATCGATAAGTCC